>OZ010800.1:13398600-14734933 GCA_963932465.1 Maratus speciosus | reverse complement strand
ATTGTACACGCTGACGGATTTATATCCGATGTAAATTTCCAAATGGGCGAAAAATGTCCGGACCAGGATTCGAACCAGGGATCTCTTGTCTGAAACCGATAATGCTCTACGATCTGAGCTATCTCGGATGAATCTGGTGGAACTTTTTCACCCAGCTAACCTTACTGATTATAGCTCTGGTCTGAAATCTTGTTCAGCTCAACAGAATAAATCGCAGGTAACGGAACTCCAGAAATCGCTAGATAACCTTTGTGTGTTAACCTTTATCTAACAAAGGCATAGATGTCAGTCCGCTGGATTTTTTCAAAGTAAAAAAACAAATTTTGTGTCAGGAAATTCATTTAATAAATTGTGTCTTGGACCTATGTTCTGTTTATTTCGTTTTATTTATTAAATACATTTTCGGGTTGAAATTATGTTTATTTGACTTGAAAAATAACAATGTTTTAAGCTACGAAAATATGCTGTACAAAAGTACGCTACTGAACATTAATTGCCATACTTGCTTTAAGAAAGCGGTTCATTTATAAATAATAACAGAATTTTGAAAACTCCATATGCATATATTTTCACTCTAATGTGGAATCGAAGTGAATTTTCATTAATTGTAACAATATATGTTAAACAACAATTTTTACATCAATCATAAAGGTAAAGAAACATGCTAAACTGATTTTCATGTTTCTTGAAATTTGAAATTTTTCTTTTTAATTTATTATTTTTAGTATATTCTAAAAAACTCAACTCCAATGATTTTTTATAATAATGTTTGGCATAATTTAAAATGAAATACCTTTTTTTAGTTGTTTTGTCAAAGTAATAAATTCTAATTGAAAAAAACAATACTATCAAATAACGTGATAACGCTGTGAAATTTACATTGAGGTTGAAGTTTACTAAGATTCTTTGTAATTTCAAATTGAAACTCCAAGTACTTTGCCTATTGGTGGTCATTAAATAATCCACATTCATAACTTGTCAATTTAAAATGAAAATAGTAACCTTCTTTAACAGTTCCAAAGATATTTCCAAGATATTTTCCACATTGATGACGATTAAGCATTACGGGTACGAACAATTTTATATTTTGATTTTTTTTTAATTGTAACTGTTCTTAATTAGCTCCGAATTTTATTAATTTTATAATTCATTTCTTATAATTTAATAAACACAGCATATATAAAATCGAAGAGTGTAGTGAAACGGTTTCGACACAAAACCCATAGAAATTACAAATAAGATATCTGCACAAATTTTGCGAATCTTTGAATTTTCGAACTCGAGATTCAGCTCTTTACTATACATTTCGATTTTTTCTTTGTATGCACAATTTCTTGGAGATAAAATTTAGCATTAAGTTATATATGTCTATATACATCAGCGTTGCCAGATGAAAAGGATTTTCATTTATTCAGATTGATACCACATTCTGGAGAAAAATATTTCTCTTATTTAATGACGGAATAAATAAAACGAAAATTACTATTAAAAAATAGTGGTAGATTCTTAATATAAAAGAAGACCTTACTAACTGGCGATACTGATATACACATATTTCCGATGTTTGCCATCTCTAAGATCTTGGTTGTGGTGTGTTCGTGCAAAATGCATTTTGAGCATGCGCCTTTGAAGACCCAAATTAAACACTGGTAAAATTCCAAAGGCTCGGCGGGCACACAAAGAAATTGTCGGCGGGCCAGTTGTGGCCCGCGGGCCACGTGTTTGACATGCCTGCTCTAGAGCAATAGATATGTTCGCCAACACATACTGATTTTTATCCTACACATGTAAACATGACTTAGACCCACTATATCTAATGCTTATTGCTGAAATAAAGTGTTAAAAGTCCTTCCGGCCAGTGCCGGGAGGAAGAGGTAGCTTTCATAATCCTTATTTAAAAAAAGCCAACTTATATCATGCAAACACACGAAGCTCAATTTAGTGGAAACCGAATATAGGAGATTCAATACTAATTTTTATCAATATAATGAATGAGAATTTCGCGAAATTAGTCAGCTTTATCCAAGCTGCTTTTCTTTAAAGTAACTTATATATGGCTGCCAAATTCGGCAATTTCTTAAAGTGCCTGTCATTTTAAGACAACATGGTGGATGAGGCTAAGCAGTGAACTTGGTCGAGACCTTAGTAATTGCTGTGCACATGCTCACTCACATCGGAATCGGTTAATATATAGGAGTGCTGTCGCATGCAAAAAATCAGATTTTTCAAAATGTCACCCACAATAGAAATTGAAACTGCTATATCTGAGCCATTTTTTAATGTAAAGACAAACAAAAAATGCTCCTGAATCCTTATATCAAGATCAAATACTTAAGAAAGAAACCTTTTTCAATTTCTAATTTTTTTGCACCTCACTTTAAATATATATATGTTTTTTAATTTAATGGCCGCCATTTTGAAACGAGATGGCTGATTAATCTGGCCAGCGAACTTGGTCGAGGTGTTGATGTATACTATCCACATGCCTTCTTACATCGAAATAGGCGAAAACGTGTGTTATCGCGAGACAAATACAAGATCGTTTCAAAATGTTAGCCATGCTAGAAATTCAAAGTGCTATAAATCAACCACTTTTTAAGATATCAACAAAAGAACAAATTTTCAGAAACAAAAACTGCTCCGGAATCTTTGTATCAAGGCCAAACACATAAAAAAAATCTTTTTCATTTTCCAATTTTTTAACACCTCATTTTGAATTTTAAATTTAATTTTTTTTAAATGGCAACCCTTTTGAAACAAGATGGCGAATGAAGCTGGCCAACGAACTCGGTCGAGAGATTGGTATGTACTATGTACAGACCAAGTTACATCCAAATAGGTTCATAAATACGCCTGTTATCGCGTGACAAAAATCAGGTCGTTTTAAAATATCAGCCACAAGAGAAATTCAAAATGCTATTACTCAGCCGTTTTTTTTTAGATATTAGCGAAAGAAAAACTGTTCCGGAATCTTCGTATTAAGATAAAACACATACAAAAAAATCTTTTTCATTTTCCAATTTTTTGGTATCTCATTTAAATTTTTTTATTTTTTTATTTTTTTAATTGGCCGCCATTTTGAAACAAGATGGCGGATGAAGCTGGCCAACGAACTCGGTCGAGATATTTGTATGTACTATGTACACACCAAGGTACATCCAAGTCGGTTCATAAATACGCCTGTTATTACGTGAGAAAAATCAGGACGTTTCAAAATGTCAGCCACGCTAGAAATTCAAAATGCTATAACTCAGCCATTTCTTAAGATATAGACGAAACAAAAACTGCTCCCGAATCTTTTTATCAAGGTCAAACACATAAGAAGAAAATATTTTTTCAATTTTCAATTTTTGGTACCACATTTCAAATTTAAATTTTTCTTAAAAATTTAAATGGCCGCCATTTTTAAACAAGATGGCGGGTGAAGCTGGCCAACGAACCCGGTCGAGACATTGGTATGTACTATGTATAAACGAAGTTACATCCAAATTGGTTCATAAATACGCCTTTTATCGCGTGACAAAATTCAGGACGTTTCAAAATGTCAGCCACGCTAGAAATTCAAAATGCTATAACTCAGCCATTTTTTAAGATATAGACGAAACAAAAACTGCTCCGAAATCTTTGTATAAAGGTCAAATACATAAGAAAAAAATATTTTTCCATTTTCAATTTTTTGGTACCACATTTCAAATTTTAAATTTTTAAAAAAAATTTAAATGGCCGCCATTTTGAAACAAAATGGCGGATGAAGCTGGCCAACGAACTCGGTCGAGACATTGGTATGTACTATGTACACACCGAATTACATCCAAATCGGTTCATAAATACGCCTTTGATCGCGTGACAAATTTGAGGACGTTTCAAAATATCAGCCACGATAGAAATTCAAAATGCTATAACTCAGCCATTTTTTAAGATATAGACGAAACAAAAACTGCTCCGGAATCTTTGTATAAAGGTCAAATACATAAGAAAAAAATATTTTTCCATTTTTAATTTTTTGGTACCACATTTCAAGTTTTAAATTATTTTAAAAATTTTAAATGGCCGCCATTTTGAAACAAAACGGCGGATGAAGCTGGCCAACGAACTCGGTCGAGACATTGGTATGTACTATGTACACACCGAATTACATCGAAATCGGTTCATAATTACGGGAGTTACAGTGTGACATAGGTCAGATATATATATATATATATATATATATATATATATCAATTTTGAACGGAGGGTGGTTTCGGGGTCTGGGGGTCATGATCGATGAAAATATACCAAAATTTTTTGAAATCGCTTTCCTCCGAACGGCTGCAATAGGTAGCTTTTTTGTAAAGAAAGCTACCTAAAAGTAGAAATTTTATATATCCGATAATTTTAAACATTTAAATTATAAAGAAAAAAAGCGAAAATGTCATTAGATTTCTTCTAAAAAAACCAATTGGTTTTTTTGAGAAAAAAAAACAGTTGGTTTAAACAGTGGTTTAAACAATGGTTAAAACCAATTGGTTTAAACTGTGCCAATCCTGGTTCTACCTCAAAAGCTAATGCACGGATTTTCATCAAACTTCAGATTCAGCTGCAACTTGACATAAGTTGTTGCTGATTAGATTTTGGTGCAAATCATCTAACCGGTGGCACTGATATGCTTCATTTTTCAGTAAGATAGAAGAAAGTTTTGGGATTGCCACATTCGACTAGTTTTAGAATTAGAGAGACATTGTACGTTGTCAGATCCGATACACAATGCGCTTCCGTACTTAAAATTAAAATGCCCCTGAAATTATTATTGTTAAGTAATAAAATTTTATACACAGAAACTTATATTTTCGATGCTGTTTGAATTTGAGTGATCGATGAACTCCCTTTCATGAATTTTTGCTCATTTCTGGTCATTAGTTTTAAAACGTTATCATCAAATGTGTAAAATCGGCAACTTTAAATGATCTGACATCAAAATAAATTTTAAAAGTACACTGTTAAAAATTTGCAGCATTCTGTCTAGATATTCGACCGTCTTTTGAAAAAATGGTTTCATAACCGTAATTTAACTGTATTCTGACCATAAAATGGCCCAATAATGTGGTCAGAATAGTGTTAAATTACGGTTGTGTAACCGTTTTCGACAAAAACAATCAAATGACTGGACAGAATGCTGCAAATGTTTAACAGTGTATGCTAAATATTTTCAAATCAATCATATAGTTCGTATTTTTTTAAGAGCATCCTTGATTTTTTTTTTAAGTATTGTTTTATGGCGATTTTAATAGTTGTGTCTTTAACATTCTATCTTTTAAGTACATTTTTGCTACTTAGACTGCTCCCAGATATATTTTCAGCATTACACATGTTTTTTAAGATAGGAAAATGAAAATTCTACTTAATGAAATTCGGCGTAACAAATCTAATTATAAAAAGAAATGGAGATGTCCGTAACGAGCAATTCAATGTTCATATAAAATTAAATACGTATGCAGCCTCCCAAAATAATACAGCTATTATATTAGTACACAAAATCAGAAAGAAGAAATTTTGGTGTAAACAGATATATCCTTCCTTTTTTACAATGGTAATTTTTACAGATGTTCAGATTTTTTTTTTTTTTTTTTTTTTTTTTTTTTTTTTTTTTTTTTTTTTTTTTTGTCAATTGTAACTTTTGCAAAATAAATCGAAAGATGTTCTTAATTTTAATTCTAAATTTCGCAAAGCAGCGATGTTCTTTTCCTTACACAGTATGATGATATTTGCCCAAAATGATAAGTTCGACAATCTTCAAAACAATTTAGAACCCATGTATATGTGTGTAAATATAAGTCTACACACAAATATTGCTATATTTGAGTACGGACCGGTTATAATAATGAAATCGTGAATTAAAAATGCTGTAATTTTAGAAACAATGGTCAGACGCAATGTTGCCAGTGGGCTACTTTTTTAAAATTCAGAATGTTGATTGGCACCACTTTTCTGAAATGGTAAAATTCCCCCTTGTTTTCGCCTAATTAATATATCATTAAATAAGGCGAATTTTACTATTTCAAAAAAGTGATGCCAATCTAGAAATCCAAATTTAAAAAAAGTAGTCCACTGGCAACACCGGTCAGACGATCAACTACTTGAAGCAACCGAATTTTGTTTTATGCAAAAAATACACTGATAGAGGGCGATTTAATCGTCTATCAAAAGAATATATTTGATAAATTGGGGGAAAAAATGTCAATCGAATGTGATTGGAAGTTCACTGCTCTTCTTAAGGTCTGATAATTAAATTATGTGATATTCACTACACATTGCGTATTACAACTATAATTAAACACGGAACAAATACATAACTCAGTTGTCTGAGTTTAAGTATCACGAAATTTCCTCTAAAGGATTCCGCTCTGTTCGTGGTGTTTTTCTTGTCTTTGTTGTTGTTATGAGAATGGACGTACAAAATTGTTCTCAGGAAGTTTCAGAAACTAAACGAACGACTCATCTGGACCAATGTCCGCAAATAGCTTACGATAGACGACTCTTTAATTCAAACATACAGGTACAGTTGATGTAAAATTTGGCAACGGGCGGAAAGAAATTATTAGAACGTCATTGAATAAAGCTATAACAGCGTTGGAGCGTTGCAAAAACTTTATGGAAAGAACATTTTAGTCAATAGAGTCAAAACATTACGACAAATATCAAAACAGTATTTAAAAACTAGTGTCGTGAAGGAATTTTTGCCTTGTTATTAATGTAAACTTTAAAACATACATATAATTACTTAAAAAGGCATTACAAATATATAAAGATATTATTTAATATAACCCTGAGATCTATCGAACGCACATGCGTTCATGATCAAAGGGGAAAAATTGACTGACTCGAATAGAAAACATAAATATAAAACACAATACTACGCATGAGCAAGCGAAGTTCAGTCTATTGCTCCATGATTGTAATGATGTCCTTATAATATTCTCGCGATTTGGTATAATATCATAGGTATTTCAAGAGCTCCTGAAAATGTGGATTTTGCGCCATAAAACCCCATACAACCAACCAACCAACCTGAAAATGTGAATTGATCTTTTCATCCCTCTTTAGAGGAATGGACTGAACTTCGCTTGCGTTTGCGTAGTATTTTATTTTGTTTTTAATTATGTTTTCTGTTCGAGTCAGTCATCTTTTCCCCTTTCAAAATAAACGCGTGTGCGTTCGAAATATCTCAGAGTTATATTAAATAATATCTTTATATATTTGTAACGCCTTTTTAAGTAATTATATAAAAAATTTTTAAAGAACGTTTTAGTATTGGTATATCTAACGGATTACAGTATCGTTGAATATGTTACAGATAAACGTTTTATGTGCATATTACCTTGAAAGAATCAGCACCGTCCTTTTTGAATTTTTCACTGCACGGGCGATGTTATCAGAAATGAATTCTCCAGGTACAAAGTGACGATAATGCAGACATAAGCGAATATTAGGATCTCTTTTTTCAATCTCTGAAAATAAAGTAAACATATATTTAAAGAATATATGTTACAGATTGCACATAGAAAAATGTTGTACTCGTTTTATGAAACTATCAAATAGGTGCTTTTGGCGCAGTGTTGTCAAATTTAAGTTCAGCAACAAAGTACTTATATTGTAAAAAAATTCTCGTGTCTCGATTGCCAGTACAATTTCCGTTAAAATACAGAAATTGTACTGTATTGGTATATCAATTGGTATATCTGCCAGTACAATTTCTGTTAAAATACGGAAATTGTACTGGCAATCGGGACACCGGTACTATTTACGCATTTTAACGGAAATTGTTTTCCGGAAATTCCCGAAAATTTTCAGTTTTTTTTCACAAAATGTTTTCGTTTTTTTCATATTTCCGTATTTAAAAATTTCTGTCTCAATGAAAAAATATAATTTTTCAAGGAGAAACTTACATCTTTATGAAAAGCATCTTACCTGCAATTATTTCTTTAATGACGAATTCGTCATCCTTGTGAGAGAAAGAGACGAATGCGTCGAAATCTTTATCTTGATCGAGGACTGCTTCTTTGACAAAAGTGATGCCATGATAATAGAGGAACACTTTGATGTTGAGCTCGTATGTTCTATAAATAAGTCCAGCAGCTAAACAAAATGTAATTAAACCGGAAAGAAAAAATACATTGGATTACAATTAATAATTAAATTTCACGGCAACAGTAAAATAAAGATCTGTGTAATAAGAACAAGAACACCAGTTTTTAGATCAGCAGTGAACTTCACATCTGTACAAAACTATTATGGGACTTATTATATTATCATCATTGGAATGTTAAACATATATTGGATTTTTTTGTATATACAAGTGATTATTTCTATAAATTTATTTAATTAATGATATTCTATATTTTGCCTTAAAAAAATTACTCGATATTCTAACTTCGTTCAGATGTAACAGTATTTAGTTAAATTCGCTGAAAGCTTATGATTTACGCAATCTCTCTTTAAGTTAGAAGATTTCATACAAATTTTAAAGGAAAGGAATTTCCATAAATCTGTCGTTAAAGAAAGTAAATTGTTGTTCTAAAATTAGCTTTATACCAGGGAAGTATATTAGATGTAAATTTCCAACTGGGCGAAAAATGTCCGGACCAGGATTCGAACCCGGGACCTCCTGGCTGAAGCCGCCAGTGCTCTTCCATCTGAGCTATCCCGGACGATTCTGGTCGAACTTTTTCACCACCTTGAAGATTACAGCATCTGGTCTGAAACCTGGTTCAGCTCAACAGAATAAATCTCAGGTAATGGAACTCCAGAAATCGCTGGATACGAAATTACACTAGATTAATTTTAACACAATTATTCTAATTGGTAAACAAATCATATTAGATGTAAATTTCCAACTGGGCGAAAGTTCGCCCAATCCGGGATAGCTCAGATGGCAGAGCACTGGCGGCTTCAGCCAGGAGGTCCCGGGTTCGAATCCTGGTCCGGACATTTTTCGCCCAGTTGGAAATTTACATCTAATATGATTTGTTTACCAATTAGAATAATTGTGTTAAAATTAATCTAGTATATCAGGGAAGGTTGTATAAAATATATAGACACAGAATCGTGTATAATATTTTAATATATAATTGTAAACTGCGTGTCAAATGTGAGCGATTCTGGCACCTAAAGAGTTATCTAAAGTGGTAACATATGATCAAAAAACTTATATGGGTCGAAAGGATTTTGGGAAAGAACTTGGCTACCGTGCTATTCTTGGCAAGCAAATGTGACATGTCTCACTCTATGGAAAGTGTCCAGGAAATTATTTCCAAACTCTAGAATGGGGGTTGTCTCAATTTGGACATAAACTTCAATTTAAGGTTGAGCTTTGTGCGTATGTCCCAACTCTCTTATTTATAAATACAGTCAACTGGCAACGACTTACATTAAACGGATGACAATAAATGGTTTTAACAATAAACAGTCTGTTGCGTCAAACCACTCTTAATGAAATACGTCATCTGGCGTACTTGGAATCGTTTATATGTTGGTTAACGCATAATATTTAAATGTATAAATATGTACAAGTATAACGTATTTTGGTGCAGCTGAAAACAGTTGTTAAAACCAGAAACAGTCGCTTGAAATTACTTTCAATTTTGTTTAAAAAATCACTTGTCATAAATATATTATCCGCTATGTCAAAAAATCAAACAACAACAAAAAAAAAAGTGAATAGGCAGGTCACCTTCTTAGCAAAGTATTGTAATCATGATATAAAATCGATTTTATTTTTCTTATAATTTTATGTTTTGAAATAGCCTGAATTCCCTTTTACTATATTTACAACGATTCTGCATATTTGTCAGTATAGGATGCATCTGTGTATGCTTGCTATTGCTTACGTTTTCAGGCACCCAAAGTCCGTTTTATTATTATTATTATTATAATTTTTATTATTTTTTATTTATTTTTTACTTTTTTTTTTAAGATGTGAGAATGTTCTCATGTGAGTGAATTCGATAGTTTGCTAACAGTGGTGTTTTGAAATGAGTTCAAAGGTGGCATGTACATTATACGCCACTTTAGCAAGATTTACAAAGAACTTGAAAAAGGCTCTCTATCTAAACCATCCAGAAACTTTTTTTAAACTATTTTGTGACCACACGTGGCCGCTTTTGTACGGAGAAGACCACCTAGGAAATGTAGCTAAATATTATCCATAATTATAGCCGTAAGTTTAGAAAGCCTATGTGGCTCAGTGATAATATCTCTAGCTTTGAAACGTAAAATAGCGGAATTGAAACCAGCTAAATACAATGTGACAAAAAAAGTATGTTTTGTACTCTGAAATTTATATTATTTTATTTAAATGTTTTCTTTTTGTTAAGGGATCTCATACCTTTTAAAATCTCCGCCACAAGTTCAAAAGTGATGTGGTTTCTAGTTATCATAACTTTTTTAAATACTTTGTAAATTACATAAATCTTTGTAATATATTTCAGCTATAAAATATAAAAGTAAATATAATATTAATCTTTATAAAGATTATAAATATAATCTTTATAAAATATAAAAATAAACACTTACAGTATAACGCCACTGTATATTTGTTTAGTTAATATTGAAAAATTTTTCCCATGGTATGTCACAATTCGCACGATAACTTAACTTAGACTAGATATATCAACATAAAACTTATGTTAAAAGGAACTTTAACCTACACTTTATAGAATGAATTAATGATATATAAATGCTTTGACTGAAACTATTTTAAAAATACAATTGAATTTTTAAAATGAACAAATAATTAATTACCGATTAAAAAAATAATGAAAATATTTATTTATCTCAATAATAATTAATTCATTCTGTAAAATATAGATTAAAGCTCATTTTAACATAGGTTTTATGTTTATACAGGGTGTCCGGTCTCAACGGTGTCCAATGGCTAATTCCTAAACCGTTAGTCATAGACATATAGTTCCAATTACAAAAATGTTTTAAATCAGGTAAAGAAATATTTAAAAAGCGATTTGGGTCAATAAAAACATTTCTTAAAAAAATACGAAATTTAAATTTTTATACGGTCTCCCGGTCCTATAAGTTATATTTAGTAAAATTTTCCTTTTACAATGACAAGTAATACAAAAAAAGTTCCGTTGTTCTACGATTAAAATTGACCGAGTAATACCAGTTTAAAGTTGGAGCATATTTTTTGCTGCAAATTGAGGGTCATTCACAAATTTAGTCGAAATATAATTTCATCAGATATATTAAAAAATGGTTGAGAATAAAATTAACATTGCAATATAAATTTGAAATCTTTAGTCATTCTGACATTTTAATGCAAAATATACAATTTGTAATAAACATTTAAGAAGAAAGGAAAAAAAACAGAATTTTTGTTAAATAAAATGATGCTAAATTAACAGCCTCAATTCTTTACAAAATGATACGTATTTTAAAATATTATTAGATTACACTAGCCTGCAAAAGTTGGACTATTTCATGTTTTTTAGCTTTTGATAATTGATTCTTATGTATTCTGTACCGCTGAATCCGGAATTGACCTTCATTTTTAGCCATCACATCAGGATTTTTTGCAAATTGTAAATTTCAAAGTTAAAAAGTTCAAAGTTAAAATTTAATCTCCTCCCCCATCTCATCACATCACCCAGCTGTAAGAATCCCAAGATAAGCAAAAATATCGAATAAATTATTGAATAAGATAAAATAAAAAAAGTTTTACATATGTTTTATAGTATGAGATTTTCGCTATATTTTAACTTACACATTTGCAAAAAAATTCTAACGTGATGGTTACAAATGAAAGTAATCTTCAGATTTAGTGCTAAAAAGTACGTAAAAATCAATTGTCAAAAGTTAAAAAACACAACCATCTCCTCTACTTTATAGTATCCGATTTTTGTTATTCTTTAAATTCGATAATTTATGATTTGTGAAATATCCTGACAAAATGGTTAAAAATTAAGGCAATTTTCAGATTCAGTGCTAAAAAATACATAAAAGTTAAAAAATCCAACAATCTCCGTCTTGTATTATCTAATCTAAAAATTTTTCTTAAACTTCTTGGCGGCAATCTATCCGAAATTTTTTGTGTTATCCTGTAAAATAAGTATAAATGGTAACCATCGAAAATCATAATAATATTAGATTGTTATCGGATTTGCGCCAGTATGTAAAATGTAATCTCGATCAGATATTTGAAAGTGGGTTAAAGTTCGAATACAAATTTTGAACTGGAAAAACATACATAAGATCGTTGAAGTAACATAAAAACTTATAAAAATAACATAATTTTATTAAAAGAAATCATAAAAGAAACAGTCTCAAATCCTGACAAAATAAAACATATGTTACTTCAGCCAATCTGAAACTTAATATATGTTAACTTAATCATAATACCTGTACGATTTTTTTCAAAGCGCAGATACACAGGAAATGAGATCTTCGAATACTTTAAGCACTTGGAATGTGACCCCTCAAAGCCAAGCCAAATTCATTTGTTTTCAGAGCAGAAAAGTGGCATAAGTCATGCATTTTTAAAGTTTCATAACTCGCACAATTTTAGTGTTATATGAATGGGACTTTCTTTGTCTTACTTGTCAGTGTAATAGGAATATTTTACTAAATATAACTTATAGGACCGGGAGACCGTATGAAAATTTAAATTTCGTAATTTTTTAAGAAATATTTTTATTGACCCAAATCGCTTTTAAAATATTTCTTTATCTGATTTAAAGCATTTTTGTAATTGGAACTATATGTCTATGACTAACGGTTTAGGAATTATCCATTGGACACCGTTGAGACCGGACACCCTGTATATCTCTCCTAAATTAAGTTATCGTGAGGATTGTGACATACCATGTGAAAATATTTTGCAATATTAACTCAACAGTATTTTTTATTATTTTATATTATAAGTGTATTTTTTTTACATTTTATAAAACCTTAAATAGGACTTAAATATATAACAAAGATTTATGCAATTTCAATAAGTACTGAGACTGAAAAAAACTCCGTTAAAATACGTAAATTTCACTGGGAATCGAGACGCCAACATTATTTCCGTATTTTAACGGAAATTTTCCCCCGTAAATTCCAGAAAAAATTCCGTTCTTCTGAAATTTACGGGTAAAAATTTCCGTTAAGATACGGAAATAGTACTGGCGTCTCGATTGCCAGTACAATTTCCGTATTTATTCCGGAATTTTGTTTTAAAATGTAGAAAGTTATGAGAGTTTTAAATGGCATCACTTTTTCACTGGCGGAGGAGATTTTAAAATGTATGAGACCCCTTAATTCGTGGTCTTGAATTTTCCAAAATATTCTCTTGATGTTACAGCGAAAGTTTCTGAACTATTCTCCTTCCCGATTGCTGTTAAACAAAAATGACCTCTCATTCTCATTATTCTGTTTTGCAGAACGCTTTGGAAAAGCACTCGCGTTTCAATAAATTTGTTTGTTTAGTTCCATGTTGTATCGTCAATCTCTATATACTTGCGCCTTGCTAATATCCCTTACGAAAATAGTTCATAGAGCTGTATAGAACTCTATAGAATTATTTACAAGTTCTATCGAATAGCCTTTCTATAGAATACTGTTTCTATAGAGTTTTAAAGAGTTCTATAATATACTTTTCTGAAGAAAATGTTTCTATAGAATTCGTTAGAATTTTTTTCTATAGAACAGTTTTCTATACAGCGCTATAAAACTTATCGAAGTTCTATAGACTAATGATTCTATAGAATTTTTTTTTTAATAAAAAACATATTTTTTGGTCTTTTAAAATTTATGTTTACTAATTTATCTACACATACATATTAAATAGTAGTAATAATTATTTTTGTAATACATCAGTTTTATATAATAGTACTCCATAGATTTAATATCATTGTAATTTAATTTATAATTCTAATACATTGTGATTCAATTGTTAATGTAATAATATATCAATCGAACTATACTGATTTAAATTATTTTTAATTAATATGTTTCTTCCTGATTCATTAATTTTTCGTTTAATTTTATAATCATTTATTAATTTGTTGTTAATTTCATAAAAACATTCGTCTGCTTTAATAAACTTTATTCATCAATGGTAATTCATCTAATTTAATAAACTTTATTCATTAATTTTTATTTTTATTCAAAAATTTTAATCTGTAGCATGAAATTATTTAAACAATTAAGTTTCAAGTTTAACAAATAATAATTTATTAGACTTCTAAATATTTTTTTCATTGAAATACGAGTTATTTTTATCACCCCGCGTCCGATGCCGGCAGATTAATGAATTTTAACAAAAATGAGAAATCTGAAATAAATATTTTAACACGATTTAAGCTCTGAAGCTCATTTGAAACTGTAAATAATATTGCACTACTACCACCAACAAAATAAATAGGTAAATGAATAAATAAATAAATACTTTATTTTAACGGACTTTCTTTTCTGCTTAATTCTGGTTTTCTAATTTACAAATGATTTCGGTTTTCATAATTTACACAGTTGATAATGAATCATTCTAGAAAATATATGATTCCTATACAATACAATAATTTCTATACAAATTTAATCATTGAGAATGCAAATCGTAAAAGAAACAAACTTGAAATAGTATAATGAGAGGTGGCAAACCGTGAGCAGTCGTAGAGTGCGCTGGAAGTACTGTTTCACGTTCGATCTCAAAAGCCAAACAGCATCGAGCATGGTTAGCACTTGGGAGCTTGAGCACTTGGAAACAGCTGTTGGCGCATTTTTTTCATAGAATGTATTCGAATATTTTTATAGAACATTTTATAGAATATATTCGAATATTTTATAGAAATTCTATAGACATTTCTATTGAATTTCTACAGATATTTCTATAGATTTTGGTGAAACTAGCTTATAGAAAAACGGGCCATAATTCTATAGGATTCTATAAGTTTTCTATCAGTTTTTTTATAGAATTCTATAAGAAATTTTTGTAAGGGATTACCTTTTCTGAGCAAGAAGGTTATTTTTAGAATACTTATACTCGCTCGAACATTAAAATGTAAAATATGAAGAACATCTTCTAAAAAAAGTATAAAACGGTGTTAAAATGTAAATCGTCGAATTAAATAATATCACATATATAACAGGAATAAATGTTTACTCTAATTATAAATGTATTTTCTTATACAGTATTATATACAGTTTTCGAAAAGTCGGTCTCAATAACATGTGATTTTAATATAGTGTGTTTTGTATAACGTACTTGGTCCTGTTTCTACTTCATTTTATTCAAACGATTAATTATGTAACTTTATTTGCCTGTTTACTATGTACCTCGAGTTTTCTCACTAAGCCTAATATGGGTATCTTCTAATGTTACTTTCACTTAAAATCGAACGGTAAATTGTAAACCTGGTTTTGTACTGCAACTACTTGAAAATTTACCATGGCTCTACAGATAAAAACGCACTTACAAAATTTTCTTTTGAGTCTTAGGATTATAGCCAGCACGCTTTTACAGGTATATCTACTATGAAATTTAGTGTTTGTTTTCATTTGTAATTTTCCATGACTATATAATTTTAATGACTTTGAGTTTAAAGAAAACATTATAGCTACTTGAAATTCTGACCAGTTACAGATAAGTTTTGAATTATATAACAACTTTCAAATTAAAGGTTTATGAAGATGAAAGTATTGGATTTTAATCCGCTAACTGTTGCATCTTTGTTAACGAAACTCTGGCACGATGAAGAAACTATCAATTGAAATCTCCCTTCACGTATTTGATAATTAGCAAAATCGCTGAGCATGAAAGTAAGATACTGGAATTCCCAAGAATTTTTTTTCTGTTAAAAAGTTCAATTTAGAAACATGAGAAAACATTAGCAAATGCGATCCATTAAAATATTTTCTAAAAAAATTTTAAGATTATCGCAAATCCCAAATGGATACTTTCTTACATATTATGATATTTTCATACGTAAACTTTGCATACATTTTTATTTGGGTAGCAAGAAATTCAGTAGCGTTTTCAGTTTCCAGTAAAAGCAAAGTATATTTCCGAAAATGTAGTCAAATTTGGAGATTTAGATCAATATTCAAGACATGATAGTGCGGTAAAGGAAGCAATCAATTGGAACTCAAGACGTATCACATTTAACGAAAAATGTAAAATGGTATTCTATTCTTAAACATTTAAATACTAAATTCAGCAAATACACCTTTAAGTGCAACAATACGTTTGTGAGTGTGCTAAAATGGCTCGTGCTTTTAACCGGAGAAATAAAACCAAAACTTTAAAAAGCTTAAAGAAATTTAGTCTATGTTATAAGCGGTAAAAAAACAATGAATTTGCAGTAACATCGTCGCTTATTATTACCATCAATTTTGCAAGACATATCTTATTTTAATACAGTAAAATCTCCATAACAGACATACCCCTCACCTAACATTATGAACATTTTTATCTTTGAAAAGCGGACTCCTCTAAATTGCGGACTTATTACGCACTTCTAAGACGCATGCTATTCTGAAGTTTTAATGTATTGAAATAAACTCGATCTTTTTGTTTTTAATTAAGACCCATTTATTGCTGCTTGGAAATCCTTCCCATATAGAACTTATCTTTGCAGCTTTATGCAAATTGTTATCTGGCGGCTTTTAAGAGCACTTTTCTCTAAAAATATTTTTCACTTGAAGAACTTTGAAGCGAGCTAAACAAATGAAAGACAGATGGCTTAAAATCTGAAGAGCATGCTGGATATGACAAAACTTTTATTTGGGATGAATAAATGAAGTGAGAATTACAGTTTCGTAGAAACTCGTAATTCCTGTCCCAATCGTTAAAGAAATGAATGCAAAAAGCAACAAGCGTGCATGGAGACATCAGAATAAAACTTTCCCTAGATGTACCATTTCTTTCTAGGAATGTAAGGAAGTCAATAGAAACAAACATTTTCCCTACAATAGACTAACACATTGCTTGCTTGTGATAAATGCAATCGAAAATTATAAAATGTAATTTTTTCCAGTTTTTCTACTTTGCTTTAGCTGCTAATTTTTACGCAAAATATCCTTTTATTCACTGTCAGAAAAACTCATCAATATACACTAAATCATTCCTCATTTTTTAACAAATAATTTCCCTACTCCTAGAAAACACGGTTTATCCGTGAATAAATCCGAAAAAGAGGGAGAAATTCCGTTCATTCCTTGCACAATTACACTCTATTAATACTAAAATCCGAATTTATTTTAAAAGGAAAAACCGAAAATTCTATAAATTAAGATTTACAATTTAATTAAAAAGATTAAATGTTTTCGAATTTAAAAACAAATAACAATTACTTTTTTCATACATTCAAAAGTACTCATAATTTGTTTTTTTAAAGTTGAGTGAGGTGAAAAAAGTTTAAAAAAAATTATTTATAAACTCGCTTATAAAAAAAATATTCGCATTTAAAATATATTTTAAATGAACACATTTAATTTAAATATTAAATGGGGAAAAATCGATTTTACTCACAAAAAAAAACCCATCCACAATCTTATTAAAGACGAAATCTTCCCGAAATCAACTTCAAAATTCAAAACCTTTTAAAGAAATTAACCAAACTATGCCCATTTGAAGAAAACATGTTTACTTCAAAGAGTTTCGCTACTGACCGACTGTAGCGCGGTCGTTAGTGTACACGTCTCGTAACGCTGGGATGATTGGTTGGTTTCCAACGTCAGCAAATGTATTTTTTCCAGACTTTCTTCAATTGAGGAATATTTTACCTCCTGTAACGGAGAAAAAAATAAATGGGTATTTCTCAATTAACGGGAAAATCCTGCCAGCAGTGCTGCTAAGAAAATCTCCGTTAATTGAAGAAAGAATTTCTGAGAGCGTTACTAAGCTTTATGAGGGTAATATATTTTTTTAATTAAATAGACAGAATGTGTTTTAAGTTGTCTCTTTGCCAAATTATATGGCTGAAAATAAAAAAGGAAAGAATAACAAAAATAAAATAATGCTTACTTAGAATTCCAATGGACACTGAAAGAATCTGTCCTTCTTCTGTAACAGGACAGAGTTCGATATCATTAAGCTTCCATATAACGGATCCATTGAGCTTTGCCTTGCCTTCCTCACTTATTTCACAACGAATGTTGTCAAAATCAATAAACTATGGGGAACATAAAGGAAAAAATATATTAGTTCTAATCGAAATAAAAAATAGACAAATACACGAAACATTTAAATTAATGTACAATTCATTAAATTCCACATCAAATGTTCTTTGATAGAATTGCGATTCAAATTAGGGAAAATGCAAAAAAATCTCAATTATCCGGTAGGTAATTTTTTTTTTAGTTTTAAGCAAAATTTAGTAAATAGCTACAGATAAACATGTATTTTTTTAAAAATAACATATTATTTGGCGTCTTCTGGAAGAACTTAAATATAAGTTGACCGCACCAGTAGTTGATACCTCTCCAGAAGTGGATCAAATTTTTGAAATATTACGCCATTTGAGGCGGAAATGAGTTTTACACGTGGCACTAGACATAATATCTTTGTTTGAATGTTCGAGCAATTGTTGTCACATTCTTGTAAGCTGCCTCCTGTAAGAAAAGCCATTTTATGAATTTATTTTATTAGAAAATATAAAAATTTAGTTTTCGATGAGTGTGAGACCATTACGGTAAGTTAAAATAATCCACTTCCATCTTGCTTATTTCAAATAATAGTTTTATATGAATTATTGTTCATCACAGCTTAAGCACGATATTTTAAAGATTAATTTTTGAATTTTCGACTGATTTTTTTCGATTTATAAACTATTGGGAAAATGACCATTAAAGAAACTATTTACTTATAATCTTGTTGTTATTTAATTTCAGCAGATTTCATTTTTGTCCATTATAGAACATTCATTAAGGGTTGTAGCAATCATCTTAGTTTACTTCTAAAACTTAAAAGGAAGGAAACAGAATGAAAACCCAGTAGCACCTACCTTATTTGAGCAACTGCTGGCCCGGTCACCCTATATATATATGTATATATATATATATATATATATATATATATATATACATATTATTTATATGATTATTTCTTTTTAGTGCATAATGAGACTTTTTTGACTACTCACTCTGTTACCCTTATTTGAGGTAACTGTGTGGTGTTTGAGATATCAATTAGAGAAGAATGGTTAAACAAATGGGTGTGGATTCCAATTACGATTTTTTATTAACAAGGATGAATAATGCTCTCCATTATTTAAAGTAGGCTCCTTTCTTTTTATGACAAATATCACTTGTTTATGGGATCTACTTTATCTATGTAAAATAAGTTTTAATTGATATTTTCCCCCAACATATCCACAATTACCCATTCACTTAGTTTAGCACCTTCTGCGTGGACGTTTTTCGGTTTTATTATTTAAAAGTAATTTTGAGTAAAAATAATTATGAACCTATTTCATTCCTGCTCTACGTTTAATAAACTGTGTGTTTTTCCTATCAGGGAATGCACAATGTACAATATATTGAAAAAAAGAAACAGATTTATACCATCAGAAATAAAATTTCTTGATATGAAAAGAAATAAACTGATAAATTGGACTGCGTTGCCTGTTTTTTTTTTACCTTCTTATTTTAGATTAATTTGAAAAATAAATTAAATTTTAAATGAAATAACATAAAATATACACTATATATACACGGTATTTCTAATAAAAAACGAAGCAACTAGTATGCTGTGGTCATCACAAAACTGTCGTATATATAAAATAAATCGTCTACAACTAAAATTAAATAATAATTTTTTCGTTCTAGGGATATATAGCTATAGCGCAAATCGTAAAAACGGAGCATAGTAGAGACATCTTTTGAACTGTATACATCCAAATCTGATAAGGATCTATTTCTTTCAACCTATAACAGAATATAAAGTTTGGTAAAATTGAGTGCATTAATTCTTGGGATATAGCTATTGCGGAAATCGTAAAAATGCAGAATAGCAGAGCAATCTGTTGGATAATTTACACCAGAATCTAATAAATGTCTATTTATCTCAAGCTCTACTTCTATAAAAAAAAAACGAATTGTTCATAACAAAAATTAAATAACAATTTACTTGTCCTTGAGGCATAGCTAGCTCGGAAACTGTGAAAACAGAGCATGGCAGCGACAGCTGTTGAGTCGTCTCCATTCAAATCTCTTTATATCAAGGTCTAACAGAATATAAAGTTTGGTGAAATTCCCTGCATAATTGTTGAGATATAGCTATTGGGGAAATCTTGAAAACTGCAGAATTGCAGCGCCATCTGTGGGACCATTTACATCAAAATTTAATCAGCACAGATTTATGCGAAGATCTAACTGATTCTGAAGTTGATTAAATTCCATACATTAGTTCCAGAAATAGAGCGCCTACAAAATTTGTGTCACATACAATCCTGGACAAAAGAATAGGAATATTTTAAACATGTACATTCGCATACTTTTGTTCATTTTAAGATAGTTTTAGTGATTGTAAGACACTTTTGCGTTTATACATTGAACGTTGATGATTTGGCTGAATGCCAATGCATTGGCATTAAGCTTCTAAAATATTTAAGTGGCGTCATCGTTGTTCCGCAACTGCAAGTCGTTAACCGTAGAAATTGGCGCAAATTTGTCATTTGTGTTTGTGATGTGTGTAAACTGTTTTTACTGTATTTAGTGTATGACGGTTAAATATAATTATTATTTTGTGATTTTATAATTGTTTTACTGACAGTTTTGGTATAAGCTTTCCGTTACAATTTTTCAAAGAAATAAGCTGTTGGTATAAGAATGGAGAAAAAAAGACAGCAGTCCATGAAAGAGAGATGCAATATAATCTCTGCTTTAGCATACTAACCTGAAAAATGTTAAGTAGCTTCTAAAGTGCATGTTTCGCCGCAAAGTGTAGGTAGAATTCAAAGGCAGCTTGCCATGGGTCTTTCCGTGAACATCAGCGACTGGTTAATGTGCGCGAGTAAACGACTAACCACAGCCCTTTTTGACAGAAATTTGATTCGAATGAGTCGTAGCAACCGAAAAATGACTTCAAAGCAACTGTTATCAAGATGGGAAGATGCTGGCATCAACATCAGCTCAAGAACAGTACGAAGAAGGCTTCTTGAGTACGGCTACAGGGCTTATCGTCATGTCTAAAAACTTAAGTTTATTGCGGCCATGCAAAAAAAAAAAGAGACTCGCTTGTGCAAACGCGCACAAACACTGGACACAGAAGATTGGACAAAAGTAATTTATTTTTATTATTGAGCAAAAAGCGTATAAATTAATTTGTGACATATGAAATTACAAATTAATTTATGCATTTCATGTTTGGTAAATCAAAATCAGCATTTAGAGCCTATAACTTTTAATTTCAGGTGTGTTTTTCTGCTGAGTCGACTGTGCAGATAATGTGCGGCAGGTCCCTCTTCGTTTGGAGAAAGCAGAGTGAAAAATTCCTGCCCGAATGCCTTAAGCACACTGTCAAGCACCCTACGAAGTTTATGATATCGAGCGTCAACTCGACATATTGAAACTGTAACCTTCGTGTTGTTCAAGGAAATTTCTTTCGGTTGTTATGAAAAAAATGGCAACAAAAATATATAATTAATATTTTACAACTATTTTCCCTTTACTATCTACAGAAATGGGGTACTTCCGTTGCTAATATTAAGCAAATGGCTCTGAAAACTGCAAAAAAAAATAATATTTTCAAAAATAAATGGAGATACAGTTTTCAAACCCATTGCATATAAAAGTGCTTTTTTTTCGCAATACGACGGTATAAAAATTTAAAATGTGTGATGCTTAGAAGTTAAAAAATTTGCTATAGAGTATTTAATCGCACAATGATACATCTGCTTTGTTTTACGGCTGGCTTATACAATGTAACTTTATTTTTTTTGAGACGACACAAAATAAGCTGGGAGAAAGATATAGCATACCGAGGGCTAATGAAAAGTATATTGTGGCCATCAAAAAACTTTCTTCTGTACATACATTAATTACTCACACAGCAAGAATTATGGATAAAAGCATAATATGGCTGAGATATAACACAAGTCTGCATGATATCAGATGATTAAAAACCAATGACTGCCTTTAATGCATTTTTTATGCTGATTACAGAACTGTTCTTAGTTTTCTTCTGTCACGTATAGTTTGTTTTCAATCGAACCGAGTTGATTTCGAAGATTCAAGGGAAATTTTCCTTCATCACACACGAAAAATTAAAAACTGGAACTTTCGTTGGTCTTGTAATCAAAAAAGTCCTTCCGGCCATTGCCGGGAGGAAGAGGTAGCTTTCATATTCCATATTTTTAAAAAGCCAACTTATATTATTCAAACACACGAAGCTCAATTAAGTGGAAACCGAATGTAGGAGATTCAATACTAATTTTTATCAATACTAAATCATTATGAATGAGAATTTCGCGAAATTAGTCAGCTTTATCCAAGCTGCTTTTATTTAAAGTCACTTATATTTGGCTGCCAAATTCGGCGATTTCTTAAAGTGCCTGCCATTTTAAGACAACATGGTAGATGAGGCTAACCAGTGAACTTGGTCGAGACCTTAGTAATTGCAGTGCACATGCTCACTCACATCGGAATCGGTTGATATATACGAGTGCTGTCGCAGGCAAAAAATCAGATTTTTCAAAATGTCACCCTCTTTAGAAATTGAAACTGCTATATCTGAGCCATTTTTTAAGACAAAGACAAACAAAAAATGCTCCTGAATCCTTATATCAAGGTCAAATACTTAAGAAAGAAACCTTTTTCAATTTCTAATTTTTTTGTACCTCACTTTAAATATAATTTTTTTTTAATTTAATGGTCGCCATTTTGAAACAAGATGGTTGATGAAGCTGGCCAGCGAACTTGGTCGAGATATTGATGTATACTATCCACATGCCTTCTTCCATCGAAATAGGCGAATAAGTGTGGTATCGCGTGACAAATACAAGATCGTTTCAAAGTGTTAGCCATGATAGAAATTCAAAGTGCTATAATTCAACCACTTTTTAAGATATAAACAAAAGAACAAATTTTCAGAAACAAAAACTGCTCCAGAATCTTTGTATCAAGGCCAAACACATAAAAAAAAATCTTTTTCATTTTCCAATTATTTAATACCTCATTTTAAATTTTAAATTACATTTTTTTTTAAATGGCAACCCTTTTGAAACAAGATGGCGAATGAAGCTGGCCAACGAACTCGGTCGAGACATTGGTATGTACTACGTATAGACCAAGTTACATTCAAATCGGTTCATAAATACGCCAGTTATCGCGTGACAAAAATCAGGTCGTTTTAAAATGTGAGCCACAATAGAAATTCAAAATGTTATAACTCAGTCATTTTTTTAGATGTAGACGAAACAAAACCTGTTCCGGAATCTTTGTATTAAGGTCAAACACATACAAAAAAAAATCTTTTTCATTTTCCAATTTTTTGGTATCTCATTTTAAATTTATTTTTTTTAATTTTTTTTAAATGGCCACCATTTTGAAACAAGATGGCGAATGAAGCTGGTCAACGAACTCGGTTGAGTCATTTGTATGTACTATGCACACACCAAGGTACATCCAAATCGGTTCATAAATACGTCTGTTATCACGTGGCAAAAATCAGGACGTTTCAAAATGTCAGCCACGCTAGAAATTCAAAATGCTATAACTCAGCCATTTTTTAAGATATAGACAAAACAAAAACTGCTCCCGAATCTTTTTATCAAGGTCAAACACATAAGAAAAAAATATTTTTTCAATTTTCAATTTTTTACTACCACATTTCAAATTAAAATTTTTCTTAAACTTTTAAATGGCCGCCATTTTTAAACAAGCTGGCGGATGAAGCTGGCCAACGAACTCGTTCGAGACATCGGTCTGTACTATGTATAAACGAAGTTACATCCAAATCGGTTCATAAATACGCCTTTTATCGCGTGATAAAATTCAGGACGTTTCAAAATGTCAGCTTCGCTAGAAATTCAAAATGCTATAACTGAGCCATTTTTTAAGATATAGACGAAATAAAAACTGCTACGGAGTCTTTGTATAAAGGACAAATACATAAGAAAAAAATATGTATCCATTATTAATTTTTTGGTACCACATTTCAAATTTTAAATTTTTTAAAAAATTTTAAATGGCCGCCATTTTGAAACAAAATGGCGGATGAAGCTGGCCAACGAACTCGGTCGAGACATTGGTATGTACTATGTATACACCGAATTATATCCAAATCGGTTCATAAATACGAGAGTTACAGTGTGACATATGTCATATATATATATATATATATATATATATATATATATATATATCAATTTTGAACGGAGGGTGGTTTCGGGGTCTGAGGGTCATGATCGATGAAAATATACCAAAATTTTTTGAAATCGCTTTCCTCCGAACGGCTGCAATAGGTAGCTTTTTGTAAAGAAAGCTACCTAAAACTGATGAAGGACAAAAATTTTGATAAAACGATGAATCAGATAGAAAAAGACGCATGAAACCAGATGTGTTACCGAAATTTTTCTATGGAATAAGAAAGATGCAAATTACAAGAATGTTGTTAAAACAATGCTGGAAAATTTCAAGAAGTTGGGCTGTAATATGAGCGTAAAAATGCACTTTTTGCATTCCCATATCGACTATTTTCCAGAAAATCTGGGACATTGCAATAACGAGCACGGGGAGCGCTTTCACCAGGATATCAAAGACATGGAGAACAGGTACCGGGGAAAATGGAATGTAAATAGGATGTTGAAGTGGAACATAAATGATGAAGGAGGATCTGCAAGACAAAAAAGAAGGACGTTTCTTTAATTGGGCACTTTTTGCTTTTCATTTTATTAAAGAAATATCATGAACTTATAAGGACATTTTTACAGTATTTTTAACGTGTTTTATGAAGTACTTTCTATGAAATTGTGATAAATTTTTGAGTGCATTAATTAAAATATTCAAAACACAATTTCTTGTTTTTTTGTAAAATCCTGACGTGATAGACTAAAAATGGAAGTCATTTTCGGAATCAGCATAAAAAATTGATTCAAGAAAACTTGTTCATAAGACATCATCTGACAAAAAGTTTAAAAATGCAGACTGGTGTATTTCCTTTCTCTAAATTTAGCATACAATTACAGCAATCAGTTTATAATCTCTCTATTCTAAAAAAAGTAACTAACGCTATCACCGCCATCCTCAACGAATTTTTTGTGACCTGAGGTCTTTCTTCGCTAACAATAAGAAAAATAACTGAATACAAAAATATGAAAATGGGTGGTATTATAGAGAAACGTTTGATAAACACGCGAGGCAGGCAGTTTTTAAATCGAAGAATTATTGTAAGATCTATTTAATATTAAATTTGGTCAAAATCGTTCCATTAAAAAAGTTTTATAGGTGCAAAAACTATGCACAGCAATTGAATTATTTTTTTCTAAGGTTATTCATTAGAAGCTCGGAATTCTCATGTAAGATTGCCGAAACTCACTATAGAGCCTTTCGAGGGCAAATAGGATCATTGACAGGAATTCTGGGACAATTTCAAGTGGCTATACATGAAAATGTACAGTTATCGAATTATTTAAAGAATTTCTTGCAAGGGACAGCTTTAAAATGTATTTAAGAGCAAAATAATTATGATGTCACCATCGAATTGCTAAAAGGCAGGTTAGGGAAAACGAAATTATAGTAAGATTGCATATAAATAAACTTTTATATATAACTCACGTGAAATCAGGAGCGAATTTGAAAGAACTCGGAGAACTGCATGATACTTGTATTATTCAAATTAGAAGTCTTGAAACAGACAACGTAAAATTAAATAATTACGGAGGAATTCTACTCGCTGCATCTGTCAAGTTAATCCCCGAAGAAATCGTTCTCGAATTTAAGGCAGATGTCAGACGAGCGATTTTGAAAATCAGCATTTTCGACGCTCTCTCTTGAGAGCAGACGAATCTTCTGGTCTGTTCAGACGAGCGTCCACAAATCGTTGCGGTAAAAATTCCGAAAAGCTTCACGTCGAGGTTCGGCGTTTCCCCCAACTCGCTGGGAGCTGGTGGCGTGCTCAAGTCTTTTGTTTCTTCTATGTTGTCCAGACGAACCGAAGTTTTGACGCTGGCTTTAAGTTTCTTTATCAGTGATTTGTAAGTTGTTGGTTCTGGTTGCGTATCAAATTTTTTCGCTAGAATTTAAAATGGATTAACTAACTCACCTAGATTAACTAATTTTTTGAAATACAAAAGTGTTCAATATAGTTGGACACCTCATGCTTACATTATATAAAGATAAAAATTAAAATATAATAACTTGGTTAAAAGCATCCTTGATTTACAAAAAAAAAAAAAAAGAAAAAAAAAAAAACAGAAAAATCTAAAGAAGATTAGGAAGTTATCGATAAATTATATGAATTAATTTTGTTTCATATAAACAAACAAGTTGGAAATTGCTCGTCAAACGTGGCAAATGAGGTGCATTCGTAATATAAATAGTTTTATAAATATTTTTTGCACCGAATTGTACTGATTGTATATTTGAGTGCATTTTATAAGTGCATATAAATTTCATTCGGTTCGAAAGGCTGTAACATCATTAAAATACACTTGCAATAATTTTTTTCCCATTGGCCGTAATGTAACAGAAGATTTTGACTATCTCTGTCATTAATCTATACATCCGATTTACATAAAATTTGAAACGACTCGACAAGATTTTGCAAAAATTATATATTTAAAATTTCAGACCATTCGGAAGGCTGTAACATCATTAAAATGCACTTGCAATAATTTTCTCCCATTGGCCGTAATCTGACGAAAAACTTTTGACTGCCCCTGTCATTAAACTATAAATCCGATTTTCATAAAATTTGAAAAGACTCGACAAACTTTTGCAACAATTATATATTCAAAATTTCAGGCTATTGTTTTTGCTCTGTTATATGCGGACAGACGGACTGAACGACGACTATAGGTGCTACGTATTTATATAATTACGAACGCACCTAAAAAATCATTTAAAATTATGCTAATATTGCAAGTTAACGTTTTATACGAAAAGTATTTAAATAGTAAAGTATTATTATAAGGAAAAATTGAATGTAATCTTTATCAAATACTACTACTAATAATACTATTTTGTCCTAGTATGTATACTAAATTAAATTCATGGATAATTGCAGGGGTTTTTCTTTGCAGGGTAGGGGGCGAAGGAGGCATTTTGCGAAAAGTAAATGCTAAAGTTTTCGTTTCGGGGGAACTTGTTTTCTTTACAAATTACAGATTTTTAAACCTAACAATGTTAAAATAATTAATTAATAGCATGTTTTTATGGAATATAATTTTGTGAAAGGGCCTGTTTTATAATTACGATTTTTGAGAAGCCTGTTTTACTAAATGGATTTTTGTGACGGGGACCTAAATAGACAGCAAATGTTGCATTTCTTAATAATAATAAATTCTTAATAATAATTCTTTGAAATTAAAATCATTGCAAGTTATATCTGGTTTTGAAAATCCAGTATGGGAAAGGAGACAGCAAAACAGAGCCTCTGTGGTCATATCCGGTACCGGTTCTATTTACTGCGAGCATGTAGTTTTAAAAATACTGTAATTTATTTTTTATTTTTTTAGCTCACAGGCTATCAAAGCTTGAGAACTAATGTGCCCGCCGGTTCTGTTACGGACATACGTACATACATACGTACGTATGTACGTAACGCGATAACTCTTGATGGAAATATCCGATTTGCTTCAATTTTTTTTTCTAGTTTCATTCTGATAAGGCGCTTCCCTGATTAGTTTTGGGGATTCATTGGTTAAGTATAAAGGGAGACAACGGGGGGCTAATTCCAACTTATAATTTAGATAAATGTTTTTTTATGCAGATTTATCCGATTTGCTTCAAAAAATTTGTCTACGTTCATTCCGATAAAGCTCCCCTCTGATTAGTTTTGGGGGTTCATTGGTTAATTATAAAGTTGGAAAAGAGGGGGGGGGGCTGTCTAGACTCCCCTTTAGTTTAGATAAATGCGTTTTTCATGCAGAATTATTCGATTTGCTCCAAATTTGGTTACCGGTTTATTATGTTAAGGAGCTTTCCTGATTAGAGTTGGAGGTTCATTAGTTAAGTATAAATCGGGAAAAGAGGGCTAGTCCCCCGCCCCCTTTAAAATGGATAAATATGTTTTTCATGCAGAATTATTCGATTTGCTCCAAATTTAGTACACCAGTTTATTATGTGAAGGAACTACCTTGATTAGGTTGGGAGGTTTATTGGTTAAGTATAAAAAGGGTAACGGGGGATAGTTCCCCTTTAATGTAGATAAATGGGTTTTTCATGCAGAATTATTCGATTTGATTCAAATCTGATATACCGGTTCAAATCTGATAAACCTCGTTAAAAGGAAATCTATCTTCTTTGCTATTTTTGAAGCAAATATAGTTAAGTTTGGTAAAGTGGCCGTTCCGTTTTCTTTCCTTTCTTTCTTTTTCTTTTTTTTTTTTTTTTTTTTGGTAAAATTTTGTGTACAGCAAAGTTAATTTTCTACCGATTACTTAAAATAGGATGAACCTAGTACCGTCTGTGTATATTTCTTTTTTCTAATTTCTTGAATAACTAATATAAAATTACAAAATCATTTATTTCCTGCAGAAGATCCATTTTGCTTATTGAAAACATCGAATGGAAATCATTCTGTTGCGGCGAATAATGTCGTCTGCTCTGTGTGGAGGGAACGGTTCATAGATCGCTCGTCTGACCGGGATAGCGCAGGTGTTTATTTTTCTTGTTGAAACCACAAGCGTTCAAAAAGTCGTTCGTCTGACATTTGTCTAAACGTTCAGCTAAAGGGGAAGATTCTTGGAACTGTTCCAAATTATTAGAATTTCTGAAACATGAAATCGAATCGTGAGAGAAAACATATATGTTTCGAAATGATCAAGAATTAGAAAAGAATAAATTTAAATTACCCTTCCGAAGGCATAAAGCTCTTAAAAGCACAGCATCTACATCAAGTGCTCTTATTGCATATTTGATACTAGTAGCGATCGCGATAATTCTAATTGTTCCATAAGTATAAATAAACGAAAGGCAAGACATTTACGAAAGGATTATTGCTTTAATTGCCTTCGAAATAGCACATATCTAAATTTTGCTGTGAAAAACATCGTTTTTGCAATTGTAATCTAAGGTACAGAAAGAGTGTCCGAAGCTTTAGTAGGAATGAAAATGAAGCTTAGATGCCTCTTGGATTGTACCCTATTTTGCATCACTTTGCTTGAGCCTAAGTTCGAATTTAACGTCCGATATCCTAATACTTCTTTCACAGTTCAGTCTAAGTAAGATTGCAATGACAGCAGGTATAATTTGATTTTTGAAAACTGTTTTGACGCCAGAAAAAGAGACGTAGTTAGACCTGTGTGGATTACAGATGATTTAGACGCAAAACCCGAAGTTTTTAAGGATAACAAGTGTAATTTCCGGAGCAAGATCGAGCTCATTTTTGCTAAGTGCGACAATTAAACATCCTATGAAGAAGTATAAGGGTTTCTATCCAGCTGCGTTCTCCAGTTTGAGCAGTAAATTGTATGTATGCGATCTGATGCACAGCCTAGAAGATACAGATTTAGCGTATACCGTCCATGACCATACAAAGTTAATTTTAGGAGAAGAAGGATTCAATATGAGAAAATGATGAAAAACGTATACTCACTGCAAGACCGATTTAAGGAAGAAGTTAACAACGAATATATGTTATGTAAGGTCCTTGGCTATTTCTGGAAGTCAGCAGATGATGTCTTAAGGATTGATATTGTTAAATATTTGAAAAATAGTTCCATTTTTATTCTTAGATCTCTTAATTTATTTATTGATTGTGCTTTCATCATTTTATTTTCTTGAGAATGTTGCCGTCTGATGCGATGAAACATGTCGAAATGTAAATAAATAAAGGTATTTTGCCTTTTTTTTATTTATGTTTATCATTTATAGAAATTAATGAGTACTTTTAAAGTTAATTAGTTTAAAAATCGAGAAATAAAATGTCTTAACACAGATAAATACAATAAAAATGACAATTAACATTTTTACCTTTAAAAAATAAACTCTTTATATTACTGGAAATGCCATACCAACTTCTGTGAAATTAAATTTCAGGATCGTCCAAAAAACTGCGATTCAATTAGAAAGTATATGCGTCATTTTAGCATTGTGATCATAATGACATACTGAAGAAACACAAACAGAAAAATAATTTTTAAAAATTGCAAGTCTGAATCCTTTAACCCTTTGAAGGGCATTGGGATATAATATATCCCACTTAATTTTAATTCCAAAAGGCCACATTGACACCAGAATTTTAAAATAAAATTTTGTATTTATGCTGCACGTGAAGTAAAAGCGTTTACTTATTTTCAAGTAAATTTGTTTCTAAATCCTGGTGTGATTCAGTCATTTCAACATTTTAGAACCACAAGTACTTTGCCCCTCAAAGGGTTAAACAAAGATGGATGCATTAAAAAGCCTTTTTTTAAATATTTAAAATCATCGAATTTTCATACAATTTTGTCAGATTAGACCATGTGTATTTAAATACATTTTAATTAAAAAGCTATAAAATTTATATTTTCATGATTTTTCTCCAACTGAAAATTACCGAATCCCCATGAATAAACATGCTTTAATTGTTATCACCATAAAATTGTTAAGAATAACATTAAATGTGTATTATTTTGGTCATATGGAAAGAGAGGGTCTTTGATTATTGGAAAAACTATACATCACTGTACTGATCCCTATCCATTAGAGAAATCATTCAGTAAATAACTGACCCTATGGATGAGATTATACATGACTTTTTTTATAAGTCTCCTGTCTAGATATAAATAAAATGTGTTAAAAAATGCTTATACAGGATGTTTTATAAAAGATGGGCAAAACTATAAGAGGTTATAGTACGCATCTAAACAAACATCTTTCATCCAACAATGCATGGTCGGAATTAAAACTCAAAGGTGCTAGAGGGCGCTGAAGGTGATGTTTTTTATACGAGGCAAAAACACACGATTAAGAGGTGATGAGGCAACTCGGGAAACCGCTCTCCGTACAATCCTTGAGCCTCTGAGTCATTTTCATTTGCAGTTCCCCTCGAAAAAATACATATAAGCCTTTTCCCAATTAGTGAAGGATAGCATTTTCCGATACGTTCTTACCGCGATTGACAGTTGTACACTTGGATCAGCAGCTTTTATGTATTAATCGAGGCAAAATTTTGCATACGTGTCCTTCTTCTTTACCATATCAAATGTGCTATTAGTGCCCTTCTTCTTGTGATAACTCGCAGCAGGAATGAAGCTTTAACGCTTGCATGGACCCAGTTTCAAAATGCGCCAGAACCTTTGCATTTTATTTCCGACCATGCATTCTTTGATGAAAGTTGTTTATTTCACTTCTCAAAATTTTGCCCATATTTTACGAAACACTCTGTATAACTTTCTGTGTGAATAAAGAATAGTTATTAACATTTCTGATTCAGTTAGAGTTACGTCATCATGTTGTTTATCTACTAGGGGGCTCGGCCCCCTACGAGCTACGCTCGCCAACCCCTGTCCAGATTCCGCAGACTCTAAATGCACGCTAATTTGATCGGCTTTAAAAAGATTTCGAAAGATTGAAATATAATTTAAAAAACAGTGGCGATCTCCCTATAAACGGATTTCTATTCATTTCTCTTTGATTGGGGAATTTTAAAGCCAAATCCGCTGCGGTACTATTTGATTATCCAGTCGACCAATTTCGCCAAATTATATAAATCGCCAAATTATACAAATTGACATAATTTTTATTTTAAATAACGAAAGAACAAATAAATTAGTACAACATTAATAAAAATACAAATAAAACGTCGAAATATAAATAACTTGATGACGTAGACACGTGTAACAACATTTCAAAATAAGCTAATATAAAAGGAATTAAGTAAACAGTCTTTGTCTCCTGGTATTTTTTAACAAAGCGAAAAGAAAGTTCTTTTAAATGAGACATTTTAAATTAATCGTTTTTAATCTGATGTAATTTTGACCAAGCTGCTCTTTCTCTTTTAAATATTCACGTGAAAATTCTTTTGTTAGAAATGAAATATTATTTGTGCTTTCCTAACAAAAATAGTTGAAAAGATCCTCTCAAAATATGAAATAAATGTCTAGCGCAATTTCTAAATTTAAACCGTTTTGCAATATTTTGTGTTCATTTTATGTAATAACTGTAATGTGACGTAAATATGACGTAATTTCTCCTATTTAAGACTTCTAACGCATGTTAATGAATTTATTATTTTACAATATCCTTTCTCTTTTAAAATTCACGTGTATGCTTTTTATGACGTAATTTTTAATAAGTTCCTGCTTTTTGTACATAATTATTTCATTCTAATTCCAAATGATTTTTTCTGTTTATAATAGTCACGTGTAAATAAATTTTTAATTTGAAGCAAACATTATTGTTTGCGCTGTTTATACATTTGGCAACAGTATAAATTAATACCATTTTCTAAAATAATGTAAAAAATATCTCTCAAAATGCTGAAAATTTGAATTTAGAATAGAAATAAAACCTCCAAAAATGAGTCAAATTAAAAAAATTAATGCAATCTGCACACCGGCAAATTCTAACGTATAAAATGATCTAAAAATGATTACATCCCCATGTATAGTTTATGCTGCTATAAAACTTTTTTAATGGAACAATTTTGTCCAACTTTAGCATTAAATATTTCTTAAAATAATTCTTCGATTTGAAAACTGTCTGCATCAGCATGTTTATCAAACATTTCTCTATAATACCACCGATTTTCATATTTTTGTACGCAATAATTTTCTTAATATTAACGAAGAAAGACCTCCTGTCCCAAAAAATTCAAAACCGGCGGCGGCGGTGACAGCGGTAGTTACTTTTTTTTAGAATAGAGAGATATATGAAAATACATATTTGAAATTTCATACGATATGAAACTTGGATGTTAGCCAATTCTTGAATTTTAATGTGCTGCAGTCACAAGTCCACGAATTCCCAGAGAGTGACACTCGTTTGAGATCCATCTGCTCGTCGAAAATGGAGTCAGGCAGCCATCTTAACTTGTTGTTAGACAAATAGAGTTCTATGAGATTCGAAGGTAGTTGCCTTGCATCCAGAAACTCCAAATTATTATTCTCGAAACTGAGTCCTAAGACTTTATCCTCTAAATAGACTGAATCATGAGTATTCGGAAGTAAGACTATTCGCTCGTCATCAGAAGTGTTCTTTCTGTCAACCTAAAACAATTTTACTGTCCACATTTTAAATTATTACTTTTGAAATTACAAATAACCTAAGCAATAAAGCACAGAAACTGTCATTGGAAGGAAAAGGGTTGAAACTTAACAAGATAGTATGGGAACGTCCATTCGTTACTCTTGTTATAATTAGAGCAAATTTCCATATATAATTCCAGTTATTTTATTACAAAGTATAATCAAGATAAAAAATGATATAACTAGCTAAATACCACTGTGTTCCACACACAAACATATATCTAATTTGTAACAAAAAGCATTTTACTTATGTATATGTTAAATTACTCTTTTGACACTCTGGTCACAAGAGTAACAAAATTTTGATTGATTATATAGACAAGGGAAGTGCTTTTTATTACAAATTAGATATATTTTATGCGAGTGGTACATAATTGTATTTAACTGGTTATATCAAATTTTGTAATAAAATAATTGGAAGTATTTGTGAAAATTTGCTCTAATGGTCACAAGAGTAACAATGGACGCTCCCATATATACATACGTACAGTGCACAATTGAATGCCAAACTTTACCGTTCTTCAATATATATTTGTTTTTATTTTACCAAATCTTTCTATAAAAAGATAAAGTTTGAGTCACTAAATAAAGTTCTATGTACTTAGCCCTTTCGGGTCCGATTTATTTTCAATTTTGAGAAAGAAATTACTTTTACATGAATAATGCTAATAGTAGCTATCCATATAGATTTACTGAATTTTAATGAATAGGCCATTGTCTGAAATATAACGAATGTAGTCATTTTGAGTACTTTCAATTTATATTCATATGACTAAGGAAGAGTTTTTGGAGACTTTTGGAAAATACATATTACAACAAAGATTTAACAGATATTACAACTTTCAAATATTTTTTTTTGTTTTATCACACATCATTCATTCAGAAAAGTTATCTATATTTTAGTCTTAACCCTTCACTGCGCCACGTGTCATATCTAGCACATACCTAAAAACACTGTAATTTTTATTATGTGCCGTGAATTTGCCCAATAGGATCTCTATCCCTGATCAAGAACAGTCCAAAGAATGGAATAACACTTATTTTGTCCATGTCAGATGGCTGCATTTGAATAAAATTAGAATTTATTCTTCGGAAGAGAAAATTTTCGATCAAAGCTATTAATGTAAAATTTATTTTCATTATTTTTACTGAATACTTAAAAATATTAATATAAAAAAAGTTGTGGGGTGTTAAACAGATAAAATTAATTAATTTAAACTCAGTTAGTTGTAAAATATAGCAATACAGTATTTAAAAACCCTAATTGTGTACATAGGGTACACACCATAAAATATCAAATTTTAGCTGAAATTTTGAAATTTAATTTTTTTTACTATTTTTCCCATTATTAAACCGATATATAGATTTCACAATAATTTTTTTTATAAAAATAGAAAAAATCGAGCAGTGAAGGGTTAAAGACTGAAACATGCATCTAAAATAAAAGAATCGCCAATGGTGAAAAGAAAATTAAGCAAACTTTTATTACTCTTATTATTACTAAATGCCAAAACATAAATGGAGTCATAATAATAAATGCATAGACGTATACTACCATAACTATATGTAGATAGTAACAAAAGTAATTGTTAAGACAAAACAAATCTCAATGAAAAGACGTGTACTGTTAATAGTACGAGAGGCCCAAACGGGTTAAACGTAGCCATCACAATACAAAGATGATTGGCTTTGGTTCTCTAGGAACTAAATCGTAGAATCTAGAGTTTATGTTATAATTTTATCACTAGAACAACACACACCAAAGCAATGTTAGGAGATACGGACGACATACATATCCCTATGTCACAACAATGCAGCAATGTGAACAGAAGCATCAAACTGTTTAAATAACAGCACAGCGAAACATTTTACGATAACTATACAAACTATATTAAAAGAAAGGCATTTTTAGAGAAAAATCATGTTCTGTCACTAACATTTCTGATTGTGAGTTAATATTCTACTGGAGAATTGCATACAGAAATCACTAGAATAGGATAATTGAATTATTTTTTTGGTTAGTTCAAGCGCACATGATTTAACATATGCAGTGTTGAAATGATAATTGTAAAAAAATATAAATTATCAAATCTGTATTTAAAGCAAAATATAATCAATAATTTTGAAAACGTGTTGACTGCATTTAAAAGTTTTCGAAATTTCTCTTATGTAAAAATTAACTTAAAAGATGAACTGGTTCATTAAACAGATTGAATTCTGAGAGCATTCTCTACTGGTTTCACGATAAATCAATTGAAGAAATGACAAAATTAACATTTTCGATATTTTGCGCGTTTTTTAACAATGTTCGAGTTAAATCTGCAACAAAAAGTGCCATCATTCGACCGTTTTTATAGAAAATTGTTACTTAACCGAAATTTAACGCTATTCTGACCATAATAATGGCAATAATATGGTCTGGCTCCTTACCGCTTTTTTAAGCACCTGCTATAGTTTATGTTTATAAAAGTCTGTTTTTTTTTTGTTGTTGTTTTTTTTGTTTTGTTTTTTTTGTTGGTTTTTTTTTTTTTTTGTTGGTTTTTTTTTTTTTTTTTTTTTTGTAATGCCATTTCTTTTGCGTAGCCACAAAAAGGAACTGCGTATGGACAATATTTTTATCGCCTTTAAAAATTCAGATTCACACACTATATTTTCATATCCGAAATTGATGTCATTCTGAAAAAATCGAGGTTAACGAGAAAGACAGGCTACCGCGGTGCATTCCACGTATCTTTTTTTACAGACCGCGAGAATCACGTGATGCTCGAATGCACCAATGAAGGTGTGTGAAAAGAGCTTCACGCCACTCTAGCGGTCTGTAAAAAAAGACACGTGGGATGCACCGCGGTAGCCTGCCTTTTTCGTTAGCCTCGGAAAAGATAATTTATTTTGTTTTCGTATATAAACTTAAAAAGATTACCATAAGTGCGTTTAAATGACGTAGTACATACATTAAAATGTATTCGATGTTAAAGAGTATTCTATCATATAGACATTTCAATTCAAAGAAATGTATCCTGGGAAAAAAAATATTTTTTTTTCCTAAATGTCACAAGTATATGCTATCAGTATGACATCAAACTGACTCTAAAGAAACGGCTGCTATGTTTGATTTTTTTATTTCGTTTCTATACTACAGCTATACTTTATGGCTAAGTATTCTTACCTTATATGCGGTTCAACATTTTCTAAGATTTATATGAAAAAGTGCATCAGTCCTTTCTATTTTCTAACCAAAAGTGCCTATAAAGTGACATCACTTTCACGTAATTATTGTAGAATACGTGTATATGTGAAAATATAAGTTTTCATTTAAAACAAAATCTACAGTTCCTCTATTCAACTTTCCGAAGACCTTATAGATATTCTTTCGAATAAATAATAATATAAAAATAGATAAAAAATAATATCCTAATTTTACAAAGGTAAATAAATTCCACTGGTGATTATGTTCTAATAGGGACGTGCATTTTCATTCACAAAGTTGCAACAATCATGTATTTTTTAATGAATTTTATTTGCGATGGAGGCCAATAAATTGAAATCATATATATTATATTACAACGCAAAGCTATTTCTTTAAGATAAGTAGCCGAAACCAAGACACATGCGCATGCGCGAGTTCTTCCCGGTATACTCATCCTCTAAAGACTCTTTGTAGAATGACGATTCTTTATAACAACGCATGTGCAAAGAGATTCATGTTTGGATACAGATGGAGGTATGCATTTCTGAGCTCTCTCATTTTTGTAATTGTTTCGAATTTGGATTACAATTTTTAGTTTTTTTGTTAATTTATTGTTTGTTTCTTTATTCTGTTTTGTTGTGATTCCATTTTTTAATTTTGCTTTTGATTTAGTTACTTAGTGTGTTCTTTATATTTTCTGCCGATTTAATCTAATCGGTGGAAATTGTAGCGCTATAGCTATGTAATGTATGGAACTACGAACCGTTCATTTTCTCTTGAAACAAATCTTTACCTACCGAGTGTCCTAAAAAGGACTGACTGATTTTAAAATTCAATAACTTGCAAACGGTGACAGATATTTAAAAAATTCTTGCAGGAGGGTAGTGCATAAGGTCAAAAGTTTTTTTACAGTGATTTTCGATTTTAGTTCGAATAACAAACAATAGATGGCACTGCGATCAATAGACGCTAAATTCAGGCTTGATTTTTGGCACTTGGGGACCCACTCAATACATTTTAATCGCCTTTTTCAGCATGGAAGAAGAGAAAGGAAGAAGGAAAAATTTTAGGACACCCGGTATATTCGTCTATGTTATGTTTTTGGTTTTGGTATGATTTAAAACAATCCAATTATTTTTATTGTTACTGTTAGATGGTGGTCCAATTATCAGTTATGCTTGCTACTGTAGTTTTATCACTTTTAATCAGTTTTATCGCTTAATACGTTAGAAGTGTTTTAATACCCAGCAGTAATTATTTGATAGTAGTACCTTATAGTTTCATAGTTTAAAATGTCTCTGCTGAATAACATTTACTTCTAGGTTAAACATATTTCTAGGTTCTGATAACTTTGTTTTGGTTCTACATCAATTAACCGAAAACGATCTTTGATCTCTAAAAAGTTCAACTGGGAATTTTTTCTGAAAACTTTTGTTTTGATTACATATTGATTAACTAAAAACGTTCTTGGCTGTTTAGAAAATGCAACTGAAATGATAATTTTAACAATTGAGTCATTAATAAAAAATTATGTTAAATTAAACATGAAAAATTACCAGGAAACTCTAAAACGGAAAAATTAAATTTTAAAAAGCAGATATCTTACAATGAATGTTTAATCACAATGTTTTAACTAAAAAAAACTAAATATTAACAAATTTTAACTAATGAAGATTTTAATTCTGACGATTAATGTTTCGCGAAAAAAGTTTCTAAAGATGTTAAAACTATTTAGCTAGGACTGCAACTTTTCTGTTGAAAAATAAATGGATTTGAATTCTTACATTAAAGTAAATTTAAAATTCAATGTCAGAATTACAAATTAATTAAAATTTTTATTGTAGGATCCCCATAATTCAAAAAATATTTGAAAACTAGCAGACCCGCCCGGCGTTGCCCGAGGTCCGTAAATAATAACCTTAAACAAAACTGAAGTTTTTATGATTTTATATCTTTTGAAATTCTTTTAAATGAACCAAATTTCGGAGACCCCCCCCCCCCATTGCTTTCCCCAGCGTCTAGCGTGTTCCCAACAAACTTCTTTCTATAACCTGGATCCCCGCTACCTAAGGCAGTATGTACCGGAAGTGCTCCGCCCGTGCCAGAGACAATCAATTGAGTGAGCCAAACCTTGTAGTAATCAAACCCATAGAATCCAAATAAAAGAATGCATCATTAATGTTAGAAAATGCTAGTAACTGAAGTCTAAGGTAAATTTTCATAATACAGAAAGCAGCTGAATTGTAATCAAACTTGAATGAACCAAATCCCGTTGAAACTGGTTCCTTAAAATCCGAGGAAAGAATGCGCCAAGCGGTGGGAGATGCCCCTCCTCTTGTAAATTTCATGAATCACTTTTAACGTTAACACGATATTTAGTAAAAGGGAGAAATCCCTCATCTAAAGTTAGCTTAAGTAACGCAATTTTTAATTTACGGCTGTAATGAGTAAACAAAAGTTGGTGCTGGAAAAGGAGATTAATGTTCGAAAAAAGTGGTAGCTGAGGTATAAAGAAAGACCCTGGAGGCCAGGTTCTTAACTGGAATGCAGTTAGGTATAAGAATTTTTTTTAGTAGTTTTAAAGTAGCCGGAGGACGCTGAAACTATGTTAAAGGAATTGTAATAGAATCGGTTAGTTTTTAAAGAAGCTGCAACAAAGGCCCCAAGAAGGAGATTAATAATCGAAATTGGTGGTAGCTGAAGTCTGAGAAATTTTTTGCCATTCATGTAGTAGCAGGAGGGCTTAAGAAGTTGTTCAAAAAAAAAAAAGCTAGTGAATCGGACAATTTTTAAGGGATCTATAACAAAGGGCCCAAAGAGGGACAACTGATACTAAAGAACAGGGCCCTAACATGAAAACTTGTTAAAAGATGTAAGTTCTCAGCACTTTAGATCTTCAATTAGTCAAAATTAAGCATAAGGTATGAATTAATCATTAGAATAAAATTTTAAAGAAATGCGCAAAAAATGGGGGGAAGGATGCTTAAAACAGGCCCCTAGGGTCCCACTAAAAATAATAGGGTGTTGGTCCGGGGAGAAGAGTGCAAGACTCAATTTTAAAATTTTGCATTGAGAATGCGAGAAAATTAGGTGGTTAAAAGTGCATGCTGCAAAAAAATTTCAAGGGCCCGGATCGGACCCAGTGGAACCCTAGGGTGCCCCAGGATTTTAACTGGAATAAAGAAACGAGAGAATAACTAAATGAAAAAGGGATTCCAGAAATGAAGATCGGATTAAGAGAATAATTTATGGTGCAAAAACTTCAAGAGGACCTGAACCGGGCCCCAAGAGGCCCGGGACTTAAGTGGCATGTAGTTGGGTATAAAGATACTTTTTAGTAGATTTTAAAATAATCAGAGGACGCTAGAACTATGTTAAAGAAAAATGAAAACAATTCAGATCATTTTTAAAGAAGCTGCACCAATAGCCCCAAGAAGGCGATTAATATTCAAAATTGGCGGTAGCTGAAGTCTGAAATTTTTTTGTCATTCATGGAGCAGCTGGAAAACCTAAGAAGTTGTCAGAAAAAAAAGCTAGTTAATCGGATTATTTTTAAAGGAGCTATAATATGTGGCCCAAAATGGGCCAACTAATAGTTGAGAGCAAGGACCTCACATGAAAACATGTTGAAACGTTTCAGTCCTTAGAGCGTTAGATCTTCAATTAGTCAAAATTAAGCATATAGTATGAATTATTGGTTAGAATAACATTTTAAAGAAATGTACAAAGCATTGAGTAAATGCTTTAAGAAAGGCCCTAGGGCCCCAATAAAAATATGAGGGTGTTGTTCCTGGAAGAACAGTCCAAGACTCAACTTTAAAATTAAGAGCTGAGAAGGCGAGAAAATTAGGGGATAAAATATGCATAGCGTACGAAAAAGTTCAAGGGCCTTCGACCAGGCGCTACGGGTCCCTAGGTTGCCACAGGGACTTAACTGAAATGTAGGAATGCGAGAAAAACTAAAAGAAAAAAGGGTTCCACGAATGAAGATTGGATTAAGTGGGGGTAATTTAATAACATTTATGGTGCAAAAACTTCAAGAGGCCCTGTACCGGGGCCCAAGGGGTCAAGGACTTATCTGGTGTGTAGTTGTGTATAAAGATATTTTTAGTAGTTTTTAAAATAATCGGCGGACGCTAGAACTATGTTAAAAAAAATTGCAAGGAATTCGGATAATTTTTAAAGAAGCTGCACAAAGGGCCCCAAGAAGGCGATTAATATTAAAAATTGGTGGTAGATAAAGTCTGAGATTTTTTTTGTCGTTCATGCTGTAGCTGGAGGACCTAAGAAGTTGTTAGAAAAAAAAGCTAGCGAATCGAACTATTTTTAAGAGAGCTATAATAGGGAGCGCAAAAGGGGCCAACTAACAGTTAAAAACAGGACCCTAACATGAAAACATGTTAAAATGTCTTAGTACTTAGCGCTTTAGATCGTCAATTAGTCAAAACTAAGCTTAGGGAATGAATTATTCGTAAGAATATTTTAAATAAATGCACAAAAGATTGGGTAAATGTTTAAAAAAGGGCCCTAGGGCCCCCGATAAAAATATGAGGATATTGGTACAGGAAGAAGAGTCAAAGACTGAACTTTAAAATAATCCATTGAGAAGGTGAGAAAATTAGGGGATGAAAAATGTTAGGCGCACAAAATTCCAAGGGGCCCTACGGTTCCCTAGTGGGCCCCAGTATCTTATATGGAATGTAGAAACGTGAGAACAACTAAATGGAAAACGGATCCCAAAAATGAAGATCGGGTTAAAAGAAAGCAATTTATTAAATTTATTTGCACAAAAACTTCAAAGGGCCCTGCAACGGGCCCTAAGGGTCCAGGGTCATAACTGGGAAATAGAAAGGCGAGAATAACTAAATGGAGATAAGTCCCCTAAAACGAAGAAGATTGGATAAAAAGGGGGGCAAGATATTAACAATTTAGTGCATAAAAATTTAAAGGAGCCCGGGGTCCCTGGCCCTTGAAAAATTAAAAATTTGAGCCTCATATGCATCAGGATCTGTCTTGGACTAACCGCACCTAACATTTCAGACTTCTACGTGCAGTAGTTTTCGCTAGCCATTGCACACACACACACACAGAGCGATTTGTTCTTTTATTAGTATAGATAAGTTACCACCGTTTTCGTAATGTTTGTCGATAGACGATTGCGATTTATGTTAAAACTCATTAAAATAGCATTCTCTATGTCCAATCATATCATACATATCAATAGCTTTCTAAACAGTTTCCATTTGAGAATCTAAGGACCTCATTAAAATTATTAAATCGAAAGAAAAGATCGTGAGTAATTCGCAGTAAATCAGAGTGAATAAATTTCAAAAGAATGAGTGTAATCCTATTTTAAAAAGCTTTTACCAAAAAGCAGAAATACATCCATATACACTATGACGGTAAAATTATCAATGTTTCGGTAGGTGGAAAACATTTAGTGTATTATATCAGAGCTGTCTAACACGGCATTATTTATGTTTTTTGTTTCGGTTTTTTGGAAATTACATTTATAATATGTTATTTTTCGCCAATGATTTTCTGAGAATACCGCGCCGATATTCCAAGAACAAGGGGTGATTCCGTTCTGAAACTTCTGTAAATTTCAGGCACTCAGTTCTGAAAATTAAAAATATCTTTCGTCAGTCCAAAAATTCAGACATAACAAAACAGTCATTTATTCTCAATTTAAGAACTTCATAATGGATATTAACTATTCATAAATCGTACTTCTGCGAATATTTTCATCACAAATTCCCGTCCTTATTTGCAGGGACACTATTTCAAGAGAGGTTTTTTTTTTGGAGTGGGGGGGGGGAAGCAAAGTTTTCATTGAGGAGCAAGATTTTCAATAGCATGCGGGATAGCATGAATAGGAAAATCCCGCAAAATAGAAAATGCCCTTCCCCCTTATATTCTGCCACAGACATATGTTTTTTTTTGTTTGTTTGTTTGTTTGTTTTTTTGCGCTATTTTGTAAAATTCTTATGTGAATTACTTCAAATGGTGGTAGAAAAATATCGTGAATTAGGTCAATCAGTCACAAGATAAAATGACAAGATTTGCTAATGAGTCACAAGGGAACATCATGACGTCTGTCCGCCGATTGATAGCAATAATAATTTTAAATTTAGTCATTTGGTTGCTGGAAAATGTTGGGAAAATTTTCAGTCTGTCTTAAGAAAAGAAAATGAAAATGTTTTGGTGCAGTGCGATGCAGAGTGTGGTGACGATCTGCACCACACACAGGGTACGTGACAATAAGAGTGGTTAGTACATATATAAAACAATTATCCCGATCCGCGTTGTGAAAAGATCATGTGGGATAATGTTAATTAATGAATTAGGAGAGAGGAAAATTTTGAACGAAATTATAACTGTCAATAACTCAAGAACGCCTTCTTTAACGTCTTGAAATGTGAACTTAGAATTGGTAGGTTGCTCATATAAATTTCCAATTTAATATTTGCTGAAACTTTAATTCTCAAAACTCAAAATTTTAATTATTGGCTGAAAGAAAAGAATAAGATAATGATTCAAAGAAAAGACAGAAAAGCATACATATACAAACAATTTTTATTTTCAGACTCTTAAATTTCCTGTTATAATCATCATCATATTTTTTCTATATTTCAATTTCGCATTGTTTTCAATGCATTAAATCTCATACTAGTACTCATATAAATTTCATTTTCTGAAACTTTGTTTGAAAATACTCTAAAACTCTCACAGCACATAAAGGGATGGGCTAACTTGCCTAAATATTAAGAAAGTATAATATTATCATATCTTATGATTATGGTCCCTCTAACAATTAATAAAGGTAAATAATTATTTTGTTGTAGAATTATGTGTACCACGTACAGATAAAAATATAGTTCAATCCATACAATATGAAATACATAATAATAATAATAATAATAATAATAATAATGGCCAAATATTAAACAAAAAAATATTCTCATCCTATACCTCAGTCAAATGTAGGAGGGATTCATCATTGGCACTCATTTTAGTCTATGTACACTTTATGTTACCACTGTATGTTTGTTTGTTAGTCCACAAAACACAAGTATTTTTTTTCTTTTGAATGTCACTTAATTGTGGCTCCTTAAAGTTTTGGCACAATATCGCAGTTTCTTTTCTTTTATAATGTTACTTAGGTGTAGTACCTTAAAGTTTTTGATAATTTCTTGGGATTAACAGTTCACTCAGTTATAGAAATGCCTGTAACATGTCTTCTCCCGATTACTGAGCTGTAGATTAACTCTTCTAGAGGTATTCAACTTGCAGGAGTATTTCTTCTTTCCATCAGGACACCTTTAATCGTTGAATTTTCTCTCACGGTGCTTCGGTCTTCTGTAATTTTAGAAGCATGAGGCCTTTTCATATATGTTCTCTTAAAATCTTCTTCTTCATTGATTTTAGACTCAAGGAATGGTCGCAAGAAAGGTGTGCTCAAGGGGCACGCTGACTTCTTCGCTTCTAGGGTCCAACGTATTCTGTAAGATTACGAGATTCATACTGCATGCATCATTCATGACAGAGAGCAAGAGTTCGATTAATTCTCTTCACTGAAATAATCTTCCTCAAAAATCAAATGTGGGAGGTTTTCGTTTATACAATATGATTTTATTTTATTCGCTGCTTGAATCATCATTCTGATTGGTATACTGTTCTTCTTGTATCTGATTCGTTTGCACAGCCCCTTTCTTGGGCGTCGTACTCGGTTGCACGTCACATAGCTAATTTTTGTTATGACTCCAGGATTTTTGGCGCCGCATCGTGTTGGATCCATTACCACACACGTTGAGGACCAATAAGTTTTTCCCTGTCAGTCATAAATTTTTGGTTACGATTGTCGTAAATAAATGTAACTGATGCTATTCATATCATTTCTTGATCTGGTGTCCGTATGCATTTTTATTGCCTTTTATTGCCGTATCTTTGCCTGAGGTATATGTGAGTTTTTCCACACTGTTTACATACATATAAAATTCTAAAAATTTTTAATTATTGGCCATATTTTAAAATACGTTCAATATTCGCAATCCTAATATTCTTACAAACAAAATGATATCAATAAACATATATGCATTTGTTTTTATGTCCATTATAAATAATGAATTTTAATATATATATGCTCTTAAGAATTTTCCCAATTTAATTTTGTTTTTCCATTGAAAATAATTAACAAACAATGTCGTATATTTTAACTGCGACACAGAGCCGCCATTTTTTTAATTTATTCATATTACCACTTTAGTAAATTAAATTAGCTATACATCAGACATTCAGGGTTTCAATAAATTAGAAATTGAATTTTAAGACAATTTTCCTGAATTATTGTTTCAGCTTATGACAGTTAAGAATAACAGTGTTCACCGTAGGCCAATTTGCCAGGGTGCAGCACCCGGCCGCCCTTATAACTTACTTTATGCGCCCTGCGCTACTTTAAAATTATTTATACTCTCGGAAGCACTTTTTAACTACATTGTGCACCAAGTAGCCCTTTTTAACTACTTTTATGTGCCAAGGACCTTTTCTGACAACTTTTTGTGCCCGGAGGCCCTTTTCAACTACTTGTGCACCCAGCGGAACTTTTCAATGATTTTATGTGGTCAGTGTCCCTTAATGCCATTTTTTATGCACCTTTTCGATTCATTTATTTTTCTGGTTGAAAAAAAAATTAATAATATTTTACAGAACACGTGCATTGATCGCGCGAATCGTAAATTTCGTCATTTGGTCACAGGGAAGCATCGCGAAATTTGTCAATCGTCTGTGAAAAAAAAAAAAAAAAAAAAAAAAAATAGAGGAATTTGGCAATCGGTTACGGAAAAAATTTAAAAATTATTTAGTGGATTGGGGGGTAAAAATCACGAAATTTGTCTATTGATCACATAAAAAAATCCTTACAAGTTTCGGCAGTAAGTTGAAAGGAAAAATCCAGAAATTCACCAACTGTTCATGTGAAAAAATCACGAAATTTGTCAGTCGGCCGCGGGAATCAACAACTTTTCTCAACATCTACACGAAATTTAGCCATCGTTTTTATGGAAAAAAAACCTGCAAGCGTCGCCAGTCGTAAAAAACAAACTAAATTTTCATTCAGCTGTTGGAAATAAAATGCAGGAATTCTTCAGTTGGTCACGAAATTTATCATTCCGTCATGGGAAAAAAAATGTTAAGTTCATCAATCAATCGTGAGAAAAAATCATGAAATTCTTCAGTTGGTTGCAGTGAAAAATGTGCAACAATTTGTCAATTGTTGAGTGAAAAATACCGCAAAATTCAATCAATCTCGAAAAAATACCGCAAAATACTACTGTTAAAAGGGGACTCAAAACAAATCAATTCAAAATAACTTTTTTTAAGTACAAGAGTGCCCTTTTTTACAATATTCTAACTTTTTTTTTAATTCCTGCGCGGCGGCTCTTTTTTTTTTAAGAGTCAATACTAAGTAATGTAAATTTTGAAAGATTTTTTATGTTTTGCATCTTTGCTTAGGCTGATTTAAAAAAAAGTAAAATTTATTTAAGGGATTTTTTTAATGCACACCTAACGTACATTTATGAATCATAGACAAACTTCATGAATTATCAGATTCCTATTTGGCAAGGATTTCTTTTCTCTTTTTTTCTCCATTTTTGCAAAATATATATTACTGGTATCTTTCAGTTAGCGCGGTAAATTTATTTTTATACCTCCTCAATTAGTGCACAAAGCACAACATTGCCTATGCCTTTTTTATCTTAGCAACACCGTGTCTAATTTCCGCAATTGGCAATTTTTCTCTTAAACAAATTAAAATGTTTGTAAGTTTAAAGTAATAAATGAAAAGAACAATAAAATTTAAAAGAAGTTATTTGTCCTTTTAAAAATCAACTTAATGGTAAATAAGTTAACATAATTAAGCTAAAGAATTGTAGTAATGCAGAATATAAAGTAAAATTCCCTTTATACCTCGACTATTAAATTATTAAATTAGCTCGCATGTCATATGGTACTTCCATAATTATGCTGGCCAGACTGTGCCAACAATGGTGCTGAAAATATTAATAACAATAACAATAACCTTTATATTTATTTTACTATCTTCATTTTGAGTGCATAGTTAATGGTATGTAGCTGCTATGTTAAAAAAGGTGTTTTAAAAAAAGTGATAAAGCATGTAGACGTAATATATGAGTAGCATTATATTCATTAATGCATTACATTTGTATATATATGCATCTGTATACACTACATTTGATCCAATATATTTATATTACATATGATTTATATTATATTCATTCTGATATGCACAACAAACCGCAGTAAATAATATTACGATCGCTAATATCCTTTATTGCTAAACCCATCAATTCGGTGGTATGTATTTAATAAATGTATTCTATTTTTTTTATTAGTTTAGTTTGATTTTATATTATTTATCAAACAATAAATTTTAGTATATAATAAAATAACATTAATCTACACTGTTTGTTTTTCCACGTTTTGCATATTACAGGTCATCTCTTTAATCATCGTTTATATAATTTAAATTTATTCTTTAATATGTGAGTGCACTTAAATGTGCACATGCGGAAGATTTTTGTTTTTTTTAAACCAACTAATATTCTATATTTGGTAGCATTCATAACACCCGTCTAAAACAGTACTCCATGCAATATTATTACGTAAAAATTGATTTATGTTGTGTGATAAAAATGTTAGTATATTTATGCATTAAGCATTCACTGTTTTCTGTGGCACAAATCTGTATGTACTTCAATGCAAAGAGCTTAAATGCGCTTTTTTATAAATCAACATAATACCAATATATTGCTCATGTTTGTCATTATCTGCGCTATTAGTCAAAGGTCAATCCAGGTAAATTTGGGGCCTATTTAGGGCCCCTTCACAAAAATCCATTTAATAAAACAGGCCCCTTCACAAAATTCATTTCAATTAATCAGCCCCCTTCACAAAACTCCTTTAAATAAAACAGGACCCTTCACAAAGTACCATTCGATAAAAACATACTTTTCACTGATTATTTCTATTAAAATGTTTAATATTTAAACAAAATAAACTCACCATAAAGAAACAATTTAGCAGTAGAATTTAAAGAACTTATTATTAATAAACATTTGGTTTAAATTTGAGAAACTGTATTTCATTTTTGGTCATAAAATGTTATTTCCCCCCCCCCCAAAAAAAAAAAAAAAATCACAGAAGTAACTTTTACTTTTCACAAAATGGGCCCCAAGAAAAAAAAAAAATCTGCGTCGCCCCTGTTAGTATTCACAGAATGCATTCATATGCACAACATACTTTACCACCTACATATTCTGATGGTGATTATGTCCTCATCGTGTATATGAATGCATTTTGTATGAAATTAGTAAGGAATAATGACAGTAATTTCCGATTTATTGAGTTATGACAGTAAATGGAAATATCTCAGATGAGAGAAATTCTATGACTGCATGTGTCGGTCTGCCAATTGTGGGTCATCAGCCTGGATTTAAAATGCATGGTTTTTCTCATTTTTAATAATTATTTTTTTTAAATACGTATCTAACATTTTTTAAGCGGTAAATAAACTTTTTTTCTTTGATGCCATTAAGATGTTTGCTGTCAAGTTTTGACAGGTTCCATCTAGTAAATATTCAAATTGAGTTTACATAATTATGTAAATGGGAGTTTGAGTTGTTTTAAATGTAAATATTTCGCCATTTTTCATTTTAAATATGTATTACATATTTTCCGCACTCTTTCATCAGATTAAAAAAATCATTTTTTTTTTCCAAGGAATATTTTTTTTTACTAAACTGAGTGCGGTACAGATGAAACATAATTTCTGAGTTGTTCTAGTTGAGTAAAAATAATTGAATGATTGAGATATAACAGAAAATGTGTATCAGTTATCATCCCAGAATAGTTCAAAAATAGTATAGATACCAAATCCTTCGGCCAATTTCTTCAATAATATATACAACTTTTGCAACATTTGCCTGCAATATATTTAATAAATGGAAGCTCTATCGAAAGCATTGTTTTGGCACTATTGGGATCAATCGTATACATAGATACATAAAGACATAATAGTAAAAACACGAAAAACAGACTTTGAAGAAATTAAACAAAAAGAAGCACGAATATACCCGGTTATATACACATATGTATAAGGGATAGGTTTAAAAACGACGAAAATGTATTCAGGGAACATCTAAATGTAAAAATATTCCAAACTTTTCATAATTGATTTTTTATTATGATTACAAGATTGCCTTATATTATATATATCCGGAAAGTAATCATATTTCATCATAAGTGATGGCTACAAAATAAAAGCTTTACTGTTAAGCCAATAGAAAAAAAATCACTAAATCCTGTGCAATTTGGATGCGTTTTTTACTATTTTGGGAGAAAAATCGTGTATTTTTCTGTTACACGTTACCAAAAAAAAAAAAATCTTGTAGTTTCATTTATAAAGCTGAGGGATTTTATAGGTTTGCACCAACATGACATCTTTTTTGCTGTTTGTAGTTGTTACGGGCATTCTCCATTTTGGGAGAAAAATCGTGTGTTTTTCTGTTACACGTTACCAAAAAAAAATCTTGTACTTTCATTTATAAAGCTGAGGGATTTTATAGGTTTGCACCAATATGACATCTTTTTTGCTGTTTGTAGTTGTTACGGGCACGAATGCATTTATTTCCGTTATTGTGATTTTTTGGATATCGTATTTTTATTTGATTTATTAACTCGAGCGAAACCGTGTGTCTCTGCTAGTTTTGAATAAAATGACTGTAAAAAGCAACATTTTTCTATGCTATATAAGGCGATAGCCAAATTTTGTTTTGTGATAATTTTTGTTTTAAAGTCAAACTTCGAATAGGATTATGTTTCAAATATAACAAATTAACTAAATAACAATGTGCGTGAAATAGCATAATTTCTAATTTTTAGTCGATTGAAATAAATCAGACCCCTTAAAAATAATACTGTGCTACCAAGAAAATTACCGCAAAGATATTTACTTTGAGAAATTACCGTGAGATGATACTTACATTCAACTTTGTTAAATTTTTATTTGAAAATTGCGGAAATTCCGATAGATTTCTTGAGCTGCAGTCAACAAACATATAAACGACATCTTCATATTTAGAACATCTACATGAGCACCTATCTGGACAAGTTGGTTGATTTCGTAAGCTTATTCTAAAATTAGAACGCAATCACATATCGGTATCAAGTTTTAAATTGCCTTTTTTTCCCTTTTCATTGAGCAAATTGAATAACGGCCCGAGGCAGCAGTTGCATCTAAAAGGATTACCTGTAAAGAAAATCGCAATAATTAACTTCTAGTGATTTAATTCCAAAAATTATATAAGAATTTATTTAAAGGAAATTATTTACCCCTATAATCATTTTTGTAATCAGGTCGAGGAAGTAAATTTCGTTGCTTACGTTATATGACAGTTTAGAAACATTGACATCTGCTCACCCGGAGAAATGAGGGTGACGAGATACCACTATTTTTTAATAGAAAATTTCATCTTATTTAGTGGCAGAATTCGACGATTAAATAAATCTAAAATTTTTATTTAAAAACTGGTGTCCATATGAATCAGTGTTGCTATATGTCCATGAAACAAAAATATAAAAAAACACAGTCATTTTATATTATAAGGGCAGATTTTTGTCATGAATATTTAATAGATGCTTATACTGTCGTACAGTCAAACACACACATATATAAGTCATTGTTGCTTTTTTTTCCTTATGCAAACATAAACTTTTTAACAAATTTAAACAAAACTTGATATAGATACGTTTTAAAACAAAAGTGAAATTACTATCAGTTTTTAAAATTACACTTCCATACCCCCCTTTTTTAACCGTCTGTCGTAGTTTATCATTATTATTATTTTTTCTTCTTTCTGATGAAATTATTTTTTATTTTACCGCACCCAAAATAACAACTCAAGAATTTTAAAAAAGATGATATGTGTATTTAGCTTTTATACGCCAATAAAAATTCCTTCTCACTCACTATATTTTAGCATGCGAATCTAACGTCATTCACAGCCGAAAATGCGCGTATTTCATATATAAAATTTGAAACTGACGTAGTTTTGACGTTAAACTGACATAGAATCTTCATTTAAATGTATTTCATGTTAAAACATTTACAGATAAAAATTTAAATTTCAAGAAAGAAATTCGGAAAGATATATATTTTTTTAAATACAATGTATGACATTACTTTGTATGAAATACTTTAGTATGACGACAAACTGACTCTAAATAAGCGGTTACTATGTTTTATTTCCTATTTCATTTCCATACTAAAACCATACCTTATAGCTATACCTTATACCAAAGGTTTTTAATAATTTGCAAACAGCGGCAGCATTTTCTACAATGTATATTAAATAGAAAATAAAGCATAACGACGACAGGTTTTTTTTTTTTTTTTTTTTTTTTTTTTTTGCCAATTCGAGCAAAACTTCCTGACCGACGTCACCATTAAAAACATCTGGAAAATGACGTCATTTTCATGCAATAAGTCTAAATTTATTTTTAATGAATGAAAGTATAAGTTTCATTTTTAAATATTTCCTAAATAATGTCATACGAACCAGATGATATGCCATTTGACTGTGTTTTTTTTTTTTTTTTTTTTTTTTTTTTTCGTATTGTTTGGGAAATCGTATAATTTCCTGTTACCAAATAAATCTTGCATGATCATTTAAAAAAATGAGATATTTTATTACGAAAGCGTCAAAGTAACGTCATTTTTCAAACACTTCTATTTAACTTAAGTTGGTTCATATATGTAAAGGTGGTATTTTGCAGTCGATTATTCACTCACTGATTTTTCACCCACCTGATAGGCTAGAACTATAAAACTTAAAATAATGTAAAAGAATTTATTTTGCAATATAAATCCCAGTCATGAAATTAGGTGCTATTTCTGTATAAACATTAAATGCTTATAAAAGGGTTTTTTTTAAAACTATTTTCTCTTTTATATTTATATCTTAATATCTGTTTAACCATTTATGTGTGAGAATGCATAGAATATTTCTGATCGTCGTACGTTTAGGACATTGAATTTTTATTTATTTTACGCGGAAAGTTCCTGTTGAGTATTTAAGAATACAGTAGACTCCCTGAAATCCGCACAGCTTGGGACCAGAGGTTGCGCAGATTTTAGAATTTTGCGGATTTCTGGTCATTGATTTGTTTACATTTCAGAAACATTAATTTGATTGGTATTTAAGCAAGGGAAATTATAATGAATGCTTTCAATAAAGTGAAACATTAAAATAAGTAAAATATTAAAATAATTTATTAGTTTAAAAGTAAGTAATCATTAAAATAAATATGTAAAATAAAAATTTAGAAAAATATTAAATTATTACGAATGAAATCTATTCAATTCGATTCCAAAAGTCCTATGCTGCCATCTAATGGTAGCAAGGAGAACAGTGTTAATGCTAATATCAGTATATGTAGCTTATTGTGCTCACTGTAACTTTTTTCATTGTTATTTAGAGTGATGAATGCTTTTCTTATACTGTTTTGTATGTTTAAAAATAAATTTGTCTATAATTAAAATAAAAAAATTCCGCGACCAATAATTTTAAAATAGCCCTCCGGTTCGTGGATTTTTCCATTTCGAACCCTGGAATTTTTTATATAGATATGCTAATTTATATCAAAATCAAAAGTAATGTAAATTTATTTAGTAATAAATCAGCTGTAATAGCCAAAAGAGAATGATTAATAAAAAATTTAGTAAAAAAAAAACATTGCGGTAGTCGCTGATTTCAGCGCCATCTTTAATTTTGTTCCTGCAACTTAACTGTAAATTTCATTGTTTACATCTGAAAAAATACGCGGATTTTAGGCGATCGTGGATTTTAGGGTCGCGGATTTAAGGGAGTCTATTGTATTAAGAGTTTCTTCACATAAATCAGAACAATCTTTAATTAGTAACTTTTCATTGTAGAATACGAAACTATGGGGTTTGTCTGTTAAGTAATGAGACTAGAAGCCACACGGCGCTCCAGTCGCCAGAAGCGCGCACTCTGGTGGCGGGATTTGTGGTGAGGGGTTTAATAAGCCAAGCAACGCAACGGTCGCCAGTCGTGTCCAAGCTCTGACAAACAGAATCACACGTGGCGCAAAAGCTGTTTTTGAGTTTTTATCCCCGCAGAAAGCGTTAAAAATGGGGCGTTCGCTGGAGCAGCGCTATGCGATTCAATTTTGCTTTCACCTGGCCAAAACCACATCCGAGACGCTTGCCCTGATTAAGGAGACTTACAAAGACGACGCCTGTCAAGGCCCCAGGTTTTCCGGTAGTGCAGTGAGCTCAAGAACGGACAGGGGACTACTGTTGAAGACATGAAGCCATCTGGGCGAGTTCGTTCTCTTTTTTGACAAGCGTAGGGTGGTCCACAAGGCATTTTTATCTACAGGACGAACCCTCAACGGTGTTTTTTACAAAGAAGCGCTTGCGTGCCTGCATAAGGGCATCAAATGGAAACGACCGCAGACTGTCGATCGCTGGAAACTCCATCACGACAACACGGCAGCCCACACCGCCTTCCTGGCACGGATAGGGGTGTGAATCCTTGCCTAAACCGCCGTACAGCCCGATTTGAGGCCGGCAAACTTTTTTCTGTTCCCAAATTTCCAGAGAAGCCTGAAAGGTCACTGTTCCGAAGATATTTCCGCCATTCAACGGGCTGTCCCAGAGTCTCTGAAAGAGGCTACTGCAGCTGACTTTCAGGGAGTTTTGTAGCGTGGGAATCGCGTGGGCAGCGGTGTAACAACGCCCACGGAGACTATTTTGTAGAATTTTAATAACATGTACCGATTGGCTCAAGAAATTAATTTTACCAGACCCAGTCTTATAACTTTACGGACAAACCCTGTAGGTTTCAGCAAAGCGATCCAGTACACTTTAAAAAAAAAAATCTGTAAATTTACTAAAGTTTTTCTAGGAAACTGGGATTCCTAAAACTTTTTATGTATCGGCAACAGCAAAACTTCATGTAACAGACACACTTTTGCGCCGAAAATCAAAAAATCTGTAAGGTTACACTAAGAATTTTTTAGGAAACTGGGATCCCTAGAACTTTTCATGTAAATGCAACCAGGGTTACAGACAAAATTTTAGTAAGATTACTGTAATTTTAGCAGATTCATTTGTAAAGTTACAGATTTCTGTAGCTTTACAAAAATTAGTTTTGTAGATTTGCAGCTTTTTTTGTACAGTTACAGATGAAAGTTTAGTAAGCATGTAACTTTACATCTGTAGAACAACAGATTTTTTTTACAGTGTACGAATGATGGTATTGAACTCCTTTTGCTTTAGTAAATTAATTTAAAGAATTATGATTTGAATATGAGACTTAAACTACTTAAAAGTAATGATTCATCACTACGAATTATAAGATTCCGACTTTGATTTTAATATTTATTACATATCCATAACATTCTAGTATTAAGCCACAACATTCTGCGCTCCTGCTACACTGTAAAAAAAAATCTGTAAAGTTACTAAAGTTTTTCTAGGAAACTGGGATTCCAAGAAATTTTTATGTAACGGCAACAAGAAAAAATCCTGTAGCAGACGCTGTTACAGGAATTTTTCTTGTTGCCGTTACATAAAGATTTCTTGGAATCCCAGTTTCCTAGAAAAGCTTTAGTAACTTTACAGATTTTTTTTTTACAGTGTATAAGAGGAATTATCTAACGGAAGTATTAATCTAATCAAATTGAATTATTAGTCTAATCAAAACAAAGTTATATAATTGATAAAATAAAATATTAGTACATATATAAGACCATAAAAAAAATTATAGGATTTTAAAAATTAAACATGAATTTTGAAGGAATTTTTTCTTTGTAAATTCCCTTTTATTCCATATTTAATTTCAGTGACACTTTAAAGCAAAGAATATTTTTAATGGTTGTAGATGATAATTAAGCTCTTTTTACTTTTTTCTTTCTTTACAAGAAGAAAATATTGGATTCATGAAAAATTTCGACTTCCGGTTTTCGATGAATTTATACGTTTTAGAAGGTCCTGAACACGATGTGATGAATTTTAGAAAATGTCTGTCTGTGCGTCTCTCAGTGTGTATGTGACAAAACTTTTGAGGACGAACTAATGGGACTAATTCAAGAAGTAATGGGCGGAATTTCACAAAACTTTATATTCAGTTAGACCTTGATATAAAATGGCGCTGATTAGTTTTTGGTGTATATTGCCCAACAGGTTTCGCTGCTATGCTGCATTTTTCACTATTTACGCAATAGTTCTATCTCAAGAACGAATGCACGAATTTTCATCAAACTTCAGATTCAGGTATACCTTCATAAATATTGGTGCTCATTATGTTTTGGTGTAAATCGCCCAACAAGAGACGCTGCTAGGCTGCACTTTTCACAATCTTCGCAATCGCTATATCTCAAGAACTAATGCACGAATTTTCATCAAACTTCAGATTCAGGTATACCTTCATAAATATTGGTGTTGATTCAGTGAAGCGTTGACACAAGTGGTTGCTGACTAGGTTTTCGTAACAATCGCCCCATAGGTGGCAGTGCTATGCTGGATTTTTTACGATTTTCGCAATAGCTCTATGTCAAAAACTAATGCACGGATTTGCATTACACTTCGGATTCAATTAGACGTTGACATAAGCTTTGATGATTAGGTTTTCGTGTAAATCACACAACAGGTGGTATCCGCTGCTATGCTGCATTTTTCAGGATTTACACAATTTCAGCGATAATCATACCTCAAGAAATAATGCATGGAAATTTCATATCTTAATTATCATCATGATGTGAATAGTCATCATGTCCCTTTAATTTTGGCACTATGGTAGCGGATTTTGAAGTATTAACATGGATGAGATAGAAGAAAGTTTTGCGATTGACTCATAAAAATAGTTCGAATTTGTACTACATGTAGTACTTTTACTTTCTTCTATCTTTACAAGAAGAAAATATTGGATTCGTGAAAAATTTCGACTTCCTGTTTTCGATAGATTTATACGTTTTAGAAGGTCCTGAACACGATTTAGTGGTTTTTATAAAATGTCTGTCTGTCACTCTGTGAGTCTGTATGTGACAAAAATTTCGTGGGCGTTAAAGAACTAATGCACGGAATTTCAGAAAACTTTAGATACAGTTATACCTTGATATAAACTGGTGCTGATTAATTTTTGGTGTATACCCAACGTATCACCCAACAGGTGGCGCTGCTCTGCTGCATTTTTCTGGATTTCCGCAATGGCTCTAACTCAAGAACTAAGGCACGAATTTTCATCAAACTTTAGATTCAGTTAGACGTTGATATAAGTTGTTTCTGATTAGGTTTTGGTGTTAATCACCCAACAGGTGCATTTTTATGCTGGCCTTTTCACGATTTTTTTAATAGCTCTATTTCCAAAATTTATGCACGGATTTTCTTTAAATTTCAGATTCAGTTAGACGTTGACGTAAGTTGTTTTTGATTAGATTTTGGTGTAAATCACTCAACAGGTGCATTTTTATGCTGCATTTTGCATGATTTACGCGATTTTAGCGATAGTCCTATCTCAAGGACGCATGCACGGAATATAATATCTTTAGAATCCTTATGATGGTCATAGATTGCCATTTAATTTTGTCACATGATAGCGATTTTTGAAGTATTATCATGTATGAGATAGAAGAAGGTTTTGGCAGTGGTGCATTCGACTAGTTTTTATTTATATTTAAGTCGGAGATCAGGTTAAAATCGCTACAGTAATGTTTGAATACCATTTTAAATTTATTTAATAATTATGTAAAATAACTGGTCAAGTGCGAGTATTTCTCGCGCACAGAGGGTTCCGTACAATGAATATATGTATTAGTAACTGGGCATTTCATTAAACAAATATATCATGAAAAGTTGTTATCTAAGCTTTCAAAGCCTATGGCGCATTCATTATGCTACCCGTGTCTATATGTATGTTCAAGCCGCCCGTGTCTTTAAGTGTTAATATCTCGGTTAATTACAGACGATTTTTTTCAAAAATAATTATCAACAATTCTCTTATACTTCTGCGACGACAGCTGCCTCCAGCGCTGCTCAACTCCTCTGTTAAACGCCGCAAATCGAAATTTGTGTGTAATGGAAAAATGCGATTTTCTCAAAATTATATGATCTAGGATAATCGCTATAATTTTCCCGCAAGGTTTAGATTAACGTCTAATAGATTGGGAAATAGAGGTTAGGGGGGGTGCATATTTTTGCTTTACGTTTTCAACGATATCACTGAAAATATAATGCCTAAAATTTAAAAAACATGTACTTTTGTGTTCGGCGTTACGAAAGCTTTCACACGATATACAAAGAAAATATTTTTTTTCAATTAACTTAATTAGCTCCTCTACATTTTTCCTAAATATATTTGTGAACTTTCCACGTTCATAGTTTACGAGTAAAATGGCTGTGACAGACGGACAGACAGACACAGGAGTGATCTTATAATGGTTCTGTTTTTACTTTTTAAGTACAGAACCCTAAAAACAGTTTTATTCCTTTTCATGGGCGTAAGGTTTTTTTTTGCCCCACTATGCATTATATATTAAATCCAAGTTCGTCATCGAAAACAGTTTTCTGCGTACTTAAGAATACAATACTATAAAGTAACAATAGAATTTTAAACTATTTTGCAATTTTTAATTTAATCATAGAAACTCGATAGAGTTTCTCGCCAATCAAAAGAACAACAATGCAATGAACTATAAATGAAAGGAATTTCCGCCTATTGATGCCAAACGATTTTACAAAAACTTTTTAGTATTCTGTCTGGTTTATATTTTGTGGACTGACCAAAGCGCGATTTTGACCCCTCTATATATCGCGTTCTATTTATCATAGACACCAAATTCTTGTTTCTATGAAATGGGGCATGCCATGTGGCTGTGGAAACAAAAGTAAAGCAGCATCCGATGAATATGTTTTCAAGAAATGAGATTTTAATTCTTGTTCAGGCCAAAAACTGTTGACATGGCTACAGAGATGTATAATTATCGGATTTTTACGCGGTTTGCTGCATTCGACTTATTTTTATGTGTAGTTCAAACATTTGAAAGTTTCATGTAAAAATATAAATTCGTTTTCGATTTATACCAGTTTAATGTAATTAATTCCTATACTAACTATAGACAACAAAATATTAAACAACTTAACTATTTTCGAAATGGTCGTATACACGTGATATTAAGAAAAAATTACTACAGTCAATCCAAGTAAGTTTCCTATTGTAAAACATAATTGTAGCATTTACGCTTCGTTTACAGGGTCGCGGAAAAGATCTTTTGATATGGTTAAAGAGTTGTGTAATTATCCGATTTTTACTCGTTTTGCTGCATTTGAATTGTTTTTATGAGTAGTTCAAACCTTTAATGTTTCATGTAAAAATACTAAGTAATTTTGTATATTTACTAGTTTAAATTAATTTATTCCTATACTTAACTTAATGCAAAGAAATATTAAATGACCTAACTCTTTTCAAAATGGACGTATAAACATGATATTAAGATATGTTACAACAGTTGACCAAAGCAAACTTCCTATTGTAAAACAGAATTGTAGCATTTACTGCTCGTTTACAGGGTAACTCAAAAGATCTTTTGATAAGACTGAAGTGTTGTTTAATTATCGGATTTTTACGCGGTTTACTGTATTTTATATGGTTTTATAAGCAGTTCAAATCTTTGAAATTTCACATAAAAATATTAATTAGTTTTTAATTTATATGAGTTTCAATTAATTGATTCCTATAATTAACATAGAGGAAAAACAATACTAAATAGCATAACTTTTGTCAAAATGGTTGTATACGCACGATATTCATATATGTTACTGCATTCGACCCAATATAGCTCTCTATTGTAAAGTGGCATTGAAGCATTTACTGTTTGCTTACGGGATCACTTGAATGATCGTGATTACATTGTAACCGATGGATATTTACTGAGTGACATGTATTTCCATGGCTTTATACTTTTTCAATCTCTGTAAAGTTTTAGTATGTTCTTGAAAAAGGAATATGGATTCAGTTTGTTAATTCGAAAACTCGTCAATCCAAGTTTCCACTTTATGAAACATGTTTCTGTTATCCACTTTAATAAAGATGCATCTAGATTTCAGCAAACACCTTTTTCAAAATCCAATACTATAGGGACTTTTGGACAGAAAAGTTAGATAAGACTTAAATGAAATCTTGTTTTAAATGAAATCGCAATAATTTTTGACGGAGGTACTGAGGACAATACTCATCGGGAAATGTCCTACTGATATTCAAGGAGAAACTAGATTAGAGAAATGTGGCATTGGACCTCGAATATGGAAAATTCTAGGTAAACACCGACTACAGAGAAACTACAGAACATGCTTAAAATGATAATGTAACCAATTTAACCCTTTCATGGGTAAAATACTTCAGTTGCTAAAATGTTGAAATGATTGACTGACACCAGGTTTTACGAACAAATTTGTTTCATAATAAGTAAAAGCTTTTTCTTCACAATACATTATAAATGTAAAATTCTGTTTAAAATTTCTGGTGCCACTGTTGAAGTTGGTAATTTAAATTAAGTAGGACACATATTTCCTTCCACCAACGAAAGGGTTAATGAGTCAGAGATTACTTGTAGTCAGGTAAACAATTCGACAGAGCTTTAGCATTACTGTTTATCATATTGAAATAAGTGAGAAAATGTTCTTTTTCGTATTGTTTTTATACTAAATGCTTGAAAATTATAGTAAAGATCCGGCATACCATTTAATATAAACTTTTTTGGGGTCGAAGAAATACATATTAACAAATATATGTACAGTCCGGGAAAAAAAGTAAACACCCCCTACTATGCAACTAATTATAATAATAGAAAGCTACTGGTACCAAACTGTTGAAACTAAAGCCTACATTCAATTGGTGTATATAAAATTTTCTTAGGGGGCCATCTGCAAATCCAAACCAGGCTAAACTTTGTTTTTTTTTCAATGGCAACACCCAATTATGACATTATATTTTTAAAATTCTGTTCAAACAAATGTAAGTCAATAAACAAATGTCTGGTCTAGAAATGTAAGTCATTTGGATGAAAAGTATTTGAATTATAAACATCCAAAATTTAGAGCTTCTATTGTTAAATTACATTTTCATATTTTTATTAATGTAACTCCTGAAATTATAATCCTAATGTGATAATTTTTTTTGTGGTTATAATACTAAAAAACACAAATATAGATACATTGAATTTGTAATTATAAAAATTTTATAATATGACAGATGAATTATGAAATTAATATTAAAAAAAATATGAATTGCAACCTACAATTTTTTTTGATAGATTTATATTTATTATACCCTGCTTTATGCGAATACTTAATTTCAAATTTTTCTTCCAAGTAGTTTTTGAATTATGATTAAAAAAGTCAAAATGATGGTTTAAAAGGCCGTCTATTATGTGCAGAAAAAAATAATTAAATACAGTAGAGCGCCGATTATCCGAACAAGTCGGGACCGACCCTAGTTCGGATAAGCAAAAGTTCGGATAAATGGACAGATAATTTGAGGGATGTTCTTGACTATAGTAAAAACGTCACACTTTATTCAGGCTTATGACTGCCAGCACCAGTTGGTGCTCGCGTGTTTAAAAATTGTTTTTTAAAAAAACTTGTCTTTTTAATTTTTTTTTTGTTTACTTTTCTATTATTTAAAATTTTCTTTTTCTGTTTTTAACATCTTCTGAACTCCAGAGATTATAATATAAGCAAAAACAAATTTCGATTTTTGCTTGCTTCAAAGAAGATATTCTTTTCAGTGCTGTCCTATCTCGAATTATTCTTAAATACGTTAGTTGAATAGGATCAGCGTTCTTCTGTCGTTCGAGCCATTTCATATCTGTTTCCATTCAAAGGCTTCGTTATGTGATGGACCTGGGTCATTCTCAGAGAATTCGTTCTCAATTTCTTCTTCGTTGTTACTGCTCCCAACGCTTTCGCATGCTAAATTTGAAGGAAAAACATGAGAGAAACGGGGTATTTGGATAATTGGAAGTTGAGTTATTTTTTTTTCTTCTTCTTGAGAGAAATAGTCTGTTCGGATAATTGGATGTTCGGTTAATTGGAGTTACGATAATCGGAGTTTTACTGTATATTTATTCATGTTTTAATCATTCTATTGAAACATTTTGGCTGGCAAAAGTCGAAACATATTAAGTGGGTGAAATGGTCATGCTGGCAACAAATAATACATTAATGGAAGTGACCTAGTCATTCTGTAGCATTCCAACCATCGAGTACTGAACTTCAATTTGGACACAACCCCTAAAATAGGATCATTTTTAAATAATTAATTTCTCTTACACTAATCGCACGAATTTCATGAAAATTTGTATTTAGTTGATTTGAAGGGTGTAGAATTTATTTATTCTGTCAAACTTGGGTATTGCTATTTAAAACAACAAAGTTTGGGTTCGTTTTTATAGGTAGATAACCCTCTAAGCCAATTTCATATGCATCATTTAAAAATAGACTTTATTTTCAATGGTTTGGTACCAGTGACTTTCATCTACAATATTATGTTGCAGAGTTAGTAGGATTTGTTTTCTTTTCTTTTTCCACGACTGTACTTTCGTTAGTGTTTGTCATACTTCATTAACTGGGATAATGGTTTTTTTAATTTCAGTTTAAATTACTCATGTTGGGTAAAATATAATCTATGTATTTTTCTTTTACTTTTAAACTGATAAAATATATTTAATTTTCATACATGCTTTACATGTATCTTTTTTTTTTACTGTTTTTCTATAGGTATACTGCACATTGTGAAGGCGTCTACCTTCACATATTAATGTTAATAGTTTCCATTCCCCCTCCCCCCTTTAAAATTGTGCCTTTTTAAGTTCTTAACTTTAATTATCTGTCTGCATTTGGATTCAATTTATTTTGTATCGCTCTTTTCCTTTCATAAAGTTATGCAGTCAGTTCCCATTCTCATTAATCTTTCAACCTCAGCGCACTGCATTTAAAAGAAAAGAAATAATTTCCTTTTCCGCCTAACAACCTCTTTCAGATTTCATCCTTGTGCCTTGTTTTTGATAATATGCAGAAATTAGTCAGACATTTTACTTCTACATCTAATCGACCGTTAGTCCAGATGCAATATATTAATCATTTCATCATTGGTACTCTGTCTTTATTTTATTTTATTAACGTTCATCTTGGGGCTTCAGTCCCGTGAGATTTTTGGCAACCCCCTTTAGAATGTTCCTTTGCGGTTTCTGTACCGTAATTCCTACGCATATCATTTGGCGGTAAATAATTCATATTACTCTTTTGACGCCTCCCATTGAGTTACAATTAACGAACTCTGACCACATGTCGTATAATGCAAACGAAATGTGGTTAATGTTTTCACTCAATTTATTCTCACCATATAGCATACGTAATTGGCGAAAAATGTATATGTAGTTCTGCCAACAATCGATCATTTGGAGAAAATGTAATTGTGAAGACTCATCTCTTGACTATTGGTGATAGCACAATGTAACAAGCAGTCTCTTTCTCGAACGTTCGGCGGCTGCCGAGGGCTCATCTTGCAAGTAGTATTCCGATCCTGGTGCCCAATTGGTTAATAAAGAATTGTTGCAGTATACGGCTCGTCTCTTTCTGGAATATGGACTAATTCGTTCTTTTAATGTTGTTTCACATCATTCTCAACAGAAACATCTATCCGGATAACTCAAATCATCTGTACACACATATACTCAAATACTTTTCTTCAACAGTCCGAACTTTGCAATTTAATCAAATTAAGACATTGTACAAAGGTAATAAAGTCAGCAAACATTTTTATTAAATAAATTTTGATTCAGTATTTACAATCCTTTTATACCAAATATATTATTTTGCAGTTTTATTAGAATTTTTTTTGTTAAGTTTTGATTTAAAAAGTTTAATAAGGAGAGTTATAAATGCAATCGACTCTATTATTTTGGACTTCTTAATTAAAGAGTGAAATCGACATGCCATAAATTAGTTTTTAATTCATACATAATTAGGTTACAGTGAAAGTTAAAATTTTCCAAATATGACCTAAATTAGGGAAAATCATTTCATAATGATTAACTATCGAATACCGTATCCATATTGAAAGGAGTTATAATTTATACGATTAATTATCCGATCTATATGAGAAAATATTTGTAAGGCATAACCTTAGTATGCAATGTCAGCCACCTTAGAAATAATTAGGAATTTAGAAAGTACATACACTGAAAATTCAGAAAATCCAACAAGAGTTAGATCTTATCCAAACATTTAAAAAGTAAAAAAAAAAAGCTCAGCGTTTCTGCCGCGTTTATCGGAGGGACGTTGGTTATCATAAAAAAACTGATTTTATTTAAAAACTACTTCAAACATCCCCGCTAATAAAACAAATGTTCAGTATTCAATTTTTTTAATTTTTTAAATATTTTATATAAATTAATATGAACTTTGTAAATGTAAATTCATTGATTCAGAAGTTATTAGAATAAACTCTTTGCTAAGTTAATTACTAAATAACTCTATATTTTATAGAACAACTGCAAATGTTATTGCTGTTTTGTTCGTCACATTTTATCATTTCTAAAAAATAATTGAATTCTTCTGAGATGTATAAGAATCGATGAAATGATTCTGAATTCTCTCTATTCTAAAAAAAGAAGTAATAACTAACGCTGTCACCGCCGCTGTTTTTGAATTTTTTCTGACCGGAGGTCTTTCTTCGTTAATATTAAGATAAGTACTGCATGCAAAAATATGAAAATCGTGGTATTATACAGAAGGATTTGATAAGCACGCTGATGCAGACAGTTTTTAAATCGAAAAACTATTTAAAGAGATATATTTAATGTTAAAGTTGATCAAAATCGTTCCATTAAAAAAGTTTTATAGCAGCGAAAACTATTCATAGGAATTGAATCATTTTTAGAGCATTTTATATATTAGAACTTCCCGGTGTGCAGACTGCATTTAGTTTTTACAGTTTTACTCATTTTTTGAGGATTTATTTTTATTTTAAATTCAAATTTTCAGCATTTCGAGAGATATTTTTTACATATTTTAGAAAAGGGTATTTTTTAAATTGTTGCCATATTTAAAAACTGTGCAAAGAAAAATATTTCCTTCAAATAAAAAATTTATTTATATCATAAACAGAAAAAGAGCTTTCAAATTATAATTAAATGATTACGTGTCAAAAGCAGGAAAATATTGAAAATGACGTCCTAAGAACTATACTTATCCTTGAATTTTAAAAGAGAAAGAAAATTTTAAAATAAAAAATTATTATTATGCGATAAATGTTATAAATGGAGAAAATTACATCGTATTTAAAATGGCCAAATAATAATGCAAAACAGTTTAAATTAAAAAATATATTTGCGCGAGACATTTATTTCATATTTTGAGATAATCTTTTCAACAATTCCTGTGAATTCTAGGCCAGCACAAATAATATTTACCTTTCTAACAACAAAATATTTTCTCGTGAATATTAATAAGAGAAAGAAAACTTTGGTGAAAATTACGTCAGATTTCAAACGGTACATTAAAAGAGACTTATTTAAAAGAACTTTCTTATAGCGTTGTTAAAAAAATACCGGGAGACAATGACTCTGTTGACTTAATTCATTTTATATTAGCCTATTTTCAAATGTTTAACTAATTTTTTTTAAATCAAAGACAAAATCATCCATTTAATCGATTAATAGTATTTTATTTGGTCTTTAAAATCCCCAACCAAAAGAAAACGAATGAAAACCTTTTTACAGGGAGATCGCCACTGTTTTTTAACCCTTACCACTCCGCTGCGGAGACATCATCTTTCTTTGCAAAATTTGTTTTTGGCACCAGTAATAAAGGAAAATAAAATTTACCTTATTTAATCAAAGCATTTTCTAAATAGTGTACTTGAAGGAAACTTCTTTTAAAAAAGTGGTGCCGATCGAATAAAATTTGTGTAAGAGATGCCGGAGCTTTAAGGGTTAAATTATAATTCAATCTTTTTAAAGCCGATCAAATTAGCGTGCTTTTAAAATCTGGGGTGTCTGAAAGGGGGTTGACAAGCGTAGCTCGTAGGGGGCAGAGTTAGTATTTTAAAATAGTCCAGTCTCATGTCTAAAGACATACTACACATCTGAAAAGTTTATAGCATCACTATTATATTATTTTTTTTACCTTTGACATCTTTCTTTTATCTTTTCTTTTCTGAATTAAAATGGAATATGTATAATGCAGATGAAATACCTTACTAAAAGGAGTAATACCTCATGAAAACAACTCGTTGTAAATGATCCCGCAAAGCCATACATCTAAAATGACAGTCATAGCAATATACTATCTCATTGTAGTGAACGTCTATTATTAGGTGCATTGTTATTAATATGTATACGATCATTATTTTTTTTATTATTTTACAAACTCAGAATGTTCACATGTTTACTTAAAAAAAAAAAATCCTCCTCGTAAAAGTGGTCTTTCTCGTTCAAATAATAATAAATAAAATCAACAAATGGATCTTACATTATGATAAAAGAAAGAATGGACATGCAAACACAGTAACTTCAATTTTTTACAGTTCTATGGGTAGCAGTAATACAAGGATAAAATTGTTAAACACATAGTCATATGTAAGTGCAGAAAACACAAACATTATAAAAGCCGGTCGTCAAGCAGTTTTCACATACTGTACCACACTCCGAGTCCTTTGGAAAAGTTGTAAGTAGTGACAGATTTTTACACGACACTCGGAGTATGCCGCTTCTTGTTGTGTGATATCACTTCTTTTTATGACTGACGTTTCAGATTTGTGACTGGGCAGAATCATTTACAACAAGTTGTTTTTCATGAGATACGATATTGCGGAACATTACAGTTATTTTCATTATTATAAGATAGGTTGTTTCAATTTACATATGCTTTTTGTTATTTGTATGTATATTTTTATAATCGAACACAGGAGGTTATTTGAAAGATTAGTGTTTATTCTATCATATAGTATATGAAAAAGGCAATGGCACTTCAAAAGACAATGACCTTCTAAGAATGGCACGCACATTTCAATGCATTTTCATTTTTTTGAAAACTATAAATAATAAATATTTGTCCCGCTATTCTACTTTTAACAATGGGAAGAAGGTGCCTATTCTGAGAGATACACCAATTTTCATGATAATTGTCTTTTTCATTCCTCGAGTAAATCTGTATTTTTAGAACTGAAATTTTATTATCTTAAATATTTAAAAATGAACTTATTATCTTATGCTCTCTATGTACTCAAAATTTTGGTGGATATTTAGATCAATATACAAATTTTACCATATGTATCTGAAAGATACATAGCGACTTTCCCTGTGATTCTAAGGGTATCTACCTTCGGATCAATAATACAGTAATACGCAAACGATGTTTCTCCGTATTTAATTTTTATTTTTTAATATAGTTAATAAAGACTCACCTGCTAAATAAATCTCGCTCAAGCTCCACGGCAATTGTTCTGCTTTTATTAATTTGATATCATTGTGAGAGATATTTAGAACTTTCAGATTTCTCAACTGATGTAACGGCCCAAGAGACTTGATCTGGTTGTTGTTCAGATACAAACTATAAATCTGTGTAAGGCCTGGCAATTCTTCTTCTTCTAAAGCCTATTGAAAAAGAAACATTACATTTTAGTTTTCATTTTGAAAAATGTATAATTTAATTTTCTGTCAAAATGTTATTCGTTTTATTTATTACTAACCGGCTATGCACACAGCGTTGGTCCATTTTTCAAAGCGAACCTTGAATCATACGAAATGGTGAATCTGACCTTGTATTTTAAAGGAATATGGACCTTCACCTGAAATGTCCTTCCGCATTTCTGAAAACGATGAAAACAAAACTAGCACCATTCCGATAGTATATTATATGAGGGACTGACAACCATAGTAGACAAAGTCCATTTTGAACTAGTATGTTGTGGCCATCACAAAACTTTCTTCTATATAAATCACGTCAATTAAATCATTTAAATAGCAAAAGATATTACATCCATTGAGCATCATCTATTCCTATCAAAGTATATTTGAATTTGAAGTTGGATGAAAATTCATGCCTTAGTTATGAAGATGGAGCTATAGTAGAAATTTTGAAAAATGCAGCATAGCAGCGCCACGTATTGAGCAATTTGCACCAAAACATAATCAGCACTCATTCATATCAAGGCATACCTGAATCTGAAGTTTGTTAAAAATCCAAGCATTAGTTCTTGAGATAGAGATATTGCGAAAATCGCAAAAATGCAGCATAGCTGCGCCGCTTGTTGAGCGATTTACAACAAAATGTACTAAGCGTCAAATCATGTCAAGGACTAACTGAATCTGAAGTTTAATGAAAATCCGTGCATTAGTTCTGGAGATTGAGGTATTGGGGAAATCGCAAAAAATGCAGCATAGCAGCGCCACCTCTTCAGCGATTTACACCAAAATGTACAAAACGTCCATTCGTGTCAAGAAGTAACTGAATCTGAAGTATTATGAAAATACGTACATCATTTCTTGAGATAAACTATTATGAAAATCGGGTAAATGCTGCAAAATGCATCATAGCAGCGCCATCTCTTGGGTAATTTACACCAAAACGTTACCAGCAGCAACTCATATCAAAGAATAACTGAATCTGAAGTTTGATGAAAATCTGTGCATTAGTTCTTGAGATAGAGCTATTGCAGAAATCGCGAAAAATGCAGGCAGCGCCACCTGTTGGGCGATTTACACCCAAAACTAATCAGCACCAATTTATATTGACTGCCTGAATATAAATTTTTATTAAATTCCGTGCACTAGTTCTAGAGATAGAGCGCCCACAAAATCTGTGTCACATACAGACAGACAGGCTCACTGACAAACATTATGTAAAAAACATGTTTTTCGGAATCCCTGACCCCTAAAACGTATAAATCCGTCGAAAACCGGAAGTCTAAAGTTTTTACGAATCCAAAACTTTCTTTTTTTAAAAAGTGAAGAAAGTAAAGAAAAAAAAATGAGATAGTGGTGCATAAATTCTGTCTTCACATACCTTCTCATATATGTTTATAGACTTGGTTTACTGTGGGAGTGGATAAAACAGATTTTATGCCCCTTCTAAATGGACTATATCATTTTTTTTCTTTCAAAATGGACTTGGTCTACTACGATTGTGAGCCCCTCATTGGATAAAATTTGGGCTATAAAGAATCAATTCTTTTAGTTGATCATTTATAGTAGAGTTTCGTAGGGAAATGAGACCATTATGACAACAGGGATTAAAATGCTCTCTAATCACCACATTACTCAAACAAAGAACATTATAATGAATGCAAAGATCGACCATTGAACATGAATAATGTTCGGTTGGTTCATTTTCGTTTGTTAGTTTCTTACTCCCCCCTCCCCCCCCCGGAATCTCAGCTTGAGCTCTATGTGTTTCTGTTAGCTTAAATACAATTTCACTGAAGGTTACGTTATATTTCGTAATAAACGTCCTCCTCTGGCAGGTCTACTGTTGTTTTCCATCTTCAGATTTCAGCAGAGTAAATACTGTCAGAAATGTAAAGAATGTTTAAATTTCATATTTAAAATAAGAGTTAAGGATAAAACAGTGGGTTTTTAAAGCTGAATTATTTGAAGAACATTAAAAAAATGTCATTATCACTGCCTTTATATTTACTAGGGGATCGTACCCGGGCTTCCCGGGTTAAAGAATATAGGTGAAAACATTTTTTTTAATTGAAAACTAATAATTTTTTACATGCAATAATTTTTTTAGATTGGCCACTTACATTAAAAAAGCATTTTTCATTTGGAAAATACGAATTATACAATCAAATAAATTTTTGAGATTTATCAAAAGCGATATTTTCTTATTAGCCGCATGCTAAGAGCTATTTGCCAAGATTTTGCTACTTATGGCATCCTTTTATATTCTGATAATTTCAGAGCTTATACATGTCTGGTAAATTTGTGTTTTATTTATATTATTTTATTTATTTATTCATAGAGAAATTTTTTTTTTTGGATATTAGCCGTAAGAACATGACGAACTCTTTATTTTGTTTTAAGGGCAAACAGATTAATCTTTCGTAATCGAGCTCCGCGCGATATAGATAAATTAAAATATATTTCATGCTTTAAAATTATTTTTAAAAGCATAGACAATCAGTAAACTGATATGAACTTTGCAAACAAATTACATTTGAAAAAAAAATCCTATTTAGTAAACTAAAAATAAATTGTACGCTTACAAATATATATTAGATTTGTGTTTTTTCAATATTACTCTATTCTTTGTTTATTAAAGAAGTATTAATTTCGTTAATTTGTCTTTCACAAATATGTTAGATTGGTGATTTTTTAATAGTATTTTTTTTTATAAAGGAAGTATTAATTTCATTATGCAAAAATAGTGAGAAACAAATGCTGAAAAATGTTTGTTGCTTTATGTGCAAAATGTTTACTATTATTATGAATTGATACCGGCACGTGATAAGATAAACTTAAAAAGAATCATGCTTAAAAATAATTTTAGAAAATATAATACATCAGTCAATGAATACAGTTTTTAAACAAATTGCATTTGAAAGTAATTTTTTCCCCTATGCGACGAAAATTGAAAATGTACGATGGTCAGAAAATTTAAAAAATGCAGTAGCGAAAATTTCAAGACCGAAATTTGATCGTGAAGTGTTGCCATTCGCAAAATGACGTCAGCGTTACGAACAGATACGTTTGTTCTTTATTATATAGATACTTAATCAGTAAAACATAATAAAGTTCAGTTATTAGGATGCTGTTATCAATTGAGGATCTTATACTCTGATTTCCGGAATGTAAACAGCCATTTTCACGTTCTCAAAATTTGCATACACACGTCTCAAAACCGATATTCATCATTTTTAAAATTTTGTATTTTGTTTGATCATTTAAAAATCATTTTAACTCAAAACTTGACGTCCCGATTGTCAGCAACATCTTTTATGTAAACAGACGCACTCTTTACTTGAGATTGTAATCTCAATTCCGGAGAGTAAAAATTTCCGTAATTTATGTTTTTTAGAAGCATTTGTGTTAAAATGTTTAGTGTTATCTAAGAAAATGATCTTTTTTTTTTTTAATGTGACTTCATTTTCACATAAATAAGCATTTCGCCTAGTGTCTGAAACTTAGTATCGGTACACATGCGGAAGGAAAAACAATATAGAAAATTTATGAGGAAAAATGCGTGTTTTCAAAAGCAGTACGTCATTTTCCGTTATTATGCCCTACTATAATATTTTGCTCCTAATGGGATTTTGCGCCACTAAACCCTATACAACAATTATGAGTTTTTATCAGAAAATAGCATGAATAAAGTTAAAAATACCTCATTATTTCTCTCTTGTCTGCAATAATGAAAGCTATCTAATTTTCATCATTTTGAAGAAATTTCATAAAAAGGTTTTCAAATTAAATATAAAAGTGAGGATGCTTAAAATAAAATAGATAGTGCGATCACATCTACAGAGTAAGAGCTTTCAGTTAAAAAAATATATATATTAGTAAAATTGGTTCAGCAGAATGATCAGGGCAGATGACTAAAAAACACAATAAATATATGTGTTTTAAATGTATAGCTTATATAATATTAGGAAAAAATAAATTAAGCAAATTATGTTATTTTGATAAAATTATAGTAGAATATCCTAAAGAATAGCATTAAAATTTTATTATTCGGGAGAATTTTCGACAAAAACTTTAGGATCACGATATTATTTGAAACCACGAATTACTTGTTTTCTTGTCTAACTCAGCGAAGCAAATCCATCCAGGCGAGAATCATCAATTTCTGTAATATAAATCGCTATTATATGCATGTCACCTCTCTTTTAAAGATACTCTAAATTTTTGTAAAACATTGCGTTTTATCAGTGTGTGATTTCGATTACATTATTTTCAAAAGTGAAGCATTGTCACCTGAGAAGAATTTCAAAGCATATGGGCTGTGAAAATGACGCACTTCTACAAAACATAATTCAGGTTTAAGAATTAAAATACACAATTTTCATAAAATGACGTCATTTGCGTCCGCTAAAGCAATCCACTTTTACAATCTCGTCTTAAACTTCGTCTATAGAAAAGTGTGCATATGACGTCATTATCACGGAGTAACAGACAGTATTCTTGAAATAGCCCATATTTTAATTTCAACTTTTTTTTCAGGTTTTTTTGAGAAAATGGCAACAAAAAAAAAAACAGTAACTCCTATTTTCGAAATAAGGTACTTTTGTTGCCACGATAAGAAAAATGGTATTAAAAACTACAAAAAAATTAATATCTCAAAAATAAATTGAGATACAGCTTTCAAACAAATTGCATTTAAAAGAGCATTTTTTTCCCTATACGACGGTGTAAAAATTTAAAATGTGCGATGTTTAGAAGTTTAAAAATTTGCAGTAGAAAAAATTTCAAAACCGAAATTTTATTTCAAATTTCAAAGTGTTGCCATTCGCAAAATGACGTATGCGTTACGCACAGATATGCTTGTCCTTTATAATATAGATAGATAGACTAGTTGCAATAATGCAGCCGTTAACCGGGAGTAAACTCGATGACTTAATCTTGTAGAAAAATGAACCGTTAGCTTGCATTCAATAAAATCTTTCTAATATTCCATAATCGGCTGAATTATGAGGCTTGACGTCAAACGTTAGAAGTGCTTATAGCCATAGAAATGTACAAATACAAAAAAGAGGTAATTATGTTCGATTAAATAATGTAAAATTGCTGTTGATTCAATTATAGATCTTTCGCCAACAAAGCTTCAAACTGAGAGCGATAAATAAAGTTAGTTACACAAAATGGTCCGAATGTTTAGCAATAGGCTTTTTAGTGAATAGTTGAACTAAAGATTTCCTTTCTATTTTTTCTAATGAGCATAAAACACAGACAAACAAATTGTCTTGTTGTAGCTTTTATTTTCAGGATCAAATTATTCTTCAGCCTAAATAACTCCGATAATGAAAATAAATGTTATTAGTCACTAAGTTTAGCTGCTAATGTTTACGTCAACAAATTTTGCTTTATAATGATCGAAATTTTATCTGATCAGAATTCCAGGTACTTTTCTTCTTATCTAGACTGAAATGATAAATCAATAAATATTTGCCACCATTTGCAACCATTGCAATTACAAAGATTTACCCTTACATGAAATTATTGCTGGTTTGGTGACCAAACGGTGGATTAACTGGACCAAACTGTTAGAGCCTCCTGCTTTATAATCTATATGACGATTTAAAATATTATTCTAATAATTATATTCCTTACACATATTTCGCGCCCCTTAATCTAGGAAAAAAAATTAGATGGACTAATAAGATTTTATTGTTATTCTTTAAGACTATAATTTTGACTATTATATAGACTATAAAAATTGTATTTTAATCCTAAAAACTGTAATACGCTTTGTAGAAGTGCGTCATTTTCACCCTAGCTGCTTTGAAATTCTTCTCACGTGAAAATGCATAAAAATATATTAGATGGAAAAACGCACTTCATCCATTTAAGTTATATACAAATTATGGATAGAATATTATAGATAGGTTCTGTATATTTAATGCAATGAAAGAATGCAATTTTATTAATCCGTGTATAATGAAGTTTTCCGTATTTTGAAAAAATATAATGAAATTTTCGCTACTGCAAATTTTTAATCTTTTGACAATCGGGACAACATAATTTGCTTAATTTAATTTTTCATAATTTTACATAATCTATATATTTAAAACACAAGACTTTTTTAGTCATCTGCCTCGTGCTTTCTGCTGAACCAATTTTAATAATAATTTTTTTAATTAAAAGCTGTTCATTTGTAGATGTGCTCGTACTAGAAGTTTTTTTTATAATATCACCATTTTTATACTTTAATTTTAAAAGTATCTTATGAAATTAAGGGAGAAATAATTAGGAGCCATTTTCTCATAAAAATTCAAAATATTTGTATAGTGTTTCGTGGCGCAAAATCCCATTAGGGACATTATATTTTGAATGTAAAATGACGTTCTACTTTTGAAAACACGCATTTTTTCTCATACAGTTTCCATATTTTTTTTCTTCTGCATGTGTACTAAGTTTCAGACATTAAGCGAAATGCTTAAGTAAGTGAAAATGACGTCATATTTAAAAGAAAACGATGATTTTCGTAGATAAAACTAACCATTTTAACAAAAATGCGTCTAAAAACATAAATTACGGCAATTTTTACTCTCCGGTACTGAGATTAGGATCTTGAGTTAAGAGTGCGGCTGTTTACATGCAAAGATGTTGCTGACAATCGTTACTTCAAGTTTTGAGTTTAAAATATTTTAAAATGGACAAATTAAAAAATCCCTGCCGGCTCGGGCCTACAGGCGGAGGTAGATTTCGAAGTTAAGTACTAAATTCACCAACAAAACTTAAATCAAGATTAAAGATAAACCCAGTTTCTTCGCTAAGAATGAGCTCTAGGGAGCTAAACATTTTGTGAAAATTCTAATATACACACACGCATGTATATGGAATAGGTTTAAAAATGGCTAAATCAAATTCAGAGAACCTCAAAGTGTTAAAATATGTTAATATTTCCATACTCGGGTTTTTATCATGTTTTAATACGTTTCTTCAAACTCAATGACGTTACATATTCACCTGCTGTGGTCCATTATATTTTCAATATGACGCAATATTTTGTTGTTGTTTTTTAATTCGTCAAACTATTTATTTCATTTTGAATTTTCATGCAGATATCTTGCTCTAGAAAACATATGACATAATATTCAATTTGTTTTCAATTCGTCAAACTATTTATTTCATTTTGAATTTTCATGCAGAAATCTTGCTCTAGAAAACTTATGACGTAATATTCAATTTGTTTTCAATTCGTCAAACTGTTTATCTAATTTAATTTTTCACGTGAAAACACTGCATTAGAAAACCAATTGTTGTGGTGAGAATGATATTGTTTTTTTTTAATTGTTGGCAACAGCTATAACGAAAAATATTTATTTTTTCTTGCCATTGTTGTGTAAAAGCTGGTTTTATCAGAATCATGTTAAGACGGTATTCAAAATTTTAAACCTTCCCATTCCCATTCCCTTGGACCGATTTTGCTCATTTTCAATCCCCGCCGAGAAATTAGCTATCTTAAAGTTGTTGGCGAGTTTGAAGACGTTCCGTGCATAATTGCGACTTTTATCGTGCGGACAAAATTTAGTACATACATACATATATATATATATATATATATATATATATATATATATATATATATATATATATATAAACTTTTTAGGTGGGGGTGGTTTTGGGTTCCTGGGGTCATGTAATGAAAAGTTATGAAGGAATTTTTCAAAAGTCGCACCATGGTAACGACTGCAATAGGTAGTATTTCTTACGAAATCTACCTAAAAACAACTTTAAAAAAAATTATGAATACGGCTATGAGAGGTGCGTATGTAAATTTTGAGATGGTGTAAATGATGTCAGGTTTAGATTTCATAGGAAAAAAAAATTCTATGATCCTGTCAAAGTGGAATAAAATTTGCTTTTTTCATTCCGAAATACCAAGCATAAGAGCCTTAATTGATAACTTCATCATAATAAATTATCTATATTATATTTTACTGATTACATATCTATATTATAAAGGACAACGTATCTGTGTAACGCAAACGTCCTTTTGCGAATGGTAACACTTCACGGTCCAATTTCGGTTTTGAAATTTTCGCTACTGCAATTTTTTAATCATCTGACCATCGTACATGTCGTTAATTTTTAAAACGTCATATAGGGAAAAAATATACATTCAAATGCAATTTGTTTGAAAACATTATCTTAATTGACTAATTTATTATGTTTTCACTTTCTTCTATCTTTACAAGAATAAAGTATTGGATTCGTGAAAATTTCCGACGGGTTTAAACATTTTAGGGGTCAGAGATTCCGAAAAACATGTTTTTACAAAATGTCTGTCTGTGTGTCTGTGACTCTGTCTGTCTGTCTGTATGTATGTATGTGACATAAATTTTGTGGGCGCTCTATCTCAAGAATTAATGCATGGATTTTCAACAAACTTCAGATTCGAGTATACCTGGATATGAATTTGTAATGTTTATGTTTTGGTCAAATCGCTCAACAAGTGGCGCTGCTATGCCGCATTTTTCAGAATTTCCACTATAGCTCTATCCCAATAACTAATGCACGAATTTTCATCCAACCTCCAATTCAGATATACTTTGATATGAATGGGTGCTAAATTGGTGTAATTTCTTGTACTATTTAAATGATTTAATGGACGTGATTTATATAGAAGAAAGTTTTGTGATGGCCACAACATATAGTACCCGAGCCAGGTACAAATTTCGTCAGTTATTTCCTCTCGGCCGATAATTTGCAAATGCTTCAGAGAGTTGTATCATGAAGCTCCGTGAACGTCAGCTGCGGTATCGTGAGTGGGTTGAGCAGCGGTAGCCTCCCACGCACATAAAAAAAAAAAAAAAAAAAAAAATGTCATTTCCTCCCGATTGAAATTTTTTCAAAATATAGCTTACCCAATATCTTGAAGAAAAAAAAGTCAGCTGATTATAAAGTAGTGGTACATACGTCAGCTGGTCACACGAACTTGAAAATAATATACAGGGTGCAAAGGAAAGTCCCTTTAACTTGAAAATACTTGCGAACGGAGAGAGAGCTACAGCTATGTAAGTGAGGTAACGGTATAGTAAAGCGATTATGCCCGACCTAATGCAAACGACAGCAGCGCCTCTAGTGGCGAAATTTGGAAGATAGCTAATGAAAATCGTAAACGAAAAGAAATAGAACAAAATTTCCTGCTAGAAAGTTTTAGAGCATCAATTAATTAGTACGAAACGACATTTGGTTCACACGGATAAGATAAATCGTCGCCTGTATACCCAAAAATGTCCGAAATCTGTGAGCGACGATTCTGCTTTGTATATTCACATTCCGTAAATGTAGCAGTGCACAATTTCAGATTGTGACGTTGTACTGTGCTATAATGTCTGTAAAAATTTAATTTCCAATGCATTTAAAATTTTAGATTAACCCTCTCAGGGCCAGAAGAATTCTGTTTGTAAAATGATGAAAGAATTGACTAACACCAGAATGTTCAAACGAATTTCTTAGAAAATAAAAACCCGCTGTTTTTTACTTTCATTACAAAAGCAAAATTTTATTAAAATATTCTTGCTGCCATTTGTTAGTTTTGGAATTAAAATTAGAGGGCTAGACCGTCTAGCCACCGTCCTTGAAAGGGTTAAATCTATGTCCTCGTATCGAAGAGGCTTGCAATAGACGTTCCATGCTGAGAAATGTGCATGTAGAATTACTCTCACGAATACAAACGTGTATCGTGAGCAATGGCGAACTTTTTGAACATACTGAATATTAACTTTTTATCACTGAGAGACAATTTGTCTTTTTGTGTGTGTGTGTGTGTGTGATGTTATCAAAATGTATTGAGATAAGCACGTATTTATACCATAAACTGTATGTATTTCTTCCTGTTTCTGGCTATTCCATTCAAACGTTTACACAAAATAGAGTGCATCGATTTTGGACATTTTCGTGTATACAGGCGAAGATTTATCTTATCCATGTAAACCAAATGTCATTTCGTATTAATTAATTGATGCCCTAAATCTTTCTGATTGGAAATTTTACTCTATCTCTTTTCGTTTTCGATTTGCAATGGCTACCTTCCAAATTTCCCCACTAGGAGCGCTGCCGTCGTTTGCATTAAATCGGGCGTAGTCACTTTACTATACTGTTACCTCACTACCATAACTGTAGCTCTCTTCGTTCGCAAGTATTTTCAGGTTAAAAGGATTTTCCTTTGCACCCTGTATGGGGTTTTTTTTTGTCGTGTGGCCAGATAACGTATTAACCACCACTTTATATTCAGGTGACTTTTTTTTCTTCAAGATATTGGGTTAGCTATAATTTGACACATTTTCAATCGGGAGGAAAAGACTAATTTTTTTTTTTTTTTTTTTTTTTTTTTTTTTTTTTTTTTTTTTACACGCGTGGGAGGCTACCGCTACTCAACCCACCCACGGAGCCGCAGCTGACGTTCACGGAGCTTCATGATACAACTCTCTGAAGTATTTTGCAAATTATCGGCCGAGAGGAATTTGGTCATCAAAATCTGTTGCTGGCTCGCGGACTAATACTTGTTTAAAATAATTTTCAAGCATGATTTTTTGTAATTTATCTTATCACGTGCTGGCTTCAATATATAACAATAATAAACATTTTGCACATAAAGCAACAAAACTTGTTCAGCGTTTATTTTTGACTAATTTTCAATAACGAAATTAATACGTTCTTCATAAATAAATCAAAGAATAGCATTAAAAAAACATAAATTTAACATACTTGTAATCGAATAATTTAAATTTTTAGACAGCCGAATAGGAAAAAAAAAACTTTCAAATGGAATTTGTTTACAAAGTGCATATCACTTTACTGATTGTCTATGGTTTTAAAACTAATTTTCACGCGTAAAATATTTTTAAATTTAATCTTTATCGCGTAGAGCTCGATTAAGAAATATTAATCCGTATACCCTTAAAATAACATAAAGAGTTCATCATTTTCTTACAGCTGATATTCCATAAATGAAAATTAAACTTCCTCTATAAATAAATTAAAAAAAAAACATAAAAAACACAAATTTAACAGACATGTAATTGAACTACGCGCTTAAATCTCTGAAATTGTCAGAATATAAAAGAATGCCGTAAGTAGCAAAATCTTGTGCATGCGGTTAATACGAAAATATCACTTTTGAGAAATTTCAAGACTTTATTTGATTGTATGAGTCATATTTTTCATATGAAAAATCATTTTTTATTGTTAGTGGGCAGTCTAAAAAATATATTGCATGCAAAAAAAATATAAGCTTTAAATTTTAAAAAACGGTTTTCACTTATATTCTGTAACCCGGGAAGCCCGGGTGCGATCTCCTCCTAGTATGTATAAAAGAATTTGTCTTGACTGACTCATAATCAACAAACAGCACAAATTATTGAACCTAGAAGTATACAAATTAGGGAGGGGGCACTTCTTATGACATAAACATGCACTAAGAAAGGATTTTTGAAAATTCCCCACCTAAGGAAGTTAAAAGAGGGGGGCCGAAAATTTTAGAACATCTGGCCTTATCTCAGCAGCCGTTTTAGGTAGGAGTGTGAAATTCCACAAAATAAATATGCTAAACAATAATTAAACATGTATTTCAGCGATTTTAGAAATTCCAAACTTAAGGGGGTTAAAGGGTGTTGAAAATTTTAGAACATTTGGCATATCTCAGAGCAGCCGTTTTAGGTAGGAGCGTGAAATTCAAGATAACAAACCTTTTAAAAAAATAATTAAACATGTATTTCAGCAATCCCCTCCCCCTTAAGGATTAAAGAAAGGGTCGAAACTTTTAGGTCATTGCGCCATATCCTAGCAGCGGGTATGAATTTCAGGATAACTAATCTACTAAAACATACTTAAACATGTATTTTATCCATTTTAGAAATTCCCGCCTGAGGGTGTTTAATGGGGTAGTTGCGCGCATTTTTCGCTATCTCAGCGGCTGTTTTAGGTAAAATCGGGAAATTCAGGATAACAAACCTATTAAAAAAGTAGTTAAACACGTGTACTTCAGTCATTTTAGAGCTATTTTTACTATCATGTGACCAACATCGACTTTAAACTGGATAATGTAAGACTATACGAATAAGACAACCATTATGGAAATTTGATTAGATGTTAAGAAAAAGGTTTTTTTTTTACATAATTGCTAAATGTATTTTGTTCGATTCAAGATTCTTTTAGAGAAACCGACCAGCGTAGCGGACTAAGGCTGCTACTCTTCTAGTATATTCATTTAACGAGAGCAGTTGCCATTTTCAATAGGAAGCGTCGAATAGTAAACCTCAATAATATATGCCAGTAGCATTACAATCAAAGTGAATTACGAAAGTTAACAAGTGCGAGCCAGTAGAAAATATCCAATAGGAACTTACCAATGGATTCGTAATAGTAAACAGTTTGTCTACGTGTAGTAAATTATTGTAACTGACAGAAAATGTTTGGAGATTCTTCATGGAGTCTAATAGTTTCGGTGGAATAGACATCAATAGATTGTGACTTAGGTATAAAGTTTGAACATTCTCTGTGCCCTACAAAAAATACATTATTAGTATATATTTTTGGTTGTTTACATCAAATAACAAGAAAAAATTGTAGGTGGTCATAGATGGGGGGTCTTAAAGCATCTACGCTGACTATGCTCTGGAAATTTTAGGATTCAGTTCAGCTGTGTTGCTGGTAGTATAAATACAGAGAAAAAATCAGCATTCATATCAATTTCTTTTAAAAAGTATAAATATACATAGAGGTTTTTTCATCTACAGCAAGGTCATCTACCACTTTTTAATCTAGAGTGATCTAAAAAATGATAGGAACGATAATTTTATTGACTAAATATAATGAATATAGTTATATTAATCCACATGTACACCCTATACATTGATTTTAACAAACTAGGTAGACATTATAAACATAATGAAACCATTGTAACACAGTTTATGTTCTTTGAATATAATGAACTACACATTCATGGGATCACATGAAGTAGGAGAAAAATGATAAGAACGAAACAATTTCTTTCTAAAATTATAGAACTAATACATGTACAGTCGTGGAAAAAAAGTAAACAACCCTTACTAACACTGCAAAAATTATCGTAGAAGAAAGTTACACGATTGGTAATAAAGTCTAATTTTAAATTATGCATATAAAATTTGCTTAGAGGGCCATATACATATTAAAACGAACCATAACTTTGTTTTTTTCAATAGCAGCACACAATTCTAACAACGTAAATTAACTCTACATCCTTCCATTAGCCTAAAAACAAATTTTTATGCAATAAGTACGATACGTTTCCGAGAAATTAATTATTTTAAAACGAGCGTATTTTAGGGGCTGTATTGAAATTGAAGTTCGGTACTCGATTGTTGACCGAGGGAGCCCTCTTCTTGATCAAGGCATCTTACGCACTACTCAAACAGTCATTGAAGACTGCTAGCTTACAGGATAGCATAAGAAATTTCAAAATATCTAGTCACTTCTATCATATAACGACCCTTAAACCATCATTTTGACGTTTTTTAAGCATCATTTGAAAACTATTTGGAAGGAAAATGTGAAATTTTGGATTTCCATAAAGCAGGACTTAATAAATCTAAATCCATCCAAAAAATTGTAGGTTGCAATTCATAATTTTTTATATTAATTTTATAATTCATATCATAAATTGTAAAAATTGCAAATTCAACATATTTATGTTTGGGTATTTTAGTACTATTGCTACACAAAAAAAATAGCACATTAGGAGAATAATTTCAGGAGATATTAATAAAAATATGAAAATGTAATTTAACATTAGAAGCAGTAAATTTTTAATGTTTATAATTCAGAAACTTATTATTCAAATAACTTGAAATTTGGTGTCTAGGCATAGTTTGAATCGCAGATTTGAAATATCTTGTTAAAATTGGGTATTGCCATTGAAAAAAAATGAATTTTGGGTTTGTTTTAGCATGTAGATGTCCCTCTAAGCAAATTTTATATACATCATTTAAAAGTAGACTTTATTTCCAATCGTTCGGTACCAGTCGCGTTCTTCTACGACAATTTGTTGAGGAGTTAATAGGGGGTGTTTACTTTTTTTTCCACGACTGTGCATATTAATTGTGCATCTTTATTCTTTAATAAATTCAATATAGCCTTACAACATGGAGTTAACAAGATTTTAAATATGTCGAGATGATAAAACACGCCATTCCTTACAATTTCCAATATGTAATTCTGTTTTTGAGTTCTACTGGACCATTTGACCAATGTTTTTGGTAGATATTGTGCACCATAATATATAAAGCATTTTCCTTGGAATTTAGGACCGAATTTTCAGTAAATCAATCGAGTATTGGTATATTAAATCTTTAAAATGCTTTTTTGTATCTTCTGCAAAGTGAATAAAGGCACCTTTCAGATAACCTTATATGAGGCCACCAGAAGCTAAGGGATATATGTGAGAAAATTGAAAAACCGAGCTAAGTGCACAGGCTAGCTGGAAATATGGCTATTTGTTTGGAGGAAGAGAAATATAAGTGATTTTCTAATTACGTGCTGCTTACTTGAGGTTAACTACTTAATTACTTAACTCTTTAATCGCTACTTAAATTTAAAAAAAATATTGTTCCCCACTTTTTTTTCACAGTTATTGAAATAAGATTTCAATGATCTCTGAGAAATAAGCAACAGTTTCATATCTTAATTCAATCAATTAATATTGATGTTCCATCTTTGAACTCAATTTAGTCCAAATCTAAATTTTGCTAGTTGTATCCCTTGGTTTCTGGGATCCTCACATGAACTACATTATTGTATACTGTGTAATATATATGTACAAATCTCTATATCACATACAGGGCTGTACAAAAGAATCCAGATAATTCTATGTAGATGGGAATTGCTAAAGTTGGACTTTCAAATGTGTTACACGCTCCCCAGATTGTTTACTTAAGCATCATATTTGACCTTTTTAAGTGGTGAAGTTTTGTTGGAAAGTATTTCATAGTCTATCCTGGATGCATGAGTTTTCTTTCTTGTTATATATATTTTTTTTTCTATTTTAAATAATAATATCGGTATAAAAAAAATTTCCGTCATTCATAAAGTTTTGAACAAAATTTCATTTTGATTTCTACTAGCAGTGTTGTGTAAACAAATCTGTCGTATTTATTATTGTTGTGTTAAGCCTTGTCCTATGCTATTTTAATTATGTTTATATTTGGTTTTCACTGTTTATAATTGCACATTAGATATGTTTGCATGACTTTTATTATAAATTATTGCATAGCTGTTTACCTTAAAAACATCTGCATCTATGTACTTAATAGAATTATTGACGAACGACAGTGATGATAATACAGTCAAGCCTTGAAGATGTTTCCCTTCTAGAGATGTCAGGCAACTTGAATCGATTGATATTGAACTAATCGAGTTCCTTACGAACCTAAAATCTGGGATAACCTAGAATTAATAAACATAAATACTTAGTATTTTGTTACTTTATAGTATTATATAGTACAGTATTTATTTTATAGTATTATGTTTTATTCATTTTTTCAATTTATACTGCAAAATCTGGTGCACATAAAAACATGATATCTGGCAGTTTTATGAAGAAATGTGCGATAAATGCGCCAAAGAAGTCAGTTTTTATGTTGAAGAATTGTTTTAAGCGCTATTTAATCTTTAATTCGGCTAAATAGGTTTTAAGAGATCAAAACCTGTTCATAGCAGTTTAACTATTGTTTGCAGACACAAACTTATTACATTGGAGTGTGCAATGACGAAGCTTTTTTTTTTTTTTTTTTTTTTTGTATTTGTCTAAATTTTTATTTATTTTATTCAAAATTTCATTATCTGTATAGATATTTAATTCGCAGTTTAAAATAACCATTTTTTACCTACTTCTGCCATATTTTAACAGACTCAAATATTAAAATTTACAAACACAGTTGAAAGAATATAATTACAAGTTATTATTAAAAAAGAAAGAAAACTTTAAGATAATCAAATTATTCCATACGAAAAGCTTTTAATGGTCAACATTTCGTCAAATTTAAAACGATACACTTAAAAAGTCTTATTTAAAACCGTTTTCTTCTTGTGCCGTCATAAAAATCAGGAAAGTAGCGACTTTTTTACTGATTTTCAAATGTGTAATTGATCTTACTTAATCAATCAGGAAAGCAGTGGTCAGTTGTGGCGACAGCAGTTTATACTACATTAACACCCAAATGTCCCACGATCAAAAGGATATGAATGGCAATCCGATTACAGAAGTTAGCCACTCATCATGATGATAATATTCAATTTTCAGTAGTCGTGTAATATTTTAGAAACACGGAAAAGTGTGTTTTTGAAGCCTGTAGTGTCTGGACCGGGGTTGGTGGGAGTAGTTCGTAGAGGACATAGCAACCTGGTTCATGAATTTAAAATAATAATAATACATATTTTTTAATATAATTTGTAACCATTGAATTCTGAGTTGTCTTGGAGAAGTGTTGTCTCTTAGTAGTTACTAGTGTAACAATACTTTATAGCGCAAACCACTTTAACAGTTTAAAAAATTTTATTTAAAAATAAAGTCATTTACACTAGCCATTATATTCATGAAATCATATTTTATAATTTAGAAATAGATATCGAAACTGAAAGGCCAAATTTGGAGGTATAAATAGTTGAGCGCGACATAACCAGCAAACCGTAACGAAAACTTCATGCACTTTTTTTTTCAAAACAGCATTTACAAAATGGGTGGACATTTTACCTCCTCCAATTTTCAATCATCAACTTTATAATTTATAAATTAAAATTCTTAAATTTTTCTAGTGAAATATGTAGATTTTTTTTTCTAAATATTCATATCTAACTGTTCTGTTTTACATAAGGAACGGAATTTCTTGGTTAAACATTTACACTTAACTTCCAATAAATACCATTTCACTGCACATTGTTTTTAAAATCGTCTCTTTTTTCACTAGCTTTTGCACTACGTAAACAGATAATTAAACGAATATTTTGTTGCATTGTTCTATGTAATGCATACGTGTCCAGGGTGTCACTCTTTTTTGTTCCAACAACAATGTATGGAGTTGTAGAAGGAAATGGCTCACACCCACTGTACGTCTAACAGCTTTGGAACCTGTTGAAGGACTAGCCTCTACTGTGCGTGATACTGCTTCTTTCACAGCAAAAATTCTGCGATATCTACCAATGTCCGCATCACGCCTCGAAGCATAACCTCCTGAGACCTGTAACATGTGTCAAAATCTCCACGATTTATACGCCGATTTATACGCTAAAAAGTTGTAAGATTAAAACTTTAAAAAGAGTAAAACGGTTTTATTTGACTGTTGACATGTTTCAACTCATCCAGAGTCATTTTCAAAACAAATAATGATATTCTGAAATTGTACTTAATATTTATATTCTTAGAGAGTAATAATAAGCTCGAAGTGGCTGGAGTCGTTCAGTAGCCCCGAGCCCACACTTCCCGCTTTTCAGTGTCTTTAATTTGTGTAATTTCCCTTTTAAATTTGTCTGGTTTCAATTTTTGATTTTTTTTTTCAACGTGTCTTTCGCTAGAGTCTCTTATATTCGGGACGTGGCTGGGGACCTATGAACCTTGCTTCCGCAAAAGAGTCGAGATAGAGTAGAAGAATAAGCGTGAAAGCATCTGTTTCTGGTTCCTACAAAAATCCTTTCATGTGTAAGATAGTCCCAAAGATTCTTCCAGAAAAAAGCATCTTTTTGCATATATAAGTGAGAAGAAATATGTGAAAACATCGCAACATGAACTATTTGAAACTGCATCTCCCTATTCACGTCTCTTACTTTCAGAGTATGCTGCACTTGATTTGTCTGAAAACGAGATAGAAAGAAATATTTTCGACAGTGCTTCTTTAACCTCCTGAGACCCAAGCAAAATGTAATGCATATATATTTTTTTAATATGAGTTTTTTTTCAACAAATAGGCATCAAAAATGATGTTTTTAAAGAAATTAATAAATTTCGATTTTTTAATTTTATTTTACAGAACATCCATCTAAATGGACGTTCAGGCGATAACTCGCTTTAAAATAATTTTAAAAATGCTAAAAGTATGGGAAAGAATGGAATTTATTATAAAGAACATAAGGCAAGTATTAACATCTGCTATCAAAATTGCAAAAAAATGTAGTTTAAACAAATTAAAATAACATAAAAACGAAACTTACCAGCAGAACGTAGAATTCCAACTTGACTCATTTATTACTCCATTTTGTGAACAAAGTAGTTACTGTTGCCAAAATCCAAAAGCTGGATATTGATTTTTGATTCATACATTACCATGCCAAACTGGTTTTAGATTGCTACAATGAAATTTAACGGAGAAAGCAAAACATCCATTTAAATGGAAGCCAGGTCTCAGGAGGATATAATGGTCTACTCGCACACTACTCCCTATGAAAACGCTCAAATGTTCGGCGATCCAGTAAATTCCTGCCCGGGAACCTCTGAGCAGCTGCTGCATTTCCTTGCGCAGCCCCAAACATGAAACGCATGTCAGCAAGCTGAGCATTCGTATAACAACGCATGTTGCTCGAAATCCGTGTGGAGAATGACTGTTCAAGCCAGCGAAGTGCTTTAAAATCCACTGAACTCAACAGCGCCCCCTACTGCCTCAATGCTGCAATTTCGCACTCATATTCCCATAAGAAATCTGCTTATTTAGGTCCCCTCTACCTGCCTTTACGTTTTTGATATATACAGTGAAACCCGCTTAAGAAGTTTCACAGGGGAATGGAAGGGAAAAACTTCTTAAACGGGAAATTAGCATTTTTTGAAAAAATCAATAGTTTAAATATTGATATTCAGAAGAGGGTTTATTTTATCTTAGTACAATAATACAAAGAGTACTTTCTATAAAATTGAGTTTTCTTAAGAAATTTAAATTAGTTTGCACACTTAAAAAATTAGCTAATAAAGTAAAAATGTATAATTACTTTAAAAACTCTTTATTTATTCCAAGACAAGAAATTTCTCTTTAAGAGTGATTTGATATGTTTTTGCAAAAAAAAAAAAAAAAATCGGTTATAGTTTTTAGTTTCTGTTTTTTTTCGGCAACCTTTAATCAATAACTTTTCTTCCATAACTTCATATTTTCCTTTTTCACATTTTTAATTTTACGAGATTTTTCAGAATAGTTTAAAACTAGATCTCGTTTTGCGAGAATTTCATTCAGAGTAGTCACTGGTATGTTCAACTTCTTTGCAATTTCAACTCTTGTTGTTTTCGCATTACTATCAACTTCTTTCAAAATTTTGATTTTGTCTTCAATTGACAAAGCTTTCCTTTTAATTGTTTTGCCCGACATTTTTGGAAAAAAAAAAAAACCAGAATTTTTTGTTCGTGTATTTTCTAACGAGAAAGCTTTGATGTTATGCACTTTACACTGACTTAAAAACTGTGAAATGAAAAAACCAAACGCAGCTTTGGTACATTGCACTTATGGAAGAGGGTGGTGGGAAAGAATCTGTTGTAACTATTGAACTGAAAGAACCACCCCTCGGTAGGGCGGAGCAATTCCCTTTTCTCTTTATCTGTTACTATTGTTACAGTGACGAGGGACCCATCCTCTACCCACATTCCATTTCCATCAAACACATTAAACAGATTTTAAGGTGAAATAGAGGTAACCATAACTGCTATCAGTCCTAAACATTGACCTTTTTGAATAGCGAAGAATATAAATAAAGAGATTTCCAGCACAGAAAATAAAATAATAATCAAAAATACAAAATAAACGCTCTTTGAAAGTAAAAATGGAATAAAAAATAAAACTTTTTAAGCGGGAAGGAGTTTCGAACTAAACTTCTTAAACGAGTTATTTTAGCGTTGTAAGAATAAGAGAAAAATGGGAATCGAAAATATAAACTTCTTAAGCGGGAACTTCTTAAACGGGTTTTACTATAGTTCTGAACCAACCTGTATATAATGATCACTCTTTTGATTCTTTAGTCATTAGATTCATATTCTAATAAGAAAGTTTATTAGGATTGAAAGTCGGAAGTAACATATAGTAATTAATTTCAAGACTGGGGGCTGAATATACTAATTCAGTAATTTTAGGACTATATAAAACAAAAGGTATTTTGAAATAGGAAAAAAGTTGTACTCAGTACAAGTATTAGAAATTTTATGACACATACACACTCACACATAAGCATACATATATATGTATATACGAGTATATATGTATTTTATATATAGTACCATCTGTACTTACTTTTCTATCTATATTTTGTCAATTTATCCATATCATCAATCACATTTTATTTCTAAATTTGCTTTTTGATATATTCAAAACTTACTTCGTTTAAATATTGAAATTTCTTATTTGCATTTAGGATTAATTTATTAGCCACTTGGCTTCAATTACTATATAGCTTTTTTTTTTTTTTACTTTTTTTTTTCTATTGTGCTCTTGGCTTGATATTGTTTACTACTAATCATCTATAAAAATACGATTTGCTATTGACATTCAATTTGGACTAACATATTTCTGGTAGTTTTACTAAATTTATAATTTTTTCAAGTGCGCATTGATCTTAATATATTTTTAAGTTTCTCTATCAGTTAAATTACTATATAAATATCGATAATCTAGAAAATAAAAGAATAAAAATTTCAATATTTCTTGCCATTATTGCATCAACAGTGGAGAATATAAAACCTAGTTATAAGAAATATACAACCAATATTGGCACCATATTGATTTAGCAATAGGAAATACTTTTTAAATCAGTTGACTTATTAAGTCACAGTTGGCCAATAACTCGATTGCATATTATTCATGAAGAATACAGATATAACTTGGAATAATTAAAAAAATAATATATTATCCGTAAATAGAATATCATGCCATTTTTAAAAGAGTAAAAATCAAATTTTTGTAATATAAGGTGACCAGAAAAAAGAGCCCCAATTTGAAAATTCAATAATTCATTAAGTATAAGAAATATGAAAATGAAATGAGTAACGTTTACATCTGGTGGCTCTTAAATTTCATGTAATATATTTCTTAAAATAGTTTAAACTTCCGCTAATAAATGTCGCTGCACCGTATTAAACATTAAGAATGGTCTAATAAATTAAAAAAAATCAATTGTCTTACGTGTTTCCATCGCTAAGTAGAACAAGCGAGACAACTTGAGATATTTTTTACGCAGTTTTACATGTTAGTTTGACCCTTATTTTAGTTCTAGACGGTGCAGCGACATCTATTGACAGAAAGTTCAACTATTTTCAGAATTACAGTCCATAAAATTTAAGAGCCACCCGATATAAATGTCACTTATATCATATTCAAATATATCATAGCTAATGAATAATTGAATTTTCACACTGAGAAAGTTTATTTCTGGACACCCTGTAGCAGAAAAGTTTTCAAGCACATCTAAAATAAGTAAATAAGTTACCTTAATGCTGCTTCGTTTCACTTCAAATTGTTCTAATTCAAGGATTCCTTCGAGAGCATTTTCAGCAAAAGTAACATTGTAATAATCTAATAGAGTCAAATCAAACTTATGAAAACGATATCCCTCAAACATTCTTCCAGACAAGTACTTGATTTTTCTGAACAATAATGTGGGATTGTAAAAGTCATGATAGGCAAAACCATAATCGTCTATGCACTGAATGCCTTTCCATTGTGGAAAATCCGTGCACCAGCAACGCACATCTGCGCATTTTCCTCTTTCAGTGGGCATGCAAACCTGAGATTGACATTTTCTTCCAGATTTAATGGGCTGCAGAGTTTCTGTTTTTAAAGTTGTATGTTCTTGTGAAATACCACAATTTACTTGAATATTTACACAAAGCACAAAAATATAGTAAATTTGAAAATAAGATAGGAACATTTTTAGCAACTTGGTTGATATATTTTTTAAAATATGCACTGTTATCTTCTTAGTAAACTGTTTATGTAAAATTAAAAATCCTAGGTATTTTTCGCAATATTATTCAGAAATTATAAAAAATAGAATGAGAAATCTTGTTTTTTAATTTTTGAGTTCACTTTGTAGAGATAAAAATGTTCGACTTGTATTCTAAATACCTTTTCTCCAAAACGTGCTAGTTAATAATAGGATTTAGAAAATTTCCCTAGAGAAAAGGGGGGGATTTTTATTCTAAATATATACCTTAATTTATTTTAATTAATTTTGATTAATTAAACTTTAATTACTTTAATTTTAACATTAAGATAAATTAATTTTAATTTATCTTAATTTTTCGTTATTGTTTTCGCTGGAATATTCTGGTTTTCCAACAAATTTCTCATGAAGTTTCTTTACCAAATATGCTTTAATAATTGTTATTCACATTTAATGCACTTACGCGCATATAACTAAGTAGCTAAATTTAATTTATTCATAAGCTTTTACAATTTTTGGAACCCAAATTACTGTATATTTATACACTTTGTGCAAAAATTACTCATTGGTGAATTCTGTCTTTTAAATAAACAACCAGTTTGAGTAGATTGACAAATTAGCACAAAATTAAAAAAATGTAATTTCTATTATAAGTAAAATATATCATTTACTGTCAACGAAAAGATTCGTGCTGTATCTTAATATTGTTTTCTTTTGCGGATTTCAACAACAACATTAAATTAAGTTTTAACAAGTTGGAAATTGCACGTCAAGCATGTCAAATGAGGTGCGTTCGTACTATAACTAGTTTTATAAATATTTTTTGCACCGCATATTGTACTGAATGCATATTTTAGTGCACTTCATGAGTGCATATCTATTTCATTCTGTTCGAAAGGCTGTAATATCATTAAAATGCACTTAAAATAATTTTTATCTCAATGGCCGTAATGTAACGGAAAACTGTTGTCTGTCCATGTCATTAAACTATACATCTGATTTTCATAAAATTTTAAATGACTCGACACAATTTTGCAACAATTATAGATTTAAAATTTCAGACTATTCGGTTGTGTAGTTTTTGCTCTGTTATATGCGGACGGACAGACAGACGGGCCGAACGATGACTATAGGTGCTACGTATTTATATAATTACGAACGCACCTAAAAATGGCATTTTCATATTTATTTAATTACGGACAAGCGTTATCTACACAATCTTATGAAAATTTTTGCAATTACTATTTTTCTCTGTTTCATAAGAATGAATTCATATTAATTTTTACCTTTTTCTCACGGTCTGTTTTGTTAATAAATTTTTAGGCTACATTTCATCGCAAAATTCTTAAGCGAAACATCAACATCTGTGAAGGGGGCGGGAGGTTCTTTTCTATCAAAACTAATGGAATAAAATTTTCCTTAAACACAATATTTTGTTGATTTCATTTTACAGATACGTGAATTAAAACCAAACCTTTTGCTATTTTTGTCAATAGATTCATAAATATTTTTGTTGCCTATGAAAATACTAGCCAAGTAAAAGTATTCATAAGCAGATGCATAACATGTAATTGTGGAAAATTTATATAATTTTATATTATATTATTATTATATTATACCATATTATATTATATTATATTTTTATCTTCATTTCATTCTGGGAGCGTATTAAGAATATTTTTTCTTTACCAAGCTTAATTAAATATATAAAACTAGTTTTTACAATACAAAGTTCCTTTCAAAGTTTTATACAAATAAAATCTTAAGTTTCAAAACGGAGATGGTTTCTTTAAACTTGATTCTCTGCTGATTTTATGCTGGTAGTTTCTCACAAAAATATTGCTAAAAGTTTACATTACCTTGCCAATTTTTTTATATAACAAATGAGTGTCACAATAGTATTTTAAAGGAAACTATCAACGCTAAAGATGTATGTCATTTAATACTTTTGATTACTTTCTGAATAACACTGCACACATACACTTTTATTAAATACTTTCATAAAATATATGACATTATTCCATATTATGACATCAGCAAAATTAAATTCTTGAAAGCGCGAAATGAGTATTCTTATCATCCCTTAAAAAAACCAACTGGGATTTAAGAAAGTATAGATGATAAACAGCTGATGTTTTCTTTCGATTAAGAACTGCTAATGTTAAGCTCGGTAATTGGAATCTTCACAGAGAAAACTCTCACTTTACATCCATCTAATATATCCTTATATATCCACCTTATATCCACTTATTATCACTTTATATCCACCTTATTATCACTTTATATCCATCTTATTACTTTATAATGCAACTTATATGAAACTTGTTCCTTGCCTTTCCTTGCATTTTCATTATTGCGCCGTGTTTCGAGAAAACCGGAATTTACAGGTGCGGGAAGTGTAGATATGACTTGCTAACAAGCGGAAGAAAACCCGGAATCCGGAAGAGAAAATAAAGGCATCAATGTCAAATAATGAATGATTACACTAATGTAGCTGAATTTAGAAAACCTCATAAGAGGAATATGTCATTGGTATCTGAACTACACACATTAAATCCTCGATTAGTTTAATTCTAATATGTTCTCACACCAGATAAATCGTGATATGTTTTTGTCTCGTCTTCACATTAAAACCTACATCGAACTAAGAAAAATACAAAGCTAAACGATATAACCCGTTATCTAGAAATATAGCCCGATACTTTATAAATTTGTGATCAAGTTAAATGCTTTAGTAAAATGTGGTAAGAAGAATTACAACTCGAATATAAAATGTCAAACTTTCTTTTACCCACCACTCGAGTACTCACAAACTAATAACAAATTGCCAAACAGCAAGCAATTAAAACACACACAAAACGAGCGCGCGCGCATATTATATACACTGTAAAAAAAAATCTGTAAAGTTACTAAAGTTTTTCTAGGAAACTGGGATTCCTAGAACTTTTTATGGCAACAACACGGCAACAACAAAAATCCATGTAACAGACACACTTTTGCGCCGAAAATCAAAAAATCTGTAAGGTTACTAAGAATTTTTTAAGAAACTGGGATGCCTAGAACTTTTCATGTAACTGCAGCCAGGGTTACCGATAATATTTTAGTAAGATTACTGAAATTTTAGCAGATTCATTTGTAAAGTTACAGATTTCTGTAGCTTTACAAAAACTAGTTTTGAAGTTTGCAGATTTTTTCGTACAGTTACAGATGAAAGTTTAGTAGGCACGTAAATTTGCATCTGTAGAACTACAGATTTTTCTTACAGTGTAGTAGCATTTGAGAATCCAAGGACTGTTCCATGTTCTTTTTATATTCTTACGGGCATAGAAACATGAAAGCAGAATTTAATTCGCTTTTCCGTTTTAGAATATAATTAAAATTGCATATTTAACATAACTTTTATCTATATGATATTTTCCATATTTATGAATATACTATATCTCCGTGACACACGATGTGTACCTTTTCAGTTTCACGAGATTTTTTTAAATCTTTAGAAGAAAAGTAAATCTAATTTTCTTCTAAATTTACAATAAAATTACTATAGAAGTTTTATTAAATGCCAAATAACAAGTGTGAAATCATATTTACAATGCAAGATAAAAAATTTCTAAATGAAAATTCCCGTTTCCAATGTGTTTATTTCTCAAAAAATTCGGTACTTTAAAATTTCGGCGATTGCTTCCAACTTTTTTAGGTTTGCTGAATAAAATAAAACGTCACTTTGATTATATTAAACAAAACAATGTTTTCTAGATGAGCTTATTTTAAAATATTTCAGATTTATTAATTAAAATAAATGCTTTAAAGTTCTTTTTCTCGCTCAATTATTCCACTTTTAGCACCTATGTGACAAATTTTAACTGGATAGCTTTTTGGTCGATGGGATAATCACGTTGTACAAAATTGCGTAAAAGAAACATCCTAATAACTCGAAAAATGATAATCCTATTAAGTAACAGTTTACTGGTCGGATTAAGCGTCTCATTTCCAATTAAAATGTATCTTTGCATTGAAATTTGAATGAAATACAGGGTCATGAAAAATCGAAGAATGTGAGAAATAGGATTACAAATATCTTGGAAACTCATTGTCCGATCGACTTCACTCTTTATGAAAAAGTTATGTTTTTTTATTATCTTTTATATTCACCCCTTAAAATAAATAATTTCGAAAAATTTTATATACCTTTTGTCAGAACGAATATTTCAGGAGTCCGAAAAAATAGTTCCTGATAATCGAGGTTGCTGATATTCAATAGGCTTCTTCCTATTATTACATACTAACTACACACCAAATTTCAAGTCTCTATCTTAGTTTGTGCGGGAGATAAGTGCGTTTACAAACACACAGACAAACGGACGGCAAATATTTTTTTTTTTTTTTAAATATGTTTTTCGGAATCTCCAGTGTCTGAAACGCGTAAATCCGCCAAAAAAAAATTTTTGATTTTTAAAACGATTACAAGACTTACCCTACTCTACGCATGATGGATAAGTAAAAATAGAGTAATGTAGTTCCCACCCGTTACACAAATGAAATTAAAAGTTAAGAAAAATTGAATGTCTTGGAAATTAGTTAAATTTTTGAAATTCGAAAAGTTCATATAGCGTTTATACGGATACATACGAACAACTGATTTTAATCTCATATCGAAATTTGCGGTATCATAGAAACTCGACAGAGTTTCTCGCCAAGCAAAAGAAACAATACTGCAATGAACTGTAAATAAATGGAATTTCCGCCAATTGATGCCGAACGATTTTGCAAAATTTTTTTAGTACTCTGTCTAGTTTATATTTTCCGGACTGACCAAAACGGGATTTTGACACATCTATAGCTCGAGTACTATTTATAATAGAAACAAAATTCTTGTTTCTATGGAAGAGATATCGGCAAATTCTCAAACGTGGATTAAAAGCCTTAGTTGCCGTATCTGGTACTTTTTAAATAAAGAACTCCTTTTTGAAATATAGAAAGGTGCCTCATGTTACAACGAAGAGAGTCCTGCATCTCTATTTCTAAAACGTCGTATCAGAACAAAAGCAGATTTGAGAGTTCCAAGCATTACAAATTTTGTCCATTATAAACAGAATGCGAGAAATTCCAAAGTTAAAGCAAAAGAAGATAAAAAAGTGATTGTAAGAAATTATACTCCAGAGAATTATACCACGAGAAATAAAATTACATTACAGAATTCAAATTGGTTCAAATATTTGGAAAAGGCATGTTGATCATATAACTAATGTATTTCCAGAGATTTCTTTAGATAATGATCCGAATTCTGAAAAGAGTTATACAGGAAATTTCATAACTGAAAATGCAATGGTGAAACAAGGCGATTCTCCATCAATGCAGCCTAGTATCACAGATCTGCAGCCAGTTGATTCTCATTATCATAATACTCCAGGTCCTACCTGGAGTTTCCTGACTGCCATGACCTAACCACCTGACTTTCATTATACTAATTCAGCAAGTCCTGAAGCAACTGACTCTAATTCAATACTTCCAAAATCTTTTGTTCCCAATAGTGCCACTGTTGATGCTACTGAATCTTTGAAAACTAATTCTTCTTCTTCTCGACAGGTACTTAGAAGATCCAGTAGGAACAGGAAAGCTCCTGAAGGACTTAAATGTTAAGAGGGGAGAGCTGTCGTATTTATGTTTCCATTGAAAACGTACAGATGGCAGCACTAAGCAAATTCACTCCCAGTTTATTATAAATAAAAGGGTTCGTACGCTTCAAGGACTTTCAAGCACCTTTTACCAGAATTTTTGTAAAGAAATGTTTACCTTACTTAATGAAAAAAAATTCTATCTTCAGATATAGGGACCAATACTGTATGAAATTTCTGGTAATAAAACACCTAAAATCCCATGGTATCCTTTGATGTGTACGAAACCTGAATAAGTATCAGAGTAAATAGAATAGTCTGTTGTCTTGTGTAATGTGACGTGTGTTGGTTTTCTTAAATGTTAATTAAATGTCAATTGTGTATTTGTGCTACCTCTTCATTTATAGACTGTGATAATTATTAATTAATTAGTTATACAGACACTTTAGTTATCATTACGTATTTGTCCTTTCAACGATAAAAATGGGTGTGTACAAATCAGATTACGTGAAATATAAGTAATTAAAATGGGGTTTTTTACACATTGCAGTGAAAAACAAATTTCTCTTATAAAAAGTCCTTCCGGCCAGTGCCGGGAGGAAGAGGTAGCTTTCATATTCCTTATTTTAAAAAAGCTAACTTATATTATTCAAACACACGAAGCTCAATTTAGTGGAAACTGAATATAGGAGATTCAATACTAATTTTTATCAATACTAAATCATTATGAATGAGAATTTCGCGAAATTAGTCAGGTTTATCCAAGCTGCTTTTATTTAAAGTAACTTATATTTGACTGCCAAATTCGGCGATTTCTTAAAGTGCCTACCATTTTAAGACAACATGGTGGATGAGGCTAACCAGTTAACTTGGTCAAGACCTTAGTAATTGCTGTGCACATGCTCACTCACATCGGAATCGGTTGATATATGTAAGTGCTGTCGCAGGCAAAAAATCAGATTTTTCAAAATGTCACCCACATTAGAAATTGAAGCTGCTATATCTGAGCCATTTTTTAAGATAAAGACAAACAAAAAATGCTCCTGAATCCTTATATCAAGGTCAAATACTTAAGAAAGAAACCTTTTTCAATTTCTAATTTTTTTTGCACCTCACTTTAAATATAATTTATTTTAATATAATGGCCGCCATTTTGAAACAAAATGGCTGATGAAGCTGGCCAGCGAACTTGGGCGAGATATTGATGTATACTATCTACATGCCTTCTGATGTATACTATCTACATGCCTTCTTACATCGAAATAGGCGAATACGTGTGTTATCGCGTGACAAATACAAGATCGTTTCAAAATGTTAGCCATGCTAGAAATTCAAAGTCCTATAATTCAACCATTTTTTAAGATATAAACAAAAGAACAAATTTTCAGAAACAAAAACTGCTCCGGAATCCTTGTATCTAGGCCAACACATAAAAAAAATCTTTTTCATTTTCCAATTTTTTAACAATTTTTTTTACAGTCGAACCTCTATTTAACGAAGTAGCTAAATCCCGAAAAAAGTTCGTTATATGAAAAATTCGTTAAATAGAGAGTCACTTTTTAAAATACTTTAAACTACATAAAACACAATTTAAGTCCATAAACACTAAATATAATAAAGTAATTAGTCACACTTTTTTTATAAATTATATCTATTTTATTTATTTTACCCATCAAAAAGAAAACTGCAAGGGAAATAAGAATGAAACAAAACATTGTCTGATAATACATTGTATTTTCAGTTAAAAAAATAATTTTATATTAAAATCACGATTTTTTATAATGGTTGATAAGCTGTTTGGAGGAATACCAAATTTTAAAGCAGTATTCTTTTTCTTCACGCTTTTATCTACCTCATCAAGAATATTTTTTCCTTTGATACCCTAGCACTTTCGCTTTGACATTTTTGAGCTACAAGAACCGAAATTATCAACACGATTGATCATGATCAACAATCTGGAAAACGGGAAACTATAGTTTAAGGACATGGGGCAGCTTGCTCTTCTTGGATCGTAAGCAAAGAATCACAGCAATTTTACTGCTCTGGGTAAGTTAGGTGTCTGGTAAGACCTGTTCATGGTCACTGATTACAGTGAAACCCCGATTTTACGTTTCTCAAGGGACTGAGTAAAAAAACGTAAAATGCGGGAAAAACGTAAAATACGGGAAATACATAGAAGGCAAAAAATCGTAGAAAAAAAACAAAGGTAGTAAAGATGACTCTCTCAGAAGGTATTACAATCTATATTTTACGAAAAAAACATTATTATACATACCATTTTAAGATCATTTTACTAACACATTTAATTGCGAATCCTGGCGTTTAGGTTGAAAATAGTCCGTAATAGTGGATTGTTTTTTAGTCATTGAGTTCAAAGTGAATGCAGCATCTTCAGGATTGAAATACTTTGCAAGTTTTTCCCTGGTCTTTATGAGAAAGAAAATAGTCTTTCACTGTTTGTAAGCTCTTCAGTGCAATATTGAAAGAAGGGACAGGCTGTGCTTCTGTTTCTTCTTCTTCATATTCATTGGTGGACGAAAAGTCCATAACGTCGGCTACGGATGGAGCAGTAGCTCTTTCAGCTTCACATGTTGCTAAATTTTCCGGGATGTGATCGTCGAAATCATAGATAACTGTTTCGTTATCATTCTCCGAGTGTACCGCAGCTGATTCCTCATCTGTTCTCGGCTCATTAGATGCTACGAATCTGCTTTCTTCAAAATAATTGGAAATGCACAGTTGTGTAACGTTTCTCCACGACCGACGCAGAAATAAAATGCATAGCCTCTAGAACACTTAACTTTAACTTGCAGGCGTCATTTAGGTTTCCATTTTCTATTTCAGCTACAGCTTTGCGGACAAGTTGCTTTTAAAAAAAACCTTGAATGATCAAATAATGCCGAGATCACAAGGCTGCAATTTGCCGGAAAAAACTCGACATGCACATTGGACAGTTGCAAAACCGGATGTGCACTGCATTGATCAATGAATAAAATTATTTTATGATTTTGCAACTCCATTTTTTTGTTTAATTTGTGCAAAAAGTCTTCGAAAAGGGGTTTGGTTATCTACGCATTTTTGTTTGCTTCGTACTTTGTCGGATAACTTCTCACGTTTTTGAAGCATCGTATGTTGCGCGACTTTCCAACAACAAGAGGCGTCAGCTTCTCACTTCCATCAGAATTACAGCACAGTAAAACCGTAAGACGCAATTTAGACATCTTCCCTCCATGACAGGAGTTTCCTTTAGCAACATAACTTTTATCCGGTAGGAGGTTAAAGAAAAGTCCGGTTTCATCCGCATTTGAATATGTCTTTTGGCTTGTATTCTTTGGTCAAATTTGGTAGATTTTTCTTCCAATCTTCTATTGTAGCTTCATTAGCACTTAATGATTCTCCCGAAAGCAATCTATACACAAGATTATGTCTTTTTTTATTCGGTCAATCCAGCCGTTTGAAGCTGAGAAATCTTTCAAACCACCAAGCCTAGCGATTTCTAGAGTTTTCTCTCTTAGTATCGTGCCATTTACAGGTGCATTCACGGCACGCGCTTCTTTAAACAACTTTAATAAGATACTTTCCAGCTCGTCGTATGGCGATGTTTTCAATGTTCTCCGTTTCTTGGCATTTTTTTCTTCCATTTTCTCGATGTTTTCTTCAATGCATTCTTTTTCCTGCAGCATGGATTGCAGAGTTGTCATGGGAATTCCTTGCAATTGAGCGAACGCTACTTTGGTTCCATGGAATTCATCAAATTGTTTAACAATTTCGGCTTTCTCAGCAACAGAAAATTTTTGCGTTTTTTACTCGTCATTTTGGCACAAAAAGGTTAGAAATGCCGCGTGCTAAACAGCAACTGAATTTGAAAACGTGAAGAAGGGTAAGGACCTCTTTCCCTAACCCGACGAAAGAAATGAGCCACCCCATCTGATTGGTAACAAGAGTGTCTCTTCTCCTGACCATCTCATTCCTACACCAATAAAGTTGTTTCTTTACTTTGCTCTCCCGCCAGCTATCCGGGGGGGGAGGAAGCAGTCCGCGACAACAGGTGTTCAACAAAGGAGGGGGGGGGGGCACAATGCGTTTCTGCTTTCATAGATTGCATAACTTTCAACAACGTCGATTAACTTAAAAAAAAACACAAAAGGAAAAAATATTGCTTATTTTAGAAAATTTTTTTCTTTTTTTACTTTCCAGAGTAAACGTAAAATGAAGGAAATTCCATAAATAACAAACTCACGATCCGGGTTAAATTAACATTACAATTATACGGAAAAACTGGGACCTGATGAAAAAAACGTATAATGCGGGAAAAACGTAGATTCGGGGGACGTAAAATCGGGGTTTCACTGTATCTTAAAATGTGTTAAGAGGAAAAAATAAGTTTGAAAGGTCCAGTAATATTTTAAGACAGAGGGAGAAGAAAAAGTTAGATCCCAAGGAAAAGTTCGTAAAATAGAGAATGCACTTCGCTATTTGGAGGTTATTTTATGAAGAAATTTGCAAAATGTTCTTGGTTCCAAGTAAAAGTTCGCAAAGTAGAGAAATTCGCAAAATAGATGTTCGTTAAATAGAGGTCCGACTGTACCTCATTTTAAATTTTAAATTTAATTTTTTTTAATGGCAACCCTTTTGAAACAAGATGGCGCATGAAGCTGGCCAACGAACTCGGTCGAGACATTGGTATGTACTTTGTACACACCAAGGTACATCCAAATCGGTTCATAAATACGCCTGTTATCACATGACAAAAATCAGGACGTTTCAAAATGTCAGCCACGCTAGAAATTCAAAATGCTATAACTCAGCCATTTTTTAAGATATAGACAAAACAAAAACTGCTTCCGAATCTTTTTATCAAGGTCAAACACATAAGAGAAAAATATTTTTTCAATTTTCAATTTTTTGGTACCACATTTCAAATTTAAATTTTTCTTAAAAATTTAAATGGCCGCCATTTTTAAAGAAGACGGCGGATGAAGCTGGCCAACGAACTCGGTCAAGACATTGGTATGTACTATGTATAAACGATGTTACATCCAAATCGGTTGATAAATACGCCTTTTATTGCGTGACAAAATTCAGGACGTTTCAAAATGTCAGCCACGCTAGAAATTCAAAATGCTATAACTCAGCCATTTTTTAAGATATAGACGAAACAAACACTGCTCCGGAATCTTTGTATAAAGGTCAAATACATAAGAAAAAAATATTTTTTTCAATTTTAAATTTTTTGGTACCACATTTCAAATTTAAATTTTTCTTAAAAATTTAAATGGCCGCCATTTTTAAAGAAGATGGCGGATGAAGCTGGACAACGAACTCGGTCGAGACATTGGTATGTACTATGTATAAACGAAGTTACATCCAAATCGGTTCATAAGTACGCCTTTTATCGCTTGACAAAATTCAGGACGTTTCAAAATGTCAGTCACGCTAGAAATTCAAAATGCTATAACTCAGCCATTTTGTAAGATATAGACGAAATAAAAACTACTCCAGAATCTCTGTATAAAGGTCAAATACATAAGAAAAAAATATTTTTCCATTTTCAATTTTTTGGTACCACTTTTCGATTTTTAAATTTTTTTTAAAATTTTAAATGGCCGCCATTTTGAAACAAAATGGCAAATGAAGCTGACCAACGAACTCGGTCCAGACATTGGTATGTACTATGTACACACCAAATTACATCCAAATCGGTTCATAAATACGAGAGTTACAGTATGACAAACGTCAGATATATATACAGGGTGATTCATAAAAGATGGGCAGAACTTTAAGGGGTTATAGTACACTTAAAGACAAATAATATTAAATAGGAGACTAAGGGTCCCAGACGTATTCCCAAGGAGATAGGGGGCATTAAAGTTTAGGGTCCGAAATTTCAAATGATTATAAAACATGGAAAAATTGGTCGATTCGTTTGCGGTTTTTGCAAAAAATTTTCTTTATGCCAGTATTTTCTTGAAATAAAATTTTAAAGTTCAATTTCAAAAAATGCCGATATGGGGCTCTTTAGACTTTGGAGTAAAAAACAACTATTTTTTAACGTTATTTTTTGTATTTCTTTAAATGATTTCGAAAGCTTAGACTTAAACTTAAATTTTGATCTAAAAATATGAGTCCTAACGAGTAGTTAAGTAGCATAAACTGAAATTTGAAATTTGAAACCCTTCTCCCCCCAGAACAAAAATCAGTTATTCCCGATCTTTGTGTCGTAGATTAGGCTCTAACTACTGCCGCGTTTTGCTAAAATTATTCTTTATGTCAGTATTTTCTTGAAAATAAATTTTAAAGAAAATTTTCAAAAAATTCCGATAGAGGGCGCTTTAGACTTTGGAGTAACGAACAACTATTTTATACCGTTATTTTTTGTGTCTCATTAAATGCTTTCTAAAGCTTAGACTTAAACTTAAATTTTCAGCTCAAAATCTGAATCGCTGAGCGTGGTTCAGTACCGAGGGGAGGGGGTTCAAATTTCAACTTCTGAACATAGTTCAGTTTGCACTACTTAACCATGCCCAACGATTCTGTGCTGTGATACGAGGCAAAAATACAACTTTCGTCAAGGACTGCATAGTCGGAATTCACTCATAAAGGCACTGGCACAGTTGGAAACGTCGCTCATGCAAACGTTAAAGCTCCATTCCTGATGCTAGTCACCGGGTGAAGAAGGAAACAGAAAGTATGCAAATGTCAAATGGGGAAGAAGAAGAACACGTATGCAAAATTTCGACACGATTCAGGCATAAAAACCACTGAACGGTGAGTCAAGTGTAAGTCGCTGTAGTAATGAATCGGAAGATGGTGCCCTTCACGAATAAGGAAAAGGCTGAGATGCATTTAATTTACGGAGCGGCAGATGGAAATGGTGCAGAGGCACAACGAATGTACGGAGAGCGATTTCCCAACAGGCGGTTGCCTAACCGCAAAACTTTCGAGCGCTTGCACAGACAGTTGTGTGAGACGGGATCATTTCTCGCTTCCCGGTCGAATGCAGGTCGTGCAAAAAAGGACGAATCAGTAGTTGTTGCAGAAGCCATTCTGGATGTAGTAGCGGCGCAGCCAAGTACAAGTACACGAACAGTGGCTAGGCAGGTGGATACCTCACAGTCCATGACTTGGAGGGTACTGAAGGATGAACATTTGCTCCCGTTTCATGTGCAACGAGTCCAGAAACTGTCTCCAGGGGATTATCCAAATCGTATTGAATTCGCCCGCTGGTTTCTGCAGCAGAACGCGCTAAATCCACATTTTGGACGAACTGTGCTTTTCACCGATGAATGTACCTTCACACGTGAAGGTACATTTAACACACACAATGCACATGTATGGGCGGATGTCAATCCACATGCTACGCATCCACATGCTCATCAGAGACGCTTTTCCATCAATGTTTGGGCAGGAATCCTCGGAGACCACCTAATCGGACCGTACCTTCTTCCTGAACGCCTCAATGGTAAAACATACCTCACATTTCTGCAACATGTGCTGCCAGACCTGTTAAACGTTGTTCCTCCACGCATCCGGCGGGTCATGTGGTTCCAGCACGATGGAGCGCCAGCCCATTACGTACGAGACGTCCGCAACTATCTGGACATCACATTTCCGAACAGATGGATTGGTCGAGGTGGTCCTGTTGCTTGGCCTGCTCGCTCGCCAGATCTTTCACCCCTCGATTTCTTTTTTTGGGGACGATTGAAGGCTCTTATGTATGAGACACCCATTGAATCCCCCGAGGAACTGGTCGCCAGACTTTCCGCCGCTGTAGGGGAAGTGCTCGAAAAGCCTGATGTTTTCGCGAATGTTCGCCGTTCCATTCTTCGCCGTTGTTCTGCGTGCATAACCTCTAGTGGTCACAATTTTGAACATTTATTGTAATTACATGTTAATAAATATGCTTTGGTAACATAATCCTAATTTGTGTCTTTTTACCTCGTATCACAGCACACAATGTGTGGACATGGTAAACTGAACTGTGCTCAGGAGTAGAAATTTCAAACCCCTCTCCCCAGAAACTTAACCACGTCTAACGATTCAGATTTTGGGCTGAAAATTTAAGTCTAAGCTTTAGAAAGCATTTAATGAGACACAAAAAATAACGGTATAAAATAGTTGTTCGTTACTCCAAAGTCTAAAGCGCCCTCTATCGGAATTTTTTGAAAATTTTCTTTAAAATTTATTTTCAAGAAAATACTGACATAAAGAATAATTTTAGCAAAACGCGGCAGTAGTTAGAGCCTAATCTACGACACAAAGATCGGGAATAACTGATTTTTGTTCTGGGGGGAGAAGGGTTTCAAATTTCAAATTTCGGTTTACGCTACTTAACTACTCGTTAGGACTCAGATTTTTAGATCAAAATTTAAGTTTAAGTCTAAGCTTTCGAAATCATTTAAAGAAATACAAAAAATAACGTTAAAAAATAGTTGTTTGTTACTCCAAAGTCTAAAGCGCCCCCTATCGGCATTTTTTGAAATTGAACTTTAAAATTTTATTTCAAGAAAATACTGGCATAAAGAAAATTTTTTGCAAAAACCGCAAACGAATCGACCAATTTTTCCATGTTTTATAATCATTTGAAATTTCGGACCCTAAACTTTAATGCCCCCTATCTCCTTGGGAATACGTCTGGGACCCTTAGTCTCCTATTTAATATTATTTGTCTTTAAGTGTACTATAACCCCTTAAAGTTCTGCCCATCTTTTATGAATCACCCTGTATATATATATATATATATATCAACTTTTGAACGGAGGTTGGTTTCGGGGTCTGGGGGTCATGATCGATGAAAATATACCAAAATTTTTTGAAATCGCTTTCCTCCGAACGGCTGCAATAGGTAGCTTTTTGTAATGAAAGCTACCTAAAAATGCGCTTTTAGCATAAAAAAAAAGGAAGAAAAAAGAAAAGAAAAGAAAGAAAAAACTTTAATATTGTGGAAATTATTGTGATTATTGAACACTATTTTTATTTCTTCATTTAGAAATCGCCCTTGCCATGTTTTGGTGATTGTTTCCGTTTATAGGTCTGAGATGGCAGATTAACAAGATAAAACACAAAGATCATACAGCACGATATAGTATAGTAGAGCTCAGCCGCATCTTTTATGTTTTGAAACATGATGAAAAGACAACAACTCAATTACAATCCAAACGAGAAAACATTCAGTGATGAATAATAGCTTGTTGGAAAGGTCTTAATTTAGCGATGTGCCTTTCGAAAGTCGGGTCAAAAAATATCCAATATTAAGGGAATGGCACCCATTTAAACTTTACATAGCGTTCCATAATTTAACAATATAGAAATATCTCCTTCAATCTTTCTTTCCTGCTGCCACATCCTAAAAAGCGGCATAATAACTTAAAAAAGGTGATAACACGCGTATTTTGTTTTAAATAAAAATCAGATTTTCTTGCTATTTTTGCATTTTTCAAATTGATGTCATTCTAATCAGAAAAGGAAAATGTTTCCTATATATATGTAAAAACTTTAACTAAACACGTGTTAAAATGACGCAGTATCTTCATTTGAACGCTTTTAATGTTTAAAAATCTATTTTAATACAGGAGTTTTAATTTCGAAAAAACAATTTAGGAAAAGATAATAATAAAAAAAATTGTTTGCTAGGTATGACGTCAATTTCTGTAACCGACATAACTTTGTAATGATGTTTTATTCTGAAAAGAGACTCCTGATATTCTGAAATTAATCCTTATTATTATCATCCATAAAACGAAAGATTTATTTTTAAGTCATACGAAAGAAATTTTCAGTAAATGCTAGTTCATTTGGTTGTATTTATTGCATTTTCCTGCGTATTGTCAAGAAAATCGTATACTCCTATTGCACGCGCCAAAGAAAACATGCATTTTAATTTTAAAAGCTGAAACACTTTAGTATAATTACGTCATTATAACGCCAAATGAAATTCAATTTCGCGAGTTTAAAAAAATTAATATTGTTGGACCGAAAATAATAATCTAAGACAGGGACGGCGAATCTATGGCACGCGTGCCATAAGTGGTACGCTGCAGATTATTTTTGGCACGGCATAGATTTCAGTTTTACATCAAAATATAGTAGAATTTCACCAAATGCATTAATTAATATAGATGTTGTCTGTGTCACTTGAATCCGATTAGTTCGGTTGGTTGTGATTGTCGCACAGATTGAAGAAATTGAAATATAACTTAATTTATCCGAATCTAACTCAATATTGGCTCAGAAAATTTTGAGAATTAGAAGATTATCGCTAAACAAAAATTAAAAGTGTAATAAGCAAAAATGCTGATTTTAAAATTATAACAACTTGGTGTTCAATTCCAGACACTAAAAGCTATAGTTTCTGGCGCTTGCTATTTTGACAACTTTTTCTGCAAGACATTCTTTTCGTAAAAAAAAAAAAAAAAAAAAAAAAAAAAAAAAAAAAAAAATGAAAAATTTAACTAAAAACGTCTTGTCAAGTGAGTGCAATTAAACTTACATTCTATCGAAAATAACTAAGTACAAAGCGGATATAAATTATTTGGCATTTAAGATGAGAGAACAGAAATAATATTTTTTAAATAAATTTCTACAGTATAACATCAAATATCACCTGTATTTTTTTAATGCTAAAAACAAAATTTTAAGTAGTTTTGATTCATTATTATTTGATCCATTAAATTTTTTTATTGTTGGCACGTCATGATCACGTAAACTATATTTTTGGGAAATTTTGGCACGTGGACGTGAAAAGGTTCGCCATCCCTGGTCTAAGAGCTAGCAACGTTTTCGTCACTTGATTTTAGCAAGACTCGTTTTCTATATGCTCTTCCGTTTTATGATGCAGCACGTATGCGAACGGTCTGGCTAGCGGCAGACTTTACGTTTACCTGCGGGAGAAAGAGTTGTGCAAATGAAAAAATTCAAAATTACGTCATTTTAGCAAGGCTCATGTTTCTACATGCTCTTCCGTTTTATGGTGTAGTACGTATGCGGACGGTCTGGCTTTCGGGAGACGTTGCGTTTACCTGCGGGAGAAAGGGTTATGCAGGTGAAAAAACTTCAAAAATTCGTCATTTTAGCAAAGCTAATTTTTCTGCATGCTCTTCCGTTTTATGGTGTAGTATGTATTCGGACGGTCTGGCTGGCGGGAGACGTTGCGTTTATCTGCGGGAGAAGGCGTTATGCAGGTGAAAAAACTTCAAAATTACGTCAGGAAACACTTCTGACCTTCCTTGTACCTTTCAAGGCCAAGGTTGAGAAAGGTTGTATGAAGGAATGTCTTTAGTTTGTTGGCTAGAAAAGTAGAAATATGGCTTTTGGGATTAAATGATCCCGCGCGTGTGCAAACGTTACATTTCGATATGTTCATTCGTTACGGGATAACACACACTAAAATAATTTTACTGAAAGAGTGAAATAAAAACTGCCTTCATATGTTGATGAAATTGTATTAAATGTAATTACTGTAAATTTTATAAAATAATTCATGTTTTAAAAGGTAAAACAAATCGTTGCATATTTTCTAAGGGAAAAAAACCGACATTTTTACAGAAACTGTTATAAAAGCGGAAAATAAATATGAAACGCTTGATTTTTCTCTAAAAAGAAGTAGTGCTGATGCATTTTACAATATAGAGTAGTAGACTTTTTTTAAAGCGCATTTAGCCAAAACTATAATGGGAGACAAAATGAGGTGAGATTTAACGTTACAAAAATAGGTGCATGCGCTTATGGTTAAGTTAATTATGCCCTAAACGACGCCCGGTAACATGCACCAATTGTCTGTAGGCTCAATTATATAATTTATCCGTACCAAATACACCAATTGTCAATAGACTCGTTTACGTAATTTATCTCCTTAATTAATGCATACTTTACAAAGGACACCTACTTTCCAATTTTCCTGATTTTTTGATCAATGGCTACAGTTAGATGTAAATATGTTAGTCATTATCGTGATATTTTAGTTTGACCTCCGAAATATTATTATAAATATCCAATATTAGTAATATTTCTGATATTATTTACTGGTGTATTGTATAATAATTTCAATCACTCTTGATCATTTTTCTGCATTCAGTCGTTTTCAGACTTTTTTTAATTTTAAATTCCCATTAAGTTCCAAAAAGAGAAATTTTCCCTTTTTATAGTTTTTTCGCAGTTTTAATTCATTTCTTATGACTGTTTCTTACCCTAGCTTTTTGTGTGTTTGAGGGGTTGGCCTAGGATACTGCATAGTCCTTTAAACCAGAGGAGCGTAGGTACATAGCAGAAAAATTCAAGAGATCACACTATGTATAAAACTTAGTCTAAGGACTAGTCTGGCGGTCAGTCCTGAGTAAAGTATAGGTCAATATCCCAATATGGGGTTTAGCAATAAGTATGGGGTCATCAGAGCTCTTGAAATACACTGGTGAACCAATGTTTCTGTTAGTTTTTGATTGGGACAATTGGTTGGGCCGGTTAATTGGGATCATTGGTTGGTTAATTGGGGCGGTTGTTTGGTTAGTTGAAGTTGGTTGATTAAGTTCCTGAAAGGATCTGAAATGATATGAAAGACTGGTGGAACCAGAGAGAAAAGTAAAGCTCGATCTAAAAAAGTACAGTAAAAAATTGTCAAATAGTTTCAGTTTTAAAAAGTAAGTAGTGCGTAGAAAAGTAATGGAATGAGATTATCTGTAAAGCTCATGAGATTACCCAAATTTTTGTTGATAGCTGAAAATATGGACTGAGCTTTACTGGTGCCTTATATTCAAAATCATATTATCCACTCAAAATGAGTACTGGGTATAGTAAACAGAATGTGTAGTTATGTGCAAAAAAAATTCTGCCAGGCCCAGAATTGTGGACATGATTGCATCAAGTCAAGCTAAACTCCACAAAGATGAAAGTATGTAAACCACGAAGTAATACTTTAAGTATAACATTAATATAGTCAAGTTGTTCAGGAATTGTTGTTATTAACATTTCTGACATAACACATGTAGCACAATAATTTTTATTTCATGTAATTACTGTGGAAAGGGAGCCTTATGTCAATGGACTTATGCCAGACAAGTAGTTAGCATATGGTTGAATCGTACATGCTTAGGGTTTCGGTCTTATTTTGGACTTCCAGGCTTATCAGTGACCCCTGGAATGGAATTTGGTCCATACTTCGTACTGAACGATCTCTCATGTTCTCGATACCTCTCATGTTCTCGCTCATTGCCAAATCAACCTCTAACCTATTTTTATGAGCCCAAATTTTTAAACTGGTTATGAATGATTGGAATTCAGAATGAGTTAAAAATGCCTTTACTTCGCTGATTGATTTTAAGGCACCAGTAAAGCTCAGTCCACATTCTCAGCTATCAACAAAAATTTGGGTAATTTCATGAGCTTTACAGATAATCTCATTCCATTACTTTTCTACGCACTACTTACTTTTTTAAGCTGAAACTATTTGACAATTTTTTACCGTAACTTTTTTAGATCGAGCTTTACTTTTCTCTCTGGTTCCACCAGTCTTTTATATCATTTAAATTGACTTTTGGTTCATGTAGGTAAAGATAGAATTTTATTAGCCCCCGATATGCTATTTCTTTAGGCCAGCAATTAAAGTGCCGTCTCTAAAAAATAACGTTGCGTTATATAAGCCAGGCGTAAAACAAAGCAGATGTATCATTGTACGGTTAAATACGGATAATCCCTTCTGTCATTTTCTAAACTTCTAAGCATCGCACATTTTCAATTTTTATACCTTCCTATTGGGGAAAAAGTATTTTTAAAGGCAATTTGTTTGAAAACTGCATCTCAATTTTTGAGATATTAATTTTTTTTTGTAGTTTTTGGCGCCATTTGTTTAATGTTGGCAACGGAAGTACTCTATTTCTGTAGAAAGTAAAGGAAAAATAGTTGGAAAATAGTAATTATATCTTCTTGTTGTGATATTCGAATAACAACCGAAAAAAAATGTAATTAATTGAAAAAATATAAATGAATGATTTCTGATAAAACAGGGAGCTATTATAAACTGTATTTTGTTTTAACTATATATATTAATGCTACAAACAACTGAGGGCCTATAAATCATGAGATAGCCGATTTATTTTTGTAGAGTTTGTTGAATGACGACACCGATTTTTGCTGAATTTCTGTATTATTCAGCGATAGTTACGTCATATGCATACTTTAATACAGATGTTGATTAAGATTGGATCGTAAATGTGGAATTCTCCAGATGATGCAAATGACGTCAGTGTACAATACGTCATAAAATAAATGCATGTGTTTTAAGTCTTAAAACTAAAACTCCTCCACACTCCCACAGCGCAATTTGTTATGACAATGAATACGATTTTATTTATTTTTATTACACGCTTTTTTTTATTTACTTTTGATTCGTGTATGCAAAGATGAAATTATCTAATTTATTTTTTCGTATTTCTACGCATAATACGGTTCTAGAAATTGTGTACAGTTGTATGTTGGTGATGTCAATAGAATGTTTTCACATTCACAGAACGTAATATTTAATTAATAGACTAATATTAACCCATCAATAGCCGAATTATTTTCTTCGTTAAAATTTAAATTTTGGTTTTCCCATTACTTTTAAAAGAAGAGTAATTTTTATCTTATTATATAAAGGAATTTGTCTCGTGAAAGAAAGCATATATTTATCTTCATATTTTCTGGTGTGAGAAACACTTTCTTGCCACTAAGCCTAGTGATCTAAAAATATACCACCGGGCGTTAATGGGTTAATTAATTATGATTATATGGCGAGAAAACAATTTATATACCCTAAAGGAATTAGTTTAAATAGTGTTTGTGTTTTTTCCTATTTGCTTTATCTTAAAAAGAAAACGACAATAATTTAGAAAATATTAAATCTATTATCACGTGTTTAAAAAAACACACAAAATACTGTAATGTAACATTCGCAGCAATACGAAATGTATATACGAAATGCTTTTTTCCATTATAGAGTTATCATAAAAATATATTAAAAAAAAATAAATTTCTTAAAAATTCACTAGCTTTCTACCAAGAATAAATGAAAGAGTAAATTTGCCATAAACGGCCATGTCAAATTCACATGTTGCAGCGTACATGTTTTGGAAAAACATAAATTTCAGTCATTAACCCGACAGCACACGCACTGGGATAAAATCTACCCCAACCACATTTTTTATTCGAAAAAAGGATAGATTTTTTTGGACGGTTTTGACATGCTTTCTCCCTTTCAAGGTCAAGATCGAGGAGGGATGGGTGAAGAAATGTCTTTTCTTTGTTCACTAGAAAGGGAAAAATATGGCTCCCGGGATTAAAAATCCCGCGCGTGTAACGACGATGCATTTCGATACGTTCTTTTTTTACGGGATAACACACACTCAAATAATTAAAATGGAAGATTAAGATAAAAGCTACTTGTATATATTGATGAAAGGTTATTAAATGTAATTAATATTCATTTTGTGAAATAATTCATATTTTAAGGGCTAAAAGAAATCGTTTACCTATTTTCTAAGAAAAAACGTGATTTTTACATAAACTGCTACAAAATCCGAAAAATAAATATGAAAAGCAGGATTTTATCCCTGAAAAGAAAAAGTAATGATGCATTTTACAATAAAGAACAGTAGATTTGTTTTAAAATCGTATTTAGCCAAAAATATAAAGGGAGAAAAAATGACTTCAGCTTTATCCCACGCGCGTGCTAACGCTACAAATGTAGCCGCCTACGCTGGCGGGTTACATTATGCACAATTTCTAAACTAAACATTGAAATGCTCATAACACTGTGTTTTTTAAACTCTTTTTTCTTTTATCTTTATCCTGTCTCATTTACAAAACTAGTGTTACAGATTAATCATTGCAAACAAACAATACAAACAATATAATATTTCATGCAAATAAAATAAATTGAAATTTTGTGAATCAGTTAGTGTACATTATAAAAAGTTCATTTACTTTAATGTTATTTCTGTTTATATGGTTTTGTCGCAGCGACAGTTACGAATTAAGCAAGGAATTTTTTACATCCCGCAAAATATTTTTTTTTTTTTTTTTTTTTGCATAGTTTGTTAGAGTATGACCTTTTTTATTGACTCTATTGCATTAGAAAACCATTTCATGTCAATCAGTCATCGAAAATTATCACACTCGCCAGCATGTCTATTTTTAAAACCTTTCGATTTTTCCGACAATCAATATCATGGCAGCAACAATAATATACAAAAGGATCAAAAGTATATCATGTAATATATGCTTCAAAACACATGAGTTACAGATGAATAAAAGGAAATATAAAATGATCTTACAAAATGGAATTTAATTGTATAAGTTAAAGTGAAAGTTGATAAGAACTAAATAACAAAAACGCTATGCGGACTATTCTTCATTTGTCATATTTGTAATAGTCCAAGAGCTGTTAAACATTTTAGGGAAGGTATTTGAGGCACACTGAAAATTTGTGCAACACTTCTTTTGTAATGCCTGAATACAAAATCGAATGTCTGGCTGAAGGATCGTGGCCCAAAACCTGTGCCAGACAAAAAATGGCACTTGACACGTGTCTGGCACAGTTTTTGTGCCGACTAAAGTGTCTGTCATTTTCAAAATATTTTTTTCTAAGCATAAATATTATTGTGCCTCAATCTCAGCGTGCCTCAAATACCTTTTTTGGGTAGTCAAAAAATGGCACTTGACACGTGTTTGGCACAGGTTTTGGACCGACTAAAGTGTCTGTCATTTTCAAAATATTTTTTCTAAGTATAAATATTATTCTGTTTCAATCTCAGCGTGCCTCAAATACTTTTTTGGGGTAGTGTCAAAAAATGGCACTTGACACGTGTCTGGCACAGGTTTTGGGCCACGATCCTTCAGCCAGACATACGATTTTGTATTCAGGCATTACAAAAGAAGTGCTGCACAAATTTTCAGGGTGCCTCAAATACCTACTCAAAAATGTTCAACAGCTCTCCTACTATAATAGCTCCAAGAGCCTGGTTTAGCTTTAGCCAAAAACTTTTTATCATTAATTCTTTATAGTAACGAGTTGCAACCCGTCAAAATTCGACGTACTAAAATGTTTGAAAGGAACTGTCAGATCGAAATTATAATAAACCTACAAAAATAATTACAACAAAAAAATCATCTTACATTGGTTGTCTAACTCTTAAAACAAATAATATTTTAAACCCAAAATTACCAAAATTTTATTTCTACAAACTTCGACTGCTTAAATTATTGAAAAATTAAACTGTATTAGATTACGTAATCAAGATGAGTAATTATGATGAAGTTATCGATGGAGCTCTTATGTTTGTTTTTACGGGATGAAAAATCCGTAAAAAGGATTTCGCTTTGTCACATCATAAAATTTTCCCCCATAAAATCTAAACTGTACGTTATTTTCACATTCTCGTAATTTACATACGCACCACTCAAATTCACAATTTGAAAGTATTTTAACGCGCAAAAGAATAGATTATTAATGAATGCATTTCCAAAGTTAAAGTCACGTTTGTCCGATACAACTTTTCATGTGAACATTCGCACAAACCGTAAGTTCTAATCTTAGTACCCGAGAAAAGAAAATTCAGAAATTTGACTTTAGTTGTCATAGTATTCGCCATTTATAGTATTGGTCAAATATATAGTTTTATAAAAAAAAAAAAAAATGATCGTTTTGTTTTAAATATATCATTTTTACTCAATGAATCATTTTGCCGAGCGCCTCAAACTCATTTATCAGCGTAATGTAAAAATATTAAAATGTAGCTGATTTATGAAGAAGAATGTGTGTTTTATTTAATGTCTGACATCATTTTTCTATTCAAAAAATATAAAAAAGTTACTTTTATTTGTAATGTGAAAATGGCATCAATAAGGATATAATGAATAAAAATAATAAACCATGAATATTTTCCCTTTACTTTCTATATAAATGGAGTACTTCGGTTGCCACAATTACAAAATTTGTATTAAAAACTACAAAAAAATTAATATTTCAAAAACAAATTGAGATACAGCTTTCAAACAAATAGTATTTAAAAGAGAATTTTTTTCTTTATACGACGGTGTAAAAAGTTAAAATGTGTTATGCATAGAAGTTTAAAAATTTGCAATAGAGAAAATGTAAAACCAAAATTTTATTTCAAATTTCAAAGTGTTGCCATTCGCAAAATGACGTATGCGTTACGCACAGATATGTTTGTCCTTTATAATATAGATACCACGGCTATCACTGACGACTATTTTTATATTCCTTTCGTACCACAATTTGTAAGAAATAAATTATCTAGTATATTTCTCTTCTACATATTATCAAATTGTATGCAAACGATTTCTGTTAACAGAAAGTGGGGCCAGACAGAATTAAAAATCTCTGCCGGCTCGGGCGTACAGGCGGAGGTAGATTTCGAAGTTAAGTACTAAATTCACGAACAAAACTTAAATCAAGATTAGAGATAAACCCAGTTCCTCCAAGAATGAGCTCTAACAATATCTAAAGCTTCTAAACATTTTGTGAAAATTCTAATATACACGAATACACACACGCATGTATATGGAATAGGTTTAAAAAATAGCTAAAGCAAATTCAGAGAACCTCAAAGCGTTAAAATAACTTAATATTTCCATAATCGTGTTTTTATCATGTTTTAATACGTTTTCTCAAACTCGTATGACGTTACATATTCACCAACTGAGGTCCATTTTATTTCCAGTATGACGCAATATATATATATTTTTAATTCGTCAAACTATTTATTTCATTTTGAGTTTTCATGTTGAAATCTTGCTCTAGAAAACTTAGGACGTAATATTCAATTTGTTTTCAATTCGTCAAAGTATTTATTTAATTTAATTTTTCACGTGAACTTGCAATAGAAAAGCAATTGTTGTGGTGAGAATTTTATTTCTTTTTTTTAATTGTTGGCAACTAATATAACGAAAAATATTTATTTTTTCCTGTCATTGTTGTGTAAGAGCTGGTTTTATCATAATCTTGTTCAGACAGTATTCAAAATTTTGAACACTCCCCATTTCCATTCCCTTGGACCGATTTTGCCCATTTTCAATCCCCGCCGAGATATTAGCCATCTCAAAGTTGTTGGCGAGTTTGAAGACGATCCGTGCATAATTGCGACTTTTATCGTGCGGACAAAATTTAGTACATACATACATACATATATATATATATATATAAACTTTTTAGGTGGGGGTGGTTTTGGGTTCCTGGGGTCCTATAATGAAAAGTTCTGAAGGAATTTTTCAAAAGTCGCACCGCGGTAACGACTGCAATAGGTAGTATTTCTTACGAAATCTACCTAAAAATAGTCGGCTGTGGCGGCCCTGTAAATAGGCCTATAAATATCCTTCGCACATGCTTTAAATTATTAAGACATTTCATAAATCAGACTATGTTAACTTTCTAATCTTAAAAAATATACATCAGCATAATGAACAACTGTTTTTTATTTATTTTATTCATTAAAAGAAATATTTAAAAAATCATTTAATATTTTGCATATTAAAACAAGTTGGAAATTGCTCGTCAAACGTGCCAAATGAGGTGCGTTCGTACTATAACTAGTTTTATAATTATTTTTTGCACCCCATATTGTACTGAATGTGTATTTATTTGCAATTCATAAGTGCATAGTCTGTAACATCATTAAAATGCACTTGCAATAATTTTTTCCTATTCCCCTTAATGTAACGGAAAACTTTTGACTGTCCCTGTAATTAAGCTATACATCCGATTTTCATGAAATTTGAAATGGCTCGATAAAATTTTGCAGTAATTATATATTTAAAATTTCAGCCCATTCGGAAAGCTGTAACATCATTAAAATGCACTTGCAATAATTTTTCCCATTGGCTTTAATGTAAAGAAAAATTTTTGACTGTCCCTGTAATTAAACTATACATCCGATTTTCATAAAATTTGAAATGGCTCGACAAAATGTCGCAATAATTATATGTTTAAAATTTGAGACCATTCGGAAAGCTTTAACATCATTAAAATGCACGTGCAATACTTTTTCCCATTGGCCGTAATGTAAAGAAAAACTTTTGACTGTCCCTGTAATTTAACTATACATCCGATTTTCATAAAATTTGAAATGGCTCGACAAAATTTTACAGCAATCATATAGTTAAAATTTCAGACCATTCGGTTGGGTAGTTTTTGCTCTATTATATGCGGACGGACAGACGGACGGACAGACAGACGGACTGAACGACAACTATAGGTGCTACGTATTTATGTAATTACGAACGCACCTAAAAATAATAATTATTAACTTTATTTTTATAATAACTTTATTTTTTAAAGAGTGAGTCTTTATATAGACTATATCTTATGATCTCTTGAATTTGGCTTAGATGCCGTATGTTCCCGCGGCCGCCATCTTGGATGTTTTGAGAATTCTTGGCGATTTTTTGTTAGCGATCTTTATCGATATGGCAACCCCGATGAGTGACGTGTTCTGGTGACTCCATTTTAACTCGACATTGTGTTTTGAAATAACGTCAGTTGTGGATTTAGCTGGTGTGACGCTGTTTTTATGTAGTGATTTTGGTTGAATTTGATTTTGATGAATTTAATGGATGGACTATGGCTTCTGCAGTCCGTTTACACGCTGCTGCTCATGCAATTAAGAAACAGAGTGAAATTTTGAAGGAAAAAGAAGGTTTGTTTCGAGTGTGTAGTGCCTATTTTGTGAAATGAAGGGGATGGCAGCAGGTATTTTGTGCTTGAGCTTTCAAGATAGGAGATGTCTGTGAAGGTATGTTAATAATCTTATGCATATTTCGTTGTAATGTTTTATATTAGCCATTTATTGTATATTTCTCATGCATTTCGTGCATTTTTGAGATTGCTGCACAGTAACATACGTGCATTTACTAACTGTGGAGAATTATATGTTTTGACGCCAAATGGGCGATAACGGGACAGCAATGGATCTATTATTTACGTAAGGTAACCCCTCCTGGGCTCATCGCGCGCTCTCTCTCTGTTTTTTTTTTTTCGAGATGGTGTTGTTGAAAGAATATTCTGTTTTTAAGAACGCGTTTCGCTTTTGTAAATAAAATGTATTATAGTGTATAATAGATGTAAATATGTGTCTTCCAATTAAAAGAAGAGAAATTTTGATATCCCGTGGAATTAATTGAGTAAGTGCCAATTGATTTATTTTTAAGATAGTGTTAGTTAATTTAAGAAATCCACTGAACCAAAATCGGTCGCCACACTGGTGCATCGGCCGGGAATATAAATTGATAACTACGCTACTGGCATTTCATTAAACGGGTAAATTATTTAAAATTTCTCTTAAACTTACGATATATTGGAAGACATAATTCTTTGAATGAGTGAATATAAAGATGAATCAAAGTGAAGTTTTAAAACGAAACATAGCAAAACGCGGATCAATTAGAACCACAGTAACGAAATTGATAAAAAAGATTGATAGTGAAATTAAAAAAGAAAGTGATTCCAAACCGGAAATAGTTGAGGACTCTTTAGAAGCATTACTTGAACACAAATTATCATTAGAAAAATTGGATGAGTCAATTGAATCGGAAATTGAAACCGATAATTTAGAAACAGATATAGAAACTTCGATAGAATATAAGGAAGCTATTGTGACTTGCAAATCTAGAGCCAGTAGATATTTGAAAAATTTAAACATAAATTCAACTATCACGAGTGAACCAAAAGTAACTACGCCCTCCATATCAGACAGTCAATTAAAGTCGAATACGAAATTGCCGCGAATTTCTTTAAATAAATTTACAGGCGACATTTGCGAATTTCAAGAATTTTGGCCTCAGTTTAAAGTTGCTATTCACGAAAATGAAGCTCTTCAGCAAATTGAAAAGTTTACTTACTTAAAATCTTTAATTTCTGATTCAGCAGCTGCCGCTATTAATGGGCTTCCATTAACAAGTGAAAATTATGTAACGGCAATAAATATATTAAAGGACTGTTTTGGGAAAAGAGATGTTTTAATTTCCGAGCACACTAACAAATTATTAAACTTAGAAGCAGTACGAAGATCAAATGACATACATTCTTTGAGAAAATTATTTGATGAGATAACTATACAAATACGATGCCTCGAAGCGCTTGATGTGAAGTCAGACCAATATGGTTGCTTATTATTACCCATTATTTATACATGTATACCGAATGATCTCGTATTACAATTTCACAGAAAACAATGCGATAAAAAGGATGTTAGTGTAAATGATTTATTGTTGTTTCTGAAACGTGAAACAGAAGCGCGAGAAAAGGCTATTAATGTTACTTCTATCAGTTTTGAGAATACTAAATCCCATGAAAATAAATTTAAACAAAATTCTCCCAAACACTTTCACCAAGGAAAAATAAAAAATCCTTCGGCATTCACATTAAATACAATTACTGAAAACCTTTGCCCCTTTTGCTCTCAAAAACACGACGCAAATTCGTGTAAGTTAAATTTGGAACAACGAAAAGAATCTTTATTAAAACAAGCTAAATGTTTCAGATGTTACAAACGGTTCCACCGAAAACAGAATTGCAGAAACACTGAAATTCGTTGCACAATTTGTTTTTCGAGAACGCATCAAAATTCTCTTTGTAACAAAAAACAAAAAGAAAGATCATCGAATGAAAATAAAATTGACCTTCTTTCGACTGAGCGTGAACCGGGGGGAAAGGAAAATAAGAAATATGAAAAAATAACAGTTTCATCACTTTGTTGTAATCCAGATGAATATATTTATTTTCAAACATTGAAAGGAATTATGATTGGAAAGAATCAAAATATTAATGTTCGAATATTATTAGATAGCGCCTCGCAGCGAACATTCATTGGGAAGAATTTATCTAATCGTTTAAATTTAGAGGTGACAGGGCAGGAATCATTAAAAATTCATGCCTTTGCTGGAAAGAAACCTATTGTTGATAATCATAATAGAGTAAAGATTTTCCTAAAAGGCAATAATTCGGACAATATAATATGTCTGGAAGCGTTAGAAACGGAGAGAATCTGTTCCGATATAATACGAGCACCAAGTTCTGAGTTATATAAAAAAATTAAAAATATGGGTATAGAGTTATCAGACGTTTCTAATGAATTAGATGATGGTGATAATGAAATAGATTTATTGATTGGTAGCGATTACTATTGGTCAATTATGACAGGAAAATATAAACGTATTTCACCAACTCTTGTTCTGAATGAAACTAAATTAGGCTGGACACTTCACGGCAAATTCTCAGAGGAAGTTAATAGAAATAATTTAGTAAGCGCTATGTACATATCTATTTGGGATAATAATAAAGATGATAAAATTTCAGTTCAACTTGAAAAATTCTGGACTATAGAAGGGTTGGGAATTCAAGAAGATAATACGAACAAAGATTTGTGTGATAAACAAATACTAGAACAATTTGAAAATTCGATTGAATTTAAGAACAACAGATATGAAGTTAAACTACCTATGAGATATGATAATCTTGATCTTCCTAATAATTATGAAATTGCCAAAAAGAGAATTGAAAGTTTAATTAAATGATTTATGAATAATCCTGCATTGTTTAAAGAATATAAAGATATAATTAATGAATATAAGGCTTTGGGAATAGTAGAAGTTGTTGAACCCCAGGAAATAAATTCGACCAATGGTAATTTGACATACTATTTACCCCACCACCCTGTGATTCGAACGGACAAACAAACAACCAAACTGCGCATCGTTTTCGATGCATCATCTCACGCTCCTTCTAAACCTTCTCTAAATGATATGCTCTTCCGAGGTCCGAATTTGAACTCTGATTTATTTGATTTAATTTTACAATTTCGAAGCAATAAGATTGCCGTAGTGGCAGACATTGAAAAGGCATTCTTGCAGATAAGCCTTGCTGAGACTGACAGAGATATGACACGATTTTTGTGGATCGAAGAACTCCCTCAAGATAAAAATGCTCCATTAAACTTTATAATTATGAAAATGTGCCGCGTATTATTTGGCGTTACTTCGAGTCCATTCCTGTTAGGAGCAGTAATTAAGCATCATGTGAAAAAGTATGCAACTTCGTATCCGGAAACTTGTTCCAAAATTAAATCTTCCATGTATGTTGACGACCTTTTGTTAGGAGCAGATACTGTTAGTGAAGCTTTAAAATTTTCAAAAGAATCGTTAGATATTTTTCAACAAGCAAATATATCCTTGCGGAAGTGGCAAAGTAATTCTACTATTTTAAAGGAACATTTAAAATCATTAGATATGAACGTTTGCCCTGATACATCAGCTGATACAATTCCATTTAAAATCTTAGGCTTAATATGGGACACGGAAGAAGACATTTTTAGATTTGATAATCATAGTCTTTTAGAATTTGTTCATTGTCAGGAAAAGTCTAAAAGAACTGTAATTCGAGCGGCTGGGAGAATTTTTGACCCCATTGGGTTTTTATCTCCATTCACGATTTTAATAAAAATGATTTTTCAATCATCATGGGAACACGGTATCGATTGGGACCAGAAATTGCCAGAACATTTAGAGAAAAAATGGGATAATTTGTGCTCACAGATTCCATATCTTAGTAAAATAAAAATCCCAAGGTATTATTTCCAGGACATCGAATGTTTTGATAATGTAGAAGTCCACTGTTTTAGTGATGCAAGTATTAAAGCCTATGGAAGTGTTATTTATCTTAGATATAACAACAATAATAGCATAAAGACAAGTTTTGTTACATCAAAAAGCAGATTAGCTCCCATAAAAAGGTTAACTTTACCACGTTTGGAGTTAATGGGTGCTATGATTGGAGCTAGACTTGGAAAACGAGTAATGTCCATTCTCAAGATAAGTGAAAATAAAGTACACTATTGGACTGACTCGAACATCGTACTTCACTGGATCAAGAGTTCATCTAGTACTTGGAAGCCATTTGTCAGCAATAGAATATCGGAAATACAAACTTTGACAAATCCGATGAACTGGCGACATTGTCCCGGTAGCTCAAATCCTGCTGACCGGCTTACGAGAGGACTCTCACTTCTCGACCTCGAGAGCGATGATCTATGGTGGTCAGGGCCTCCATGGTTAATTAAGGATTCAAATTTATGGCCCAAGGAAGATACAGAAGTAGATGAAGATATGAAGCAACTAGAAGCTAAAGGAAAAGTAATTTCCCAAAACCTTTGTTCATCAGAACAACAGAAACCACTTATAGAGATTGAGCGTTTTAGTTCTTTATTGAAGGCAACTAGAACAGTGGCAAGAATTAAAAGATTTGTCTTCAATCTAAGAAGTCCAATTAAACATAAAGGTGTATTATCTGCTGAAGAATTGACAGAAGCTGAAGAATTATTAATTAAAGAAGTACAAATGAAAAATTATAAGGAAGAAATTGAGTCATTAGAAGAAGGAAATCCCATTAAGAAGACCTCAAGAATTTATTCGTTATGTCCATATTTGGATAAAAATAAAATTTTACGAATCAGAAGCAGACTTAATGAAGGCTCATTTAGTTTAAATGAAAGCAATCCAGTCATATTGCCAAAGAATGAAAAATTTACCGAGTTGCTGATTATGCAAGAACACAGAAAATTGTTGCATAGTGGAGTTTCTTTGACACTTGCACAAATACGAAAAAAATTTTGGATTCCTCAAGGAAGACAATTAATTAGGAAAAGTGTCAGGAAATGTTTAATTTGTAAAAAATACAATGCGAAAGCAGCTGACCAACTAACTGGCCGACTTCCGAAGGAAAGAATATCAGAATTTCCTGCGTTTACCGTTATAGGATTGGATTTTGCAGGACCGATAATCGTAAGAACAGAGAATAAAGAGACGTCAAAGTCATATATTGTACTGTTCACCTGTGCCACAACAAGAGCAATACATCTGGAAGCAGCCAGGGATATGACTACAAAATCTTTCCTTTTGTGTTTTCGTCGATTTATTTCAAGACGCGGAAACTGTAAAATGATTTTTTCGGATAATGCAAAGAGTTTTAAGGCTGCTGATAAAGAATTACAACAATTTGAGAAAATCATTAAAGATCAAGAACTCCAGGATTTTATATCGAATAAAGGTATGACATGGAAATTTATCGTCGAGCGTGCCCCATGGTGGGGAGGGTTTTACGAAAGGCTCGTAAAAAGTGTAAAAGAACCCTTAAGAAAAATTTTGGGAAGAGCTCTCATCACATTTGAAGAATTGGCAACAATCTTGACAGAAATAGAAGCCATAATAAATATGAGACCGCTAACCTACACAACAAGTGATTTCGGCGAGCCAGAGCCACTTACCCCGGCCCATTTCCTTCAGCTAGGAAGAGAGAACATCAGTTTTCCTCTACATTTTGCCGAATTAGAAAATAAAATTTCTACTAAAGAAACTTTGTTAAGGAGAAAACGATATCAAAGTAAGTTGTTGAAACAGCTCTGGATTAAGTGGAAGGAACAATACTTATTGAATTTAAGTTCAGTTCATGAATTTAAAACTCCTGAAAGACACAAAAACTTAAAAATTGGCGATGTTGTTTTAGTAGATGGTACTGCTAAATCTAAACTGTTGTGGGACTTAGGAATAGTTAAGGAAGTCATTATTGGCAGAGATAAACTTATTCGTGCTTGCATAATAAAAACTGCTAAAGGACTGCTGAGAAAACCAATACAACTTTTGTATCCTTTTGAACTAGATATCTGAATGATAAGTGATTTCAGTACTTGATTTGAAATTTATTTTTTCTACTAGTGTTTGAATATCAAAGTGTGTTTGTTTTATAAATTCATGTTTGGAAATATTTTTTTTTTTTTTTTGGGGGGGGGGATGTTTTGCAATTTGTTGTTTATTTAGTAAAAATCTTTCATTTATGCATAATTGTACTTTATTTCAAATTGAAAAGATAATTAAATCAATAATGGTATTTAATTTGTTTATATTATGTATATATATATATATTCAGTTAATCTTATTCAGGTAAAATATCTGGCCAGATATGTTCATGTAGCTACATGTTATAAGAGCATTATTTTTTTTTATTTATATTGATCATGACTTTATTATTTTATGTTTAATCCTTTATACTTCAACGCCTGTAGATTGAAAATTTTCTATTTTATCATTTGAGTTGTCATTTAAGGTCAAGTTTATTATAAGAATGTTTATGTTGATTTATCATTATGTACTCTCATGAGTCCAGGTGGGGAGTGTGTGGAGAATTATATGTTTTGACGCCAAATGGGCGATAACGGGACAGCAATGGATCTATTGTTTATGTAAGGTAACCCCTCCTGGGCTCATCGCGCGCTCTCTCTCTGTTTTTTTTTTCGAGATGGTGTTGTTGAAAGAATATTCTGTTTTTAAGAACGCGTTTCGCTTTTGTAAATAAAATGTATTATAGTGTATAATAGATGTAAATATGTGTCTTCCAATTAAAAGAAGAGAAAATTTGATATCCCGTGGAATTAATTGAGTAAGTGCCAATTGATTTATTTTTAAGATAGTGTTAGTTAATTTAAGAAATCCACTGAACCAAAATCGGTCGCCACACTAACTGCCGCTTTAACAAGTTTCGTGCATTTTTCAGATTGCTGCAGAAGTAGTTTACTGAATCCAGTAATGTTTTTATTCGGTTTATGAACGCTACGCGTTCATACGTCCATTTCTAATTGCCACTTTAACGAGTTTCGTGCATTTTTCAGATTGCTGCAGAAGTAGTTTGCTGAATCTAGTGATTTTTTTTTTTTTGGTTTATAAACGCGTAGAGTTCATACTTACACTTACTAATTACCGCTTTAAGGAGTTTCTTGCGCTTTGCAGATTTATATTTTATTATTTACATTTTATTTTCATTAAGCTTAACATGCGCATAAATTGCTGCTTGGCGACATTTACTACTTGGCGGGGTTTTCACGCCACGAAAAAATCCGAGATGGCAGCCGCGGGAATATATGACATCTGTACTTTATATTTAACAGAATTTTTTAAAAGAATGTTTAATGCAACTAAATGATTTATGTCAGTTCCTTAAATAAATTTCATCGATTTTATTTTTAAATACACTGAGATGAAATGAAATTATACTTAACTTAAAAGTTTATGTTGATCCATATCGATTGTTGCGAATATCAAACTAGTTTATCAAGACAAAATATTCTATTACTAATACTAGGTTGAGCAAAAAGTTCTGAGAAATTTGTGAAAGTTGCGTTGTTATGCGCAAATTAACAACAAAAGCAACAAGGACTATTCTTCAAAGTAGAGACCATCATAGTCCACGACTTACTGCCATCATTCTGCCAGATTCCGGTTTGCTGGAAGTACCATGGCGGTTTCTTGGAATCCAAAAACTCTTGACATGCTTCATCAACTTCAATAAAAGATACAAATTTATGGCCTATGAAAAAGTGTTACATTGATCGAAAGAGGCCATAATCGAATGGATCCACGTCTGGAATATAGGCAGGTATGGGAGAATTTCGACGCTGTCCAACTGTGCAAACTTGTCCTTGGTCTTCTGGGCCACGTGCCGTTTGGCATTGTCCTGCTGAAACAAAACGCGCTTTCGGCGGACCAATCTTGCATATTTCTGCATCAATTTATCGTAGACGTGATCCATCTGCTGGCAACAGAGCTCGGCATTGATGGCACGATGATCATATACGATAAAAATTCTGGTAACTATTAGATTAAAAATTTCCCAGAACTTTTTGCTCAACCTAATATAATCTAGTGAAAGAATGTCGATTCGTTCATGAATCGTCCATAATAATATTACAACCGTCGATGATTAAAACTTTCCAAAAACCTGCTTCATCTTTTGACTTCTGTTTCCATTTAAGTACAGAAGATGCCAGCACCATAGACTGAAATGAAGTCTAAAGACATTAAACTATTTCGGTCCATTAAATCTGACTTATGGACCGCCATTCTTTATTTTAAAAAATTCTCTACCTCAAAAATCGCAATAATGAAATAAATTTTCCCCTCAGCTAAAAAATACTCTAAAAGTGATAAAATGCCCTTATTTAGATTAACGTACGTTTCATCGCAGAAACGGGGTTCACCGGTGACTGAGAGGTTCTGCTCTCAATGCTGGTAGGTGGGAGGTGGTGGGTTCGAACCCAATTGCGCCAGTCGGCCTACTCGATAGGAGTTATTTGTGATTTTCTCCGAACCTTGGATATCTTTGCGTAAATACGTGTTAGGTTCCCCTAGAAAGACCCCCACGGAGGGCACCACCACCTTTCGGGTCCATATCCCTCGTGTAGATAATTGGCATCATAAACAACAACAACATCGCACAAACAGCGACATTTTCAAAATCATTCTTGATACAAATATTTTCGCAATTTTTTTTTAAAACGATAACTTTGTAAATAATCTTGCAAGACCTCATGCATAATGAAAATCAGGGCAAACTTAAAATAAAAGGAAATTGAATATTTGTGAGCGTGGGATAATTTTTTCTATTGTCTACCAAGAATAAATGAAAGATTAAATTTGTCAGAAACCGAGCTCATGTCCAATTCACATTTTAATTTCTATCAAGAATGATTTTGAAAATGTCACCGTTTGTGCGATGAAACATGCGTTAATCTAAATAAAGGTATTTTATCACTTTTATAGCATTTTTTTTAGCTTAGTCTGTTTCATTATAAGTGATTATAATACATATTGTTATAAAAATTTCCCCTATTGCATATAAATTCTTTAAACATCAAATTTTCCCTAATTGGATTCTCCAAAGGATATCAACCACTTTTTACACCCTATTTGTGCTCCTTAGTTAAAATTAGATCGCATATCGTTAATTTTAAGTACTTTTTCTGAAATCTTCACACTGTTAGACAAGGTAAAATTTTGATGACGCTAATGCTAATTAAACGAAACATTTATTTAAAACTCCAAAAAATAGTAAGATTAAAATATTTCTACATTAATGAGGTACAATGCAACCCAATATATTGAAGGTATATTTAAGGTTTACAATTTTTTTATTTATAATAATCTTTTATGAATTCATATTAAAATTTTTGAATTATTATATACAATGGGAAAAAAATATTGTAATTTTAGAGTAAAAAATTATGGCAATAAGGGTTCCAGTACATTTTGCTGTAAATTTACAGCATTTTTATTTTTCAAGGTTAACCAAGATATTTGTATATTTTACTGCAATTTTTGCTGCTAATTTTACAGCAATCTTGTTTTTCAGATTTTGCAGCAAATTTTTAAGCTTTACAATTTTTCTCTGCTATTAATTTTGCAACACCGTTAGCAGCATAACTAACATTTTAGGTTTTTTTTTTGTTGTTTTTTTTGTTTTTTTTTTTGTTTGTCTGTTTTTTTGTTTGTTTGTTTTTTGTAGATATTTGGTTACGATGCATCTCCAAATGCCATCATTAACATTAATGCTTATTTCGTGGAATAATACACATTTTCAAATATGTGGTGAAATGTGTATTTTGAGGAAAATCACACAGCATCTTCATTTACAGATAAACAGAAAACTGTTTCCTTTTTAGGGTTCCGTAATTAAAAAGTAAAAATGGAACCATTAAAGGTCACTCCTGTGTCTAGAGATAGTAGACGTTAACTTAAACCTTGCAGGAAAATTATAGCGATTACCCTAGGTCACATAGTTTTTGAGAAAAGCGCATTTTCCCGTAACAGACATATTTCGATTTGCGGGCATTCAGAAAAAGTGGTGAGGAGCGCAGCATTCTTGATAATGATTTATGAAGAAAAGCGTTGGTCATTAGCCGAGATATTAACCTTTAAAGACACGGACGGTTTGGACATAAATAATGACAGGGGTGGCGTACTCTATGTACTTTCAGCTTTTAAAGCGTAGATAACAACTTTTACTGATACATTTGTGTAATCCAATGCCCAGTAGCAGTATAAAAGCACTAAACGTCAAATTGTTAAAAACAGACTAATTTAATTAGAATGAATCACCTAAATACTATGGGATTCGCGACTAGCTTGCATTGGGTGGATCTCTCAATCTGCCTACCGTGTCTTTAAAAGTTAATTAAAAACTCTCTGGAAAAACATGACACTGTCCAAGGCGGCGTTGCAACTTTGCGACCTCCTTTCGAAGCTCACTTAACATAATGCCATGTTTAAACTTTGAACAAGGATTTTGTTTAGGATACACTGTAAAAAGAAAAGATTATTACTACGTTGAATTTAGTTTTATGCAATACCAAATGAAGTTTAAATAGGCACTACTTTTATTGTCAGTACCGAATTAAGTTCATCGTAAACAGATTAGGATAAGATTAAAAGAAGAGTTATACACAACAGCAATATTTGATATTATTTAGGTATCCTATCTCTTTGAACTTTTATGGTAAACCTATTTCTACTTTTCTAGTATGTAAAGCTATACCCAGCCCTACGTTGTATAGTTTTTTTACAAAGTCTTATTATTCTTTTAGCAACGACTTTTACTTTCTTCTATCTTTACAAGAAGAAAGTATTGGATTCGTGAAAAATTTCGACTTTCGGTTTTCGACGGATTTATACGTTTTAGAAAGCCCAGAACACGATTTGATGGTTTTTAGAAAATGTCTGTCTGTGAATCTGCCTGTCACTCTGTGAGTCTGTATGTGACAAAACTTTTGTAGGCGCTCTATCTAAAGAACTAATGCACGGAATTTCACAAACTTTATATTTAGATAGACCTTGATATAAACTGGACCTGATTAGTTTTTGGTGAAAATCGCCCAACAGGTGGCGCTGCTATGCGGCCTTTTCACGATTTCTGCAATAGCTATATTTCAAGAACTACTACACGGATTTTCAAAAAACTTCAGATTTAGTTAGTCCAGGACATAGTTTGGCGCTGATTACTTTTTTGTGAAAATCGCCCAACAGCTGGCGCTGCTATGCTGCATTATTCATGATTACCGCAATAGCTCTAACTCAAGAAAATATGCACGAATTTTCATCAAACATCAGATTCAGTTAGTCCCTGATATAAATTAGAGCTGTTTAATTTTTGGTGTAAATCGCCCAACAGGTGGCGCTGCTGTGCTGCATTGTTCACGATTCGAGCAAGAGCTGTATCTCAAGAACTATTGCACGGATTTTCATCAAACTTCAGATTTAATTAGTCCTCGGCATGAATTGGCGTATAAATGAGTGCTGTTTAATTTTTGGTGTGAATCGCTCAACAGGTGGCGCTGCTATGCTGTATTTTTTGCGATTTCCGCAATAGCTTTATCTCAAGAACTAATGCTTGGATTTTCAACAAGCTTCAGATTCAGATATACCTTGATATCATTGAGTGCTGCTTATTTTTGGTGTAAATCGCTCAACAGGTTACGCTGCTCTGCTACATTTTTCAGAATTTCCGCTTTAGCTCTATTTCAAAAACTAATGCACGAATTTTCATCCAACTTCAAATTCAGATACACTTTGATATGAATGGGTACTAAATTGATGTAATTGTTTGTAGTATTTAAATGATTTAATGGACGTGATTTATATAGAAGAAAGTTTTGTGCTGGCCACAACATACTAGTTTTAATAAGAGAGTTTATAATTCACACATTTGTTGTACGGAGCCCTCAGAGCGCAAGTCATACTCGCACTTGATCGTTTTATATTAGAAACAAATGCATCGAGAAACGGGACAAAACCAAAATAAATCCGATTTATTTGTAATATGAGTACACTGTACAAATATATACAGGGTGGCGACAAATTCAGAGAGGTGACAGTAGACATCAAGAGGGTGAAAAATTGCCATAGAACATGGGGTCGCACACCACTTATTGAGTCACAAATACAAGTTGTTTCACATTAACTGAACTTGGGTTGACAGTCATAATGTTGAGAAAAATAAAGAAAATGCAACGATATGTTCCTTGTTTTTTTTTATGAAATGTTAAAACATCACAAAAATTTCTGGAAAAACAGGGTGCTCAAGCAATCGATGACACCGTATAAATTGATAATTGCAGTCCAATGTTTGGAGTGTCAAGTGCCTATTGCTGGCGCGTGGAATGGACACCTCTACCACTTTCCACTTTCTACTATCTTTACAAAAAGGAAGTATTGGATTCGTGAAAATTTTCGACTTTCGGTTTTTGACGGATGGACACGTTTTAGGGGTCAGAGAATCCGAAAAACGTGTTTTTACAAAATGTCTCTCTGTGAGTCTGTGAGTCGGTCTGTCTGTCTGTCTGTCTGTCTATCTGTGTGTATGTGACATAAATTTTGTGGGCGCACTTTCTCAAGAACGAATGCACGGAATTTAATAAAAATTTATATATAGTTAGTCCCTGATATAAATGAGTGCTGACTCGTTTTTAGTGTAAATCGCTCAACAGGTGGCGCTGCTATGCAACATTTTTCACGATTTTTGCAATAGCTCTATCTCCAAAACTACTGCACGTATTTTGATCAAAGTTCAGATTCAGTGAGCCCTTGACATGAATGGATGTTTTGTACATATTGGTGTCGATCGCTCAACAGGTGGCGCTGCTATGCAACATTTTTTCACGATTTCCGCAATAGCTCTATCGCCAAAACTAATGCTTGGAAAATCAACAAACTTCAGATTCAAGTATACTTTGATATAAATTAGTGCTGTTTGTGTTTTGGTGCAAATCGCTCAACAGGTGGCGCTGCTAGACTACATTTTCCAAAATTTCCGCTATAGTTCTATCTCAAGAACTCATGCACGAATTTTCATCCAACTTCAGATTCACTTAGTCCTTGACATGAATGGACGTTTTAAAGATTTTGGTGTAAATCTCTCAACAGGTGGCGCTGCTAAATGCATGTAATTTCTTGTGCTATTTAAATGATTTAATGGACGTGATTTATAGAGAAGAAAGTTTTGTGATGGCCACAAGATATTAGTTTGATATTATCACGTTTACAACAATGGTGAGAATGGCTATTAAAAGTTAGAACCGAAAAAAAGCCCCGCTTCAGCTGACAAGAAATTCTAATGATGTTAAGGGAGGTTTATAATTGGAACTTTTGTGAAAAGGGTAGGAAAATTGGGATGGTGGGAGGAGGATTATATTTGGAATGGATGAAATTTCGCAGGATTTTTCAATTTGCAAACTGAAATCAGATCAAATTAACATTTTTTGGTTTTATAATTCTCTTCTATAGAAGCTAAGCAGTTTCCATCAATAAAAGTAATAAATTAATGAAACAAATTTGCATAAAATAATTAAATTAGATATCAAAGAAATTATGAACGAAATTTATAAAACTTAAGCTTAATATAAATATCGATTAAAGCTTAGTGCATAAATATCAAGGAAAACATTAATAATATTCTTCGAAAGGAGAATTCCTTTGAAAGGTCCGGTAGCACACATTGCTAAGTATGACATTGTGTTACAGTGATATGTAAATAGATTAGATAAAAATAAATTGCATAAGATATATTCATTTAGGAGGTATGGAAACAAAAAACTTAAGGAATTTCTTGAAAAAACAGAAAGATTGAAAGCGTCAGAAAATAAAACTTTATGGGGAGGGCTTATAAATGGCAGTTTTTTTTAAAAAAGGAAAAAGTCACATATATGGGGAGGCTTATATTCGGAGGGAGTTTACTTTCGGTACTTTACGATACTTCAGTTTTTGAAAAGTTATTACCGTCAACTCAAATTGAATTAGGGTAGAATATCATGTATTTTTGATTAAATTGCTATCCCATGTTCTGTAGAAATTTTTCATTCTCTTGATGCCTATTGCTGGGCCGATTTAAGCACACTTCTTTTAACTGGTAATTTTTTCAAATGAAACCTGTTCAACCCTACCAAAAACCTTTGACATGTCAGTTGTGGTACATTTTAACTTACCTTATCAATTAAGTATGTGATCGTAATCAAAATAAATTCTGGTGAAAGAGTAACGCGAGTTTCAAAATACATTTAGATAAGAAACGCGCTAAAGGGGATTAATTAATAAAATAGGTTGCGTTGTGATTGTTTTAGTGATCCCAATCACTTATGAATTTTAAATAAATAATAATATTTAAATAAATCATATTTTAAATTTCTATACGAAAATTTAATATTATTATCATTAAGTTTTCTATGTAAATTTAATGCACCTGTAAAATAAAAGAGTACACCTAAAAGAGAATTATATTTAAAAATATCGACACACATTGAATATTGCTAAAATAAAAAGAAGAGACTGCATCTCTTGGCTAACTTTTATTTACATCTATTTAAAATAACAATTATTTACAAAAAAAAAACCTCTTAAAGTCACGAATAATAACTTAAGCCGATTTAGGACTGCTATTCGGGGTTTTTTTCCCAACACTGGAAATTAACCTTTTAACATAAGGTGCAATATATACCTTTATAGTTTTCATTTAGAAAAATTAATAATTTTATACATTTTATTTTTATGTATTTTTTTTATACAGTTTATTAGATTCTTTTGAACAAAATCAATTGACATCAGCTTTTCTTTTAGCTTCATTTTGTAAGCTAGAGTTTTAATTATTTTTACTATCTTTTTTTCTATTTATCTAGTACATTTTTCTCTCGAGTTATATCAATAGTAAAGTCTAAATTATTAGAATGCATAAATTGGCTCTTTATTGAATTTGAAAATGAATACTTCATTTGGATCCGATTTTTCCACAAATTACCGATTAATATCAATATCCTAAATAGAGATATAGGATAACATTTTTGTGGTTAAAAAAAAAAAATAGATTGCACCTTCATTATGGAAGAGTAGAAACCATTCAGGAGACTGCGTTTCGGAAACTGGAGGTATATCAGGTAATAGTTGAACATATGTACAAAAACATGGAAACGAAAAATAAGTGGGGTCTCATACTATTTTTAAAAAAATATGTTTTTAAGTTACAAAAAGGCAGTGTCAATATCAGGCTTTTTCCCTATCAGAAAATGATTTATCCCGTTTCCCTTTCCCTTTCCTGTGTTTTTCCCCTATGAGGAAATGGAACATTCTTTTCTGTTTTTCCTTGTAGGGGAAAAGCCTGATTATTTCACTGCATTTTTGTAACTTTTGTCATTTTCTTTTCTTCTGAAAATAGCATGAGACCCCACTTATTTTTCGTCTCCATGTTTTGTACATATGTTCAACTACTACCTGATATATTTTGTTTTATTCAACTGTGATGCTGTTTTGAGATAGGACTAATTCAAAAGTTGCAGATTCTGAAATTTTTGAATATTTAACAGATTATATCTGCTAACAGCATCGATATCCCAGTAAAGTTCTATATTACTTAGCTTGTCCTAATAGTAAACTTTCATATGAACTTGCAAAATGCTTTAATAATAATTTTTAAAACATTCGTAAATTTCTTTAATTCTTTTAGTTTTTGTTTTCTGCAAACATGAATAGATTTATATTATAGTTTCTGAAATTTAGCATCACAGAACACTTTTAACCCAGATTAAAAAATTGAAAAAATAAATGAAAGCGAAAGGAGGAATGCAATAAACAAACAAACATAGTCTTATCAGGAGGAAAGAAAAAAAACTTGCTCACATTATGCTTAACTAAGATAATAAGTGCAGAAAACGGACAAAAACGTCGTTTTAATTGCATTTTGTGGCAACATAACAATGAAAATTAACAATGCCCCATGGAACCAAGTAAATTTTACTAAGCATGTAGTGTTATACTAACAGTTTATGACAACAGAATTTCGGGATGTTGTTGCTGTCCAGAGATATAGCAATTCAAACATACTGGCATTTCAAGTTTCATGAAAAAAGGGATTCGTGATCTTGAACTTTGGCATTTTCTACAGGAAACAGGAAATTTTTTCAGGACTTCAAAATTGCACAATATTCATTAAATGTTGATCTAATTCAATATAAAAAAAATCAAACAAAACAAAAAATACAACTATCGCACTTTGTCTGATTTTCAAAATAATAGCTGTTAAATGTTGAAAATGGTCCTTTCTTCCCAATTTTAAGAGTCCTGAGATACCTTAAAAAAATTGACATCATACATTACAATTTATGGCAGAAGTTGTAGCAATAAACAGAAGCACAAAATTCTCCATACATTCTTTTGCAGTTCACTATCTATTTGGAGATGTTTGTCCGAATTTACGCAAATTGCAATCAAATTTGTAGTAAATCCTTAGGTCATGCACAGTTCAAAGATCAAAAGATGAGAAATTGAGCACGATTTCGCTATCCCCTATGTGTCTTGGAACAGGGTTTCGCACATTTCTTCCAGAAGGCAGAATGAAGAGCAATTTATTCCAAAAGTTACGCTCCCCCCAAGTCAAATAAGTTGTACTTTTCAGATAGACTTTAATTGTAGGATCAATATCATTCGGCAATTCCCCAACCGTAATCACGATGATTCTGTGGACTTTGTCCTGGAGGGTTTGCATATGAGCAGTCTCAAATTCCAAAAAGCACCATTCGCTCTCAAGAAAGTTACTAAAATAAAAAAAGACATAATTAATAAAAATAAACATTAATTTTAAATAAATACAAAACAGAGAAATAAAAAGAAATAAACGTTGGAAATAACATTAATTCTAATTAATGCAAGGATATAAAACGAAATATAATTTAAATTATTTCTCGAGGAATAGAAGAAAATTAATGGAATAGACAGAAAAATGAGGAAAAATGGAAATATTTAAAAATATATATAACATTCTTTAAATGCGTAAAATTAATAACTTCCATTTCCAAAATGAAAGTTATAAACTCACAATATGTGCAACCTCAAAAACAATTTCAGTACACACCGAAATATTATTATACAATCGAGAAACTTCGCAATCAGGAAACTTTTCAAACTTTTAGGTAGATTTTGCATGAAATACTACCTATTACATTCTCCCCTATGTAGGAATTTCAGAAAAATGTTTGCAGATCTAGGCCGATCATGACCCCTAGAACCTAAAACCACATCCAGTTAAAAACTTTATTTATCTATCTATCTATCTATATCATTTTTTATGGACACGATAAATTCCATAATTTTTCACAAATCTCTTCCAAACTTATACATAAAATGAAGGGGCAGAAAATCTCGGTCAAGTTCGTGAATGGTCAAAATCGGACCAAGGGGGTGGAAATAGGGAAGGGTTTTGTGAAAGCAGAAAAAAACCCATAACTTCTTAATTATATTACATATCGAATCAGTTTAAAGATATTATTACTTCTAGGAAAAGGGCCAAAAATTTATGTATGACAGATTTCTGATAAAATTAAAATTGGGCTCAAGGGGCGAAAATAATAGGGTTTTAGGAAGAAAAAATATTCATAACTTCGTTAATTCTTAAGATATCAAATCCAATTAAATTTATTATAAGTCTTCTTAATATTATCTGCAACTTTCATATTGACAAGTTTTTGATAGTACCAACTCTTACTGCAAAAATAATTAAAAATGAAAACAAAAAGGAAGGGGGGGGGGGGGTGCTGAAGAAAAAAAAGTCTATAACTTTGTCAATTCACAAGATATCAAATCTCTATGAATTTAATATAAATCCTCTTAATATTATCTACAACTTTTACATTGACAAGTTTCTGATAGGACCAATTCTTACAGCAAAAACAAATTAATAATACTTAGGGGTTGAAGTAAAAATTATCGTATTAAGGTGTACTCAAATCCAAACTACTTATTTTCCGACGCATTTTTAAATTCATTTTTGATCTGAAACGCATCCAATTGGCAGGTTCTCTTAATCAGAAACTATATAATGTGTCGTATTGGTCCATTTTTTGATAAAAGCAGAATATATTTCAAAAGTTGCTTTCAAAGCGGGCTTTTTTGAACCGAATTTCCTGAAGTGATAGTGCTGGAAACGAAAAGTGTGGCCCTACTGAGAAAATAATTGCATATAAATCAAGTTCTGATTAATTGAACGAAAAATAAAAACACAGGTCGCTTATAAATTTCTTCGAAAATCACATCAACAAGTTGCACGTTTTTCTTTTAAAAATGAGTGTGAAAATGTATCAGAAAATTGAGCATGGAAAAATATTTTTCTGAGTACCGCATTAACATGATTCTGATAAAACCAGCTCTTACAGAAAAATGAAATTAAAAACTCGTCAAAAGCGGCCAGATAAATTTTTTAACCTGCGTAAATCTCTAATCTTGATTTAGTTTTTGTTTTTTAAATTAGTATTTAAGTTCGAAATCTACCTGCGCCTGCAGGCCGAGCCGAGAGGGATATTTTTACTTCATTGAATCTTTCTAGGCAGCGGTTATTCTCTTAAACAATAAACTCTCTTAAAACAATCTACTCTTTATTATTCTAAGTTTATTATTTGATAATGTGTATTATAAACATTTACTGATTGGTTTTTGTTTTGAATTATTTATTCAATGTTATATTAATATTTGACTATGCGAACCGAAAAGTGTTTGTATATCACACCAAATATAAAATTAATAGTTAAGTTTATTAAACAGATAAGGGCTACTTTACTCACGAGAAAACACTGATTCGCTAATGTTAATCATTTGGAAAGACTTTTTTAAGATAGCTTGTTTGCATTTCAATTTGTTTTTTGCATTGAATAGCCTTTGATCTGTACAAAGGCCGTTTTTTACATTCTCGATTTTCTTTTCAGTTTTTTTTATGAGAGTATTTTCACTTTAGAAACCGATTCCGAATGTAAAAGTATCAAAAGAAAAAAAAAAAAAAACTCTTTATAAATTTTAAATAATTATTTAGAGAAAAGAAAAATATTGAATAAATATAAAAGTAAATCTTTAAAGAAAAACAAAAAAGAAAAATCATGCGTTAAGCATAGATTATGAAACACTTTCCAACACTTCCTGAATGCTATAACAAAACTTCGTTAATAACACATACTGCACAATTGCACCATAAAATATAATAAGTAAAGACACAATCTTGCTTAATGGTACACAAAACACGAACTTTAATAAGCTAAAAGTTAAATTGCACGTTTCGAGCTGTTTCTACAGCCGTCTTTAGGAAAAATATAATGGTTAAATGGCTAAAAAGCTCAGAGATGAAGGTTTCCTGTGCGAGAGATAATTTGTCGAACACTGACTAAAGATATTAAATCTTAAAAATTCGTTATTTAGGGAAATAAGGTATATAAGATAACTATAAGTACACATTTTAGAAAACGCATAAAACATTTAAAAAACTGATTTCGGCAGTTACCGTCCTTAGCAAATATGTATTCTAGTTCTTTTGAACAGTCCTGTATTTGATATGTAGGTTGATATATATACTATATAATGAGGAAATTTAGTTTAGCATTAAAACACATAACAGGTTGAAATTTCTCTTTCAGCAATTTATACTAATACAAGGGAACATACGGGTATACTTTTGCACAGCCCTGTAGTTAGCCTAGTACCTTTATTACATGCCACTATTTAACTAAAGTTTAATTCAAAGTAAAACACTCTTAAAACTACTGAAATCACATTTCCAGAAATTGCCATTTATAGACGGCCATGTATCCAATTCTTTGCGTGACTCTGTATCATTTTATCTATGTTCTACAAACATTTCTTAGTACACTAAGCGCTGTTCAGCGTAAAAATGGTTAAATCATTTAAAAACCACCTTTAAGCAATTTGCCTCATACCCAGTACAGTAACCCTTATGAATTCTTTTGCGAAGCCCTTTTTATGAATTACAGCATTTGTACACACCACATACTATCCATAAATAGAGTGAAACATAAAAGCGCTCAACGTAATTAAAAATGCATTTCCAGCAATCATGGCTACTGTACAGTACTTCTGATGCAATATAGTATCTGGAAGCTTTTGTGTGTCCCTGTAAAATCTATACACTTCGTATTATGCATGAAATAAGTTATAGTAAACCTCAGCGACTTATATCAGTTTCTACATGAAATAATTCAACATAATTAAAATACGCCACTAACAATTCCCTCCACCCTTATATCATTTTGTAACGGAATTCTTTGGTATGGCCCTATAAATGAATAATAACTATTCTTTGTACCGCATATTCTACAGAATACATATTTTAGTGCACTTCATAAATGCATATTAATTTTATTATGTTTGAAAGCATGTAAGATCATTAAAAATCATTTGAAACGATTTTTTCCCATAGGCCGTCATGTAACGGAAAACGTTTGACTGTCCCTGTAAATTAGGGATGCACAACCTGTGACCCGCGGTCCAAAAGCGGACCGCGATGGGTTAACACGTGGCCCGCGGATTTCGTCAATATATAATTGGCAAAAATTGCAGTTTTTGACCATAGGTTGCAGGAAAAAATCGCGAATTTCGTCAATTTGCAGCGGGAAACAATTGCAGATTTCATCAGTCAGTTAAAAATAGCGAATTTCAATAATCGCCCAGCCGATACCATTTGTATCAATATAGGAAATTCTCGAGTTGCTAATTTCGTCAGTCGCTAGTTGAAAAATACCTAGAATTTCATCGATCGGGTGCAGAAAAAGTCGCGAATTTTGTTGATCGAGCACGGGAAAATCGCAAGTTTCGTCAGTTTCTCGCAAGAAAAAGTCGTGAATTTGCCAATTTGCCACCAAAAAATTACAAATTTCAACAGTCAATTAATAATTGCGAATTTCGTTGACTGAGCGTTGAAAAATCGAGTTTCGTCGATCGGGAGCGGGAAAATCGCGAGCTTCGTCGATCGGGTGCGGTAAAATTGCGCGTTTTTTCGATCGCGCCTGGAAGTCGAGTGTTTCGTCGACCGCGAGCGGAAATATCGCGGGATTCGTCAGTTTATCACAAGAAAAGTCGTGAATTTCACCAATTTGCCGCGGAAAATTACAAATTTCACCGGGTATTTAAGACATGCGAATTTCACCAATCGAGCGCAGAAAAATCGCAAGTTTCGTCGATCGGGCGAAGAAAATCGTGAGTTTTGCCGATCGGGCGTAGAAACATTGTGCAATTTGCTGATCGGGAAAGGGGAAATCGCGAATTTTGTTAATCGGCTGCGGAAAAATCGTGAGTTTCACCATTTTATCCCGAGAAAAGTAGCGAATTTTGTCAATTTGCTAAGGGTTTTCAGTTAGTTAAGAATCGCGAATTTCGTTGACTGGGCGCGGAAAAGTCGCGAATTTTGCCGATCGCCTGCGGAAAAATCGTGAATTTTCTCTATCGAGCGTGGAAAAATTCTGACATTTGACGATCGGGCCCGAAAAAAAATCGCAAATTTCTATAATCGAGCAGAGGGAAAACCGTGAATTTTGTCGATTAAGTGTGAAAAAACTGCAAATTTCGTCGATCGTCTACGGGAAAATTGAGAGTTTTGGCAGTTTATCGCAAGATAAAGTTGTGGATTTCGACAATTTGTCACGGGAAAATTACAAATTTCGCCGGGTATTTAAGACATGCGAATTTCGCCAATCGAGGGCAGAAAAATCGCAAGTTTCGTAGATTTGGCGCGGAAACATCGCAAGTTTTTCGCAGATCGGCCGAAGAAAATCGTGAGTTTTGCCGATTGGGCGTGGAAACATTGTGCATTTTGCTGATCGGGAAAGGGGGAATCGCGAATTTCGTTGATCGGCTGCGGAAAAATCGTGAATTTCGCCATTTTATCCCGAGAAAAGTAGCGAATTTTGTCAATTCGCCAAGGGTTTTCAGTTAGTTAAGAATCGCGAATTTCGCTGACTGGGCGCGGAAAAATCGCGAATTTTGCCGATCGCCTGCGGAAAAATCGTGAATTTTCTCTATCGAGCGTGGCAAAATTGCGAAATTTGACGATCGGGCCCGAAAAAAATCGCAAATTTCTATAATCGAGCAGAGGGAAAATCGTGAATTTTGTCGATTAAGTGTGAAAATACTGCAAATTTCGTCGATCGGCTACGGAAAAATTGAGAGTTTTGGCAGTTTATCGCAAGATAAAGTTGTGGATTTCAGCAAATTGTCACGGGAAAAATTCAAAATTTCGTCCATCAATTAACAATCGCGAATTTCGTTGACTGGGCGCGGAAAAATCGCGAATTTTATCTATACAGCGTGGAAAAATTGCGAAATTGGTCAATCGGGTCCGAGAGAAATCGCAAATTTCGTTTATCGGGCAGAGGGGGAAAATTGTGAATTTTGTCGATTAAGTGAGAAAAAATTGCAAATTTCGTCGATCGACTACGGGAAAATCGCGAGTTTCGGCAGTTTATCACGAGAAAAAGCTGCGCATTTCGACAATTCGCCACGGGAAAAATTGAAAATTTCATCCGTCAATTAATAATCGCGAATTTCGTTGACTGGGCGCGGAAAAATCGCGAATTCCGTTGTTAAGGTGGGGAAAATCGCGAATTTTGTTGATCAGGCGTGGGAAAATCTAAAATTTTGTTGATCGGCTGCAGAAAAATTGACAGTTTCGTCAATTTAACATCGTTCATAAAGCTCAAATTTTTTCGGCACTAGCCACTTTAATGCGTATGTTTGTTTTTTAGCATTTTTAAAAAAGCAAAATTTAATCCCTCCAAATAAAGTCAATGAATCTTTTCACTCCTTGAAAATAATTTTTGCTCTATCTCTTTTTTATGTACAGACATAAATTGTTGATATATCCTTGACAACTGAATTGGGTATGGTATGCTGACTAGGCAGGGGAACCTAAAGGAGTAAAACTGCCACTCCTCTGAAACCATGTTTTTTATAGGTTACAGATCTTCCTACCTCCCCGAAACAGAATTATCTCTGTGTTACTGATGTGGCCCTCGACAACCTACGCATTTTTGTAAGTGGCCCTTCCCTTAAAAAGGTTGTGCACCCTTACTGTAAATGAACTAAACATGCTACAAACTTCATTTAAAATAGGGAACGTGATATGGTGAAGATCAATAACATCCAAAAATTTCAGAGCAATCCGAATCTATTTACGAAGGCTAGAGCGCGGACAGACAAACCGAAATCCTAAACACTTTTCAACTTTGCTCGAGAAGTGTTAAAAACACTCTTTTATAAGAATTCAATGTTCACCTTGAAAATTGCGTTATTTGACTGCAATTCAAGTGTTTGTACCAGTAATTTCCGTTATAATACATTAAATTGGCATTGGGCAGTGAACTCGACTATTAAAAATTCATGCATGATAGAAATCGCGAGCAAGTGGATTTATTTGAAAACATATAATTTTTTATCTGTTTTTTTTTCTTTTTTTTTTTTTTTTTTTTTTTTTTTAAGATAGAGAAGACGGGAAAGAAAAAATAACAGGAAAGAAAAAATGAAGCATAATTTAAACTTAGTGTTTCAAAATTGATTTGTCAACGTACTATAGTAAATTAATTAATATGAAACTATTATTCGATAAAATCGAATTTACTTAAATATTACACTCTTCTTGTTATATATTTATAATTTATTTTCTAAATTTTAGCGTCTAACCCTTAAATGCCTGGTTTAAAAAAAAATCTATTTAAAACTGTTCTTCGGCTTTCATTTCTTAAATAAATCATGGGAAAAATATTTTTAAAAATCATATTTTGTTTTAAGTATGGTTCACGGCTAAAAAAAACTGGGTGTTGCCAGTCGGCACCATTGGTAATTAACAGAAAAAAAATAATTTTCATTGATAAAATTCTATAATATTAAACACACATGAATTTTAAGAACTACGATAAGGAATAAATTTTACTTGCTCACTGCAGAATAAAAGAGGGTATTTCGCAAGCTTCCAAAACGAAACAAAAAGCTCATGTAGCAACAATTGAAAAAATAAATTCATCTTTATTCTTGAACAGCAGTACTACTGCCATCTACATTTTGAAAACTCAGTTAATAATATTTTCAGTATGTATTTTATTGGCAACATTAGGTACTAGAGCTTTAATATTATTCTAATAGTTTTTTAGAAGACTAAATTAGGTATACTGCCGAAAGGCAACGTACGACATTTAAGGGTTAAACGGTTTCACTGTTGCAGTTTCACAACCATTTGATATATTTTGGCGAATGCTTATTGTCGCATTGTTTTAACTCCCAATACAAGGGTACGAGCTGCAGATAATATTGGGCGCTTTATCACCTGGCTGGCTAACGGCGTTTAAATTAATGTATTCATTTATAATTAAAATGTAAAAATAATAAAATGTTCTATTGTCATCGTAAACACACATGTGAACATAATTTTTATACTTGTAGACTGTCAGGATGTGCACTGTTAAAAATATTGTGAAAAATTACCTCTGTTTTTAAAGGCTATCTAAATTCTGACCCATGAAAACGCTACATAAACAGCTATGAAGCGTTCTCATTGGTCAGAAAATAGATAGCTTTTAAAATCAGAGGTAATTTTCCACGATATTTTTAACAGTGTGGGTTGAAAATCGAGTGCAAAATTTCATCTTTGCTTACAAAAATCAGGTTGAGTTAAATAAAAACGTGTAAAAATGAATCAATTAATATGTGTAAAGAGAATGTTCATTATTTAGATAAATCAAGCCTAATTATTTATTTATTAAATTTGTTTTATGCTATATGTTGTTGTAGCTGACACATAACGCGAATTCATACTTAGGATTAAAGTACAGTAAACTCTGTCTAAGGCGGAATCGATCGGGACCAAGAAAATTTTCCGCAGTAGGCGATATTCCGCCTTAGACAAATTTCACGCTATGTCTATGAATTCGCAGGAACTTGAAAATCTTTCCGAGTTAGACATATTTCCGTCTTACACAGAGTCCGCCTTACAGAGAGTTTGCTGTATGTGTGAAATAGTAATTATTTAGTAATAAAAAATTTATGAACAGAAAGTGTTTGAATCAACATGATTGAATACTCATTTAAACTATGTAAACAGAAAATGGAAATCATTGCAGCATCCACTGAACATGCGTTTCGAAATTTACAATAGCTTTACCAAAAGCTTCTGTCATGATCAAATTTATGTTTCGACAAAAGTTTCTATGTGACAAGGTCTTTTATGCCGGTAGCGGTTCTGATGGGAATTTGCAAAACAACCAATTTAAATTTACTTCCTAAGATTTCAAATACCTTGAATTTTATTGCATATAGTTGCTACACATATTTACTTTTGGGTTATGTCGATCATCCGCAATAGAAATGATGCAACTCCTAAAAATTACTTGCCTATTATTCTACTAGTATTTCTAAATTGCAAGCGTTTTGCTAAACGAAAAGTATCAAAATTCTAGTTATCCAAAAGACCACGAAATTAAGCTACGTACCATTTTGCTCCCACAAAAGGAGGGAGGACGTATGTTGGTGGAGAGATTAATCTCTTTCCTCTACATCGTTTTTACGTCGTGATTATTAATCTTTTTACTCATTTATGTATATGTTCACAGCTACGTGCAGAACTAGGAGTTATAGTTTTATGGTACTGCGAAAAAAAAAAAGGCTGTAACCAGAGAAAGTTAGGGTGGACTGATTCCCACCACCAGTAATTCTTCAACCCCCGCTAGATTCATAATCTTTCAATACTAAAATCATCTATATTACATTTTGTTTATTTTTTAACTTTGTAACCAAATATTTTATGACACTAGGGGGGAAGGGGTCGCTCTTTACTTCTGTCTATATTTATGTACAATTAAGGTAATAGAGGAAAAAAGACAAACTGTGAGTTAGATACAATGAATAATTTCACAGACACTTCTGAATTTGCCGACTGGTTACAACCTCGGTAAAAAAATTTGAATTTTTTTTCATGTCAAATTTATTATTTTTAAGTTACATCACATTTTCTTCAGGTGAACAACGTAGTATATTCATCACAATCTACATCTGTTTGGAATTAATCTTTTAGATTTTAAGAGCTGATTGCATAGTGAAACAATTAGTCTTCCATTTCGTTCGGATATAGACAATATTTATGGGAAAAGCATTTTACTTTTAGCAAAATCTAACAAAATTAAATCTGATTCAACCTATTTAATACAAAGATATTTTGTGATTACCTTGAAAGAATCAACACCGTCCTCTTAGAATTTTTCACTGCACGGGTGATATTATCAGAAATAAATTCTCCAGGTACAAAATGACGATAATGCAGGCACAAGCGAATATTTGGATCTCTGTCTTCAATCTCTGAAAATAAAGTAAAATACATTTAAATAATATTTTAGAGATTGCACATAGAGTAACTTTACTCATTTAAAAAAAGTGATTTTTTATGATTACAAGCAGAAGTAAGAAACATTGAACCTTACCAGAGACGACTCAACTAAGCACATTTCACGTAGTGCTCTTAAATGCAAATTCTGCGACAATGTATCTATATCAGATGTAAACTTTCAACTGGGCAAAAAATGTCCGGACCAAGATTCGAACCAGAGATCTGTTGGCTGAAGCCGCCAATCCTCTACTATCTGAGATATCCCCTACGAATGTGGTGGATATAATTCACCCAGCTAACCTCAATGATTATAGCATATGGTCTGATTCAACAGAAATAAATCGTAGATAAAGGAACTCCAGAAAACGCTGAATACGTAAATACATTTTAACGTCCACTGTAAAAAAACGGACTAAAATACGGAAATACTACTGGCAATCGAGACGACAATACTATTTCCGCATTTTAACGGAAGTTTTCCCCCGTAAATGCCAAAAAAGGAAATTTTTCTGTAATTTACCGGGAACAAGTTCCGTTAAAATATGGAAATAGTATTGGCGTCTCGATTGCCAGTAGTATTTCCGTATTTTAGCCCGTTTTTTGCAGTGTCTGAATTAAATCAATGTTTAAACTAGCAATGAGACATCAGACAGACTTGAATACATTTATAGACAATTAAATTAAAATATTGTTGCGTTTGTAGGGTTCTTCCAGTATTATGGTGTATAAGCTCAAATGAACTACAGTCTTTAAAGAGTGAAGCAATTTATTCACAGTTATTTACAGCAACAAGGTGCTTGGAATTCATCAAATAACAGTAAAACTTGGGAAAACAGCCCAATAACTGAACAAAATACAGCCTAAATAACTCACAGAGACTCTCCACACAACATCGCAACATAGCAAAAGAACTTAAATCAGTTGCTAAGTCAAGTAAACCCGCTCTATACCTACATCAGGCGTCCAGTTTACTAAGTAAACCCGCGCTGAACCTTAGGCGTCCAGTTTACTACTCGCTGACTAACCACCAACTGATCCACGCCCTCCTCCGCTCCCGTATATATAGGAGCGAGGGAATGTTCCGGAACCTTCCACAGCTTTCTAAGCTGGAAGTTTCTGGAATCTTCTCGAAAAACCCAAAACAGCAATGCCTTCATCTTCGTGCCTAAAGGGGGGACCCGGCTCTGCCATCAAATAGCGCCAAGTTTGGCGACCAAAATGAGTCTCCAAAAGTGACGCCAACTTGGCGCTATTTCCAGTATTTCGCCACATTCCCATTGAATTCCCATTGGCTCTCATTAGGGTTTATTTGCTTGTAGAAAAACAACACTATTTGAGATATAAAAATACAACAAAATCTAATATTACAAAATTCGTAACATTATATACTTAAAAACATTTAAAATTAAAATGAAAAGCATCAGTCAAAGTATACGTTTCCCTATGTCATCGTCTAGCCTCTTCAGTACTAACATCAACCACAACAACTAAACATCGAACAACACTGGAATCAGATAAAGTTGAAATTTTTGTTTTAGAAACATGAAATATGCATTAGGAATTGAACCTGGTTCGTTCAAGATGCATGGATAGCTTAGTGAACCACCCCTCCATGAAAATATCATTGATTTTCAATTCATTTCAACTACAGCCTACAGAAAGCCAACTTCAATATGTCAATATACAAATTTTAATTAAATTTGCCCACCTTGCCACAAAATTATAAAAACTTTAGCATTAAAGAACTGTAGTAGTCTGAAATTTTAGAGCTTCAAAGAAATAAAATTTATGAAGATTTAAAGAATAATGGTTACCCCAAAAAATCTGATTAGAAAAGTTGTCAAGAATACTTGGAATTGATTAATTCAGCCCCTCCCCTTTTTCAATAGTTTAAACCTGCATTTTTTTTTTTTTTTTTTTTTTTTTTTACCATATTACAATAGTGCTACAGAGAAAGTTTCATCTGTTTTGAAATCGTTTAACATTGGAATTTCTTTTTAACCATTCAATAAATTGAGTTCTTTTTTAAAAAGCTACAAGTTTAAATATGACACAACAAAATTAACCGGTGTTGTGTATAGGATTCCGTGCGGTGATTGCAAGAATGTATGTATAGGTGAGACTGGACGGTCTATGGGGATTCGTCTTAAGAAGGGGGGAGGTTAATTCGGGGGGAAAAAGCATATTTTCGGAACTTTTTTAGACGATACAGGTAATGCTGGTTTATTTAATTGACTACCACATAACAATACAACATCTTAACGATATTTTCCTAAATTTTTATTGCAAAATATTGGTAAATAAGCCGTTGGAAGCAAATCTCCGCAGGCGGGCGCCTCGAAAAAAAGTTGCTTTGCGGAGTACATTATAACTCGTCACTGGATCATCTGAAACAAAAAAAATCAAAATGCGTTTATTAGGTGAGATGCTTCTCAAAAAAAGTTGACGTGTTTTTTTTTTTGTTTTTTTTTTTTTTTTTTTTTTTTTTTTTTTACAATAACAAATTTGCGATTTTTTTAGAGAGTTTTTGATTTTCAAGTGCTACCGGAAATGAAAAAAATCGATAAATAAAAAAGAAAAGTGCCCAGCTAAACTGATGGCATTGAGCTCCCAGGTTATTCACACTAACTGTATATTATACTCTTATTTTAAAGAATAATGCCTCTCAAAAAAAATAACTGAAGGGGAATTAGCCCCCGTTTCCCCCTTTATACTTAACCAGTGAACCTCCAAATCTGATCAGGGAAGCTCCTTAGCATAATAAACCGGTATACCAAATTTGGAGCAAATCGAATAATCCTGCAAAAAAAAACCGTTTATCTAAATTAAGGGGGTGGACTAGCCCCCTTTCCCCCTTTATCCTTAATCAATGAAACCCCAAAAACTAATCAGGGAAGTCCCTTAACATAATAAACCGGTATACCAAATTCGGAGCAGATCGAATCATTCTGCATGAAAAACCCATTTATCTGAATTAAGGGGGGGGGACTAACCCCCTTTTCCCCCCTCTATCCTTAACCAATGAACCCCCAAAATTAATCAGGGAAGTTCCTTAACGTAATAAACCGGTATACTAAATTCGGAGCAAATTGAATAATTCTGCATGAAAAACCCATTTATCTGAATTAAGAGGGGTGGACTAACCCCCCTTTTTCCCCTTTATCCTTAACCAATGAACCCCCAAAACTAATCAGGGAAGTTCCTTAACATAATAAACCGGTATACCAAATTAAGAGCAAATCTAATCATTCTGCATGAAAAACCCATTTATCTGAATTAAGGGGTTGGACTAACACCCCTTTTCCCCCTTTTTCGTTAACCAATGAACTCCCAAAACTAATCAGGGAAGCGCCTTATCACAATGAACCTACAAAAAAAATTTGAAGCAAATCGGATGTTTCTATCAAGAGTTATCGCGTTACGTACATGCATACGTACGTACATACATACATACATACATACGTACGTACATACATACATACATGCATACAGAACGGCGGGTACATTAGCTCTCAGGCTTTGATAACCTGAAGTTGGTGCCAAACATTCACAATCGATAATGATTAAACAAGTAATTTGCTGAAGAAATAGAGCATTTTTTTAATTTTGTACCACATTTTCCATCATCACTTTATTCATGGCAATAGCTACAATATATTCACAATTTTACTATACTAAAGATAAGTTGGCACCAACTTCAAAAAGTAATTGATTACTTTTTACATGTATATATTCGTAAATTAAATCATAAATATGTAAATTAATCTTTTGTAAAAAACATTTTGCAGAAAATGCATGTTTGGAAGATATTAAATTCTATATATTAAATTTAACGTTTTTATGCCGATACATGATGCCCGATGTGCAGTTAATGGATAACGTTTCGTCATTAGAGAAGTTTAAAGAATTATTTAATTCGTTTTAGTGCTTTTTTTTTTAAGTCGGTGAATATTTTTTTAAAGATTATTTTATTCGTTTTCGCATTGATCACCTGTTTTATTCAACTCCACTTTCCCAACACAATAAAGCAATGTACGCAATATGACTGCATAAGCTAAATGAAAAAAATGTATTTTATTAATAATAATTTCTACAGGCTATTTAACAATATTTTTTCTCTTTGGTGGAACTGTTGTAGGATTATTAGCATCCCGTTTCAAAGGAATGTCCTTATCCTGAATAAAACAGATATCTGGAAGTACAAAGCCTGATACTTCCCCCTTATCAGCATTTTCCTGCACTTTCTTCCAGTTTCTTCGCGTGACTAGTGTAGTCTCAAGCGAAAGCATTTGCACGCTAATGTTAAACCTATGGGAGCATTCTTTTCAGATTTTCTTGCTTGAATTTCAGTATTTATTTTTTTTTTCATATGATAACTGAGGTCGATATCTATCGTTGTGCGTTTTTAATTTTTCGAATGCGGTTGCATTTTTTTAATGAGGATACTTTGAATTTTAGAACAGGTTCCAAACAGTTTTTCAAAAATGAGTGTCCGAATATTAAAAAAAATATGCACCCAAACCCGAAAAAGTACAAAAGCGCAACAACAGATATCCGTCTCAGTTATCCCATGAAACAAAAATTATTTAAAAGTAATAAAATGCAAGCGAGATATCTGTCAAGAGCACTTCCATAGGTTTAATATTATCAAGAAGGAGCTTGGTGAAATATAATAGAAGCATAAAAAATAACAACGTTAAATCACCAAAAATTTTTAATTTTAAGCATACCGGTTTTGGTAGCATATAGCATACCTTCCTCAGTGCTAACGATGGCGGAAATTTGCTCACATAGGAGAGATGGGGATTCAAGTTAAAGGTTTATTGACCAATAGGAAAACAGGGGATTGCAGGTAACAGCCAATAGGAAAATATATGGGAAATGGGACCGAAGAAGTGGAAAAAAAAAAGAAAAGAAACAAAATTAAGAGAAGGAAGTTTTTATGTAATATTTCCAACAATCTGATAATGGGGGAATAACGAATTCAAAATTAACAATATTTTTTAAATTTTTATAAATATGAAATGCTTCAAAGAAGTTAAGTTCGCGTATAGAAGTAGGTTTAGAGATTATTTTAACCGAATTGAAGTCAACGCCGAATCAGTCAAACAAACCGAATTGAAGTCTTTGGTCCCATTTCCCATCTATTTTCCTATTGGCTGTTACCTGCAATCCCCTGTTTTCCTATTGGTCAATAGACCTTTAACTTGAATCCCCATCTCTCCTATATATGTGAGCAAATTTCCGCCATCCTTAGCACTGAGGAAGTTATGCTATATGCTACCGAAACCGGTATGCTTAAAATTTAAAATTTTTGGTGATTTAACGTTGTTATTTTTTAGGTTTAATAGCTAATAGCGAATATCTTCGTGTGACTCATTTAGTCTCATAATTCATATAAGTGTGACTTTAAATGCCTCAATACTACAACTACCGTAAAATCTTTTAAAATGAAATCTGTATATACGGAATCCGGTCTTTCAAGAAAAAATTATATATTTTCAAGAGAAAGACTATGAACAATTATACCTGCTAAGATGGAAACCTGGTTAAAGCGGAATATATTTCGGTTCATTTCTGTTCGGTTTTCAAGGTTTTAATGAATAAATATTTGACAAAGCTGATTACGTATTTAACGATAACACACTTAAAATTATCAAAATCCGGCTATTAGAGATTTCTTAAAATTCTCGTGATAAATGTTCTTTTTAAGGGGGAAGGGGGAATCCATATTTGCCACGGGTGCAAATAAAAGGCTAGTTTCGGCTCTGAAACACATAATTTACTGCTACCAATATATAGAAGTTGACATACACGATTAAATCCGTGAGAAACATTTGAATAATCGGGGCAGAACTACGTTTTTCACGGTTTTTAAGAAAATTGAAAAAAATGTCCAATTTTTGAAATGGCGTACTGTGCTTTGAGTGTATAAAAAAGTTGTAAATATGAAAATTGTAGGTAATTTTACCTTCTTTAATATTGTAATTGACAAATAATATGCTACGGCAACGGCTCTCGAGATATTTCAAAAGAATAAAAAAAAGTCCCAAAATTTTGTTGTTTTTTGGCCACAGAAAATTTAACCTTAAGAAATTTTGTTAGAAAACTTGATTTTCCATTTTGGCATCATTATAAAATATTCAGAAAAAAAATCTTCTACTCGACCTTTTGCTAACCCTCTTTTTTTGGTACATTTCCCTTGGACTATACATGCTATCCTCATAAAAATGAACATAGTTTATTACAATAAGCCTTTTAATCTTGTTCTACAGATTGAACGCTTTTGCTACACTAGTTTTACAAAAGATATTCGTTCTTTTTCAATTTCTTGACGGTCCCCTGTGGGGTTTCCGGAAACAATATTCGCGGAAATATATGACCTGTACTGTACTGTTTACACACCTGCAGTTTCAGGATAATTCCTCATGTATTTTTCTAGATATTTAACAAAAAGTCTAAAATCGGAAGTGACCAATCATCATTGGCCATATAGTGTACGAACGCATTTCAATAATTTTCTTTTATTTTATAATTACTAGGGGGCTCTGTCCCCTACGAGCTACGCTCGCCAGCCCCCATTCAGAAACTGCAGACTCTAAAAACACGCTAACTTGATCGGCTTTAAAAATATTTCGGAAGTTTGAATTATAATTTAAAAAGCAGTGGCGATCTTCCTATAAACGGGTTTCTATTCATTTCTCTTTCATTGGGGAATTTTAAGGCCAAATCAGCTGCTGTTAAACGATACAATGGCTGATTTCGTCTTTGATTAAATAAAATCAGTTAAACATTTCAAAATAAGATAATATAAAATGAATTAAGTAAACAGAGTCTTTGTCTCCCGGTATTTTTTAACAAAACGAAAAGAAAGTTCTTTTAAATAACACATTTTAAATGTATCGTTTTTAATCTGACGTAATTTTCGTCAAACTTTTCTTTCTCTTTTTAATGTTCACGTGAAAATACTTTCATTAGAAATGAAATATTATTTGCGCTGTCCTAACAAAAATAGTTGAAAACATCATCTCAATATATCAAATAAATGTCTCGCGCAATTTTTAAATTTAAACTGTTTTGCAATATTATATTTTGTTCATTTTACGTAATAAGTGTAATGTGACGTAAATGTAACGTAATTTCTCCTATTTAAGACTTCTAACGCATGTTAATGAATTTATTATTTTACAATATCCTTTCTCTTTTAAAAATCACGTGTAAATATAGTTTTTATGAAGTAATTTTCACTAAGTTCCTGATTTTTATACGTAATTATTTAATTCTAATTTGAAGGGGTTTTCCTGTTTATAATAGTCACGTGTAAATAAATTTTTAATTTGAAGCAAACATTATTCTTTGCGCTGTTTATACAGTTGGCAACAGTTTAAATTAATACCATTTTCTAAAATATGTAAAAAATATCTCGAAATGCTGAAAATTTGAATTTAAAATAGAAATAAAACCTCAATAAATGAGTCAAATTAAAAAAAAAAATGCAGTCTGCATACCGGGAAGTTCTAACGTATAAAATGATTAAATTCCCATGTATAGTTTTTGCTCCTATAAAACTTTTTTAATGGAACGATTTTGTCCAACTTTAGCTTTAAATATCTCTTAAAATAATTCTTCGATTTGACTGTCTGCATCAGCGTGTTTATTAAACATTTCCCTATAATACCACCGATTTTCATATTTTTGTATGCAATATTATTTTAATATTAACGAAGAAAGACATCTGGTCACAAAAAATTCAATACCGGTGGCCGCGGTGACAGCGTTAGTTCCTTTTTTTTTTTTTTTTTATAAAAGAGAGATTATTATTATATATTTTTTTTCGCAGAATTTAAATAATTTTTACAAATTTCAGCGTTTATGACTTATATTTGTGTTTAATTCTCAGTTATTTTAGAGTATATTATTTGTTTTTTCATTTGCTTTCTATTTATGTAACGTGAAAAATTAAAATCCAATACCATAATTTAAAAAATCATAACTGCAGTTGCATTTAATATTTTTTTTTTATGTACAATTACGATAATAAATTCTGAAATAATTCCCGTTTTGATTTTTTTTATATATTTAAAATTTATTAAATTTATTAAATAATTATATTTTTTTATATATTTAAAATATATTTAAAACAGCAATAGTTATAAGTTTAGCACTCCTGTCGAAAAAGAAAATGAAACAGCAGAAAAAACATAATCGAAATTGCATGCACTTACAAAAATATACAAAATAAGTAAAAGTTCTTTAATTTTCAAATTTTAATTGCTTAAAAGGCGTCGAGCCAACAGAGTGATAAAGTGACCAAGTGTGGAATCGAACAAGGGTCATTGGAGATACGCGCCAATGCTTTGCCACTAAGCGGCGCAACCGCAGCACACGATGAAATAGCCCCACCAGTGGCCAAGAGATTCTGCTCTCGAAGCTGGTACACGGGAGGTGCTGGGTTCGAACCCAATCGGGCCCGTCGGCCTAATCGTTCGAAGTTTTCCGTGGTTTTCTTCGAACCTTGGATTTCCATGCGCAAATACCAGTTAGGTTCCCTTAGAAAGACTCCGACGGAGAGCATCCCCTTCTCGGGTCTATATCCCTTGGGCAGATAATCGGCCGTCATAAACAACACCAACAGCACACGATGGAATAATAATAATTTTGTGTTTACCCCAGTGTTGGTGGTTCAAGAACATTATTCCATTGTGTGCTGCGGTTTCAGCCAGATAAGAGTGGGATGTGCTGGGCTTGGCCCCTGGTTCGATTCCAGGATGGGACACTTTTTCAGTGTGTTGCCTCTATACCTTTTAAGCAATTACAACTTGACAATTACTAAATTCAAGGCGTCTGAAATTTTATACGAAAATTTCCAAAAATTATATAAAGTGTTTTTTTTTTTTTTTTTTGTAATCATTTGAAACCGAACAGGAAAGTGCAATTGTAAAGGAAAATAGTCATTTTTAATGTGACGAAGACTGAAACTGAAACGGAATATTTCGTTTTAACTAAACCGTGAAGGTTATGTGAAATTTTAAAAAAGTCATGGTTCATTGCCTTCATTAAATTTGAGTATTCAAACATCAAAATTCTTCTAAAATGAATAAACAAGGAAGGTCTCCATACGGGTATACTCCGAAAAATCAGAAAAAAATTCAGAATGTTTTTCTAATGAGAATATATATGGTTATAAAAGAAAAATGTCGACGGAACCTCGATAGAACGTCCGTTAAAAAAAAAAAAAAAAAAAAAAAGATAATTTCGTTATTTGGCGATTCTTAACGGTTGGCGTTGGAATACAATTTCATAAAATACTTTTTTATGTCAAACTAGAGGGCTCGGCTCCCTACGAGCTACGCTCGCCAACCCCCGTTCAGACACCGCAGTCTCTAAAAGCACGCTAATTTGATTGGCTTTAAAAAGATTTTGAAAGGTTGAATTATAATTTAAAAAACCGTGGCGATCTCCCTATAAATGGGTTTCTATTCATTTTTCTTCGATTGGAGAATTTTAAGGAAAAATCAGCTGCTGTTAAAAGATACAATGGCTGTTTTCGTCTTTGATTAAGTAAAATCGGTTAAACATTTCAAAATAAGCTAATATAATAAGCAAATCTGCATCAAAATACAAATATATTTTACAAATACCAATGCCTTCTTTTGACGGAAACGACACAGAAGGTTAACGAATCTTAACTAAACCATTTAAGCAATTTCTTTATTTTCTGCTTCACACATTTTTCTCTTTCAAATCATATTTTTTTGTTGATGACACTTCATTTTCAGCTTCTAATCTTTTTTATTTTTATTACATTACTAAATAATCGCTCGAAAGCAGTCTAAACGCGTTCAATAAAATTAATATTAATCTTATTAATATAATCTCGAAATATCAAATTAATGTCTCGCGCAATTTTTAAATTTAAACTGTTTTGCAATATCACTTTTTGTTCATTTTACGTAATAAGTGTAATATGACGTAAATGTGACGTAATTTCTCCTATTTAAGACTTCTAACGCATGTTAATGAATTTATTATTTTACAATATCGTTAAAATTTCACGTGTAAATATAGTTTTTATGAAGTAATTTTCAATAAGTTCCTGCTTTTCACACGTAATTATTTAATTCTAATTTGAAAGTTTTTTTTCTGTTAATAATAGTCACGTGTAAATAAATTTTTAATTTGAAGCAAACATTATTATTTGCGCTGTTTATACAGTTAGCAACAGTTTAAATTAATACCATTTCCTAAAATATGTAAAAAATATCTCTCGAAATGCTGAAAATTTGAATTTAAAGTAGAAATAAAACCTCAAAAGATGAGTCAGATTAAAAAAATTATGCGGTCTGCCCACCGGGAAATTTTAACGTCTAAAATTAATGAAGGGAACGAATACTTTTTCCAACTGGATTATATCATATTCAAAGCTTGAGTAGCAAAGTTGAAGTTTATTCCAACAGAGCGAAAAATGTCCAGACCAGGGATCGAACCTGGATAATTGGCGTGCCGTGCCAATGCCTTACCTGTTAGGCTATCCGGACCGATACCTGGCTGACATAATTCACTCTTATTAATTGGACTTGGCTGCGAACTGCAGCGCTATTTCATTCATCCGAGCTATAACTATAGCATTTTACATGATGAAACTACTTTAACAATGAAACTCCTGTATACCATGTAATTAGGTCATAATGAAGGGAACGAATATTTTTTCCAACTGGATTATATCATATTCAAAGCTGGAGTAGCACAGTTGAAGTTTATTCCAACAGAGACTCTGTTGGAATAAACTTCAACTGTGCTACTCCAGCTTTGAATATGATATAATCCAGTTGGAAAAAATATTCGTTCCCTTCATTATGACCTAATTACATGGTATACAGGAGTTTCCGTGTTAAAGTAGTTTCATCATGTAAAATACTATAGTTATAGCTCGGATGAATGAAATAGCGCTGCAGTTCGCAGCCAAGTCCAACTAATAAGAGTGAATTATGTCAGCCAGGTATCGGTCCGGATAGCCTAACAGGTAAGGCACTGGCACGGCACGCCAATTATCCAGGTTCGATCCCTGGTCTGGACATTTTTCGCTCTGTTGGAATAAACTTCAACTGTGCTACTCCAGCTTTGAATATGTCTAAAATTATCTAAAAGGGAATTAATTCTCATCTATAGTTTTTGCTACTATAAAACTTTTTTAATGGAACGATTTTGTCCAACTTTAGCATTAAATATCTCTTAAAATAATTCTTCGATTTCAAAACTGTCTGCATCAGCGTGTTTATCAAACATTTCTCTATAATACAGCCGATTTTCATATTTCGTATGCAGTATTTTTCTTAATATTAACGGAGAAAGACCTCCAGTCACAAAAAATTCAAAACCGGCGGCGGCGGTGACAGCGTAAGTTACTTTTTTTTAGAATAGAGAGATACACTTTAAAGGAAAAAATGTTTCATTTTGAACTTGTTTAAATAAATTTAATTTAAATAACTTTAGTTTTATCAGTTTTAGTTTGTTTTAACTATAATTTTGTCTTATCGATAATGTTATATTTTAGCACTCATTCTTTATCTTGTCGACTAAATGTTGCATTAATAGAAACATTGGATTATTTCTATAGTTGAAAATGCAGTTACTGGCTATCTCGATAACAGTAGTGGATCAGATCCAGCAATAATAGCGCAATATAAGTTGTCAGAACAGGTAATTCGATCCTGTTGTATTAGTATAACGAAGATTGAATGATGATTGGAAGCTGTAGCAGTAGACGAGTGAAGGACATGGATTACATTTTTCCGTGAAAGTTTCCCCAGAAATAATTGAGACAAAACTTAATATCAGCTCAGCAATTAATTTAAACATCTTTCGGCGACGCAGTTTCCACCAAGAATATTAGCCATCTCTCCATAGTAGTAATTAGGGCTAAACAAAGTTATAGATAATCGAATAAATGGACGGTGACCAGGGGGTGGTATGAAAAATGTAAATACGACTCAAATCTGCTGAAACACAGCGAGCATCGGCTTTTTCCTCGTCAAGTGTAGGAATACAAATGTGACGTAGATCGCGCTCTCAACCAATGAATAATTAAGAAAACCACGCCATGTAAAGCGTGCGGACAGAGCGAGCGGATGAATTTGAAGGGAAAAGGGATAACCTCGGAAATGAGCGGGAAAGTAAAATTCGTTACAGAAAATAAAATGGTTGTTAAAAGAACATTCTAGAAAGAAAAAAAGCTCGGAAATGGAGCATTTAATTTAAGAATACTAAAAGCGTAATATTTCCGTAATTTAGACAAGTGAGACATTAAATTAAAGGGAATTTAATAGAATTAATGATAGAGGTTATTTAAGAATAAGGATTTAGTGAATATAAAGTAGTAATTTAGAATAAGATAAGGAAATCGCGAAATTAGATCTAATAATGTAACATATATATATGCGCTCTTATACAAATTAAACTCTCTCGTTGCTTAAGTTTAAATTCATTAAATACCATTTACACGCATTCTAAAAGTCCTTTAAAAAACAATTTTCAGTTACATTAAAATCGCTTGCTTTTGGCGAGGAAAAGTGCTGCTCGCCCAATCGCGTGACGCTTTCGTCTTTTCGCGCCAAATACTCGAAAGTATGTTTATTTGTGTTTATATACTTTCTACTGTCATTCCGACGCCCAATTTGACTTGCCCTTTATGACATACATAAGTAGCTTAATTGGTATTTTTTTTTTCAAAATATTCTGAGTATGCCCAGTAAGGAGACCTTCCTTGTAAGTATCTGCACTGCAATTATCTGAAATTAGTATTAAGAAAAAATATACATGCATAATGCTTAAATGCAAGAGAGGAAAAACCTTACCTGTAATGATGTCTTTTATGACGAATTCGTCGTCTTTGTGAGAAAAAGAGATAAATGCGTCAAAAGCTTTATCTTGGTCGAGGTGCTCTTCCTTCACAAAAGTAATGCCATGGTAATAGAGGAACACTTTAATGTTCAACTCATATGTTTTATAAACAAGTACAGCAGATAAACAAATTATAGCGAATACTGAAAAAAAAACATACATTCATTTTCAAAGAGCAATGAAATATTACTGTAACAATAAGAAAAGTGCTATGTGATATTGACAAAGTGCAGTAGTATTTACATTAGTAGTAGTGTTCACCTTACATTCGTACAAAAACAATATTTTGAATTTTTTAAAGTTTTAGTGTAGATAGTATAATAATTGTATTATCTGACTAAACACGCATTTTACCTGAAACAAATAACTTGATATTCTAAATTTGTGCCAAAGTGCTCAATTACATTTCCTTTTAAGCTGTATTTTTTAGATAAAAGAGTTTACGCGCATTTTATCAGGAGTTGATTACATCACGCTTTAAGAAAAGCATGTGATACATGTATTTTAAAATTTGTTCTGCCTTCTCATTCATTATTTTAAAAACTTTTATTTCCCGCTGCAATGTTTGTAATGATTCACTAGAACGTGGTTAATTTTTAAGTGGCCTCGAAATAAGGAGCTACTGTTTATGGTTTATGTATGTATGTCCACAAGTTTTCCGCCTCAAATAATTTGACAGTAACGTTTCATTCGAAAATTCTAGTACAACAGGAAAGCTATGATAAAACACTGTATCGCGTATAGATTTTTTAAAGGGAAAACGCCCAATATTTTTGTATATACTAGTCTGCTGCTTGTCAAACGTGAGCAATGATATCATCTAGCGAGACGTTATAAATTAAGAAAATTGTGACATACTCGCAATAAAATCTTATTAATCGATACGATTTTGCACAAGTACATGGAGAGACTGTCATTATCCTCAAGCTAATTTTTGTTCACATCTCTCAATCGCGCAATCTAACTTTTACAGACCAGACTTCGAGTAATCGTAATCGTAGTTGATTATTCGATTATAAAATTTGTATAATCGCACAACAGTCTTCATCATATATTTAGTTTTGAAATAATCGCAAAATAATCTTAATCAATATATTTCACTCAGATTACAATCATAATCGCAATGTCATATGTATCAAAAAGCTATGTAATCCTAATCTTGCACAAACATAAGATTACGCCTACGATTACATTTCTTTTTCACCTTTCACTTCCAATAATAATTTTTAAAAAATTGGACGCCACCCCTGCGAACTAAAAAATATTTGTTCATTCTTACAACTGGACATAGAAATAGGATAGTAGATTCCTTAGTCGGTGGCTTTAGTGATAACTTTAAAATGGAGAGTTTTCGGTTAGAGCTTTCAAATCATTCAGATGCGTAAGAGTGGAATCGCAAAATTTTCTCTTAAGACTGGTAATTTTTAACAGACTAGGGGGCTCTGCCCCTTACGAGCTACGCTCGTCAACCCCCGTTCAGACACCGCAGACTCTAAGAGCACGCTAATTTGATTGGCTTTAAAAAGATTTCGGTAGATTGAATTATAATTTGAATCTGATAATTATAATCTGACGTAATTTTCACCAAACTTTTCTTTCTCTTTTTAATATTCACGTAAGAATACTTTTGTTAGAAATGAAATATTATAATCATCTTAAAATATCAAATAAATGTCTCGCGCAATTTTTAAATTTAAACTGTTTTGCAAGATTATTTTTTGTTCATTTTACGTAATAAGTGTAATGTGACGTAAATGTGAAGTAAATTCTCTTATTTAAGACTTGAATTTATTATTTTACAATATTCTTTCTCTTTTAAAATTCACGTGTAAGTATAGTTTTTATGACGTAATTTTCAATGAGTTCCTGCTTTTTACATTTTCTGTTTATAATAGTCACGTGTACAATAAATTTTTAATTTAAAGCAAACATTATTGTTTGCGCTTTTTATACAGTTGGCAACAGTTTAAATTAATACAATTTTCTAAAATATGCAAAAAATATCTCTCGAAATGCTGAAAATTTTAATTTAAAATAGAAATAAAACCCCCAAAAATGATTCAAATAAAAATACTAAATGCAATCTGCACACCGGGAAATTCTGACGCATAAAATGATCTAAAATGATTAAATTCATATGTACAGTTTTTGCTCCTTATAAAACTTTTTTAATGGAACGATTTTGTCCAACTTTGGCATTAAATATCTCTTAAAATAATTCTTTGATTTGAAAACTGTCTGCATCAGCGTGTTTATCAAACATTTCTTTATAATACTACCGATTTTCATATTTTTGTATGCAACAGTTTTTTTTAATATTAACGAAGAAAGGCCATGCTTAAGCATTCAAATTGGATGCCGATCTTCCGGGAATATCTACGCAGATTTTCATTGGTCCATTTCCAAATCAAAACTTTTTTTTATATATAGAAGGATTTATCTACTATGAAATTTAGCGTAATTTTTTCATTCGTAGTTTTCAAGAATACATAACTTTAAGGGGTGGACGTAATTTTTTTTTTTAATTTTCATCATAGAGATATGAAATTTTGTTGAAATATACATTTCACAATAAGTATAATGGACACCCTAAAAGAAATTTTCAATCTTATTATAATTTTAAGATATTTAAAAAATTAAAAATTTTCAAACAAATTTTAAAATGCTCCATGTGTCTTAATTTTTGAGATATTTCCACAATTTTGCATTTTAATCACTTAAAAGTCTATTGCAAACAAATCTGTGTATCGAATTTTTAATCTCTTGAATAGTTATTTTTTAGAGATTGTTTTCTGAATTCCATATAGATTTTCATAAAAATTTTGCCTTTTAATGAGTTAAAAATCAAATTTAATTGTCTCAATTAAGTCGAATTTTAAAATGCATGCGCAGTTTCTTTGTAAGTAACTAGGGGGCTCGGCACCCTACGAGCTACGCTCGCCAACCCTCGCCCAGACACCCCAGGTTCTAAATGCACGCTAATGTGATCGGCTTTAAAAAGCTTTCGAAAGATTGAATTATAATTTAAAAAACAGTGGCGATCTCCCTATAAACGGGTTTCTATTCATTTCTCTTTGATTGGGGAAATTTTAACGCCAAATCTGCTGCGGTACTACTTGATTATCCCGTCGACTAATTTCGCCAAATTATATAAATCGCCAAACCACTCGCCAAATTATACAAATTGACATAATTTTTATTTTAAATAACGAAAGAACAAATATGTTAGTACAACATTAATAAAAATACAAATAAAACGTCGAAATAAAAATAACGATGACGTAGACATGTGTAACAACATTTCAAAATAAGCTAATATAAAAGGAATTAAGTAAACAGAATCTTTGTCTCCCGGTATTTTTTAACAAAGCGAAAAGAAAGTTCTTTTAAATGAGACATTTTAAATGAATCGTTTTTAATCTGACGTAATTTTGACCAAACTATTCTTTCTCTTTTTAATATTCACGTTAAATTACTTGTGTTAGAAATAAAATATTATTTGCGCTTTCCTAAGAAAAATAGTTGCAAAATATCAAATAAATGTCTAGCGCAATTTGTAAATTTAAACCGTTTTGCAATATTATTTTGTGTTCATTTTATGTAATAACTGTAATGTGACGTAAATATGACGTAATTTCTCCTATTTAAGACTTCTAACGTATGTTAATAAATTTATTATTTTACAAATTCCTTTCTCTCTTAAAATTCACGTGTAATTATAGTTTTTATGACGTAATTTTTAATAAGTTCCTGCTTTTTGTACATAATTATTTAATTCTAATTCCAAATGTTTTTTCCTGTTTATAATAGTCACGTGTAAATAAATTTTTAATTTATTACACGTATAAATATATATTTTTTTTTTTAAGCAAACATTATTGTTTCGGCTGTTTATACAATTGGCAACAGTTTAAATTAATATCACTTTCTAAAATCTGTAAAAAATATCTCTCGAAATGCTGAAAATTTGAATTTAAAATAGATATAGAACCTCGAAAAATGAGTCAAATTAAAAAAATAAATCAATTCTGCACACCGTGAAATTATAACGTATAAAATGAACTAAAAATTATTAAATTCCGATGTATAGTTTTTGCTCCTATAAAACTTTTTTAGTGGAACGATTTTGTCCAACTTTAGCATTAAATATCTCTTAAAATAATTCTTCGATTTGAAAACTGTCTGCATCAGCGTGTTTATCAAACATTTCTGTATAACACTACTGATTTGATTTCCATATTTTTGTATGCATTATTTTTCTTAATATTAACGAAGAAAGACCTCCGGTCACAAAAAATTCAAAACCGGCGGCGGTGACAGCGGTAGTTACTTTTTTTTAGAATAGAGAGATATCAGGATTCTTCCTTATCCATTTCATGAGTTTTGATTAAAAATTAAGACGCATGGAGCCTTTCATAAATCTAAAAACATTGAAAAATCCGTTTTGAGAAAAATAGATTTAAAGTATACTAAAGGGCCGAAAAAATGTTTGTGTACAAAATTTAAACGCTTGTAACTTTGCGGAAAATAATTGTATCTGCATCCGGGTTTTCGCAAATGGCTCAGAACAAACTGGAGAATAGTACTATGCACGAAAATAAGTTTCGATTTTTGGGTCGAATTTTGCTCACATGAAGGTCCCTGACTCCCGGTCTGATTTTTATTATATTAAAATCTGGATCTCTGTTTGTAATTTGCAACTTATATTCCTAGAATATCAAATACTATGCAATGAAATTAACGCCATAAGGATTCGATGATGTCTTATATGCTCTCAGAATTTTAAATTTTGAATTAGTTTCCGAATATGGTTTCTCGCAAATTTTCTTTCATTGTTGTAACCATTGTTCAAACTCTCATACGCTTAAATCTACATAGTCAAATTCTCCCCAAATTTGGCACTATTTGACAACCAAAACATTTCGCCCTAAATAAATCCAATATGAAGATAGATAGCTTACTAATTTTTGGATATTCCCATTCAAAATCAATATTAATAAAACTGGGAATATTCTATAATCGGGTGCCATGCATTTTACCTCGTCAGTTTGAGTAAAATTAGCTGAATTCTTAAAAAGAAAGAAAGGGAGAAACTTCCTTCTTCCTCTGGTCAGGCCAGGAAGACATTTTTTTTTTTTTTCAGTCGTCTCAACCGTGCGCCCATCCGATTCTAAATGTGTTCAATTCGTTCATATAGTATTACTTCTAACAATGCATTGGATATTTTTACATCTCCATCACCAATATATTTCATATACTTTAAACTAGGTATTTCTTTGGATCTTAACCCCTTCGGACCTGAATTTTTTTCAGTTTGGAGTAAAAATCCTTTTTACGCTAATAAAATTAAAAGTAACTAACCAAATCACAGAAGTTATGTTTTACTGAAATTTAACGAATATGTTAGTTTCTGAAACCTAACCAATGCAATTATTTCGCGTTCTTTTCATATGACAAACCTGATGCCTGATGAATGGGCCTGATGAATTTAAATAAAGCACTGAAACCATTCTCAATGTTAAAAGTATTTTTAATCAAAGTATTGTCTTTTTAATCAAGCAATTCCTTCATCATTATTAATGAAATTCTAATATGTCAAAGAAATAGTTAACAACTACATCGAACTTCAGATTTAGTGATATAGCGGGACATGAAAGCAAGACATTGGAATTCAAAGCCTTTATCTTTATGTTAAAATATTAAATTTAAAAATAACAGAAATCATTGCTAAATGCTGAATTTAAAATGTTCTTTTAAACAAGTTTTAAGGTTTTTACGAAGTCAAAACTGACTACTTTTTGACATATTCAGATATTTGCATTCGTAAATGCATAAAGTTTTCATATACATTTATTCAAATACTAAACAATGTAATATTGTTTAGAATTTTACTTGGAATGCAAAAATGAAGTTGTTAGTTTCTGAAAAAGTTTCATGTTTTTGAGCTGAGAAAAAAATAATTAAAATCTTGAAAATCTTAAGGAAATTTTATTTATGTTGTTAAGTAGAATCATCTACTATTATAACCATCAATATTTGAACACAATTCAGTTTTTAACAGTTATTTAGCAGAAGCGAGTTTGTGCAAGATTTAATTCACGGCATGATTTAATTCACGACAAGATTTAATTCAGAGTTCAACCACTGAATCGCAAACAAAAAAGTATTAAAAATTTAAATGGTAAATTAAATACAATTCATCATGTGATACACACTTTTCCAATTCTGAGTATGTTTCTGAGTGATGAGCGATAACTTGCAATTCGAAATATTTTATTCCAATTTTATAAGAAATATCGCTCTGACTTTAATCTTTTTTATATGTTTTAAAGTAATGACTTTGAATGTCTACGAAGTTCTGAGGACTTTTTTTATATTTTAAGTAAATAAACAAAACGATTTTGCTTATATATTTCAATGTAAACATCATATTTTTGTCTTTAAATCATATAATGAGATATTTCTTGGTATTTTAACACTTTCGAGTCTGATGTACTATTAATAGTACATGTCTTTTCATCGAGTATTATTATTCGAGTCTTAACAATTACCTTTGTTACTATCTACATATAGTAATTATAGTATAGGGCTATGCCTTTCTTTTTTAAGACTTCATTTATGTTTTGGCATTTAGTAATAATAATAAAAGTTTACTTAATTTCTTTGCACCGTTGGCAATTCCTTTATTTTATACGTATATTTCACTCCTTAAATTTAAAATATTGGTTACCTTTCTGAACGATTCATGTGTGGTGAAACGCAAAAAACATTAGAAAGTTGTCATATCTGTTAAACCCTCTTGTAATACGCTATTTTCCAAACGTCTCCAAAAGCTCTTCCTAAACCTATTATCCTATAAATATGATTTGAATTGTGCACAAAATAAGTACATTCGTTAGATTTCAGCCAATGAGATAATCTTTAAACTTCAGTAAATCTATTTGAATAGCTACGATTAACATTATTAAAGTAAAAGTAATTTTGTTCTCAAAATTGAAAAAAAAAATCGGACCGGAAAGGGTTAAAATTCTTCATTTTAGAACTAAGTTTGTCTATGTATGAACTGTTTTATGGGATACTTTTAAGAACACTTATCTCGAATAATCATTTTTTACTTCAAAAACTTTGAAGCGTGCGAAACAAGTGCAAGTCAGATAGCGTAATGTCTGATGAGTATGCCGGATAGGATAACACATTTTGAGAAGACACAGTGAATCCTTATTAGAGAAATTAATGTAAAAAGCAATAGGTACTTTCAGAAATCAGAATCAAATTTTCATTAAGTGCTTTATTTATATTTCTGAATGCAAAGAAAGCATCAGTAACTAAATCTTTCCTGACATCATAAAAATGATTAAAAATTGTTTTCTTTCCATAAAAGCAATCGCAAATCAAAAATTTCATTTTTTTTTCCAGCCTTTCTACTAGGTCTATCTGATAACTATCCTACCTTCACTTTTCCCGGGCGCAGTAGTGATTCTAAGGCGGCATTGTGTACAGTGGAAGGAGGCAGCTTAGTGGGCATGCTTAAATTTTCCCCCTGCGTTCCAGTGAGCGGGTCGTTGCATTCTGGCAACCGAGTGATGTGCTGTCATACTTGTTCGTAGGATTTTGATTCCTCTCAAGATGACGGGACGAGTTGAGCAAAAGTACTACATCAAATTTTGTAAAAAGCTTGGTGAATCTCTAACGAAACAATTCGTAAGATTCAACAGGTTTCGTAAGATTTATCAATGTTCCTGCTCATTCATCGCACCTGATTCAGACTTTCTTGGCGAAACATGGAATTCCACTCTTTCGCCAACCTCCCTGCGACGTCTGGTTGTTTCCGGAAATTAAGGCGTCATTGAAAGGATTCCGTTTTGAGAGTAGAGATGAGATATGCAAAAAGCGACGGTGGAGTTGAACACCATTCCAAAAGCAGCCTTTCAGAAGTGTTTTAGGCAGTGGAAGAAACGGTGAACTGTGTATAGGCGCAAGCTGCCTACTTTGAAGGGGATTAGGGTCCCAATCCCGACAGGTAACTTATATATATATTCCGATACTTTTCAGACAGACCTTGTACTTTTATTTATCTGCTTGCTTTTTACACAAATTATTTTTCATTGTTAAGATATATGAAGAATTTTTTTACGTAGATTTCGTAAGAAATACTACCTTTGCAGTCGTTACCAGGGTGCGACTTTTGAAAAAATCCTTCATAACTTTTCATTATAGGACCCCAGGAACCCAAAACCACCTCCACCTAAAAAGTTTATACATACATATATATATGTATGTACTAAATTTTCTCCGCACGATAAAAGTCACAATGATGCACGGATCGTCTTCAAACTCGCCAAACACATTGAGATGGCTAATATCTCGACGGGTATTGCAAATAAGAAAAATCTGCCCAAGGCAGTAGAAATGGGGGAGTGTTAAATATTTTGAATACCGCCTTAACACGATTCTGATAAAACCAGCTATTACAGAAAAATAACAGGAAAATTTAAAAAAAAATTCATTATAGCAGTTGCCAACAATTTAAAAAAAACTACCATAAACTCTTGCCACAACAATTACTTTTCTATTGCAAGATTTCCACGTGAAAAATAAAAATCTATGTATAAATTACGCTATCGTATCTCCATGCATATAAAGGGAGTTACCGTAGGGGGGACCCTGTTCTGTCGCCAACTTGGCGATCTATCGCCAAATTCGGCGACCAAAGGGAGTTGCCAAAAAGGGACGCCAACTTGTTGATATCTCTAATATTTCACCAAATTCAAATTTCCATAGAGTTCCATTGTAAACCAATAGGGTTTACTTGCTTACAGAAAATCAACGAATTGAGATATTTTAATGCAACAAAAATTAATATTGATACTAATTGGTTATTCCGTCGATCAAAAATCTATCGCCAAACTATAAGATTAAATGTCAATAATGTCACATTCACTTGACTTGAAGCAAATTACACGTGTTTACATCATCAAGTGATTTTTATTTCGACGTTTTATTTGTATTTTTACTTTCTTCTATCTTTACAAGAAGAAAGTATTGGATTCGTGAAAATTTTCGACATCCGGTTTTCAACGGATTTATACGTTTTAGAATGTCCTGAACACTATTTGATGGTTTTTAGAAAATGTCTGTCTGTCACTCTGACTCTCTGTGAGTCTGTACGTGACAAAAATTTTGTGGGCGCTCTATCTCAAGAACTAATGCACGGAATTTCACAAAACTTTAGATTCAGTTAGACCTTAATATAAACTAGTCCTGATTAGCTTTTGGTGAAAATCGCCCAACAGGTGGCGCTGCTATGCGGCATTTTCCCCGATTTCATCAATAGCTATATCTCAAGAATAGCTGCACGGATTTTTATAAAACTTCAGATACAGTTAGTCCAAAATATAGTTAGCTGCTGATTAGTTTTGGGTGAAAATCGCCCAACAGGTGGCGCTGGTGTGCTGCATTATTCATGATTATCGCAATAGCTCTAGCTCAAGAAAAAAATGCACGAAATTGCATCAAACATAAGATTTGAATAGCCCCTGATATAAATTAATGCTGTTTAATTTTTGGTGTAAATCTCCCAATAGGTGGCGCTGCTGTACTGCATTTTTCACGATTTCCTCAATAGCTGTATCTCAAGAATAAATGCATGAATATTCATCAAGCTTCCGATTCAGTTAGTCCCTAATATAAACTGGTGCTAATTAGTTTTTGGTGTAAATCGCTCAACTGGTAGTGCTGCTATGTGGAATTTTTTATGATTTCCGCAATAGCTGTATCTTAAAAACTAATGAACGGATTTTCATCAAACTTCGGATTCAGTTAGACGTTAACATAAGTTGTTGATTATTAGATTTTGGTGTAAATCCACCTATCCGGTGGCGCTGATATGCTGCATTTTTACATGATTTACACGATTTTAGCGATAGTCCTATCTCAAGAACTAATGCACAAAATTTCATGTCTTTAGAATCCTCATGATGGGCATAGATTGCCATTTAATTTTGGCTCTGTACTAGAGAATTTTGAAGTATTAACATGTATGAGATAAAAGAAAGTTTTGGGATTGGCATATCCGACAAGTTTATTAATGTTATACTAATTTATTTGTTCTTTCGTTATTTAAAATAAAAATTTAACTTTTAACTTCGAAATCTACCTGCGCCTGTAGGTCGAGCCGGCAGGAAAATTTTTTCAATCAATCGGACAAAGTCTAGTTCCAATTGTCTCTTTACAAGATGTTTTGGCAAAAGATAGGAAAAGATTCAAGAAATGAAATAACGCTTACTTAGAAGTCCGAGAGACACTAAAAGACTCAGCGTTATGTCTGTCCTGGGACAGAGATCGAAATCATTAAGCTTCCATATAACTGATCCATCTAGGTCTGTTTTTCCTTTATCACTTGCTCCACAACGGATGTTGTCGAAATCTATAAACTATATGAAAAATAAATTGAAAAATACATTAGTTCTGTTTTTTTTTATTATTATTATTCAAATTAAAAATATTCAAATACATCAAAATTTTAAATTGCAAGTGAAATATTCTCTTAATCTAATCGTAGTTAAAAATAGGTAAAATGCATTTGAATCTCACTTATCGGCTCCTTTTGATATAGGGTTATGTCGGATTTCAGATATTAATGTGAATTCACATCGGGAGAAATTGAACCAAACACACACACACACAAAAGAAAAAAAAACATTACAAACACAAATTTTGCGTCTATTAATGCAAGAAACGTAAGGGGTCAGGTACCTTTTAATGTGTCCAAATATCGATTATTTTTTAGATATCTTATTATTAAATATTTAGGAACATTTAAAAACAAACCCCATTGAAAAATTTGCGTTAGAAGAGAAGTTATATCTAAAATACTTTGAGCTCTTTTTAATGATTAAAAGTTTATTAAATCTTTAAAGTAAATTTTCTCAAAACGTCGATTTTGGTCATTGTGCGAACAATTTCTCAAAAACGGTTGCCTAAAAATTCAGGAACTTGACACAAACAGGACTCCCGATTGCCACAGAATTCGCGGAGCGTTCCAAGTGTCGTTCGAACGTCCCTGCCTGCGTCCTTTTAGCCGAGATTCTTGTGGAAGCCAGGTTGAAAAGAAAGGAAAAGAAAAAAAGCAAGTTATCAAATTACAACGACCATTTGGAAAATGATTTTTTCGAAGACTCAAATTTAAGACATAAACAATCGCACGGAGTTGATCCTACATTACGTACGCCATGAATCAAACTTTAATAGTATTATTACACGTAAAAATTCCGAGCGACAAAAATCGCCTGCGACGTGTACGTATTATCCACCTGAAACTTATGTATTATCCAAGCATTTCATTGGCTATTCGGGAAAAGGCTTTTCCATCGTCCGATTTCCAAGAAATCTGACGGCCCATTTTAAAGGAAATTTCATTCTTAAACTTCTAAACATCCCATACTATTACTTTTTACACCATCGTATAGAGAAAAAAATGTACTTTTAAATGCAATTTGTTTGAAAGCTGTATCTCAATTTGTTTCTGAGTTATTAATTTTTTTGTTTTGTAGTTTTTATTACTTTTTTGTCATAGTGGCAACAGAAGGTATCCATCTTTGTTGAAAGCAAAGGGAAATACATATTGCTGTATAGACCCATCAGGAAACGAATAAAAGGCGGATTAAACCAATAAAACCCTTCAGATATGCTTTTGATTTCCCATCCTGACAAGAACAATAACCACTTTTCTAAATGGTTAAAAAATGGAAAATTGAAACCGGACAAATTTAAAAGGAAAAATGATTAAATCACAGACATCGAAAAGTGGGAAGGGTGGGCTGAAGCTATCGCACGATCGCTGCTGCTTCGAGGTTATTATTAGTCTCGGGTAAATGCATTCTCAAGTAAGAAGTTTAGAATTCATGACTACATTTGTATTAAAAAAACTCTATATTTCGAATTACTTTTTAAAAGGTTTTTTTCTCAGGATCTACAGGTTTTATTTGTTTCATTGTAGGTCATTTTGAGAACACGTTTATCGGTACACATTAAAAAAAAAAAACATTGGCTGGATTTAACATTTCATGTGTGAAAAATTAGGCGCTCAAAGAAAATTTATTTCGCGAAAATTGTATTACATTTAAAAATAAATTAAATTATGTGTGTATGTTTTTTTAGAGAACTTTAATTGATAAAATAAATCTTCCTTAATATGTATTTTAAATTTTATCATTAAAAATCAATTACTTATAGTGTGAATGCTATTCTTATAGAGGTCACTTTTTCATGTATTTTGTTAGTTCAAAGGATACCTGACTACTTAAGAAAGCTATATCGTGTTCTATAGCGCTAACTATATGGTATTACAATCACAAACTCTATGTTTATTAACCTTAGTATGTCATTTGACGAAATTACTACTGCCAAGTTTTGTGCACAGGGGTACGCGCGAAAAGGAAAATTATTTATGCAGTTTTTCTGGGTTTTTTTTTTGTTGTTGTTGTTGTTTGGTTTTTTTGTTTGGTTTTTTTTTGTCGAGAAATGTTTTGCGCCAAAGTTTACAAAAGCTCAATCGAAAACTGTTTTTTTTTTCAATCAAGTATTAATGAATTCTGTCAAAATAAAAATAATGTTATCAAAACTTTTTAGGAAATTCTTGACAACGATGTTCATTTCTTCTTTCTGCTGAGAACAATAGGCGGAAAATTTGTGATTTCAGCAGGATGAAGCCTCAACTTTCCACATACGAATTTTTGCTTTGCCATAAAGTCAGATAATTGTGTTATCAGAAAAGTCTTCCTAAATCGCTCTGGAAAAGGAGTTGTTCTATAGTAGAAAAACAACTGTATTGGTATGATTGGTTTCAAAGGACTATCTCTTGAAGATTATCAAGAACTTTGGCCTGAGACTTCACTTCTCAGTGTCTTTTAAAATGGGCCTTGAATACCCTTTTACTAATTTTTTACTTGGGTATTTGATAACACTTTTTGACATATTAATTAAAGATTTTGTGGAGGAGAATGATTTACTGAAGAAAAAAAGCAATTCATGTGGTAAAATTCTAAATTAAATTTAGATGTTTGCAAAGAGAAAAATTGTAAATTCTTTTTCTCCAACATTTTTTAACTTTTTAAACATTGTTTACATGTTTTTCTTACAAGTGTATTCAACAACAGTAAGTGTCGAAGTTCTAAAAAGTTAATTAGTTTTAAAAATTGGCAAATAAAATGTCATGACGTAGGTAGAAATATATTAAAAAGACTATCTCATTACACTGACTATTACATCATTATTTCATTTATATCCTTATTTTTCAATAGAAAGTATTTATACTCCTGAACTTTGTTTGCCAATTTCAAGAAATACAACTTAAGGATCGTTCAAAACACAGCAACAGAAAAGCTAATTAATTGAAAAGTGTATGCTGAAATATTGCAATTTTGTTGATACTGATATACTGTTGAAACGCGAACTGTGAAAAATGAATTTAAAGTTTGAAATTATGAATCATTTAGAAATAAATGGATGCAGTAAAAAGCATTTTCAAATATTTATAATCATTTGATCTTTGCTGAACTACACCAAAACATTCTAGAGATGTCTAAATTTTAAGCATAAAATCTTTTTGCCAAATGAAAGTACCAAGTACATTTAAAATGGCAAACATTTTGAGAATAGTTTCCATATTCTCCCGCTTTTTCCAATCTCATTCCGTCTCTGATTTATTCATTTTGCATTGACATTGCTGTCTGTATTCGTTATGAGAAAAGAATCAAAGTAACTTCAGTGCCGAAAATAAATAAACTAGAATTGTGGTTATTTTGCTTGACTTCTAAAAGAAATTACAAAAATATTATTTTAAGTATTATCCAGTCCCATGTAAAGATTTTTAAAGTAAACTGTTTAAACAATTTTTTAAAACGCAAATACAGTAATCCCTTAACATTCGCGAGTGTTAGGTTCGCGGAGACTTCCGCGAAGGTTGAAACTATCTTCCCATGCATAAAGTGGAGCTAGGTTTGTGATTATTTTTAATGGAAAAAAGTACAGTCATTCAGGGTAACTTTGAACCATGGGGTGTAACTTTGCACCACCTCCTAATTTTCAATATTTTTGACTCCAAAAGACTAAATAAACTCCAGAACTGCGCTCTGTTGGCAAGGTTCTAAACTAGGATTTCTACTCTTTATTTAAAAAATTAAATTAGGAACATTATGCGCAATTAACTGCATCATCTAACTATTTTTGTGAAGTACTGTTTTCAAGTTAATTTTAAATGCTGTTTTGAAGTTGTTGTAATCCAATTAAATTTTTATAGTGAGTAACAATATACTCATTTATCAGACATATTATTATCTAAATGTTGTAAATGTAATAATATTTTGTGATTATTTATTTATTAATAGTTAATAAAATGTTAAATAAGAAGGCACTAACATTTTTACTACATTTTCAGGGTAATTTTGAGCCGGTTCAAAGTTATACTAATGTTTATAATTTACTATTTATAGGTGCTACTGTCAAAAATTTCCCATATTTGCACGTATATTTTATATAAATGACGAAAATGTGCATTAGATATAACATGTAAATATTTTCACAAATATGTGTAAAATACATAAAATTCATTTAAAGGCGTTATTCGGGGCGGAGCTACTCAAATTTGACATTTCATACATTCGACATTTTTTATTCTTGTTTGAATAATACTAGTACTAGTATGTATTACTGTAATTATGGATATATTATTGAGTTAAAACATTGAAAATTGTTTTTCACTGCATTTTTATGTTTTATATGACCAATAAACAGTTTTTTTTTTCCTAAATATTCGTGGTTCTCTTCTTCCACTTTTCTTATGCATAATATTTGTTGTAATATCATAAATTACACTAATCTTGTGATGTTGGGAAATGTAAATTTGGAGTCTTTACATATCTGAAAACATTTTTGGGGGTTCAAAGTTGTCCTAACTATAATATTTTTTATAATGAATTATTTTAGATAATATTTATCATATGGTGCAAAGTTACCTTAAATGGCTGGGTAACTTTGAACCAGGTTAAAAATTCACTTTTTATTGCTTTTATCATTATTATTCCTTAATTTTTGATAGTCATACAATAATTTAGGATCATTTCTTCTCTTTTATGCCCCTAGTTGCAACAATATTCTTAAAATAAGAGTGTGGCATACGAAAATAGAGAAAATGCGGTTCAAAGTTACCCTGAATGACTGTAATTGAAACGTAAAAATATATAATTACTAAGCATTAAAAAGCACATGCTGTAAATAAATTCGAATAATTGTAAAGACATTGTACAAAGTTTAGTTGCTTGTTGACTGCTGGAAACAAATACATTGATATACGGTGGTTTGGTGGAGCAGATCTTTTGTTTATGAATTCCATATAAGGAAAAGTTGCGACCTCGATTGCTCTTGCAATAAAACTTTTGAATTTCAGAAAATTTAGGATATTTTTTATTTTTAGAATTCATGTTTTGGCTTTCTCGGGATTACTGATCTATATTTTGCCTCAATACAAGGGTTAAAATTTTCCGAAATTTGGCTGTACAGTACAATGCAGCTGTACATTGTCAAATAGTTTATGGAATCGATAAAGCAAAACGAGTTTACTTTGTGAAAAAAAAATATTTATAAAACAAAATTCGCGAATAACCAAGTTAAAAATTCGCGACTATTGAAATGTTCTTCATTTTTCATTTCGTGAATAATCAAAACTCGCGAATGTTAAGGGATTACTGTACTGAATTGGCGGCTCCAAAAATCAAAAGGCTCAGAACAGGGCCACTTCCCTGTCAACCTGTTTTTAATTGTGTTCTGGAACCACTCTTAAATATTAAATAACTGTTGGGTTTATCAATGGGTGGTATAGATTAGATGCAATTTTCCGACAACCGACAACATGGATGCATTTTTAAAGAATAGCTTGCGGGGTGTTTTCTGCGATACAGCTTGATGTTTAGGGCATTACCGGAAATCGTTTTAATTTTTCATTTAATTATAATAAAAACCCGTTTATAAAATAGACATATATTAACATACTTTCACTGTTTACCTAATTCCTTTTTTAGTTACTTTTAAACATTTTTCAACATCTATGTATGTATGTATCTGTGTGTAGTAGAAATTCCTCACTTTTTAGCCCCTCAGATATCGTTTTTGTTGTTTAAATTTATTATATCGCTATATATTTATGTGCGCGAGCGAAAACTATTGCGTCGAACTCGTATTTAACAATCGTGGTCACTTTTCGGCAATATTTTTTTCATTTTCAAATCCTTTACGAAATCTATTTTATTATTTTTTTTTTAAGGTTTTTACTTCATTTAAAAATATGTAAAGTTGAATTTAATGAAGACGAAACGTCGATAGTTTGAGCGGTTCGAGCGTGAAAAGGTACACGTCTTTTTAATGATTTGTTTAAAAAAATGTTTTTAAAATTTCATCATCTCTTTCGTCAAACGTGACACCGCGTCTTTTTATCCTCCTGCGCTTTTGTCACCTGCAAATGATGCTTCTTTGAAAGGTTCTGTACGTTTAGCCTTTAAGAGAACTAGGGGATCGAACCCGAGCCCCTCGGGTTACAGGGTATAGGTGAAAACCATTTTTTTTCTTTTTTTTTTTCTTTTTCTTTCTTTTTCTTTCTTTCTTTTTCTTTTTTTTTTTTTTTTTTTTTTTTGTAATTACTTTTTACATGTAACGTACATTTTAGATTGCCCACTAACATCAAAAAGAATTTTTATCTGAAAAATATCAATTATGCAATCAAATAAAGGTTTAAAATTTATTAAAAGCGATACTTTCACAGGTCACCGCACGCCAGGAGTTATTAGCGAAAGATTTTGGAACTTGCGGCAGTCTTTCCGATCATTTCAGTACTTTAATCGCGTGGTTCAATAACATGTCTGTTAAATTTGTTTCTTATTTACATTAATTTATATATTTTTCTATAGAGGAAGTTTTAATTTTGGTATAGAACATTAGACGGAAACAAATGCTGAACTTTTTACATTGTTTTAAGGGCAAGCGTATTAATCTTTCGTAATCGAGCTACACGTGATACATAAATTAAAAAATTAATTCATGCTTGAAAATCTATATATATTATGCTATCGTACGTGGCACAGAAATCGCGATTATTTGTTAATTGTTTAATGGCAACACTTTAATGAAACGAATCTCATTGGTTATTGTGTAATATTTTTAAAAAGGGAATAATAATAAATAAATAAATGTTTAATTAATAACTATAGAACAAAACAATTTATATAATTAAAAAAAATAAAAGTAAATAAACAATTTATTAATAAATAAACTACAACATCCGGGTTACCATATCAAGCAAAATAACGACACTTTGGCGTCAGGAAAAAATCGCGCCAACGTGGTGCATATATGACATCTGTGTCGTATTTTATTCCTCTCATTTAAAATACAATAAATAAATAAATAAAGGTATTTTTCCAGTATAGGAACTTGGTGAAATAGAGAAAAGATCCATGGCGAGAAAAGAAATTTGGCAACGTATTTTCTGGCAACCTATTTCATCAAAATATTTTTTTGGAATAAAACTACACAAAAGTTGCTATGACCGCAAAAAGTTCATACTTTTATGTTAGCTGGGTGCAATTCTCGCCAATAACATTTTTTAACTCGCCAGCAGCATTTTTTTATTTTTCGAGGAGTAAATCAAAACAATGCTTTGATGCTGAAATTAAATGGTTTATGGTATTTATTCGTTCCTTTTCTTTTTCTTTTTTAAAGTGAAATTCATGAATTCGAAGTGTTTCAGTTTTAAATTAAAGTTATCCATCTTTGGCGATTTATCACCTGTGCCCGATTAACATAAAAATATCGAATTCTTGATTTCTCTATCAGAATCTTCCGATTTGGAGAAGGATTGAGCAAGTAAATTAAATTTTGAAAAATGTAACATGATACAATACCTAGCATACATTTAAGGGACACCAAACTGGTCGCCACGGGCAGCTAGTTATTTTAAAAACCGTAATAACTCAGTCAATTACAATACAATTTTCAAACAAATTGCATTTGAAAGTAGATTTTTTTCTCTATTTGACGGTGTAAAAATTGAAAATGTGCGATATTTGGAAACTTAAAAAATCGCTGATATAGCACGCATTATAATTTCAATTTTTTTTTTCAATTTTTATGAGAAAATAGCAACAAAAAGTACAGTAATATATTATTTTCTTTCCTCCGTGATTATTTTCTCTCTACTTTTAATCCTCCATGACTTTCAACAGAAATGGAGTACTTCCGTTACCACAATTACAAAAAATGTATTAAAAACTACAAAAAAATCAATAACTCAGAAACAAATTGAGATACAGCTTTCAAACAAATTGCATTAAAAAGTACATTTTTTTCCTTATACTACGGTGTAAAAATTTAAAATGTGCGATGTTTAGAAGTTTAAAATTTTGCAGTAAAGAAAATTGCAAAACCGAAATTTCATTTCAAATTTCAAACTGTTGCCATTCGCAAAATGACGTATGCGTTACGCACAGATATGTTTGTCCTTTATAATATAGGTATGTACCGCGACGCTTTTTTGTGAAATCTAGATGTTACCTAATCATAAAAAAAAGTTCCATCTTTATAGGATTTTCTCATATCATACTATACATTTTCACAGTTTTATACCTCTCCAAACAAGCAAAAACTTGAGTTGCTGTTCTTTTTTGGAATAAAAATGTTAAACAAGTGGAAAATTAAGTAGGTTCGTACAATAAACTAGTTTTATAAATATTAAGATATTTGTGAAATAGCTGTTGCACTCTTTTGCAAAAATGCAGGAATACAAAATTTATTACGATTCATTAAATTTAGTAATACGAAAATAAAAGAACGCCATCTTAAATAGGACATAATCAACATGACAAACTGCAATCATTACCTATAAGGGGATATCATTGAATGAATTACGTATGGTAAGATTTAATAGAATTAAGAAAACTTTTAATAATAACTTTTGATCCGAATGTAATATCTTTTGATCCGAAGTTTTGATCCGATTTTCATAAAATTTGAAAAAGTCTACCTAAAATTATACATCGATTCTACATATTAAATTTCAAATCATTCCGTTGGATCGTTATTGCGCTGTTATATGAGGACAGACGGACAGACAGACGGACGGACGAACCAGACGACGACTATAGGTGCTACGTATTATAATTACGAACGCACCTAAAAAGCAGTATGTCTCCTTTTTTTGCCGGAATGTTAAATTTAACTAAATATTAAATTTATATTTATAGGATTTTCAATGTTTAATTTTTTTTTTTTTTTTTTTTTTTTTTTTTTTTTTTTTTTACTGTTGTGCAATCCTGAATTCGTGGGTCACGTACTTTTTAACATGTACCTGTTAAAACTAGCATGTTGTGGCCATCACAAAACTCTCTTCTATATAAATCACACCCATTAAATCATTTAAATAGTACAAGAAATTACATCCATTTAGCACCCATTCATATCAAAGTATATCTGAATTTGAAGCTTGAAAATTCATGCATTAGTTCTTGAGAAAGAGCTATAGCAGAAATTCTGAAGAATGTAGCATAGCAGCCCCACCTGTTGAGCGATTTACACCAAAACATAAACAGCACTAATTTATATCAAGGTATACCTGAATCTGAAGTTTGTAGAAATTTCGTGCATTAGTTACTGAGATAGAGCTATAGTGGAAATTCTGAAAATTGCAGCACACCAGCGCCAGCTATTGAGCGATTTGCACGAAAACATAAGCAGCATTAATTCATAAAGGTATACCTGAATCCGAAGTTTGATGAAAATCCGTGCATTAGTTCTGGAGATTGAGCTATTGCGGATATAGTGAAAAATACTGCATAGCGGCGCCACCTGTTGAGCGATTTGCACCAAAACATAAAGAGCGCTAATTCATATCCAGGTATACCTGAATCTGAAGTTTGTTGAAAACTCAAGCATTAGTTCTTAAGATAGAGCTATTGAGGAAATCGCAAAAAACGAAGCATAGCAGCACCACCTGTAGAGCAATTTACACCCAAATGTATAAAATGTCAACCCATGTCAAGGACTGATTGAATCTGAAGTTTGGTGAAAATTGGTGCATTATTTCTTGAGATAGAGCTATTGCGAAAATCGTGTAAATCCTACAAAATGCAACATAGCAGCGCCATCTTTTGGGCTATTTACACCAAAATGTTACCAGCACCAATTCATATCAAGAAATATCTGAATCTGAAGTTTGATGAAAAGCCGTACATTAGTTCTTGAGTTAAAGCTATTGCAGAAATCGCGAAAAACACAGCATAGCAGCGCCACATGTTGGCAGATTTACACCAAAACCTAATCAGCAGCAATTTATATTAGGGACTACTTAAATATAAATTTTTATTAAATTCCGTGCATTAGTTCTTGAGATAGAGCGCCCACAAAATTTGTGTCACATACAGACAGACAGACATTTTGTAAAAACATATTTTTTGGAATCTCTGACCCCTAAAACGTACAAATCCGTTGAAAACCGAAAGTCGAAAATTTTCACGAATCCAATACTTTCTTCTTGTAAAGACTGGAGAAAGTAAAAATTTGTTTTTATTAATTACACAGGCCTGCGAAATTGAAGTTTTTGAAAAATACAAGAGAAGTTTTCGCGGGTTCTTATGTTATTTGGTGCGCTGATTTCGAAAATGACCTCCATTTTGTCCCATCACATCAGGAATTTTTGTAAATCGATGTCGATATTTTTGCTAAAATCCTATTTGAAAAGGAATTCTCTCGAACAATTTTGCATCTACTATCTGGCAACAGTGGTTTTTATCCATGTAAATGTATGTAAAATAATCGATTCTCGGTGAGGCAAATTGATTTTTCAGTAACCGATATCTTTTTAACAGGTTTAAGTGGATGAAAACAACTGTTGCCATATCGCACGAGCCGCCTCTGGTCGAGGATAAAACAAAAAATTCCCTCCGGTTTATAACTTTTTACATCAAATTATGGTGCAGATTCTAGAAAAATATCATCGACATACTATTTTAATTTGTTTTTATTATGGCAATGTACATAAAATAGACAACTGACCAAGGGGAGCAAATATTATGCATGTGTACATGAAAGTTTCAAACAAATTATAAACTGAGCTAAAAACAAAGCAAAACAAAAAAGTTTCTATTTAAGTACGTACTCTTTTTCTATGAAACTCCTTTTTTATGTTTTTATTTTATATTCAATCTCAGGCCTATCTCGTGTTCGTGTTAGACTACGAGCATGACCTTATCCCATCTTTCTTTTGAGCGCTCCATATCTTTGATGTCTTGATGGAGCCTTTCACCTTGTTCTTCGCTGACTGATCCTAAATTTGCGGGTGAAAAAGTGCACATGTGAGTGAAGGAAATGTATTTTGACACTTATGGAGCAACCCAACGCTTGAAATTTGTCCATCCTATTCATTACAATTGGTTTATAGTCAGGATTCTTGTAATTACACAGAAATTTACTGACGACATCTTTGAAAGCAACCCAAGCTTCTTTTTCCTTTGTTTTCATACTAGTCCCAAATTCATTATCCTTCATAAGCTTGCGGATATTTGGACCAACAAAGATTTTCTCTTTCAACTTGGCTTCGGATAAACCTGAAACTTTTTGCACAGGCATTTGAAACAATCGCAATCATTTGAAAAAATCGCCATGATTTGAAACAATCGCAATCATTTGAAACAATACAATTTTTCGCTCAACTAAACTGTTCCGAATCACATTCTTAGTGCCTAGTTTAAGGTTTTGTCTTTTCGGTCATTCTTTTTTGACCCAATGTTGAGTCTTATTACGGCTGTCCCACTCACAAATGAACATAGATACTTTGTGTATCCGCCTTGTTGACCAAGAAGTATGGAGGTAACTTTCAAATCACCGCAAACGGTCCAACGGAGGTCGGCCTATTTAATTTTGTTGAGGGAGTAAGCCAGGTTTTGATAGCGTTCTTTTAAATGCACCGAGTATCCAACTGGTACAGATGCATACTGGCTTCCGTGATGAAGAAGGACAGCTTTAAGGCTCCTTTTCTATGAATGTATAAACAGACTCCATTCATCTTTATCGTAGGTGATATTAAAATTGCTCATCAATCCGGGAACATCAGAACAATAGACCTGGTTCTCCCCCTCCTCAAAGTACTACTTAAAAAATTCCTTTTCTCGATTCCTGTACTAATAAAAAGCGGTTCCTTTGGCCAATAAGTTTGTTTTCTTTCAATCTGGAGCCCAGCAATTCTCCTGCCTCTTTCAAAAAGCCCAGATCTCTAGTCAGATCACAAAGTTCAACCTGAGAGATGGACTGTAGTGAATCGTTTCTAGAGGGCTTATATTCATTATCGGAGCCTTGAACCTCTGGATGTCCCGAGTCTGAAGACCCTGAAAAGATGACTTTGCCATTCAATTGAAGGCAAAAACACTGGCACATCAGGTCCATGAGGAACGGGACGTATGGACGATGAAATGTTCATAAAAATCCAACTAAAATTGAATTTTTCAAGAAAACGTGGCGTGATAGAATTTTTTCATTATTTGTTTTTAAATTAGCACCAAAAAAACACATAAAGATCAGCTATAAATTCCCTTGTATTTTTTTCATCGCAGGCCTGTGTTATTTTTAGTGAAATCACTACAATGCAGTCTATAAATTTGAAAATGATACATATAAATTTATATTTGGGTAATGGAGGTTTACACTGGTTTTCAAGACTTAAATATTTAGTGGAACGAAAAATGGTTTCGAAGGCATATTCTAGATACTCAAATAGTTTAAATATGCATTTTTTCAAACTCTGTACTCTGAATTGAAACCAATTTCTGAGTATAAACTCTGAAAAAAAATCCACCTACGACAGCCGCCATTTTTTTCTCAGAATTCAGGCCTAGTATTCGGTGACTAAATGTGTAATTTATTAAAAAACGCCCACTGGTGGCGAAATTTTGAACTAAAAATCTTTTTTCGCTCAAACAAATTCCCATTCCTTCGTTATGTCCGTCACAAAATTTCACAACTTTGACCAATAGTTTCGAATGTAGACAACTTTAAAGTAGGGTCGTTTAATTAAGGACACCCTGTACTTTAAATCTGTTTTTCTCAAAACTGATTTTTCAACGTTTTTAGATTTTTGAAACGCTCCCTGCGCCATAATTTATTATCAAAATTCATGAAATGGATGAGGAAGAATTCTGATATTTCTTACAAAGAAAGTGTGTATGTAGTTTAAAATTCGACTTCATTAAGGTAATTAAATTTGATTTTTAAATTATTAAAGGGCAAAATTTTGATTGAATAGGATTCAGAAAAAATCAAGTATTCAAGGAATACGAAGGTTCATAATAGAGTTTTATGTGATTAAAATGCAAAATCTTGGCTATATCTCAAAAATTATGGCGCATGCACTGTAAAAAAAAATCTGTAATTCTGCATATGTAAAGTTACAGAAATCTGTATGTGTACTAAAATTTTATCTGTACACTGTACAAAAAAAGATGTAAACCTACAAAACTAGTTTTAGTAGCTACAGAAATCTGTTGCTTTACAAAAGAATCTATTAAAATTACAGTAATCTTACTAAAATTTTATCTGTAACACGGGTTGCAGTTACATAAAAAGTTCTAGGAATCCCAATTTCCTAAAAAATTCTTAGTAACCTTACAGATTTTTTTATTTACAGTTCAAAAGTGTATCTGTTACATGAATGTTTGTTGTTGCCATTGCATAAAAAGTTCTGGGAATACGAATTTCCTAGTAAAAATTTTAGTAACTTTATTTTTTTTTTTTTTTTTACAGTGTGGAGCATTTTAAAATTTGGTTTTAAATTTTTAAAACAATCTTAAAATTATAATAAGATTGTAAATCTCTTTTAAGGTATTCTATATACTTATGGTAAAATGCTTATTCCTACAAAATTTTATATCTCTATGATGAAAAAAAAAATAATAGCGTCCACAATCCCTTTAAGAACCTGTTTATATGTAAAAAAATATATGTATTTAAAAATTCTTACGATAGGAAAATTAGATGTTAACCATTTCTTGAAATTTAATGCACTGCAATCACAATTCCACGGGTTTCCGGATAAAGACACTTGTTTGAGATGGAGCTGATTGTCGAATAGGGAGTCAGGTAACCGTTTTAACTTATTGTTAGACAAAAATAGTTGAATGAGATTTGAAGGTAGTTGAGTTGAATCAAGAAAATCTAAACTATTATTCTCGAAACTCAGTCCTAAGACTCTGTCCTCTAAATACACATGATCGTGGCTATTCGGATAGATGACTTGGTGACGCTGCTCTCTTGAAGTATTCCTTCCTTTAGCCTGAAAAATGAGAGTATATTTTTTAATTCAGTACTTTTGAGATGACAAAAAGCATTAGCAATAAAGCACAAGAATACTTATTGAAAGAAATGGTAACCAGATGATGTAAAGTAAACTTATCAGTTGTTTCTCATTTACAGTGAAAGTCACAATTCTAACTCCTATTGTAACTGTTGATGAATGATAAATGTTGCAAATTAAGTGAATTATTCACTTAATTTGCAGTGTTTCCGTAAAGTCATGGTATAGCCATCTTACTTTATCTTAAGTAGGCACCACAATATTTAAGAATGAACTGATCACTTCAAAAGGAACCGCCACTCTATACTTTAGTAGAAAGTATGTTTAATAAAACTCTGTACTACAAGACATATTGCTATTTACAGGATGGCTGTACATATTTACATTGTAAGGAACGGCAGAAGAAATCTGCATGGGAAACACTGACGCACGTTCATTTCACACCTATACTTCCCACCTCTCATAAAAACTCCCGGAGAAAAAAGTAAAGCAAGACAGCGTGCATTTCGCACCCTCATCTCCGCAGAACTCTCTGCGGCAAACTTATCGCAGGGGATTAAGAAAAAGCGCAATACGCGTATCACAACCTATTCGAATCGTGTCTCATGGTAGACTCCCAGGGAAAGCTAACCGCAGGGAATAATGGGGAAAACTATGGCAGCCCCTAATGACATGAAATTAGGGACTCTCGTTTAGTGCTGCCACCTAGTGTAGCAATCTTTAAATATTACCTGTTACAATGGTGCATTTTTGGCAGGTGACAGAAAATTAACAAAACAAGATGGAAATGTGAAATCTTCACCAAATAAAAGAAACACTCTCCAAGTTTCATACCTGTTCAGAGCAGTTGGATGCGGCCTCCATTTGAAACAGAGAATCACAGACGTTATTCCCTCTGTTACACCAGACTGTGTGTGGGAAGATCTTAAATATCGTTAAGTAGTGTAGGGCAACAAATGAAAGCCGCATCGAATTGCACTGAATAGGTATGAAACTTGGAGAGATTTTTTCTATTTGGTGAAGATTTCACATTTCCATCTTAATTTGTTCATTTCCTGTGACCGGTCAAAAGTGCACCAACGGACACACTGTACATGTTAAGATGCCTATTATGTATGTTAAGATGCCTAAAATTTAATTGAAATACCATTCAGTTTGCGATTATAATAAACATTTGAAAGTAAAAAGTTTTGTTCTTCAATACTTTTAAATTTACCAAATCATTCTAGAAAAAAGTATCTTGCTATCTCAAAAAACTCTTCTATAGCATTCTAATATATATTAATTTATAAAATTTTCAACAATAATATATATAATGCATAATGTTGTCCGTAGAACTTAAATAAGAAATTATAGTGATCAATGAATTCAAAAACGCACCGAAATACAGTGACACATTTCTATATTAAAAATTAAAACTGAATCAATATGCACATTTTTTATGATTAATCACAAAAATTAAATTCGATTCATGTATGCTGAATAGAAAATAAAATACAGCTATAATATTCATTGTACAAAAACATAAGGCTAATATTTAAAAATTTAAAAATACATATGTAACTACGTCTGGATTACTTAATAATTAACACAATTTGCATAACTACAGACATACACACACCAAAATTTTATTAAAAACAATTAAAATATAATTAAAAGTAGATATAAACGTTTTGGCTATTTTCATAGCCCTCATCAGTAAACGAGCAGAGTCACAAAACAGTAAGAGCCACAGCAAACGAAAAAAACAGTTAAAATCACGGTCTAAGTAGGTTAAAAAAAATCAGCAGGAACCTGGGTTACTTCGTTGATTGGCGATTCAACTAAAACAGTCCTCCAACCCTCAAAGAAGACACGGCTAAAATATACGGGGCAATGGAGGATATTCCATCTCCGTTTTGATTACGTGGTCAAGGTAAAAACTTCTAGCGTAAAGAAAGGAAGGCTTCGTAGACGTGTAATGTGAATCCCCGCTATCCAATGAAACAGTTCATGAGGCAAAGCAGTAGTATCTGTCCTTCTTATCAGTTAGAAGTTCCTTGGGTAAATTACCGGTATCACGTGACTTTTTCAGCCTCGAACCCATATTTGGAACATAGATTAAGGACAAAGATGGGACATTTGCGGCAAAATCTGTAATGGCAACAGTACTAGCGTCACTACCGACAAGGGGGAAGAATTAACAAGCCTCCGAAATTTACCTATGTTGAAGAAATATGTTTACTCTCTATGCTTTGAGTATCTATTCTTTCCTAAAATGAAGCAGGTGTCAGACGATATTTTATTCATACTTGCTTTATTTATTTAGCTACTTTTTTATTTCTTTTTTTTTTACCGTACTTCTAGTGGCCACCTTTAACTTACAAAATGAAAATTAGAGTAATAATATAAAAGAAAAACACCAGAAAATTCTGTTAATAATATAAATATGTAAGTTTATAAGATTAAATTGTAAGAAATCAAATTCAGGTATAGTGTTAATTTATTCATATCGAATAAAACTTTATTGAGTGTCATGTCAGAACCTCTATTTATTTTTAATTGTTAGATTCATATAATTCTAAAAATTTGTCGAAATGAATTTTCCCCATCTGTAATTTTATTATTATTTCTTATATGTTAATATTATAAATATTATTGAATTGATTGTACGTTATTTACATTAAAAACAATATTTTTATTTTATCTGTAAGAAAGTGAAAATGCGTAAATTTTAAAAGGTTATTGTAAAGATTATTTAATACGTTAAACTTCATAAATTAATAAAGCATCGGCTATAAAAATTTTCCTACCGAATGGGAATATTCATGAAATTTACTGGGATTTGTAGCGTGCAATACTTCGTATATTTTTATATTACACCATTACTTTATGTAGCTTTAAATCCAGTTACATCATATTTACTTCATATATAGCATTCAAGACGAAATTTTTACCCTATTTTTCGTTGCACTAATATCGTTCACCCATCATGTAAAGAAAAAAAAAAAGCATATATCCGTGCATGAACATAGAATAGATAGTAGATATATAAAATAGAATATCTATTCTATGTTCATGTATCGGTGTAAGATTCTATTGAAAACGTAAACATGAAACATTGAAAAAAGAAAGATCACAATAAGGTAGACGCTCAATGATAAAAATTTTACAAGGATGGGTTAGTTTCTTCCCCATTGTCAATAAGGGCGCTACGATCGCAGTCGCATTACCATTACGCTCTATGGAAATGTCCCATCTTGAATGTTAATCTATGATTTGGAATATCCTCCATTGGCTTCCACAATTCGTGCACTCTCAAAATCGGGAACATGATCGAACTCATGTGCATGTGCACACAATCTTGAATTCAGAGTACCTTTATTAAAACTATTTTTATGCTCCTTGAATCTAGCATTTAATAAGCGTCCAGTTTCATCAATGTAAATCGAGTTGCAACCTTTACAAGGAATTTCATAAACGACACCATTCAGGTCAAACTTCAAATATTTATGTTTAAAACTACTGAAAAAATTACCAGTGCAGTTGAAAGGAACATGAGCTGTCCTAACATTAACATCCTTGATTAGGGTTGAAATTTTCTCCGAAATAATACTGTAATAAGGCAAAGATATAGTTCCTATGGGATTGACACGCTGGTAAGGAGTGGGATACTGGCCTGATTTGCTCGTAAGTTCCGAAATAACTCTAAGACACCAACGACGTGGATAGTCGTTGAGACGTAAATCATTCATTAACTTACCAATTTCATTATCAAAACTAACTCTGTCACTGCAAAATCTCAAGGCTCTGTTGTACAAGGATCTGACAACTGCGATTTTATGTGAAACGACGCTCGCTAAATTGCATATATTGATTGTACACTGTTAAAAATATCGTAAAAAATTACCTCTGTTTTTAAAGACTATCTATTTTCTGACCAATGAGAATACTACATAAAAGCCTGTGGAGCAATCTCATTGGTCAGAAAATAGATAGCCTTTAAAAACAGAGGTAATTTTTCACGATATTTTTAACAGTGTAGGGCCCACTAATAATCTTCCTTGCGGAAATCTTGAAAAATGAAGTTTAACAGCACCACTGAATGGGTGGCCAGCACCCATCAGAAACTAAACAAGCACACATTTACGTCAAGATCTAACTGAATCTCAAGTTCAATGAAATTCCTAGTATTAATTTATGAGATAAAGTGGCCGAAAACTTTGTCACACACATACAGAGAGACTACACTGCAAATTCGTGAACCACTTTTGCAACACCAACTGAACATAATAATTAACACTTCTAACTAAAGCCATTTTCGATTGTGTTGTGAATGTACCAAATAAAAAGATTGTGCAAAACGTGTTGTTAAAAATTACAAGAGGAGAAAATGTGTTTTCAAAACATTTCAAAGCATTCATTTTTAAAATTGCGTTATAAATGTTTTAGTATATTTTAAGTGTATGTGTGTGTTATTTTAAAGACACTATGTAGAAAGTGTTTTGAAAGTGTTTTGCACGTGTTGTTTTATAGTGTTCTTAATTGTGTGGTGTTTACAATGTGTTGTTAATTTGGTGATAAAGTGTTGTGCAGCACAACACTATTGTAAGAAAATATTTTCATCAACACTATTTACAACATGATTTCAACACAATTAACAACACTATTTTTAGAACACAGTTTTAGATAGCAACACTTTTGCAACCTGTTAGAACACATTTTAGATAGCAACACTTTTGCAACCTATTAAGAACACATTTTTAGATAGCAACACTTTTGAAACCTATTAAGAACACAATTATAACACAAAAATATATTGTATATGAAGTTTTCAAATTCACAACACATTAACGTGTTGTTAATTTGGTGACAAAAAGTGTTGTAAAATGTGTTTATTTTTGTGTTTGAGAACTTGCAGTGTACCAAAGAGACATTTTTCAAAAATAGTCAAATCAAATTCAGGGCATTCCAAAACGTATAAATCCATCAAAACATGGAAGAGCAAAAATTTCACAACTCCAGTATTTTCATTTCATCTTTTCAAATCAAATTTCCAAGCGCTTAAACACAGCCATTCCAATGCAAATAACAATAATTTTTGACTAATCGCTCTATTTTTGCGGGGCCCCACCAGTGGCCGAGAGGTTCTGCTCTCGAAGCTGGTAGACGGGAAGGGCTGGGTTCGATCCCAATCGCGCCCGTCGGCCTAATCGTTCGGAGTTTTCGTGGTTTTCTTCGAGCCGTGGATCTTCCATGCGTTAATACGGATTAGGTTCCCTTAGAAAGACCCCCACGGAGGGCCCTCCCCCCGGGCCTATATCCCTCGTGTAGATAATTGGCCGTCAAAAATCAACCCAACCCAACCCCGCTCTATTTTTGCATCTAGATTTATTATTGTACTATTAATACTAGTAAACATATATTAAAGTACTGTTTGAATATTTGACTAAGATACGTAACCTTATGTCGCTGGAATGTCGCAGAAGTGCGTGGAAGCATCAAAGGGCTTAATAACAGTGCTATGATATGTTTTACCATAATTTTATAAACTGGGTTAAAATGAATTGCAAATCCAGAGAAATATCATGTCCTGTCGGTAACATACGTGATTATGAACATCCGCATCAGTAACATCCGTGATGTACTCAGGGCTTAATTTCTAACAAAACAAGTACCGGAGCCCAAATATTCTGCAATACTAACAACCATAGCTTGCCCACCCCTCGTTACTCCAGTCTGCATATTTATATTTCATACATTTTTTTGCAAAACTAGCAATTTTTTTCTTTAGTAAAATAAAAATTTTAAATATAACTATCAGCATATTCTTAGCTGTCAACTATTCCACTTGTTAGTTATCACTTCTTCCGAATAGAATTTTTTGCCTAATTTTAATCCTAATTAATTGCAGAATTCTGGGATTAAATAGGGTAAGGATTTTGATTCCGAAATAGTGTTAATGCAGAAAAAGGAACAGTTCGCAGCTGTGAGTTTTAATAAATAAATGAATGAAATTTATAGAAATAATATTTATATGCTGAAGAATGGAATAACTTTTTCAATTTCCTATAAAAAGGTGCGTATCTTAAACTATAATCGATTCCTTCCGCTTAACAATCTTTTGTGGTGAGTCCCTGAAAACCAGATTAAATTAAAAATTTGACACCGTTATGGGAAAGATTCGATGCTTTTATAGAAAAAAGGGAAGCACTGCTCGATTGCTTTCTAACAGAAAAACAATACATGATAATTATATCTACACTGGTCATCAAAATTAAAGGAAATAAATGAGAAAAAATATGGTCACTAAGCTAATGTTGTAACCAATGCCCAATGCTGCGATTATTTATGTTAATTAAATACTATTGAACTCAAAATTGCACTTCAGCGCATACGTTAGCATCGTAAATATGCAAATTAGATGATTGACAATGTGGTGCGCAATGAACGTATGTTGGAATTCTGGTCTGTAGTGTTGTTTAAAGTGAATGTGGTGTCTGAGTGTGATAAGTAGGGGAAATGGGGGCACATGTGAACAGGGGGCAGATGTGAACATCGCAATTTTTCAATAGTTATTATAAGTTTTTTTATTTGAAAAAAATTACTAAAGATGACAGCACCTGTAGACATATGGTAAAAATTTTTTGAAGCTTTTTGACATTTTGTTTGTTCTCTGTAGCCAAAAACCTGTTTTTAGATCTCAAAAGTAAAATCTTTGTTCCAAGTTGATAAGCGTATAACTTTATTTATTTATTCATTTGTTTGAATTTGAGTGTTTTAACATATACTATGAATACTAACAAATATTTTTGATAAAAGTTCTTTTTCTTCTAAAATTGAGAAATGTTAATGATTTATCAATTTAACAGTAGCAGCAATGTGGGGCACTTGTGAACAGACAAGTTGGCGCAGATATGAACAGTACATAAGTGCCCCATTAATCCTTCTGTGATTCTGTTCCTTTCAGTTAACTTAATGATAAATAATGTCAGTTCCATAATCTATTCTTGTCCTAAAATAGAAGATATTTTCCTCACACAATGTTGATTTTGCATTGAAACTTCATCAAACACACATTTCAGCAAATACATAAAGAGCAACAAGCTCGCTTACATTCATTTGAACTTTAAATAAATTTAATGTTTTCTAAAATGCAATAAGTGTTATATGTTATTTTACTAAACAGTTTACAACAATATTTTTTGTGCATTTTTAATACAAAAGTATTACCTTGAAAAACTTTGCAAATTTTTCTATTACATTTGTTCTAAACTTGCACTCATGGCTTACTTCCATATCTAAAACAGTTATGTATATGATGATTTGAATGGAGATAGATATGAGTAATATTTTAAGAAAGTAAAATTTTTAAACTGATAACTACCGTAATATCACTATTGTAACCCTCCCTCTTTCAAAAACAAAAGAAGTTTGGGAATGGGGGGGGGGTTATTGTCGAAATTTTTTTTTAATAATTAAAAAACCCTCCTTTATGTATAATTTACAAGTAAATAAGGCAAATACAGTAGTGGGAATCTTTCGTATTTCGGCAGATTTGAGATAAATAGTATGTAAGCCCCGTCCCTAAAATTTTTCCCAAACAAAAACCCCTAACGAAAATTTAAAAGTTTTAATTTCTTTTTTAAAATTGCTTCTTTCTTTATTTTTTTCTGCAATACTTAATGAATCACCTAAGCCGCCACCCCCAAAATCTACTTATTTTCATTTTATAATCTTTTGCTTAACCATATCACACAGAAACTAGAGAAATATATATACATATATTTCTTTATGGTGAATTTCACATTTAATTAACTAATGATTACGATGACAAATTAATAACAGAATAAAAAGCATGCCAAAGGATATTTTTTCCTTGTGTTCACATGTGTTCCACGTGTGTTCACAACTACCCCGCTGATGGGGCACATGTAAACAATTTTTCGAATTTATAAAACTATTAAAAAATGTAAGAAGAACTATGCAGGTGATTTTTAAAAAATTACCATGTATAAAAGAAAGTTCTATTTACTATATTGAGTAGGTTTTGTTTATAAAAATTAACCCAGTCATGAGAAAAAGCTATATCTATGCGAACTGTTCACATGTGCCCCCATCTCCCCTATTCATTAGTTATGGCTCAAAGACATCATTTAAGTTAAGGTCAAAAGTGGCGAATAATTGGTAGAATCGTGGAAGGTAAAAAAAAGGAGTTCGTCCAAGTTTTGAATATTCCTCAAAGTGTCCTATCAAGAGCTTTGAGTCGCTTTTTAAGCACTGGATCCGTTTATAGTCAGCCTGGTCATGGGAAACCAAGAGCAACAACTGCATCCTATGACCGTTTTTGTCATTATTGGCTCGAAGATACAGCGGAGCGACTACAAGAGATTTGGTTTAAGATCTTCAGGCTGCCAAGAGAACTCAAATTAGCCGTTCTACTGCTGCACGAAGGCTTAACAAGGATGGACTGTATGCGAGAAAACCAAAAGTTTGTGTTCCACTCACTCCAGTTTCCCAAGGGGCCCGTTTAAACTGTTGCTGTCGTCCTGTTCAATTGAGCCATGAAGACTGGAATCGAACGGGATATTTCACGGACAAGGGAAAGGCAAGTTGCGTTTTCCTTCATCTCTTCAGATCAAAACACGTCTAGAATCAGTGTTCAGACTATATCTGGACTCGTCAGTAAACAATACTTCAGCCCAGTCTTCTTGCCTCCATTGAACTTGTCGAGGGCAACAGTTTAAACGAGCCCCTCGGGAAGCTGGAGTGAGTGGTACACAAACTTTTGGTTTTCTCGCGTTCAGTCCATCTTCGTTAAGCTTGCGTGCAGCAGTAGGACGACTAATTCGAGTTCTTGTGGCAGCCTGAAGGTCTGAAACCAAATCTTTTGTAGTCGCTTCGCGGTTTCTTCGAGCCACAATGACAAAAAACGGTCTTCGGATGCAGTTGTTCATCTTGCTCTCCCTTGACCAGGCTGTCTATAAACGGATCCAGTGCTTAAAAAGTGGCTCCAAACTCTTGATATGACACTTTGAGGGATATTCAAATCTTGGGCGAACTCCATTTGTTTTTGACCTTCCTCGATTTTACCAATTATTCGCCACTTTTGACCTTAACTTAAATGATACTTTTCAGCCATATCTAATGAATACTGATCACATTCAGACACCACATTCACTTTAAACAACACTACAGATCAGAATTCTAACATACGTCCATTGCGCACCACATTGTCAATAATCTAATTTACATATTTCCGGCGCTAACGTATGCACGGAAGTACAATTTTGAGTTCAATAGTATTTAATTAACATAAATAATTGCATCATTGGGTATTGGCTTAGTGAGCATAGTTTTTCTCATTATCCTTTAATTTTGATGACCAGTGTACTTGCAAATGAAAGTGACTTCGTAAATGTGCAGATCAGAGCCTTAAAATGGGCAGCAAAAAGCGCTATTGCACTGGGCTCCGGAGCCATGAATTTATGAGCTCCGGTGAATTCCGACTGATATTTAAATATTTACTAAAAACAGTGAAGAACCGGAACTGAGCTCCGGTGGGCTCCGTCGTAAATTAAACCCGGATGTACTGGTAAAATTTATAAAGAAATCACTAAGATAAAATACTTTTTTAATTAATTAATTAATTAATAGTTTAAACGTCATGATTTGACGCATGTTAAAACCCCCTTTTCGGTTTGGCTTGGCGAGAAAGAGTCATTGCCAGGAATTATTGCAACTCTTTTTTTTTCTTTACTGTTTTTCAATTTTTTTAAAGGTAGATCCGATCTGAACCAGGCTTGGCTTGGTCACAATAAATTTATTCATATTTATTTATTCCTGAGTATTTTGTTATCTGCGTTCATGATCCACTTTTAATGTGTAAAATGTAGTTCAGAATATTCTAATGAATTAATATGATAGATCTGTTTCGAAGAAAATTGTTTATTATCGTCTGTTTTGAAATCTCTCATGTTGGCGTCCCGTGACTCGATATCTGGGCTGAATTTTGATGTCATTATATCTGATTCTGAAGACTTGAGGTAAGCTCAGACTAATTTATATTTTTATTGTTTATTTGATTGTAAATAAAATATGTCGACGAATGTTGAAACGTTAAAAAAGAAAAGAGCAAGTTTACACACTCAAACTACTAAACTATGTTCAAAAATATGTACTACACTTGAAGATGACTCTATGTCATTAGAAAATAAGTTTGATATGTTAAATATTTGTAAAGATCAGTTAAACGATAAATATGAAACATTAAAAAAACTAAAATCTGATATTCAAGATGTCATCGCTGACGATGATTTCGAGAAAGAAATCGAAAGTTCTGAAATCTATAGTGAGAAAATAATTGAATCGCGTTATAAGATAACAAAGTTCTTAAATGAACATAACTCCCAGAAACAAAATAATGCTTTTCAAAATTTTATGAAAAATGAATCCGGTTCTCAAAACGAAAATTTAGAGAGATCTATGAAATTGCCGAAGCTCACTAAAAACAAATTTTTTGGTGACAGCCGTTTCGGGTTAGAATTTTGGGGGCAATATTCCAATGCAATCGAAAAGAATTTAATGTAATTTCTATTGACAAATTTGTTTATTTAAAATCGCTTCTTGGAGGTAGTGCATATAATGCCGTTGCAGGTTTTTCACTTTCAGAGGAAAACTTTAAAGCTGCAGCTGATTTGTTAAAAACTCGCTACGGTCGTGACGGCCATAGTCATCAATGCACATTTGAACAAATTGTTAAATTTAAAACAGGTAAACAATGCATCTAATGTTAGAGATCTTCGGGAATCGTATGATAGCTGTGAAATACAAATTAGAAATGTAAACTCTCTCGGTGTTACAGCAGGAAGTTATGGTCATCTCCTATGTCCTATTTTATTAAAGTTGATACCTTCAGAAATAGCGTTAGATTTTAATCGTAAAAGAACCGATGGTGAAAAAATGAAGGTCGAAGAGCTTCTTTCCTTCATTAAAAACGAAGTTCAATCGTGAGAATCTACGATGGCACAACAGACCTCTTAAAATAGTTTTGATGCTACAAAAGAAAAGAATAAATATAATAATTATTATAAACATTTTAGCAATTATAAACGCGACATTCCTTCAGCCTCTGCATTGACTACTAATGTAAAAAATGTTATTATATTTTATGAAAATGACCATGATTCTAAAATGTGATAAGAATGTACTATTTCTCAAAAACGGGATAAATTGTGCAGCCAGGGACGTTGTTTCACCTGTTTCCAGAAATTTCATCGGTAGGCCAATTATAAATTTAATTCAGAACATTGTAAATTTTGCAATGGAAATTTTCATCATTCTTCGATTTGTTTAAAGAATTCTAATCAAACAGTTCCCAAAGAAATCAAATCAGCTCGCTCTGTTATTTCTGTGATAGCTCATTGTAAAAATTCCTTTAAAGAGGTAATTTTGCAAACAGCTTGCGTAAATGTGGAATCTGGAATAAATTCTGAGCTTTCATTATGTTTATATGATTTCGGAAGTCAAAGATCGTTTGTTACAAAGCAATTAGTTTCAAAATTAAATCCTCGAATTATTCGTCAACAAAAACTCCATTTTTTTCCTTTGCAGCTGTTAAACCGCAAATAAAAACATTTGACGTTGTGAGATTAAAATTATCCCATATTGAAAACAAATCGCGCTTTATATTTATTGAGGCATTAGTAACCGATGTAATTTCTAACTTTACGATTCATCCCCTCTTCTTTCCAGACAGATATTGAATAAGCTGGCGCCTTTTAAATTGTCGAATGTTGTTGCATCATGTGATTCTAAAATAAATGTTCTTATTGGGGCGGATTATTTTTATCAAATCTGCCAGGATGGGGAAATAAAAAAAATAACTAAATCTCTCTTTTTATGTGATAGTTTGCTTGGATGATTGAGAAGTTATGAAGGAATTTTTCAAAAGCCGCACCATGGTAACGACTGCAATGGGTAGTATTTCTTATGAAATCGACCTAAAAGTTCTACCGAGGAAGATAACATAATACTTTACTACAAAGACATTCACTTTAATATACTATTAAGAAATCGTACTTACTTCCAAAATTTTTTAATTATTACTCAGCAACTTCGGAGCATTAAATAGATTCCCTGAACTGCAGTCAACAAACATGAAAAATACATTTGAATATTCAGTACATCTACATGAGCACATATCTGGACAATTTGGTAGCTTTTGTTGTCTACTTCTAAGATTAGAGCGCAAACACATACCAGTATCAACTTCAATATACCCATTTTTTTGCTTTGCTTTCAGAAAATCAACAAACGGCTGGAGGCGGCAGTCACATCTGAAAGGGTTTTCTGTAAATAATAGAATTAGAATTAATTTTTGGTGATCAATATATAAAAGTATCATGAATTGATTTAACAAAAAATTATTGAACCATTTCGCAAAAAAAGGAAAAATATCACATTTAATGTGTCAGGAATTGTTGCACTTAAAACTCTGCATAACATCAATTATTGAATTACAATATTGCCGATAAGGAAACGCAATGGGTTGGGGTTGGGTTGATTTTTGACGGCCAATTATCTACACGAGGGATATAGGCCCGGGGGAGTGTTCTCCGTGGGGGTCTTTCTAAGGGAACCTAATCCGTATTAACGCATGGAAGATCCACGGCTCGAAGAAAACCACGAAAACTCCGAACGATTAGGCCGACGGGCGCGATTGGGATCGAACCCAGCACCTCCCGTCTACCAGTTTCGAGAGCAGAACCTCTCGGCCACTGGTGGGGCGGAAACGCAATGGAAAGGCCCGAATTTGTAGTTGTACAATATAGGAAAAGTACCATAGTGTTTATACGAAGCGTTTTCTTTAATATGGAAGCATATTAACAGTATAGAAACAAGTAATGTCGTATTTACTACACGTATAGTTATACTTTCTCACAACTCGAATAAAATTTATATATGTTAAACAAGCAACCAACTTTGTTGATTACAGATGATATCGGAAACGGCTTGAACGATTTTCACGAATCTTGTCTATTCAAAATCAAGCATGATCTATTTAGGTCCCGAATGCTAGGAAATTCTTTTTGACAGGTTAAAACAAACTCAGCTCTGAAAATGGTGCTTGGTATATATCGAAACATGCTCAAACGATTCACACGAAACTGTCTCCTATGCTAATTGGAACATGAGAAAACGATCTAGCTAGGTCCGGAATTCAGGAAAGTTCGTTTTAGCAGGTTAAAATGAACACAGGACTGAAAATGCTGTTATATATCGAAAGCGGCTCAAACGAATATCATAAACTTTGGCTCTTATGCAAATTAGAACACGAGAAAAGAATCTAGCTAGGTATCTAAAATTCTTTTTATATGACTAAAACATACTAAAAATGATGATAAAAATGTACATTTTCAAACATGTAAGCAATTTTTGAAATCAATCTTCAGTAACTGGAATTCTCGCCAATGCCGTTGGTCATTAATCAGCAACACGATTACAGACGATATCGAAAACAGCTGGCACGATTTTCTCAAAATTTTACTTTCAAAATCAATCGCGATCTAATAATGTCTCGAATGCAATGAAATTCTTTACAACATATTAAAACAAACTCAGCTCTGAAAATGCTGCTTGCTATACATCGAAAAATGCTCAAACGATTTACACGAAACGTTTCTCCTATGCTAACTGGAACACGAGAAAATGATCTAGCTAGGTCCGGAATTTCGAAAAATTCGTATTAACTGGTTAAAAAAAACTCAGCACTGAAACTGCTGCTATAAATCAAAAGCGGCTCAAACAAATATGATAAAATTTGGCTCCTATACTAATTAGAGCACGAGAAAAGGATCTAGCTATCCATCTAATTCGGGAAAAAATCTTTATGCAGTTGAAACAAACTCAGTCGTGAAAATGATGGTATAAATGTAAAATAGTGTCAACGATTTTCATGGAATAAGCCTTATTTCATTGCGGGAATACGACCCAAGTAAGGATCGACTTCTGGAAAATTCGTTTTCCTTCTTCAAGCAATTTTTGAAATCAATCTTCAGTAATCCGAATTCTCGCCAATGTATTGAATGTATCTCGCCATTGATCAGCAATAGAATTACGGAGGATATCGAAGACGGCAAACGATTTTCCTGAAATCTGCCCTCTATACTAAATCGATCACAAGAAAGTGAATCAGCTAGGTCGGTAATTCCAGAAAATTTATTCTGACAGGTTAGAACAAACCAAACTTAAACTAGTCGGATGTGGCAATCCCAAAACTTTCTTCTATCGCATACATGTTAATACTTCCTGAAAAATGCTGCATAGCAGCGCCACCGGTTAGGTGATTTAGAGTAAAATCTTATCAGCAACAACTTATGTCAACTTCTAACTGAATCTGAAGTCTGATGAAAATCCGGGCATTAGTTTCTGACTTAGAGCTATTGCAGAAATCTTTAAAAAATCTGCCTAACAGCGCCACCTGTTGCGCGATGTACACCAAAAACTAATCAGGACCCATTTTTATCACGGACTAACTGAATCTGAAATTTCATGAAAATCCATGCATTAGTTCTTGAGATACAGCTATTGCGAAGTCGTGAAAAAGGAGCCTAGCAGCGCCATCTGTTGGGCGATTTACACCAAAAACTAAAAAGCATAATCTAAATCAGGGAATAACTGAATCTGAAGTTGGATGGAAATTCGTGCATTAGTTCTTGAGATAGAGCTATCGCGATAATCATGAATAATGTAGCATAGCAGCGCCACCTGTTGATTGATTTGCACCAAAAAGTAATCAGCACCAAATTATATCAAGGAAAAACTAAATATGAAGTTTGATGAAAATCCGTGCATTAGTTCTTGAGAGAGAGCTATTATAGAAATCGGGAATAATGAAGAATAACAGCGCCACCTCTTGGGAGATATACACCAAAAACTAATCAGCTCCAATTTATATCAATGTATAACTGAATCTAAAGTTTTGTGAAATTCTGTGCATTAGTTCTTGATACAGAGCGCCCACAAAATTTTTGTCACATACAGACTCACAAAAAGACAGAGTGACAGCATGAAAGAGTGACAGACAGACTCACAGACATATTTTCTAAAAACCTTCAAATCGTGTTCAGGACCTTCTAAAACGTATAAATCCATCGAAAACCGGAAGTCGACATTTTTCACGAATCCAATACTTTCTTCTTGTAAAGATAGAAGAAAGTAAAAATGCTGTTGTAAAATTTTAAATCAAAACCTTTTTACTCAATTTTCGTGACATAAGCCTTATAGTATACGAATTCGAGTACAGAAAACTCATCTAACTAGGAATCAACTTTGAAAACATGCATTACGATAGGCTTAAATATTTTTTTCTGCCATTTATCATTCGTAACCGAAGTTCTCGCCAATACTATTTGCCATTGATCACACCACTATTACGGAAGATTTCTAAGCGATGTTTTTTTTTCTTTGCGACGCTTATTCAACATTATTCATTATCTAAGATACTTTTAATTAGAGTTGAATGTAAGAAAAGAGAATATTTCACTGGTGGTAGGAACAATGCGTTTTCTTTAATCAACATTTTATTACATTGTAAAAAGAAATATCAATCAGAGCTCACCTGATAAACTAATGATCCTCAAGGTCTCGGGCATTTGTTCTTGTTTTAGGAATTTGATATCATTGTGAGATATGTTTAGAATTTCTAAGTTTTCTAACTGCCGTAAAGGGCCGATGGTCTTGATATGGTTGTGTTGCAGATGCAGTTCATGAAGGTTTTTATAGCCTGGCAATTCATCTTCTGCAAAATTCTATTGAAACAGAAATTTTTAAAACTTTAAGTAATATATAATTATATTTTTTTCTAAAATCAATCAGCTACGAGATACAAAAATGATGGAAAAAATTTGCATTCTTGTCCATTACTATTTGGTTAACTGAAGAATACCATGTGTATTTACGCAATTTTACTTCTTGCGTGTGTTTCGTACTTCCTAACTTAAAAAAGAAAAAAAAAAAAAAAAAAAAAAAAAATTAGAAGGTAAAACTTGATAGTAGGGGAGGTAGGGGAGGTATGATACACTTTTTTTTACTAATTTTTTACAACCCTTAGAAACCTATTTTAAACACATTTTTCGAGCTTTCTTATAAAGTGACCTTTTATTCATTTATTAAAAATATTGTGAATTTAAAAAATAATCATTCAAAAAATATATTCCAATTATTGTGAATGGTTACTACTGTATCAAACCTCCCCATTGCTGGGGAGGATTGATACACTAGCAAGGGAGATTTGATACATTGTTATGTAAATTGAAAAAAAGAAAAATGCAGACAATTCAATTTATGCGTCATACAATTTTTTTATGATAAATCTTGAAATATTTAAGTAAAATTTAAAAAGAAATGACATTGACATATTTTTGTTTCAGAAATGTTTTTTACAAAAATATTTAAACAATTGCTACTATTTAAACAATTCTGTTAACACACTTTTTAGAAAATTAATAATGGGGGAAAAAACCCTAGAGATCTTGCTGCAAGGAAAAACGGAGTGAACATTGCTGATTTGCAAACAATTTAACATAAATTTAGCCCATTTAAGATTTCTTTAACCTTTTCAGGGCAAAGCATTTTCAATGCTAAAGTGTTGAATAAATGACTGGCACCGGAATTTGCCGACAGATTTTATTGAAATAAGAAAGGGGCTATATTTCACTTTCATATTAAATGGAAAATATTTTACCAAAATGCTGGTGCTAATGTGGCGTTTGGTAATTAAAATTAAGTGGTTTCATAAACATATCACCACCCCTGAAATGGTTAAACGAAAAACTAATAATTCTATCATTTTTGTAAGTAAAATCGGGTGGATTTAATGTTTGTTTTTTTAATTTGCCCTTCGTAAATTATAGAAACATCTTCCCGTTCAGGCCATTTAAACTTTTTTCCTTCTACATGACGAGCAAAGTGAATTAACCATCTATAATCGCACTGCTTTTCTATGTAACTTACATAATGTCTATGAATAGTCTCTTTGTTCTTCCTTATCAATTTCATTAGCTCTTGCTGTAAAACAATAATGAATATTACAGTCCTATATTAGTTTACAACTTAAAAAAAACTATGAAATTTCAAATATACAAGTGTATCATTTCTCTCTATCAGGCCTTATTGGATTTTCGATCACTTTGTATAAATGCAGTTGCAAAATGCCAATCTGCTTTCTGGTAAAACTCACCCTAACAACATGCTTTACAAATAAAAAAAAATTACAAGACATTATCTTCACAATAATAAGAGTTATGAAAGAAAATCAGTATTTAAAAAAATTTACATTGACATACCAAAAGTCTTCAAAAAAAAAAAAAAAAAACACGTTGTCAGTTCTTCGCTGCTAAGCCCAGCTAATGATGGCATCTTCTAATAAAAGAAGACTTTACATGTGCTACAATGGCTGTTAATGCCATTTGTTGAGAAAAATTGTCAATGTATCAACCCTCCCTATGTATCAAACCTCCCCTACCTCCCCTATTTCATTTCTTTTAATTATACATAGAAATTATAGATAAAATATTATAGGTTGCATATTATAGATATGCTTAATATATTTCTATATGCGAACCTGTGGTCAGCACAAAACTTTCTTCTATATAATTCTATTCAACTATTGGTTCAAGAGCCCCCAAAAATATTGATAATGATGTAAACCTAATACATCTTAAACGTATACTTCATTTGTAAGCAATTTATTTATTTATTTTTCTTGAAATTTAAATTTAAATTATAAAATTTTGAAAAATATCACTCTTTTATTGAAAAATTGCCAATTTTAAATAATCAGTGCAATTACATTGCTAAATTTGAAGTATAAGTTATTCTTTACCTTAAAATGAAGATATTTACCAAGTTTCATGCAAATTTCTTTATTAGTTTGTGAAAAATGTTGCGCGCAGTGCACGCATGCAGGGGTCGTACTTGTCCTGAAATTTCACGACCAGGATAGTCTTCGGTACCACTATATTTTTTTATGGAAAATCTCTTCTTAAATAAGGCTATATTTTTCGCATTTAACCTAGATTTATTTTTCTTTAAACAAATGCTGATAATTGTCCGGAAATTTTTCTTGTAGAGTACGATCCCTGATGCAAGTCAAAAAACAATTTTAAATTTTTTATCAAAATTAAACATAAAAAAATAAAATAAAATTTCAAAATAGAATATTAAAAAAATTATTTTAAATAGAAACGATATTAAGTTGTCTATGTTAAAAATTTTATGCATTTATGTTTTATACAGACCGAGTAAAAAAAATTAAATATGAGATGTTGCTAAATTGCACCTCAGGTAAAAAGTAAAACTCCTGAGACCCCCTTAAAGTTTCAATAATCACTTCCAGAATAAACAAAAAATAGAACGGCCCTATACTTGATATGCACCCAAAGATATAATTGTAAATGGGTACACATTTATATTTTTAATTTAAACTAAAAATTTGTTTTACTTTCTAACAGAAATTAAAAAACATCTATAATGCTTATGACAAAAAACATAGAATAGTAACTCTGTTGTTGAAATATGAAAACCAAAAGTTTGATTGAAAATCACTATAAGTATTTTTAGATTATGTGAGAAATGCCGAGTTACAGATGTCGGAGACATCATGAAAAGCACAGTATGTTAAAACAAGCAGACTTACATTTCACACTCCCATGAACGCAGCTAAGGTGCAGCTGAGCAACGTTTAAAGTCATCAAATTGGTAACCCTGATCTCGGTAAAATTTAAGTGTTTATTGGGGTTTTAAACTTTCAAAGATTGGATTTTTGTTTTCATCTTTTTAAAAAATTATTCAAATCTGAATCGGACAAAACAAACCATATACAAAATTTTCTATTTCAACCAGGTCAATTTGGAAACGATACGTATATTCTAACACAGATTTCAATTCATCTCTTTTATAGAAACTGTGTTTTAGCAACTTGTGTGCGCTGTATAAACATTGTTTTCGGACAGAAATTTTCTTTTGCACAGATATGTATAAAATACCTGCAATCTCTACATACTCTTTCTCATTGAAAAAACTCAAATTTTCACTGTTACGTTTTGAATGTTCTTTTTAAATTGCTAGGGGGGCTCCGCCCCCTGCTCGCTACGCTCACCAACCCCCCGTGTAATCGCTTCACGATTTCATTCGGTATCGCGAAATAATCTCTATTTTCTAGCGAACCCCAGTCGTAATTGTCTGGCGTTTCCATTCTGGATCGCTTTGCGATCCCTTATTTTCTATGTATTCAATTTTTAGATTTCGCTTGATATAAACGCGCTCCTCCCAACTCCTGACAATTTTATTTCCTTATCTCCAAGCACATAACTATTAGAGCTTACAGAGTTTCACAACTATAAGAATTATTAAATATAAAATCATTAAAAAAAGGTAAAATTTATAATTTATTTGAGTAATTACAAATTAAATAAATTCATAATTAAATAAAATTATAAATTAAAAGAAAATTTAAAATTAAAAATATTGTAAATTTAAAAAATATGTTAAATTTAAAAAGTAACAAATTTATTAAATTTATTTGGAATTTTTTTTCCTCATATTTGTAATGAAGTCGCTAATTTGTAGTGACAGTAAATAATATTATCATATAAATTAGCACTACTTGATTATCCCGTCGACCAAAAAACTATCGCCAAACTATAAGATTAAATGCCAGCTATGGCTGATCGTAAATGTCACATTCACTTGATATTAAACAAGTTACACGAGTTCGTTACGTCATCAAATGATTTTTATTGCGACATTTTATTTGTATTTTTATTAATGTTATACTTATTTATTTGTTCTTTCGTTATTTAAAATAAAAATTGTGTTAGTTTGCGTAATTTGGCGAATAGTTTGGCGATCTATATAATTTGGCGAAATCGGTCGACGGGATAATCAAGACCGTCAATTTCTGCAGACTTATCTCCTATGAAATTTTCACTTCGTCGCCTTTTCTACGCCAACATATATGTGTAAAATTATATACAAAGCGTTTCGAATATTGTAAATAGTTAGTGTTTGTGCTTAAAAATAATGTAAATAGTTTAATTAAGCTCTATTCATAAGCTAATATTAGTTTTTGTAGAATTGAAATATCTCAATTTGTTGATTTTCTGCAAGCGAGTAAACCCTATTAGATTTTACTCTAGTTAGTTTAATGTGACCTAGTGCTAGGATAATATTAAAACAATATATATGATAAATGATAGTTAAGTAAATAGCTATACGTAAGTTTTAAGTGTAATAACATGTACAAGCTAACCCCTATCCCTTTCAGGGTTTTTTTTCTTATGTTTTGACTGCCGCCTCTTTATTATTCGTAGTTGCACATAGGCTATAGCCTGCACAAGCTACCGGACCCTCTGCAGTGGGAAGTCTACGGAGCCAGTTTCTACGCGGTGGGGTACGGAAGATAGGCGGAGTCTCATCCCCCTGCATCGTTATGTTTGCCTAGCATTTCGACCCAAAATTAACTTTCGGTGCAACTTGTCTATCTGCGGCGATCCGTTTTTTTTTCTTTTTTGCCCCCCCCCCCCCCACCACCTCCAAAATCCATTTTCTTACAAGTCTGCACCAACAATTCGGCTTCAAAACTCCAGGTCTATCAGAAGTAGTTCGGGCAGCGGTGGCCCAGTCGGCAGAGCATCGAATCCGCAGCTAAGAGGCCAACTGCTGGCTATAATCCGCCATGTACGCTAATCGCGCCTGGTGCATGTAAAATACGTCGTGGATGCAAAGTCCTCCAAGTTACCTGTGAATTATACCTCTGGAGGTGCCTTGCCAGGTGAAGGTCTCGTCATCTCATCAAGGTTCCAAATTACTAGATCAACACGAGTAGCAATGTGCAGATTCCAAACAACAGGATATAAATGTTAAGCAACCGACATAACATCGTTCACAACTAAGCAAAAGGCACTGCCGATACGTTCTAGGCACTCGTTAGGTTTATTGCTGCTACACGGCGATTAGGCGGTCACCCGCCCCGATACCAGGAATCAAACCCGTTCAGCTGGGGCTTCCCGGCAGGTAGGGGCCTGGTCATCGGTTAGAAAGAATGAAAACCCTATTATATTTCAATGAAAGTCTATGGAAATTTGGTGAAATACTGGAAATAGCGCCAACTTGCCTTTGCTTTTGGCGACTAATTTTGGTAGCCAAATTTGGCGATATATCGCCAAGTTGTTGATAAATTTGGAGATGGAACTGGGTCCCCTCCGCCTTTGTAACCCCCTTTATCGCGTCAGAAAGCTCTGACCAATCAGATGCGTTTCGCGGTATCTATGCAGATTTTCATTGAACCAATTCCAAATCGTTACTTTTTTATATATAAACTCACTATATATATAAAACACACTATTATATATAAAACACACTATTATATATAAAACGCACTCGGGTTTTGGACTCTTGACATTGCTAGTCGAAATATTACCAACATGTTTTTATTATTATTCGCCAAAGTGTATAATAAAACGAATTAAAATCGAAACAAAACTTGCATTGTTTGAATAGTATAATCTAAAAATTTCGTAGCACTCAAAAATTCTGAAGCATTTTAAAAACATAAGCAAACCTAATCTTTTGAATTTATTCTTAAGTATAAAATAATCAAAACATTTAGCTCATTTCGTGTCTATTCATTATATACACAATATGGTAAAATGTCATACAAATATATTTAGCTATATTTTCAAAATCTTTTCCGAAATCTGCAAGATAACCGTTTTGAATAAAAATCGCTATACCAACGTTCCGTATGTCATATATGGAAGTAGTTTGAATTCTTTTTTCCAAATCTTTTTTTCAACCAAATTTTCCAACTTTAATCCTTCTAAAGTTCATACCAAAAGTATTTTTAATAAGCGATTCTCTCTCGGATATAAAAGATAGCGTTTAATGTTTCTGTCAGCAGTGTTCCCAGTCCGTTATAGTTTGTTTCAGATTAGTTGATTGCCACTACTTTTTAATAATAGTCACCTTACTTCCGCCTAATTGTAAATATCATTAAATAAGGCGAATATTATTGCTTCAAAGAAATGTAAACAACTGGAAAACGGGAATTCTGCTTTTCCTAAGTTTAGTGCCACCCCCGAAGAAAAAAAATATATATAAATATAGAATGTACAAAACATATTTTAGTTTTATAACTTATAATAGACGCTTTTATTTTGTATAACATTACATCATTGGCATCTGCTGGAGAATTCCATATTTACGATCCAGTTTGTCTTATATATCATCTATAGAAAAGTATGCATATGTCGTCAATATCGTGGAATAATACACAAACCCAACAAAAAGGCGATGATGTCATTCAAGAAACTCGATAAAAAATTCGGGTATCTAATGATTCGCATGCCTTCATTTGTTGCTAACATTAATATTGATACTTAAACTTAAATATAAGTTTTAATAGCTCCCTGTTTTATCAAAAATCATTCATTTACATTTTTTCAAAATAGCACGCATTTTAATTACTATTTTTAGACTTGTTATGAGTAAATGATAACAAAAAGATATAGTAATCTACATTTTTCCAATTATTTTCCCTTTACTTTCTACAGAAATAAAGTACTTCAGATATCATCATTACAGAAATATGTCATTAAAAACTACAAAAAAATAATATCTCAAAAATGAATTGAGATGCAGTTTCAAACAAATTGCATTTAAAAGTACTTTTTTCCCTATATGACGGTGTAAAAACTGAAAATGTGCGATGTTTAGAAGCTTAAAAAATTGCAGTAGAGATTATCCGTATTTAACCATACAATGATACATGTGTTTCGTTTTACGCCTGAATTATGAAACGTAACATTATATTGTAGGGACGAGACTTTAATTGTTGCCTGAAAGAATTAGTATATCGGGGGGCTAATATAGTAATCTAAATTAATAGAAAAATAACGGACTGGCAACACTGTCTGGCAGAATAAACATGCGATAATTTTTTTAGGTTATCAAAATAGTGTCCGTGAGACTTTGAAAACTGCTATGTTACCTTACATGAGATTTTTCATAACAGATATAGAACTTGCATTTGTGCGATCGAATCTTACATTTATTGAATTAAAAATAATTACATAATTTGTTTTTTTTATGTTTTTAATGGCTTCAAACATTATCTGAATGCAAGTGACAAAATAGTTACTACATGTGTGAAATACCTTTTCTAGCATTTGATATTTACTATTTTTTATCCTTATTGAATGAAATTGAATGAATTATGCAAAAATTATATATTTTTTTCTTCTATTGTTAGTGAATTTTTAGTTATGTGCAAGTCAATCGAAAATATAAAATAGGAACTTACCAATGGAACCGTAACAGAGAAAAGCTTATCCACGTGCAGCAAATTATTGTGACTGACAGAAAAGTGCACTAGATTCCTCATAGGGTACAGCAGTTTCGGTGGAATAGATGTCAATCGATTATAAGAAAGATCTAAAGAACTAACTTCATTGGTTCCCTACAAAAAAAATTCATTGATAAACAAAAATTGGCTTTTTATTTTTTTCTTAAATTTAAAGCTAATATTCCAATTATATACACTCTTGAGTAAATAACAAGTGTGTAAGTGTGATCACAGATCACACAGAGGGTTTCGTTTAATATTCCTTTCAAAACACTTTATCCTTTTGCAAAATCTGCTAGTTCCACAATTTCCATCTATTCTAAACAAGCCTCTATCCAAACGAAACTCCGTTTTACAAACTATCTGTAGATATATTAATCGAGAGGATCGGGCCCATAGCACCCAAAATAGATAAGCGCCCCTGGCGGTAAAAATTGCAACTAAAATATGTACGGCTATGGTGCATAATATGACAGAGTGGTTAAAGGAGTGTCAACAAAAGTTAGGAAAGTACACCTCGGATGAAAAGGATGGAAGTTAGAAAAATCTCTAAAAACTCAGAAGTTAGAGGTCGCAGGGGTAAATAATATAAGATTTTTTGAAAATTTTATGTTTTTCCGTGTGATCGCAAGTGTTTTGCTATAAGTATGCAAAATTTCACATTGCCAACTTAATTAGGGGTTCAGTTAGGAAAAAAAAAGCTTAAAATACACAAGTTAGAGCCCAGCGGGGTAAATATAAGGCTTTTTGAAAAATTTTATGATTTGTCGTTTGATGTGAGGTGTTCAAGTATAAGAATCCAAAATTTCAAGTCTCCAATATATATAGTTTCTGAGAACGAGCTCTGTGACGGACAAACAAACAGACTGAGGTGTGAGACGAATAGGGTTTCGTCAGATGATCGAAAATCCTAAAAATGATATTAGAAATTTTGACTTGGTTCTTCTTCTTTTTTTTTTTTTTTTTTTTTTTTTTTTTGAAGGGTATGTATTTATAGGTTATTACGATATATCATAATTTAGGAGATTGTACAATACTGCATAATAATAATACATAAATGTTAAATTTACTAGTAGTATAACCAGTATACTGTTTACACATATTTTACACACATTTTACGCAGCTGAACACAACTTGAGTGTATTAATTTGAATACATTAGTACCTATTTTTGCGTTTATGTTTATATTTATGTTCAGTATCTTCTCTCTTGATGAACCTACAATGTAAAAAAAATACGACCAGTTTTCCTGTAGGAATCGGAAAAATAGTTGCCCTTATCGTACCGGAAAAATTTCCGACCCAATTAGGAATAAAATCCGTAAAATCGGAATAAAATCCGCAAAATACCGTTTTATTGAATATTTCCTTTTTTTACGGATTTTATTCCGAGCTGGGTTGGAAAATTTTCCGGTACGATAAGGACAACTATTTTTCCCATTCCTACAGGAAAACGGGTCGTATTTCTTTACAGTGTACAATAATCGGCAAGCATTGCTGCTCTCCACTGCGATCGATAACGAGACTCCATAGCAGAATTTTTGTTGGCGAAATCATTCACCATGCTCGTCGCTAAATCCTCCCATATGGGAAAAAAACAATGTGAGAGTGCAAGAAATTAAGCTTTAATGATATGTGACAATTTAGCTTTTTAAAATTATGTACCATATTTTGAACTATACACTTGTAATTTGTAGCTTTGTTATTCTCTAAGAAATTATACACAACGTCCTTCAATGAAATCCACCAAACTTTCGATTCAGGTATCTGGTATACCTTCATAAATATAGGGGCTGATAATGTTTTGGTGTAAATTGCCAAACAAGTGACACTTCTATGCTGAATTTTTCATGATTTTCGCAATAGCTCTATCTCAAGAACAAATGCACAAATATTCATCAAACTGCAGATTCAGTTAGACGTTGACACGAGTTGTTTTTGATAAGGTTTTGGTGTTAATCGCTCAATAGATGGCGCCGCTCTGCGCATTTTTCTCGATTTTCGCAATAGCTCTATCTCAAAAACTAATGCACGGATTTTCATGAAACTTCAGATTCAGTCAGACTTTAACATAAGTTGTTGCTGATTAGGTTTTAGTGTAAATCATTCAGCAGGCGCCGCTGATATTCAGCATTTTGCAGAATTAACGCTATTTTAGCAATAGTCATATCTCAAGAACTAATGCACGGAATTTCATATCTTTAGAATCCTCATGATGGGCACAGATTGCTATTTAATGTTGGCACTCTGATGGTGGATTTTGTAGTACAGTCGAACCTCTATTTAACGAACCTTTATTTTGCGAATTTCTCTATTTTACGAACTTTTCCTTGGGACCAAGAACATTTCGCGAATTTCTTCGTAAAATAACCTCCAAATAGCGAAGTGCATTCTCTATTTAACGAACTTTTTCTTGGAATCTAAATTTTTTTTCTCCCTATTTGTCAAAATATTACTGGACATTTCAAACTTAGTCTTTCTTTTAACACATTTTATGATGATCAATGACATTGAACAGGTCTTACCAGCACCTAACTCACCGAGAGCAGTAAAATCGCTGTGATTATTTGCTTTTCATCCAAGAAGTGTCTCGTGTCCTTTAACTAGAGTCTGTCGTTTTCTAGATCATTCAGTCGTGCTGGTAATTTCGGTTCTTTTTGCTCGAAAATGTCAAAGAGAAAGTGCTTGGTATAAAAGAAAACAATCTTGATGTCGTGGATAAAAGCGTGAAGAAAAAGAATATTGCTTTAAAATTTGGTATTCCTCCAAACAGCTTATCGACCATAATAAAAAATCGTGATTGTAATGTAAAATTATTTTTTTAATTGAAAATACAATGTATTTTCAGACAATGTTTGTTTCATTCTTATTTCCCTTGCAAGCTTCTTTTTGAAGGGTAAAATATATAAAACAAATAGATATAATTTATACAAAAAGTGTGATTAAATACTTTTTTAAAATTATATTTAGTGTTTATGGGTTTAAAATATGTTTTATGTAGTTTAAAATATTTTAAAAGGTGACTCTCTATTTAACGAATTTTCCATATAACGAACTTTTTTCGGGATTTAGCTACTTCGTTAAATAGAGGTCCGACTGTATTAACATGTATGAGGTAGAAGAAAGTTTTGGGATTGGCACATCCGACTAGTTTTTCCGTCTGCTGTATTTGCTATTTTAAAATTTTCTAAATTTCTACTGTTACACGCTGAAATCTCCACCCCCCACCCTGCATATTATAGTTTATTAGTTTCAATTATTCAATTTTCCTTTTATTTTTGTCCGGTTTCAATTTTCCGATATTTTTTTAAACCTGGTTTCCGCAAGAGTCTCGCCTAAAGGCGAACGCAGGTAGGGACGTCGGACGGACACCCGGAACGCCGCGCTCCGTAAAGTCTTGTGCTTGTGGTGTCATAAAATTCATTTTTCGTCTTTTTAATAAAATAAGAGTTATTTTTCTTGGATTACTGAACCCACCGTAAGAACGATTTTTTTTAATACAGAGTTATTACAAATGAATCATCGGGGTTTGATACGTTACTACGTGCGAACTAGGAAACGTATATGTTTCCATGACAACTCAAGCGAGAGGGCGTTAACTACAGTTTCGCGCTGCATATGTGTCATGCGAAACTGCTGATATCACATTTCCGGTAATTACTATGCATAGTGTGCACCATGTATCAAGTTTTTGCAGAGTCCTGTATATAATTCTATTTAAATTCTGCAAACATCTGTTAGCATGCTAAATGTAGCTGAGCTTGAAAATACATAACTCAAATTTAAAAAAAATCCACTGTAGCAATTTGCGCTCATTTTCATTAATACTTACGAATTCATTTGTGTAGCTCTGTAGATGGTCTATATAATTTTTAAACACCACATAGTAAGTAAAAATTTAGTTAACGTTAAAACGCATATCATGATCGAAAACGCTCTTCGGCAACCATCCCTAACGGACCAGAATTATATCCGAAATATTTTATGTGACCCTATAAATGAACGATAAATGCGATACAAATCATATTGAAGCTTCCTGTAGTAAACCACCGTAATGTATTAAAAAGCAGAAAAAACAACGTTTAAAAATGCACAAATAATACATGAAAAGCAGCAAACAACTGTTTCGAATCTACTAGTGAGATTCTTCATCAGTGCAAGATAGGAAAAAACAAACAGCGTGCTAGAAAAAGCAAGGCTGAGCAAAATGATAGACAAAAACGCGCTGGCTTATATACCAGATGCGGGTAGCGAAGGCGCCAAAAACAACCAATGAGAGAGAAGCAGTGAAAACGACTGAGTGGACAAGTAGCGACATCTACCGGAGAAAGAGGGAAAAAGAAACCAAGAAAGGGGAAATTAAATTAATGGTTTCCAAATATTTGGAAAATCAGGAGTACAAAATAAGTCATTGACTAAAGAGTGAGAATATTTAATGATATGGTAAGCTTCCCAAAAATCAAGATCAAAGTTAGAAGAACATTTTTGGATAATGTTGGCTGAGGAGAAATCGAACCTATGTTGAGAAGACCAAGAATGTTGAGCAATAGAAGAACGTTTAAGCTCCCGATTTTTAACATAACCTTCATGCTCTTTTAAACGAAATCTAAGAGCACGTTTAGTCTGGCCAATATAAGAAAGGCGACACTGGGAAGAGATTAGGTAAATACCCCAGTTATCTAGGCGATCAACGGGATGTTTGAGATTTGAAAAAGTGATTTTATTAACAGGAGAAAAAATAACATTAAAGTCAAACCTTCTTAAGATTTTAGCAACTTTCTGACTGATTTTAGAAAAAAATGGTAACACAACTGAAGTATTAGAGTTGGAATTAGAATGCTTTACAGAATGGACGGATTTCGTAAATTTCTTATAAATAGAATCCTTTTTCCCTATCTTGCACTGATGAAGAATCTCGCTAGTAGATTCGAAATAGCTGTTTGCTGCTTTTCGTATATTATTTGTGCATTTTTAAACGTTGTTTTTTCTGCTTTTTAATATTGTTGCACAAAAGGCTTTATTTGCTATTTCTATGCATTTGGCGTTAACGGGCCTTTATTCCTCTATGATTTTTTTTTCTTGTTTCCTTCTCGCAATGTCTCCAATCAATAGGTTTTGTAATTTACGATTAAAAAAGTGCATGTTTTTGGAACACTTACATTTCCTACTTGATTGTAGGCGTAAGAAGGTTATTCCTAAATTTATTTCCATACGTTGTAATTTATTTTCTTCAAATAGGATTGACAAGGTGTTAGTTCGTTCTAAATTAGCTCTTTTAAGAGCTTTGATTCAAGAGACACGCCACAAAATTGGTCATATAGAGCGCGAGTTATATTCCTTACATATCAGCCTCGCTAATTCTACACTTGATTTTGAGTCTATCGACAGAAGGTCATGGAGCAGAGTTCTCACAGCTTCTTCTTCTCATTGTTCGGTTTTAAAGAAGAAATTTAATACACTTTGTGGAAGTTCTGTCGCTAATAACTCCAGGAATTTGACTCTTGTTAATCAAAATGTTGTTGCCAATCTTTCTAGTGTTCCTTTAAGTGACAATCAGCTCGATACTCTCAAATTGAATAACAATTTTTCTGTCTCCGCTATTCCTTCTTTACCTAATCTTATTGCTCCTATTGAAAGGGATTTTAAGCATAGCGCTCTATCTTCTTCTCAAAAATAGTGCATTAGACATCTCATTACCAATACTGTTGATTTCAATTCTAATGTTTATAAGCCTAATCTTAAAAATCCTGTTAAACAATGCCTGAAAAATTTGTGTTCTGATCCAAACTTAATTATTACTAAGGCCGACAAAGGTGGTCAGATTGTTCTTCTCGACAAATCTACGTATTTGGAAAAATCCCCTAAATTAATTAATGATGGTCCGTATGTGGATATCCGCAAAGACCCTTCTACTAGTGAAATTAACTCTATGAAGTCTGCCATCAAGTCTTCTTCCATTATCCCTGCTAACTTTAAGGAGTCTCTTATTCCGTCTATTGCGCATTGTGCCAGGTTTTATGCTTTACCTAAGGTCCATAAACCTGACATTCCTTTTAGACCTATTGCCTCTAGCATCGGTACAGCTTCTTATAAGCTTGCCAAATATTTAGTTTCTGTTTTTTCCCTTGATTTAAGTCTTGATTTAAGTTTTGTTGGTGATTTCAGTACTTAACTTCTAAATCTAACTCCGCCTGTAGGCCGAGACGGCAGGGATTTTTTTTACTATAAGTACTTTTATGGCACGTATATAATCCAATTTTTGCTTTTAAGTCTAAAACAACACATATACTGGTGGAGTGACGCTTTAAATTGGGTGGCAATCTGTCCATCAATTTTAGGATAGATGGCCACATCAAATCGAGGAGAGATGGCCACCTATAATCAATATTGCAAAATTATACGGAGTGAGGAATTTAACTAATAATTATTTTTTAAATAATTATATAATTTTTATGTTTATAATTATATTAATTGATATAATTATTTAAATTTTAACTAATATAAATATTTCAATAGCAATAATGAGTATAATAGGGCCTAACGATGTATGTTGTTTCAGAAAATATTGAAAAACTTCGGAAACGTTCATCTCAGAAACAGATAAATTTGATAAATCAACTTAAAACCGTGAAAATTCTAAAATAAAAGCGAGAAAAAAACAAAAACATGACACTTCCAGTAGCGAAGAAGATGAAATACATTTGAAATTATTAGATTCTACACATTCCATAAATAGAATTGGATTGTTTTTTTTGTTGAGAAGAATAGAATATCACAACCAAAAAGAATTTATGGATACAATGCATAAGGTGCCAGAAGTGGTTCCATGAAACGTGTACAAACTATCAAGACCTACCACCTGGTGTTGCTACCAACTGGGGTTGCAGGAGCAAAAAAACGTTCTAAATTGCGATTTCTGGGTTACTGCCAGTGGCTAGCAACATGAAATTAGGCGTGGTATTTATAAGATGTAAATGCTCGCTAACAAGTTTCTAAAGAATTCAATATGTAAAAGGTGTGAAAATGCGCGAAAAACGTTCTAAAATCGTTTTAAATCTCTATTTCTACGCAATCTCAGGAAATATCAAACCGATTTATAAAGAATGGTTGCAATTTGATGGTGACAGTACCTACTCCAACATAGCCTATATTTTATGTTGTTGTCACTACCATTTGGGGGTTGCATGAGAAAATAAACGATCAAGTGCGAGTATTACTCGCGCACAGATGGTTCCATACAGTAAATATATGAATTATTAATTGTATTATTAAAAAACAAAAACGTTGCTAAAAGAATAAAGAATACTAAGACTTTGTAAAAACTATACAACGTAGGGTTGGGTATAACTGTATATACTAGAAAAGTGTAAATGGATATATCATGAAAGTTCAAAGAGATATGGAACCTAAATAATATCAAATATAACAATTCTGTATAACTCATTTTTTAATATTAAACTAATCTGTTTATAACGAACTTAATTCGGTGCTGACAATAAAAGCAGTGCATATTTAAACTTCATATGGCATTTCATAAAAATAAATTCAGCGTAGTAATAACCTTTCTTTCTACATTGTAGCTAAAACAAAACCTTTGTTCAAAGTTTAACTTTGGCATTATACTAAGCGCACTTCGAAAGGAGGTCGCAAGTTGCAATGCCGCCTTGATCCGTGCCGCGTTTTTCCAGATAGGTTTTTAATTAACTTTTAAAGTCACTCGAGGCGTATTGAGTGATCCACTCAATGCAAACTAGTCGCGAATCCCATAGAATTTATGTGATTCATTCTAATTAAAATAGACTGTTTTTAACTATTTGACGTTCATTGCTTTTATACTGCTACTGGGCATTGCATTATACATATATATCATTAAACGTTGTTAACTCGACTTTAAAAGCTGATGGTACATAAAGTACGTCGGCCCTGTCATTAAGTATGTCCAAACCATCCGTATATTTAACGGTTAATATCTCGGCTAATTACTGACGATTTTTTTCGAAAATCATGATCAACAATGATTTTATGCTTCTGATACGATAGGTACCTGCAGCGCTGTTCAACACTTTTGCTGAATGCTTGTAAATCGAAATTTGTGTGTAACGGAAAAATGCAATTTTCTCAAAAAATACGTGACTTAGGGTAATCGCTATAATTTTCCTGCGGGGTGCGTCTACTACCTCTAATTTTTTCATAATTTTAGTTTCAGTAGATTCGGAATTAGATTGGGGGGGGGGACATAATTTTGAGCTACATTTTTGACGATATCTTTGAAAGTATAATACCTAAAAGTAAAAGAAATGCATTTTTGAATTCAGCGTTACGAAAGCTTGCACACACCATCCCCATACGATATTCAAAGAAAAGAGTTTTTTTTCAAGTAGCTTAAATAGCCTTTCTACATTTTTACTAAATATATTTATGAATGTTTAATAATCTGAAAATATGTGGGTCAATAGACTTTATTGCTTCCCCAATTTGAACTTTCCAGGTTCCATAGTTTACGACTAAATTGGTTGTGACAGACAGGCAGACACAGGAGTGACCTTATAATGGTTCCGTTTTTACTTTTTAAGTATGGAACCCTAAAAATGTTATAAATTGCGTTTTGTGTGATACTGAGGGTCTAAGATTTTGAAGTTTGGCATGGTATTTACTTAAAAGATGCAAATGCTTTCTATGAACCGTCGGAAGAAAATTCTAAATTTTAAAGTATTAAGTGAGCTAAAAGCGTTCTAAATTATGATTTTTATGCAATCTTATGAAATATGAAACCGATTTAAAAAGTAATGGTTGCAAATTGTTGGTCATAGAACTTGCTCAAACATAAGCTATATTTATGTCGGTGCCACTACCACCAGAGGGTTGCAGGAGCAAAAACATTCTAAATTACGATTTCTGTGATACTGAATAGGCTAGAAAATTTAAATATGGCATGTTATAAAATATAAATGCCCTTAAGAACAGTCGAAAATAAATTTGAAATGTAAAAGGGGTGAAGCAAATGCAAGGATCGAAAAGCGTTCTAAAAATGCCCTGAATTACTATTTCTATGCAAACTTAGTGAAATAATAAACCGATTACAAAAGTAATGTTGCGAATCAATAGTGACAATCTCTGATCCTACACAGGCTATATTTTATGCCAGTGCCATTACCATCTAGGGTAGGCAGGAACACCCACGTTCCAAAAAAACCTTTAAAATCTTTCTAAATTACGTTTTCTATGGAATATTAGGAAATACCAAACCGATTTCAAAATTAATTTTGGCAAAATAATGATGACAGTCTCTGTTTCAACATAGACATTTTATGTTAGTTCCACTACAACCAGATAGGTGGTAGACTGTTAGACAAGAAGATTGGAATTTGACATGATGGTTAATTTTAAGATGTAAATGCGTGCTAAGAACAGTTTCTAAAAAATTCAAAACTTCAAATGAATACTGATATGAGCGAATGAAATGAGCATAAAAGCTTCAAAATACTTTCTAAATTATCATTTATTTAGAATTAGTTTTAGTTCTTTTTTATTAATTTAAGTCTCATTTCTGACTGATGCAGTGTAATAATGGGGTTTAGTCAAACTCTGTCCTTATAAGTAATTTTTGAATTACTCCTAAAAGTATAATATCTTCTAATGAAAATTAGACAAATTTCACTTAGCATATTTCAACTATTACGCGAGTAAAGCCGCTGGTTTTTCTAGTATATTATAAGTAACTACATTATATTATACAGTAACTACAGAATATTATAAGTAATGTATAATTCATTATTTTTGAAATCGGTTCGGTACTTCCTGAGATTGCGTAGAAATCGCCTTTTAGAACGCTTTTTAGAACGCGTTTTGCGCATTATCACCCCTTTTAAATTTCGAATTTTTTAATACGTGTTTTCAGAGATCTTTTATATCTTATAAGTAACTACCATTCCAATATTCATGCTTCTAGGCCCTTCAGTAACACAAAAATCGCTTTTTTTAGAACGTTTTTTACTCCTGCACCCCTTTGGGGTAATGGCATGGCCATAGGATATAGCCTATGTTCGAACAGGGTCTAACACCACCCTTTTGATACCATTACTTTTCAAATCAGTTCAGTAGCGCCAGAGATTACCTCCTACAAATAAACAAACAAACTTTACTTCTTTGTAATATTAGTATAGGTAAGTATCTATCATACTAAATTTCATGTTTCTAGGCCCTTCAGTAACACAAAAATCGTATTTTTAGAACGTTTTTTACTCCTGCACTCTCTTTGGGGTAGTGGCATGGACATAAGATATGTATAACCTATGTTGGAATAGGGACTTACGCTCGTATTCATGAATAACTTCGACCAAGGGTTAAACCGCGGGTTCAGTAACCCCAGGTTGGTATTTTCAACCGGGAGTTGAAAACTCGTATTCACCGTTTACTTCGGATGAAAAGTTACCCAACTCGGGGTTTCTCGACCTAGGTTGAACGAAATGTGTTTATTGGTTAAAAAAATCACATGCCTTGTTCGGTTTCGCATCGAGACTTCGTTTGTGTATGTTTTGGAAGAAAAACGCCAATTTTTTTTAAAAAAAAGAAAGAAAGATTCAATGTAGTGTGTGTGTGTTTTTTTTTTTTTTCCACAAAATGTATGGACAAAATAAAAACCTGTAAGCATTAAAAATGAATCAACTTAATTTTTCTTGAGTTTTAATATTTTTTAAACAATTGTTTGTTTTTTTAAATTTATTAATGAGTTAAGTTAATGATATGAAACGTGTCAACTGCTAAAATAAATGTTAAAAGGTTCTTTTTTAAAATAAATTTTCGCATAGTTGCTAAAAAGTGAACTTGATTTGGGCCAAAACTAATGAAACTTGATTTGAATAAAAACTAAAATTTTATTTCAACAGCAATTAAGATGATTTCTATTATTAATAGCTCTAGTTAGCAATTAAACAATTTCTGATAATGAAAATATTAAAATGAAGAAAAAAGGAAAAAAATTATGAAAGTAGTCTGTTGTACTTTATATATACTATTTCTTTTATTAGTATAGATGGTATCCCAGATATGTTTAATTCTAATTAAATTAGATAGTAATTAATATTCCAGGTTGACAGGAAAAATGAGTGAAATAATATTAACAGAACTGCAGAAAAAGCGGAACAGGTGATCCTAGCGGTGCCCTGGCACCAGGTACCAAGCCGCAGAGGCGCTCCATAGGCGCATATAGTTATCAATTCCGAGCGATTGATAAACATTTTTTCATTAAACTAGTCGCTAAATAAAACTCTATACTTCCTTTAAGTTTAAACTGTGTGCAGTGGAGATATTTTATAAGATATTATTTAAAGGAACACAAATATTTTAAACTTTTTAAGACTACTAGTGTATAGTGTATGAATTTCCATTCAACACATATAATCGAATAAGGACTTTCCTAAATCATGATAAATGTATTCTGACTACTATCTGGACAAATAAATGTGAAATATTACAGAAAGTTGAATTTTTATCGACCAGCTTTTAGGACCTATCCCCACCCCTACCCCTCCAGCCATATGTATGAGAATTTTTCTATTATCACATTTACAAGATCAAAGCTATTCACTCGATTATCTTTGACTATTTTTTGATAAATTAGCCCAATAATTACGAAATATTATTACATGCACGAAGACACTTGTTTTTGGTTGCAGTGTTGCATTTGAAAAAATGTATTTATTTAGAAAATGTTATTTTATTTTCTATATTTTTTCCAGCTTCTTAATTTCATATTTTTAATTCATTTAGATATCACTTCATTAGATGTAATAAGAATCTCATTTAGAATAGAAATTAAAAGTGGGATTCCTTTTTTTTTTTTTTTTTTTTTTTTTTTTTTTTTTTTTTGATGACTGATTAATGATAGATTTCTAGACTAAATAGGCAGAGTAATGATAGTTTGTAATCTAACAAAACAACTCAAATTAATTATTAATAATTTCATATAATTTTACATTAGCTAATAAATAAAATATCTGTCTGTTGTAGTAGAATCAGTGGAGAAAAACAAGTTCCCATTTGTACCACCCTACCCATTCCCTCTATTTTTTTTCTCTTTTTTGGTGTCATTCTTTAATTTAAATAAATTAAACGTTTCTCAAGATGCTGTGTAAGATATAGAAATAAAAAAGAAAGTTTAAAGTACATATTACCAAAAATAGAAGAATATATGTAATCTCATACATACACATATATATATTATCTATATATTTTTTGACTGGTTTATTTATATATATACATTATATCTCCTTCATTACATGTTGAATTGTTTGCTTTCATAAATACTCATGATCACGAAGAATTCATTTACCTTAAAAATAGTCATTATTACTACAAGGGCTGATAAAAAATATTTTTGTGTGGGGTTATTTTAAAAAGGGAATTTTTTTTTCAACTTTTTAGTAATTTATTTTAATTTAGCCGTCAATTAAGAAACAAAAATTATAAGTGATCTCTAAAAAAAGTCACAATTTCAGGAGGTAACATTGAAAAGTTATTCATTTTAGGATTTATTATTACTATTATTATTTTCGTATAAAATAGTACTAATGCAATATTTTATATTATGTATAGTTTTGAAATTAAAATACAGTTGAAAAATAAATCCAATAAAAATAAATATTTCAAATTCCACAAAAATTGGGAAACATACGTAGAAGCTTACAAACAGTCGTTAAAAAAAAAAGTAATAAAACTCAAATTGTTTAAATTTTAAGTTAAAATATCTAATTTATAGATCTGATTTATATTTATCTCAGTTTGTACATAAACAATAATATATCTTTTACACAATAGACCCAAAATTTAATTTTAAAACATTCTATAAGTACTGATCAAAAATCTACAGAGAATCTATGGATATTCTAAGATAATCTGTGTATTTCTTTACTTAAACAAAAATGCAAATTAGCCTGAGTCTCACATTTTAATTAGAACTTATGCAAGTATGGCGTTTATTTCGGTCCTGTTAAAATACATTTGTGAATTTTTTAACATCAAAATTGCAAAAAATAAATGATCTTAAACGCGACAGTTGTTACTTTAAAACAAATTATTCGGCTGTTTAAGTAATATTGGCTATTTTTAAGGCAAATAAATTTTTCGCGACCACGCGTATTTGTGTAAACAAACAATTAAACATGTATTCAATATATAGAGGCTATATACATAAATATAAACAAATCAGATAAAAATATTGAAGATAATTACATATATATGAGATTACATACCTTTGCATAATGTTATTCCGTTTTATTTAATAGTAGAACTTCTATGTTTTACACAGCACCTTCTTCTATCAACACGTCTGCCGCCATTGTAAAATGGCGGTCCTCTCACTCTCACCGCTTGTTTTTCGTTAAATACGCATGCTCGGTTGAAAAATGCTGGGTTGAACTTGCAGTAGACCAAGGTTGGGTTACTGAACCCGGCGTTAAATTTTAACCTCGAACCGGTTCAGTGGGGTTGACGGTGAATGCCATTTGAGTTTTCAACCCGGGTTTTCAGCATAACTCCGGGTCGAAGTTATTCGTGAATACGAGCGTAAATCATTACTTTTGAACTCGGTTTGATACTTCCCGAGATTGCGTAGAAATCGCCATTTAGAACGTACTTTATAATGCGTTTTGTGCATTTCAACCGCTTTTAAATTTCGAATTTTTTAAGAAATGTTCTTAGAGACCTTTTATATCTTATAAGTAAATACCATTCCAAATTTCATTTTTCTATGCCCTTCAGTAACAAAAAAAAATCGCATTTTTAGAAGTTTTTTTGCTCCTGCATCCCCTTTGGGGTAGTGGCATGGACATAAGATATAGCCTATTTTCGAACAGGGAATAACACTATCATTTTGATACCATTACGTTTGAAATCGGTTCAGTATTTCCAGAGATTACCTCCTACGAATAAAAAAACAAACAAACTTTATTTCTTTATAATATTAGTATAGATTAAATGGCTGCTTACCTTAAAAACATCCGGATCTATGTACTGAATAGAATTATTGAAGAACGACAAAAGTGTTAATTTAGTCAATCCTTGAAGATGTTTCCCTTGTAGAGATGTGAGACAACTTGAATTAATATTTATACTAACAATCGAGTTGCTTACGAATCTAAAATCCGGAATAACCTAGAATAAATAAACGTTGATGCTTAGTAAACTACAATTAGTTCAAATACACAGTCAATAATGAGGCGTTTTTTAGGAATAACTTACCGTTTTATTAGATAAGCAGAAATGTCAGGAAAACTTTTTCAAAAAAGAAAAAAATATTTACTTGAAATTTTATCACATATTTAGAGTAAAACAACACAAATTACATTTGCTCTATTAATTCTTGCTCACATATTTGCGCACTTTATACGCAAAAATGCTACTTAATCAATTTCTTTACGTTAAAATATTTAAATCATAATTTAACCCTCATCATATCCAGATACACGAGAAATCTGGTATTGCTATCTTTCACCTGTTACAGTGAATTACTGATGTCATTTCAAAACCATCTGAAGACGCACGAGAATATATGCAAACGAATCAAAGATTTTTTTCTAAATATCAGTAATACTAACACATAAATTCTACTAGCTACATTTACATAATCATTAATAGCAAATATGGCTGTTCTGTTCTATTAATGCTAATTCTACCAGTGTCAAATGACACTTTTTTTAAAGATTTCGATTTAATTTTATAACTTTTAGATTAAAACAACTACAAATCATTTTTAATACATTGAAGACATTTTTTTATTATTATTACATTCAAAAACTACGAGCAAAATAAACATAAATCAAAAACGATGTCATTTAACACTATTTCTACCAGTGTCAAATGACATCGTTTTTGATTTATGTTTATTTTGCTCGTAGTTTTTGAATGTAATAATAATAAAAAAATGTCTTCAATGTATTAAAAATGATTTGTAGTTGTTTTAATCTAAAAGTTATAAAATTAAATCGAAATCTTTTAAAAAAGTGTCATTTGACACTGGTAGAATTAGCATTAACAGAACAGAACAGCCATATTTGCTATTAATGATTATGTAAATGTAGCTAGTAGAATTTATGTGTTAGTATTACTGATATTTAGAAAAAAATCTTTGATTCGTTTGCATATATTCTCGTGCGTCTTCAGATACACTATTTCTGCCATATATAGTAACAATGTTAGTTGTATATTAAAACATTTACAAAATACACAAGATTAAAATGTTAAAGCATATACAGATAGGTCAATCATTGGTCATTTTTCAGTGTTCATATAAAGAAGATCGTATTCGTGAAATTAAAGTAATAATAATAATAATAATTAGAAAACGGGAATTCTGCTTTTTTCAGAATTTAGTGTCGCCCCCCGATGAAAAAAAAAATATACATGTATATAAATATAGATAGTACAAAGCATATTTCTGTTTTAAGTCTTAAAATACACGCTTTTATTTTATATAAAATGACGTCATTCGTATCCGCAGAAAAAATCCACATTTACGATCCAGTTTTAAACAACATCTACAGGGTTGGGCAAATAAAAGTGGCCCGGAACACAGAGTTCAAGGTTACAAAGAAACACAGCAAAGGAAAGGAAATACTAGTTCGCTAAACCGCCTATAGCAGATGTTGAAAATGAGCACCATTCATCTCTTGGCACTTTTGGGCCCTAGTCAGCAAGTTGCGGAAAGCAGATCGAAGCTGGACTTGTGGAATTGCTGCAATCTCATCAGAAATGTTCTGCTGCAGTTCTTAAAGACCATGAGGGTTGTTGCGATCGTGTTGAGGGTTCCCCACAAACATACAAAAAGTAACTGACAGATCATGTGACCTGGGTGGCCAGCTAAGGCCGAGACCAGACTGACCTCTGCTAACAACCCTGTCAGGAGTGAAGGTTTATTGACTGTATTTTTCCCTGACCACTAGCCACCCTGATCTTCACCTTTGCACTGATCAAACTTACCCACTAAGTTCTGAACCGGTTTTGATCACGTGGTGTGCGCGTCAATCATTTACGTCCAATCGTATCCACTCATCCGGGTCACTTTTATTTGTCCCACACTGTATATTAAAGTTTGCATAGGACGTCACTATCGCTGAAAAATACACAAATCCAAAAAAAGAGATATCGTTATTCAAGAAACTCGACAAAAAAACTGACTATCTAATGATTCGTACGCCTTCATGTGTTTGTAATATTAATATAGATACTTAAAATTAAATATAGTTTATAATAGCTCCGTGTTTTACCAGAAATCATATTATTTATATTTTTTCAAAATATCAGGTATTTTAATTGCATTTTTTCCAGTTGTTATGGGAAAATGGCAACAAAAAGATATAATTACATTTTCCAACTATTTTTTCTTTACTTTCTACAGAAATGGAGTACTTGCGTTGCCAAAATTAAACAAATGGCGCTAAAAACTACAAAAAATAAATAAATTGAGAAGCAGTTTTCAAGCAGATTGTATTTAAAAGTACATTTTTCCCAATACGACGGTATAAAAATTGAAAATGTGCGAAGCTTAGAAGTTAAAAAAATTATAGTAGAGTATTTAACCGCACAATGATACATCTGCTTTGTTTTACGGCTGGCTTATACACCGAAACGTTATTTTTTAGAAACGACACTTTAAATGCTGGAAGAAATAAACAGCATATCGGGGGATAATCTATCTATCTATCTATATATTATGAAATATTACAACATATTATCTATATGGACTTAATAGTGAAATATTTAATAGACCTGTTAACCCCTTGAGGGGCAAGCAATTACGTTTGTGAAATGCTGAGTTCCCACCGGAATCTTTGAAAAATTCTATTTCAAAATAAGTAAAAGCAATTTTACGGCTTTTTTCCACCAAAGTTAGAAAAGTAAAATTTAATAAAATTTTTCTGGTGTAAAACTTCATTAATCGTAGGTGGTATATAATATATACCGGTGCCCCTCAAGGGGTTAAAGTGTTTTCACCTATAAATCTGTACCTTGGAACAAAAAGGACCAATGTCCATTTTTCTCAAGTGGCAGGAAACGCAATTTAAGTTTGAGGAATTTTAAGAATCTTGCAACGATTTCTGTACTATTATTTTTCAAAGTTGTACCTTTCAATTCAGTAATGTTTTTCTCACTACAATCTAATGTTACATTGATTTAGTTTTTTTTTTTTTTCTTTTCTTTTACATTTTAAATTGGCCCTTTTTATATTAACAGTAAGTAACATTGGCCTCGACAAAATATTTTATTTTCAATTATCTAATATTGGGAGGACTTTGGCCCTTTTAACAATTACTTTATATCGCATCCTGAATCCATTCGTGTATTTAACTGAAATTTCTCAATTTTGGAAATTGGCCCTTTTTGTTCCAAGGTACAGAAATAATATTATTGATTATTCTCCAATTTATCCTACTCTTAATCATAATTTAAATTGTAAAACAACACGAAACAAGTGTGGAAAGGGTTCTTTAGCAGTAGCAGTTTCCAAAAAATATATCACTAAACAAATAAATAATCTTCAAAGTAACTATTTAAAGAATTATAACTGGTTATGAATTCGAAAATACATATTTGCAATTAAAAAGAAACAGATTGTACAACAACTAAATGTATTTCTCAGTTAATCTTTTAAATATTAATTTACAAAAAAAAACATAAAATTCAAAACATGAATACGCAAATGATAATAACTTTTTCAAATCAAATATTTAATAAAATTAATATCAATTCTATAATTAATGATAAAAACTGTTATTTTCCTATTAATAATCTTCAACTATCAAAAACTTTTAAATATCCGAATACAATTGGTAGAAAGATTTCTAACTACAATACATTTTCAAAAAATACATCTGCAGCAAGTACTTTTCCGTGTAAATGCAATGACCCCACTCTAAAAAAATACATAAACAATAATCATGGACATATAATTACTGGAAATCTTAATATTGTTAATGAATTTAAATTGAAAAAAACTAATGGGTTATGGTACTAAATATAGACTTCCATCTAAATTTAATGTAATATCTATTATAAAACAGTTTACATATGATATAGATATTTTTATATAAAAAATTTCAAATTCTTACAATAAACCAATTGAATATTTTAATCAATGGAAAATACTAGTTATTGAAAAATTAAGTAGGGCTTTAAAATATAATATTTCCGATTTGGTTACTATTAACACAAAGCATTTTTTCCAACAAATTACTAAATTACAAAAAAACTACATTATTACATATGTAGACAAATCTCCTAATAATTATGCAATCATATGTAAATCTTATTATCACCAACTTCTTACTCCCTGTATTTCTTCTAATAAATCTTTTCAAAAAACTAATGAAAATGTAATAGTAAATAATCGTAAAATTCAAAGTTATTATAAACTATTAACTATTCTATCTACTAACTTTAATTATCCTTATTTAGTTCTTATTCTCAAATTTCATAAGAAACCAATTAAATTTAGAACTGTAACTATTGGATGCAATACATATAATAATATAGCTAATAAACTTCTATTAAAAATTCTTAATCAAATATATATACTGACAACAACCAATGATAATACACATTGTATAAAAAATAGCTATCAACTGGTCAATATTATGAAAAATCTTAAATGTGTAAATAATATAACGACATACGACTTCAAAGATCTTTTTAATAATATAGATTTATTAGATTTACATAATATTATAAATGTATTATTTAAAAAGTATCATCATAAACTGGATTTACCATTTAATATAGACTAGCAGGAATGACCGAGCTAAGCTCCGTCAAAATTAGCTTTCTGTTTATCTCGATATATTTTCCCCACTGAATTATTCTTGCTGTTTTAGATGCAATTAGCTTGACCGTGAAACATAGTGACCCAAAATGACCAAGTAATCGAATTTTTTCGAACATGCGACTTATCACAATGCTCTTCTTGAGCCTGAAAACAATGGAATACAAAATTTAGTGAAAATCGTTAGTCGTTTTCTAGGTAAAATAAGCTTGATCCACGTTGATTCAAAAAACCACTAACCGAAATTCATCGACAGATGTGTGCTATTTCAATGGTCTTTTTGTACTGTGAAACGGTATAACAAAAAAATTGCCAAAATTGTTTGAACCTTTTTGAGATGCCGTTAGCTTGACCCCGACCCATTATCACCAAAATGACCCACTAATAGCTTGAGCATGCGACCCAGCCTAGTGGCTTTATCTTATCCAGAAACGGTGTAGTACAAAGTTTTGTCAAAATCTTTTGAGCTATTTTTTAGATACAGTTAGCTTGTATCTATTTTGGGTCCATTAGGACCCAAAATGACCCATTGATTGAATTTTCTTGAACGTGCGACCCTTCCCAATGCTCTTATCATGACCGGAAACGGTATTATACAAAATTACGTCAAAATGTTTTGAAGCGCTTTTTAAATACAATTATCTTGACCCTGATCCACTGTGTTACAAAATGCTCATTAATCGAATTTTCTTGAACATGCGACCTAACCCAATGGTCTTGTTGAGCCCCAAAACGATAGAATACAAAATTTAGTCAAAACCGTTTAAGCCGTTTTTTAGATACAATTAGCTGGACCCTGACCAGCTATGACCCAAAATGACCCACTAATTGAATTTTATCGAACATGTGACTTAGGCCAATGGTCCTCTCATGAACAGAAACGGACGTATATTAAAAAAATTTGTGAAAATGTCTTGAGAGGTTTTTTTAGATATAATTAGCTTGACCCTGACCCATTATGCCCCACTAATCGAATTTTCTCGAACACGTGACCCATCCCAATGGTCTTTTCGTGTCCGAAAACCATATATTACAGAATTTCGTCAAATCGTAGTGCCGTTATCTAGATAAACTTAGCTGGACCCACGGTGACCCAAAAATGACCCACTAATCGAATTTTCTTGAACACGTTACCCATCCCAATGGTTTTTTCGTGCCCGAAAATGGTTAGATTCAAAATTTAGTCAAAATCAATTGAGCCGTTCTATATATATTATTAGCTTGACCCTGACCCATTATGACCCAAAATGACCCACTAATCGAATTTTCTCGAACACGAGACCCATCCCAATGGTCTTTTCGTGCCCGAAAACAGTAGGGTGCAAAATTTCGTCAAAATCGTTAGAGCCGTTATCTAGATAAACTTAGCTTGACCCACTGTGACCCAAAAATGACCCACTAATCAAATTTCCTCGAACATGCGACTTAGCTCAATAGTCTTCTCGTAATCTAAAACTGTAGAATATAGAGTTTAGTGAAAACGTTAGAGCCGTTTTATAGATAAAAATAGCTTGACCCACAATGACCCAAAAATGACCCACTAATCAAATTTTCTCGAACATGTGAGCTAGCCCAATAGTTTCTTCGCGTCGAAAAACGGTTGGATGTGAAATTTGGTCAAAATAGATTGAACCGTTTTTTAGATATAATTAGCTTGACTTTGACCCATTACGACCCAAAATGACCCACTAATCGAATTTTCTCGAACACATGATCTAGCCAATGGTCTTATCATGCTCGAAAATGGTAAGATACAAAATTTCGTCAAAATCGGTTGAGCCATTCTCTAGATATAATTAGTTTGACCCTGACAAATTATGACCCAAAATGACCCACTAATTGAATTTTCTCGAACACGAGATCCATCCCAATGATCTTTTCGTGCCCGAAAATGGTTAGATACAAAATTTAGTCAAAATCGATTGAGCCGTTCTCTAGATATTATTAACTTGACCCTGACCCATTATGACCCAAAATGACCCACTAATGGAATTTTCTCGAACACGAGACCCATCCCAATGGTTTTTTCGTGCCCGAAAACAGTAGGATGCAAAATTTCGTCAAAATCGTTAAAGAAGTTATCTAGATAAACTTAGCTTGACCCACGGTGACCCACTAATCGAATTTTCTCGAACATGTGACTTAGCCCAATAGTTTTCTCGTAATCCAAAACAGTAGAATATAGATTTTAGTGAAAATCGTTAGAGCCGTTTTTTAGATAAAATTGGCTTGACCCATAGTGACCCACCAATCGAAGTTTCTCGAACATGTGACGTAGCCCAAAAGTTTCTTCGTGTCGAAAAACGGTTGGATGTGAAATTTGGTCAAAATCGATTGAGCCAATTTTTAGATATAATTAGCTTGACCTTGACCCATTACGACCGAAAATCACCCACTAATCTAATTTTCAAAAACACGTGACCTAGCCCAATGGTCTTATCATGCCCGAAAATGGTAAAATACAAAATTTCATCAAAATCGTTAGAGCCGTTTTTAAGATAAAATTTACATACACACACACACATACATACATACACAATTTATTGCTCGCATTATAGTATAAGATATAGCTTATTTTAAATCTTTAACAAACTTCATAATCTATAATAATTATATCTTGCAAGATAACACATTATATTTACAGCACGTCGGTATACCACAAGGAGGTTGTACATCCAGTTTATTATCAGACTTATACTTATATCACTATGAACGTACTTTTACTAATAATAATTTGCATTTATATCGTTATATTGATGACATAATTTTAATTGCCACTGATAAAACTAATATTTCTCTATTTCCAGTAGATTATCCCACTAATTTTGAATTAACGGAAAACCTCTTATCTAACAATACAATTAACTTCTTAGATCTTAAAATTACAATAAAAGACAACAAAACAATAACAGATCTATATGATAAACGTAAAGAATTTAAATTCAAAGTTAATACATTTACTAATTTTAAATCTTATCTTCATAATTCTGTGTATCGTAATATAACCCTTAATCATTTATATAGAATAAAATGTTTATGTTCTTCTCATCTAATTAACAATAGTATTAGAAAACTAATTTATGTTGCATTAAATTATGGTTTTCCAAAAAAAAACATATATTCTTTAATATACAATTAGTACTTAAATTATCTTAAAAAATAAATTAACACATGCGTAAACAAAATTACAAAAAATATATATAAAATAAGAAAATAATTATAAAAAATAAAAAATTGTAAAATAATAATAAAAAATATTATAGGACGGATGGGTGGGTAGATGTTAGAGTACGAGGGAGGGTGGCGTTGTCTGGATAATACGCAATGGTTAATTTATTTAAAAAAAAAGGGGAGGGGGCATTTGATTTATAACTACGTTGCTAATACACATTTCATAATGGATGTTGATTCGATGCTTTTATATGTATAATGATGAAGTTATATTTATATATCAATTCATATTAAATTTATTCATCTTCATTAATATTTAATAAAGTTTACGATTAACTTTTATTTCATTTTTAGTCCACTCACGACAATATTATATTAATTTCTAATAGTATGCCATCTTTATAGAGAATAATATGCATAATAAATTTATTTGATATAACTATTGCTATGACAGTATATATTAAAATTTGGTTATTTGTTTTTTATTATTCCTCTATCCTTTTTAACCTTGTTTCATTTTAAACTTAATTAGTGTTCAATGATTATTACTCGGTTTTCTGTGTCTGGTAGTCCCAAATTCATATTTTTTAGCTTTTTAATGGCTAATATGAAAATAAACCACACACTTTATTTGTGAATTTTAGGCATTTGGGAACTGAAGATTCTGACTAAGTTCTACAAATATCCATTTTTCTTTTCCTGTTCATTTTATTAATTTAATTATTTTTAATGTTTGATGCTAACTCTTAGTGTTTTTTAAGTGTCATATTTATATATATTTATTATATATAATTTATTTTATATGTTTTAGCATATTGCTATATAATATTATCAATGTAATAAAATTATTTAAATTCTCCGTATAGATTAATTGGGTTTGGTAGCAGAATATATTGTATGCATTATATGTTATTTATATTCTAATAACTAGTTATTACATCTGTTATAGTTAAATTTCATTATAAACATGTTTATTTATGTCTTTATGATGCATAGTATCTTAATAATAATAATTGTAGCTAATCTAATAACATTTATCTTTATTTAATATTTTTGTGAGTAATGATATATAATATGATATTATTTATTTATTGGGCTATGTTGGGTAAAGCAGATGGTAAAATTTGAAAGCATTAGCTTCAATAAGGTTACTATGATACCTTTATTTAAATACATAGAAATTTTAATTACTAGGGATATAATATCCATTTTCATTACAACTAAATATAATTATATAAATGGACAGTTAAATGAATAGAAATAATTATACAACCTGTGGCCAGAAAGTTCGGTGAATGAATTTTTATTTCAAATACAGTATTGTACAGCATCAAATACAATTTACTGTCCTTCAAAATAATCTCCATGGATGGTAATACACTGTTGGGAACGAATATATAAGTGCTGGAAAAACTCCGTCGCCTAAAAAAAACCAAGGTACGGTCAGAAAAATCGTGTATAAAGACAATACTTTTCTCATTCTTTGACTCTGATGGTCTCATTCAGAAAGAATTCCTCCCTGAGAGTACCACATTGAATGCTGTTGCCTACGCCGATGTTCTAAAGCGTTTACTGCAATGGATCCGTCGCGTTCGCCCTGAGTACGCCACGCAAGACTCCTGGACTCTTCTCCACGATAATGCCTGGCCACACACCGCCTTGGTTGTAAGGCAGTTTCTGACCGCGAATGGAGTTGTGACACTTGATCACCCCCTTATTCACCTGATTTGGCACCTGCGGACTTCTTCCTCTTCTCCAGATTGAAGTCAGCCCTGAAGGGAAAGAGATTTACGGACATCACCGACATTCAATGCAGTGTGACGGCCGAGCTGAAAGCCATTCCGAAAGAACTGTTTTACAGGAGTTACCAGGACTTATATAATCGTTCCCAACAGTGCATTACCATCCATGGAGATTATTTTGAAGGACAGTAAATTGTATTTGATGCTGTACAATACTGTATTTGAAATAAGAATTCATTCACCGAACTTTCTGGCCACAGGTTGTATAATTGGATAAAGAATGTTAAAAATAGTATGGCGAGAATAGAAATGAAATGGAGGTGGGAAAGGAAGAAAGCATTGATTAATTTATTCAATTAAGGAAATTTTTGAATGTCTTTTATCTATATTTTTATTCTCTTTTAACTATTTGATATTGTAAAAAGAAAAACATAGCTTAAGTAATTAGGTCAAAATGCTTTCATTTTTGCATAATAGATGGCAGCACCAAAAGTTAGTTTGTATTATATCTAAAACTTTTAATAGTGTAATATTCTTTCATCTTTCTTTCAACACTAGGTGGCACTAATGCTAGTTTATGGACACAATGTAAATTAATAGTTTTGGGAATTTTTTACTTTAGTTAAGTAAATTTATAAGAGTTAATCAATGGCGGATCTAAGGCGGGGGGGGGCGATTGCACCCCCCCCCCTTGCGCAAATAAAGGGTTTGCAAAACGTCATTATGCATCCTCACAGGAGATGACTTGAGGCGAAGCTCGAGTCCGGCGCGACCCGGGCCGAGTAGCACCATTTTAAAACCACGAGACTCGGCCTGGGTAAGGTCTTCGCTCTTTTAGAGCCGGACCGTGCCCTAATTTTAAAATTTTCTGCAAATTCGAGTCGGGCCAGACTTATTTTTCTTCCAGGTCGAGCATGGCCTGGACCAGGGCTGCGGAGTCAGTGGGAAAAATGGACGACCCCTACTCCGACTCCGGAAATGTAAACAGATCCGACCCCAACTCTTTCACTCAAAAATGGGCCTGACTCCGACTCCGACAACTCAGCCCTGCTTATAAAATGGACGACTCCAACTCCGAGAATTTTAACAGATGCGTCTCCGACTCTTTCGCTCAAAAATGGGCGCAACTCCGACTCCGACTCCGCAGCCCTGGCCTGGACTTCATTCTTCCTAGAGGTCTGCACTGCAAAAATTTCCAGGTCGGGGCTAGAGCCGGAATCAAAGCTAAACGTTCGGTCCGTTTCCGCCCGTATGATAAGCAGTATTGGTCCGACCGCCACCCGTGCACTTCTCTAAATTCTTATCTCCGAGTCCAAGTTGGTCTGGCATTTTACTAATTTGTTATTTGTAAAAATTATATTTATGTTGTACATTTGTTTAGCGAAATCTTTAAAAATTTAATTTGATTTGATAAGTTACAGAGATGCATTTTTAAAAATCTACTTTTTTTTGTAGAGCTTTAAACTTGTGATTTTCTTTTACCATCCGTTTCTTTCATTCTAAACTGATTTTCTTACAGGATTTTCATTTGAACGTATTTGTCTAAGTAATGATTTTTATGTAGTGTTTATGTACATAATTGCCTAAATAGTCATTAATATTAATGTTTTTCTGTATTCATGAATTTCGAGCATAATCTAAAATAAAATATGAGCATAAGTAAGTGTGCTTTATGAATAATTTTAATTGCAAAATGCAGGCTGGGCTGGAGTCGATTTTTTAGCTTTTATACCGGGGCGGGCCAATAATTTTTTATGTGGATTGCACCTGGAAATTTCAGCCCGGTAAATCTCTAACTGACACATCGTAGCCAGCTTTTTTTTAAATGCTTCTTTCAGCCATCATCCCATAGCTACTGAATAAACCGGGTGTACTAAAATGGACTGACTGATTTTAAATACAATTCAATAACTTGCAAATGGCGACAGCTATTAAAAAAAATACTTGAATGAGGGTTATGTAAGATGTCAGGATCAGGCACTGGCTAACTAGCTGTTTAGAGAATTAGCCGGAACATCCCGCCCAGCGCTGGACGGCTGTCCAACATCATCATAAAATGGCAAATGCACTACTCTCGTAATATTTCTACGTAACGTACCTGTAGAGGTCTTAAGATCGATTACACGGACTTTTCCGAATTTTTCGAAAATTTAACACTCTCGCTTGGCATCCCGCGATTTCCACGGCCAACGTAAAAGTGGCAAAATTTGCGCAACCCGCTATTTCCGCAGCTTTTCTTTTTTTTAATGATCTAATTCTATTTAAAAGAGAAACTCTTTCACAAAGATTTTGGACATATTTGAACTCTAAAATATATGCAGATTTGAAATATGTAATAAACTAAATGCGCAATTTTTGAACCTATATTCATAATATATATATACATATATATATATACGCAGCGAGAGGGTTAAGGCATTCGATTCTAAAAATTCTAAAAATTCACCAATCCGAAAATTCGGATATAAAAATAATCACGAATTTTGAAAAATAGCCGCCATAAAAAATCTATTTCGTCAATCGTTCGCAGGAAATAACTTTAATTTCGTCAAAGAATCGCGGGATAAACGTAAATTTGATCAAAGGGCCACGAAATTCTTCAAATGATCACGGAAAACGCGAATTTTTTCAAAGGACCGCGGAGAAAACGCAAATTTTGTAAAAAAAAAAAAAAACTACGAATTTCTTCAAAGGTTCGCGAAAACATTCAAGTTTTATCAAAGAAACGCAAATTATATATCAAAAGGTCGCAAAAGAAATGCGAATTTCGTCAAAAATTTGCGAAAAAACTAGCATTGCGTCAAAAGATTACGGAGAAAACGCGAATTTCTTCAAATAATTGCGGAAAAAGCTAATTTCGTCAAAGGATTGCTGAAAAATTGCAATTTTCTTCAAAGGATCTTAGAAAAAACGAGAATTTTGTCAGAGTGTCGCGGGAAAAAAACGCGAATTTAATCAAAGGGCTACAACAAAATTACCCTAATTTCGTCCAAGGGTTGCAGAAAAAACGTAAATTTCGTCAAACGTCAATCCTTCTCGCAAGAGTGAAAACCCAATACGAAACTGATCCAAACCCGAAATATTATATGTCAATTTGCCATAAACCCACGCACTAGGCGCAGCTAAAAAGTATAAGTTAACCCGACCCGCAGCAGAAAAGTAGAAGTCAACCGGACCTAAACCCGACCCACAGCAAAAAAGTAGGTGTTAACCCAACCCGCAGCAAAAAGTAGAAGCCAACCGGTCTCAAACGCGACCCACAGCAAGAAAGTATAAATTAACCCGACAAGCAGCAAAAAATAGACGTCAACCGGACCCAAACGCGACCTACAGCAAAAAAGTATAAGTTAACCCGACCAGCAGCAAAAAACAGAAGTCAACCGGACCCAAATCCGACCCGCAGCAAAATGTAGAAGTAACACGACCCGCAGTGAAAAAAATTAGCCCCGACCCGCGCATCAGATTGGAGTCTCCAAATTTCCAAAATCGCCTTCCCCCCTTGAGGACTTTCCAGATCCGCCCTTGGAGTGAATCTGTATTTTAAATACTAATATTGTAATGATTTTCTATTTATATTAATTAACTGTATTCATCAAGGTATTTCAAAATAAATTAACTGCAACTATTAGGTATTAATATCTGTGTTTACTTAACTACAAAAATAACCTTAAAGTTATAGCGGTTATGGATATCATGTGCTGGTGTGTGTTTGGATTAAATAAAAATGGGGTTAAATTAGGTAGGCTGTGTAATATTACTATATTTCATTGATATAAATTAATTATTTAAAAGGTTGTATTGATTTTTCCATTTCATGGCATTTAACATTATTCTGTTTTCATCTTGCATCTATTCTTTTGGTCATGTAGTCTTTTGGGTACAGGGGAAAAAAATTTCAGCTTTTAGCTTTTTTTCTCTACAGAAAACGACTATTTTACTTATATATTTGAATTCTGCATCCTTGATAACGTAATTCAATTTATAAGCTTTTCAATTATTTTTATAGGTATCCATATTTTTCTTTTTTTTCTTCCATATTAATACTCGTAAGATAGTACTTTTGGTATCCATGTTATGTATATTGGGGGTAGTGTATTTGTTATTGTCCTTTCATTCAGAATATCACAGTTTTTGTTGGTGGTCGGTAATGTTTATTTAATGGTTATATATATATATATATATATATATATATATATATATATATATATATATAAGTCAATTGTCTGTGGGTAAAGACAGACTTTTCTCCATGATCACCTACTGCCACCCACACGCGGTTGTAGTGGTTAAATAGCCCTTGGTTTCCTGCTGTTAGTAAGACAGTTTGGTCGCGGTGGGCGGAAGTGGGGGATTACAGGGACACTCAAAATAATTACGTTACATTACGGCCTATGGGGAAAAATCGTTTGAGATAGTTTTTAATCTTTATCTACATATATAAAAGGCCCAGCCGAAACTACTGAACCTAGAAGCATGGAAATTGGGGAGAAATAGTCACTAAGGACGATTTTTTGAAAATTCACCCTTAAATAAGTTCAAAGGAGGGGGGGGGGGTCGAAAATTTTAAAGCACGTGGCCATATCTCAGCAGTCGTTTTAGTTCCGTGAAATTATAGAAAATAAATCTAATAAAAAAAATTAAACACATGTTTCTGCGATTTTGGAAATTCCCCCCTTAAGGGGGTTAAAGGGAAAAGTCGAAACTTTTTTAATATTTTGCTATATCTTAGTAGCCGTTTTAGCTAGAAGCGTGAAATTCCAGAAAATAAATTACTAAAAAATAATTGAAAACATGTTTCAGCGATTTTACAAGTTCCCAATCCTAAGGAGTTTAAAAGAGAGTGGAGGTCGAAAATTTTAGAACATTTGGCATATCTCAGCAGTCATTTTAGGTAGAAGCATGAAATTCAAGATACAAACATACTAAAAAAATAGGTAAACACATTTCATCTTTGCTAGATATATTTCGTTTGATTCAAGGTTCTTTTAGAAAAACCGACCAGTGAAGCGGGCGAAGTCCGCTAGTAATAATAATAACAATGAATGGATTGAAACCGCAGAATTTTCATAAGAATTGTTTTGGAAATTTCTCTAAAATAGTCAATACAAGAATAGATCAAAAGTTAACAAAACTTCGACAGAATCACAATTTCCAAAATAAAATGTCTCTTAATGTAGTCTTTATATACACAAAAATGACAGTTTATAAATTAGAAATAGATATATAGAAATTGAGAGGGGAAACTTAGAGCTATAGACAGTTGAGCGCCTCATAGTGAGTAAACAGTAACGAAAATTTTAAGCGTGTTTTTTTTTTTTTTTTTTTTTTTTTTTTTTTAACAGCATTTTCAAAATTGGTGGACACTCTATCGCTGCCAATTTCGAGTTAATCAACTTGATTTTCTTAAAAATGAATCGTTACATATTTTGTAATTGAAAGACTTCAAGTACGTTTTTCGATATCTACCCTATATATATATATATATAAACTCCTAACGAAACGAATTTATGAAAATAATTTATGAAACGATTTTATGAAAAGACTGATTAAGTTTCATAGCTATTTCTCCTAAAATATGTACGTTTGGCGGTGAAATTAATATCAATTATCCGCATTGATCCACAAGTGTCAAAAGCGATATTAGAATTTTGAATTTTGAATTAGTTATCAAGATATTATTATTTTTTAAAAATTTAATGACATTTCTTTAATGATGGCAACTAAATTACTCCTTTTTGTCAAAAAAAAGAGAAAAAAGATAGGGATTATTAAATTCATTCTTTTTCGTCATTTTCAAAATAAAAATACCTTTATTTCAATCGATTGTGAAGACAATATTGTGATTAAATTTTGTTTTTCAGGAAATTTTGAAAGAATATTAACTTTTTTTTAAATTTCGACTGTCAGGAATCAGTTTATTTTAGAAATCAAAAATCATCTGTCATCCTCAACTTTGAAATAAATTCCAAAAACGTAAAAAAAAATCCATTTCTGTTGAAAATAAGAGAGAAAAAGGGAATCGAAAAGGATTATTAAGTTTTTTTTTTTTTTTTTTTTTTTTTTTTTTTTTTTTCGTCATTTTCAAATTGAAATTTAAAAGTAAAATTATTAAACAGAAAGAAAATTTCAAAATAAGAATTATATGATCACGTGTAGACGTGTATCACGTGTAGACGATATTGAAAATTACGTCAAAAAAATGACACGAAAATGTTAAAAAAATATGAACTCTTTAAAATAATAAATTTCTTACACGCGAAACGCATTTCAAGGTGATGTTTACGTCATATGTAAAACGACCAAATATAAAATATCGTCATATTTAAAGTGGCTAAAATAATTAAATGTGGAAAAATTTTAATGGTGAAATTATTCGTGTCGTATTTAAAAAGATTAAATAGTAATATTCTCAAACATTTTTAAATTAAATAATATATGTCGCCGTGAATCTTAAAAGAGAAAAAAAAAACCTTTAAAATAAATAAATTATTCCATGAGAAATGCATTTAATAGTGAAAATTACGTCATATATTAAACAAACACATTTACAACAATTTTCATTCCGGAGAATTTTAACGTGACGTCACACGGTATAAAAATAGTGCGGCTAGCAACTTTGTTTAGATATTGCATCACTTGATGCAGCATAAATACAGATAAATGTATGCACAAAATACTTTCGTTTTATTTTGTGCCAATTCCTATTCTATAAAACATATTAGAAAATTCGGATATTCTTATGAATTAATATGAAGAATATACATTATAAAACACGAAAATATGCATAATATAGTGTATTAAAATAGAGTGAAGAATTCATGAATAAACTATACCTGTTCCTGAGAAAAAAAACTAAAGCTCTATCAAAACATAAAATATAACTTAAAAATTCAAAACACGATGGTTTTCAATACCGTGGTCCGCAAAACTTTCTCCAAGCAGACGGGGCTTTTAAACCTTATCGTTTTACACACGCTGATTTTCAAACGTGTAATTGATCTTACTTATCAATCCGCAAAACAGCTGTCCCGACCGCGGTGGATGAAGCCATGGTAACCGAAAAAGGCTCCATTCAAAGGGAAAAGCATGTCAATCCTATTACAGAAGATAGCCGCCCTTATAGCAATAATATCATTCAATCTTCAGTAACCTGACAAAATTATTAAACAGGACACTTTTTAGAGGCTGCGAAGCCTGAATGGAGGTTGGTGAACGTAGCTCGCAGGGGGCTGGGCCCCCTAATATTGATATAGATATGTTCTATGTAAGTTTACGTTAGTAACGAAATTTTGTGCTTAAAAACTTATTTCTTATGCTTTGAATCAATGCCATTTCACTAAAATGCGTTTTTTCAAACGTACTTTTTTACTAGTAAGACTGGTCTATAATGTAGTCTAGTTACTAGACTAATGATAGGCTCGAAGTAGCAAGAGTCGTTAGGTAGCTTCATCACCCCTTCCCGCTTTTCGATGTCTTTAATTTGTGCTATTTTCTTTTTAAATTTGTCATGTTTCAATGCTTGATTTTTTTAACCTGTCTTTCGCTAGAGTGTCTTTTACTCGGGACGTGGCTGGGGACCTATGAACCTTGCTTCCGCAAAAGAGTCGGAATAAGTGGAAGAATAAAGGGCTGCGGACGAAAAGAGGCCGCTCGCCGCGGCGGCGGTTGTATCTAATATTAAGGCGGTTGTATCTAATATTAAGGCGATTATATCTAATAATACTTATAATACTCAACCCTACTTTAAGTTGCTTCATACAAAAACCTTGTTATGTTCGTTCGTAATTATATAAATACGTAGCACTTAGAGTCGCCGTCCGTCCGTCTGTCCGTCTGTCCGTCAGCATATAACAGAGCCAAAACTACCCAACCGGATGGTCCGAAATTTTAAATATAGGATTGTTGCAAAATTTTGTTGAGCCATTTCAAATTTTTTTGAAAATCGGATGTATAGTTTAATGACAGGGACAGTCAAAAGTTTTCCTTTACAGGACGGCCAATGGGAAAAAATTTAATGATGTTACAGACTATGCACTTATGAAGTGCAAAAAAATATACATTCAGTTCACTATGGGGTGCAAAAAATATTTATAAAACTAGTTATAGTACGAACTCACCTCATTTGCCACGTTTGACAAGCAATTTCCAACTTGTTTAATATATCTGCTGATTCTCATCTGTTTTAATTTATTCATAATAACCTTAAAACTCAGGGCGTCAAAGTGGTGTTACCACTTAATCGTTGATGAAAATATGGGTGTTGGTGTTGCCTGTGTTTCTGTTGCTGCTAATCGTCTCCGCGAGGAATATATGCCGATGGAGGGGAGATTATTCTCAGTAGGAGTCTTTCTAGAGAAACTTAAGAGTTAAAATGTTGGCCGAAAACTGTTTGTGTTCTCTGTATCTTAGTCATGCAGTATGTAGGTATATATATTTTTTTATATAAGATGAGTTCGGTGGCTAAGCAATTTTTTTTATTTTCATCGTATTGCCTCTCACGCAATTAAAGGTAAAACAAATGAAATTATTTTCTAATGTCAGCACATAATGCAAACACAGTTAGTAGAGCTACCGTCCATGTTTCAAATTTTTTGCCTAGCCCTATATATGATTTTATCTATGTGCTACAAACTTAGTAAACTAAATATAGTTGAGCTTGAAAATGTATAACTCTTATTAAAAAAGTTGGAAATTACACATCAAACGTGGCAAATGAGGTACGTTCGTACCATAACTAGTTTTATAAATAATATTTGCACCGCATAGTGTACTGAATGTATATTTTAGTGCACTTCATAAGTGCCTATCCTTTTCATTCTGTTCGAAAGGATGCAACATCATTAAAATGCTTTTGAAATACTTTTTTCCCATGGGTCGTCCTGTAACGGAAAATTTTGACTGTCCCTGTCATTAAACTGTACATCCAATTTTCATAAAATTTAAAATGACTCGACAAAATTTCGTAACAATTCTATATTTAAAATTTCGGACCATTCGGTTAGGTAGTTTTTGCTCCATTATATGCGGACGGACCGAACGACGACTATACGTGCTACGTATTCATATAATTACGAACGCACCTAAAAACACATTTAAGCAATTCACGCTCATTCTGAATAATATTTCCGATTTCTTTTGTGTAGCCCTGTATATTGTCTATAGATTTCAAACACAACACTTCGGGTGTCAAAATTTAGTTAAACTTAAGACGCAAACCATAACTGAAAACGCACTTTTAGCAATCATCTCTAACATAGATAATACTTCGGATACAGTATTGTACCAAAATTTTTTATGTTTTCCTGTAAATGAACGATAAATGCGATGTACACCCTATACTACACCAAGCATCTTGCAGTAAATATCAGTAATAAATTTCTTCAAGTTGAAATAGTGCAACATCATTAAAATATACTGCGGACAGTTTTCTCCCGAAGACCATTATATAAGCCAATATTTTTTGTGACACTGTAAATGAATGGTAAATGTTTTGCACCTAAAATTCATAAGAAAACATGTCTCTCAGAAATTAATATCATATTCAGTGTTTGTAACAGAATAACATCATTAAAATATACCGCAAACAACTTTTCTTTTCATAAACTATATAACAAAATACTTTTTAGTTCCGCTATAAGTGTGCTGCAAGCTCTACACCTAACTTATTCTTTAATAACCATCTTCTGGTGCATCTCAATAATATATAAGAATTTCATTATGTCTGACATTGTGTTATACTAAAATAAACCTCAAATGATTTTTCCACATAGACCATAATGTAACGTAATACTGTTGAGTGTCCCGGTAAATTAATTATGAATGCTACATACTTCACTTTAAATTCCGAACATGCCATGGAAAACCTCAATAATGTACATCAATTACATGTCAATCCGAGTATATTTACGCGAGTTAGAGCTCGGACAGCTGACAGACAGACAAATCGAAATCATAAACACTTTTTAACTACGTTGGAAAGTGTTAAAAAGGGACCTATCATTAATTTTGATGTAAAATATGTTTTAACTAGGACTTCTCCCAGAGGGATTCGTCTGAGCTATGTTGCTGAAAACATAGATTTAATAACTTGTGATCCGTAAAGAAAAAGAGATGCTATCATTAATTGGCCATACACTGTGATAAATTGAAATGGTAAAAATAAACAAATTGAATCGTACAATTACAAAATCTTGCCTATAAATTCGTATACACTGTTTAAAAAAAATTGGAAAGCAAACCATGCAAGACAGCTATGCATGATTATAAAACTGGAAGTACGCAATACGTTAAAAGTAATGCAGAAAATAAAATATTAAATTATCTTACATCGGAATATTAACTCTTTGAAATGATGTCAAGAGCATAAACAGACGCTCCGCACCAATTTGAGTAACTCTAAACGCCAAACAATATGATGTTTGAAGAGAAAAAACAATATTTTTATATGGTGTGTGCTCACCCGGAATATTTAATATTGTTGAATATCTGTTTTCCACGGATGCAATGAATTTGTCGATAAGAGTTAAGGAATTCCCTCTTCAAAAATTGATATAGTATCGTCAAAGTCCCGAACACATCTACAGTGACATGTAATGCGTCATTAGCATGTGTTCTAGATATACTCGATCGGATTTAAATGGGGAGTGCATGCTGGCCCCTACAAACTAACTCTAAACGACAAAAACAAAGATGGTTGAAGAGAATGAAGGACTTTTATAGGTTCTGTGGCTCACTCAAATAGTTAATACTCTTGAATACCTGTTTTTTTATGTATCCTATGAGGTTGTCGATAAGAGTTTAGGGAATTGTCTTTTAAAAAAGTGATATATCAAAGTCCAGAAAACGTCAGCAGGGGCATGCAATGCTCTTTCGCGTTTGTTACATATATTCTCGATCGGATTTAAATTAGGAATGCATGCTGGCCCACTACATATGCTGTATCGTTTTGTTTTCAAACATATTCTCGACAAGGTGAGCTATACTATGCCTTAGCATGCGTTAAATGAAACAAATCGGCAATGACTGCAACGTAAGTTACGACACGAGATCTCAATATCTTGTCTGCATAACCTTTGAGCTGTGAAAATGTCTTTTCGAATAATTTACAAATCCGTACGTATTTTTTCAACAAATCATGCAAGCTAAAATATGCCAATATGAACTCAATTAAAAGATTTTACCCGAATAAGTTACTATATAAAATATCGTCTAATGATAATTTAGAAAATAACCTTATGATAAAATCTCTAGTTTAGTGAAGTTGAAAAAAATTGCATATCAAATTTAAATAGACACTTTCCTCTGTTGGGGACCTTGTCGAAAGAGAGAAAAGCCAAGAGAAGAAACATTTTGACAAGTACTTTCGGGCACGCTATTCACTATTTCATACCGACATTTATTCAATTTTTACGCAATTTATTCAATGCTAAATGAGTAGCTACCCATTTTGCTGCATTTAAATGGCATGTTTGAGGTTGGGAAATGTAGTATTATTAAATATTTAAAGTTTCCATACCTAACAATGCAAATTAATGGTAATTTAGAACATTTTCAGTTCATTTCATCTTTTTAAATTTAGCATTTTTTACAAGACATTCTTAGAGATTATTTACATCTTAAAAGGATCCTAACAAAAGACTTCGAACCAATAAAAAGTTTTTAGGTCAGCAGTAATATAGAAATAAAAAAATCTAAGGTTTTTTGCTCCTGCATCATTTTACATATTGAATTTTTTAGAAATTGCACTATTGCAAGTATTTACATCTTAAAAGCAACATTCGTGTCAATTTTCATCTTTATATTCCTAATAATGTAATGTACTTCGTTATTTAGATCATCTTTAGAACATTGTCCGCTTTATTTAGTCTTCTTAATTTCGATTTTTGTAGAATTCGTTCTAATGCGAGCATGTATATCTTATAAGTTACTAGCATGCCAAATTTTAATTTTCTAGCCTCAACAGTATGACAGAAATCGCAGATCAGATATTTTTTTATAATGCATCCTTTTCATTTTCGTTTTTTTAACACTTTCCAACAAAGTTGAAAAGTGTTTATGACTTCGGTTTGTCTGTCCGTCTGGCCGTCTGTCCACTCTCTAACTCTCGTAAATATGCTCGGATCGTTCTGAAATTTTTGGATGTTAGTGACCTCTACCATAGCACGTTCCCTATTCCAAATGAAGTTTGTAGCATGTTCAGTTCATGTACAGGGACAGTCAAAAGTTTTCCGTTACATTACGGCCAATGGGAAAAAATCGTTTCAAATGATTTTTAATGATGTTACATTCTTTCAAACATAGTAAAATGGATATTCATTTATGAAGTTCACTAAAATATGCACTCTGTTGAATATGCGGTGCAAAGAATAGTTATTGTTCCTTTACAGGGTCACACAAAAGAATTCCGTTCATTTTTGATTGAGTATGAAGTGAAGAGTGTATTTGAAAAGATTTCAGATATTATATTGTATCCGAATTACTCTATATTAGTAATGATTGCTAGAAATGCATTTTTAATTATGATATGCGCTTTTTTCACTATATTTATGCATACTATAAAGTGCGTATAAATGCTATAGTTCATATACTAGGCTACAGAAATGAATTCGTAAAGGTTACTGAGTTTGAGCATAAATTGCTTAAAGGTGAGTTTTAAAAGAGTTATTCATTTTTACGCTGAACTGAATTTAGTTTACTAAGAAGTATTTGTAGAATATAGATAAAATGATATACAGGGCCACGCAAAGACTTGGATACATGACTACAGGGCTGTACAAAAGTATTCAAGTATGTTTCCATCTATTAGTATAAATTGCTGAAGGATTAATTTCAACCTGTTATGCATTTTCTTGCTAAACTAAATTTTCCCATTATATAGTACATATATCAACCTACAGATCCAATACAGGGCTGTTCAAAAGAATTGGAATACATATTTGGCTATGGACGGTAACTGCTGAAATCAGTTTTTCAAATGTTTTATTCGTTTTATAAAATGTTTACTTAGTTATCTTATTTACCTTATTTCCTAAATAACGAAGTTTTGTTAAAACATTCAGGAAGTGTTGAAAAGTGTTTCATAATCTATGCTTAACGCATGATTTTCTTTTTTTTAACACTTTCCAACAAAGTTGAAAAGTGTTTATGACTTCCGTTTGTCTGGCCGTGTGGCCGCGCTCTAACTCCCGTGAATATACTCGGATTGGCCTGAAATTTGTGAATGTTATTGTCGCTTACCATAGCACGTGCCCTACTTCAAATGAAGTTTGTGGCATCTTTAGTTTATTTACAGGAATAGTCAAAAGTATTCCGTTACATTACGACCAATGTGAAAAAATCGTTTCAAATGAATTTTAAAGATGTATAACATGATTCTTTTGATGTCATGATTTCATGAAACCTTTCAAACATGATAAAATTGATATGCATTTACGAAGCGCACTAAAATATGCATTCTGTTGAATAGGCGATGCAAAGAATGGTTATTATTCATTTACAGGGCCATACAAAAGAATTTCGTCACATAATGGTATGGGGGGGGGGGGATTGTTTGCGTCGTATTTTAATTATGTTAAACATTTTCATATATTACTAAATTCATATACGTCGCTGAGGCTTACTATAAGTTATTTCATGTATAATACGACGTGCATAGCATTTACAGGGACACACAAAAGATTTCTGATAGTATATTCCATCCGAAGTACTGTATATTAGCGATGATGGTAGGAAATGCATTTTTAATTATGATATGTGTTTTTATGTTTCACTATATTTATGCATACTATATGGCGTGTATAAATGCTATAGTTGATATACAGGGCTACACAAAATAATTCGTTAAGGTTACTGAGTATGAGCGTAAATTGCATAAAGGTGGTTTTTAAATGAGTTATGGATTTTGACGCTGAACTGCATTTAGTTTATCAAGAAATGTTTGTAGAATATAGATAAAATGATATACAGGGCCATGCAAAAAATTGGATACATAGCCGACTATGGGTCCTTTTCAAAATAAGTACAATTTAGTGTAAAATAAGTACAATTTACTGTTCTAAAATTTATAACATTAGAAATAGATAAAAAATTGAAACCCATAATTGTTCTTTATTTATTTTTTTAGTAATCCAAGTATTAAACCAAGTAATTTATGTAAAAATAAATTAAATTACCTAAAAAATAAAAATAAATGATTAACTTTTCAATGGGAACCATGCTTGTCTCAAATCCAAACTTTGATTTTTAACGTGTTATAATTTCTAATCAGTAATCACTATTTTCATTCATTTGGGCAATTTTATTTTGAAAACAAAATAAATTTTGAGTACTTATAGCAATATATCTGAAAATTGATTTTAATATGGAATAATGTTATGAAATAAGACTGTCTTACATGTTTTGTGTCACTGGTCTAACAACTAATATTTTTCAGTTTTAAATACTACTCTGATGATAAAACTTGAAGGAATTTGCTTTTTTATGTTAGCAAAACTGTTTGTAAATAAAATGGTGGAAAAACTAGCTGCTCCCATGAGGTCTACTGTTTAAAAAGAGAAAAAAATGTTCCTAAATTAGCTAAGTTCTTTTATTACGTGTCACTGGTGTAATGAATATTCTGTTAAACAGATAACAGTTGAATCAATTTAATAAAAAGATTATAATAATACAGTAAAAAAAGTTTTGTTTAACACCCTAAATCATAATATTACAATTTTTAAATGAGGAATAAAAATGAATTTCTTAAAAAATGTCACTGGTCCAAGAGTCACTGGCCAAACTAGTGACAAATCCTGTTATGCCACTGGCACAATGTTAAGCAATAAAATAATTTCATGTAAAAAATGTATTTTAAAAGTTATAATAATATTATTATGACTATTCACAGCTTTAATAAAGAATGTCTTTGGGTTAAAACAAAAATGTCAACAGTCTAATGCAAAATGTCACTGGCCTAAAGCATGTCATTGGTCTAACTAATACTTACTTTTATGTAATTAATGTATTTGTGTTAATGAGTCAATTAAGCTCAGCCACTGCATTATTTGAGTTACAATTATCTTTTATTAATCACGAGGTGGAACCCGTCGAATTTCGACGAAAAAAAAATGTTTACAAAGGAACTATTGCATGAAATTTATAATACATCGACAACAATAATTACAATAAAAAATCCATTTTACACTTGTTAGTTTAACTCTCCAAAGACATATTTTAACCTAAGATTAACGAAATACTTTTTTCATAAACTTCAACTGTTAAAATTAATGAAAAATTAAACTTTATTCATATGCGTAATAGTAACATATAATCAAGATAAGTAATTTTGATTAAGTTATCAATTGATGCTTGGTATTACGGAATGAAAAATCAGCAAAAATGATTTCACCTTGACATAATCATAGAAATTTTCCCCCTTTAAATCTAAACCGAATCAAGTCATTTTCCACGTTTCACATCCATATTAACCATTTAAAATCATTTTAACGCGCAATAGGTTTATAGAAAATAAACACTACGAATTAAAAATAAATGAGAGACTTCGCTGGAATCAACGACAGACGACGTAGATGAGTTTCATTGTTTTTACTTGTAAATAACACAATATTTCCAAAAGCACACACAGCTAAATATAACGCGCAAAATATATACATATTTACAATTTAAAAATAATTTCGTTTCGAAACATTCACTCTGAACATCTTATACCTCAAAATAAAAGCATTTGCTTTCGAGTTACATTGTTACGACTCAAAATCGTCGAACATCATTCTAACAACATTCTACATCAACAAACCTGCTGTTGCCATTCGCAACAAAGTAAAAGTGGCTTCGGTGGGTTTCTTTTTCTCGCAACATCCTCCCCACCTGAGTTCTGGAAGAAACTCAGCAAAGATAAAACTGAAAAATACTGAAATGACATATGAATACAAATACTAATCTAAACAAAATGTTAAAACATACACTAAAAATACAGACTCTAATAAAGATACATAAAATCAGAAAAATTAGAAATAATGAAAATATTTTCAAACTTTAGAGTTCTAAGTTTTTAAAGTATTTAAAGAAATGTTCATATTTCATGGAAAAGTTCAAACTGAAATGTTCATAGTTCACAAATCAAGTCTTTTTGGAGGTTTTACTTTTCGACCAGAACGAGTCTGAACATCTATCCTTTTTACAGATTTACTGTATTTTGATTGTTCGTTGATCTTATCAATTATAACTGATGCAGGATCTAACTGAAAATGTTCACAGTCTTCTTGTGTGATCTCAAGCGGGTAAAGTCTTTGTACTGGTCTCAATAAAGTTCCTTTTGCTGTTTTCACCTTAACAAGCCTGACTACTCCATCTTTACTAGGAAAAAGTTCTATAACTTTTGCTAGAGGCCAATACAGTCTTTTCTTATCATCTCGACCAATCAAAACTACATCTCCAACTTTAACTTTGTCGTGCTTTTTAGGGATGGAAGATCGCAGAAAGCCTAAGTATTCCTTTTTGAATCTCTGTTTTAGATTCTCTCTTACTCTTTGAATATATCGCCATCTTTTCAAAATATTAGTCTTTTCAATTTGGTCTAAATCAGGAACTTCACTTGTGCGAAGATCTTGTAGAAATGATGCAGGAGTTAAAGCTCTTAAATCAGATTCTTCTGATACATAAGTTAGTAGTCTGTTGTTCATTACTGATTCGCATTCGCAGACAAGGGTTAACAATTCTTCATATGTCAAATACGAATCCCCTAAGTTTTTTCTGAGCAGATCTTTAAGAATTCCAATTAGCCTTTCCCAAAACCCTCCCCACCATGGGGCGGAGGGGGGGTTAAACTTCCAACAAATTTCATTGACTTCAAATGTTCGTTGAATCTTTGCCCAGTCCAGTTCTTTCAATGCTTTATTCAAGCCTGTAAAATTTGTTCCATTATCAGAATATAACACAGATATCCGGCCTCTCCTTGCTATAAATCGTCGCAAAGCTTGAATCATAGCATTAGTACTAAGAGATGGAATTAATTCCAGATGGACCGCTCGGAATACTGCACAAGAAAACAAGACAATCCATACCTTTTCGCCAGATTTTGTCAGCAATGGACCAGCCAGATCAACTCCTGAGACTTGGAAAACTCCTACTACTTTTGTTCGGTCTGTAGGGAGAGGGGGGAATGGCACTTCAATGTGTTTTACCTTTTGCCTCTTGCAGATAATACATTTGTTGATTATACTCCGTATGGTTATTTTTCCTTTTAAAATCCAAAATCTTTCTCGCAGAATGGTCAAAAGTATAGATATTCCAGCATTCTTGTTCAGAATATGTTCTTGCTCAATAAGCCTTTTTACTACTGCATGTTTCGAAGGAAGAATCACTGGAGCAATAAAATCATAAGTTTCATCTTCATTAGTAAGTCTTGATTTCAATCGTAATAGACCCTCTTCATCTTTAAAAGCTTGGAAATTGGCAAGAGATTTTCTGCCATCTTCATGAGAAAAGTATTCTGTCTGTACAGAACGGAAAAGTATTTTCTGCGCATTCAATATTTCTTCCTTTGTAAGCAATGTATGTTTTCTCAAATCACGAGCTTTGGGGTGAAAGCGCATAATCCAGGCTAGCACTCTTACTATTTTGGAAAATTTCGAAATTCTTTCAGCTAATTCAGAAACAATAGTCTTAAATTCTACATTGCTAGCAGAAACAACTGTTTTTCGTTTTTCTTGTTCAATTTCATCTTCGTTAACATTGACGACGGATTTAGGCCATCGTTCTTTTGAATTCTTTAACCATGTAGGTCCTAGCCACCATTGGGACTTCAGAAGTTTCTTAATTCCACATCCTCTGGATGGAAGATCAGTGGGATTCAGCTCACCAGAAATATGAAACCAATTTTCAGGGTCTGTGAGTTGTCTTATTTCTTTCACTCGATTAGAGACAAAAACTGACCAATTTTCTTGTCGTTTAATCCAACTAAGAACTGTTGATGAATCAGTCCAAAAATACTCGTCAATGCTTTCCACTTCTAGAGCACCTTTTATGAATTTAAATAATCTTGCTCCGATAGTAGCCGCCATCAATTCCAATCTTGGAATAGTTATCTTCTTTAATGGCGTTATCCGTGATTTGGCTTGCAGTAAATTGACCTTCACTGTACCATCAGGGGACTCTGATCTTAGAAAAATACATGCCGTATAAGCATTTTGACTCGCATCAACAAAGGTGTGCAAGCTTAAATTAGATTCTTCTGTGGCACCGCTCCATCTTGGAATTTTTATAGACTTGAAGAGATGTAGATCTTTAAACCACTTAAGAAATTTTCGTTTAGTTTCTTCGTTTAGTTCTGCGTCCCATGGTTCTTTCGTTTTCCAAATAGATTGAAGCAAAAGTTTAGGTTGTATTAACGCAGGGGAAATAAATCCTATAGGATCGAAGACTCTGCTGATAAGGGAGAAAATTTTTCGCTTAGTTATTTTTTCTGATTCATCAAGTTTTAAAAGTTCAGAATCGATTTCGAGAGTATCAGAACTCTTATCCCATATTAAGCCTAATACAGACGTTTTAGAATTTCCTAGAGGAAATGTATCGCAGTTATTGTATGTAGTACTTTCCCAACTTCTAAGATCAAACTTTGCTCTTTTCATTACTTCTGTAGATGTTCTTACAAAATTATCTAATTCTGAAGTATTGTGAACACTTGTTACAATATCCACGTAAAAGCTGTCACGCAATTTAATAAGTATTTCTTTGGAAAATTCCCCTTTCAATAATTGTTGGGACAAATGGTGATGAATAACTGCCATCAGAAGAAACGGGCTACTTGTAACCCCAGATACACAACGATTATGTCGAAAAACCCTTATAGAGCCATCATCATTATACCAAAAAAATCGTAAAAAATCTCTGTCATTTTTGTGCAAAGAGATCTGCAAAAAGGCTCTTCTTATGTCAGAAATAACACCAATTTCATAAAGACGAAATCTGGTCAAAATCAAAGGAATAGTTTCTATAAAATTAATTCCAGTCTCTAAACAATCATTCAATGAGGGGAAATTAGTTGTCTTAGCCGAAGCATCGAAAACAGGCCTTACTTTCATAGAAGACAATGAGGACGTTTCTTTTATTATGGCACGATGAGGGAGATAATGAGCAACGGATAATGATAACTCATTTTCAGGAACTTCTTCAATTACACCTTCATGAAGCCATTCTTCAAAAATTTGATGGTATTTTTCTCGATACCCAGTTTTCTCTAATTTTTTGGTAGTAGATTCAAGTCTTCTTAAAGCTAGATCATAATTAGTCGGTAAAAAAAAATGATCCTTCTTCCAGGGCAAATGGACTTCGTATCTTCCATCTTCCTTTGGTTTAACTGTATCTTCAAAATGTATCATGACAGCTCTTTCCGAATCTTCTTTACTATTTTGTTCAATAGAATCCCGAATACCAAGAACTTCTAAATCCCATAATGCTGAAACAGGTACATCTTCTTGAGACAGCATACTGACTACAGTCATATTCACTTCATTCTGACGATTAAACTGAGGTATCTTGCCTATTAAAGTCCAACCCAATCTAGTTTCCATAGCCACCAAACCGGATTTTAGTTGTTCTCTTCTTCCTGTGAATAGCTTACCAGCTACATCTGCTCCTAAAAGTACCTCAATAGGCCCTGATTCTTGAGTATCACTCAAGTAGATTCCTTTATTTTTTAGTTCGCGTATCCAATAACCATATTTAATCGCAGAAATATCATTACATATAACATCTTGATCTAAAGCATCCAAATTACAAACATAATTACCATCAAGACTACTTAAATAAATTTTGTAGCATTTATGCTTAAACATTTTTGTTTTCCTACCGCCAAATAATGAATGGCAAAACTCTTCTTCTCTTTGAAAATCAAAACCCAGTTCCTTAGCAGTGGATTTTAAAATATAAGATTTTTGGGATCCTGTGTCTATAATTATTCTTGCCTTACGGCTTGAAATTTTCCCTTTTATATTTACAACTAGTGTTTGTAATGAAACTTGATTGGTGGAAGAAAATTTCTTATTTATGTTATGGTTATGTGTAAAAAGTGCATCAACACTTTTTTCTTTTGCCTCATCATTGGGTGATTTTGATATTTCTTTAGATTTATTACATTCTAAATTAGGACACATAAATTTTACATGTCTTTTCGAACAATTTTGACATCTAATGTTCGATCTAGTACACGAAACAGCCATGTGGCCCTTGGAAAAGCACGTACGGCACAGACCTTTACTTCTGATGATCGAAAGTTTTTCTGACATCGGCATAAAAAATGCCTTCTTGCAGAAACGCGATTCATGGTCTTTCGAAAAAAATACGCATGAGACATCATTATAATTATGAGAAATCAGCTCTGCCGCGGAAGAGTTACTGCCTTTAGAATTCTGGCTTGATGCCAAATTTTTTCTTTCTGGTACAAAGTTACAAATATCTGATCTACTCAATTTTATTTTTTCCTCTGACTGTACTTCATTTTTAAGAAATAAAATTATAGCGTCGATGCTGGATAATTTTTGTTCATTTTCAATAGTTCTCCTCTGTCTTTCGAATGATCGTAGAATATTAACTGGTAATGAGCTCTCAACCAACGGATACAATATAACACCACACATTTCTGTAGTGACACCTAGCGAACCCAATGCCCTGATTTGGGTCGAAAGTTTATTGTATAAGCTATTCAAAGAATCAACTTTCTTTTTTGTTGCATTATTCAATACTAGTTTCAATAATTCTTTCACATAAAAATCGATTAGCAAATCGGATCTACCATATCTCTCTTCTAAACTATTAATCGCTAAAGAATAGTTATCATTTGTCACTGGGAACGACTCTACTAATTCCCTGGATTCTGAATTTATTTTCATCGACTGAATTAAATAATGGAATTTATCCACGTTAGTTAAATTTGTATTTTCATGTATAGTTTTGAATTGGTTCCAAAAGGTAAGCCCATCCTTTAAATCTCCACCAAACTTATACAGTTCAACTTCAGGGAGTCGTAAAGTTTTTAATTTTTCATTTTCTGTTTCAAATTTACGAGCCGAATTATTTTCATTTCGATTTAATTTTGTCTTAAAATTATCTAATCGTCGCTGTGCTTTTATTTGGATTGTTAAAGCCTTTTCTCTATATTTTTCAACTGAATCAAATTCTGTTTCAAATTCGGTATCATCTGATAAACTATCTAAATAATTCTTATGAGCAATCTCTAACGCGTCAGCTTTCTGTTTAAATAAATAAAAATGAATTTCGATTTCATCATGTTCGGGATTTGCGTCATTCAATATACTTTCTAATTTATTATATGCCTTGGTAAAAGCTGAACGTTGAGTCGTTTTATTTCTTTTTAAAACTTCCATTTCTACTATCTGAGTTATGCAATATTTTTAAATTCTAGCACATAATAATTATATAACTTCAAAATGGAAAGTTTTGTTCTTACCTTCAATCTTTTCTTAGCTGCATAAATCTGCCAGAATCCAACGAAATCGCCCACCCGGGGGCGCCAGAAATATAGAAAATAAACACTACGAATTAAAAATAAATGAGAGACTTCGCTGGAATCAACGACAGACGACGTAGATGAGTTTCATTGTTTTTACTTGTAAATAACACAATATTTCCAAAAGCACACACAGCTAAATATAACACGCAAAATATATACATATTTACAATTTAAAAATAATTTCGTTTCGAAACATTCACTCTGAACATCTTATGCCTCAAAATAAAAGCATTTGCTTTCGAGTTAGATTGTTACGACTCAAAATCGTCGAACATCATTCTAACAACATTCTACATCAACAAACCTGCTGTTGCCATTCGCAACAAAGTAAAAGTGGCTTCGGTGGGTTTCTTTTTCTCGCAACAAGGTTATTAATAAATACATTTTCAAACTTGAAGTCACGTTTGTCAACTATTACAACTTTCCATGTTAAAATTACCACTCGTGATTTGAGGTCTTAGTATACTCTCTGTACCTGCGTGTAAAAATTCCAGAAATTTTTTACTTTTAGACGTATTCAAGGGGAAATATCTCATTTTATCAAATAAAATTATCGTTTTCTTTTAAATATAACGTCATTTTCCGTCGCTGAAATATTTTGCCTATGGACCATATTCATCGTTTCAGTTCGAGACTATAAAAGTCGCCATTTTACCTTTTGTGACGTCACAGGAATATTGTCTCAAACTCAATATCAGCGAAATAAAAAAATAGTAGAATATAGCAGCAGCATCAGGGAAATTGTGTCTTTTTTAAAGCGTAACATCATTTTCTGTTAAAATTTTTAAAAAAGATATTTTTTATTGTAATGAGAAAATGGCATCAGTAAGAATATAATCAATAAAGATAAAGATAGCTAAACCACTTTTAATAGAGATGAAGTACTTCAGTTGCCACGATTAGAAAATTGGTATTAAAAACTATAAAAAAATTAATATCTCAAAAATAAATTGAGATACAGCTTTCAAACAAATTGCATTTAAAAGTGCATTTTTTTCTACATACGACGGTGTAAACATTTAAAATGTGGGATGTTTAGAAGTTTAAAAATTTGCAGTAGAGAAAATTGCAAAGCCGAAATTTCATTTCAAATTTCAAAATGTTGCCATTCGCAGAATGACGTATGCGTTACGCACAGATATGTTTGTCCTTTATAATATAGATTGTAAAATAATTTGTGGAAAAAGTTATACTTTAAAATTATTAAAAAAAAAATTGCTGAAAATGTACCTTATTTTGAAAATGACCCCTATGGAGGATCATTTCTGGAAATGTGATTTCAGTAGTTTTAAGAGTGTTTTTGTTTGAATAAAACTTTAGCTAAATAGTGGTGCGTAATAAAGGTCCTAAATAAACTACGGGGCTGAACAAAAGTATTCAAGTATGTTTCCATCTATTAGTATAAATTGCTGAAAGGGAAATTTCAAACTGTTATGCGTTTTATTTCTAAACTAAATTTCCCCATTATATAGTATATACACCAACCTACAGATCCAATACAAGGCTGTTCAAAAGAATTTGAATAGACATTTAGCTATGAACGGTAAATGCTGAAATCGGTTTTTTAAATGTTTTATCTGTTTTCTAAACTGTTTTCTTAGTCATCTTATTTACCTTATTTCACTAAATAACGAAGTTTTGTTAAAGATTTAGGAAGTGTTGGAAAGTGTTTCATAACTTATGCTTAACACGTGATTTTTCTTTCTTGTTTTAAATTTTAACTAAATGCCTTTAATTTGTGGAAATTTCGGAACATAATCAACTCTCTCTCTTTGAAAATCGGCTCGGGGCTCTCAGAAAATCGTCAGCGATTTTTATAAATAGCACGATGCATCTAAAAAAATAGCATGGCGTGACAAGAAATCGCATAGCGATAAGAAAAAAAAGCACGGCGCACTGAAAAAAAGCACGGCGCACTTAAATATTTGTACGGGGACATGCCGTGTTAACCTAATTTCATCTCTAGTCACTGTTCCAATACATGCCATATTTTACGTTGGTGCCACTACGAGCAGAGAGGTGGTAAACCATTATACTAGAAATTTAGAATATGGGATGATCGTTGCTATTAAGTAAGTTAATGCTAAGTCGTATCACACACCGAACAGACAAGCGACATTTCAACCTGATAACAAAGAAGAAACCGGTTTGAACGTTTCAATTTGTCGCATGTCTTACGCTTTTGTCTGCTTGTCTGTTCAGTATGTGATCTGCCTAAGAATGTTTTGAATTTTCAAATTCAAAGCCTCGAATGAAAACTGAAACTGTCGTAAAAACTTCTGAATATACCTAAATTAACATTTATTTAGAATAAGTTTGAGTTCCTCTTATTAATATAAGTCATTTTCACTATTGCAGTGTAATAACGAAGTTCAGTCAAAGTGTGGCGTAATGAGTAATTTATTAATTATTCCCATCAGTGCATTTTTTTTAAAGAAAAATAGGCACACAAATACAACTTTGCATATCTCAACTATTACCCATTAGTTTTGCTAATACATTTATCAGTGCTAATAATATAAAGAAGTAAAGTATGCGTTAAACTTAAACTTAAACTTAAACTATGTGCAAAACTACTTGAAAGATGAGACAATATTAAAAAAAAAGATGTTAAATTACTTTAATACCTTAGTACTTTCAACTATAAAAGCATAGTCTTCGTCAGAGAAATATAAGAAATACTACTGTTATTAACGTCTAATTTTCAAAATTCACGTAGATGGTGACGAAAAGAGTTAAAGTGGAAGTCAATTTTTAGATCCGGAAAACATTGGGAAAGTAAAACATGGATATAGGGAAGTGGAACATGACTTGTTTTATGATTCTTTAAGCAAACTGAGCCAAATTCTGGGTATGTTGTAGGATAAAACGTCATTACAAACAGTATTTTCTTTAGTAATAATTTCTATTGATTCACGGATAATTAAATCATGACAATTCTTTGAGGGACATATAATTTTTGCGTCTTCGAAATTAACTTGTATATTCTGCTTTTGGTTAAGTCTTGACAGGGCTGTTATAGGTCGGTTATACTTTAAATCTCTCCAATGTTCTTTAATACAAACTTTAAGTTTAGGCGAAGTCATTCCTATGTATTCGAGATCAATATTTTCTGTTTTCAGTGGAATTATATATACTCCAGAAACTTCATCTTTCGGGATCAGGTCTATTTTGGCATTCATTAGACTTTTCAGTTTTGCTGGAGCAGTGGCGATTAAGTTTACGCCAAAGCAAAAAAGTGCATGTCTGAGTTTTTCGAAAAGTCCTGGTATGTACTTCATTTTGCAATATCTCATATTACTCCATGGAGTTTTTCGTATTTTCATATGGTTCTTCTGTGAGTTGATTAGCCTATCGATCATGCGTATTGGGAAACTATTAGACAAGGTATTAATCACCTTGAAAATGAATTAAATACCATTAGAAACATTGCAGTTGAGAATGGTTTCCCAATACGCATTATTGATAAGCTAATCAACTGACAGAAGAACCATATGAAAATACAAAAAACTCCACGGAGTAATATGAGATATTGCAAAATGAGGTACATACCAGGACCTTTCGAAAAACTCAGACATGCACTTTTTCGCTTTGACGTAGACTTAATCGCCACTCCTCCAGCAAAACTGAAAAATCTAATGAGTGCCAAAATAGACCCGATCCGATCCCGAAAGATGAAGTTTCTGGAGTATATATAATTCCACTGAAAATAGAAAATATTGATCTCGAATACATAGGAATGACTTCGAGTAAACTTAAAGTTCGTATTAAAGAATATTGGAGAGATTTAAAGTATAACCGACCTACAACAGCCCTGTCAAGACTTAACCAGAAGCAGAATATACAAGTTAATTTCAAAGACGCAAAAATTACATATCCCTCAAAGAATGATCATGATTTATTTATCCGCGAATCAATAGAAATTATCCTTCTATGTATAAAAAAAAAGTTTTGATTTGGAAATGGACCAATGAAAATCTGCGTAGATATTCCGGGTAGATCGGCATCCAATTTGAATGCTTAAGCTTGGCATTTCATCGTTAATATTAAAAACACTGTTGCATACAAAAATATGAAAATCGGTGGTATTATAGAGAAATGTTTGATAAACACGCTGATGCAGACAGTTTTCAAATCGAAGAATTATTTTAAGAGATATTTAATGCCAAAGTTGAACAAAATTGTTCCATTAAAAAAGTTTCATTGGAGCAAAAACTGTACATAGGAATTTAATCATTTTTAGATCATTTTATGCGTCAGAATTTCTCGGTGTGCAAACTGCATTTAGTATTTTAATTTGACTTATTTTTGAGGTTTTATTTCTATTTTAAATTCAAATTTTCAGCATTTCGAGAGATATTTTTTACAAAATTTAGAAAATTGTATTAATTTAAACTGTTGCCAACTGTATAAAGAGCGCAACAATAATGTTTGCTTCAAATTAAAAATTTATTTTACACGTGACTATTATAAACAGAAAATATAAAAAGTAGGAACTCATTAAAAATTACGTCATAAAAACTATACTTACACGTGAATTTTAAAAGAGAAAGAGTATTTTAAAATAATAAATTCATTAACATGCGTTAGAAGTCTTAAATATGAGAATTTACGTCACATTCACGTCACATTACACTTACTACGTAAAATGAACAAAAAATAATATTGCAAAACAGTTTAAATTTAAAAATTGCGCCAGACATTTATTTCATATTTTAAGATGATCATAATATTTCATTTCTAACAAAAGTATTTTTACGTGAATATTAAAAAGAGAAAGAAAAGCTTGGTGAAAATTACGTCACATTATAATTGTCAGATTCAAATTATAATTCAATCTTCCGAAATCTTTTTAAAGCCGGTCAAATTAGCGTGCTGTTAGAGCCTGCGGTGTCTGAACGGAGGTTGACGAGCGTAGCTCGTAGGGGGCAGAGCCCCCTAGCTACTAAAGAAAATACTGTTTGTAATGACGTTTTATTCTACAACATACCCAGAATTTGGCTCAGTTTGCTTAAAGAATCACAAAACAAGTAATATTCTACTTCCCTATATCCATGTTTTATTTTCCCAATGTTTTCCGGATCTAAAAATTGGCTTCCACTTTCACTCCTTTCGTTACCATCTACGTGAATTTTGAAAATTAGTCGTTAATAACAGTAGTATTTCTTATATTCCTCTGATGAAGACTATGTTTTTTTAGTTGAAAGTACTAAGGTATTAAAGTAATTTAACATCTTTTATTTGTTAAAATATTGTCTCAATCTTTTAAGTAGTTTTGCACATAGTGTAAGTTTAACTTTTTAAAGATGAATTAAGCATTTCTATTTATTTATTTACTAAAGTATGCATGTTTATTTCTAGAGGGTAATTTCAGAAACTACTGAACCGATTTCAAAAGTAATGATAGTGAATTCATGGCGTCAGTCTCGGTTCCAACATAGGCTATATTTATGTCGTTGTTATATTTTATGACTCATTTTCGCCTAATGCAGTATAATAATGAAGTTTAGATGAACTATGGCTTAATTAATATTTTTTTAATTATTCCTGAGAGTATAATTTTTTAAATAAAAATGGGCACACAAATACCATTTGGTATATTTAAACCATTACGTGAGTGAAACCGCATGTTTTGCTAGTGTATATATATATATATATATATATATATATATATATATATACCTAGTTAGTCCAGGTATTTTTTGTTTCGAAAAATAATAATGTTTACTATTTCTAAAAAAATATTTTGTTTAAGTCGTTTACGGGTCCGGCAGATATTTTTTCTTGAGCTCTACGTAAAATATTCTGTGTGCGCTACCAAATGCAGTGAGATTCCAAAATATATGTTTGAAGGTAAACGCTGATTTTCGTTTCAAAATAATAAACAATACAAAATAGAAGCTATGCGCTGCCGAATGCAGTGAAACCGCCAACGTTAGGTTTCCTTTGAATTAATTTTATTTACAAATATAATATGACTCAAGACTGACGTTGGGCATAATAAAGATTATTATTAATTGCACGGAGCAATGCGTTTGCGGCCAGTTGGTATATATATATATAGAGAGAGAGAGAGAGTGAGAGAGAGAGAGAGTATCTGTACTGCTTTTTTGTGTACATTTTTTAATGTATCCCTATAATAAATCAAATTTTAATTCTATTTATTTTTTCTTTTTTTACATTTACAATTTATAACTGATTTATGTATTGAAATTTCTTATTAGGATTTAGGATTATTTATTAACTTACTTGTATAAAATTACTATGTAACTTTGATTTTTTCTGTTCTTGTTAAATTTAATTAATTTTTACTATTTGGTACTGTTGGTTTGACTTTGTTTCTTGTCAATTGTCTGTCAAAATACTATTTGATATTGTCATTCAATATACATATGTATGTAAATATAAATATATCGGTATTGCATAAGTGTGCATTGTTCTTAATATATTTTTTTAAATCTTCTGTTACTGAAAAATATATTAACATGAGTAATGTAGCAAATAGAAGAATAAAAATTTTAATATTTCTTCCTAATATAGTACAAAGATTAAACAATCTAAAGCCAAGGTAAGATAAGAAATAAACAATATTGTTTTGTCAGTATTTGTGAAATCAATTAATTTGTTGTTCCACAGTTGGCCTATGACGACGTCGTATCTTATGTATCGAGGATGCAACTAAATCTTGAATTAATTAAAAAAGGTAAATTCATAAATTATTTGTTTTTATAGTATCATGTAATTTTTAAAAGAATAATAATAACATTTTTGTAATAGCAGAAAAGTTTTCAAGCGCGTTTAAAATAAGTAAATAAGTTACCTTTATGCTACTTCGTTTCACTTCAAATTGTTCTAATTCAAGGACTCCTTCGAGAGCGTTTTCAGCAATAGTAACATTGTAATAATCTAATAGAGTCAAATCAAACTTACGAAAACGATATCCCTCAAACATTCTTCCAGACAAGTACTTGATTTTATTGAACAATAATGTTGGATAGTAAAATCCATAATCGTCTTTGCATTCAATACCTTCCCATTTCGGAAAATCCGTACATCTGCAACGCGCCTCTTTGCATTTTCCTCTTACAGTGGGCGTGCAACTATTGAATTTACATTCTCTTCTATGTTTAATGAGCTGCAAAATTTCTGTTTTTAGAGTTGTATGTTCTTGTGAAATAACACAATTTACTTGAATATTTACACAAAGCACAGAAATATAGTACATTTGCAAATAAGATAGCAACATGATAAAATTTTTTGAATTACTTAGATAGATAGTTGTGCTGTTTTTTTTTTTTTTTTTTTTTTTGTAAATTACTTATGCAAAATAAAAATAACTTAAGTATTAACCCGAATATTGGTTAGAAAAAAAAGAGATAAATATTGTTTTCTAAATTTTATGTTAACTTTGCATTTAAAAAATTGTTCTAAATTATTTTCTAAATATTTTTCGCCAAAAGGCGCTAATAATAACATTAATGAGAAAATTTCACAGAAAAAGGGGAAACATTTTATTATAAATATTTCTTAATTGCAAAATTTAAAATTTCCTTAGTGTAATCTCTTTAATGTTCTAGTTCGTCAACAAATTTCTCATACGCACTTTCTTTTTCCAAAAATATATTAATGATAATTATTCACACATATTTTATTTAATGCACCTACGTATATAAAACTACATAGCTAGATTAATTTATTTATAAGCTTTTAAAATTTTTAGATATCTGATAGTGTACATTTATACACTTCTTGCATTCATTTTTAAGTTAAGTAAGAGTAAATGCGCAAATTAGCACAAAATTTTAGAAACATAATTGTTCAAATAAATAAAATATATCATTTGCTGAGACTCATTTTATATCTTAATATTGTTTCCTTTGCATTTTTCAGTAGCGATATTAACTTAGGTTTAAAATATGACTTTTTAATATTTTTTTTAACTACGGACAAGTGTTTTACACAAACTCATCAAAACTTTTTGCGGTTATTATTTTTTTATTTTACGGAAGCTTGAATTAATATTAGCTTCTGCTCTTTTTGCACAGTCTAATTTCTTAAATACATTTTAGGTTGTTTTTCATTGCAAAATTGTAAAAAGAAAAACCTGAATCTGGGAGGGGGGGGAAGGGAGAATCTTTTCTTTCAAAAATAAGTTGATGTAAAATAATTTTTATCCTCTATCACAAAGCTTTGTGATTACAGCTTACAGATACGTGAGTCAACACCAGACCTTTTGCTGTTGCAGTTGTTGATAAATCATATTTCCATTCTCAAATAATATTTTCGCCGTCTATGAAAATACCATAACAGTAAAAACATTTTCAAGAAGTTTCATAACATGTAATTGCTGCAAATAATAGTATTTTAAAAGCAACTATTGATGCTAAACATTTATGGCCAGTAATATTTCTGATATCACTCTAAATAATTCTTCACACTTGAACTGGATTAGAATCTTTTTTTTTAATATGACATTATTTTATCTTATGAAATTAACGAAATTAAACTCTTGTAAGAGCCACATTAAAAAGCTTCTATTGCACTTTTGTTATTATCAACACTTACGAAAACACAACTTTGATATAAGAAAATATAAATACTAATCAGCGGCCGTTTACATTCCATTATTACTGGAACTGCTGATCTCGGTAATTGAAATCTTCACAAAAAAAGTCGGTTGCTCTCACTTTGTATTTCAATGCGCGTTATGTGTAGCATGTATGTATATATCCTTGCATTTTCATTTTTGTGCTGAGTTTTAAGAAAGCCGGAATCAACATGTCCGGGAAGTACAGATGTGATTTGCTAACACGCAAATGCAAACTCGTATTTCGGAAGAGAAATTGAAGATATTCATTTTAAATAATGAACAATTACTCTAATGCATAAGAAGTCATTAAACCTCTTAATTGAAGTCATTGATCTCAGAAGTATACTCAGAAAAACCTTGGTAATTTGTCATCTCAATATTTTGTTACATCAGATGAATCATCCAATATTCTTTGTCTCCACTGGTACTTAATATATTAAATCTTACATTTAACTGACAAAAATACAACACTGAATCGTATACGTCATTATAGAGAAACTAGGGGGTTCAGCCCCTTGCAAGCTTCGCCCGTCAACCCCCGTTTAGACTTCGCAGCCTATGAAAACATACTAATGTACCCTGTTACAAAAAATATCACCAGGTTACGGAAGATTGAATGATATTATCAGTATAACAGCGGCTATCTTCTGTCATCGCGTTGCCAGTTTGAAGGGACATTTTTCAGCTACCATGGCCTCATCCATCTCTGTCGTAATAAATGACGTCTGTTTTCGGTATTGATAATTAAGATCAATTACACATTTGAAAAGGGACTGTGCATATATAAAGTTATCATTTTAGGGGTTAGGGCGGGTCTGACACATGATATCGTAAGATATCGGGAGGGGAGTTGTCTTTTGATATCGATATCATTTTTGATCACAACAAAATTTTCTCTTGTTGTTTGTAACACGATCTTTACATCAAAATAATCTTATCTTTTTTTAGTCTGTTATCTATTTTTATGAAAATACAGAGTTATTAAAATCACTAAATTATTATAAAATTATTTAATTCCAAAACATGGAATACCCCAACGTTCGACATTCCTATTCTTCTTCATGTGTGTATGCATATATAATCGCTGTTCCAGAAACCATATGAGAAGTATATTTGAAATGAAACTTGTATTTACTAATAAATAAAAAGAAAGAACTTTGTCCACTTGTTTTGTTGATAAGAATTTCTATCTGTCCACTTCCTCCTCCGTGCAAGCAAGTGCAAGAAGACATTATTACTGTTAAATGTGTTATGTAACAAAAGGTTATAAAATAGTTTTAAATAGTAACTATTTCTTTTAAGTGTTATTTGATATAAAGTTATTTCAAAAAGAGATATAAAGATATATTTCATTGATTTCTCTTCATTTGAATAAATAAAATATGCGAAAAGTAAAATGTAACCATTTTTGTATAACACTCCAAACAAAAGAAATCCATTCTGAAAAAAAAAATTGACACTAATAACGATATCGTTCGAGGAATGATAACGTATGACATCGTAAGGGGAGGAGGGGATCCAAAATTACCAAAAAGTTGATAACATTATATATATATGGAATATCCCTTTTCTTAGAGAATAAAATACACTTCACTACCAGAAATAAAGACGATTTCTCTTTTAAAAAAAACTAGTTATACTAAGACTTATTTACAAGCTATTTACATGAAGACAGCACTCTCACAAACGTTATTACATCTTGTGACATTTTTCGTCATTTTAAAAACGTCTACGTCTTTTCATTCCATTTTTGCGCCTACCACCTCATACCAGCACCAACACTCGAATCATGTTCTCAAGTTCCTCGCGTCACTTCAGTTTTTCTCTCTAGCAACGTGTCTGTCGCCGACAGTCATTTGTTGCGCGCATGCGCTGCCGCTGTCAGCATCAGAGTGGCTTTGTTGCGGAGTTGTGATAACGATTCCTGGCGGCGCTTTTAAGCTGGCGCTGTAGAGATTTGGAAAATGGGATCCCACAGCTCGGCCGTCCTTCTAGACATTCGTCCTCGAATGCATCCTGGACCGCTGGAAACAGCAGCTGGATCTCCTGGAAAGATAAAGAAAAAAACAGCAGCATCCAAAGTTCTATTTTGGAAAAAGTCATCATTATTAAAATTCTTCGTCAAAATTTAAATTATTTCTTTAAAAAAATTCTTCTTATTCTTTTTTTTTACGTCTCTTCGTCGTTCTTTCTTCTTACGTCTTATTCGTCTTCCTTTTTTGCTGGACAGATAATTACACTTGTTATCTCATATTTAATTTCTACCCAAAATTGTCAATTAATCCCAATCATCCAAGCAACCTCATAGTAAATTGGTATATAAGTTTATATGCCTTAAAATTTTAAATGAAATAAGTGATCGTAATTAAAAAAATTCTAATAGAAGAGCTATGCGAATAAATATCTTAAAATTAAATTATAATTCGCGTAAAATTGTAATTATCAAATTAATTAATTACAAATAAAAATTAAAAGGTTGCGTTGTGAATTATTTATGTGAACTCTTCCACTTATGAATTAAACTCAATTTAAGCTGTAAAATAAAATGACACGCCTTAAACATTTATCAATTAAATAATTACAGAGATTTTTAACTCTTGATTAAATATTTTTTTTGTTTACATTAAGCACAATTATATACATATACACATTAAATGGTTCAAAAAAAAAGAAAGCAAAACTTTTGTTTACTGATCATTCATATATGTAGATTTAATCATTAACAAAATGATTTCATTTAATTTTATTATTATATATATTTTTTTTTATTAAAAGCAATAATTTTCTTATATTCTTAAACACCTTATATATATTTAATTTTTGTCTTGTTGGATATCAGTCAGCCATTTACCATAAAATATCATAAAAGGATATTTATAATTTCCAATATAATTAAAGTGGTAAAGAAAAAGATTAATGTAATACCTTGTATTATATACGGGATGGTGGCCTTCATTCATCAGATTTAGAACTGTCGCGATGCTAAGGATCATATCCAAACATCATCCAGATTCATCTCCTCATCATAGCGGCGAAATCGGGATGAAGGGAAGCATAGCTCCGGACCGCTGTAGGCCAATCCATTTTATTTTAACACCAGGAAGACATCATCAGGTCAATTAGGCTTGCTTAGGCTCTCTCCGATATGTCCATCTCGCCTGGGCATTCCTAGGGCTCTAATGATGCATTACATGGGCTTTCAGGATCGCTCTTGCGTCTTCGGCATCTTTTCTTAGACTGTATTTTTTAAACTTTTTCCTCCTGCATTATCATCCCTTGGAAGTGGGTGGAACTATTTGTATAGTCCTCCCTTATTGGATGTGAGAAGATTTTTTTATTATCCTTAGATAGACCTATTAGCTAACAGTCTGCAATAGCCCCTTACATATACTTTAATATTATTATATGCCTTAAAGTTTGGGTGGTCTAAAAGCCATAAATTTATTCCAACACTTTTATTAAGGCCATAAATTTATTCCAACATTTTTATTATTTTACGATTTCTAATTATACACCACTTTCCACTGGCTTGTCATAAAACGACACAATGGCGTCTGGCTATTGTTGTTATCTGAGATCCGAACTATATTCAACATTATACATTAATTTTACAATAAAGCAATTTTTTAAAAATATATATTTAATATTTAAAATCAAATTAATAATTTTTGTATGAACTTACATTCCTATTTTACTCGAAAATATAATTATTATAATTTTACACTCATAATTATATTTTATAAAAAAAAAATTGTACAAACAGAAATAACAAATTACGCAACTGTACTTTGACTTAACCAAAATGGTGCGGGAACATATTATTGTTATATGTTTCCCAGCATCTCTCCGGTTCGTCAGAAAAAAAAATAAAACTGATTGCTAGTTGTATTTTTATTTCTTTTTGTAAAGCATAAAAGAATGTACGTGTCCATATGACGGTGTATCTACACAGTTTTGAGCGCAGCCTACGATAATCAATGTTCAATAGTTCTGGTATATTTTAGAAAAGTTCTATTTGTAATAACAGAAAGTTCAACACATGATTGTTCATAGTTGTCTGTTGACACTTTCATTCATAGAAGACATCTATCGGTACTGAAAATCTGACATCTTCCTCGAAGAATTTTTCTTTACCACACACATGTTTAATAATTTTGTAAATTTACAGTTTAAGTGCCCAAAAATACTTTCAAAGCTATAATTTTGTATGAAACTAATACGCCGAAATAAACCTAAATACAGGAAAAATAATGGCATACACATTTGACATATCATTTCATTACATATAACCTTATGACACAGTGTTTCATTTAAAACACATTTTATAATGAATAAAAGTAAATACAATGCTTGTAATATGACATTTTATATTTTCATATATATATATATATATATATATATTTTATATATATACACTTAAAATTTGAATGTTTTCACATAATTAATCTGTTGTATTCAAATCATACTCAGAAAAATATTGTATACAAACTTGCTATCTTATTTTTTTTTTCTTTCTTTGTATGATACGTCAAAATATACAAGCTTAATCTATCTCCTTTAATATATTATTACGTAAGACTCTCTTTTTCACCCGAAATAAAAATCAAAACAGATCGTAATGTATGGCAAACAGGGAATGAAAAAAGAAAAAAGAAAAACCAGTTCTTGACCTCCCCAAACCTCCTAGAACGAGGGGTCGGCCACTCTCCTAATCATTTTTGCTGACGTGATTAGAGCTGTGACAAAAATTTACGACTTCCAAAGGTATGTATTTAAAACATATTTTATGCTTATAGTGACCTTATTAATTCGTATAATTTCTTGATATACTTTCTTCTTAACTATCTGCTCATGCTTGTATGTAATTTTTAACATAATCTATGTATAAATAGTGTATGTATTTGTGTCATATCTAACGTAAACCTTCTGCTTTTTTTATTTGCAGGGGGGAAATGGCGCGCCGTAGCATTTGAATTCTCCCGCCATGTACTACAACTGTAGCTAACGTGCATCTCTGCCGTCAGGTTTAACTCTAACCAAAATTATCTTTCAGGATTTAAAATTACATATAATTTTGCCTTAACCAAAAACATTGTGTACATTTAGACCTTTCTTACAAACATTGATTTAGATTCACGATATTGTTTACTATTATAATGTAAACTACACGGAAATATGACTTCTACAGCCTGTCAAAATGCAAAATATGCATTACGCTGACCTTAAAAATGCACCTAAATTTAATACTATTAAATTGTGCTGTCATAAAATGCAATTGGCGAAGAAGAGAACAATTTTTGTCTTTAATTATTATTTATTTAGCCAACAATTCTCTTTTGAAAGATTGTTAAATTTTCATATTTATTTATTTATTTATTTATTTATTTATTTATTTATTTTACTGAATGATATAAAAAAAATTATTTATTCAAAATTTTATTTATCATTAACCTTCCGTATGTGAATTCTATTGTCTGAAATTTAATGTTAAGTTTAAAATAAAAGATAATAAATTATTATTATTAATCAAACATTAATAATTATTATTTAATTATTTAAAAAAATGTTATTAATACACTTTTATAATTTTAAAAGTACTAAAAGCAAATGATAATTACTACGTAAAATCGTAAATCGTATGCAGCCATCTATGAGTACCCGGCCGGACCAAAGAACTTCTGCCAGCAGAAAAAATCTTTGTATACTCACAAACAACCACATCCATTTTTTTTTTTTTTTTTTTTTTTTTTTTTTTATAGATCAAGTTTTTAAAATAATTACTGTACGTACTATAAAAAAATTAAGTAAATTCATTTATTAAGCTATACTACATATTTTAATAAAAATAAGGCCAATATATATAAATATATTTATTTATTTATTTATTTTGTTTCCTTATGTTAAGTTGGCCAAATTATATATAAAAAATTTTATGAACTCACACACTCAAATTTATCAATACTATGTATATTTATATGTGTTAAATTTAGAATTGCATTTAATTCTAAGGGAAAGAAAAGAAAAAAAAATGCTTAAATTCTAAAATAACTTAAATTTATAAAATATTTTATTTAAAAATTTTAAAAAAAATCTAATTTCTAGCTGATTTAAGCAAGATGTCATTTAATATTTATATTAAATAATTTTTCTAATACATTTTATTAATTATTAAATATTTATATATATATAATAAAGTCTACTAGTCCTACATAAAATTTTACACTACAACAATGTTATTAATTAATTTAACTTGGATTTAAGCCTACTTTAATTCTAATTGAATACCGTTAATAAAAGTAAATTAGCTTATCAAGTTAAATATAATATAAACTATGTTTGTCTAATGTTAATTTTGCTGAAAATTCCATAAATTTTAACTATAAATGCTAATTGCTATACCTTTTGTTATTTATTTTGAAAACAACACAAACTTATATTTTTATTTATTATTTTTTTTATTAAATCTAGGAACTATACACTGAGCTAGACACTCCATAAATGTGTAAAACCTAAAAATCAAAAGTTTTCCTAAATAAAACTAAAAATGCTGCTTTTTACAATATAATATTACTAATTTTATTGTTTTAGAGCAATAATCTTGTAATTATACCATACTTAATTTTTTCTTCGATTCTTTTTTCAGCCAAGAATCCTGAAGTGTATGACTAACTGATGCCAAAAACTATATTGAATTTAATTGTGAATGAGCCTCCAACTATTTTGTTGGTGTTGGTGCATACCCGAGCCGTTAGCCAAAATTGCACCCTATACAGAAAGCCTTTGGTGAGAAAATTTTAATTTTTTCTAAATTATTTATTTATGTATTTTTTTTTACTATAATTTTGCATAATAATGAGTGTAATCATATTGAAATAACTTGCCTTGTCCATTGTTATATATATATATGTTTTTAAAAATCAATGTGCTACACCAAAATCCTTTTTTTATTTTTATAACACTTTTGTTCATAAAACTTATCCCTGCTGTCTAAATCCTGGCCTTTAGCATATAAGTTGTAATTGAACTACCTGAATAAATCTTAGCACTTTCTGTATATTTTATTATATTTAGGCTTATAGCTAACCGCTATCCTAATATAGAGTGCACTAATAATTTATTCCTTGTCATCCATATATTTATATTATAATAAGAAAAATAATATATGAGTAATATATTATAAAGCTGTTCTAACTACCCTGAACCTATAGTTTACACCTACTCATTTTAAAGAGTAATTCTGAAATTCTGTCATCTAAATTGTAAGGTTATTAGCGAAGGCTACCCTTATAGACAACCGAAAAAAAAATCTCTTTTTTTTTAAAATTACTCCAATTTTATTCACTATTAAATTAATTAAGTTTCAATGTTATTTTGCTTTGTTAAGATTTTATATTTTCTAGTTCCTATTCTAAGAAAAAAAATATAAATTTTGCCTGGAGAAAAATATTTCACTGCTCCAGTGAAGTTTTGTGAAGCACATTTCATAATTTTATAAGTATGTTTTCAGGTGCGCCCTGCACATTTGCTCAATATTGTAACCCTGAGACAAATTGGCGTACCCATCTTCCTATCCTTTCTTTTTATTATTTTGCATATTAAAAAGGCAAAACTTTTTTACCTAAAAAAGAAAAATTTATTTTTAAATTTTGAAAATTTTTTTAAATTTTGAAATTTGATTAATTATGTATTTTATTTTATTTATTTATCTCGACATGAAAATAATTTTAATATATTTTTAATGATGATTAAATCATAATTTATATCGTGAATCCAATTTACACGTCCCTTACCTGTTTATCCCCGCCTTTTATCTAATTTAAAGGTTTTGTTTTATCTTTAATACCAATTCATATCCCATGGATAATACTGGGGAGGGGGGAAAGGTAATGATCTTGTATAACATCCCCGTATAAGTTTGTATATGGTGTATAACCATATAACGACATATTTTCATTATAGTAGTCTTTTTGATACTTTAAATATGGGTCTACATTCTCAGAATATTTATTATTTTTTTATAATACTTTTTAGTAACTTTGTCAACCTTTTGACTCTTATTTTTATTATTTGATTCAAACCAACAATTTTCAGTTGAGTGCGATTTTCTCTGACAAATGCCACATTTATTTCTGTAATTTTTATCATCTTCAATTTTTTTTTCGACACCCCTGTAAATTCGTGATTTCCCCTCTGTATGACCTGTTGCATATTTAGGAGCATATAATTGATCCATATGTCGTTTGATCGGCTCTATTGATTTATCTGGAATATATGGCAATAAATAATTAAAGTTTCTAAACTTTTTAGTAACTTCGTAGGGTCCTTGAAATTTAGGCTCTAATGCACCTGGTTTTCCAATACATTTTAGATATACTGTTTGACCCAAATTTAAATCCTTTACCTTTTCGTATGCCTCTTCATCTATATATTCTTGCATTATTTTCTCTTGGTTTGCAAGAGATTGAATTTTGATTTCCTTCATATGCTGTATTCTGCTTTTAACATAAGAGTGGGTATATATTTCCTCGGAAGGAATGTGAGCTGTGAAGGGATTTCTAATTTCCCTTGCGAAAAATAGCAGTGAGGGACTATATCCCGTAGCGCGATGTTTCGAGGAATTATACGCTAGTTTAAAAAAATCCAGTCTTATGTCCCATTCCGTAGTGCGTTTCGGCATAGCTACAACTGATGTTTTTAATATTTCATTGGTAACTTCACAAAGTCCATTTCCTTGCGCACGGTATACACTCACAAATTTCCTTTGTATGTTTAAAGATTTCATATATTCTTTCATAATTTCGCTTCTTAAATATTTCGCATTATCAAAAATAATTTCTTCTCCCATAATTCACAAAATATTTATTTAGTACATTTAATATAGTTTGCGACTCTACGTTTCGTAGGGGAACCGCTTCCAGGAATCTTGATGTCGAATCAATTATAATTAAAATGTACATTCCTGGAAAAAAAAAGTAAACACCCCCTACTAACTCCTCAACAAATTATCGTAGAAGAAAGTTTTTGGTACCGAACGATTGGAAATAAAGTCTACTTTTAAATGATGTATATAAAATTTGCTTAGGGGGCCATCTACATATTAAAACGAATCCAAACTTAATTTTTCAATGACAATACCCAATTTTAATGAGATATTTCAAATCTTCGTGTCAAACTATGCCTAGACACCAAATTTCAAGTCATTTGAATGATAAGTTTTTGAATTATAAACATTCAAAATTTAGTGTTTCTAATGTTAAATTACATTTTCATATTTTTATTTATATCTCCAGAAATTATGCTCCTAATGTGCTAATTTTTTGTGTAGCAATAATACTAATATACCCAAACATAAATACGCTGGAATTACAATTTTTATAACTTTATGATATGAATTATGATTTATGAAATTAATACTCGAAAAAATTATGAATTGCAACCTACAATTTTTTTGATGGAATTAGATTGATTAAGTCCTGCTTTATGGAAATCCAAAATTTCACATTTTTCTTCCAAGTAGTTTTCAAATTATGCTTAAAAAACGGCAAAATGTTGGTTTAAGGGGTCGTCTATAATAGGAGTGACTAGATATTTTGAAATTTCTTTTGCTGTCGTGTAATCTAGCAGGCTTCATTGACTTCTTAAGGCGCCTTGATCAAGATGAGAGCTCTCTCGGTTAACAATCGAGTTCCGAACTTCAATTTGGATACAGCCCTTAAAATACGCTCGTTTTAAAATAATTAATTTCTCAGAAACTTATGATACGAATTGCATAAAAATTTGTTTTTATGCTAATTGAAGCGTGTAGAGTTCATTTATGCTGTCAGAATTGTGTACTGCTATTGAAAAAAACAAAGTTACGGTTCGTTTTAATATGTAGATGGCCCCCTAAGCAAATTTTATCTATATCATTTAAAAGTAGACTTTATTTCCAATCGTTCGGTACCAGTAACTTTCTTCTACGATAATTTGTTGAGGAGTTAGTTGGAGGTGTTTACTTTTTTTTTCCACGACTGTACCTGTTTTTCCTTAACGTGAGGTTTAAAGGTCCAATGACGTCAGCATGCAAGACCGTACCGACTTCGTGATCTTTCACCATTTTTTTATCGGTACTTTTATTGTAGTATGTTGTTTAGATGTGAGGCACTGTACACAATTTGCACAAAATGTTTTAATGTCTTTGTACATTCCGTGCCAAAAAAGCCTTGTTTTCACATTATCATAAGTTTTTTCAAATCCGAAATGCGCTTTATGAGCTTCTTCTATGGCTGCAATTTTAAATGAATCCGGGGTAATTAAAAGCTCTTTTTTTATCTGAACCAGGTTTTAAAATTAATAATTTATTTTGATTTAAAGTAAATCTCTTCGTGCTTCTATTATTTTTGTCTTTTTCGATTTTATTTATTATAATTTTTAATTTTTCGTCTGCGTATTGCTCCGATTTAATATTTTCGTCTGTAAGTGCTATGTTACTTGCAAACAAATTATTTTGGAGTTCTCTGTCTGTTGTAATATTATCTAAATTCCTGCTCAAATAGTCTGCTGGATTGTTAATTCCTTCGACGAATTCGAAGTCGAAATTAAAGTCTTGTAAATCTGCTACCCATCTGTTTATAATTTCCGATTTATCTTGTAAATGTAAATGCTGAGTTAGTGCTTTCGAATGGGTTAACACAGTAAACCGTCTACCCGAAAGCATATATTTAAAATGCATAATTGCTTCATGCACTGCTAATAACTCAAATTTAATACTCGGATAATTTTTTCCGGTTCTCTGAGTTTTCTCCCGAAAAATTCAACGGGCAGCAAATGACCATCCTTTTCTTAAGCTAAAACCCCTGAAATTGCAATTTTGCTCCCATCCGTGAATAAGAAAAATTCCTTGTTAAAATCGGCGGGGTCTGAGTGTTAGTTTTTGTACAATTTCTTCCAGAATTATCAGAAAAGCTTTTTCTGCTTCTGGACTCCACTTGAATTTAACCTTATCTTTAGTCAGTTCTATTAAAGTGTTAACTTTGTCTGAATAGTTGGGTATTAGTGTCCGAAAATAATTCACTAAACCCAATAAAGATCTGACGCCCTTTTTCGATTTTGGTCTGACTAAATTTCTAACTTTTTCTATATTCTTTTGTGATGGAGAATATCCCATTTGATTCACCCTAAATCCTAGAAATTCTATTTCTGTTTTGCAAATTTGCATTTTTGAAGGTTCGATTGTCATGTTATGATTTATTAATACCTGTAAAACTTCTTCTAAAGTTTTCATCATCTCTGCTATTGAGTTTGTAGAAATCAGAACATCATCAATATAGTATGATACTTTGCTTTTATCAAAATGTCCCAGAATTTTATCAATTACTTTTGCAAAAATTGCGCTAGAATTTCGTGTGCCAAAAGCTAAACGAAGCGGCATATGTTTGCCATATTCTGTTATAAACGCTAATTTTCTACAATCTTCTGGTTTTAAATTGATTTGAAAAAATGCACTATGTAAGTCTAACACTGTGTAATATCTTTTACCACTAATTAATTGTAATAAATCTTTGACATCCGGCATCGGATAAGTGTATGGTTGCAGGATTTGATTCAACAATCTTAGATCCGTTGCCATTCTATACTTAGTTCTGCATTCGTGTTATTACTCGGATTTTTCTTTCTAACGAAAATAACTGGAAAAGCATACTCGGAGTCAGTCTTCTCTATAATTTTAGCCTGTAACAATTGTTCAATTTCCCGTTTCCCATACTGTCTTACTGCCTGAGGCAATTTATATGGCTTAGCTTGTACCGGGAATTCATGATTCAATTGAAAACTTGGTGCGACAAACGCTGATTGCCCCAATGTTTGATAACTTTTTGAAAATGCATGAACATTGCCCATTAAAATTTCTCGAAATTTTTGTTGTACTTCCTCTGATAAATGGCTTAAATCGAAATCCGTCTCTTTAATTTATGCTTCTCGCAATTTTCTTACATCTTCTATATTTAAATTATTTATTTCATAAAATGTCCCTTTCTCTATATTATCAGTTGAGTCATCTAGCTTACACTCAAAGTTCTTTGTAATTTCCCCCATTTTAGTTCCTTTCTGAATAATTAATTTTTCTGACAATTTATTCTTTATTATAATATTTATGTTATTATTTTTTGAACTTCGTGTAACAAAGTCTCGCATGAAAATTTACTATTTTCTTCAATGGTGTCAAATATAATCAAATCTGACATATTTATATCCTCTGGGCATTTTAATTTTACGATTTTCAATTCTTCAGGTTGGAGAAAAATTCTATATTTAGTAACGGCAAACATATTTTTATTTGAATGTTCCCCTGAATTACATGGCGTAATGTTATTCACTTCATAATTATTTACTTCACTTGCAACGTTTAAGTTAATTTGTTGATTTTTGAATTTTAAGGTCTTATTGCATAAATCCAAAATCATATGATTTTCGTTGAGATAATCGTACCCTAATAACATTTGGTACTGCCTATCAAAATTATTGTTTGTGACATAAAATGTGCCCGTTGTGAATATACCTTTTAATCGAAAAGTTAATTTTACGCACAGTTTAAAAAAATTTTTTGAATTCGTTAGAGTTTTAATTTGGATCTGATTGCCCAAATATTTGATTTTAACGTTTGTAGCTTTAATTTTTTTTAATAAAGAGGGTGACAAAAGCTAAACTGCGGCTCCAGTGTCCAACAAAGCTTGTATTTCGACGCCCTGTATATTTATTGAAATAATTGGCAGACTATCTTTGTCTGCATTTGTTATATTAGCTATCGTTTGATTTATTTTGTCAATTTTCGTCTCCAAAAATCCCGAATTTTGATCAGATTTCGCTGTTTTCTTTGGCCATTTTTTCTTCTTTTTGCAATTTTCAAATTGATAACAATTTTGATCATAATTCTCAGAAATATATCCAAAATCCGTATTTCCCGAATTCCAGATAGGTTGTGAATAATCATACATCCCATAATGCGTTGGGTAATTAAAGGAATTGTAGTAATCATTATAATATTGTTCATAATCATTATAATGAAAATTGTTACTGAAATGGGGACCCTTATAATTGTTGTGTTTATTAAAGAGTTTCTTATTTCGCAAATTACTATCATCTTTAATTGCATGTTTTTTTCTTTGATTTTTTTAGTTTTTCAATCTCCCCTTTTAATTTCTTGATTAGTTCTTTGTTTTGCTTACTTGATTCGATAAGATTCTCATAAAGATTTTTGTTTTCGTTATTTATTGCATTAATTTCCTCAAACTTTGATTCATTATGCGCACTTTCCATGTGTTGTGCTAACTCACATGCTTCCCTGAAGGAACTGGGCGCGTTTTTACGAACATCTAGTGCAATATCCGGCCTAATTGAGTTCAAAAAATTCGACATTTTTAAGATTTCGATAAAATTCTCTTCCTTATTATCAACATTTTCGCCTGCACTTTCGATATAAGATTTTACAACATTTTTAAACTCCAAAATGAAATCCTCTATCGTTTGATTTGCGGCTTGTTTTAAATTTAGGAAATTGCTTTGAGCTGTAAGGAAGCTTAGTTTTGTTCCAAATAAATCCACCAAATTATTTTTAAATAAATTACAATTGGTCTCATTATATTTCTCAATCTGTTTACTTAAAAGATGTTTTGCGTCCCCAGTGATTTTAGCCTTCAAAATCACTAATTTAGTCTTTTTTTCTATATCTTTCGAATTAAAAACATTATCAAATTCATCTAAGAAAAATTTAATGTTTTTGTTCTTTTTATTGCCAAATGCTGACACTAACTTAATACGTGTATCTATATCCAGCGTCTGAGTCATTTTTAACAAATATTAGTAATCAATGTATATTTTTTCAAAATATCAGTTCAAAATAGATCCTATACCTCTTAAAAGAATATTTTGTATATCATACTATTTTCTCTATATTACAACATACGTATGAAAATATTCTAAATTGCATAAATACATAAAACAGCACTAATATTTCAAAAAAAAATATTTCTTAGTAGATGAAATTGTTTCGAAAATCATTCTTTTACACACATAAATATCCCTAAAATATTTATAATACACGTATATATAAAAACACCATAATTTCATTTAACAGAAAAATATCTGTCTCTTTCTACATAAAAAACCATTTTATTTATTTATTTATTTTTATATGCAGTATATAAAAAATCTTATTTTTACAAATGTGTTATCTGTGATGAGAATGCCATTATTTCTCTATGGTAACTGAGATCCAACCAAAAAGAGAAAAGAGAGAAAAAAATAATTGTAATTCCTAAATTTACCTATTATAAATCCTAGAATTATTATTATTTTTTATTTATTTATTTATTTATTTATTTTTTGCTTTATTGCTAACATATATTATTCATTTTATTTATTTAAATTATTATATGTGTGTCATTATTGTTACAATAATAAAATTAATTTTAATAAAATTTTAATCAATTAAATTTACGTATCTACAATATCTTTAAAATTGTGACATTAAAATAATACTTAAATTTATTTTCCTTTATTATTATTATTATTATTATTATTTCTAATGACCTCAGATGAACGTTGCCTGAGTCATAGCACCATTTTTACTTATGAGGGGGGATGCTGGACAGATAATTACACTTGTTATCTCATATTTAAATTCTACCGAAAATTGTCAATTAATCCCAATCATCTAGGCAACCTCATAGTAAATTGGTATATAAGTTTATATACCTTAAAATTTTAAATGAAATAAGTGATCGTAATTATTAAATTCTAGTAGAAGAGCTATGCGAATAAATATCTTAAAATTAAATTATAATTCGCGTAAAATTGTAATTATCAAATTAATTACAAATAAAAATTAAAAGGTTGCGTTGTGAATTATTTATGTGAACTCTTCCACTTATCAATTAAACTCAATTTAAGCTGTAAAATAAAATGACACACCTTAAACATTTATCAATTAAATAATTACAGAGATTTTTAACTCTTGATTAAATATTTTTTTTATTTACATTAAGCACAATTATATACATATACACATTAAATGGTTCAAAAAAAAAGAAAGCAAAACTTTTGTTTGCTGATCATTGATATATGTAGATTTAATCATTAACAAAATGATTTCATTTAATTTTATTATTATATATTTTTTTTATTAAAAGCAATAATTTTCTTATATTCTTAAACACCTTATATATATTTAATTTTTGTCTTGTTGGATCTCAGACAGCTATTTACCATAAAATATCATAAAAGGATATTTATAATTTCCAATATAATTAAAGTGGTAAAGAAAAAGATTAATGTAATACCTTGTATTGTATACGGGATGGTGGCCTTCATTCATCAGATTTAGAACTGTCGCGATGCTAAGGATCATATCGAAACATCATCCAGATTCATCTCCTTATCAGAGCGGCGAAATCGGGATGACGGGAAGCATAGCTCCGGACCGCTGTAGGCCAATCCATTTTATTTTAACACCAGGAAGACATCATCAGGTCAATTAGGTTTGCTTAGGCTCTCTCCGATATGTCCATCTCGCCTGGGCATTCCTAGGGCTCTAATGATGCATTACATGGGCTTTCAGGATCGCTCTTGCGTCTTCGGCATCTTTTCTTAGACTCTATTTTTCAAACTTTTTCCTCCTGCATTATCATCCCTTGGAAGTGGGTGGAACTATTTGTATAGTCCTCCCTTATTGGATGTGAGAAGATTTTTTTATTATCCTTAGATAGACCTATTAGCTAACAGTCTGCAATAGCCCCTTACATATACTTTAATATTATTATATGCCTTAAAGTTTGGGTGGTCTAAAAGCCATAAATTTATTCCAACATTTTTATTAAGGCCATAAATTTATTCCAACAATTTTATTATTTTACGATTTCTAATTATACACCACTTTCCACTGCCTTGTCATAAAACGACACCATGGCGTCTGGCTATTGTTGTTATCTGAGATCCGAACTATATTCATCATTACACATTAATTTTACAATAAAACAATTTTTTAAAAATATATATTTAATATTTAAAATCAAATTAATAATTTTTGCATGCACTTACACTCCTATTTTACTCGAAAATATAATTATTATAATTTTACACTGAAAATTATATTTTATAAAAAAAATTTGTACAAACAGAAATAACAAATTACGCAACTGTACTTTGACTTAACCAAAATGGTGCGGGAACATATTATTGCTATATGTTTCCCAGCATTTTTCTTACGTCTTTCCGTGTTCTTTTACCTTACATCTTTTCATCTTCTTTTACCTTACGTGTTTTCGTCTTCCTTTTTCTTACGTCTTTTCGTCTTCCTTTTTCTTACGTCTTTTCGTCTTTTTTTTCTTCGGGATTAATTTTGTCAAAATCGTTTAAAGTCAGTCCGGTCGTGTGTCGTAGTCGGGGTAGTGTCACAATCGGGGAAATTCTTCTTCTTTTTTTCTATGTCAAACTTCATCCGTCCACGGCTTCATGTACTCGGTGCAAGTACTAGTGACCATTGGACCTTCATTAAATCCAACTTTCTTTACATCGTAGGTGTCGTTATTTTTTACTTTTACGACTTTGTAAGGACCTAAATATTTTTATTTTAACTTCAAACCTGGACCTTGTTGTGTGCGTTTTATAGCAACCATATCATTAAGCTTGAATTTGTTAGGCTTTTTCCATCTGAGATTATAAGTTTTACGGTTCTCTTCTTGGACTTTTAAAATTTGTTTTTTAGCGTCTTTTCTCAATTCTTGACGATTAGTAATAAAATCTGATTGCATTTCAGCGTTCAAAAGGCTAGTAATCTCGATGTTATTTTTTAGCTTCATTTTAGTACCAAACATCAGCTCAAAAGGGGTTGTATTAATACTTCTCTGAAAGGTGGAATTTATTACTTGTTGGAGATCGCTTACATGTGTATACCACTTCGTAGGATTTTCTACTGATAATTTAGACAAAACAGATATTATGACCGAATTTAGACGTTCGACTTGACCGTTAGCTCTTGGTAACCCTGTGGTAATCGGGATATGTTTAATATTTTCTCTGACGTAATAATCTTCAAAAGCTTTGGAGGTAAAGGCAGGACCTTTATCTGAGATTATGCGAAATGGACTTCCAAATACAGTTTTTTGGATTTCTAATTTAGAAATTACTTCTGCAGTGTCGGTCGATTTTGTAAGATACAACCAAGCAAATTTTGTGAATGCGTCAATGACCGAAAAAATATGTTTGTAATTTTTATTCGTGCTCTCCAATGGACCTAAGTGATCAACATGGTACGTATGTAACGGAGTTTCTTCTTTTTCTATCGGGTGTAGCAAACCTTCTTGTTTACCAGATTTTCGATTAATTAAAATACAGGGAACACAATTTGATATACTTTTCTCGATTTTTTGTTTAACTTTGGGGATGTAAAAATCATTCTCTAAGTTTTTTTCTGTTCGTGCAACTGAGTAATGACCTTTTCGGTGAACGGCCTTAATTATATTCATTTGCATTTCATCTGATACAACTAATAAATCATTACCATTAACACATTTATAAAGAACATCATTTTTAACTAAATAATTAATTACTTTTAGAATTTCCTTTATGATTTTAATATGCTCGTCAGTTTCTTGAGCTTGGATAATTTTTAAAGTTAAGCTATCTTGGATTACCATACAAATAGGATATCTGCTTAATGCATTACAATCGGTTACAGTTTTAAATGGAATACCTAGCATATATACTCTAAGCTTTTTCAAGGCTTCAATTACAGCTAAGACTTCTAACTCATAGCTAGTATACTTTCGTTCAGCTTCGGTTGTTTTTTTACTGGCGAAATAAACTGGATGAAACTGATTATCTACTGGCGATTGTTGCATTAACACAGCTCCATAGCCATCTATACTGGCATCACAATGGATTTCGGTCGCGCTTTTGGGATTGTAAATTGAAAGTACTGGTTCTGACGACAAAATGCGTTTGAGTTCATTAAAAGCTTTCTGTTCTTCTACATCAAACTTAAATTTAGAATCTTTTCTTAACAGGTAACTCAACAGTTTAGCTATAACCGAATAATTTCTCATAAACTTTCGAAAGTATCCCGTCAATCCTAAATAACTGGAAAATTTATTACTGCTTTTGTTTTCAGTGGGGAGGGACACAATTTACCATTTATACCCCAAAAAATCAATCTCACGCTTCAAAAAGTTGCATTTTTTAAGATTTAATTCCAACCCGTATTCCGATGCAATTTCAAGAACAAGTTTTAATTTTTCTAGACCTTCAGCTTCGTTTTTGGCGGGTATTATTATGTCATCCATATAAACGACTACAATGTGATCTTTTAATAGGTTTCAAAATACGTTATAAATATATTTTTAAAAACACTAGGGCTATTGGACAGCCCGAATGGACACTTTAAAAATTCGTACTGTTCTTCATGGGTGACAAAAGAGGTGTATTTTTGTGAGCCTTCTTCAACCTCAACATGAAAAAAAACCATTTTTTAAATCTATGGTTGTAAATACCTCAGCAGAGTGTAATTGATCTATAACATCATCTATTACTGGTAATGGAAAATGTTCACGCACTGTCTTCTTGTTAAGACGTCTGTAATCAATACAAAGTCTTATTGTGTTATCTTTTTTCTTAACTAACACAACCGGCGACGAAAAATTAGAAAAACTCTTCTGAATGATTCCCTGAGCTAGCCACTCCTCTATTTGGTCTTCAACTATTTTTTTCTCACATGGCGGTAATCTTCGAGGGGAAGAACAAACTGGGATTTCATCAGTTAAATTAATTTTCATTTTAACATCTACAGTTTTAGTTTTAATAGGCACATAATTTTCAATTAAAGAGGATAATTCCGAACGTAAATTTTTGTCAGCAATGTGACTTAAATCAATTTTAGGCTCATCTAGAACATTTACAATGTTAACTGAAAAGTCATTAGACTGAACTTCTGTTTTAAACAATTTCACTTCATTCTCAGAAATAGTTAATGTACCTTGATGAATAACATCAGTGCCATAATTAAATCGAAATTAATGTAACTGTCATTAACGACAAAAATGTCAACTCTAAATTTCGAATTATCAACTTCAATTTCTGAATCGAAATAACCTTCAGGCTTCATTGAGGTTTTCCCTAAGCCGGTCAAAGTGATACCCGTAGGTTTTAATTCCACAAAGTTCTTCAAATTATCATAAACACTTTTCTTTAACAGAGTCTTTTGACTACCAGTATCTATCAAGGAGGTTAAATGTAAAGACTAAAGCTTTACTTCTTTTAGAATTAAATCTTAGGATGTAATATTGTTAACTTGTGGCTGAGCGTTTTTAACATTTGTATCTTTCGATTTATTACACTGAAATGATTTGTGACCATAACCGTTACAAGAGAAACAAAGGGAGTTTTTATCTTTATTAACACAGTTAATGCTTTTATGATTATTCCCGCCATAATTATAACACCGCATATTTGGCTTTACAGGCTTAAATCTGTTCTTAACTTCAACTTTGGATTTAATTTTAGGCTTTTTTAGGCTTAGCTCCTAGATTTTGCATTTTCATACTCCGACCGTAACTTCTCATAGACTTTTAATTTTTGTTTAAATTCCAAAATCGACTGACATCCATACAATATTGATTTTCTAAAAACAGGGTCGGGTATACCATTTATAACATACTGCATCAACGCGGAATCCTCGATATTACCACGTGAACCTAACTGCTTTATTACTAGAAAATATTTTTCAAGGGTTTCATTTTCAAGTAACTTTCGTTTGTTTAACAAATGATGCAACTCCGCAGAATTATAAGTAGTGCTAAATTCAGCAATCAAAAGTTGCTTCAATTTCTCATATGAATTTATATGTAATTCGGTCTGAACCAACAATTTAGCTTTTCCCCTTAAGGATCTTTTTACAAAAATAAACTTATGCAATTCCGATAGATTAAATATACTGGTGACGTCATCAAAATTACTCAACTATACATTTATATCCTGACATGCACTACCATCAAACGGAGGTACAACATTTTCAATATCACTAAAATTAATAGTTGATGGCACAAAATTTTGAACTGGAAATTGCTTGCTTTTATCCAAATTTGATGATTCCATATCATTACTTGCTGAACTATTTAAAGGTACTTCGTGTTCTGAATCTGTGTCACTGTCGTTCTGAACATTAGCTTGTAGCAAGCTTAAATCCGATAAATAAGTAACTAATCGCGTCGTAAGATCAACTAAAGATCCTTCATTCGAAATGCAAAGTACATTACAAATTGTAATTAAATCATTCAGAGAAAAATCCACTTGACTTTTTGTTATTTTACTTTTAAATTCGGAACTATAGGTTTGATAACCAAAACCAGAAAATTCTCTGATTCTTTTTCGATTTTATCTGTCACCTTCTGCATCAAACAGGAATTTGTGCAAAAGTTTTATTTTGCTTGTTTTTTCATTTTTAATGGCAAGTTCCAGCTCAGGAATATCAATCAATTTCATCATGGAATAAAAAAATGAATTATATACAATGTACTCACCACTAAGAACAATATCCACTTGAACACAGAATTCTGTAATTTTATTTTTATTTCACCATCGGCGATTTCATAATACTCATCATATTTGTAGGCAGCGGCGCCAAAATATTAAAACATTCATCCCACTTCTGACACCAAAAATTATGGAATATCCCTTTTCTTAGAGAATAAAATGCACTTCACTACCAGAAATAAAGACGATTTCTCTTTAAAAAAAACTAGTTATATTGAGACTTATTTACAAGCTATTTACATGAAGACAGCACTCTCACAAACATTATTACATCTTGTGACATTTTTCGTCATTTTAAAAACGTCTACGTCTTTTCATTCCATTTTTGCGTCTACCACCTCATACCAGCACCAACACTCGAATCATGTTCTCAAGTTCCTCGCGTCACTTCAGTTTTTCTCTCTAGCAGCGTGTCTGTCGCCGACAGTCATTTGTTGTGCGCATGCGCTGCCGCTGCCAGCATCAGAGTGGCTTTGTTGCGGAGTTATGATAACGATTCCTGGCGGCGCTTTTAAGCTGGCGCTATAGGGATTTGGAAAATGGGATCCCACATATATGTACAGCCCCAAACCAGCTTGTATAAAATGGTTAGGTTAAAAATGAAGCTATCTTCCTGAGTTTTATAACTACGCTATGGACAATATTCTTCTTCTAGGTTTCAGGTTATAAAACTCCGTCTGCTTGGAATACCTTTCGGATCCGCTATTGAAAAGCATTGTATTTTGAAATTTTACGCTTAGTATATTTCATTTCTTGATCGAGTTATGTATTTCAAGAATAGATATAGCTTATTCATGAATTATTTTCTCTATTTTAATAAGCCGTCATACATATTTTCAGGTTATTTTTCCAATGTATATTGTTTTTATTAATTAATAAGAATATTTGAATTTCCTAATATGTATTTATTTAACAGTAATTCGTACAAAATAAATCGAAAGTATCTTGCGCATACATTTACCTGTATTTATGCAGCATCAAGTGATGTAATATATAAACAAATTTGCTTGGCGCACTCTTTTTATACCATGTGACGTCAGATTAAGTGTTCGGGATGAAAATCGTTTTAAAGGTATCCTTTTAATATAGACGTAATTTTCCGTATTAAATAAATTTATCATGTAATAATTTATTGTTTTTTCTCTTTTAAGATTCACGGGCACATATATTATTTAACCTAAAAGCATTTGGAATGTTTGGGCCTTTTACATATGACGTAATTATCACCTTTAAATGCGATTTGCGCGTGATAATTTTATTTTAAAGGTTTCGTAATGTTTTAATGTTTATGTGTAAAGATTTTTAATGTTTATGTGTTAATGTGTAATGGTTATGTGTTTACGTAACTTTCCTTATTTTCTGCTTTTAACACGTGATCATTTAATTCTTATTTTAAAATTTGTTTTCTGTTTTTAGGATTATTGATGTCATTTACCCTTTAAAATTGAAAAGAAGCCTTTTTCTTAAGTCTGTGGAATTTGAAACTGACAGACGATTTTTGGTTTCTAAAATATACTGCTTCTGGATGATGGAAACGTGAAAAAATGTTTTTTATTTATTTTTTCCTGAAAAACTTTAACTAAACTTAAACTAAATTTAATAATCCCTGTGTTTTCTCTTTTTTTCACAAAAACGGAGCAATCTAGTCGCCAATATAGAGAAATCTCATTCAAATTAGAAAAAAATTAATATCTCGAAAACTAATTCACATTTTAAACTTCTAATACCAATTTTGAGATCTGTGGATCAATAAAGATTTCTGGTGTTAATTTCACCGCATAATATTCCATATTTTAGGAGAAATAGCTGTGAAAAATAATCAGTCGTTTCATAAAATCGTTTCATAAATTCGTTTCATTAAAATTTAATATATATATAGGGTAGATATATCTCGATCCTTCATAAATTAGTGTTTCAAAAAAATTTTCTTTTGTTAAATGTGGTACAAAGAAATTGCAATTCGAATATAAAATTTCAAACTTATTTTACCCACCCCTTGTACTCACAAATCAATAACAAATTGACCAACAGTGAGCAATTAAAACGCACACACGCGCATTATCTAATCGCATTTAAGAGTTCAAGGATTGTTCATATTAAATACTTATTCTGGAAGGCAACAAAGCTTGATGGTATTTTCTGAAAGATCTTTTACGTTTACCAAAAACCGGAAAACGTCTTTTCATTACATAGTTTCTGAAAAGCAGCACCTGCTCATTCCATGCATTTCCGAACAAAAATGAATTAAAACTTGTGCATAAAGTTGCACCTTTGGATTTGAGAGCATCCATAAACTAGTGAAAGTCGTATTCATTGAAAATGGTTCATATGTTATCGGCTTCACTTAAATTTTTATATCGGGCCGGTGTTTAAAAAACTGTCCTATTTCTGCAATTCAGCGCTTGGCGAAATCTCTTCCTCTCATCGCCTAGTAACACACGCGAATGTCCCGTAAACTGTCATTTCCCGTTCCACAGCCCCGTATGGACCTTTGGGGGGGGGGGGGGGAGCAATTAAAGCGAGCTGTGCGAACCGTTTCGGAATGGGTTCGCTTTTCGTTCTTAGCCCATAAAAAAATTGTGTATTCAAAATATCATTGTTTTGTATGAAATTACATATTTTTAAGATTTATAGATATATCTTCTGGTGGCATCCGATGTGTTGCTTTTCAATTTCATTAGATTTTTTCGATTCTTTGGGCGGGGAAATTTAATTTTACTGTACATTTATACGAAAATGTTTATTAACAATTCCATTAAATACTAAGTATCAAGTATGAAATCATATTTACAATGCAAGTTAAAAATTTCTAAATGAAAGTGCACGTTTTGAATGTCTTTATTTACCAAAAAATCTAATTCTTTTAAAAATTCCATAAAGATTTGGCTCTTAACTTTGGAGTTGGTGGAATTAAAATAAAGTCATTTTGACGATGTTAATGAAAAAGATGTCATCTGGACGAGCTTATTTTAAAATATTTTAGATTTTTTAATTGAAATAAATGCCTTAAAGTCAATTTTCTCCCTTAATCATGCCACTTTTTGTACCTATATGACAAATTTTGAAAAATAAGTAATCCATAATAAATAATCCATAAGCAATAATTAGTTGAAAACGTATGTTCATTCAAGGAATTTATTTCCTCTCAACAAAGGCAGTAATTGAAGAGCTGAGTGGATGAACATGTTATGGCCACATTTTCTAAAAAAATTGTTTATCTTTTGGATGAAAGCGTTATGAGGTATCCTATCACATGGTGAAGTTAAAATATTAAGATTCCATTTAGTCTTGAAGATTTAAGACATTATTTATTAATATTTAATATTTTAATATTTAATAATGTCAATAATATTGATAATTTCTAATATTTGAAAATTAAATATGAATAAGTTTTTCTGGGAGAGTTTAGTACCATACCTGTTAATATTTTAAACACATGGTATCAAATAGAAAATAAATCATTAAAATTTACAGCAAAAACTTTCTCTTCAAATTTCTTCAAATGTAACTTTTGCTACTTAACATGTTCTTCCACTTAGCTCCTCAATTGTCAAGTTAAATGCAAGGAGTTAAGATTTGTTTCTATTTCATATATCTTTCTCCTATAGGTTAAACGCCAATCTAAAAAAAGCTACAACGGAATGATTTCTAGACGCACATTGATCGATAATCTAATTTTGTTTTTAAAATTATGATTAATCAAACTTTTTAAGCCATTTTAAAAAATTCTGTTGCGTGTATGTTTTTTTTTACGACTTGAATTCTTATTTAGATATTTTTTTCAGAAATGGTTTTAGTATATATTGTATTGTATGTCAATCACTTGTTCTTTACTAAATCCTACTGTAAATGATAAACTAAGAGATTAGGTCCTTAACAGTCTAAATTTTGTATGACATATTGCAAAATATAATAGCGCAATTGCGTTCGCATAATTTTCAACAATGCGGATAGCCATTCCGGTAAATCCATATTACTTTAAAACACAAGATCGCACTCACCGATATAACTCGTATGATTCAAAGTTTTTTGAAGAAACCGTCCAGCGTAGCGGGCGACGCCTGGTAGTAGTAACAGGCTATTCTGGAAAATTTAAGAATCAATTAATATCGACATCGTATAAAACAAAATCGATCACAATAAGAATCGATTCCCAAATTCTAGAATCGATACTTGAATCGATATTTCAATGTTCACAGATTCACACGAATAGTAATTCCAAAACGTAGCTAATCAGCAGGGCCGTAACGACTACCTCTCACCCCTCACCCCCATTTATGGGGGCCCTTGATCATGTCAGAAGCCCAGAAGTAAGCTGCTACAGACCTTTGAGTCGAATAATAAGGTTTTTTAACTTTTACAATTATTTTTTAAGATGTAATTTTAATAATAATTTATATTATATTTAAATTTATTTTTTAAGAAAGATCTCGATCAAATAAAAAAAATCCCTGCCGGCCCGGCCTACAAGCAGAGGTAGATTTCGAAGTTAAGTATACTAATTTCACCAACAAAAACTAAATCATGATTAGATATAAATCCACTTTAACAGTTTTATCTGTCTGCTTTTGACGAGTTTTTATTTCCTTTTTATAAAATAGCTGGTTTTATGAGAATCATGTTAAGGCGATATTAAAAAAAAAATTTCCATACTCAACAACTCGAAATTTTCTGGCACATATTCAGATTAATTTTTAATAAAAAAAAAATATGAAACATGCTGACGTGATTTTTTAAAAGATTTATAAGCGACCTGTGTTTTTATTTTTCTTTCAATTAATTAAAACTTGATTAATAAACAATTATTTTCTCAGTAGGGCAATATTTTTCGTTTCTAACACAATCGCTTCGGGAAATTCTGTTCAAAATGCCCACTTTGATATCATTTTTTGAAATGTATTCTGCCTCTATCAAAAAATCGATCATTACTGTACATTATATAGTTTCTGAATAAGAGAATCTAGCAATTGGATGCGTTTGAGAACAAAAATGAATTTAAAAATGAGTAAGAAAATAGACAGTTTGGATTTGAATGCACCCTTAATAAGATGATTTTTTTCGTCAACCGCTATGTATTTTTAATTTGTTTTTGCTTTAAGAATTGGCCCTATCAAAAACTTGTCGATATAAATGTTGAAGACAATATTAAGAAGATATATTATAAATTCATGGAGATTTTATATCTTGTGAATTGACGGAGTTATGAAAATTTTTCTTCTTCAACCCCCCTTTTTTTTCGTTTTTTTTTTTCTTGCAGTACGAATTGGTCCTATCAAAAACTTGTGAATATAAAAGTTGTAGATATTATTAAGGAGATGTATAATAAAATTATTTGGATTTGATATATTGAGAACTGACGAAGTTAGGAATTTTTTTTCTCCCAAAAACCCTATTTTTTGCGCCCCTTGAGTCCATTTTTAATTTTATCAAAAATCTGTGATACATAAATTTTTGGTCCTATTTTTAGAAGTAATAAAAACTTTAAACTGATTTGATATGTACAAAAATTAAGAAGTTATGGGTTTTTTTCGGTTTTCACAAAACCCCTCCCTATTTCCATCCCCTTTGTCCGCTTTTGCCCATTAACGAACTTGACCGAGATTTTATGTCCCTTGATTTTATGTATCAGTTTGGAAGAGATTTGTGCAGAATTGCGGAAGTTATCGTGTCCAGAAGAAAGTGATAACACAATTGCTTCGGGAAATTCCGTTCAAAATGCCCACTTTGACATAATTTTTTGAAATATATTCTGCCTCTATCAAAAAATAGATCATTGCGGTACATTATATAGTTTCTGAATAAGCGAATATACCAATTAAATGCGTTTGAGAGCAAAAATGAATTTAAAAATGAGTCAGAAAATAAGCAGTTTGGATTTGAGTGCATCTTTAATGCAATGATTTTTCCAACACAATCCGCTTCGGGAAATTCGGTTCAAAATGTCCACTTTAACAGCATTTTTTAAAGTATATTCTGCCTCTATCAAAAAATTGACCATTACGGTACATTATATAGTTTCTGAGTAAGAAAACGTACCAATTGGAAGCCTTTGAGAGCAAAAATGAATTGTAAAATGAGTCAGAAAATACGCAGTTTGGATTTGAATACACCCTTACTTCGATGATTTTTTTCTTCAACCGCTATGTATTTTTAATTTGTTTTTGCTGTAAGAATGGGTCCTATCCAAAACTTGTCTATATAGATGTTGTAGACAATATTAAGAAGATATATGATAAATTCATGGGGATTTTATATCTTTTGAATTGACGGAGTTATGAATTTTTTACTTCTTCAAACCCCCTTTTTGTTTTCGTTTTTAATTTTTTATTTTGCGGTACGAATTTGTCCTATCAAAAACTTGTGAATATGAAAGTTGTAGATAATATTAAGGAGATTTATAATAAAATTAATTGGAACTGATATCTTGAGAATTGACGAAGTTATGAATTTTTTTCGCTCAAAAACCCTATTTTTGCGCCCCTTGAGCCCATTTTTCACTTTATCAAAAATCTGTGATACATAAAATTTTGGCCCTATTTTTAGAAGTAATAAAATTTTTAAACTGATTTGATATGTACAAAAATTAAGAAGTTATGGGGGGTTTTCGGTTTTCACAAAACCCCTCCCTATTTCCATCCCCTTGGTCCGATTTTGCCCATTAACGAACCTGACCGAGATTTTATGCCCTTTGATTTTATGTATCAGTTTGGAAGAGATTGGTGCAGAATTACGAAAGTTATCGTGTCCAGAAGAAAGTGATATATATAGATAGATAGATAGATACATAGATAGATAGATAGATAGATAGATAGATAGATAAAGTTTTTTACTGAGGGTGGTTTTGGGTTCTAGGAGTCATGATCGGTGTAGATCTGCAAAAAGTTTTCAGAAATTCCAACATAGGAACGATCCCAATAGGTAGTATTTCATACGAAATCTACCTAAAAAAGGGGAAGAAAGGATTTTTTTTTTTCATCCGGAAAACATGTACTTTCTGCTCTTATTTCCTTCAACCAGACAGACTTCCTATAAACGTCATTCTTCTTAAAAATGCGCAGATGAGAGAAATTTTGAAGCTCTAAATTTATTTTAAAAGTTAAATGGTTGGTTTTTTAGTCTTTTTAGGGCCCCCTATAAACGTGGCGGAAATGCAAATATAGCAAATCTTCTTTTAAAATAGCTGTGATGATGTAATTAACCAATCATCGCATACTAATTATCCCGCAATTAATAAGCAAAATTCTCCTTTTAATAATATATTTAACTAAAATTTCTTTCTCTTTTAAAATATACATCTCCTTATCTCATTTACAGTTTATAAATATCTTTCTTTTTAATGTTTACCAAATTTTCAGCTGTTAAAAAAAATGTTTTCATCCTAGAATCATTAACAGTGAAATAATATAGGGGAGGTAGGTATGATACACCTTTTTTTTACTAATTTTTTACAACCCTTAAAAACCTGTTTTTAAACAAATTTTTCGAGTTTTCTTTAAAGTGACCTTTTATTCATTTATTAAAATATTGTGAATTTAAAAAATAATCATTCAAAAAATATATCCCAATTATTATGAATGGTTACTACTGTATCAAACCTCCCCATTGCTGGGGAGGATTGATACACTAGCAAGGGAGATTTGATACATTGTTATGTAAATTGAAAAAAAGAAAAATGCAGACAATTCAATTTATGTGTCATACAATTTTTTCATGATAAATCTTGAAATATTTAAGTAAAATTTAAAAAGAAATGACATTGACCTATTTTTGTTTCAGAAATGCTTTTTACAAAAATATTTAAACAATTGCTACTATTTAAACAATTCAAACAACTTTTTAGAAAATAAATAATGGGAAAAAACCCTAGAGATCTTGCTGCAAGGAAAAACGGAGTGAACATTGCTGATTTGCAAATAATTTAACATAAATTTAGCCCATTTAAGATTTCTTTAACCTTTTCAGGGCAAAGCATTTTCAATGCTAAGGTGTTGAATAAATGACTGGCACCGGAATTTGCCGACAGATTTAATTGAAATAAGAAAGGGGCTATATTTCACTTTCATATTAAATGGAAAATATTTTACCAAAATGCTGGTGCTAATGTGGCGTTTGGTAATTAAAATTAAGTGGTTTCATAAACATACCGCCACCCCAGAAATGGTTAAACGAAAAACTAATAACTCTATCATTTTGGTAAGTAAAATCGGGTGGATTTAATGTTTTTTTTTTTTTTTTAATTTGCGCTTCGTCAATTATAGAAACATCTTCCCGTTCAGGCCATTTAAACTTTTTTCCTTCTACATGACGAGCAAAGTGAATTAACCATCTATCATCGCACTGCTTTTCTATGTAACTTACATAATGTCTATGAATAGTCTCTTTGTTTTTTCTTACCAATTTCATTAGCTCTTGCTGTAAAACAATAATGAATATTACAGTCCTATATTAGTTTACAACTTAAAAAAAACTATGAAATTTCAAATATACAAGTGTATCATTTCTCCCCAGAATTAATGTATCATTTCTCCCTATCATGCCTTATTGGATTTTCGATAACTTTGTATAAATGCAGTTGCAAATGCCAATATGCTTTCTGGTAAAACTCACCCTAACAATAAGCTTTACAAATAAAAAAAATTACAAGATATTATCTTCACAATAATAAGAGTTATGAAAGAAAATTAGTATTTAAGAAAATTTACATTGACATACCAAAAGTCTTCAAAATTAAAAGAAAACAACGCTGTCAGTTCTTCTCTGCAAAGCCCAGCTAATGATGGCCTCTGCTAATAAAAGAAGACTTTACATGTGCTATAATGGCTGTTAATGCCATTTGTTGAGAAAAATTGTCAATGTATCAACCCTCCCTATGTATCAAGCCTCCCCTACCTCCCCTACTTTTCTCTGGTTAACAAATAAATAAAAATATATTATTTGATTATACACTATATGGCCAAAGGTGACCGGTCATTTGCAATCTTAGACGTTTTGTTAAATATCTAGAAAAATACACGAGGAATTAACCTGAAACTGCAGTTGTATAAACAGTATAGTATAAGTCATATATTTCCGTGAAGAGTTTTTTTCCAAAACCCCATAGGGGACCGTCAACTAATTGAAAAAGAACGAATATCTTTTGGATAACCCTGTAAAAACTAATGTAGCAAAAGCGTTCAAACTCGAGATTATTAATAAGCGGCTTATTGTAATATACTGTGTTCATTTTTATGAGGGTAGCATGTATACTCGTAGAGAAATATCGTAGAAAAACAGTCCCAAATTTTGCCAAGTTTTTTGCTTATAATTTGCAGAGTTCTCAATATAAAAAAAAGTTCTTTTCAGAAAATATGACAAACAACATTGTACATAAAACCCTGCAATCAGAATGAAAAAAAAATTGTATGAAAAATGAGCAGGTTTACAAAATATAATGTGCATAATGTGTTAGCTAAATGTATTGAGCATCTTTTGTGAAAGTCTCAAAAACATACTTTGAAAAGCCTGATAATAATCGTTTATAGAATAAGCTCAAAATCCGTTATTCCCAAAAAGAAGCAAAAAGATGAAGGGCTGTATCCAAATACAGTAGTACGTGCAATATTGTGTACGCTATATTGGCACTAATCAATGGATATATGGATCCAAACCATTATCTTTTTGCTTCATTTTGGAAACAACGGATTTTTAGCTTATTCTATAAACGATTATTATCATACTTTTCAAACTATGTTTTTGAGACTTTCACAAAAGTTTCTCTATACATTTAGCTAACACATTATGTACATTATATTTTGATTGCATTCGCGCATGCGCAGTGAAACATTTTTTAGTAAACCTGCTTAATTTTCATACAATTTTTATTATTTTATAATTCTGATTACTGAGTATTGTGTACAATGCTGTTCGTCATATTTTCTGAAACGACTTTTTTTTTATATTAAGAACTCTGCAAATTATAAGCAAAAAACTTGGCAAAATTTGGGACTGTTTTTATAAAAACTCTAATTTCTCTACGAGTATACATGCTATCCTCATAAAAATAAACACAGTATATTACAATAAGCCACTGATTAATAATCTTGAGTTTGAACGTTTTTGCTACATTAGTTTTTACAGGTTTATCCAAAAGATATTCGTCCTTTTTCAATTTGTTGACGGTCCCCTATGGGGTTTTGAGAAAAACTCTTCGCGGATATATGTGACCTATACTATACTGTTTACACACCTGCAGATTCAGGTTAATTCCTCATGTATTTTTCTAGTTATTTAACAAAACATCTAAAATCGCAAGTGACCGGTCACCTTTGGCCATATAGTGTATGTTTTTTTTTCTGCAGTAATCTAAAATCTCTAAACAGTTACTGACTCATTACTGCCAGTGTCGGAGGTGGAACATAATTTTTATTATGTAACAAATATCATGATTTTTTTTCTTTTTTCTTTTTTAATAGTGTCTTCGTTCTTATACTAGAACAGAAAAACAGGACTTCTGTGATCAATTTGTTTATGAAAAAACAAAGAAAAGGAAATAGGATAGAGTGATAACAGGTAGATGCCTGAGTTATTTATTAAAACCACGAGAATCTGAAAGATTAATGATTATGAAAGTAGTAATTAAACTGCTTTTACTTAAATAAAAGGCTTTTTAGCAGAGATAAAAGATAAATACTCAATTTATTTCAGAAATATAAACACATTTTAGATATTAACGCAGCTTAAAAAGCATTAACAACACAATATCTTTTGATAAATTTTATTTGAAAGGCCTTGACGAAATACCCCCTTCGGTTAATCCTTCTAAAAGGTGTCCAAGCACGCTTTGGCTTAATTAGGTGCTGAGTTAGAAAAATTGCTTAAAATACAAAAGTTAGAGGTAGGCGGAGTAACAGAGCATAATAAGAAATAATAATATGAATGAGTGGCCAAAAGGCTTTTCGATAATATATCGTTGGGATAAAATTAGAAAATTGCCCCTCCCGGGAGGGCCCACTCTCGCGTCTCCAGAATACAGCCTGAATTCACCCACCCATACATAGGATAACTTTTTGAGTGCAGAGCGCACACTGGAACATTAGAAAAAGCCAAGTGCACGTAACTGGGGGGAGGAGGGGAAGGATATGGACAGAAAATAAAAGAGGACATTAAAAGATTTCCGACGATATGTTGCACGAACAAGTTTGGACGAAATTTATAATGTGCTCCCTCCCCCAAGGGGGAAACTAAGCCCCTAACTGTCAAAGAGGCGACGGCAAATATACTTTCGGTCAAAGTTTCAAATTGTGGCATTATAATAATATAGGAGAAGAATTAAACATTTAAAAACTGTATGTATATTTTGAATGTCTCTATAATAACGATTGGTGGGGAAGGGGAGGAGGAGATGAGAAGAGACGAACTTCAAAAATACAACTTAATAAACTAGTAACCCGAATAGCTAGGCTTCTAAGAAAAAGTATAACGATTTAACATAGAAAGAAAAAAAATCTTTCCTTATACGAAATTTCACAGCAATTCAGCCACTAAAACAGTAAAATTGAAGGAATAAATATATGAAATTATTCCATGAAATTAGAACTGAAATAGCGATCTATTACCGCAAGAACACGGATCGAAAGATATCCGCATCCAAGAATCGGGCGCAATGACGATTTAAATAAAAATAAAAATGAACAATTCAATCCGAATCGAAGGATCGATCCCAATAAAATGTAAGATACCGATGTAAAAGGTGAAGGGGAAGACAGATCAGGGGGAGTGGGACAAAATATGCACATGGGGACAATACGCTTTCCAACGATACATCACATGATGGACTCTGAAAAAATGAGAAAGTGCCCCCCCCCCCTTTCCAAGGGAGTAACTAACCCCCAATGGTCGGGAAGCCCGCAACCGAACACATAAAATATTTGACAACGCCAAATATACCTTTAGTCTTGTCAAGGTTTCAAAAAGAGACATTATAACGAAATCGGACAAAAACGAAGATTTAAAAAATTGCATGCATATTTTGAATGACCTTGTTAAAACGACTAAACAAATGGAGCAGAATCATTTCTATTCTTAATATGACAGCTAAAATAATACCAGAAACAAAATGGAACCACATAATATTGGATAATTTTTCGTGCAGAGTGCACTCACCGGAACAATAATTAAAAAGAAAATTGCCCAGTTAAACCGATGGCATTGAGCTATTCGCACTAACTGTATATTATACTCTTATTTTAAAGAATAATGCCCCTCGAAAAATAAATTAAGGGGGGGGGGGGATTGCCCTCCCCCCCGTTTTCCTTCTTTATACTTAACCAATGACCCTACAAATGTCATCAGGAAAGCGCCTTATCGAAATAAACCGGTATACCAAATTTGAAGCAAATCGGATAGAAAAACCCATCTATCTAAATTAGAGGGTAGGGGTGGGGTATCAGCCCCTCGTTCCCCCATTAAACTATAACAATGAACTTCAAATCTAATCAGCGAAGCTCGTTATCAAAATTAACCGGTATACCAAAATTTGAAGAAAATCTGATAATTCTGCAGGAAAAACGCATTTATCTAAGTTAAGGGGGGGGGGGATTAGCCACCGTTCCCCCTTTATACTTAACCAATGAACCCCCAAAACTAATCAATAGAGCGCGTTATCATAATGAACCTAGAATAAAAATTTGAAGCAAATCGGATATTTCTGTCAAGAGTTATCGCGTTACGTACATACGTACGTACGTAGGTACATACATACATGCAGAACCGGCGGGCACATTAGCTCCCAGACTATGATACCCTGTGAGCTAAAACGGGCCAAGAGCGTGTAAGTAGGGGCGAGCGGGGAGGAGGGACAGAAAATAAAAGAGGACATTAAAAGCTTTCCAACGATATGTTACACGAGATGGTTTGGAAGAAACAATAAATATGCCTCCCCGGGGGACAGGTAAATCCCAGACGGTCGGAGGGGTGATTTCAAATGTATCTTTGGTCAAGGTTTCACAATGTGGATTTATAATAAAACAGAACGAGAATTGGAGATTTTTAAAATTGCATACATATTTTGAACAGCCCTGTAAATTAAGATTGGCGAAGAAGGAGGGCAGGAGAGGATTAGAAGGGACGAACTTGAAAAATACAACATAATAAACTAGTAACCCGAATAACTAGGCTACTTAATAAAAGTATAACGATTTAACCTAGTGTTGAATTCAGGAGGTGACCCGGGGAAACATTGGAATGTCCCTCCCGAAAGTTTTCAGATTTTATGCATTTTAATTGACAAATGTGCATCCTCCCCCTTATAGAACTCTATAATATCCCCCCCCCCCAAATCCCGGCTGGAGCAGTCAAGAAATCGCTCCCGCCATTCAACACTGAACCCAGATAGAAAGAAAAAAGCAAAATTTTACAGTAATTCTGCCACTAAAACAGTAAAACTGGAAGAATCGATTCAACCCGATTCATGCACGATGCGATTTGAATTGAAGTAAATAACAAAATAACGATTCTGTCCGCATCTAACGAATTGAAATAAATCGAAAAAATAACGATTCTGTCCGCATCTAAAAAATTTAAGTAAATCAAAAATTAACGATTCTAGCTGCATCTAAACTTCGGCATCGAATCTGTGCTGAATCGATTCGCCATTTCTGATCCTACGTTACGGGCAGAATCGATGCGTTCATTTTTTCTTACTTTCTTTTATCTTTAGAAAAGGAAAGTGTTGGTTTCGTCAAAAATTTCGACTTCCGGTTTTCGAAGGATTTATAGTTTTAGAAGATCTTGTCTGGAATACGATTTGACTATTTTTATACATTGTCTGTCTCTCAGTTTGTCTATTTGTTTGTCTCTGACAAAAAAAATTGTGGGCGGTCTATTTCAAGAACTAATGCATGGAATCTGTTGAAATTTTAGATTCAGTTAGACCTTCATATAAATTGGTGCTGATTACTTTTTGATGCAAATCTACCGGCAGGTGGCTCTGCTATGCTGCATTTTTCCGATTTTCGCAATAGCTCTATCCCAAGAACTAATGCACGGATTTTCATCAAACTTCGCATTCAGTTAGACGTTGGCATAAATTGTTACATATTAGATTTCGGTGAAAATCGCCCAACAGGGGGCGTTGTTATGCAGCTTTTTATCAGCAGTGTTGAATTCAGGCAATTTTCTCCGGGAGGGATTTCTGAGGATCCAGAGAGGGGCAGTTCAGAGGGGAAGGGGATTGTACTTTTGTACATTAAGCATAAAATCTCAAACCTTCTGGGGGAACATTTAAATGTTGCAGGGGAGGAGCATGTCCCCCCGGGCCATCTCCTGAATTCAACACGTTTTTCAGGATTTAAACGATTTTAGCGATCATATCCCAAGAAATAATGAACGGAATTTCATCAAACTTAATATTCTGCTAGACACTGTCATAAGTTGTTCATGATTAGGTTTTCGTGTAAATGATATAACAGGTTGTGCTGCTATGCTGCTTTTTTTAGCAGTGTTGAATTCAGACATTTTTCTCCGGGAGGGATTTCTATGCTTCTGGAGAGGGACATTCTAGAGTTTCGGGGGAGGGGGGGATTGGACTTTTGTCCATTAAGCATAAAATCTCAAATCTTCATGAGGGACATTTCAATGTTCCGGGGAAGTGGTTGTCTACCCGCACCAGCCCCTGAATTCAACACTGTTTTTCAGGATTTACACGATGTTAGCGATAATATCTCAAGAAGTAATGACCGGAATTTCATCAAACGTAATATTATGTGTCATTGACATAAGTTGTTCCTGAGTTTTTCGTGTTAATCATGTAACAGGCTGCGTTGCTATACTGCTTTTTTCATGATATTCGTGATTGCCATACCTCAAAACTAATGCACGGAATTTAATCAAACTTCATATTTTGTTACACATTCAGATACATAGATTCTTATTAGGCTTGGGTGTATACTGCCCAACAGCTGTCGCTTTTATGCTCTTTGAAATGGGATTTTCCGTTGAGGACATCTAGGCTAATATCAGACGAACGTCTTTTTGCACGCTTTTTTTCGCTCTTACACAGTTCCTACACATGCTAGCGAAGATATAAGGATGGCGTAAGAGCGAAAAAAGCGTGCAAAAAGACGTTCGTCTGACATTAGCCTAAGAGGGTGTGGGCCGAAATTCAATGATTTGTTAGGAAGATAAATGCTTATATTTTCTTTTAAAATGCACATAATTCAACGAACCTATGCTTTTTGAATCCTCATGATTGGCATAGGTTATCATTTAAATTTGACACTGTGATAGCGAATTTTGAAGTTTTAACATTTATGAGACAGATGAAAGTTTTGGGATTGGCACATCCAACTACTTTACCTTCAATTTTTGAAGGAAAATGAAAATATTACCTTTAGAGACATCGATTAAAAAATTTATAGTATCGATTAAATCGAGTTGGCCATAGCATCGATTAAATCGATTAAAAAAGTCGAAATCGCCCATCACTAACTGGCAATCTACTATCTATGAATATTATGAAGGACAAACGTTTCTGTGCGTAACGCTGACGTCATTTTACAAATGGCAATATTTCACGATCAAATTTCGGTTTTTCAATTTTTAGCTACAGCAATTTTTTAAAACTTCTAAACATTGCACATTTTCAATTTTTACACCGTCGTGCAGGGAAAAATATGTGCTTTCAAATGCAATTTGTTTGAAAACTGTATTTCAGTTTACTCAGTTAATTTTCAAGAATGACTTCTTTTAAATCTATCACGTGCAAGTTCTATTATTGAAGAATAATAAATAAACCATTATCACTTAAAGAAATATAAATAGATTCAACAATAAAAATGTCTCAAGCTAAATTCCATATGAAATTATAAAATAAATACTAAAATAAACTGAAATAAAACAAAAAAATTAAATCTATGTAACCGAAAAATGTCAAACTTTACACCTTCAAGTAGGAGGGGAGGGGGGATGTACTTCAAAATGTAATTTGTTTGAAAACTGCATATCATTTTACGTATTACAAGTTAAAATTAGTGTTAAAAATTTTGAAAATTTATGACCAAAATCCAAATAGAAAAAAAAAAAAAAGAGAGAGAAAGATAAACCTTTTTACTTTCTTCTAGCCTTACAAGAAGAAAGTCGTGGATTCATGAAAATTTTCGACTTCCGGTTTTCGACGGATTTACACGTTTCAGAGGTCAGAGATTCCGAAAAACATTTTTTTACAAAATGTCTGTCTGTGAGTCTGCGGTTCTGTGAGTCTTGTCTGCCTGGATGTGACACAAATTTTGTGGGCGCTCTCTCTCTCAAGAACTAATGCACGGAATTTAATAAAAAAATATATTCTAGTAGTCCCTAATATAAATTGGTGCTGATTAGTTTTTGGTATAAATCACCCAACAGGTAGCGCTGCTATGCTGCATTTTTCGCGATTTCTGCAATAGCTCTATCTCAAAAACTAATGCACACATTTTCATCAAACTTCAGATTCAGTTATTCCTTGATATGAATTGGTGCTGGCAACGTTTTGGTGTAAATCACCCAGCAGATGGCGCTGCTATGCTGCATTTTGCAGGATTTACACGATTTTCGCAATAGCTTTATCTCAAGAACTAATGCACGAATTTTCATCAAACTTCAAATTCAAATATACTTTGATATGAATTGGTGCTAAATTGGCGTAATTTCTTGTACTATTTAAATGATTTAATTGACGTGATTTTTATAGAAGAAAGTTTTGTGATGGCCACAACATACTAGTTTATTTTATCTTGAAATAAATAAATAAAAATAAGAATTACAGAAGAAAAATAAATAAATGAGAAAAGAAAAGTTAAGTGTATTTTTAAATAAGTTTCCGTTCTCCTTTACATTTTCTGTCTTGTTTTCGCTCTTCTTTACACTTTGAATTTTTATAGCATGAAATAGAAGGAAAGAATAAAACATATTTTTATACATTCATCTTCACGAAGCAAGTTATTCTAAACAAGAAAAAAATCTTCAGCCGACACATTGTCATCTACGTAGGATTTTTAAATTATTAATTTTTAACCAAGGAAGCTGAACAACCATAATTTTAAGTTTTCTATAGAATTATTGCCCTATATTTAGAGCAAATAAATTTAAAGAAGAAACACTGATTTTCAAGCAACTTTTTCTTAAAGATAACGAGCTTAAAAATGTCCACAAAGCCACTAAAGACGAAATGACTAATGGAGAAAAATGTCATTTGGTAAGCATTTATTTTAATTCACAAATCTAAAATGTTTCTTGCTAGGTTCGCCAATAATTCGTCATTTATATCCAAATTCGTTAAAATGATTTCATTTGCGTTTCAACAGTTTCGAAATTAAAAGTCAAATCTTAAACACAATGCTTTTTACCCGACTGAAAAGAAGGGTTATGTGTTTCACGCGTATCTGTCTATGTGGATTTCTTTATACCCTCGAAACATCCCAACGGCTGGATCTATTTGAATGAATGAGGTCTCTATCAATTCGTCTTAACGGCCCGATGGTTATAGGCTCGGTTTTGTTTTTATAAATTCAAAATGACGGCCGTAAAATACAAAATGGCGGTAGAGACGAAAAAAAAATTTACGCACCCTATTGAGTGGCCTATCATTGGATAGGTCTTTCAAAATGAAGACGATGTTTCATTGACTATTTTACAGTCAGAAGCTCCGTTAAAATATTATAGAACCTGGAAATCGTGTAGGTAGGATCTCTAGCTTTACTGCAACTCTAACCATCCTAGACACCTATAGGCCTCATCAAAACAGTGTTTGTAGATAGGAACTAACCATTAAACACAACTTAAAAGTCATCCATACAAATAAATTAAAAAAATAGGTAAGTAATATAAACAAGTAATATAAAAAAAATATTTTAAGTCAATTCCTGCTTAGGTCAATAAGAGAATTTTTTTTTTCTCCCGTTCTTCTTTCCATTTGAGTGGCACTTAAAATGCCTTGATCAAGAAGAGAGCTCTCTCGGTCTTAATATACCTTGATCAAGAAGAGGGCTCTCTCGATCAGTAAAAATTAATTAATTTAATTTAATTAAAGAATTAATATTTGAAAAAAAACTGGATTAATATCAAGTGTCACCCACTACAAGTTTTAAAAAATTATTTGAGCTTGATTGGATGGATAATAAGTATCTATATTATAAAGGACAAACATATCTGTGCGTAACGCATACGTCATTTTGCGAATGGCAACACTTTGAAATTTGAAATAAAATTTTGGTTTTGCAATTTTCTCTACTGCACATTTTAAAACTTCTAAACATCGTACATTTAAAATTTTTACACCGTCGTATAAGGAAAAAAATTCTCTTTTAAATGCAATTTGTTTGAAAGCTGTATCTCAATTTATTTTTGAGATATTAATTTTTTTGTAGTTTTTAATACCATTTTTCTTATCGTGGCAACAAAAGTACCTCATTTCTATTGAAAGTATAATTGAAAGTAAACTGAAAATAGTCAAAAATAGGAGATACTGTATCATTTTGTCGCCATTTTCTCATAAAACGTGAAAAAAAGTTGAAATTAAAATATGGGCTATGTCAAGAATATTGTCTGTTATTTCGTGATAATGACGTCATATGCACACTTTTCGATAGACGAAGTTTAGAATAGGATTATAAAAGTGGATTACTTTAGCGGATGCAAATGACGTCATTTTATAAAAAAGCGTGTATTTTAATTCTTAAACGTCAATTATGTTTTGTAGAAGTGCGTCATTTTCACAGCCCAGCTGCTCTGAAATTCTTCACAGGTGAAAATGCTTCACTTTTAAAAATAATGTAATCGAAATCACATACTGATAAAACGCAATGTTTTACAAAAATTTAGAGTGTCTTTATAAAAGAGAGGTGACATGCAAATAATAGCGATTTATATTACAGAAATTGATGATTTTTGTCTGGATGGATTTGCTTCGCCGAGTTAGACTAGCAAACAAATAATTCGTGGTTTAAAATAATATCGTGTTCCTGAAGTTTTTGTCGAAAATTCTCTCGAATAATAAAATTTTAATGCTATTCTTTAGGACATTCTACTGTAATTTTATCAAAATAACATAATTTGCTTAATTTAATTTTTCCTAATTTTATATAATCTATATATTTAAAACACAAATGTGTTTTTTAGTCATCTGCCGTGATCTTTCTGCTGAACCAATTTTACTAATATATATATATATTTTTTTTTTAACTGAAAGCTCTTCCTTTGTAGATGTGATCGCACTATCTGTTTTTTTTTTTTTTTTTTTTTTTTTTTTTTTTTTTTTTTTTTTTAATATTCCTACTTTTATATTTTAATTTTAAAAGCATTTTATGGAATTTCTTCAAAATGATGAAAATTAGATAGCTTTCATTATTGCAGACAAGAGAGAAATAATGGGGTATTTTTAACTTTATTCATGCTATTTTCTGATAAAAATTCAAAATTGTTGATAAAAATTGTTGTATAGGGTTTAGTGGCGCAAAATCCCATTAAGAGCAGAATATGATATTAGGGGCATAATAACAGAAAATGACATACTGCTTTTGAAAACACGCATTTTTCCTCATAAATTTTCTATATTGTTTTTCCTTCTGCATGTGTACTGATACTAAGTTTCAGACACTAGGCGAAATGCTTATTTAAGTGAAAATGAAGTCATATTTAAAATAAAACGATCATTTTCTTAGATAAAACAAAACATTTTAACTCAAATGCATCTAAAAAATATAAATTACGGAAATTTTTACTCTTCGGAATTGAGATTAGAATCTCGAGTAAAGAGTGCGTCTGTTCACGTAAAAGATGTTGCTGACAATCGTGACTTCAAGTTTTGAGTTAAAAGGATTTTTAAATGATCAAACAAAATATAATTTTTTTTTAAATGATGAATATGGATATGAGAAGTGCGCATGCAAATTTTGAGATGGTGAAAACTGCTGTTTTCATTCCGGAAATCCAAGGATAAGAGCCTCAATTGATAATCACGCCCTAATAACTGATCTTTATTATATTTCACTGATTAAGTATCTATATTATAAAGAACAAACGTATCTGTGCATAACGCTGACGTCATTTTATGAATGGCAACACTTCACGATCAAATTTCGGTCTTGAAATTTTCGCTACTGCAATTTTTTAATCTTCTGACCATCGTACATTTTCAATTTTCGTCGCATAGGGAAAAAATTTACTTTCAAATGCAATTTGTTTAAAAACTGTATTCATTGACTGATGTATTCTATTTTCTAAAATAATTTTTAAGTATGATTTTTTTTAAGTTTATCCTATCACGTGCTGATTTCAATACGTAATAATAATAAACATTTTGCACATAAACCTACAAACATTTTTCAGCATTTGTTTCTATTTTTGCATAACGAAATTAGTACTTCCTTTATAAACAAATAAAAGAATAATATTAAAAAAACTACCAATCTAACATAGTTGTGAAAGACAAATTAACGAAATTAATACTTCTTTTATACACAAATAAAAGAATAATATTGAAAAAACACAAATCTAACATATTTGTAATCGTACAGTTTAAATTTTTAGATCACCAAATAGGATTTTTTTTTTTCAAATGGAATTTATTTGCAAAGTTCATCTCAGTTTACTGATTGTCTATGGTTTTAAAAACAATTTTAAAGCATGAAATATTTTTTAATTTATCTATATCGCGCGGAGCTCGATTACGAAAGATTAATCCGTTTGCCCTTAAAACAAAATAAAGACTTCATCATTTTCTTATGGCTAATATCCATAAAAAAATTGCCCTGTGAATAAATAAATAAAATAATATAAATAAAACACAAATATACCAGATATGTATAAGCTCTGAAATTATCAGAATATAAAAGGATGCCATAAGTAGCAAAATCTTGGCAAATAACTCTTAGCATGCGGCTAATAAGAAAATATCGCTTTTGATAAACTTCAAAAATTTATTTGATTGTATAATTTGTATTTTCCATATGAAAAATGCTTTTTAATGTAAGTGGGCAATCTAAAAAAATTATTGCATATAAAAAAATTATTATTTTTCAATAAAAAATATGTTTTCACTTATATTCTTTAACACGGGGACCCCGGGTATGATCCCCTAGTTTTATTAACGATTGAAAATTTGAACAAGATACATATAGCGAGAGTGTGAACTAATAGTAGGAATTGAAAAAAAAATAGTTTCACATTGATGAGAAATAATTAATTAGTTCGCTTTTTATGTAGTCGGGTTTTTTTATTTTTTAAATTGAATTGTTTATTACAAATGAAGTTTGAAAAGGTGCGTTTTAATTTAATAAACATTAAAACTACATTCATATATGAGGGGTTCACAACCCTAGTAGACCAAGTCCATTTTGAAAAAGAAAAAATGATACAGTCCATTTAGAAGGGGCATAAAATGTGCTTTATTCGATTCCACAGTGAACGAAGTCTGTAAACAGATGCCATATATTAGAAAGTATGTGAAAACAGACTTGGTCTACTGTGGGAATACACTGAAAAAAAGGAAGTACTCAAAAATGAGTCAATCGATGTACTTATATCGAATTGAATATGTTTGGATTAAAAATGAAGATATGTTTTCTTAATTTTGAAACATCACATGTTATCAAACCCAAACAACACGGTAATTTTGTACCCTGTAATGGTTTATTTAATTTATGATGGCATAACAGATGTTCATGATGATTCAAATATTAAATTATGTACCGTATTTTAAAATAATTTAAGAGTGATTACAAATAAAGTTCTTGTTATAAAAATATTCAATTTGGGTATCTTGCTAATAATTTTGCCATTTTTCTTAATAAATGATTAATTAAACGTTTCTTGTTATTAATTTAGAACGGAAAATAAATGTTATTATGTCTTTACTTTAATTTGCTGGTTCCGGGGGGGGGGGGGGGGCACTGCATAACGATTCATATTTGAACACAACCATGTGATAATTAATGAGTACATGTGTTTCTCAATTTTGAGTACATTTGGATCGGAACTATTTTGAGTATGCCACGTATTTAAAATTGAGTACTTTAAACTATAAAAATAGTACTTTTTACTCAATTTTGAGTACCCATTTTTTTTAGTGTAGATGAAACAGATTTTATGCATTTTCCAAATGGACTATCATTTTTTTTCTTTTTCAAAATGGACTTGGTCTACTAGGGTTGTGAACCCCTCATATGATTTATTACTTGATATTCAGTAATAAATCAAATTAATGTTATATAGTTTTGTCTAAACGTATAATAAAGCCAGGTTTACACTTCCAACAAAAAACACACATTTCAATTATGTTGGAAAGTTTCAAAAAATGTTTTGACCTATACTGTGTAACCCAGGAAGCCCTTCTATAAACCGAGTTCGATCCCCTAGCTACGATAATGACGCTAATATCGGATTAAGCTGTTCTCAAATCCAAAAGAGCAACTTTATGACATGAGTTTTAATTCATTTTTGTTCGGAAAAGCATGACACTAGCCCGTGTTGTTGTTCAGAAACTATGTATTACAGAACTGTGTTTTCCGGGTTTTTTTCAAACGCAATAGATCTTTCAGAAAAGAGTGTCAAAGGTGGGCGTTTTGAACCGAATTTCCGCGCGAAAGAAGAATAACTACTCAAGGAAGGTTGAAAAACGTCTTTGTCAAGTGATCAAAATCTCTTACCAAAATCTCAATAGGTAATTTATTTATCAAAAAACGGAAAACACAGTTTAATTCCAAATCCCTTCCATAATCAAGCCTTCCGATTTTATATCTTTCCGTTAAAAAATGAATTTGTAAATATGTCAAAACATTTTACGCTTGTTGAGCAGAGCAGTTGAGAACAGCCTTAAACTACAGATGGATGTATAAACAAAATCTTGTATGTAAATATCTCGATCGCGAGCTTAAAGTCTTTCATTTCTAGAGAACAGACGGAAAACGTCATTGATTCTTAAATAGGCATTAGGAGCCACACAGTGAGCTATTTCAAATAATCGTCCATCCTGGGATCCACATCCTAAAAATAAAACGGCCTATTTTCAAGTGCAATATAACCATTTTTTTATACTCTGTAAAAAATATGCGAAATCACAGGAAAGGCACACGCAGGAGAGTTGCAGGGTCTTTTCCGATTTGTTAATCATTTCCACGTGCCTTTTTCCACGGAAATCATGTTTCAACATTTTCCTCTTGATAATTCGTGTCTAATTACCGGAGGAATAAAGATAAAAACTTCACTCATCTTTCGGATTTAGCATTTGCTGGAAATCAACCATCATAGAGGAGGAAGTATCGATATTGAAGCTTTCCGGATTCCTTTTTATTACAAAATTTACGCAAATTTGGATATGCAATGCTACATTATTTTCATTATTGCTGCTATGCGAATATGTTATACTTTGTAAAACCAGATACTGCACAAACAGTTAAAATAACTCGAATTGGTTAAAATATTTGCACCCTCTGAAAATCTGAAACCCTTTGAGACTTTTTCTTTGGCCCAGTCCGACTTTAGTTCTAACACACGGATTAAAAAAAATTGCAAATTATTAAAACGAATGAAAAACAAAAAACATTTACAAATTATTAATTTTCATCAAGTGCATCATTTTAATGTGTTGCATTAAGTGAAACCTCTAAAACAATTTTTTTTTTTAATTTCTGTCAAATATTAACTACCATGCACAAAACAAAATAGTGTGTTCTGTCAAATAACCCATGCCGATTTTTTTCATAGAGGATTTTGACGCTTAGAAGTATCAAATTTAATGCTGATTTAAAAAAAAATAACTACAACGGTTACAATTACTTATTTATATTTCTTACGAAGCATTTTGACAATTATCTATTAATTATACTATTATTAATATTAATCATACATAATCATTTTTCTTAGTTTTTCAAACGCACATAATTAATAAGTAAGTAAATCGTGTGTTCCGTTCGTGAGTTCTCGAAAGCTAAGAATAATTACGCAGTAAATAAATCCAGATCATTTTTTATCAACGATAAAAATAAAAATAATATAAAGCCATGTTTATTGTGCAAGACAAGTAATCACCCCCTTTTCAAATGTTCTGTTTTTTTAAACATGAGTATTCTAGAAAAGAAAATGATTGTAAATAAAAATAAATTATGTTCAAATTGTTTACGATTACATCAAGGTCAATGCAATTCTAAATTTACTTGCAGAACATGCAAATTGTTACATAATTCCATACTGCATGAAGTAAGTGATATTTCAGAAACGGCGGTAATAAATAAAAATAAGGAGTGTTTGTTAAAAACAATCAAATAAGCAATTCTGAACCTGAGAATAAAGAAACGCTATTAATCGGTTCTAATTTATTACTAGAAGATAAAAGAAATTACGCAATATTAAACACAGCTATAATTTTAGTAACTAATGTGTTTGGGAACAAAATTAGATTAAGAACAATTTTAGACAATGGGTCGTCGATCCCCGCTTTAAGTAAAAGCGCATGCAGGAAATTAAATCTAAAACCAAAACCATTCAAAGGTATTATTTCTGGCATTAATGAGTCTCAGCAAGAAATAAAGCAAATTACCAATGCAGAAATATCAAATGAACAGGGAACATTTTCGAAAACATTAGAGTTCGCAGTTCTAGCAAAAATAACAAACAATATTCCGGTTGAAAGATTAGACTTTTCAAACTTATGCATCCCAAACTACATAGAATTAGCAGACAATAATTTTCATATACCTGGTAAGATTTATGCATTAATTAGTAGCGAGGTATTTTTTGACATTTTAAAGAGTGAGCAAATTCGTTTAGCAGATGCTAATTGTATATTACAGAATACAGTATTTGGATACTTATTCACAGGTTCACTTCCACAAGTTGAAAATAAGTCATATTGTTGCCTCTTAACTGAAAATAGCTTAGACAATACTTTACAAAAAAATTTTTAAATAGAATCTTTACCTGGGGATAATAAAAAAACTGTTAAAGGGGGTGAAGAAATATTTTGTGAGGAACATTTTAGAAGCACCTATAAACGCGATCACACCGGTAGATTTACAGTACAGCCAATGAAACCAATGAAAGAAAATGCGGAATCAGTGTTAGGAAGTTCTAGAGAAATTGCAGCCAGGAGATTAAATAATTTATGGGCTAAATTACATAAAAATAAAACAATGGCTAATTTATATACAGCTTTTATGGAAGAATACGAAACTTTGGGGCATATGACACAAATTAAAAATGAAACCGAAAATAAGCTGTCTTATTACATTCCACATCATGCTGTGTATAAACCGGAAAAAATAGCCACTCCCCTGAGAGTTGTCTTCAATGCAAGTTCAAATACATCTAGTGGTTATTCACTTAATTCTATTTTATTAAATGGGTGAACGGTTCAGCAAGATTTATTTTCGATTATAACTAGATTCCGTACCCACAAATATGCATTCTGTGCAGACATTAAGAAAATGTGCAGGCAGATAATGATCGACCCACTAGAGAAATTTGCAAAGAATTCTTTGCAAGCCTAGTAAGGACGCTCAGATAAAAATATATGAACTTAACACGGTTACATATGGCACTGTTAGTGCTCCCTTTCTTGCCACGCGCACGTTGAAAGCTCTTGCTGATGAAGAAAGCAAAGATTTTCCGAAAGCTGCAGAAGTGATACATAACGACATGTACGTAGATTATTGTTTATCTGGTGCAGATTCCTTACAAGACGTACAGGACTTTCAATCTCAACTAATTCTGATCTTAAAAAGGGGAGGGATGGACCTACATAAGTGGGTCTCCAATCATCCTGAATTATTACAAGACGCAGCCATTTCAGAATATGCATTTGACGAACACTCGCAGCAAATTTCTGTAAAAACTTTAGAGATGCTTTGGAAACCTCAATCAGATCATTTTACTTTTAAAATTTGTATCGAACCCAAAGATGTTTATACTAAGAGAGAAGTTTTGGCACAAATTGCTAAAATTTACGATCCCTTAGGCCTAATTGGCCCTATTCTAACCAAAGTAAAAATTTTCATGCAACATTTATGGGAATTAAAGATAAATTGGAATCAACATCTGCCTGCCAGTTCTCTTCGGGAATGGCAAAGTTTTCTGATTAAATTGACAGAAATAAATCATCTTACAATTCCGCAGTATGTTTTGTCTGACAACATTGCAGGTCTAGATTTACACAGATTTTCAGATGCTTCTGGAAAGGCCTATGGAGCAGCCATCCATTTAAGATCTCTTTCCTCAACTGGACAGTTCAGGTCTAATCTTCTGTGCAGCAAGTCCCGTGTGGCCCCCCTAAAGCCAATGACCATCCCGCGACTAGAGTTGTGTGCAGCTCTACTTTTGGCAAAACTAGTTCAAAAGATAATTCCCATCCTACAGCTATGCTTTGAAAAGGTGTGGCTATGGACCGACTCTTCTACTGTTCTATTTTGGCTTAATACACCACCCCACAAACTTAAAACATTCGTTGCCAACCGAGTCACACGATCCAGTCTATTTCCGAGAATTATCATTGGAACCATGTATCCTCTAAATCCAATCCAGCAGATATCATCTCCAGAGGTGCAACAGCCAAGGATTTGATAAATAATGATTTGTGGGGGCTTGGACCAGAATTTCTTCAACGGGAAATTATAGTTCCCAACCAATTTCCTAATGTCACAGACATTAAATGTGACCATGAACTCAAAACTGATTTTAATTTATTGACCATTCATAAAGACTCTATTATATATATACTCTATATGTATTATATAACTCTTCTAATAATTTTCTCAAACTAATTAGAATATGTAGTTTTATTTTTAGGTTCATCAATAACAGCCGTCATAGAGATATAAAACGGAATCAGCTTTCGGGCACAGAACTAAAATTTAGTACAAATTGTTTTGTAAAAAGGCCCAGGAAGGTAAGTTCACACCTGAATTAGCAGCACTCAGAAAGGGGCAAACTGTTCCTTCTTCCAATAAGTTAAAGGGATTAGATCCCTTCATTGACAACTGTGGATTACTTCGTGTCGGTGGCAGATTAATCAATTATGACTTACCTTTTGATGCTAAGCACCAATTAATTCTGCCCAGTGATCATAAGCTCACTAAGTTAACTTTTGAGTACTTTCATAAAAAGTACTTTCACATAGGTGCTCAGGGATTAGTTCATGAAGTACGGATGAAATATTGGCCTATAAAGGCTAAAAGCATTGCCCGGAAAACAGTGCACACTTGTGTCACATGTTCCAGGCATAACCCCAAAACACTAGATCAGTTAATGGGAGACCTCCCATCGCAACGCGTAACACCTAATCACACGTTTCTCAATTCAGGTGTTGATTTTTGTGGCCCCTTCCACATTAAGTATAAAAATCAGAGAAAGGGCACTTATTCCAAAAGTTATGGGGCCATATTTATATGCATGGCTACCAAGGCTATTCATCTAGAGATAGCAAGCGAGTTATTCGCTGCTGCATTCATCGCTGCGCTTAAAAGATTTTGCGCCAGGAGAGGCAAAGTAAATACGCTAACTTCTGACAATGCCACTAATTTTAAAGGTGCGTCAACAGAATTAAATAACTTTAAGAAATTATTGACCACTCCCAACGAGGAATTACCAAGTTTCTTTGCCGAAGAATTCACAACTTGGAAATTTATCCCTCCGCGATCTACTAATTTTGGCGGTCTATGGGAAGCTGGCGTTAAGTCCTTCAAACATCATTTGCTTAGGGCCGTAGGTAATAATACAATTACTCTAAAGGATTTTGAAACTTTAGTAGTCCAAATTGAGGGGATCGTAAATTCCTGACCTTTATTTCCGCTTTCTGATGACATAAATGAGTCTGAAGTGCTTACGCCAGGGCATTTTTTAATTGGCAGACCCATTAACAGTATTTCAGAGCCTAATGTTATGAATATTTCTGACAATAGATTAACCCATTGGCAATTAATTACCAAATATGTTCAATGCATTTGAAAACGTTGGTCTATTGACTACCTAAATCACTTGCAGCAGCGCGGTAAATGGCAATTTACAAAAGAAAACATTAAACTAGGATCCCTAGTGTTATTAAAAGAAGAAAATATCCCACCATGTAAGTGGGCTCTTGCCCGAATTATGGAGATAATTCCAGGCAAGTTCAACAAGGTTCGTGCAGTCAAAGTCAAAACTGCATGTGGTATATTTTTAAGAGGCATTTCCAAAGTATGCCTGTTGCCCATTCAGGACTCTTAATTAATGTTTATGCATCATTGTATTTCTTATATATATTATTTTTAAGTAATTATCTGGATTGTTTTGTATATTAGTATTTTGTATTTTAGTATCATTTGTAGTGTTAAATAGTTATCTATTGTATTATGTTTATATTACTTGTTGAAATATTTTATATTTCATCCCTGGGCTGCATGTTCCGTTCCGGAAGTACAACGAGCTCCCCCTAGCGAGCAGTCTGTAAAAAAGGTAATTAAGCTGTTGATCGTCAAAGCATCAACGCGCATGTAAAAGCACTCCATCCAAACTACGCGATGGATATTCATTATACTTTAAATCAATTCAAATTTGGCAAGTTTATGTTTGTAAGTGTCTTGTGCAGTTTTTATGTGTGAATAAAATCAATTAAAAAGAAAATTAAACGTCTACAGTCCACCACTCGAACATCGTGGATTTAAGAATTCTCCAACTAATGCATACTTGCAGGACATCAGAGAGTCTGTAGACCTCGATAATGATTCAAATTCGGTCGCTTAAGACTGTGTTCAAATTAAAAATGGCTAATTCCGGACACATCCCTTAGGTGCGTTCGTAATTATATAAATACGTAGCACCTAAAGTCGTCGACTAGTCCATTTTGTCCGTCTGTCCGCATTTAACAGCGCATTTGAAATTTAATATATAGAATCGTTGCTGAATTTTGTTGAGTGATTTCAAGTTTTATGAAAATCGAATCAAAATTTAAAAAGATATTCATAAAAGTGTTCTTCATTCTATTAAATTCTATCATATGTCATTAATTCAATGATATCCTAGAATCATACAAGTAATGATTCTAGGTTGCCATGGTGATATCGTCCTATTTAAGATGCATATCTATTATTTCCCTATTACTGAATTTGATATATAGAATCGTAATAAATTTTGTATTCATGTATTTTTGCATAAGAGTGCAACAGCAATTGCACCGAGATCTGAATATTTATAAAACTAGTTATAGTACGAACGCACTTGATTTGCCACGTTTGAGGTATAATTTTCGCGCATCCTATTGGCAGATGTTCTTATTCAGAAACTGTGAAATCTAACAGTTTTTCCATTTTTCGATAAAGGCGGGAGATTTTTCTGAAATTGTTGTCAAATTGGGGGTTTTGAACCTAATTTCCGAACGCAACAGCTCTAGAAGGGTCATTGCGAGACTATATTTTATAACTGAAGATGGTTGTAGTTGATGCAAATTGCTTATAACTATCGAAAAATGAAAAAAAAAATAAGCTCGGAACTTACGATTTCAAATCTCTTCAATCGTCATGCCTGCGTTAATTTGCGATAAGAAAGTCCGCAAATGTGTCAAAAATGTTCGACGCGGAAAGTCCACAAATGTGTCAAAAATGTTCGATGCGGGGATAAGAATATTTTCTGACGAACCCGCTTAATAAGACAAATATAAATATTACATAGTTTTTTTTTTTTTTTTTTTTTTTTTTTTTTGTAATATACAGGTTGTACAGCAAAAGACTCTCTGATTTTAAAATTACATAACTCGGAAACTAAGATCGATGGAAGAAGGAAACAAGTGGTATGTTTATTTTAAAAGATGTAAAAATCTGATACAATAGTTTCAAAATTAGTTACAAATTTTGTCGACATGCTGTACGATGAAGTCGCAATACAGAGTCAGAGAAATAGGCTGCAGACTCTCTTTTGCAAGCAGTCATTCCAGTCATCCGCCACTCTGCCTGTGAGCTGAAATTTCTCTCGGAAAGTTTGCAAATCGTTTTCTTATCAGGACCTTTTGCAACTTTGAACCGATTGAAAACTGCGCCTTGTTGCCGTAGAAATGCGATTTAACCGGCGACACTCGTGCAAAAGAAAAACAAGTTGCTTCACAGAATAGATGACTTTATTCATTTCCTTCAGTAAAGAGATTGATCATTCTGTGCATCAGAGTACTTTGTTGCGGGATTGCTCAGTGACTACAGCGCCACCTTTCGACAATTTTTGTAACTAATTTGGAAACTATTGTATTAGATTTTTACGGCTTTCAAAATAAACATATCACTTGTTTCCTTCTTCTACCGATCTTAGTTTCCGAGTTATTTAATTTTAAAATCATGTAGTCATTTGCTGGCTATATATTTGCTTAAAAATCAAGCAATTATTTATAAAAAGTAATATACATTTGCTTAAAATTAAAACCTCACTATTTTAACTGAACACAGATAAATAAGTGTGCACAGTCAAATGAGCCTCGATGGTATGCACATTTTTAGCTGCTTTCTGAAACTCTGCATTTTGCTATATTAGAGATACTATAGTTGCATTATCGCTGATAGATTATCACTTAGTCTTAATTTTAATTTTTTAAAAATGTTTCTTAGTGTTGAATAACAATAATCCCATGCCCCTATGTAACTCAAATGATGACGTTTTAATATTTTTCTTGTTAGTCATTTTAACGTGAAATTTTTAAGTAAAAAAGAAAATAGGCTCGAATCCTCTAGACTAGTGTTTCTCAACCTGTGTGCCGCGGCACACGAGATTGTCAAATGTGCCGCCAGGGTTTTTGACAAATAATTAAAATGGCATGGTGTCGTATCAATGATAAGACATTTTCTATTTATCATGTGCTATCTTCCTTGTTCTCTCCTTTCTATTAGTTATTTGCAAGACACCCACTTTGACAAAAAGAGAAAAATAACAACTCATTGATTTCAGAAACGATAAGTTTTACTGTTCAAAAATCTTCGATAAAAATTTGGATGAGTTTTGGCTTTCTGTCAAAAATTTGTACCCTGCAATCAGCTTGAAAGCTGTTCAAATTCTTCTGCGTTTTGCATCTTCATAGAATTTGGATTTTCGGTATTGACACAAATCAAGTACAAAAAGTGAGAATGATTTTTAAAAGTGGACGATGAAATGCGAACTTGCCTGGCGATTTTGGAACCTCGTTTCGACGTAATTTGCACAAGAAAACAGGCTCAGCCCTCTCGTTGAATAAACTTTGTATTTTTTTTTTTGTATCACTAGGAGGGCTCCGCCCCCCTGCTCGCTCCGTTCACCAACCCCCCGCGTAATCAATCGCTTCGCGATTCCATTCAGTATCGCGAAGCACTCCCTATTTTCTAGTCAATCCCAGACGTAATTGATTCGCGATTCCTTATTTTTTGTGCATCCAACCAATTTTGTGTGCCATTTTACCAATTCCACTTGGTAAAATGGCGCTCCTACCCAACTCCTGACAATTTTATTTCCTTATCTCCAAGCACATAACCATCTGTACAGAGTTTAATAATTATAAGAATTATTAAATATAAAATTATATATATATAGTGTTACGAATATTGTAAATAGTTAGCGATTGTGCTTAAAAATAATGTAAATAGTTCAATTAAGCTCTGTTCATAAGCTAATATTAGTTTTTGTTGCATTGAAATATCTCAATGTGTTGATTTTCTGCAAGCAAGTAAACCCATTTGGATTTCATGGGAGTCTATGGAAATTTGACGAAATACTGGAAATAGCACCAAGTTGGCGTCACTTTTGGCGATTTATTTTTGTCGAAAGATTTGGCGATATATCTCCAAGTTGGCGACAAACTTGGCGACGTTCGGCAACATAGCCGCCCCCCTTGGAAACTCCCCTTATACCGTCAGAAAGCTCTGACCCATCAGATGCGTTTCACGGTATCTACGCAGATTTTCACTGGTCCATTTCCAAATCGTTACTTTTTTTAATATATAGAAGGATACAGCTTTTACATTTTTTTATATTCAGGTGTGCCGCAAATAATTCCAGATATTTTTAGTGTGCCGTCAACCAAAAAAGGTTGAGAAACACTGCTCTAGACTAAACTTTTGCTATTAAAAACAGGCATGGAATTTGAACCGGCGCTAACCATTCTCTAAAGTAGTCATCAGGATACTACCAAAAAGCTGCATAGGCATAGTTTTTAGGTGCGTTCGTAATTATATAAATACGTAGCACCTAGGGTCGTCCTCTAGTTCGCCCGTGTATAACAGAGCAAAAACTGCCCAACGAATAATTTGAAATTTAACCCTTTCGGGTTCGATTTTTTTTTTTTCAAGTTTGAGAACAAAATTAATTGTACTCTAATACTGTTAATTGCGGCTATCCAAATAGATTTACGGAAGTTTAAAGATTATCTAAAATCAAACGGATGTACTTATTTTGTGTACTGTCCAATTCATATTTATAGGATAATAGGTTAAGGAAGAGTTTTTGGAGGCGTTTTGGAAATATCGCATTACAACAGGGTTTAACAGATAGTACAACTTTCTACACTGTAAACTGAAATGTCTGAAATTCAGACACATAAGCGTCTGAAACGGAGTGTTAAATTTTCAGACATTTTAAAGTGTCTTAATTTTTAAGACGGTTGTATGCATCTGAATTTAAGACATTTCAAACGTCTGAATTGCATCCATCTTTGACCACCTTTCATTTCTATGCAAAAGCAGTCTTTTCTTTTTTTCTTTCTTTTTTTTTTTTTTTTTTTTTTTTTTTTTAATAAGCATTATACACTTTTAAAAAAATCTATTATAATATGGAAATTGTACCGCCAATCAAAACACCAGTACAATTTACATCAATTTACGTATTTTAATGGGAATTTTCTTCCGTTGAAAAATTTAATTTTTTTTTGGAAATTTCTGTATTTAAAAAAAAAAAAATTAAGCTTTTAGGGAAAGGGAAACTGCATATTTAACTGACTGGAGAACTGCCAAAGTCCATTACATTTTACAGGATTTATTAACTCACATTACATCAGAATATCAAACTTACCCTTGACAGGATTCGAACCCGGGACCTGCTGTCTTCCAAACAGTCACTTTATCCACTCGGCCACGACTGCGTTAGCTAGGAACTCAAATATTGTTACTTATTATGCTACACAATGAAACGGTAGTGATGAAACTACAAAATCAAACTAATATTGTTTTAAAAGTGTATATATTATATATGCACTGTGAAAACATTTAATTCGGGACCTGTACCGTTCAGCGGTGAAATTTATTCTTCTGATGATTGAATATATGGCAAATTTTTTGAAATTGGACTGATTAATTCCTTCCTGTGCTGCATATTCTGAACCAAATTTCTCAGTTTTAAATATTGTGTATAATTTTTCTGCCAAAATATTGACATTTAGTTATAAAAATCCTTGTTTTACGCATATAACATACATCAGTAGAAATCCAGAGTAAAATTTTTTGATTTTCAGAGTAATTTTTCTGACAATGAAATGCGATTACTTCTGAACTCAATCTTTAGCTAAAAGGTTAGTGTATAAAATTTCAGAGCTATTGTAAATAATTCCAAAAAATTAAATAAGTACTTTGAGTTTTTTAATTATATAAATAATTAAACAAATACTTAAATATAATAAATAAGAGAAATAGATAATTAAATAAATTCTTTAAAAGTAGATGGCGCCACATTCATATCTTAAGAGTATACTAGTATGATTATTTTCAAATCCAAAGAGATTCTTATGAAGCATGTATGACAATTTTTGATGAATAAATTACATATCGAATTATAAGCGATTAACAAAAATTTGAAGTTTGAATACAAATAAATAAATTATGTCTAATATCATGTCTGTATGGGTTCGTCTTTGAAAGATTATATTTTACTTTTAAACGGAACCTTCTAAATACAGAAATATGCAAAAAATGGAAACTGTATTGGAATTTACGAAAAGAAAAAATTACATTTTTTAATGTAATTTTTTCTTTTCGTAAATTTGCGTCTCGACTGGCAGTACAATTTCTATATTTTAAACGGATATTTTTTCACAGTGTTAGAAGGTCGAAACTAAGGGGGGTGGGGGTGGGGGGGACAGAGGGAGCATGTTGCCCCGAGTATTGTCTGTCGATTTTTCGCACATATATGTAGCACAGTATTGTTAAAATCATCTGTCTGGGGTATGCCAAAGCATAGAAGAATCTAAAGATGATATGATATGGCATAAGAATCCTGTATAAAGCGGAATTTTTTTCGATTCCGTTTTAAAGATTTTAATGAATAAATATTTGACAAAGCAGATTACGTAGTTCAGTATTACATATTTTATGATTACATATTCTAAATTTTAAAATAAGTAGGCTATTAGAAAATTAGTAAAAACTCTTTGTAAGTATACTTTGCGGAGGAGAGGGGGGGGGGATGCTAAATCCATGTTTGTCCCGTGTGCAAAAAAGGCTAGTTTCAGTCCTGACAGTGTATAAAGCTTACAAAAAAAAGTGAAAAAACGGCTGCCTATGCCTATTGCCGAACATGCAGGTTGATCAAAGATGGATGCGATTCAGACGTTTGAAATGTCTTAAATTCAGACACATACACGTGTCTTAAAAATTTAGACACTTTAAAATGTCTGAAAATTGAACACTCCATTTTAAGTCACTTATGTGTCTAAATTTCAGACATTTCGTTTACAGTATTTATACTATGATCATAGTTAGACACTTAAGTGTCTTAATTTCAGACGCTTGTGATGTCTGAAATTTCATATTCAGACACTTAAGTGTCTGAATTACTTTTTCAGTCACATATGTGTTTGAATTTAAGACGCCTTTATTTGCAGTGTAATGTTTTTTGCGTTTTATCACACATGAATCGTTCAGAAAGATAAGCTATATTTTTAATTTAAAGAGTGAAATATATGCATAAAATAAAGGAATCGCCAACCGTGCAGAGAGATAAGCTATATTTTTAATTTAAAGAGTGAAATATATGCATAAAATAAAGGAATCGCCAACCGTGCAGAGAGAATTAAGCAAACTTTTATTATTATTGTTATGACTAAATGTTAAAACATGAATGAAGTCATAATAAGAAAGACATAGCCCTATACTATCATTACTATATGTAGATAGTAACAAAAGTAATTGTTAAGATAAAATAATACTCGATGAAAAGACATGTACTATTAATAGTACACCAGACTCGATAGGGTTAATAGATATAATCAATGCAGACTTTTGTCGAGTCACTTCCAATTTTATGAACATCGAATCAAAACTTAAAAAGCTATCAATGAAAGTTTTCTTCGTTCTATTCAATCCTATCCTGCGTCATTCATTCAATGATATCCTTTGATATGTCATGATTCTAGGTTGCCATGGTGATGACGTCCTGTTTAAGATAGAGTCCTATTGTTTCCGTATTACTGAATTTAATATATATGGAATTGTAATAAATTTTGTAGTCATGCATTTTTGCATAGGAGTGCGACAGCTATGGCACCAAGATCTGAATATTTTTAAAACTAAATATATAGTACGAACGCACCTCATTCGCCACGTTTGACGTACAATTTCCGACTTGTTTTTTCTTCCTAAAGTTGCGTGAGCCCTAAAGGAAATGTGCAAACCATAGGGTACAGACATTCTGATTAACTGAAATTTTAGGCTGTCCTTCTGGAAGTTTTCTATTCCAGATGAAACAACCCGCAAATCCGAAATTTATTTTTTAATAGCTAACATACAGAAAATAATCCCTTTTAAACGGGGTGGAGTGGGGGGGGGGGGGGTTGTTACATTAAAAAAAAACATCGGTTTCTGTGCTCTTATTAGAAGTGAATGCTATACGCAGTAAAATAAATATATTTAAAGTACTAAAATTAAACTATTGGGCAGTAGGGAAATTATACAATTATTAAGATAAATAGTACAAGCATATGGGAGTACATAAGTAGAACAAATACAGTAGACTCCCTAAAATCCACACATGATCACAGATGTAAACAATGAAACTCTCAGATTAGATGTACTGACAAAATGACAGAATTTTTTAGTTTTATATCATTCTGCATGTATTTTAACATGTTATTCTGAATAATATGACTAAACGCATGGTTTTTCATGAAGGAAGTATAAATTTATCTTCTGAAAAAAATCAAGATATTGCTGATATCACTGGTCATCACAATCATTTTACCAAATATATTTATTTATTTATTTATTAATCAAGCTTTTTAGCCCCCCCCCCCCCCGGCACGGTATGCTATTTCTTTCTCCCAGCTTATTTTGCGTCGTCTCCAAAAAATAACGTTACCTTACAGAAGTCAGCCGTAAAATAAAACAGTACGATTCAATACTCTATAGCAATTTTTTAAACTTCTAAGCATCACACATTTTCAATTTTTAGACCGTCGTATTGGAAAAAAAAAAGTACTTTTAAATGCAATTTCTTTGAAAACTGCATCTCCATTTATTTTTGAAATATTCATTTTTTGTAGTTTTTGGAGCCATTTGCTTCATATTGGCAACGGAAGTACTCCATTTCTGTAGAAAGTAAAGGAAAAATAGTTGTAAAATATTAATTATATCTTTTTGTTGCGATTTTGTCGTAACAACCGAAAGAAAATGTAATTAAAATACGTGCTATTTTGAAAAAATATAAACGGAAGGATAATTTCTGTTAAAACATGGAGCTATTATAAACTATATTTAATTTTAAGTATCTATATTAATGTGACAAACAAATGAAGCCCTATGAATCATGAGACAGCCATTTTTTTGTGGTCGAGTTTCTTGAATGACGGCCTCTTTTTGTTGCATTTGTGTATTATTTCGCGATAGTGACGTCCTATGCCTATTTTACTGTAGATGTTTAAGAGTGGATCGCCCATGTGGAATTCTTAAGCGGATGCGAATGACGTCCTTTTACATAAAATAAAAGCGTGTGTTGTAAGTATTAAAATGGAAATATGTTTTGTACTATTTATATATACATATATATATTTTTTTTTCATCGGGGACGGCTCAATTCTGAAAAAGCAGAATTCCTGTTTTCTAGTTGTGGTTATTAAGATTGGCTAACCTTGAAATAAAACTGCCTTACTTTATGATTTTGATGTGATTTAATAGGGTATTTTTAAGAGAAAAGTTTCATTGAATCATTCAAGAAAAATGTACCTCATCTTTGTTATGGATATTTAATTATACAATATTAATTATTTATTTGACCTTTACTTTTAATAATTTAATCATTTTTAAAATGATCTTACTTTTATTATTTTAGTTTATCACTTAACTCACTTAATTTACTATGCTGGAAGCATTCATTATAATTTCGATTGCATTATTACATTCAAATGACTGTTTAAAAAATGTAAACAAAGCAATGATCAGAAATCCGCAAAATTCTAAAATCCGCACAACCTCTAGTCCCAAGCTGTGCGGATTTGAGGGAGTCTATTGTATTAATAGTTCAAACAGGGGGTTCTCCAAACGTATGTTATGTATATTTTCACACTCAATGTAATCTTAGTGACAATTTTAAAGATACGGTATAACCTCGAAAATCCGGCATCGTCGGAACCGAGACTAAGACGGATTTTTGAAATTTCCAGATTTCTGAAAGAATATCCAAAAGTACTTCCGATATTCTTATTGGTGCCTTGATTCATAATTTAATTCATAACCAAGTGTTAATTATGTGACCAAAAAAAAACTAGTATGTTGTGGCCATCACAAAACTTTCTTCTATCTCATACAAGTCAATACTTCAAAATTCACTATCTCAGTGCCAAATTAACTGGCAATCTGCGTTCATCATGAGAATTCTAAAAATATGAAATTCCGTGCATGAGTTCTCAAGGTATGACTGTCACTGAAATCGTGTAAATCCAGCAAAATGCAGCCTAGCAGCGCCACCTATTAGGTTATTTACACCAAAACCTAATTATAACCAACTTATGTCAACGTCTAACTGAATATGAAGTTTGAGGAAAATTCGTGCATTAGTTCTTGAGATAGAGGTATTGCGGAAATCCTGCAAAATGCTGCAGGGCGATTTACACCAAAAACTAATCAGCACCAATCTATATCAGGGACTACCTGCATATAAATTTTTATTAAATTCTGTGCATTAGTTCTTGAGGTAGAGCGCCCACAAAATCTGTGTCACATACAGACAGACGGACGGACAGACAGACATCTTGTAAAAACATGTTTTTTTGGAATCTCTGACCCATAAAACGTGTAAATCCGTCGAAAACTGGAATTCGAAAATTTTCATGAAACCAATACTTTCTTCTTGTAAAGATAGAAGAAAGTAAAAAGAGAAAAATAAATATTTAAAAAAACTACTCTCGGAAAATGTCTCTTTCATCGCGAGACGTCAGTCAGTGTTTTACGTCTTTGGATTTCTAAGAGGCTTTCATATTGCAATTTTACTAGCATTAAGCAATCTCTTTGATGCTTTTTACCCTCTTTTCTAAATGCTATGGCTTCGCCTTTTTGAAAATTAGTATTTAAAGGTTTAGGCTTTCTAAAAATATATCAATCTAAAAATGAAGTAATATGTGTATTTTTGACAAAAGCGATAAAATAGTAATGCCTATTTACTTTATAGCAGAAGGGTCCAATAAATTGCATTTTTCAGAGCTGTCCTTCTATCTTTTTTTATGCTGCACGATCGTTCATTTTTCTATAAATTAATTGCGGTAGCAATTTATTTTTTTATTTCATAACAATAGAATGAGTCTAAAAGGATACCTTAAAAAAAAATCAGACCGTAAATGTAAATTTAAAAAAAAATGTAAGTGTCCTTCTACTTTTTGTTTTTACAGCTTCACAGAATTGGATGAACCCAATTTGTTTCAGATGACCGGCACATAGAGGTTCTCCTTCTTACACAAGGTGTATTATTCATTTTTTATTTTCTTCTATCTACAATAGAAGAAAGTATTGTAATCGAAATTTTTTTCGACTTCCGCTTTTCAACGGATTGACACGTTTTAGGGGTGAGAAACCCCCCAAAAACATGTTTATACAAAATGTCTGTCTGTCCGTGTGTCGCCATTGTACCCTCAAAAAGTGTACGAAGTTCTGCATAGAATTGAACCCATTTTTTTTTTTTTTTTTTTTTTAGTTTTTGGCTATGGCCAGCAGGTCCTCCCTTAACTTAGAAAAATTCCGACGGTAGGGGGCGCTGTCATAGCGATTTTGATCCTATTTTGAATCTTGTACCCTCAAAAAGTGTACGAAGTTCTGCATAGAATTGAACCCAATTTTTTATGTATGATTCTGGCGATGGCAAGAAGGTCCTCCCTGAATTTGGAAATATTCCGCCGAAAGGGGGCACTACAATAGCGATATTTGTGTAATTTTCTTGATTTTTCGTAGTTTTATTGTACAACGGCGGCTGATGAAGCGACTTCCCATCCAGATAAGCCGACTATTCGCAAATAGCTGATATACAACTGAATAACGGAAAACTATTGATTTGAATTAATATCATGATCGAAATGAACGCGTTTTTTTACTCCGATTAATGGACTGAATCAGAAATTTAAGATGAAAGTCAAAGTTGATATAGTATTGAACTCATAAAAAAGGATAAACTGACATTTGTAACGACATTTTGAAATATTAAGATGTATTAGATAGCAGAAAGTTTTGGGATTGGCACATCCAACTAGTTATGTGATAATAAGTGAAAATTAAATAATTTTTTAAAATGTACTTTAATTGATATTTTCTGTAACCCCCCAAAAAAAGTAATAAACAGTGAAGTCCTTTCTTACCGTGTAATTTCTGAAGGATTGATGTCAATTTCATTTGTTTCAGTTTTTTTAACAAGTTTTTCTTGGGTTTTATACAAGTGAAGAATATCGATTTCGGAAGTACCAGTCTTTATGGATTTTTCCAGTGATACCTTTCTTTCTGACGGCACCTCGTTCTCGCTCCTCTGAGATGCTACCAGCGTTATCAGTGATTCTATTTACCACAGCGTCAGCGATCTCGCTGTCCTGTAACCCATCGCTTTTTATCTCAAAGCTTTTAATTCACAATTGTTATTTCACTTTCTCCCGTAAGTTGGCAGAGTAAAAAAAAAGGGGGGGGGGGTGAGGAGGACATATGCCGGATTTCTGAATGCCGGATTTTTGAGCTCACACTGTATAAACTAAATGAATGCGTGTACTACTTTTTAAAATATATTTCATTTAACACATTGCTTTCAAAAAAAAGTCTGAAGAATGTTGCATTTAAAAATAACATAATATATGATCTATATATATAAAAGCCGTTCTCTGTGTGTATGTCCTTTATACAAATCTTTAATTTTTGACCGATTTGCACGAAACTCGATGTACATAGGCTTTAGAACGTAGAATAGATCCCTGTCTGCTTTAACAAATCATCAGACCACTATTTAACCCTTTTTTCTACCACTTTCCGTGATTTAACATTATAGAAATATCTCTATTTAAATTTTCTAATTCAATTTTTTCTTTTCTGTTGCCACACATCTAAAAAACTGCTCAATAATTAAAAAAAAATTGATAACGCGAGTACTTTGTTTTATAAGCCAATAAAAATTCGGATTGTCTCACTATATTTTTGCTGTTTTTGAAATTGACGTCATTCAAAGAAGAAAATGCACATTTTTCATACATATAAGTAAAAACTTTAACTAAGCATGTTTTTAAAATGACGTAGTACCTTAGTTGAACGTTTCTGAAATTAAAAAATCTATTTTAATGAAGTCGTTTCAATATCAAGAAATCAATTATGAAAAAAGATAATAAAAAAATCGTTTGCTAAATATGACGTCAATTTCGTCAATATAATTTCAAACTGGCTCTAAAAACCGGCTGCTGCAGTATCTTTAATTATATCATTTAGATAAATGTTTTAATAGCGATAACATTCTACAATTTATATCGAATACGGTTATATAAAATACGATTTTTCTACGATTTATATTAAATAGAAATTATAGCTACTATTTTTTAGGGTAAGCTTATTTCTTTTTTAAACAAAATTTCATCACTGACATTACGATTGAACACGTCTGCGGATTTGGATTTTATGAATGGAAGTATGAGTTTCCATTTAAAAATTATCGGCAATGAATCTTCATATACATATGTTAAAGATGCCTGATATACTGCCCATTAGTAGTACATAAATAAAAATCGTTTTTAATTTGAAACACGAATATATTTTTAAACCTTAGTATATTTGTTAGATTTCTCAACAACTACAGGAAAAAAATATTTTTGGTAATTTCGTTTTAGCGATCACTTATTTGTCTGAGTAGCACATTTCTCCCGCTGCGGACAAATTCTACGAACAAATCTTTAATTAAAGGAAATATATGGGTGAATTTGATCTTCCATTTTAAAGCAATATGTATCTTTATCTCAAATGTCCTTCTGTATAGCTGAAAACGATACGATCATCACTGCGCTATTATATTTTCTAATGCGTAAGACAAATTTTCGGCTGTTTTGGGCCCAATTTTTTAGTTGATCATTTACAGTAGGATTTGGTCTAAGAATGATAGACGGATATGCAATATACTAAAACTATTCCACAAAAATATATATAACTTTTTTAAGAGGCTAATCATTCAGAATTGGTTCCGCCTGATTATAGAACATTTCAGTTAATTCTATAACAAAGCATGTACAACAAAATGTTATATACTAAAACTATTCCAGAAAATTGGGTGCAATTTAATAGTGCAAATTTCACCAAAATCGGTCCAGTAGAACTTTTAAAAAGGCTAATCTTTTATAATCGGACTCACCTGACTATTGAACTTTCTTCTATAATTTTATAATAGAGCGACGTAAAACTATATGCAATATTTTAAAAACATCCGTGTAAAATTATCTAACAAACAATACAAGTTCCAATGGAATCCATTCAGAATTTTTAAAAAGACTAATCATTCATAATCGGGTTCCACATGATTATGGAATTTCCCCCTATAATTCTATGACTAATCAGCGTATAACAATGTTACGCACCAAAATCTTAACTGAAAAGCGAATAATGCAAGTTGAATTAAAATTATTTCAGAAGAACCCAAGTTATAAGCAGCAGGAATGTGATTCCCACATGAAAACAAACAAATACTGAATTATTTATAATGTTTTTGAACAATTAAGTTAGTCTTTTATAACTGGTTTGCAAGCATATTTAAAAAAATTCAAGGTTGAAAATTACTTTAAAAAACATAAAAAATCTGTAAATTGACATAAACGTTTCAAACAAATTACGGAAAGTGTTTTTTACGTTAAAATAATGGGATGCATGATGTTTAGAGATTAAATTGCAGTAAAAGCGTAATTTATGGTACGGTTAGGTTGTTGCCACCAACAATATGATGCTAGGCGTTACTCATAAAAATGTCTTTTCTTCATAATATTGCATTAATAACAAACGGATATATCTTTCTTAATTGGGTTGCAGGTATATTTAATAATATCTCCGTGATTGAAAATTAATTTAAAATGGATAAACGATCTGTAAATTGATATAAGCTTTTCAAACAAATATTACTGATACTTTTTGTATTCTATTAGACGTTGGAATAACCAAATGTGGGATGTTTAAAGGTCAAATTGCAGTAAAAGTTAAATTTGTGGATGGGTTAGGTTGCTGCACCAACAATATGACGCTAGAGTTACTCATAGCAATGTCTTTACTTTATAATATTGCATTAAGAGAAAACAGGTATATCTTTCGTAATTGGGCTGCATGTAGGGATGAGATTTCCGCTTTTTTGCACAACGGTATATTCTTAAAGAAAAAGTTGTTCTGTTAAATCGCAACAGTGTTCCGATTAAATGAAATATGATTTTCTCTAACAAAATACTGGTATGCAAAAACGCGGAAATCTCATCCCTGGCTGCATGCAAATTAAAAAATATCCATGATTGAAAATTACTTTAAAATCCATTCACATGAAAAATTTGAGATACAATTTTCAAATAAATTTCATTTGATTGAACTTTTGATTTGACAGTGTGAAAAACGAAATTGTATGATATTCATATATTTAGAAAAATTTCAGTAAAGCCAAAATTTATGGGTTAAGTCGTTTCCATCATCCGTATAATGTTACAATTGCCATTGTGTTTGTAGTTTGTTTGTTTATTCTGAAGATGACTCAATGAAAGAGTCGAAACATGTAAATTTTTAATGTTTTTTTTTCATTGAAATGACGCTTTTTAAGCAATTAATTGTATTTTAATATATGTTATGACATTTGTTTGGAATATATATTATTATGGTATAGTTAATAGTAAAGGCAATTAAGACTATTTTACTTAAATTTCTTATTGGTCTTTTTAGCGATTTGTGGACGGGAATGCACCAATCTCAGTTATTGTCATTGCCGTATTATTTATTTTAATGTATTTTACCCGGGAGGAACCTTATTATTCACACGAGCGAAGCCGGGTAGATCTGCTAGTTAATGTATAAGAACGTATTGATAGGATAATGAAACCAGGCTAAATGAATATTTGAGCTCACACTGTATAAACTAAATTAATGCGTGTACTACTTTTTAAAATATATTTCATTTAACACATTGCTTTCAAAAAAAAGTCTGAAGAATATTGCATTTAAAAATAACATAATATATGATCTATATATATAAAAGCCGTTCTCTGTGTGTATGTCCTTTATACAAATCTTTAATTTTTGACCGATTTGCACGAAACTCGATGTACATAGGCTTTAGAACGTAGAATAGATCCCTGTCTGCTTTAACAAATCATCAGACCACTATTTAACCCTTTTTTCTACCACTTTCCGTGATTTAACATTATAGAAATATCTCTATTTAAATTTTCTAATTCAATTTTTTCTTTTCTGTTGCCACACATCTAAAAAACTGCTCAATAATTAAAAAAAAAATTGATAACGCGAGTACTTTGTTTTATAAGCCAATAAAAATTCGGATTGTCTCACTATATTTTTGCTGTTTTTGAAATTGACGTCATTCAAAGAAGAAAATGCACATTTTTCATACATATAAGTAAAAACTTTAACTAAGCATGTTTTTAAAATGACGTAGTACCTTAGTTGAACGTTTCTGAAATTAAAAAATCTATTTTAATGAAGTCGTTTCAATATCAAGAAATCAATTATGAAAAAAGATAATAAAAAAATCGTTTGCTAAATATGACGTCAATTTCGTCAATATAATTTCAAACTGGCTCTAAAAACCGGCTGCTGCAGTATCTTTAATTATATCATTTAGATAAATGTTTTAATAGCGATAACATTCTACAATTTATATCGAATACGGTTATATAAAATACGATTTTTCTACGATTTATATTAAATAGAAATTATAGCTACTATTTTTTAGGGTAAGCTTATTTCTTTTTTAAACAAAATTTCATCACTGACATTACGATTGAACACGTCTGCGGATTTGGATTTTATGAATGGAAGTATGAGTTTCCATTTAAAAATTATCGGCAATGAATCTTCATATACATATGTTAAAGATGCCTGATATACTGCCCATTAGTAGTACATAAATAAAAATCGTTTTTAATTTGAAACACGAATATATTTTTAAACCTTAGTATATTTGTTAGATTTCTCAACAACTACAGGAAAAAAATATTTTTGGTAATTTCGTTTTAGCGATCACTTATTTGTCTGAGTAGCACATTTCTCCCGCTGCGGACAAATTCTACGAACAAATCTTTAATTAAAGGAAATATATGGGTGAATTTGATCTTCCATTTTAAAGCAATATGTATCTTTATCTCAAATGTCCTTCTGTATAGCTGAAAACGATACGATCATCACTGCGCTATTATATTTTCTAATGCGTAAGACAAATTTTCGGCTGTTTTGGGCCCAATTTTTTAGTTGATCATTTACAGTAGGATTTGGTCTAAGAATGATAGACGGATATGCAATATACTAAAACTATTCCACAAAAATATATATAACTTTTTTAAGAGGCTAATCATTCAGAATTGGTTCCGCCTGATTATAGAACATTTCAGTTAATTCTATAACAAAGCATGTACAACAAAATGTTATATACTAAAACTATTCCAGAAAATTGGGTGCAATTTAATAGTGCAAATTTCACCAAAATCGGTCCAGTAGAACTTTTAAAAAGGCTAATCTTTTATAATCGGACTCACCTGACTATTGAACTTTCTTCTATAATTTTATAATAGAGCGACGTAAAACTATATGCAATATTTTAAAAACATCCGTGTAAAATTATCTAACAAACAATACAAGTTCCAATGGAATCCATTCAGAATTTTTAAAAAGACTAATCATTCATAATCGGGTTCCACATGATTATGGAATTTCCCCCTATAATTCTATGACTAATCAGCGTATAACAATGTTACGCACCAAAATCTTAACTGAAAAGCGAATAATGCAAGTTGAATTAAAATTATTTCAGAAGAACCCAAGTTATAAGCAGCAGGAATGTGATTCCCACATGAAAACAAACAAATACTGAATTATTTATAATGTTTTTGAACAATTAAGTTAGTCTTTTATAACTGGTTTGCAAGCATATTTAAAAAAATTCAAGGTTGAAAATTACTTTAAAAAACATAAAAAATCTGTAAATTGACATAAACGTTTCAAACAAATTACGGAAAGTGTTTTTTACGTTAAAATAATGGGATGCATGATGTTTAGAGATTAAATTGCAGTAAAAGCGTAATTTATGGTACGGTTAGGTTGTTGCCACCAACAATATGATGCTAGGCGTTACTCATAAAAATGTCTTTTCTTCATAATATTGCATTAATAACAAACGGATATATCTTTCTTAATTGGGTTGCAGGTATATTTAAAAATATCTCCGTGATTGAAAATTAATTTAAAATGGATAAACGATCTGTAAATTGATATAAGCTTTTCAAACAAATATTACTGATACTTTTTGTATTCTATTAGACGTTGGAATAACCAAATGTGGGATGTTTAAAGGTCAAATTGCAGTAAAAGTTAAATTTGTGGATGGGTTAGGTTGCTGCACCAACAATATGACGCTAGAGTTACTCATAGCAATGTCTTTACTTTATAATATTGCATTAAGAGAAAACAGGTATATCTTTCGTAATTGGGCTGCATGTAGGGATGAGATTTCCGCTTTTTTGCACAACGGTATATTCTTAAAGAAAAAGTTGTTCTGTTAAATCGCAACAGTGTTCCGATTAAATGAAATATGATTTTCTCTAACAAAATACTGGTATGCAAAAACGCGGAAATCTCATCCCTGGCTGCATGCAAATTAAAAAATATCCATGATTGAAAATTACTTTAAAATCCATTCACATGAAAAATTTGAGATACAATTTTCAAATAAATTTCATTTGATTGAACTTTTGATTTGACAGTGTGAAAAACGAAATTGTATGATATTCATATATTTAGAAAAATTTCAGTAAAGCCAAAATTTATGGGTTAAGTCGTTTCCATCATCCGTATAATGTTACAATTGCCATTGTGTTTGTAGTTTGTTTGTTTATTCTGAAGATGACTCAATGAAAGAGTCGAAACATGTAAATTTTTAATGTTTTTTTTTTCATTGAAATGACGCTTTTTAAGCAATTAATTGTATTTTAATATATGTTATGACATTTGTTTGGAATATATATTATTATGGTATAGTTAATAGTAAAGGCAATTAAGACTATTTTACTTAAATTTCTTATTGGTCTTTTTAGCGATTTGTGGACGGGAATGCACCAATCTCAGTTATTGTCATTGCCGTATTATTTATTTTAATGTATTTTACCCGGGAGGAACCTTATTATTCACACGAGCGAAGCCGGGTAGATCTGCTAGTTAATGTATAAGAACGTATTGATAGGATAATGAAACCAGGCTAAATGAATATTTGAGCTCACACTGTATAAACTAAATTAATGCGTGTACTACTTTTTAAAATATATTTCATTTAACACATTGCTTTCAAAAAAAAGTCTGAAGAATATTGCATTTAAAAATAACATAATATATGATCTATATATATAAAAGCCGTTCTCTGTGTGTATGTCCTTTATACAAATCTTTAATTTTTGACCGATTTGCACGAAACTCGATGTACATAGGCTTTAGAACGTAGAATAGATCCCTGTCTGCTTTAACAAATCATCAGACCACTATTTAACCCTTTTTTCTACCACTTTCCGTGATTTAACATTATAGAAATATCTCTATTTAAATTTTCTAATTCAATTTTTTCTTTTCTGTTGCCACACATCTAAAAAACTGCTCAATAATTAAAAAAAAAATTGATAACGCGAGTACTTTGTTTTATAAGCCAATAAAAATTCGGATTGTCTCACTATATTTTTGCTGTTTTTGAAATTGACGTCATTCAAAGAAGAAAATGCACATTTTTCATACATATAAGTAAAAACTTTAACTAAGCATGTTTTTAAAATGACGTAGTACCTTAGTTGAACGTTTCTGAAATTAAAAAATCTATTTTAATGAAGTCGTTTCAATATCAAGAAATCAATTATGAAAAAAGATAATAAAAAAATCGTTTGCTAAATATGACGTCAATTTCGTCAATATAATTTCAAACTGGCTCTAAAAACCGGCTGCTGCAGTATCTTTAATTATATCATTTAGATAAATGTTTTAATAGCGATAACATTCTACAATTTATATCGAATACGGTTATATAAAATACGATTTTTCTACGATTTATATTAACTAGAAATTATAGCTACTATTTTTTAGGGTAAGCTTATTTCTTTTTTAAACAAAATTTCATCACTGACATTACGATTGAACACGTCTGCGGATTTGGATTTTATGAATGGAAGTATGAGTTTCCATTTAAAAATTATCGGCAATGAATCTTCATATACATATGTTAAAGATGCCTGATATACTGCCCATTAGTAGTACATAAATAAAAATCGTTTTTAATTTGAAACACGAATATATTTTTAAACCTTAGTATATTTGTTAGATTTCTCAACAACTACAGGAAAAAAATATTTTTGGTAATTTCGTTTTAGCGATCACTTATTTGTCTGAGTAGCACATTTCTCCCGCTGCGGACAAATTCTACGAACAAATCTTTAATTAAAGGAAATATATGGGTGAATTTGATCTTCCATTTTAAAGCAATATGTATCTTTATCTCAAATGTCCTTCTGTATAGCTGAAAACGATACGATCATCACTGCGCTGTTATATTTTCTAATGCGTAAGACAAATTTTCGGCTGTTTTGGGCCCAATTTTTTAGTTGATCATTTACAGTAGGATTTGGTCTAAGAATGATAGACGGATATGCAATATACTAAAACTATTCCACAAAAATATATATAACTTTTTTAAGAGGCTAATCATTCAGAATTGGTTCCGCCTGATTATAGAACATTTCAGTTAATTCTATAACAAAGCATGTACAACAAAATGTTATATACTAAAACTATTCCAGAAAATTGGGTGCAATTTAATAGTGCAAATTTCACCAAAATCGGTCCAGTAGAACTTTTAAAAAGGCTAATCTTTTATAATCGGACTCACCTGACTATTGAACTTTCTTCTATAATTTTATAATAGAGCGACGTAAAACTATATGCAATATTTTAAAAACATCCGTGTAAAATTATCTAACAAACAATACAAGTTCCAATGGAATCCATTCAGAATTTTTAAAAAGACTAATCATTCATAATCGGGTTCCACATGATTATGGAATTTCCCCCTATAATTCTATGACTAATCAGCGTATAACAATGTTACGCACCAAAATCTTAACTGAAAAGCGAATAATGCAAGTTGAATTAAAATTATTTCAGAAGAACCCAAGTTATAAGCAGCAGGAATGTGATTCCCACATGAAAACAAACAAATACTGAATTATTTATAATGTTTTTGAACAATTAAGTTAGTCTTTTATAACTGGTTTGCAAGCATATTTAAAAAAATTCAAGGTTGAAAATTACTTTAAAAAACATAAAAAATCTGTAAATTGACATAAACGTTTCAAACAAATTACGGAAAGTGTTTTTTACGTTAAAATAATGGGATGCATGATGTTTAGAGATTAAATTGCAGTAAAAGCGTAATTTATGGTACGGTTAGGTTGTTGCCACCAACAATATGATGCTAGGCGTTACTCATAAAAATGTCTTTTCTTCATAATATTGCATTAATAACAAACGGATATATCTTTCTTAATTGGGTTGCAGGTATATTTAAAAATATCTCCGTGATTGAAAATTAATTTAAAATGGATAAACGATCTGTAAATTGATATAAGCTTTTCAAACAAATATTACTGATACTTTTTGTATTCTATTAGACGTTGGAATAACCAAATGTGGGATGTTTAAAGGTCAAATTGCAGTAAAAGTTAAATTTGTGGATGGGTTAGGTTGCTGCACCAACAATATGACGCTAGAGTTACTCATAGCAATGTCTTTACTTTATAATATTGCATTAAGAGAAAACAGGTATATCTTTCGTAATTGGGCTGCATGTAGGGATGAGATTTCCGCTTTTTTGCACAACGGTATATTCTTAAAGAAAAAGTTGTTCTGTTAAATCGCAACAGTGTTCCGATTAAATGAAATATGATTTTCTCTAACAAAATACTGGTATGCAAAAACGCGGAAATCTCATCCCTGGCTGCATGCAAATTAAAAAATATCCATGATTGAAAATTACTTTAAAATCCATTCACATGAAAAATTTGAGATACAATTTTCAAATAAATTTCATTTGATTGAACTTTTGATTTGACAGTGTGAAAAACGAAATTGTATGATATTCATATATTTAGGAAAATTTCAGTAAAGCCAAAATTTATGGGTTAAGTCGTTTCCATCATCCGTATAATGTTACAATTGCCATTGTGTTTGTAGTTTGTTTGTTTATTCTGAAGATGACTCAATGAAAGAGTCGAAACATGTAAATTTTTAATGTTTTTTTTTCATTGAAATGACGCTTTTTAAGCAATTAATTGTATTTTAATATATGTTATGACATTTGTTTGGAATATATATTATTATGGTATAGTTAATAGTAAAGGCAATTAAGACTATTTTACTTAAATTTCTTATTGGTCTTTTTAGCGATTTGTGGACGGGAATGCACCAATCTCAGTTATTGTCATTGCCGTATTATTTATTTTAATGTATTTTACCCGGGAGGAACCTTATTATTCACACGAGCGAAGCCGGGTAGATCTGCTAGTTAATGTATAAGAACGTATTGATAGGATAATGAAACCAGGCTAAATGAATATTTGAGCTCACACTGTATAAACTAAATTAATGCGTGTACTACTTTTTAAAATATATTTCATTTAACACATTGCTTTCAAAAAAAAGTCTGAAGAATGTTGCATTTAAAAATAACATAATATATGATCTATATATATAAAAGCCGTTCTCTGTGTGTATGTCCTTTATACAAATCTTTAATTTTTGACCGATTTGCACGAAACTCGATGTACATAGGCTTTAGAACGTAGAATAGATCCCTGTCTGCTTTAACAAATCATCAGACCACTATTTAACCCTTTTTTCTACCACTTTCCGTGATTTAACATTATAGAAATATCTCTATTTAAATTTTCTAATTCAATTTTTTCTTTTCTGTTGCCACACATCTAAAAAACTGCTCAATAATTAAAAAAAAAATTGATAACGCGAGTACTTTGTTTTATAAGCCAATAAAAATTCGGATTGTCTCACTATATTTTTGCTGTTTTTGAAATTGACGTCATTCAAAGAAGAAAATGCACATTTTTCATACATATAAGTAAAAACTTTAACTAAGCATGTTTTTAAAATGACGTAGTACCTTAGTTGAACGTTTCTGAAATTAAAAAATCTATTTTAATGAAGTCGTTTCAATATCAAGAAATCAATTATGAAAAAAGATAATAAAAAAATCGTTTGCTAAATATGACGTCAATTTCGTCAATATAATTTCAAACTGGCTCTAAAAACCGGCTGCTGCAGTATCTTTAATTATATCATTTAGATAAATGTTTTAATAGCGATAACATTCTACAATTTATATCGAATACGGTTATATAAAATACGATTTTTCTACGATTTATATTAAATAGAAATTATAGCTACTATTTTTTAGGGTAAGCTTATTAGAGTTATCTGAGTTCTCATTAAAAACACAGTTGATCACAATTCTAAGAATTTCAAACCAAACATAACAAAGGATCTTAAAGAAGCTTTATCCTCTATAAAATCTAATGATGACATTGTTATCTCTAAAGCTGATAAGGGAGGTCAAATAGTGGTACAGGATAAAACAGCTTATTTGGATAAAGTGCAAAATCTTTTACAATCCGGCCCATACATTAAATTAAATCGGGATCCTTCTGACAGTGATTTAACATGCACCAGAAAACTTATAAAAACCTCTCCCTGTATTGATGACAGTATTAAAATGTCATTAATTCCGTCCATTGCTAACTGCAGTCGCTTTTACGCTCTACCTAAAGTTCATAAAATTGGTGTTCCCCTCCGGCCTATCGTATCCAATATCGGTACTGCTTCATACCCTCTTGCTAAATATTTAGTGAAACGCTTTTCATTCCTTTCAAATTCTAATATGTACACTATTAAGAATTCTAGTTCTTTTGTTAATCGGATTAAAAACTTCCCCCCCTCCCCCTCTTTACGCATGGTTTCATTTGATGTTACTTCTCTGTTTACCCATGTTCCAGTTCAAGGTGCACTACAAAGTCTCACTACTAGATTAAAAGAATTTCATTACACAGATTATGAAATCAACCACATTATTGAGTTATTCAGTACTTGTTTAAAACAAAATTCATTTCAAATTTCTAATCAATATTATTCTATGACGGATGGTTTAGCAATGGGTAATCCCCTTAGCCCTTTTCTAGCAGATTTATATATGCATTACTTTGAGATTAAAATGTTTAACCTTATCAACTTCCCATTTTATTGTAGATATGTAGACGATTCTTTTGCACTCTTGGACCTTTCTCTATTTTCTGTTGACAATATATTAACGATTTTAAACTCAATAGATTCAGTCATTCAATTCACTTATGAAGTTGAAATAGATAATAGATTGCCATTTCTGGATGTGTTGGTTACACGTCAGCCTAATACCTTTGACACTTGCGTTTACCGTAAACCTTTTGCTGTCACACTCCCCCCCCCATTTCAATTCATGTCACCCCCCTTCCCAAAAAGCTTCGGCTTTTCATTATTTGATTAATAGAGCTCGCTTAATTTGTTCAGATAATAATTCACTTATTACAGAATTAAATTACATTAGATCTGTGGCTATTGATCGAGGTTTTAGTTTATCTTATATCAATAATTTAATTTCTCATAGTCTTAATAAATATGTTAATAATCTTGATTCTCCTGTTACTACGGTTTCCATTTCCAATCTTATCATTTTACCATTTTATAATAGCATTAGCTTTAAGATGGCTAATATCTTAAGACATTATGATTTTAATGTGGTTTTTAAACCGGTTAATAAATTATCTTTTTCGCAACTTAAGGACCAAATTCCTCCACATAATTATTGGGGCATTTACAACATTCAATGCCAATGTGGTTTGTCCTACATTGGACAAACTAAACGTAAACTCCGTTACAGAATCAATGAACACAGAAACTATGTAAAGAAAAAAGAATTACAGAAATCCTCTATCGCCTCTCATTGCTGGGGGGAGGGACATAATTTTAATTTTGACTCAGCTACCATTATCAAGAAATGTATTACTCCTCTGGATTTAGACTTTTATGAGGCTATTCATATCCATAAATTTAAAGACTCCTTGGTTAATGATTTATCTAGTACACCATACATCTCAACTTTCTGGATGGATTTGTTGTGTCACGACACTTCACTTCCGCCTTAATTTCATTGGCTGTTAGAACTTGATGGTCTTTTGGTATTATGTTTTGACATTTGGGTTTTTTTTTTTTTTTTTTTTTTTTTTTTTTTTTTTTTTTTTTTTCACCGTACATGCAGTTGGGGGATATTGTTTTTAGAGTTTTTAATGTTTTTACACTGAGGATGTGAGTCCTAGTACTCACGAAACGTATACGTATGGTCAAATATGTTGTTTTATTGTGTGTTTAAACGTTGTTTTAAATAATTTATATTTTCACACAAGTTCTGTGCTTATTAAGCTTATTTCTTTTTTAAACAAAATTTCATCACTGACATTACGATTGAACACGTCTGCGGATTTGGATTTTATGAATGGAAGTATGAGTTTCCATTTAAAAATTATCGGCAATGAATCTTCATATACATATGTTAAAGATGCCTGATATACTGCCCTTTAGTAGTACATAAATAAAAATCGTTTTTAATTTGAAACACGAATATATTTTTAAACCTTAGTATATTTGTTAGATTTCTCAACAACTACAGGAAAAAAATATTTTTGGTAATTTCGTTTTAGCGATCACTTATTTGTCTGAGTAGCACATTTCTCCCGCTGCGGACAAATTCTACGAACAAATCTTTAATTAAAGGAAATATATGGGTGAATTTGATCTTCCATTTTAAAGCAATATGTATCTTTATCTCAAATGTCCTTCTGTATAGCTGAAAACGATACGATCATCACTGCGCTATTATATTTTCTAATGCGTAAGACAAATTTTCGGCTGTTTTGGGCCCAATTTTTTAGTTGATCATTTACAGTAGGATTTGGTCTAAGAATGATAGACGGATATGCAATATACTAAAACTATTCCACAAAAATATATATAACTTTTTTAAGAGGCTAATCATTCAGAATTGGTTCCGCCTGATTATAGAACATTTCAGTTAATTCTATAACAAAGCATGTACAACAAAATGTTATATACTAAAACTATTCCAGAAAATTGGGTGCAATTTAATAGTGCAAATTTCACCAAAATCGGTCCAGTAGAACTTTTAAAAAGGCTAATCTTTTATAATCGGACTCACCTGACTATTGAACTTTCTTCTATAATTTTATAATAGAGCGACGTAAAACTATATGCAATATTTTAAAAACATCCGTGTAAAATTATCTAACAAACAATACAAGTTCCAATGGAATCCATTCAGAATTTTTAAAAAGACTAATCATTCATAATCGGGTTCCACATGATTATGGAATTTCCCCCTATAATTCTATGACTAATCAGCGTATAACAATGTTACGCACCAAAATCTTAACTGAAAAGCGAATAATGCAAGTTGAATTAAAATTATTTCAGAAGAACCCAAGTTATAAGCAGCAGGAATGTGATTCCCACATGAAAACAAACAAATACTGAATTATTTATAATGTTTTTGAACAATTAAGTTAGTCTTTTATAACTGGTTTGCAAGCATATTTAAAAAAATTCAAGGTTGAAAATTACTTTAAAAAACATAAAAAATCTGTAAATTGACATAAACGTTTCAAACAAATTACGGAAAGTGTTTTTTACGTTAAAATAATGGGATGCATGATGTTTAGAGATTAAATTGCAGTAAAAGCGTAATTTATGGTACGGTTAGGTTGTTGCCACCAACAATATGATGCTAGGCGTTACTCATAAAAATGTCTTTTCTTCATAATATTGCATTAATAACAAACGGATATATCTTTCTTAATTGGGTTGCAGGTATATTTAAAAATATCTCCGTGATTGAAAATTAATTTAAAATGGATAAACGATCTGTAAATTGATATAAGCTTTTCAAACAAATATTACTGATACTTTTTGTATTCTATTAGACGTTGGAATAACCAAATGTGGGATGTTTAAAGGTCAAATTGCAGTAAAAGTTAAATTTGTGGATGGGTTAGGTTGCTGCACCAACAATATGACGCTAGAGTTACTCATAGCAATGTCTTTACTTTATAATATTGCATTAAGAGAAAACAGGTATATCTTTCGTAATTGGGCTGCATGTAGGGATGAGATTTCCGCTTTTTTGCACAACGGTATATTCTTAAAGAAAAAGTTGTTCTGTTAAATCGCAACAGTGTTCCGATTAAATGAAATATGATTTTCTCTAACAAAATACTGGTATGCAAAAACGCGGAAATCTCATCCCTGGCTGCATGCAAATTAAAAAATATCCATGATTGAAAATTACTTTAAAATCCATTCACATGAAAAATTTGAGATACAATTTTCAAATAAATTTCATTTGATTGAACTTTTGATTTGACAGTGTGAAAAACGAAATTGTATGATATTCATATATTTAGAAAAATTTCAGTAAAGCCAAAATTTATGGGTTAAGTCGTTTCCATCATCCGTATAATGTTACAATTGCCATTGTGTTTGTAGTTTGTTTGTTTATTCTGAAGATGACTCAATGAAAGAGTCGAAACATGTAAATTTTTAATGTTTTTTTTTCATTGAAATGACGCTTTTTAAGCAATTAATTGTATTTTAATATATGTTATGACATTTGTTTGGAATATATATTATTATGGTATAGTTAATAGTAAAGGCAATTAAGACTATTTTACTTAAATTTCTTATTGGTCTTTTTAGCGATTTGTGGACGGGAATGCACCAATCTCAGTTATTGTCATTGCCGTATTATTTATTTTAATGTATTTTACCCGGGAGGAACCTTATTATTCACACGAGCGAAGCCGGGTAGATCTGCTAGTTAATGTATAAGAACGTATTGATAGGATAATGAAACCAGGCTAAATGAATATTTGAGCTCACACTGTATAAACTAAATTAATGCGTGTACTACTTTTTAAAATATATTTCATTTAACACATTGCTTTCAAAAAAAAGTCTGAAGAATGTTGCATTTAAAAATAACATAATATATGATCTATATATATAAAAGCCGTTCTCTGTGTGTATGTCCTTTATACAAATCTTTAATTTTTGACCGATTTGCACGAAACTCGATGTACATAGGCTTTAGAACGTAGAATAGATCCCTGTCTGCTTTAACAAATCATCAGACCACTATTTAACCCTTTTTTCTACCACTTTCCGTGATTTAACATTATAGAAATATCTCTATTTAAATTTTCTAATTCAATTTTTTCTTTTCTGTTGCCACACATCTAAAAAACTGCTCAATAATTAAAAAAAAAATTGATAACGCGAGTACTTTGTTTTATAAGCCAATAAAAATTCGGATTGTCTCACTATATTTTTGCTGTTTTTGAAATTGACGTCATTCAAAGAAGAAAATGCACATTTTTCATACATATAAGTAAAAACTTTAACTAAGCATGTTTTTAAAATGACGTAGTACCTTAGTTGAACGTTTCTGAAATTAAAAAATCTATTTTAATGAAGTCGTTTCAATATCAAGAAATCAATTATGAAAAAAGATAATAAAAAAATCGTTTGCTAAATATGACGTCAATTTCGTCAATATAATTTCAAACTGGCTCTAAAAACCGGCTGCTGCAGTATCTTTAATTATATCATTTAGATAAATGTTTTAATAGCGATAACATTCTACAATTTATATCGAATACGGTTATATAAAATACGATTTTTCTACGATTTATATTAAATAGAAATTATAGCTACTATTTTTTAGGGTAAGCTTATTAGAGTTATCTGAGTTCTCATTAAAAACACAGTTGATCACAATTCTAAGAATTTCAAACCAAACATAACAAAGGATCTTAAAGAAGCTTTATCCTCTATAAAATCTAATGATGACATTGTTATCTCTAAAGCTGATAAGGGAGGTCAAATAGTGGTACAGGATAAAACAGCTTATTTGGATAAAGTGCAAAATCTTTTACAATCCGGCCCATACATTAAATTAAATCGGGATCCTTCTGACAGTGATTTAACATGCACCAGAAAACTTATAAAAACCTCTCCCTGTATTGATGACAGTATTAAAATGTCATTAATTCCGTCCATTGCTAACTGCAGTCGCTTTTACGCTCTACCTAAAGTTCATAAAATTGGTGTTCCCCTCCGGCCTATCGTATCCAATATCGGTACTGCTTCATACCCTCTTGCTAAATATTTAGTGAAACGCTTTTCATTCCTTTCAAATTCTAATATGTACACTATTAAGAATTCTAGTTCTTTTGTTAATCGGATTAAAAACTTCCCCCCCTCCCCCTCTTTACGCATGGTTTCATTTGATGTTACTTCTCTGTTTACCCATGTTCCAGCTCAAGGTGCACTACAAAGTCTCACTACTAGATTAAAAGAATTTCATTACACAGATTATGAAATCAACCACATTATTGAGTTATTCAGTACTTGTTTAAAACAAAATTCATTTCAAATTTCTAATCAATATTATTCTATGACGGATGGTTTAGCAATGGGTAATCCCCTTAGCCCTTTTCTAGCAGATTTATATATGCATTACTTTGAGATTAAAATGTTTAACCTTATCAACTTCCCATTTTATTGTAGATATGTAGACGATTCTTTTGCACTCTTGGACCTTTCTCTATTTTCTGTTGACAATATATTAACGATTTTAAACTCAATAGATTCAGTCATTCAATTCACTTATGAAGTTGAAATAGATAATAGATTGCCATTTCTGGATGTGTTGGTTACACGTCAGCCTAATACCTTTGACACTTGCGTTTACCGTAAACCTTTTGCTGTCACACTCCCCCCCCCATTTCAATTCATGTCACCCCCCTTCCCAAAAAGCTTCGGCTTTTCATTATTTGATTAATAGAGCTCGCTTAATTTGTTCAGATAATAATTCACTTATTACAGAATTAAATTACATTAGATCTGTGGCTATTGATCGAGGTTTTAGTTTATCTTATATCAATAATTTAATTTCTCATAGTCTTAATAAATATGTTAATAATCTTGATTCTCCTGTTACTACGGTTTCCATTTCCAATCTTATCATTTTACCATTTTATAATAGCATTAGCTTTAAGATGGCTAATATCTTAAGACATTATGATTTTAATGTGGTTTTTAAACCGGTTAATAAATTATCTTTTTCGCAACTTAAGGACCAAATTCCTCCACATAATTATTGGGGCATTTACAACATTCAATGCCAATGTGGTTTGTCCTACATTGGACAAACTAAACGTAAACTCCGTTACAGAATCAATGAACACAGAAACTATGTAAAGAAAAAAGAATTACAGAAATCCTCTATCGCCTCTCATTGCTGGGGGGAGGGACATAATTTTAATTTTGACTCAGCTACCATTATCAAGAAATGTATTACTCCTCTGGATTTAGACTTTTATGAGGCTATTCATATCCATAAATTTAAAGACTCCTTGGTTAATGATTTATCTAGTACACCATACATCTCAACTTTCTGGATGGATTTGTTGTGTCACGACACTTCACTTCCGCCTTAATTTCATTGGCTGTTAGAACTTGATGGTCTTTTGGTATTATGTTTTGACATTTGGGTTTTTTTTTTTTTTTTTTTTTTTTTTTTTTTTTTTTTTTTTTTTCACCGTACATGCAGTTGGGGGATATTGTTTTTAGAGTTTTTAATGTTTTTACACTGAGGATGTGAGTCCTAGTACTCACGAAACGTATACGTATGGTCAAATATGTTGTTTTATTGTGTGTTTAAACGTTGTTTTAAATAATTTATATTTTCACACAAGTTCTGTGCTTATTAAGCTTATTTCTTTTTTAAACAAAATTTCATCACTGACATTACGATTGAACACGTCTGCGGATTTGGATTTTATGAATGGAAGTATGAGTTTCCATTTAAAAATTATCGGCAATGAATCTTCATATACATATGTTAAAGATGCCTGATATACTGCCCTTTAGTAGTACATAAATAAAAATCGTTTTTAATTTGAAACACGAATATATTTTTAAACCTTAGTATATTTGTTAGATTTCTCAACAACTACAGGAAAAAAATATTTTTGGTAATTTCGTTTTAGCGATCACTTATTTGTCTGAGTAGCACATTTCTCCCGCTGCGGACAAATTCTACGAACAAATCTTTAATTAAAGGAAATATATGGGTGAATTTGATCTTCCATTTTAAAGCAATATGTATCTTTATCTCAAATGTCCTTCTGTATAGCTGAAAACGATACGATCATCACTGCGCTATTATATTTTCTAATGCGTAAGACAAATTTTCGGCTGTTTTGGGCCCAATTTTTTAGTTGATCATTTACAGTAGGATTTGGTCTAAGAATGATAGACGGATATGCAATATACTAAAACTATTCCACAAAAATATATATAACTTTTTTAAGAGGCTAATCATTCAGAATTGGTTCCGCCTGATTATAGAACATTTCAGTTAATTCTATAACAAAGCATGTACAACAAAATGTTATATACTAAAACTATTCCAGAAAATTGGGTGCAATTTAATAGTGCAAATTTCACCAAAATCGGTCCAGTAGAACTTTTAAAAAGGCTAATCTTTTATAATCGGACTCACCTGACTATTGAACTTTCTTCTATAATTTTATAATAGAGCGACGTAAAACTATATGCAATATTTTAAAAACATCCGTGTAAAATTATCTAACAAACAATACAAGTTCCAATGGAATCCATTCAGAATTTTTAAAAAGACTAATCATTCATAATCGGGTTCCACATGATTATGGAATTTCCCCCTATAATTCTATGACTAATCAGCGTATAACAATGTTACGCACCAAAATCTTAACTGAAAAGCGAATAATGCAAGTTGAATTAAAATTATTTCAGAAGAACCCAAGTTATAAGCAGCAGGAATGTGATTCCCACATGAAAACAAACAAATACTGAATTATTTATAATGTTTTTGAACAATTAAGTTAGTCTTTTATAACTGGTTTGCAAGCATATTTAAAAAAATTCAAGGTTGAAAATTACTTTAAAAAACATAAAAAATCTGTAAATTGACATAAACGTTTCAAACAAATTACGGAAAGTGTTTTTTACGTTAAAATAATGGGATGCATGATGTTTAGAGATTAAATTGCAGTAAAAGCGTAATTTATGGTACGGTTAGGTTGTTGCCACCAACAATATGATGCTAGGCGTTACTCATAAAAATGTCTTTTCTTCATAATATTGCATTAATAACAAACGGATATATCTTTCTTAATTGGGTTGCAGGTATATTTAAAAATATCTCCGTGATTGAAAATTAATTTAAAATGGATAAACGATCTGTAAATTGATATAAGCTTTTCAAACAAATATTACTGATACTTTTTGTATTCTATTAGACGTTGGAATAACCAAATGTGGGATGTTTAAAGGTCAAATTGCAGTAAAAGTTAAATTTGTGGATGGGTTAGGTTGCTGCACCAACAATATGACGCTAGAGTTACTCATAGCAATGTCTTTACTTTATAATATTGCATTAAGAGAAAACAGGTATATCTTTCGTAATTGGGCTGCATGTAGGGATGAGATTTCCGCTTTTTTGCACAACGGTATATTCTTAAAGAAAAAGTTGTTCTGTTAAATCGCAACAGTGTTCCGATTAAATGAAATATGATTTTCTCTAACAAAATACTGGTATGCAAAAACGCGGAAATCTCATCCCTGGCTGCATGCAAATTAAAAAATATCCATGATTGAAAATTACTTTAAAATCCATTCACATGAAAAATTTGAGATACAATTTTCAAATAAATTTCATTTGATTGAACTTTTGATTTGACAGTGTGAAAAACGAAATTGTATGATATTCATATATTTAGAAAAATTTCAGTAAAGCCAAAATTTATGGGTTAAGTCGTTTCCATCATCCGTATAATGTTACAATTGCCATTGTGTTTGTAGTTTGTTTGTTTATTCTGAAGATGACTCAATGAAAGAGTCGAAACATGTAAATTTTTAATGTTTTTTTTTCATTGAAATGACGCTTTTTAAGCAATTAATTGTATTTTAATATATGTTATGACATTTGTTTGGAATATATATTATTATGGTATAGTTAATAGTAAAGGCAATTAAGACTATTTTACTTAAATTTCTTATTGGTCTTTTTAGCGATTTGTGGACGGGAATGCACCAATCTCAGTTATTGTCATTGCCGTATTATTTATTTTAATGTATTTTACCCGGGAGGAACCTTATTATTCACACGAGCGAAGCCGGGTAGATCTGCTAGTTAATGTATAAGAACGTATTGATAGGATAATGAAACCAGGCTAAATGAATATTTGAGCTCACACTGTATAAACTAAATTAATGCGTGTACTACTTTTTAAAATATATTTCATTTAACACATTGCTTTCAAAAAAAAGTCTGAAGAATGTTGCATTTAAAAATAACATAATATATGATCTATATATATAAAAGCCGTTCTCTGTGTGTAAGTCCTTTATACAAATCTTTAATTTTTGACCGATTTGCACGAAACTCGATGTACATAGGCTTTAGAACGTAGAATAGATCCCTGTCTGCTTTAACAAATCATCAGACCACTATTTAACCCTTTTTTCTACCACTTTCCGTGATTTAACATTATAGAAATATCTCTATTTAAATTTTCTAATTCAATTTTTTCTTTTCTGTTGCCACACATCTAAAAAACTGCTCAATAATTAAAAAAAAAATTGATAACGCGAGTACTTTGTTTTATAAGCCAATAAAAATTCGGATTGTCTCACTATATTTTTGCTGTTTTTGAAATTGACGTCATTCAAAGAAGAAAATGCACATTTTTCATACATATAAGTAAAAACTTTAACTAAGCATGTTTTTAAAATGACGTAGTACCTTAGTTGAACGTTTCTGAAATTAAAAAATCTATTTTAATGAAGTCGTTTCAATATCAAGAAATCAATTATGAAAAAAGATAATAAAAAAATCGTTTGCTAAATATGACGTCAATTTCGTCAATATAATTTCAAACTGGCTCTAAAAACCGGCTGCTGCAGTATCTTTAATTATATCATTTAGATAAATGTTTTAATAGCGATAACATTCTACAATTTATATCGAATACGGTTATATAAAATACGATTTTTCTACGATTTATATTAAATAGAAATTATAGCTACTATTTTTTAGGGTAAGCTTATTTCTTTTTTAAACAAAATTTCATCACTGACATTACGATTGAACACGTCTGCGGATTTGGATTTTATGAATGGAAGTATGAGTTTCCATTTAAAAATTATCGGCAATGAATCTTCATATACATATGTTAAAGATGCCTGATATACTGCCCATTAGTAGTACATAAATAAAAATCTTTTTTAATTTGAAACACGAATATATTTTTAAACCTTAGTATATTTGTTAGATTTCTCAACAACTACAGGAAAAAAATATTTTTGGTAATTTCGTTTTAGCGATCACTTATTTGTCTGAGTAGCACATTTCTCCCGCTGCGGACAAATTCTACGAACAAATCTTTAATTAAAGGAAATATATGGGTGAATTTGATCTTCCATTTTAAAGCAATATGTATCTTTATCTCAAATGTCCTTCTGTATAGCTGAAAACGATACGATCATCACTGCGCTATTATATTTTCTAATGCGTAAGACAAATTTTCGGCTGTTTTGGGCCCAATTTTTTAGTTGATCATTTACAGTAGGATTTGGTCTAAGAATGATAGACGGATATGCAATATACTAAAACTATTCCACAAAAATATATATAACTTTTTTAAGAGGCTAATCATTCAGAATTGGTTCCGCCTGATTATAGAACATTTCAGTTAATTCTATAACAAAGCATGTACAACAAAATGTTATATACTAAAACTATTCCAGAAAATTGGGTGCAATTTAATAGTGCAAATTTCACCAAAATCGGTCCAGTAGAACTTTTAAAAAGGCTAATCTTTTATAATCGGACTCACCTGACTATTGAACTTTCTTCTATAATTTTATAATAGAGCGACGTAAAACTATATGCAATATTTTAAAAACATCCGTGTAAAATTATCTAACAAACAATACAAGTTCCAATGGAATCCATTCAGAATTTTTAAAAAGACTAATCATTCATAATCGGGTTCCACATGATTATGGAATTTCCCCCTATAATTCTATGACTAATCAGCGTATAACAATGTTACGCACCAAAATCTTAACTGAAAAGCGAATAATGCAAGTTGAATTAAAATTATTTCAGAAGAACCCAAGTTATAAGCAGCAGGAATGTGATTCCCACATGAAAACAAACAAATACTGAATTATTTATAATGTTTTTGAACAATTAAGTTAGTCTTTTATAACTGGTTTGCAAGCATATTTAAAAAAATTCAAGGTTGAAAATTACTTTAAAAAACATAAAAAATCTGTAAATTGACATAAACGTTTCAAACAAATTACGGAAAGTGTTTTTTACGTTAAAATAATGGGATGCATGATGTTTAGAGATTAAATTGCAGTAAAAGCGTAATTTATGGTACGGTTAGGTTGTTGCCACCAACAATATGATGCTAGGCGTTACTCATAAAAATGTCTTTTCTTCATAATATTGCATTAATAACAAACGGATATATCTTTCTTAATTGGGTTGCAGGTATATTTAAAAATATCTCCGTGATTGAAAATTAATTTAAAATGGATAAACGATCTGTAAATTGATATAAGCTTTTCAAACAAATATTACTGATACTTTTTGTATTCTATTAGACGTTGGAATAACCAAATGTGGGATGTTTAAAGGTCAAATTGCAGTAAAAGTTAAATTTGTGGATGGGTTAGGTTGCTGCACCAACAATATGACGCTAGAGTTACTCATAGCAATGTCTTTACTTTATAATATTGCATTAAGAGAAAACAGGTATATCTTTCGTAATTGGGCTGCATGTAGGGATGAGATTTCCGCTTTTTTGCACAACGGTATATTCTTAAAGAAAAAGTTGTTCTGTTAAATCGCAACAGTGTTCCGATTAAATGAAATATGATTTTCTCTAACAAAATACTGGTATGCAAAAACGCGGAAATCTCATCCCTGGCTGCATGCAAATTAAAAAATATCCATGATTGAAAATTACTTTAAAATCCATTCACATGAAAAATTTGAGATACAATTTTCAAATAAATTTCATTTGATTGAACTTTTGATTTGACAGTGTGAAAAACGAAATTGTATGATATTCATATATTTAGAAAAATTTCAGTAAAGCCAAAATTTATGGGTTAAGTCGTTTCCATCATCCGTATAATGTTACAATTGCCATTGTGTTTGTAGTTTGTTTGTTTATTCTGAAGATGACTCAATGAAAGAGTCGAAACATGTAAATTTTTAATGTTTTTTTTTCATTGAAATGACGCTTTTTAAGCAATTAATTGTATTTTAATATATGTTATGACATTTGTTTGGAATATATATTATTATGGTATAGTTAATAGTAAAGGCAATTAAGACTATTTTACTTAAATTTCTTATTGGTCTTTTTAGCGATTTGTGGACGGGAATGCACCAATCTCAGTTATTGTCATTGCCGTATTATTTATTTTAATGTATTTTACCCGGGAGGAACCTTATTATTCACACGAGCGAAGCCGGGTAGATCTGCTAGTTAATGTATAAGAACGTATTGATAGGATAATGAAACCAGGCTAAATGAATATTTGAGCTCACACTGTATAAACTAAATTAATGCGTGTACTACTTTTTAAAATATATTTCATTTAACACATTGCTTTCAAAAAAAAGTCTGAAGAATGTTGCATTTAAAAATAACATAATATATGATCTATATATATAAAAGCCGTTCTCTGTGTGTATGTCCTTTATACAAATCTTTAATTTTTGACCGATTTGCACGAAACTCGATGTACATAGGCTTTAGAACGTAGAATAGATCCCTGTCTGCTTTAACAAATCATCAGACCACTATTTAACCCTTTTTTCTACCACTTTCCGTGATTTAACATTATAGAAATATCTCTATTTAAATTTTCTAATTCAATTTTTTCTTTTCTGTTGCCACACATCTAAAAAAATGCTCAATAATTAAAAAAAAAATTGATAACGCGAGTACTTTGTTTTATAAGCCAATAAAAATTCGGATTGTCTCACTATATTTTTGCTGTTTTTGAAATTGACGTCATTCAAAGAAGAAAATGCACATTTTTCATACATATAAGTAAAAACTTTAACTAAGCATGTTTTTAAAATGACGTAGTACCTTAGTTGAACGTTTCTGAAATTAAAAAATCTATTTTAATGAAGTCGTTTCAATATCAAGAAATCAATTATGAAAAAAGATAATAAAAAAATCGTTTGCTAAATATGACGTCAATTTCGTCAATATAATTTCAAACTGGCTCTAAAAACCGGCTGCTGCAGTATCTTTAATTATATCATTTAGATAAATGTTTTAATAGCGATAACATTCTACAATTTATATCGAATACGGTTATATAAAATACGATTTTTCTACGATTTATATTAAATAGAAATTATAGCTACTATTTTTTAGGGTAAGCTTATTTCTTTTTTAAACAAAATTTCATCACTGACATTACGATTGAACACGTCTGCGGATTTGGATTTTATGAATGGAAGTATGAGTTTCCATTTAAAAATTATCGGCAATGAATCTTCATATACATATGTTAAAGATGCCTGATATACTGCCCATTAGTAGTACATAAATAAAAATCTTTTTTAATTTGAAACACGAATATATTTTTAAACCTTAGTATATTTGTTAGATTTCTCAACAACTACAGGAAAAAAATATTTTTGGTAATTTCGTTTTAGCGATCACTTATTTGTCTGAGTAGCACATTTCTCCCGCTGCGGACAAATTCTACGAACAAATCTTTAATTAAAGGAAATATATGGGTGAATTTGATCTTCCATTTTAAAGCAATATGTATCTTTATCTCAAATGTCCTTCTGTATAGCTGAAAACGATACGATCATCACTGCGCTATTATATTTTCTAATGCGTAAGACAAATTTTCGGCTGTTTTGGGCCCAATTTTTTAGTTGATCATTTACAGTAGGATTTGGTCTAAGAATGATAGACGGATATGCAATATACTAAAACTATTCCACAAAAATATATATAACTTTTTTAAGAGGCTAATCATTCAGAATTGGTTCCGCCTGATTATAGAACATTTCAGTTAATTCTATAACAAAGCATGTACAACAAAATGTTATATACTAAAACTATTCCAGAAAATTGGGTGCAATTTAATAGTGCAAATTTCACCAAAATCGGTCCAGTAGAACTTTTAAAAAGGCTAATCTTTTATAATCGGACTCACCTGACTATTGAACTTTCTTCTATAATTTTATAATAGAGCGACGTAAAACTATATGCAATATTTTAAAAACATCCGTGTAAAATTATCTAACAAACAATACAAGTTCCAATGGAATCCATTCAGAATTTTTAAAAAGACTAATCATTCATAATCGGGTTCCACATGATTATGGAATTTCCCCCTATAATTCTATGACTAATCAGCGTATAACAATGTTACGCACCAAAATCTTAACTGAAAAGCGAATAATGCAAGTTGAATTAAAATTATTTCAGAAGAACCCAAGTTATAAGCAGCAGGAATGTGATTCCCACATGAAAACAAACAAATACTGAATTATTTATAATGTTTTTGAACAATTAAGTTAGTCTTTTATAACTGGTTTGCAAGCATATTTAAAAAAATTCAAGGTTGAAAATTACTTTAAAAAACATAAAAAATCTGTAAATTGACATAAACGTTTCAAACAAATTACGGAAAGTGTTTTTTACGTTAAAATAATGGGATGCATGATGTTTAGAGATTAAATTGCAGTAAAAGCGTAATTTATGGTACGGTTAGGTTGTTGCCACCAACAATATGATGCTAGGCGTTACTCATAAAAATGTCTTTTCTTCATAATATTGCATTAATAACAAACGGATATATCTTTCTTAATTGGGTTGCAGGTATATTTAAAAATATCTCCGTGATTGAAAATTAATTTAAAATGGATAAACGATCTGTAAATTGATATAAGCTTTTCAAACAAATATTACTGATACTTTTTGTATTCTATTAGACGTTGGAATAACCAAATGTGGGATGTTTAAAGGTCAAATTGCAGTAAAAGTTAAATTTGTGGATGGGTTAGGTTGCTGCACCAACAATATGACGCTAGAGTTACTCATAGCAATGTCTTTACTTTATAATATTGCATTAAGAGAAAACAGGTATATCTTTCGTAATTGGGCTGCATGTAGGGATGAGATTTCCGCTTTTTTGCACAACGGTATATTCTTAAATAAAAAGTTGTTCTGTTAAATCGCAACAGTGTTCCGATTAAATGAAATATGATTTTCTCTAACAAAATACTGGTATGCAAAAACGCGGAAATCTCATCCCTGGCTGCATGCAAATTAAAAAATATCCATGATTGAAAATTACTTTAAAATCCATTCACATGAAAAATTTGAGATACAATTTTCAAATAAATTTCATTTGATTGAACTTTTGATTTGACAGTGTGAAAAACGAAATTGTATGATATTCATATATTTAGAAAAATTTCAGTAAAGCCAAAATTTATGGGTTAAGTCGTTTCCATCATCCGTATAATGTTACAATTGCCATTGTGTTTGTAGTTTGTTTGTTTATTCTGAAGATGACTCAATGAAAGAGTCGAAACATGTAAATTTTTAATGTTTTTTTTTCATTGAAATGACGCTTTTTAAGCAATTAATTGTATTTTAATATATGTTATGACATTTGTTTGGAATATATATTATTATGGTATAGTTAATAGTAAAGGCAATTAAGACTATTTTACTTAAATTTCTTATTGGTCTTTTTAGCGATTTGTGGACGGGAATGCACCAATCTCAGTTATTGTCATTGCCGTATTATTTATTTTAATGTATTTTACCCGGGAGGAACCTTATTATTCACACGAGCGAAGCCGGGTAGATCTGCTAGTTAATGTATAAGAACGTATTGATAGGATAATGAAACCAGGCTAAATGAATATTTGAGCTCACACTGTATAAACTAAATTAATGCGTGTACTACTTTTTAAAATATATTTCATTTAACACATTGCTTTCAAAAAAAAGTCTGAAGAATGTTGCATTTAAAAATAACATAATATATGATCTATATATATAAAAGCCGTTCTCTGTGTGTATGTCCTTTATACAAATCTTTAATTTTTGACCGATTTGCACGAAACTCGATGTACATAGGCTTTAGAACGTAGAATAGATCCCTGTCTGCTTTAACAAATCATCAGACCACTATTTAACCCTTTTTTCTACCACTTTCCGTGATTTAACATTATAGAAATATCTCTATTTAAATTTTCTAATTCAATTTTTTCTTTTCTGTTGCCACACATCTAAAAAAATGCTCAATAATTAAAAAAAAAATTGATAACGCGAGTACTTTGTTTTATAAGCCAATAAAAATTCGGATTGTCTCACTATATTTTTGCTGTTTTTGAAATTGACGTCATTCAAAGAAGAAAATGCACATTTTTCATACATATAAGTAAAAACTTTAACTAAGCATGTTTTTAAAATGACGTAGTACCTTAGTTGAACGTTTCTGAAATTAAAAAATCTATTTTAATGAAGTCGTTTCAATATCAAGAAATCAATTATGAAAAAAGATAATAAAAAAATCGTTTGCTAAATATGACGTCAATTTCGTCAATATAATTTCAAACTGGCTCTAAAAACCGGCTGCTGCAGTATCTTTAATTATATCATTTAGATAAATGTTTTAATAGCGATAACATTCTACAATTTATATCGAATACGGTTATATAAAATACAATTTTTCTACGATTTATATTAAATAGAAATTATAGCTACTATTTTTTAGGGTAAGCTTATTTCTTTTTTAAACAAAATTTCATCACTGACATTACGATTGAACACGTCTGCGGATTTGGATTTTATGAATGGAAGTATGAGTTTCCATTTAAAAATTATCGGCAATGAATCTTCATATACATATGTTAAAGATGCCTGATATACTGCCCATTAGTAGTACATAAATAAAAATCGTTTTTAATTTGAAACACGAATATATTTTTAAACCTTAGTATATTTGTTAGATTTCTCAACAACTACAGGAAAAAAATATTTTTGGTAATTTCGTTTTAGCGATCACTTATTTGTCTGAGTAGCACATTTCTCCCGCTGCGGACAAATTCTACGAACAAATCTTTAATTAAAGGAAATATATGGGTGAATTTGATCTTCCATTTTAAAGCAATATGTATCTTTATCTCAAATGTCCTTCTGTATAGCTGAAAACGATACGATCATCACTGCGCTATTATATTTTCTAATGCGTAAGACAAATTTTCGGCTGTTTTGGGCCCAATTTTTTAGTTGATCATTTACAGTAGGATTTGGTCTAAGAATGATAGACGGATATGCAATATACTAAAACTATTCCACAAAAATATATATAACTTTTTTAAGAGGCTAATCATTCAGAATTGGTTCCGCCTGATTATAGAACATTTCAGTTAATTCTATAACAAAGCATGTACAACAAAATGTTATATACTAAAACTATTCCAGAAAATTGGGTGCAATTTAATAGTGCAAATTTCACCAAAATCGGTCCAGTAGAACTTTTAAAAAGGCTAATCTTTTATAATCGGACTCACCTGACTATTGAACTTTCTTCTATAATTTTATAATAGAGCGACGTAAAACTATATGCAATATTTTAAAAACATCCGTGTAAAATTATCTAACAAACAATACAAGTTCCAATGGAATCCATTCAGAATTTTTAAAAAGACTAATCATTCATAATCGGGTTCCACATGATTATGGAATTTCCCCCTATAATTCTATGACTAATCAGCGTATAACAATGTTACGCACCAAAATCTTAACTGAAAAGCGAATAATGCAAGTTGAATTAAAATTATTTCAGAAGAACCCAAGTTATAAGCAGCAGGAATGTGATTCCCACATGAAAACAAACAAATACTGAATTATTTATAATGTTTTTGAACAATTAAGTTAGTCTTTTATAACTGGTTTGCAAGCATATTTAAAAAAATTCAAGGTTGAAAATTACTTTAAAAAACATAAAAAATCTGTAAATTGACATAAACGTTTCAAACAAATTACGGAAAGTGTTTTTTACGTTAAAATAATGGGATGCATGATGTTTAGAGATTAAATTGCAGTAAAAGCGTAATTTATGGTACGGTTAGGTTGTTGCCACCAACAATATGATGCTAGGCGTTACTCATAAAAATGTCTTTTCTTCATAATATTGCATTAATAACAAACGGATATATCTTTCTTAATTGGGTTGCAGGTATATTTAAAAATATCTCCGTGATTGAAAATTAATTTAAAATGGATAAACGATCTGTAAATTGATATAAGCTTTTCAAACAAATATTACTGATACTTTTTGTATTCTATTAGACGTTGGAATAACCAAATGTGGGATGTTTAAAGGTCAAATTGCAGTAAAAGTTAAATTTGTGGATGGGTTAGGTTGCTGCACCAACAATATGACGCTAGAGTTACTCATAGCAATGTCTTTACTTTATAATATTGCATTAAGAGAAAACAGGTATATCTTTCGTAATTGGGCTGCATGTAGGGATGAGATTTCCGCTTTTTTGCACAACGGTATATTCTTAAAGAAAAAGTTGTTCTGTTAAATCGCAACAGTGTTCCGATTAAATGAAATATGATTTTCTCTAACAAAATACTGGTATGCAAAAACGCGGAAATCTCATCCCTGGCTGCATGCAAATTAAAAAATATCCATGATTGAAAATTACTTTAAAATCCATTCACATGAAAAATTTGAGATACAATTTTCAAATAAATTTCATTTGATTGAACTTTTGATTTGACAGTGTGAAAAACGAAATTGTATGATATTCATATATTTAGAAAAATTTCAGTAAAGCCAAAATTTATGGGTTAAGTCGTTTCCATCATCCGTATAATGTTACAATTGCCATTGTGTTTGTAGTTTGTTTGTTTATTCTGAAGATGACTCAATGAAAGAGTCGAAACATGTAAATTTTTAATGTTTTTTTTTCATTGAAATGACGCTTTTTAAGCAATTAATTGTATTTTAATATATGTTATGACATTTGTTTGGAATATATATTATTATGGTATAGTTAATAGTAAAGGCAATTAAGACTATTTTACTTAAATTTCTTATTGGTCTTTTTAGCGATTTGTGGACGGGAATGCACCAATCTCAGTTATTGTCATTGCCGTATTATTTATTTCAATGTATTTTACCCGGGAGGAACCTTATTATTCACACGAGCGAAGCCGGGTAGATCTGCTAGTTAATGTATAAGAACGTATTGATAGGATAATGAAACCAGGCTAAATGAATATTTGAGCTCACACTGTATAAACTAAATTAATGCGTGTACTACTTTTTAAAATATATTTCATTTAACACATTGCTTTCAAAAAAAAGTCTGAAGAATATTGCATTTAAAAATAACATAATATATGATCTATATATATAAAAGCCGTTCTCTGTGTGTATGTCCTTTATACAAATCTTTAATTTTTGACCGATTTGCACGAAACTCGATGTACATAGGCTTTAGAACGTAGAATAGATCCCTGTCTGCTTTAACAAATCATCAGACCACTATTTAACCCTTTTTTCTACCACTTTCCGTGATTTAACATTATAGAAATATCTCTATTTAAATTTTCTAATTCAATTTTTTCTTTTCTGTTGCCACACATCTAAAAAACTGCTCAATAATTAAAAAAAAAATTGATAACGCGAGTACTTTGTTTTATAAGCCAATAAAAATTCGGATTGTCTCACTATATTTTTGCTGTTTTTGAAATTGACGTCATTCAAAGAAGAAAATGCACATTTTTCATACATATAAGTAAAAACTTTAACTAAGCATGTTTTTAAAATGACGTAGTACCTTAGTTGAACGTTTCTGAAATTAAAAAATCTATTTTAATGAAGTCGTTTCAATATCAAGAAATCAATTATGAAAAAAGATAATAAAAAAATCGTTTGCTAAATATGACGTCAATTTCGTCAATATAATTTCAAACTGGCTCTAAAAACCGGCTGCTGCAGTATCTTTAATTATATCATTTAGATAAATGTTTTAATAGCGATAACATTCTACAATTTATATCGAATACGGTTATATAAAATACGATTTTTCTACGATTTATATTAACTAGAAATTATAGCTACTATTTTTTAGGGTAAGCTTATTTCTTTTTTAAACAAAATTTCATCACTGACATTACGATTGAACACGTCTGCGGATTTGGATTTTATGAATGGAAGTATGAGTTTCCATTTAAAAATTATCGGCAATGAATCTTCATATACATATGTTAAAGATGCCTGATATACTGCCCATTAGTAGTACATAAATAAAAATCGTTTTTAATTTGAAACACGAATATATTTTTAAACCTTAGTATATTTGTTAGATTTCTCAACAACTACAGGAAAAAAATATTTTTGGTAATTTCGTTTTAGCGATCACTTATTTGTCTGAGTAGCACATTTCTCCCGCTGCGGACAAATTCTACGAACAAATCTTTAATTAAAGGAAATATATGGGTGAATTTGATCTTCCATTTTAAAGCAATATGTATCTTTATCTCAAATGTCCTTCTGTATAGCTGAAAACGATACGATCATCACTGCGCTATTATATTTTCTAATGCGTAAGACAAATTTTCGGCTGTTTTGGGCCCAATTTTTTAGTTGATCATTTACAGTAGGATTTGGTCTAAGAATGATAGACGGATATGCAATATACTAAAACTATTCCACAAAAATATATATAACTTTTTTAAGAGGCTAATCATTCAGAATTGGTTCCGCCTGATTATAGAACATTTCAGTTAATTCTATAACAAAGCATGTACAACAAAATGTTATATACTAAAACTATTCCAGAAAATTGGGTGCAATTTAATAGTGCAAATTTCACCAAAATCGGTCCAGTAGAACTTTTAAAAAGGCTAATCTTTTATAATCGGACTCACCTGACTATTGAACTTTCTTCTATAATTTTATAATAGAGCGACGTAAAACTATATGCAATATTTTAAAAACATCCGTGTAAAATTATCTAACAAACAATACAAGTTCCAATGGAATCCATTCAGAATTTTTAAAAAGACTAATCATTCATAATCGGGTTCCACATGATTATGGAATTTCCCCCTATAATTCTATGACTAATCAGCGTATAACAATGTTACGCACCAAAATCTTAACTGAAAAGCGAATAATGCAAGTTGAATTAAAATTATTTCAGAAGAACCCAAGTTATAAGCAGCAGGAATGTGATTCCCACATGAAAACAAACAAATACTGAATTATTTATAATGTTTTTGAACAATTAAGTTAGTCTTTTATAACTGGTTTGCAAGCATATTTAAAAAAATTCAAGGTTGAAAATTACTTTAAAAAACATAAAAAATCTGTAAATTGACATAAACGTTTCAAACAAATTACGGAAAGTGTTTTTTACGTTAAAATAATGGGATGCATGATGTTTAGAGATTAAATTGCAGTAAAAGCGTAATTTATGGTACGGTTAGGTTGTTGCCACCAACAATATGATGCTAGGCGTTACTCATAAAAATGTCTTTTCTTCATAATATTGCATTAATAACAAACGGATATATCTTTCTTAATTGGGTTGCAGGTATATTTAAAAATATCTCCGTGATTGAAAATTAATTTAAAATGGATAAACGATCTGTAAATTGATATAAGCTTTTCAAACAAATATTACTGATACTTTTTGTATTCTATTAGACGTTGGAATAACCAAATGTGGGATGTTTAAAGGTCAAATTGCAGTAAAAGTTAAATTTGTGGATGGGTTAGGTTGCTGCACCAACAATATGACGCTAGAGTTACTCATAGCAATGTCTTTACTTTATAATATTGCATTAAGAGAAAACAGGTATATCTTTCGTAATTGGGCTGCATGTAGGGATGAGATTTCCGCTTTTTTGCACAACGGTATATTCTTAAAGAAAAAGTTGTTCTGTTAAATCGCAACAGTGTTCCGATTAAATGAAATATGATTTTCTCTAACAAAATACTGGTATGCAAAAACGCGGAAATCTCATCCCTGGCTGCATGCAAATTAAAAAATATCCATGATTGAAAATTACTTTAAAATCCATTCACATGAAAAATTTGAGATACAATTTTCAAATAAATTTCATTTGATTGAACTTTTGATTTGACAGTGTGAAAAACGAAATTGTATGATATTCATATATTTAGAAAAATTTCAGTAAAGCCAAAATTTATGGGTTAAGTCGTTTCCATCATCCGTATAATGTTACAATTGCCATTGTGTTTGTAGTTTGTTTGTTTATTCTGAAGATGACTCAATGAAAGAGTCGAAACATGTAAATTTTTAATGTTTTTTTTTCATTGAAATGACGCTTTTTAAGCAATTAATTGTATTTTAATATATGTTATGACATTTGTTTGGAATATATATTATTATGGTATAGTTAATAGTAAAGGCAATTAAGACTATTTTACTTAAATTTCTTATTGGTCTTTTTAGCGATTTGTGGACGGGAATGCACCAATCTCAGTTATTGTCATTGCCGTATTATTTATTTTAATGTATTTTACCCGGGAGGAACCTTATTATTCACACGAGCGAAGCCGGGTAGATCTGCTAGTTAATGTATAAGAACGTATTGATAGGATAATGAAACCAGGCTAAATGAATATTTGAGCTCACACTGTATAAACTAAATTAATGCGTGTACTACTTTTTAAAATATATTTCATTTAACACATTGCTTTCAAAAAAAAGTCTGAAGAATGTTGCATTTAAAAATAACATAATATATGATCTATATATATAAAAGCCGTTCTCTGTGTGTATGTCCTTTATACAAATCTTTAATTTTTGACCGATTTGCACGAAACTCGATGTACATAGGCTTTAGAACGTAGAATAGATCCCTGTCTGCTTTAACAAATCATCAGACCACTATTTAACCCTTTTTTCTACCACTTTCCGTGATTTAACATTATAGAAATATCTCTATTTAAATTTTCTAATTCAATTTTTTCTTTTCTGTTGCCACACATCTAAAAAAATGCTCAATAATTAAAAAAAAAATTGATAACGCGAGTACTTTGTTTTATAAGCCAATAAAAATTCGGATTGTCTCACTATATTTTTGCTGTTTTTGAAATTGACGTCATTCAAAGAAGAAAATGCACATTTTTCATACATATAAGTAAAAACTTTAACTAAGCATGTTTTTAAAATGACGTAGTACCTTAGTTGAACGTTTCTGAAATTAAAAAATCTATTTTAATGAAGTCGTTTCAATATCAAGAAATCAATTATGAAAAAAGATAATAAAAAAATCGTTTGCTAAATATGACGTCAATTTCGTCAATATAATTTCAAACTGGCTCTAAAAACCGGCTGCTGCAGTATCTTTAATTATATCATTTAGATAAATGTTTTAATAGCGATAACATTCTACAATTTATATCGAATACGGTTATATAAAATACAATTTTTCTACGATTTATATTAAATAGAAATTATAGCTACTATTTTTTAGGGTAAGCTTATTTCTTTTTTAAACAAAATTTCATCACTGACATTACGATTGAACACGTCTGCGGATTTGGATTTTATGAATGGAAGTATGAGTTTCCATTTAAAAATTATCGGCAATGAATCTTCATATACATATGTTAAAGATGCCTGATATACTGCCCATTAGTAGTACATAAATAAAAATCGTTTTTAATTTGAAACACGAATATATTTTTAAACCTTAGTATATTTGTTAGATTTCTCAACAACTACAGGAAAAAAATATTTTTGGTAATTTCGTTTTAGCGATCACTTATTTGTCTGAGTAGCACATTTCTCCCGCTGCGGACAAATTCTACGAACAAATCTTTAATTAAAGGAAATATATGGGTGAATTTGATCTTCCATTTTAAAGCAATATGTATCTTTATCTCAAATGTCCTTCTGTATAGCTGAAAACGATACGATCATCACTGCGCTATTATATTTTCTAATGCGTAAGACAAATTTTCGGCTGTTTTGGGCCCAATTTTTTAGTTGATCATTTACAGTAGGATTTGGTCTAAGAATGATAGACGGATATGCAATATACTAAAACTATTCCACAAAAATATATATAACTTTTTTAAGAGGCTAATCATTCAGAATTGGTTCCGCCTGATTATAGAACATTTCAGTTAATTCTATAACAAAGCATGTACAACAAAATGTTATATACTAAAACTATTCCAGAAAATTGGGTGCAATTTAATAGTGCAAATTTCACCAAAATCGGTCCAGTAGAACTTTTAAAAAGGCTAATCTTTTATAATCGGACTCACCTGACTATTGAACTTTCTTCTATAATTTTATAATAGAGCGACGTAAAACTATATGCAATATTTTAAAAACATCCGTGTAAAATTATCTAACAAACAATACAAGTTCCAATGGAATCCATTCAGAATTTTTAAAAAGACTAATCATTCATAATCGGGTTCCACATGATTATGGAATTTCCCCCTATAATTCTATGACTAATCAGCGTATAACAATGTTACGCACCAAAATCTTAACTGAAAAGCGAATAATGCAAGTTGAATTAAAATTATTTCAGAAGAACCCAAGTTATAAGCAGCAGGAATGTGATTCCCACATGAAAACAAACAAATACTGAATTATTTATAATGTTTTTGAACAATTAAGTTAGTCTTTTATAACTGGTTTGCAAGCATATTTAAAAAAATTCAAGGTTGAAAATTACTTTAAAAAACATAAAAAATCTGTAAATTGACATAAACGTTTCAAACAAATTACGGAAAGTGTTTTTTACGTTAAAATAATGGGATGCATGATGTTTAGAGATTAAATTGCAGTAAAAGCGTAATTTATGGTACGGTTAGGTTGTTGCCACCAACAATATGATGCTAGGCGTTACTCATAAAAATGTCTTTTCTTCATAATATTGCATTAATAACAAACGGATATATCTTTCTTAATTGGGTTGCAGGTATATTTAAAAATATCTCCGTGATTGAAAATTAATTTAAAATGGATAAACGATCTGTAAATTGATATAAGCTTTTCAAACAAATATTACTGATACTTTTTGTATTCTATTAGACGTTGGAATAACCAAATGTGGGATGTTTAAAGGTCAAATTGCAGTAAAAGTTAAATTTGTGGATGGGTTAGGTTGCTGCACCAACAATATGACGCTAGAGTTACTCATAGCAATGTCTTTACTTTATAATATTGCATTAAGAGAAAACAGGTATATCTTTCGTAATTGGGCTGCATGTAGGGATGAGATTTCCGCTTTTTTGCACAACGGTATATTCTTAAAGAAAAAGTTGTTCTGTTAAATCGCAACAGTGTTCCGATTAAATGAAATATGATTTTCTCTAACAAAATACTGGTATGCAAAAACGCGGAAATCTCATCCCTGGCTGCATGCAAATTAAAAAATATCCATGATTGAAAATTACTTTAAAATCCATTCACATGAAAAATTTGAGATACAATTTTCAAATAAATTTCATTTGATTGAACTTTTGATTTGACAGTGTGAAAAACGAAATTGTATGATATTCATATATTTAGAAAAATTTCAGTAAAGCCAAAATTTATGGGTTAAGTCGTTTCCATCATCCGTATAATGTTACAATTGCCATTGTGTTTGTAGTTTGTTTGTTTATTCTGAAGATGACTCAATGAAAGAGTCGAAACATGTAAATTTTTAATGTTTTTTTTTCATTGAAATGACGCTTTTTAAGCAATTAATTGTATTTTAATATATGTTATGACATTTGTTTGGAATATATATTATTATGGTATAGTTAATAGTAAAGGCAATTAAGACTATTTTACTTAAATTTCTTATTGGTCTTTTTAGCGATTTGTGGACGGGAATGCACCAATCTCAGTTATTGTCATTGCCGTATTATTTATTTCAATGTATTTTACCCGGGAGGAACCTTATTATTCACACGAGCGAAGCCGGGTAGATCTGCTAGTTAATGTATAAGAACGTATTGATAGGATAATGAAACCAGGCTAAATGAATATTTGAGCTCACACTGTATAAACTAAATTAATGCGTGTACTACTTTTTAAAATATATTTCATTTAACACATTGCTTTCAAAAAAAAGTCTGAAGAATATTGCATTTAAAAATAACATAATATATGATCTATATATATAAAAGCCGTTCTCTGTGTGTATGTCCTTTATACAAATCTTTAATTTTTGACCGATTTGCACGAAACTCGATGTACATAGGCTTTAGAACGTAGAATAGATCCCTGTCTGCTTTAACAAATCATCAGACCACTATTTAACCCTTTTTTCTACCACTTTCCGTGATTTAACATTATAGAAATATCTCTATTTAAATTTTCTAATTCAATTTTTTCTTTTCTGTTGCCACACATCTAAAAAACTGCTCAATAATTAAAAAAAAAATTGATAACGCGAGTACTTTGTTTTATAAGCCAATAAAAATTCGGATTGTCTCACTATATTTTTGCTGTTTTTGAAATTGACGTCATTCAAAGAAGAAAATGCACATTTTTCATACATATAAGTAAAAACTTTAACTAAGCATGTTTTTAAAATGACGTAGTACCTTAGTTGAACGTTTCTGAAATTAAAAAATCTATTTTAATGAAGTCGTTTCAATATCAAGAAATCAATTATGAAAAAAGATAATAAAAAAATCGTTTGCTAAATATGACGTCAATTTCGTCAATATAATTTCAAACTGGCTCTAAAAACCGGCTGCTGCAGTATCTTTAATTATATCATTTAGATAAATGTTTTAATAGCGATAACATTCTACAATTTATATCGAATACGGTTATATAAAATACGATTTTTCTACGATTTATATTAACTAGAAATTATAGCTACTATTTTTTAGGGTAAGCTTATTTCTTTTTTAAACAAAATTTCATCACTGACATTACGATTGAACACGTCTGCGGATTTGGATTTTATGAATGGAAGTATGAGTTTCCATTTAAAAATTATCGGCAATGAATCTTCATATACATATGTTAAAGATGCCTGATATACTGCCCATTAGTAGTACATAAATAAAAATCGTTTTTAATTTGAAACACGAATATATTTTTAAACCTTAGTATATTTGTTAGATTTCTCAACAACTACAGGAAAAAAATATTTTTGGTAATTTCGTTTTAGCGATCACTTATTTGTCTGAGTAGCACATTTCTCCCGCTGCGGACAAATTCTACGAACAAATCTTTAATTAAAGGAAATATATGGGTGAATTTGATCTTCCATTTTAAAGCAATATGTATCTTTATCTCAAATGTCCTTCTGTATAGCTGAAAACGATACGATCATCACTGCGCTATTATATTTTCTAATGCGTAAGACAAATTTTCGGCTGTTTTGGGCCCAATTTTTTAGTTGATCATTTACAGTAGGATTTGGTCTAAGAATGATAGACGGATATGCAATATACTAAAACTATTCCACAAAAATATATATAACTTTTTTAAGAGGCTAATCATTCAGAATTGGTTCCGCCTGATTATAGAACATTTCAGTTAATTCTATAACAAAGCATGTACAACAAAATGTTATATACTAAAACTATTCCAGAAAATTGGGTGCAATTTAATAGTGCAAATTTCACCAAAATCGGTCCAGTAGAACTTTTAAAAAGGCTAATCTTTTATAATCGGACTCACCTGACTATTGAACTTTCTTCTATAATTTTATAATAGAGCGACGTAAAACTATATGCAATATTTTAAAAACATCCGTGTAAAATTATCTAACAAACAATACAAGTTCCAATGGAATCCATTCAGAATTTTTAAAAAGACTAATCATTCATAATCGGGTTCCACATGATTATGGAATTTCCCCCTATAATTCTATGACTAATCAGCGTATAACAATGTTACGCACCAAAATCTTAACTGAAAAGCGAATAATGCAAGTTGAATTAAAATTATTTCAGAAGAACCCAAGTTATAAGCAGCAGGAATGTGATTCCCACATGAAAACAAACAAATACTGAATTATTTATAATGTTTTTGAACAATTAAGTTAGTCTTTTATAACTGGTTTGCAAGCATATTTAAAAAAATTCAAGGTTGAAAATTACTTTAAAAAACATAAAAAATCTGTAAATTGACATAAACGTTTCAAACAAATTACGGAAAGTGTTTTTTACGTTAAAATAATGGGATGCATGATGTTTAGAGATTAAATTGCAGTAAAAGCGTAATTTATGGTACGGTTAGGTTGTTGCCACCAACAATATGATGCTAGGCGTTACTCATAAAAATGTCTTTTCTTCATAATATTGCATTAATAACAAACGGATATATCTTTCTTAATTGGGTTGCAGGTATATTTAAAAATATCTCCGTGATTGAAAATTAATTTAAAATGGATAAACGATCTGTAAATTGATATAAGCTTTTCAAACAAATATTACTGATACTTTTTGTATTCTATTAGACGTTGGAATAACCAAATGTGGGATGTTTAAAGGTCAAATTGCAGTAAAAGTTAAATTTGTGGATGGGTTAGGTTGCTGCACCAACAATATGACGCTAGAGTTACTCATAGCAATGTCTTTACTTTATAATATTGCATTAAGAGAAAACAGGTATATCTTTCGTAATTGGGCTGCATGTAGGGATGAGATTTCCGCTTTTTTGCACAACGGTATATTCTTAAAGAAAAAGTTGTTCTGTTAAATCGCAACAGTGTTCCGATTAAATGAAATATGATTTTCTCTAACAAAATACTGGTATGCAAAAACGCGGAAATCTCATCCCTGGCTGCATGCAAATTAAAAAATATCCATGATTGAAAATTACTTTAAAATCCATTCACATGAAAAATTTGAGATACAATTTTCAAATAAATTTCATTTGATTGAACTTTTGATTTGACAGTGTGAAAAACGAAATTGTATGATATTCATATATTTAGAAAAATTTCAGTAAAGCCAAAATTTATGGGTTAAGTCGTTTCCATCATCCGTATAATGTTACAATTGCCATTGTGTTTGTAGTTTGTTTGTTTATTCTGAAGATGACTCAATGAAAGAGTCGAAACATGTAAATTTTTAATGTTTTTTTTTCATTGAAATGACGCTTTTTAAGCAATTAATTGTATTTTAATATATGTTATGACATTTGTTTGGAATATATATTATTATGGTATAGTTAATAGTAAAGGCAATTAAGACTATTTTACTTAAATTTCTTATTGGTCTTTTTAGCGATTTGTGGACGGGAATGCACCAATCTCAGTTATTGTCATTGCCGTATTATTTATTTCAATGTATTTTACCCGGGAGGAACCTTATTATTCACACGAGCGAAGCCGGGTAGATCTGCTAGTTAATGTATAAGAACGTATTGATAGGATAATGAAACCAGGCTAAATGAATATTTGAGCTCACACTGTATAAACTAAATTAATGCGTGTACTACTTTTTAAAATATATTTCATTTAACACATTGCTTTCAAAAAAAAGTCTGAAGAATGTTACTTTTAAAAATAACATAATATATGATTAATGTATAAGAACGTATTGATAGGATAATGAAACCAGGCTAAATGAATATTTGGTCTCATACATTGCATGCTAGATGGCAAAAAATTTATTTTCATGATCAGATATTCACACCTGATATAATACAGCATAAATTTATGTAATTAATAGCAGCTTTGTTTCATGAAACTACTGTCAGATTACTAATATGCACACCGGCATTTAAGGTTCTTTACTTGATTGAGAGTTCAATAAAAGTGCGAAAATTATAAACATAAAATAGATGTCTCTATTCAAATTGAAAAACTATAACGTTTACACGTTTCGTTAAAAAATACTACTATTTACCTTATTCTATAGAGACCTATAGTAATAATATTCAAAAATCGCTTGACTTTATCTTTTTTAATATATTTATTCACCAGCTACATCTTTGGAATACAAAACAATTATAGAAACATAAAACTATTGTTGCCAACAACATCAAAATAGTATAAACAAATAAAATAAATATGATAAAGTTGCTGAAAACCATTGAGTTAGGTTGAGTACGCGACATCCTCCCACCTTGAGTTGGTGAGAGGCAACTCAACTAGTTACGAGAAGTTCTTATATTACAAGTCTATTTTTTGAGGCACTTTGATTATCCGCCCACATCGTGTATGCTTCACAGGTTCATCTTTAGACACAGTCTGAATAGTCGGAAATGAATAGAGTTCTTTTCGTTCCTCAGACCACGTTGAAGATACTTCTAGGGAATAAATTCGCTGCATAGGCCGTAAAACTTCTGATGTTGATGTTTGTAGACGGACTAATCTGGTGACACCATCTTTTCCGGGAATAAGTTCTATGACGCGTCCTAAAGGCCAATCAATACGCTTGGTATTATCTCTGCCAATCAACACGACGTCACCAAGTTGAATTTGTTCTTTACATTTCTTATATTGAGGACGTTGGATTAATAATCCCAAGTATTCAGTACGAAATCTGTTTCACAGATCAGTTATTAGCTTTTGTCGGTATTTCAGTTTTCTATTCAACTTGTTTTCATCCACAACATCAAAATCCGGTGTACCCATTTGCTTTACATCTTGCATGAGCAAAGCAGGATACAACGGGACAAGTTCACCATTGCTTTCAGAAATATAAGTAAGAGGTCGAGAATTAATTATTAATTCTGTATCGTATAGAATGATTGTCATTTCGTCATAAGAAACACTAGACTTTCTTAAGATTCTTCTAAGAATAGATTTCATAACTACTTTTCCAGCTGCATTTATTTCTTGAAGGGTTAATTCTCCATTCAACCTCGAAATTTCGGTTACCTTACAAATATGAATGAACCTGTGAATCCAAGCCACCAGATGAACAATTTTATGATAATTTGAGAAAAACCTAAAATACCACTTAAATCTATGGTACTTACAAAGACTCTCATGTTTAGGTGAATTTCACCACTCACAAAATGTTGCCTGATTCATTAAACATTTCACTGATTTTTCATCAACAGGCATTTTTTACTTCCTTTTTTCTTGGGCAATGGCGTTTTCATCAGTGACAATATTAGACGAGGGACATTTATCTTCAGGTTCCTTGAGCCAACTTGGACCCTCCCACCATTTTATTTTCAATAGATGTTTCGTAGAACATCCTCTGGATGGAAGATCAGCTGAGTTTTTAGTTCCGGGTACGTGTTTCTACGAGTTTGGATCTGTTATTTTTCTGAACTCTTTTACTCGATTGCTTACGAAAACAGTCCAAGATTCTTCTCTTTGTATCCAACTCAATACCGTAGTGGAGTCTGTCCAAAAATATAATTTTACATTTTCCCACAGAAGTCCTTTCATGACTGACGCACATAGTCTAGCTCCTACCGTGGCAGCAGTTAATTGAAGACGTGGGGTGGTAATTATTTTTACCGGTGCAACTCTGGATTTAGCAGCTAATAGATGTACTTAGACTCCGTCAGCAGTACTTATTCTAACGAATGTTGCGGCGGCATAAGCGTGTTGACTTGCATCACAGAGGCTATGTATACTAAGAGTTTCACAGTTTGTATCAACACAAAACCATCTTCTTACAAACATTTGTTTCAGGCAGCTAAGATCGCTAAACCAGCTGAAGAATTCCTTTCTTATATTATCATCAACCTCTTTGTCCCAAGATATTCCATCTTTCCACAGTCTCTGTAATAAAAGTTTCGGTAATAAGAAAACTGGACTTGCCAATCCAATTGGATCAAACACCTTGTGTGCAATGGAGAGAATGGTTCGTTTTGTAATTTTTCCTAGCTCAAAATTCTCTAGCCAGCCCAAATTAAAAGCTAAAGTATCATTTTGTCGGTCCCAAAATAGACCAAGTACAGGTGAAATTGTAGGTTCGACATTATCTTCAGAATATTGCCAACCCCTCAAATTGAATTAACCTTCCTACATTACATTTGTAGCTTCCTGTATAAATTGTACCAATCTGTCTTTATTAGAAAAACTTGTAACAACATTGTCAACATAAAAACTGTGAAAAAGTTTTGTTATCATCTCTTTGTCGTAACAAGGATTATCAGCATATTTCAGTAAATGAAATTCAATAATGACTGCCAAAATTAAAGGACTGCATTTTAAGCCAAAAACTAATCGTGCATGACGAAGTATTTTCAATTTTCTTTCATCTTCATCACTCCACCAAAAAAATCTTAGTAAATCCCGGCATTTTGGTCTGATGCTTATTTGTAAAAAAGCTTTTTCTATATCCGCTATGACACCGTATTTTTGTTCGCGGAATCTAAGGAGAATATCGGGAATAAGCTTCATTAAGTTCGGCCCACATTCCAAACATTGATTTAACGTCGGGGATGACTTTTCTCTCGCAGATGCGTCAAAAACTAGACGAACTTTCGTCGTGCTGTTCTCTTTGAGCACTGTTCTATGAGGTAAGTAATGCACAGAGTCTACCTTTGAATTCATAGAAACTTCTTCAATTATGCCCAAAGTCGACCAGTCATTAAAAACTTCGTTATAGGATGTAAACAAATTATCGGAATCAAGTCTTTTAGTCGTGGTTTCTAATCTTTTTAAAGCTATATTTTCATTACTAGAAATAGGAAGACGTTCTTCAGCCCATGCGAGAGAGATTTCACAACGTCCTTCGCTATTTACAGTAACTGAGTCCAAGAAACTGATTTTTGATTCACGTTCCTTCTCTTCTTGGGACTTCTGAATTACAGGATCAGTTATACCTATTGCATCAAGACTCCACAGGTCTGTTATAGAAAATTCTTTCGAAAATAAAGATGTTAAAACCATTGCAACAGACTTTTCATGGACGTCATTAATCGGAACTTTATCCATCAGTGTCCAACCTAGATATGTTTCAATTGCAACTAAATTGCAGGATAATTTTCTTCTGCGCCCAGTTAATAATCTTCCGGCAACATCGGCACCGATTAAAACTTCGGTTGGTCTTGGTTTTTCGTCTATATCACTTATGCAAATTTTCATATCTTTTAGTTCATCTATCCAAGGACCTTTCTGTACCGAACGAATATTTTCACAAATAACAGGTTCATCCAGAACATCAAAATTACAAAGAAATTTTCCATCTAAACTTTCTAAATGTATTTTGTAACACATATGCTTAGTTCTACTAGTTTTCTTTCCTCCAATCAAAGAATGGGTAACTAGTTCTTCTCTCAGTGGTTCGTAATCCATATTTTCAGCAGTGCGTTTTAAAATATAAGACTTCTCTGAACCTGTATCGATCAACGCTCGAACATATGAACATGAATGAGGCCCTTTTAATTTCAGTACCAAAGTTTGCAAAATTACCTTTGGATTGTGGGATAAACTCGATAAATTAACAGCGTTCTGTTCAAATGTTTTCTGTGTAGATGGTTCTGTTTTCTCTTCTTTTTTATCCCTTTTATCAATATGACCTCTCGAAACGTTTTTATTTGAAAATATTTCTGGACCCATCAGTGTAGCATGTTCTTTATTACAAACTAAACATCTTATGAATGCGTTACACTTATTTGAGCAGTGCCCTCGTTTAAAACATTTAAAGCAACAACCCTTTTGTTTTAAAATCTTCTGTTTATTAACCAAATTTATTTTCTGCGCGTTAAAGCAGTTAAAACTTTCGTGCTCTCCGTTACAAAAAACACAACTTTTAACGAGCGCCGGACTTATGGATAATAAACCAGCAGCGGTAGCGGTAGATATTCGGTGTTCTACTGAAATACCCTGTTTTTTAATCTTAGGTTTTAGTTCAAATCCAGATAAGGCTAAATTAATTCTTTCTTCCGACTCTACTTCAGATTTTAAGAATTCCATTAAATTATCTAACCTATTTTTAGGTTCCGCGCCATCTATAAACTTAGAACTTCTTTGCCATGCCCTTAAAAATTCTTCTGGCATGCATGATTCTACTAAGGGGTATAACATAGCGACACACTTTTCTGTAGTGACATTAAGAGTTTCAAGAGCTCTAATATGGTATTCTAAACTATCATAGAGTGAACACATGGAACTAGAGCTATTTCGTGAAGACGAATTCTTCAAAACTAATTTTATTAACTCTAAGATATATGCTTCTACTAATAGATCTTCCCTACCAAATCTAGATTTCAAACTATCAATTACCTGGGCATAATTATCGCCGGTTGGCGGGAACGATTCTACGATTTCTCTGGCCCTAGAGCCTTTTACTGTAGCCTGAATAAGATATTGAAATTTATCAGAGGGAACTATATCCGAGTCTTCGTGTATTTTTCCGAACTGGCACCAGAATTGCAACCAGTTTTTTATTTCACCATCAAATTTATAAATTTCAAGCTCCGGGAGTTTGAACTTCCTTTTAATATTAGCTTCACTAATATTAAAATTGTTATCAATATCATTAGAAGATACATTAATAAATTCATAAACACTAACCTGTATTTCAAGAAATTGTCGCACATAACCATCAGATACTTCAAATTCTTCATCCAAATCGTCTGCGTAGTTTTCTATTTTCTGAAGAAGAATTTTATTGTTAAGCTCGATCAACTGTTTGTGTTTATCTCCTAACATCGATAAAGAAATCTGCAATTTCTTCTTATCCGGCGTATCTTCTTTTAACTCTTCTTTCATGGAATTCAGTTGTTTTGTAAAACCACTTCTAACAGTTCCTCTTAATTTCACATTATCACTTAAACTTAAAGCCATCACTTTCTCAATACAAGTCCTGTTTGCGGACGCCACTAAATGTCAGATTACTAATATGCACACCGGCATTCAAGGTTCTTTACTTGATTGAGAGTTCAATAAAAGTGCGAAAATTATAAACATAAAATAGATGTCTCTATTCAAATTGAAAAACTATAACGTTTACACGTTTCGTTAAAAAACACTACTATTTAACTTATTCTATAGAGACCTACAGTTATAATATTCAAAAATCGCTTGACTTTATATTTTTAAATATATTTATTCACCAGCTACATCTTTGGAATACAAAACAATTATACAAACATAAAACTATTGTTGACAACAACATCAAAATAGTATAAACAAATAAAATAAAATAAATATGATAAAGTTGCTGAAAACCATTGAGTTCGGTTGATTACGCGACAACTACTGCATTAAAAAAATACCTACAGATTTGGTAACCCCGTAAATTTCGTGACTCTGGATCCGGTCACCCCACTTGCGATTTTTGCTGCGATGCGCCGCGCCGTAAAATAAAAATAATATTTCCGCAAGCATTGAATTAAACCATAGGTTCCCAACGGGGGGGCGGTACCGCCCCCCAGTGGGCGCTGGAGCCTTCCAGGGGGGCGGTGGCGGGTCCAGGGGCAAATGGAGGCATTAAGACAATCATGGGGGGGGGGGGGATCGGCGCCGTGGCGTACCTACCAATTTAAGATATTAATATTATACAAATAGCTGACCTTCCCGGCGTTGTCTGTGCCCGTGATAAAAACCTGATATATACCTTTAAATGAAAATTGAACCTAGAGTTGGGCCCCAAAATCGAATTTCTTTTACGAATGTCAAAAACTTTGTCTGCTGCTACTGATGGTTCTCCAGAAATTACGGAGCATCATAAGGGTTTCATAGCGTATTTGAAACAAGCAGTATCAGTTGTACTCGCTGTACATTATGTTATTCATCGCCAGCATTTGGTTACAAAAAATCTGAATGAACGACTTCATACGTCGCTTCATGACGTTATTGAGGTAGTCAATAAGATTAAAAGCATCCCATTGCATGACAGCTTATTTCGTCAACAATGCGGTGAAAAGGATGAATGTTACAATAGCTTGCTGCTGCACACAGAAGTTCATTGACTCACAATAGGTATTTATCTGGATGATATTTTCAATCTATTGGGACTCAATAATCGAATTCATTAATAACAGAGGAGAAAAGCAGTGAGAATACCCGATTACATCTACAAATGATATAGCTTATTTGACAGACCTGTTTGTAATATTTAATGAAGTCAATCTGAAATTGCAAGGGGATGAATTCAATTTAATTAAAACAAAAAAGTCATGGCTGTTTTTCTAGGAAAACTCCTGTTCAAACGAAATCTAGGTAGAGGTTTATCCAAGCACTTTCCAACATTATCAGCAGTCTCTGAAAAACAGAAACAATAACTTACTGCCAACACTTGGAGTACTCTATGCTGAATTTCCGGAGCGATTCCAGGATATTTCAAATATGAATATACCGAGTTGGCTTTTAAATTCTTTCGCAAATAGATACAGCAGAATCATAAATTTTAGAGGAGGAACTCGTTGAACTCGCAACTAACGAAGAACTAACATTAAAATTCAGAAATGGATAACAAGAGTTCTAGATACAAAAATCAATACCAGCTCTCTACTCTGGACTGTGAACAATACGACAGAAAAATTTAATTGCTAGAAATTTTTCCTTCATCATATTTGTCTGAGCATAAGTTCAGTGAGGTGGCTAATTTTCTAAGAAAAAAAAAAAAAGACTGCACATCTCTGAACGTGGCAATTTGCGACTGATGTTAACGAAATTAGAACCCAATATTAACAAGTTGTTAAAAGACAATAAAAGTCTGTAGCCTCATCCATCTCATTTTATTTCTTATTGATTTGGTGTTTATTTTTAAATATTTAATTTTAAAAAAATTACATTTTATGGTCATTTTAATTAATTTCTACTTTATGATTCTTAATAGACAGACAGATAAAATTAGGTATAAATAATGTCCAACAATATTTTATGTTTGATGTAAGTAATTATTATGGAAGAGGGGGCGCCGGAATATGTTTTTCTTGTAAAGGCGGCGGTGGTTCAGAAAAGGTTGGGAACCTATGAATTAAACTATTGCGCTGTAAGGAAATAATTTTGTCAACAGAAGTACAAACACAGTTGAGAGGTAAAAATTTTACAATACTTCCAGGTTTAATATTTATCTTTTTTTTTTTTTCAAATATTGTTTGGTGCTGCCATCTCTTGATAAATTTCTAAATTCAAAGAATTTAATTTACTTATTTTACAAAGTTGAATTATTGCAAACTGTTTATCAAGTAGTGTATTCGATTTTTATCGATATTTACAGTGGTTTAAATAATATATACATCCTTAGTTAGATGTTATTATTTGTTTTCGGTATAAAAACACAGAACCATAGGCATTTATTATAAATTTATGAGATACGCCGTAAAATAAACATGATAAAATTTCCAAAATCCCACTCAATTATAATGTTGAGTGGTAGAGAAATTAAACGGTTAACAAAAATGCAAGCATGATGGATGTTCAAGAAGAAATAATAAATAAAAAAGTTGACGATTCTTTCTGGTTTACAAGAATTCATTTATTTCAAAAATTGTTCGGTGCTGCCATCTGTTGGTAGGTACCTAAAATAAAGAGAATTTAATTTTGTATTTTTCAGAGTTGAATTATTTAAAAGGAACTTATTTATCAAGTGAAGTTTTGTAAATACGTTTTCCAGATCTCTGTCTCAGAAAAAATATAAAGATTTTTATTGACACAAGTGTTTTTAGTTTCATTTTCTCATCTAATACTGTAAAAAATGAGAAATGTTGCTTAATCTAGAAAGAACGTTGGCGAAATTATAATATAACTTCTTCCGTGTTACCCATGATTCCAAAAAATATTTATTTACTTCAGAAAACAGCAGAATTACAAGATTAATAAAATCCTTTGGTAAATAAAAATTTCTTTTAATGCCCGTAATCTTCTGAATCGTGTTCCAGAAGTTTTTATATTCTATCAATCCGATATCGGTTCATCGTATGCCATCATATCTCAAGTAAACGTTTTCAGCTGCTTAAGGGGGTCTCAAGACTCTTAAAGGTTCAAAATTTTCGAAATTTTAATTTTTTTAGATGTTAAACTACTATCTTTTCTAAACATTTTCATATGATTGTTTCCTTGAAATTCTCATTAGAACAGAAGTTATGGCTTTTAGAATTAGACCCGCTCCATAGCTGAAGCGGCGTTCCGAAACTATGAAATCATTTTTCTCCAAATGACGTTTTTGGGGATAACGCGCACGATATCTCAAAAACTTCTAAATATTTTTTCATAAAATTTTCAAAACATATGTTTCGTGTTAATCTGTATAAACTGAACCTAAAATTTCCCTTTTATTGTTCAAAGAAATATATTTTTTAGGTGATTATCTTGTTGAAATTTTCAAAATTTTGTATTAGTTAAATACAACTTTGTATTAAAAATAGAAAAATTCTTTATGTACAAATTTATTTAAGTTCAGGATAATTATTGCAATCTGATGTATAAGTCAGCACCAAAGTTTTCATTTTAGTTACAATATTTATTTTGCAATCGTGCGCGTAAGCTATTATAACAATTTTCTGCTCGTCCAATATCTGACAATTTGGAGCCCCCTGTAAATGCTAATTCTGCACCTTGAAATTTTTTAAAGACGTAAAATAAAAGAACGTACTTATATCTTTCATCTCAATAAAAATTGTGTTTTAAAATCATATACATTTTAAGATATTCAAAGTTGAAAATTATCTCTTTTTAGGTGCGTTCGTAAATTATATAAATACGTAGCAACTAGAGTCGTCGTTCGGTCCATCCATCCTCATAGAACAGAGCCAAAACTACCCAACCGAAGGATCTGAAATTTTAAACATATAACTGTTGCAAAATTTTGTCGAGTCCTTTCAAATTTTATGAAAATTGGATGCATAGTTGAATGACAGAGACAGTCAAAAGTTTGCCGATCCATTACGGCCCATGGGAAAAAATAATTCAAGCGCATTCTAATGATGTTACGGCCTTTCGAACAGAATGAAATAGATCGGCACTTATGCAGTGCACTCAAATAGACATTCAGCACAATAAACGGTGAAAAAAATATTTAAAAAACTAGCTATAGTACGAACGAACCTCATTTGCCACGTTTGATGTGTAATTTCCAACTTGTTTTCATTTTTTTCCGATTTTAAGAGTCCTGAGACCCCTTAACAGAACATGCAAAGAATAACTAAATATTATTCGTAATGTGAATAAAAGGCAAATTAACACCTTGTAATAACATACTAATTTTAATTACTAAAAGGTGTGCATCAAAACTTTAACAAGTTGGAAATTGCTCGTCAAACGTGGCAAATGAGGTGCGTTCGTACTATAACTAGTTTTATAATTATTTTTTGCACCCGATATTGTACTGAATGTGTATTTGTTTGCACTTCATAAGTGCATAGTCTGTAACATCATTAAAAGGCACTTGCAATATTTTTTTTCCCATTCCCTTAATGTAACGGGAAACTTTTGACTGTCCCTGTAATTAAGTTACACATCCGATTTTCATAAAATTTGAAATGGCTCGACAAAATTTTGCAGCAATTATATATTTAAAATTTCAGCCCATTCGGAAGGCTGTAACATCATTAAAATGCACTTGCAATAATTTTTCCCATTGGCCGTAATGTAAAGAAAAACTTTTGACTGTCCCTGTAATTAAACTATACATCCGATTTTCATAAAATTTGAAATGGCTCGACAAAATGTCGTAATAATTATATGTTTAAAATTCTAGACCATTTGGAAAGCTTTAACATCATTAAAATGCACTTGCAATACTTTTTCCCATTGGTCGTAATGTAAAGAAAAACTTTTGACTGTCCCTGTAATTAAACTATACATCCGATTTTCATAAAATTTGAAATGGCTCGACAAACTTTTGCAACAATCATATATTTAAAATTTCAGCCCATTCGGTTGGGTAGTTTTTGCTCTGTTACATGCGGACGGACGGACAGACGGACTGAACGACGACTATAGGTGCTTCGTATTTATATAATTACGAACGCACCTAAAAACAGTAAAAATGGTTTATTCGACATGTTTTGACTCATTTTCAAAACAAATAAATAAAAATATTCTGAAATTGCACGGTCTATGAAATACTAGCATTCAATTTTCCACATACTCTTCCATGTACCATTCACGTGAAATAAAAACAAGTAAGAAAAAATCATGCGTCCAGCATAGATTATGAAACACTTTCCAACACATTCACAATAATGTAACAAAACGGCACCGTTTAAAAAATTAAAATATTACGTTTTAATTCAACCCTATGGAAACGCATAATACATTTCAAAACCTAATTTCAGCTGTTCCCGTCCACAATCGGAAAATGATGCGAATTTTTTCAGCAGCCCTGTATAGAATATATAGATTTGAGTCTATTCACTACATGCATGCCAAAATTGAGTTCACTTAAGAGATACATAGGCTTCAGTTGAAAGTTTATCTTCAGCCATTTCCTCTCATAAGGAGAACGATATGAATACTTTTGTGCAGCCCTGTATTTGAGGTATAGAATTTAAATATAACGAGTAAGATGCAAAAAAAATAATTAAGTTTAAAAGCGAATACCGAATTTGAAACCGTACACTCCAGCCATGATGACTCAAAGACAATACTGTACTGTAACCGATTTCTTTTCCGAGTCCCTGTAAATGACAAAAAATATACTATGAATGCCCTGTTCTAACGGGATCGTAGTGAAATTCAGTGATTTATATCCGTTTGAATACATTTGAAACAGAGTCATGTCATTAAAATACTCTCTCTGCAAACGATTTTTCTTCCTATACCATAATGTAATGGAATACTTTTGAGTGCCCCTGTAAATGAACGATTAATCCTACATATTCCATATACAATAACCAAACATGCTTGGGTGACCCTCAATAACCTCTATCCATTTCATGAAAATCCGAGTCTATTAACGGGAGTGAGAGCGTGGACAGACGGACTGACGGACAGAAAGACAGACGGCCCGACAAACCGAATGCATAAACACTTTTGAACTTTGTTGGAAAGTGTTAAAAATGCATTTTCGAGCAATCATTACTAATAAACAGTCATTCGGATACAATATAGTATCTGAAATCTTTTCAAATACACCGCAAACAATTTCCCCTTATACCATTATGAACGGAATACTTTTGTGTGGCCCTATAAATGATAAACATTCAAAATTGAGTGCTTTTAATGTTAAATTACATTTTCATATTTTTATTTATATCTCCAGAAATTTTGCTCCTAATGTGCTAATTTTTTGTGTATCAACAATACTAATATATCCAAACATAAATACGCTGAATTTGCAATTTTTATAATTTTATGATATGAATTATGAAATTATTATTCGAAAAAATTATGAATTGCAACCTACAGTTTTATGATGGATTTAGAATTATTAAGTCCTGCTTTATGGAAATTCAAAATTTTCACATTTTTATTCCAAGCCGTTTTCAAATTATGCTTAAAAAACGGCAAAATGATGGTTTAAGGGGCCGTCTATGATGGAAGTGAGTAGACATTTTGAAATTTCTTCTGCTGTCCTGTAATCTAGCAAGCGTCATTGACTTCTTAAGGTGCCTTGATCAAGATGGGGGCTCTCTCGGTTAACAATCCAGTTCGGAACTTCAATTTGGATACAGCCCTTAAAATACGCTCGTTTTAAAATAATTAATTTCTCAGAAGCTTATGGTATGAATTGCATAAAAATTTGTTTTTAGGCTAATTGAAGGGTGTAGAGTTTATTTATGCTTTCAGAATTGTGTACTACTATTGAAAAAAACAAAGTTATGGTTCGTTTTAATATATAGATGACCCCTAAGCAAATTTTATCTATGTCATTTAAAAGTAGACTCTATTTCCAATCGTTTGGTACCAGTCACTTTCTTCTACGATAATTTGTTGAGGAGTTAGTAGGGGTGTTTACTTTTTTTTTTTTTCACAACTATACGTTCATTCTATAATGGAAAGTGTTTCATACCTACATTTTCATATGCGCCTGCATGCGAATTTAAAAGATATGGAAATGATTTTTTTTTTTCAATGAAGTTATTGGGAAGCACACCCATATTTTATAATAACCTATTTTAAATAGATTTTCAGACGACTGCCACATCTTTTCTTTTTCCCCGAGTAATATAAGGCAAGAGTAATATAACGAGAGTAGTGCCTTTACGATTCTTATATTCATTTGCCATCACACGAAAAATTTTATTCATTCTTAATTTTTTACGACGGTGGTGGAAGAAAGTATTGAAAAGTTTATCACCCTGGTTTCTTTTTTTTTTTTTTTTTTAATTTGAGTACACAGTCTTTTTTATGCGTTTAAAACTTTTCAGTTTCTTAAATCTGTGCAGGTAAATCGTGAAAAAATAAGTAACCACCCCTACTAATTCTGCAACAAATTATTGTAGAAGAAAGTTATTGGTACCAAACGATTGCAAATAAAGTCTAGGTTTAAATGATGCATATAAAATTTGCTTAGGGGGCTATCTACATAACAAAACGAAGCCAATTTATTTTTTTTAATCAATAGCAATACCCAAGTTTGATACCACACATTAGGGGTGCACAACCTTTTTAAGAGAAGGGGCACTTACAAAAAATTCTGGGTTGTCGAGGGCCACCTCAGTAACACGGAGAGAATTCTATTTCGGGGAGGTGATATGTGGCCTATAATCACATAAAAAATATGGTTTCAGAGGGGGGAGGGAGTTTTACTCCTCTACGTTCCTCTATGCAGTCACCATATCTAATTCAGTTGGCAAGGATATATCAACAGTTTACGTTTACATATATATAACAGAGATATAGCAAGGATTATTTAGGAGGAGTGATAATATTTCTTGACTTTATTCGGAGAAGTAAATTTTGTTTTATTAAAAGTGCTAAGCAAACCATAAGCAGGAAAGTGGCTAGTGCCGAAAAAAAAATGTGAACTTTATGAACGATGGTGGGAGGAGGAGCCGATCAACGAAATTTGCGATTTTTCCATGCTTAATCAACGAAGTTCGCAACTTTTCCGCGCCTAGTCAACGAAATTCGCGATTTTTTCGCGCCCGAGCAACGAAATTTGCGATTTTTAGGTGGCTGATCAACGAAATTTGCAATTTTTAGGTGGCTGATCGGCAAAATTTGCGATTTTTTCGCACCTGATCGACGAAATTCGCTATATTTTCGCACTTGATCGAATAATTTGCAATTTTTTTTCGTGCCCAAACAACGAAATTCGCGATTTTTGCTTCCTTTGGTCGACGAAATCCGCGATTTTCCCGGCGTCCAATCAACGAAATTCGCGATGCTTAACTGACATTGATGAAATCTGAAATTTTTCCCGCGTCAAATTGACAAAATTCGTGATTTTTTCTCGCGATAAACTGACGAAACTCTCGATTTTTCCGCAGCCGAACAACGAAATTTTCAATTTTACAGCGCATCATCGAGAAAACTTGCGATTTTTCCGCTGCCCATCACTAAAATTCGAGATTCTTAACTGACTCTGGCGAAATTTGCAATTTTGCCTGTGGCAAATTGATGAAATTCGCGACAAACAGACGAAACACCCGATTTTTATCAGCCGATCAACGAAATTTGAGATTTTTTTCGCTCCTAATCAGCAAAATTCGCGATTTTTCCACACCCGATGGACGAAATTCGTGATTCTTAACTGACTGACGAAATTTGCAATTTTTTCCCTCGGTAAATTGGCGAAATTCGCGATTTTTTCTCGCGACTGATGAATTTAACGATCTTTCCGCACCAATCAACAAAATTGACGATTTTTCGTGCCCGATCAAAGAAATTTGTGACTTTTCCGCGCCTGATCGACAACATTCGTGATTTTTTCGTGCCCGACCAAAGAAATTCGCGATTTTTCAGAGTTCGATCGACAAAATAACAATTTTTCCGAGCCCGATCGGCGAAATTTGCAATTTTTTTTCGCGCCTTATCGACCAAATTATGCGATTTTTTCCGTTCTTGATCAACAAAATTTGCAAATTTTCTGCGCCTAATCGACAAAATTCACGATTTTATGTGTCTGATTAACCAAATTCGCGATTTTTCTCGAGCCTCATCGTCAAAATTCGCTGTTTTTTACGCGCCCGATCAAAGAATTTCGCGATTCTTAACTGACTGACGAAATTTTTAATTTTTCCTGAGCAAAATTGGTGAAATTTATCATTCTTTCCTGTGACTTATGCGCAAAAATTGCAAATTTTCCAGCTATAAATTGAGTAAATTCGCGGGCCACAGGTTGTGCATCCCTACCATACATGAATTCTACACTCTTCAATTAGCCTAAATACACATTTTCATGAAATTCGTACGATTAGTTTCAGATAAATTCATTTTCTTAAATACCTTAAATAATAACATATAATAATTTTACGGGCTTTATTCAAACTGGAGTTCGCTACTCGATTGTTGAAATGTCATAAGATATGTTGGAAGGGGTGAGTTCGAGATAGCTATGAGCTGAGAACCCAGTTTAAATATAAAGTTGTATTCAATTGTTAAATAACAATAATGAAAGATAAAAGGTATTTTCCTTACCTTTCTGGTAAGCCGACTTTAGAATTCTATTCCATTCTTACGTGAGTCACATTAAATATTTGTTTGATTTTATTTGAAAATAGGAGGTGATAATATGAGAAACGTATCTTCATCGAAAAGTCGATATGTAGAGAAAATCAAATTTAATTGGAGATATATTCTTGGTTACATGTTGCTACACTACAAAAAAAAAAAAATTAAATAAAATAAAATTAGTAGATGATAACATAGGATATGGAATCCACGTAGGAGAAATAACTCTCCTTTTAAACAATAGAGTGAGCACACAAAGATTGTGCGCCCTGGCTTGACCACCGTCAGCCATTCAAGTAAAAAAAAAAGAACTGGGGCCCTAGAAAGTTACAGCAAAGTCAATAGTTCAGAACAAAGGTAAAATTGCTTAATAAGCGATTCTTTCTCTTCTATTACGAACACATTTCAGTCTTAATTAAAAGTCAAGACCGTGTGGGGTATTGTGTGAAAGCTTTTGTTACGCTGAACTCAAAAATACATTTCTTTTAATTTTAGGTAATATGTTTTCAGAGATATCGTCGAAAATGCAGTGTAAAAAAAAAAAAAAAAAAAAAAAAAAAAAAAAAAAAAAAAGTCAAAAAAATTAGAGGTGGTAGACGCTAACTTAAACCTTGAAGGAAAATATAGCGATTTCCTTAGGTCAGCTGGTTTTAGAGAAAAACGCATTTTTCCGTTGCACACACATTTCGATTTACAGGCATTCAGCAAAGGTGTTGAGGAGCGCTAGAGGTATCTATCGTAGCAGAAATATAAAAGCATTGTTGATAATAATTTTTGAAAAAAATCGTCGGTCATTAGCCGAGGTATTAACCCTTAAAGATACGGACGGTTTGGACATACATAATGACAGGGGCGGCGTACCCTATGTACCATCGGCTTTTAAAGCCTAGATAACAAATTTTAATGATGCATTTGTGTAATATAATGTCCAGTAGCAGTATAAAAGCAATAAACGTCAAAATGTTAAAAACAGACTACCGTAATTTCGCGCGTAACCGCCGCACCTCAGAAAACTCGATTTAATACCAGAATTAAATTTAAATAAAATGTGACTTGCTTCTGCTTAGCACTTATTTGGCTTCTTTTTTTAAATAAAGTTTCCGGTTTGAAAAAGACTTAAGGAAGCCGCGGCGGTTACGCGGGAAATTACGGTAATTTAATTAGAATGAATCACACAAATACTATGGGATTCTCCAATAGTTTGCATTGAGTAGATCTCTCAATACGCCTAGCGTGTCTTAAAAATTAATTAAAAACCTATCTGGAAACACGCAGCATGGTCAAAGGCTGCGCTGCTTTTTGCGACCTCCTTTCGAAGCGCGTTTAGCAAAATGCCAAGTTTAAACTTTGAACAAAGGTTTTGTTTTAGTTACATTGTAAAAAGAAAAGATTATTACGACGCTGAATTTAGTTTTATGAAATGCCAAATGAAGTTTAAATAGGCACTTCTTTTATTGTTAGTGCCGAATTAAGTTCATCGTAAAGATATTAGGATAAGATTTAAATAAGAGTTATACAGAATAGCAATATTTGATATTATTTAGGCTTCATATCTCATTGAACTTTTACGGTATATCCATTCATACTTTTCTAGTACATATACAGCTATACCCAACTCTACGTTTTATAGTTTTTTACAATGTCTTATTTTTTTTTTAGTAACGATTTTTTCATGATACACAGTTAATAATTCATATATTTATAGTACGGAACTCTCTGAGCGCGAGTAATACACACAGTTGACCGTTTGTTTAAATTCATATAAAGCAGATGGCAGTGATTCATCAAATATTATTTTACACTTAAATATTAATAAAATTTTAACTTGGGTACATGAATTCGGAAACAATATATATTTTTTCATCTCTCTTACATTTAAAATATTAACAGAAGGAAAAAAAGCATATTTTCAGCTAGTTAATCACACCACTTTGTTAAAATGTTTTGGAATTTCCAGAAGCTTGTAGATGATTAATTCAGCCAAACTATCTTAAACCATTAAAGACTGACGTTGCGTTTTCGCAACATTACGCTTGTGATTTTTACTTACCCGTCATGCGTAGTATAGGGTAAATCTTGTAATCGTTTAAAAAAAAAAAAAAAAAAAAAAAAAAAAAAAAAAATTGATGGATTTACAAGTTTCAGACGCTGGAGATTCCGAAAAACATATTTTTAGAAGAAAAAAAAATTGCCCGTCCGTCTGTGTGTTTCTGTAAACGCTCTATCTTCCGAACAAATTGGAGATAGAGACTTGAAATTGGGTGTGTACTTAGTATGTAATAATGGGAAGAAGCCTATTACATATCTGCAACCTCGATGATCCAGAACTATTTTTTTCGGACTCTCGAAATATTCGTTCTGATAAAAGGTATACAAAAATTTTCGAAATTGTTTATTATAAGGAGTGAATATAAAAGACAATAAAAAAAAACATAGATTTTGCATAAAGAATGAAGTCAATCGGATAATGAGTTGCCGAGATATTTGTAATCCTATTTTCCACACTCTTCGATTTTTCGTGACCCTGTATTTCATTCAAATTTCAATTCAAAGATATATTTTAATTGGAATTGAAACGCTTAATCAGATGCAGTAAACTGTTAGTTAATATTATTATTATTACTTATTTATTTTTTGGAGTTATAGGGATGTTCCTTTTATGCAATTCTGTACTACTTGATTATCCCGTCTACCAAAAAACTATCACTAAACTATGAGATTAAATCCCAACAATGGCTTATCGTAAATGTCACATTCACTAGACATTAAACAGTAAACACGTTACACGTGTTTGTTGCGTCATCAAGTGTTTTTTAATTCAACGTTTTATATGTATTATTATTAATCTTTTACTAATTTATTTGTTTTTCCGTTATTTAAAATAAAAATTGCACCAACTTGTATAATTTTGCGAGTAGTTTGGCGATTTGTATAAGTTATCGAAATGGGCAGAGCCGTCCTTAGGGGTGTGCAACAGGTGCGGCCGCACAGGGCCTCGCACCCGAAAAAAGCCCTAGATATTTATTATTAATTTTTTTGTGAGTAAAGCAAAAACATAAAAATATTCATAATAAAATTTATGTGTAAAAATGTTTATAAAAAGTAAAATGTTTTGTGAATAAAATAGTCAATGCAAGGTGTGGACGCTCGACAAGAGAATAGATTGTTTGTAGCTTATATATTCAATCTATAACTATTGTTATACTTTAGCACAGACAGCAGCACCAGTCAGGACAGGCGCATGAACTGAATGTTACTTTGTTAAGAGGTCCTGATGATTTTGACAAACTGTTCACTATTATTTTAATGACTATTTGTAATGTAGCAAGCAGATTCTTGTGTAATCAAGTTTCTTCTTTAATTACACGAATATCGGTGTTCTGCCGTCCCGTTAGAGGTCTTCACGGGCTCGGCCTTGGCCAGAGGCCCGTACCCGGCCGCTTTTTCGGGTAGGCTCACGTTTTCAGCACCAGCCTTGGCGAGTTGGCGAAAGCGAGAACGTTCAGCCAGCTCAAACGCCAATCGTCGTCTTGTGTTTTGTTTTGAACCGAAATGGCGGAAGACGAACTAGCGTATTTTAGAATAACAGTCCTACCTAAATTAAAGAAATATTTTCAATTATGTGTTCTAAAGAAATCTTCTTCAAAAGAAATTGTATTACGAACTTTTATACCCTGTTTTATCAAAGGCCTTTATTACTGATGATATAGACTAAAATTTTGATTACTTGATCCCCCCCAAAATCTACATTTTTATTCAATTGAGTATTATTAATTCAATACCTGTTAAACAAAAACTCATTTCCTTCATAAATCTAAATATTTGATTATATATAAAGATGGATTTATGGGGATGATGATTTAATGCAGTTTCAGTGCATTTTGACGTATATAAGCACAGATTAAAAAAAATACCTGTAGCAGAAAATTACTATAATTTCTGCGTTGAACTTGTATAATTAATTGAATACCAAATCATTCTACAGAAACAGTACACAAAGTCGAGTGAAAATATGCTAAACCAGGGGGAAAAAACCCTACCACACCCCCAACCAGGATGTTTAGAAATTGCCTTTTTAATGTGAGATGAAATTCTTAAGGGGAGATGGGGGAGAAGGAATATTGAATGACTATCTTTTGTTACTTTTAATAACAAATAAAATCACTAGAGAAATTTTTTAACTATGTATGATAGTGAGAGGCTGTAGATTTAAATACAGTAAAGCCCCGATTATCCGCGAAGCATTTTTTTTTCTTTTTAATTCAAGTCAACAGCAAGGAAAATACAATAAGCCCTAGTATTAAATATAAACAGATAAATCAATGTATTCGAAAGTCATAGAAGAATATTTCTAGATTCGGTTGCCATGTTTGAAATATCAGATATAATGTCTTGATGTCCTTTCTTGATTTTATTAACCAAACGTAAACACAGCAATTAAAATATTTTACAATTAAATAACACTATTATGATAAATTCCAGGAGAGCACATCAAGAATAACTTTATTTTTGAGATAAAAATTATTCCATACTAAAAGAAAAATAATAGTTTACAATTTAGAATAAAGAAAAGGTGTTTCCAAAACAAGAAGTAAAAAAAGTGACTGATTTTTAAAAAAAGATGTAATTCATCTCTTTTTGTACAGTATGTACGGCATTGTTTCTTGTTTACTGTTCTTTATTTTAGTGATTTAGACGTAAAGCAAAGGTTTCTGACATATTGTGCATATGTATGTATTTTAAACGTTTTATTATGTTTTTTCTACACTAAAACGTAGTTTTTATATAGGATTTTCTTTTTTTCTTCGTGTTTGCGCTCCATTTTTAATCTTTTTCGGGTTATCCGCGATTTTTGTTATCCGCGGTGCCCTTGCCACCCAATCCCGCGGATAATTGGGGCTGTACTGTAGTTAAATTTATCAATTAACAAATAGAAAAATAAACCAAAAAATTAAAAACTGTGAATATTTAACTTTTTTTTTGGGGGGGGGGGGACAGAATTTGAATAATGGGTCCTTTACTTATGGTTACTTCAAAATAATAAATAGGACAGAAAAATTTAAAAAAATGTAATGAATTAAAAAAAAATGAAAGCGTGTCCACAAAAGGTTAATCTTTATTTATTTTTTTTTTTTTTTTAATATTTCATTCAATTTCTTTCCTTCTCTTTTTTTATGGTAAATTATTTATTTGTTACTTAAAAATCAACAGATAGAGCAAAACACAATTTTAATTAATCTTTTCTGCAACGCCACAATGAATTTTAAATGGTCAAAAAATAGTGTGCTGGAGGAGAGGGTGGGGGATGGGGAGAGAAGAGAAAATTTTAAATGGGAGGTTGCTTTAGACGATTGATCATTAATTTACTGCCACTTCAACTTAATAAATAGTGCAATATGTGTGCAGAATGACGAAAAATGTAGTGTGTGTGTGTGTGTGTAGGGGGGGGGATTTCCCCCGAGAGAATTTTGATGATTATTTCAAATATGACGAATGACTATTTTAAAATAACAAATAAAACAACTAAGACGAAATAATATTTAAAAATGTGACAAAAATTTTAAGATAAAAAACTGAAGAATTTTAAAGATTTTCAATTTTGTGCACTAGGGGCAGACCAATGTTTTTTTCATAAAAATTCAAATAATGATAAAGATTTAACAGCATTAAAATGTAATAGTAATTGATTTAATAGCATGCATCAACTTGCAATTATTTTAACTGATTGATTTAACTGCAGGATACAGCTAAATAATTTAAGATTTATCGTTAAATCTAATTATAATCGAATTGATTTTAGTTTCAACTTCCTATTAACGTCTAATCGCAATTAAATTAAGAACACTTAATTTTTAATGAATTATTTCAGTAAAAATATGTTTTATTAATGCAATCAACACGTCATACAATTATGCCGCTTAATTAAAAAAAATAAATAAATAAATAAAAAAATTCAGTAGTAATGCTAATAAAACTAAGTTCAATTGTGTCATAAAAACATGATCAATAGAATTATATTTATTACAAAAAAATCTTTACGTCTGTTTTTATTTTTCCTAAAAAATAAAATACGTTCTCAATTTCTTCGAACATAGCGAATTAATTAAATAAAGGAATATTACTGAACTGAAAAACATAACTTATGTTTGAATTATATATATTGTGCAATTAAAAGCATTTTAATGCGAAAAAGCTCTTCTAAACAAAAAGCTCTCGCAAAGGAATGGGGCTGCTGTTCGTTACGCGTAAGACGTCAGGAACAAGAAAGGGTTCGTAGCATTGAATTCATCCCCGCGCCAACCGTTACTTTGGCGATAAAGTGCTCAAAACGTGAGCCTTCTTGAAAAAGCTACCCGGCCCGGCAATATGAAGGCAAACTTTCAAACTGGCCGAGCCGAGACGGCAGAATTAGGACAATTTTTTTAACGGATCCCGGCAATATGAAGGCAAACTTTCAAACTGGCCGGGTCGAGACAGCAGAATTAGGACAATTTTTTTAACAGATCGTTCCTAGCCGACAAAAAATAAATACATAAATAAAATAAAATAGAAAATAAAAAAAATAAATGGGCCCGTCACCCCAATAAAAAATTAAGCGTACCTATCGGCCCATTATAAAATTTAAGCGAAGCCGATAAAATAAACATGAACCATTTTCAAGGGATGGGACTTTCGGGAGAATAAGCATAAATGTGCTGCATGAGCCCGATGCTTGTTTTATGACGTCGATACAGAAATACAACATGTCCATCGTAGAGATCGGTATCGGACAGTTACATCGTGCCTGAGACAGATCTTAATTTTTTCAGCAGACTTCAGCCAGGCCGGAATCAGGCTTACATTTTTTCTCTACATAGTCCAGACCGGCCAGAAGTGTGTTTAATTGTTCCCATTGCGTGTCGGGCAGTCGATATGTTTTGTAAAAATAGTAATAGTGATAACAGCGCGAAAGTTTCCGACACATTTTCTGACTCATTTTTAACTGTAAAGGCATAAAATTGATAGGCCTGGCTAGTGAAGTGATTAGGAATCGAATAGCATTTTCTATTTTTTGATAAATAAATTACTTAACTTATTATTATACTCAATTCTTGTCAATTGACGACAGGTTTTCAACTTTCCCGTGCTGTCGCGTCCGAAAATTCGATTCTTAAGGCCATTTTTGACAGTTTTTCTGAAAGATATTTCGCCTGTACCAAAAAATGAAAAATGCAACTCGAAATCATAGTTTCTGAATAAGACTCCTGCCAATTTTATGCGTTTCCGAAGAAAAATGTATTCAGAAATTTGTCAGAAAGCAACTCCTTTGGATTTGAGAATACCTTTAATAAAATTCAGAGAAATATTTTCAAAAATCTATTTTATATACAGCTTCAAAAGATATGATATTTCAACCTTTTTTTTTTTTTTTCTTTTATTCTAAACTACATGATTTTTTTAATGAAGTTTTATTTGAATGTTGAAAAGTTGAAGCATCTACGTAATCATTAACGTTACTATTCTACATTTTCTGGCTTGGGATCACATAGTAGTCTAAAATACACTGTAAAAATTTTCCCTAAATGCGTACGTAGTGTTCTTTAAAAAAATCTTACTTGTGTGTTAAGAAAATTGACATTTTTTGTAGAAATTGAGTCGGGTCAGATTGAGCCTGATTTAATTAATTTTTACATGGGCCGGGCCAGGCCGTAAACACTGTAAATATAATCGGGTCCGGCCTGGGCCAAACTTTAATTTTTTCACTGGGCCGGGCCAAGATAGCTTTCTTTCGGTCCGAACCAGGCCTCTACCGCATGCATAACGTATCGCGTAAACACGACGCAGAAGCCAGAAGTTGAAGCCCCATCTTCCAGACCTTGAGAGTAAAGACTTAAATTGTCCAAAAATTATGAAAGATTAATTTTTTAAAGGTTCTTTAGGTAAAGGGAAATTTTAAGAAAGTTTGATTTTGACTTAGATTTTTTTTTCTATTTTTAAATTTTTTTAACAATTTAAAAATATTAACATTTTTAATATTTGCTAATTAAATCAAACATTTTAAAAAGGTTACAATTAAATAAAGAATAGAGTTTAAAAAATTTCATCTTTATCGCATTCTTTGCAGCCATACTATGAAGTGGGCTGGTCGATTAATTGAATCGATTAATCCTTTGAGTAAGAGTATTATGAAAAGAAATTAGTTCGAGTCTGTAAAAACCTCTACTAAATCATACTACCCACCTCTCCACACTAAACAGAGTAATCCTTGGTATGCCGTGCGAGGTTTTTCAAAAGGCGATTGCGTTGTTGGAAGTAGTGTTGCCAATTGAGTGGATTTCTACCAGAATTTCCAAATAGTTACCTTCACTTTGTTTAATCATGGGTCATTAATTAAAGAAAAAAATTACTATTCTGGTAGATGAATAAAAGAACCCAGTTAAACTGGTATTAACTAGTTTGGTAGTGAAGGGCCTCGCAAAAGCTCTTGCACCCGGCCTCGCTTTCGCTAAAGACGGCTCTGGAAATGGGTCGACGGGATAACCAAGTAATAGAGCATTACTATGTATATTAAAAATATTTAAATATACGTTCAAATTTTATTTGTTGCAATTGAAATGCATTTCATAAATAGTTTACACATCTTTTCCTATTTTATACTATGCGTGGATTTCCATGATGGGTAAGTATTACGGTGGCCCCCAACGACTTGTTTTATTTTATTGTGAATACTTTTTTTTTAAAACAAATTTACTATTACATACACTGTATACATGACTTTCATTTTCAAGAAAAAAAATTATTAATTGGTTCGAGGTGTAAAAAATTAGAAATATGAATGAAATAGTGTGGAATGTTTTGAAAATTTTTATCGATAAATTTCGGATTAAGTTCATAGTTGCACTTAAAGAATTAAACTAAATTCAGTAGTTCAAGATGCGGATATTGTAACTATGTGTAGTAAATGTAATGTACCGCTACATAGTAAACGCTTTAAAACTTTTCATGTGGCAAAAATGTAGTTGATTTGTACTGACGACGTTGCGCATATCTCGCATAAAAATTAAAATAAAATTGTAATATCGCTTTTTTTCTGTTAATGAGTCATTAATATGTATAAAATAAAATTTTATTTCATTTATATCAAGTATAAGTCCTTAATGGGTTAAACAAAATTAAAACTTTAAGAAATCTTGATTATCTTACCCAGATGAAGGACATTTGCATAATTCCTTTTCCTTGTTGCAAACCTTTTCTTTTCATAAACTCTTATTTGATTCCAATCCCTTTCGTCGAAATATAGTTTTAAATGCTCGAAATCACTTTCAACAAATTCGTCTCTATTTCGCTCATCCATCTTGAACAAGTAATAACCAACCAAAGCGATATAAGTAAGCGTCCTATCTTAAATGGGAGAAGTAACCGCAAGATTAAAAGCGAGGTCACATCAGTCAAGGTCATGCACCACGTAGCGGATGGAGTGTGAACTACAGGTAGATACCTAACTGTTTTCTTACTCACACCACTAAAATTGTAAAGTTTTTTTCACCTTGATTAATAACTGAAGTGCTTCCGATAAGGCGAAGAAAACGTCAAGTGCATCTGGATGCCCCTCTCGCTACGCCATTAATTTGCAATAAATGTGGCAAACAAAATTTATTTCTATGAGTGACTAAAGTTTTAGAAACTACGCGCCACACTAAAAGCCCGCGTATGTGAATTATCACTCCGTCCACAAAGTGGCGCAACTATGTTAATTTACGCCTGATTCCAGTCCAGCATTAAGTTTGTTCGCTTACTTATAACGCTTTGATAACCAACAGAATTGTTCTAAACGTTGCTTTAATTATCACCTGCTTCTATTTACGTTGCCGCAAAACATTTAAATTACTTTACAGAAATACGAAAAATTATGACTCTAGTTGTCTTCAAATTGAACTATTTTTCAAAACAATTTTTTAAATAGAGCTAAATGCATAATTAGGTTGTCATAATTGAGAATAATTACTTCTTTTAAATAAGAATTCGTCGATTTCTAATAAAGTCTTGCACATTTTCTTATTCGAATGCGTAGCCGGAATATAATAATATTTATTGTGATCGTCTGCTCTTTCTTTCATTGTCATAGCTTCTAAATTAAGAAGAAATAAAACATGAGATTTTAAAATGTAATCGGTTCACAATAGTATTAAAACAAGTTGGAAATTGCTCGTCAAACGTGGCAAATGAGGTGCGTTCGTACTATAGCTAGTTTTATAATTATTTTTTGCACTCCATATTGTACTGAATGTATATTTTTTTGCACTTCATAAGTGCATAGTCTGTAACATCATTAAAATGCACTGCAATAATTTTTTCCCATTCCCCATAATGAAAGGGAAAAATTTCGACTGTCCCTGTCATTAAACTATACATCCGATTTTCATAAAATTTGAAATGGCTTGACAAAATTTTGCAACAATGATATATTTAAAATTTCAGACCATTCGGAAGGCTGTAACATCATTAAAATGCACTTGCAATAATTTTCCCCATTGGCCGTAATGGAAAGAAAAACTTTTGACTGTCCCTGTCATTAAACTATACATCCAATTATCATAAAATTTGAAATGGCTCGACAAAATTTTGCAACAATCATATATTTAAAATTTCAGACCATTCGGTTGGGTAGTTTTTTCTCTGTTATATGCAGACAGACAGACGGATGGACTGAACGACGACTATAGGTGCTATGCTACGTATTTATATAACTACGAACGCACCTAAAAAACTTAAAATAAAAATTGCAGTTAGACAACTAGTATATAGCGCAATCAAATAATCCATTTATTATTAAATTAATTACATTTTCATAAAAGTACATTTATTGTATATTTTCATAAATATCTTGTATACATAAGATTTTATTCGTGGTTTCCGGTCGACTTCAGTAATAGTTACAATAGGGTGAACAAATTTTATGAGGATTTATAACGCGTCTCAAGCCGTTTATAATATTAAAATTGAACTTTTTAAGCTTTATAAAATATTTAGTATACAAATTTATCGCCTTTATAAAATGCGAAAAATGCTTCAAAAGAGACTCTACGAACTAGGGATCCCAAGTTTGATCCCAAGTAAAATCAAAAGTTCTAGCACATCAGATTTCAAATTTTGCATAAACCATAATAGTCTATATTATAGGTTATGTGGGTGGACTTTCAATTTGGCATCAAGATGCATTTAGATGTATTTCCACAGCTGATATTAAAAATATGAGAAAATCAAAGTAATATATACTAGTAAAACAAAGTTTCGCTCTGTGTGTGTGCGATGGCTAAATAAATCTATGGCCCGTACGAGGCCGAAAAGTTTTGTGAGGGCTAGTGTCTCCTAATGCACCTGAGAGAAAGAATTTTCAATTTCCAATAATTAGCTTAGTTATTAATTAAAAACCCCAATTAAAAGAATGGGAAAGTATTCATAATTCAACTAAAGCATAGATTTTTATCAAACCGCAGAAAATATCTCTGAAAATCTGGAAGTGAGGAGGAGTGTTTGCTGGAATCAAGGGTTGCTAAGGGTGATAAATGTACTTTTTAGAGGGCCATATTTTAAAATCTATCGGACCTAAAATCTCGAAAATTACACAGCCTGATGCGTAAAAATTTCCCCGTTCAGAAATTCTAAAAAATATACCTATATTCCTGTAAAAAGTTTAAGAATCCATTATAAATCATTTATAAAATCTTTTTCCTTGAAAGACAAGCCTTAGAACAAAGACGTTTGTAATTTTTGGAAACCCAGACAGCTGCTTCAATTTGTCATTAAATGGCTGCCTTGGCGAAATTCATATTTTCAACATTTTAATCAAAAATGTTATCAGTTAAACTAGCGCATTTTAACTATCGTATTTTAACACAAAATTAACCGCATTTTCTAGTAATGGAAGAAGTGTTTTTCAAACTTTTGGTGTTTCACTAAATTATAATTTTCTTTGCAATTTTTTTAAAAAATAGATTGTCTTTTTTTTTTCAGATTTTTTAAAGCGTTATGTGCAAAAGCGCTTAATTTAAACATCACCATTGCTCATTTCCTTCAGGTCTGTATCAACCTTTGGCATGGATTATGAAAAATCATCTTCAAAAGTCAAGAAATAAAATTATTTTATTATTATTGAGGCAAATATATAAAAGCTAAATAATTTGTGACATTTAACACTATTTTAATTATATGTATATATAATACATTTTATGACTTCAGTAAAAAATAAAAATCTGATATGCTATTTCTTTCTCCCGGCAATTAAAGTGTCGTCTCCAAAAAATAACGTTCCATTGTATAAGACAGCCGTAAAACAAAGCAGATGTATCACTGTACTGTTAAATACTCTACTGCAACTTTTTAAACTTCTAAGCATCGCATATTTTCAATTTTTATACCGTCGTATTGGGTGAAAAAAGTACTTTTAAATGCAATCTGTTTGAAAACTGCATCTCCATTTATTTTTGACACATTGATTCTTTTTTTTTTTTTTTTTTTTTTTGTAGTTTTTAACGTCATTTGTTTAATTTTGGCAACGTAAGTACTCCATTTTTGTAGAAAGTAAAGAAAAGATAGTTGGAAAATAGTAATTATTTGTTGCCATTTTCCAATAATAACAGAAAAAAAATGTACTTAAAATACGTGCTATTTTGAAAAAATATAAATGAATGATTTCTGATAAAACAGGGAGCTATTATAAACTATATTTAAGTATCTATATTAATATTACAAACATGTGAAGGTCTGTGAATCATTAGATAGCCGTTTTTTTTTTTTTTTTTTTGTCGAGTTTCTTGAAGGACGACATCTCTTTTTTTTTCTGTATTATTCAGCAATAGCTGTCAGCGTCCTAAGTTGTAGATGTTGTTTAAAACTGGATCGTCCATGTGGAATTCTTCAGAAGATGCGAATGACGTCATTTTACATAAAATAAAAGCGTGTATTTGAAGTCTTAAAACTGAAATATGTTTAGTACTATCTATATTTATATACACATTTTTTTTTCATCGGGGCTACACTCAGTTTTGAAAAAGCAGAATTCCTGTTTTCAAATAATTATTTTCAGCCGTTCCAATTTATGTGGCTCCTCGACAGTTTTTATTTCTAATAAAAAATTAAAACAATTCTTAGTTATTTGTAAAATTCATTTTATAAAAGAAAAACAGTGTTTTGCATTAACGTACATCATATGTTTACATCAGTAACGAAATAGGTGTTATAACACGGAAGCAAAGTTTAAACATTTTTTTTTTTTTTTTTAACCATTTGGAAAAATGGTTATTATCCTCGTCAGGAAATCAAAAGCATATCTGAAGGTTTTTATGGGTTGAATCATCGTTTTATTCGTTTTCTGATGGGTCTATACAGTCATCTGTATTTTCCTTTACTTTCAACAGAGATGGACAACAGAGTGTTGCCACTATGACAAAAAAGTAATAAAAACTACAAAAAGAATTAATAACTCAGAAACAAATTGAGATACAGCTTTCAAACAAATTGCATTTAAAAGTACATTTTTTTCTCTAGTGTGGGATGTTTAGAAGTTTAAGAAATAAATTTCATTTAAATTGGGTTGTCAGATTTCTTGGAAATCCGATGATGGAAAAGCCTTTTCCCGAACAGCCAATGAAATGCTTGGATAATACATAAGTTTCAGGTGGATAATGTGTACGAGTCGCAAGCGATTTCTGTCGCTTGCAATTTTTCGTGTAATAACATTATTAATGTTTAATTCATGGCGTACATAATGTAGGATCAACTCCGTGCGATTTTTTATGTCTTCAATTTTAGTCTTTGAAAAAATCATTTTCCAAATGGTCGTTGTAATTTGTTAAATTGCATTTTTTTTTCTTTTCTTTTTTTTTTTTTTTTACAAAACATGTAGTAAACTCTATTGCTCAGAGAGAAAAATTCATCATTATTATTAGGACTTTTCTGTCACTTCTGTAGAGAACTTGAAATTTTTAATGCACTATTTAAAATTTTTGCATTATTTAATTTTTTGAAAGTCTTCGGTAGCTTGGGACAATTTTTGATTAATGACTTTTTCTTAAATTTTCTCTTTTGCACAATTTTCATTCAACGAATGTTGTGTTTTGCTTAATACCTTGGATTAGTAAAAACACATTGATTGCATAAATTAATCATAAATTCAGGTATCACTTTTAACTTCTTTCTTCCTTTTGCAAGACATGAAAATTTCCATCTTCCTTTACACACTATTTAACATCTTGCAATCTGCAATTTAATAAGATTTTTCCAAAGATTCAGAAAATCTAATTTTTAAGATCCCATTACATTAAGCATGATTATACTCCTCAACTGCTTATTTTTCTAGCCCTCCTGAACATTAAAAAATATATGCTTTTATCAATTAATAGTTTAGTATTAATTAATTTACAATCTCTCTATTCTAAAAAAAGTAACTACCGCTGTCACCGCCGCTTTTGAATTTTTTGTGACTGGAGGTCTTTCTTCGTTAATATTAAGAAAAATAATGCATACAAAAATATGAAAATCGGTAGTATTATACAGAAATATTTGATAAACACGCTGATGCAGACAGTTTTCAAATCGAAGAATTATTTTAAGAGATATTTAATGCTAAATTTGGACAAAATCGTTCCACTAAAAAAGTTTTATAGGAGCAAAAACTATTCATTGGAATTTAATCATTTTTAGATCATTTTATACGTTTGAAGTTCCCGGTGTGCAGACTGTATTTCTTTTTTTAATTTGACACATTTTTTAAGGTTTTATTTCTATTTTAAATTCAAATTTTCAGCATTTCTAGAGATATTTTTTACATTATTTTAGAAAACTAGGGGGCTCGGACTCCTACGAGCTACGCTCGCCAACCCCCGTCCAGACACCGCAGACTCTAAATGCACGCTAATTGGATCGGCTGTAAAAAGATTTCGAAAGATTGAATTATAATTTAAAAAACACTGGCGATCTCCCTATAAACGGATTTCTAATCATTTCTCTTTGATTGGGGAATTTTAACGCCAAATCCGCTGTGGTACTACTTGATTATCCAGTCGACCCATTTCGCCAAATTATACAAATTGACATAATTTTTATTTTAAATAACGAAAGAACAAATAAATTAGTACAACATTAATAAAAATACAAATAAAACGTCGAAAATAAAAATAACTTGATGACGTAGACATGTGTAACAACATTTCAAAATAAGCTAATATAAAAGGAATTAAGTAAACAGAGTCTTTGTCTCCTGGTATTTTTTAACAAAGCGAAAAGAAAGTTCTTTTAAATGAGACATTTTAAATTAATCGTTTTTAATCTGACGTAATTTTGACCAAGCTATTCTTTCTCTTTTAAATATTCATGTGAAAATACTTTTGTTAGAAATGAAATATTATTTGCGCTTTCCTAACAAAAATAGTTGAAAAGATCCTCTCAAAATATCAAATAAATGTCTAGCACAATTTCTAAATTTAAACTGTTTTGAAATATTTTGTGTTCATTTTATGTAATAACTGTAATGTGACGTAAATATGGCGTAATTTCTCCTATTTAAGACTTCTAATGCATGTTAATGAATTTATTATTTTACAATATCCTTTCTCTTTTAAACTTCACATGTATACTTTTTATGACGTAATTTTTAATAAGTTCCAGCTTTTTGTACATAATTATTTAGTTTTAATTTGAAAGTATCTTTTCTGTTTATAATAGTCACGTGTAAATAAATTTTTAATTTGAAGCAAACATTATTGTTTCCATTGTTTATACAGTTAGCAACAGGTTAAATTAATACAATTTTCTAAAATAAGTAAAAAATATCTCTCGAAATGCTGAAAATTTGAATTTAAAATAGAAATGAAACCTCGAAAAACGAGTCAAATTAAAAAAAATAATGAATTCTGCACACTGGGAAATTATAACGTATAAAATGATCTGAAAATTATTAAATTCCGATGTATAGTTTTAGCTCCTATAAAACTTTTTAAGTGGAACGATTTTATCCAACTTTAGCATTAAATATCTCTTAAAATAATTCTTCAATTTGAAAACTGTCTGCATCAGCGTGTTTATCAAATATTTCTGTATAATACTACCGATTTTCATATTTTTGTATGCATTATTTTTTTTAATATTAACCACTTCACCGGCGAGAGGTATGGGGAAACAGTGCTTTTACCCCCGAGTTATCTCGGGGCAACCGGTGAAGTGGTTAACGAAGAAAGACCTCCGGTCACAAAAAATTCAGCAGTAGTTACTGCAGTAGTGACAGCAGTAGTTACTTTTTCTTAGAATAGAGAGATGGTATTAATTTATACTGTTGCAAAATGTATAAACAGCGCAAACAATAATGTTTGCTTCAAATTAAAAATTTATTTACACGTGACTATTATAAACAGAAAAAATCATTTGGAATTAGAATTAAATAATTACAGTACAGAACCATTTAACCAGAATGGTTGGGGTCAGATGTATTCCGGATAACTGGTTTTTCTGGTTATCTGGTTGGGGATTAAAGCAGCTCCATTTGATAAGTGTTGTGGAATATATGTGGTTGTGGCATTATTTCTGGTTTTAAATTATTAGATTACTTGGATTAAAAATCAGATGCAAGAAAGATCAAAAGTTAATCACAGTTTGAAAGAAGGTAATTTTTGGGAATCCTTTGGGAACAAAATTCTTCTGCATAAAAATTAAAACATCTAAAATACAACTAAATATGATTCCATTTCAAATACTTTATGTTGTCATCAAATTATACAATTGTTTCAAGCAATGCATGTGTCAAACTGGCAGTGTATGACACTTTTTTCTACAAAGATTCTGAAATCAGTCCATTAGAAATAGCATTCTGGATAACTGGTTTTCCGGTTAACTGGTTTCCGGATAAATGGTTCCATACTGTATATACAAAAAGCAGAAACTTATTAAAAATTACGTCATAAAAAGTATACACGTGAATTTTAAAAGAGAATGGATATTGTAAAATAATAAATTCACTAAAAACATGCGTTAGAAGTCTTAAATAGGAGAAATTGCGTCATATTTATGTAACATTACAGTTATTACATAAAATGAACACAAAATAATATTGCAAAACAGTTTAAATTTAGAAATTGCGCTAGACATTTATTTGATATTTTGAGAGGATCTTTTCAACTATTTTTGTTAGGAAAGCGCAAATAATATTTCATTTCTAACAAAAGTATTTTCACGTGAATATTTAAAAGAGAAAGAATAGCTTGGTCAAAATTACGTCAGATTAAAAACGATTAATTTAAAATGTCTCATTTAAAAGAACTTTCTTTTCGCTTTGTTAAAAAATACCAGGAGACAAAGACTCTGTTTACTTAATTTCTTTTATATTAGCTTATTTTGAAATGTTGTTACACGTGTCTACGTCATCAAGTTATTTTTATTTCGACGTTTTATTTGTATTTTTATTAATGTTGTACTAATTTATTTGTTCTTTCGTTATTTAAAATAAAAATTGTCAATTTGTATAATTTGGCGAAATTGGTCGACGGGATAATTAAGTAGTACCGCAGCGGATTTGGTGTTAAAATTCCCCGATCAAAGAGAAATAAATAGAAATCCGTTTATAGGGAGATCGCCACTGTTTTTTAAATTATAATTCAATCTTTCGAAATCTTTTTAAAGCTGATCAAATTAGCGTGCATTTAGAGTGTGCAGTGTCTAGACGGGGGTTGGCGAGCGTAGCTCGTAGGGGGCCGAGCCTCCTAGTTATATATTAGAAATCCTAAAAAAGATAGTTTAAACAATGTTTCTGTTTCCTTTCCTGTTGCCCTCTTTTAGAGTAAAAGAGTAAAAATGATCTACCTTTTAATTTCACTTGTTTGCACTGTCTAGAAAACATAACAGGGAATTTTTCATAATCAAACTCGGTGCCCATGTAAAAAATGTTTTGGAGAAGACACGAATTGCAGTTCAAAAAGTAAGCAGCGATTTTCAAGATGAACCTTGAATGCTTATGAAAGAGTTGGTTTTACTTTTACACTTCTTTTACAATTTCTTTTTGAAATACAGTTTAAAAAAGCTGAGTCCTTGCAGTCAGTTAAATTCTTGATCATGGAGGTTAAACATATTGCAATTCGGCAAACAGCTTCACATTTTGGCAACCAATTTTAGCACTGGTGATTTTGATACAGATAATAGAGCTGGCAAACACAAGAACTAGATTACGGATCATGGAACCAAGTCAGAGTAACATCACTAATAGGGTTGCCATTCATTTGACATTGTAGCAAACAGCATAATGTTACTATGACAAACCCCGCTGGTATATCAGCTGACTGGTCTGTTTGTTATCTGCACTACCTAATCCACCCTATATCCCAAAATCATGGATGCAAAAATGTTGACTTCTGGAATTAGTATTGTTTAAGTGAGTTAAAATATGGAGTGTGTCCAGTGGAGAATTTAGTCATTTTTCTCTGAAAGGGGGGGGGGGGGGAGGGAAGAATTGCATTTCTAAATCATAAATTGGCATAAAATCCACAATCTTCTGGGAAGGAGGCACATTGTGATGCTTCAAGTAGAAATAGACATCATTACTCAGAATGCTTGATTGCTACCACTTTTTTGAAATGCAGTATATTTTCTTTAATCCAGAATCAGCGATATCACAGCAATTTCAGATTACAGAAGTTTTTAAGCTAGAAATTATTTAGATGAATAATAAGACTAATACAGTAGACTCCCTCAAATCCACACAGTTTGGGACAAGAGGTTGTGCAGATTTCAGAATTTTGCTGATTTCTGGTCATTGCTTTGGTTACATTTTTTAAACAGTCATTTGAATGTAGTAATGCAATTGAAATGATAATAAATGCTTACACTATAATAAAGTATTAAAATAATTAAGTAAAATTATAAACTAAAATAATAAAAATTATGACAATTTAAAAAATAATTAAATTATTAAAAATGAAGGCCAAGTAAATAATTAATAATGTATAATTAAGTATTCATAATAAAAATGATAACTTTTTCTTGAATTATTCAATAAAACTTACCTCATAAAGGTACCAATTCATATAAAAATCATAAAATAAGAAAGTTTTAAATAAAATCATAGGACGAAATGCAATTTTTCATCTTGATTCAACATAAAACACATAATGTGAACTTTAAAACATCAACAGTTTTACTTAGAAGGCGACTAAAGTAATGAAAAAGATGTTACAAGTTTAAAATATACATTTTATTTAAAACTTCTTAGTACTTTCAAGCTCATCATCAGAGAATATTTTAATAATTAATTGTTGCTTATTTATACAAATACGTCACTTTGTTTTGAAAATGATATTAAGATGAAATGATGATTAAGATATGTTCTACTGAAATACAATATAAATTTAATAGCCTGTCCACCAAGAAAATTAAAAGAGTTAATTTGTACGAAAATAGATCCAACACCGAAAGATGAACTAGCTGGTGTATATACCATTCCTTTTAGAACTGACAGCAATAGACTAATGGAGTACACCGGAATGACCAAAAGAAAAGTCACAGAAAGGATAAAAAACATAAAGCAGATATAAAATTTTGTCGTCAATCCACAGCTCTCTCTCTCTCTCGTTTAAATTTGAATCCAAATAAACAGTCAAGTGCGAGTATTACTCGCGCACAGAGGGTTCCATAGAATAAATATATAAATTTGTAATTGTTGTTAAAAGAGGACTTAGTAAAAAACTATACAACGTAGTGTTGGGTATAACTGTATATTACTAGTATCATGAAAGTTCAAAGAGGTATGGAACCTAAATAATATTGAATATAACTATTTTGTGCAACTCATTTTTTAATATTATCCTAATCTGTTTATGATGAGCTTAATTCGGCACTGACAATAAAAGCAGCACATACTTAAACTTCATTTGGCATTTCATAAAACTAAATTCAGCGTAGTAATAACTTTTCTTTCTACAATGTAGCTAAAACAAAATCTTTGCTCAAAGTTTAAATTTGGCATTGTGCTAAGTGCGCTTCAAAAGGAGGTCGCAAAATTTCAAGGATGCCTTAGTCCGTGCCGCATTTTTTCAGATAGGTTTTTAATTAACTTTTAAAGTCGCTTGAGATGCATTGAGAGATGCACTCAATGCAAACTAGTCGCGAATCCCACAGTATTTATGTGATTCATTCTAATTAAGTGGTCTCAGGACTCTTCAAAATATTTGAAAATTAAATTTTATTAGATGTTAAACTCCTATCTTTACTGAACATTTTTGTATAATTGTTTCCTTGAAATTACCATTAGAACAGATGTTATGGCTTTTAGAATTATACCTGCTCACTAGCTGAAGCGGCGTTGAAGCGGGGGGACATATTTTTGCACTACATTTTGGACGATATTTTTGAAAATATAATGCCTAAAATTAAAAGGAATATATTTTTGAGTTCAGCATTACAAAAGCTTTCGCATGATACCCCACATGATATAAAAAGAAAAAAGTTTTTTTTTTCAAGTAGCTTAATTAGCCCCTATACATTTTTACTAAATATATTTAGGAATGTTTAATGATCTGAAAATATGTGGGTCAATAGTCTTTATTACTTCCGCGAATTTGAAATTTCCACGTTCCATAGTTTACGAGTAAAATGGCTGTGACAGACGGACAGACACAGGAGTGATCTTATAATGGTTCCGTTTTTTCTTTTTAAGTATGGGACCCTAATATAGCAATACATTTTGATCATGCAAAAATCATATTCCCAGCATCCAATTATTACGCATCCACTATAAGAGAATCCACAGAAATCCAGTGTAAAAACAATCAAGTATGTAACGACACCCTATCGTACAATATCCCCAGTTTATGGTTCAATATCCTGAAAATAAATCCTAAACCTGAGCAAAGTGACAAATTAAAATTTGAAGTACGGAAGTTAAATACGTTCTTCTACCCATGGAAAGTGACGTATGAGAACAGAGTGATGTGATAAAAATAAATGGAACTGCAATTAATAATAATATATATTTCCTCTAATTAAATTCAATCCAAGAAACTGCTACTTCTACTTTAGTCTAGTAATTATTGACTCTCTCATTTTCAAAATAAAGTGACGTATTTGTATAAATAAACAACAATTAGTTTTTAAAATAATCTCTGATAAGCTTGGAAAGCTTGAAAGTACTAAGAAGTTTTAAATAAAATGTATATTTTTAACTTGTAACATCTCTTTCATTACTTTAGTTGGTTTTTAGGTAAAACTGTGGACTCTTTAAAGTTCACATTATGTATTTAAGAAAGTTTTATTTCAAGTTTGCCAGACTTAATAACCAAAAATACTTGAATACGAAAATATATTTGGTAAAAAGATTGCAATTGCCATGATATCAGTATTATCTTGAATTTTTCAGAAATTAATTTATACATCCTTCATGAAAAAGTTATATTAACGAGAATTGCATATTAAATGACATATGGAATGACATAAATATAAAAAAGTCTAAGTTTGTCCCTACATCTGAACTGAAAATTTCATTGTTTACATCTTCAATAATATGCGAATTTTAAGCGTTTGCAGATTTTAGGACTGCAGATTCGAGGGAGTCTACTGTATGATTCATTAATATGGCAATACAAAAATGCAAGAAACCTGATAATTTAAACTAATTCAAATAAAACTAAGAAATTTTATTTTAAAACGTCCTAAAATATTTTGTAAAAAGTAATAGCATATATATTTTATGTGGTGTCGCCATCTGTTGACAATTACAGAAAACAAAAACTAGGATTTTTTTTAAATTGTGATTTCTGATTTATCAATACTGAATAAAAAATTAAAAACCACAAAAAATGACAGCTATAACATGGAAAATATTGCAAATGAAACTAAATTTCTAAAAAAGAAGCAAAATATTACAATGAGAAATTTAAATAAGACACAATTTTTAAAAAAAGAAACTTTATTATTGCAATAAGATTTTTAAAATTGTGAATGAATATACAACACCTAAAAATATCAAATTTAATCACAAATTCAATACTTAAAATAATATTTAATAATAATAAATTGGATTTTAACTTGTTTTGGCACCACCTAACTTAAGTGAAAGACAAATCAATTTAAAATTAATTTTAATTCTGAAATTATTTTACTTTAAAAATAAGTACATTTTTATTAATTCTATTACTTTAATATATTTAACAATGATAAATACACAAGGCTAAAAGTATGAGGGAAAAAAATATAAATTACATATTAAACAGTAAATTATTTCAATTAAATTTAAAATAAGAAAAATTAAATATATTATTGAATCAAAGATTGTATTGTTTTTATACTGTAAAGCACTGTATTATACTGTTTATACAGTAGTATACTGTTAGAGCGTTCACTCTAAATATCACGTTGAAACATAGAAAAAATAAAAACAAACTATTAAAAAAAATTATTCAAATACATGTGGTGGAAATTAGTATGAAAATTAATCTATACTAATAAACGAAAGTTTCGCTCTGTCTGTGTGGGTTAGCGAAATCTATGGCACTTACCAGGTTGAAACTTTTTGTGAAGATAGTCGAAGGTCTTTCCTAGTGCACCTGAAAAAATATCAAAATTAACGACTTGAAAAAAATTTTTTGAAAAGAGTTGTTTTTCTGCCTTATTGCCACACCTTCCCAGGATGGAATTTTAAAGGTACCAACAAACCAAAAATATGTTCTTAAAACTGAAACCTTCTTCTCATCGATGGTGCAATCTGTTTTGAGAAATGTGAATTTTAACCCTTTCTAATATCCCGGCAAACTGAAGTCACTTCATGCCTTTCGAAGACTATATTTTTTCTACGATAAAAGTAACTAAACGTCTGTATTTTAACACAATCTTTTTAGAAAAAAATTAATGTTTCATAGTGGTTTTACCCTCCAGATTGCAAATTTAGGGGTTCGACAAACCAAAAATATATTCTTAAAGCTGAAACCTTCTTCTAATCAATGGGCCAATCAGTTTTAAAATATATAAATTTTAACCCTTTCAAATACACATTTGAACGCAGGTTACTACGCGCCTAATGGAGACAATATTTTCTATGCATAAGTAATCATATTTTAACACCATCTTTTTAGAGAATCTCAATGAATCGTATTTACATCACCTACAAAAATTTTGAAACGTTCGGATTTGTAGAAATATTTTTTTTCAAAATATGTGATTTTCAATGAAATCAGTAAAAACCTGAGTTTTTCAGTACGGTTTTGCTCGCTTTCGGTGTGGGTGCATTCCCAAAAATCCAATTACACAGAAAATAAAGTACCAAATAGCATATACTTTCAATTCAATATTTTTTTCTTTTAAAAACGTAAATTCAGATAAAATGAAGTCTTAAGATATAAAAGGTCATTCATCACGGCCGATCAATGCCAGGCAGGTCAGCTAGTTGAAAATAAACTAAAAAAAAAATAAATGTTCCAAAACATCTGGATTATAGATGTCCAGATTAAAGATGCTATACTGTGTAACATTTGCATTATTAAATAATAGTGAATAAAAGGTAAACGTAAGATGCATATTACTGTTTCAAAAAAGTGTAGCAATGAAGCAATCTGAATAAGAAAAACCTTTTCAATTAACAACACTGGTACAGTCGTGGGGGAAAAAAAGTAAACACCCCTTACTAACTCTGCAAAAAATTATCGTAGAAAAAAGTCACTGCTACCACATGATTGGTTATAAAGTCTACTTTTAAATGACATATATAAAATTTGCTTAGGGTGCCATCTACATATTAACACTAGAAAAACGGGAAATTTTACTCAAATTTTATAAAAAAATATTTCCAACCAGAATTTTTATTTTAAATTATTAACTTATTTATCTAGATTTTTTACTTTGTATCTTTTAAACTAGTTTTATAAAGAAATTTCTGGTTCGAACTGAAATATATTCATTTGGTAGCAGTCAAAATGACTACTCGCCGTCTTTCTAGTGTTAAAACGAACCATAACTTTGTTTTTTTCAATAGCAGTACACAATTCTGACTGCATAAACTCTACACCATTCAATTAGCCTAAAAACAAATTTTTATGCAATTCGTACGATAAGTTTGCGAGAAATTAGTTATTTTAAAACGAGCATATTTTAAGGGCTGTATCCAAATTGAAGTTCGGTACTCGATGGTTGACAGAGAGAGCCCCTTTCCTGATCAAAGCATCTTAAATGCCACTCAAGCAGTCATTGAAGACTGCTAGATTAGAGGATAGCATAAGAAATTTCAAAATATCTGGTCACTTCTATCATAGATAACTTAAACCATGATTTTGCTGTGCTTCAAATTATGCTTAAAATAAAAGCATAATTTGAAAACTACTTGGAAGAAAAACGTGAAATTTTGGATTTCCATAAAGCAGGACTTAATAAATCAAAATCCATTAAAAAAAATTGTAGGTTGCAATTCATATTTTTTTCGAATATTAATTTCATAATTCATATCATAAAATTATAAAAATTGCAAATTCAACGTATTTATGTTTGGGTTAGTATTATTGCTACACAAAAAATGAGCACATTAGGAGTATAATTTCAGGAGATATTCATGAAAATATGAAAATGTAATTTAACATGAGAAGCATTGAATTTTTAATATTTATAATTCAAAAACTCATCATTCAAATGACTTGAAATTGGGTATCTAAGCATAGTTTAAACCAAAGATTTGAAATATTTTGCTAAAATTGGGGATTGCCATTTGAAAAAATGAAGTTTTGGTTCGTTTTAATAGGTAGATGGCACCCTAAACAAATTTTATAGATATCATTTAAAAGTAGACTTTATTTCCAGTCGTTCGGTACCATAACTTTCTTCTACGATAATTTGTTGAGGAGTTAGTAGGGGTGTTTACTTTTTTTTTTTTTCCACGACTGTACATATGCATTTTTTTTTTTTTTTTTTTTTAAGAGATTAAACATATGGAATGGGTTTTGTTTAAAAGAAGTTAAACTCCACACAACACATACATAGATATTTTATCTATTTTGAGCATTTTATGTCCAAAATGCATATGTACATCAAACTGATGTACATTCTAATGTGTAAATTGGATCGTTCAATAAATGACATCCATTGAATACTCCTATCTCAACATAATATAAACTGAGATATAGTTGACATCTATTGTAAAACGAACTAGATCGTCGAATAAATCACAACCAAAATACATTTATATCTCAACAGTTTATAGACTAACATAATACAGTAGGTAAATTTGAAATTCAAACATTCTACTTCCTTCTTTTTTATGACAAAATGAACTTTGTGTTGTTGTAAACATGCCAGACGCGATTATGCTGATTTAATTTCATCTGTCAGGGTGTTAATAGATGTTAATGTCGATTCTGTTGTTAATTTTATAAAATTTTAGTAGGATCGGAATGCAGATGTAAATTTATAAAACAGTTGGCATTATCGACAACTGAATCTGACGATCATAGTGATGCTTTGTTTTGTTTATTTTATACGCATGTGTTGCTTATAGTTGAAGGGTGTTATGTGTGTTGCTTATCGTTAGGATTAAATACTCGAGGCTGATTGTATTCATGGGTGCAAGAAGCCCATCTAAGCCAAGACTGAAAACTTTTCCGAGTATTAGGAAAACACAAATTAAAATGGACAAGAGGATTTCTATGTCTTGCATTATGGCTAAAAATTGATTTCTTGCAATAAAAGAAAATGCTTAATAGTAAAATTGCCATAATTTAAGCATATAAAGTAGAATTTACTATCAGTCAAAAATATGTCCAAGACTGAAATCAGTCCTGAGACAGAAGGTCTTGCACACATGATTGTATTACGTGAGTAAATACTTTGATTTCTTTCAGGTATTAATTTGATATTCTATTTCAGTGCATTTTCTAGCACTTGCAATTTTTAACATTAAATTTGAATTAACTCCTCAAATTTTATGATTTACTCCATTACTGGCATATAATTGACTGATCATAGCAGTCTAGTCTCTGTACTTGACTTACATGGCTACTCATTATTGGTTTTAAATTTTAAATGTAAGTTAATTTTTAAGTAAATCAATCTTAATTTTGTATAGAAAATATTACAAAAGTTTTGGATTGTACTATTTAGTTTCTTATACCCCCACCCTCTTCCAAACTTTATCTAATGTGAATTCTACACAAATATAAGAATTTTATTTTGTATGATTATAGTGCAGACTAAACAGTTTTTTTTTTTTTTTTTTTTTTTTTGGGAGGGGGGGGGGGGGCAAAAACAAAGTTCATAATTATCAATAAAAACTTTCAGTTGGTGAATTTCTCTTGAATAATAATAATAAAAAAAAATCATGCCAATAAAAATAAGGATACATTAAGTCTGTTCTAAAGTAATAAATAGTTTTTGAACATTGAAGGGAAACTTGTCACTTTATTAATCTTGTTATTTTATTAAAATTTAAACTCCCGGCTATCCGGCCTATTTAAAAAATCGAAGAATGTTGCAAGCGGCCAAGTCAGGCAGGTGCCCGTCCAGGTGGGTGTCAAAAGCATGGAAAAAAATTCCTAACATAGTAATTGTAAGGTCACGGAACATTCTTTTGCACCAAAAATTTAGACATAAATCCGTGTGGGAAACTGCAATGGGAGATGAGAAAGATAAGCTTATTCCATTGCTGAAAAATATACCGGGCTCTGGCGATGTCAAAGCAGAAGATAAATATACAGAGGGATGAATATCAGAAGAAAAAGATTAAAAGGATTGTAGGAAAAATCTCATCCCACATTCGTAAGGGTTTAAGACGATTGCGGCAGCACTGTAGTACATTAGTCAGCAGGAATCGACACCAACCGATATCATCTACTTGCCTAAATGAAGTGACATTGCGTCGCGAAAGAGGGCTAACAGGGAGAAGCAGTCCTCTATTAAGGACTTTTTCAAAAACTAAAAACTGTAAGTTTTGACTCTTATCTTATGCATAACTCTTCATATTTGTGCAATCATTTATTAATAAACAGTAAAATAAGATTTACTCTTTTTTTTTTTTTTTTAAGAATTAGGATTGCGTTTTATGTTAATGTTTTGCTTATTTTGAAACTGTATGTACTGTATATGTAAAATTTATCTTAATATGTGTATAACATGTGTTTTTATTATCATGGGGGGGGGGGGGGGCGCACGAAGTTAGTAAATATTTGTAGAACTCTGGCCTATCCTGCTTTTTTGTTATCCTGCCTACCTTTCTGCCACATTAGGCCAGATAGTCGGGAGTTTACTGTACTTGTTTATTCCATTGACCCATTTCATCAAATTATACACATCGCCAAACTATTTCCCAAATTACAGAAATTGACATAATTTTTATTATAAATAACGAAAGAACAAACAAATTAGTTAAACATCAATAAAAATACAAATTAAAATTTGAATTAAAATTCTCTTAATGCCGTAACAAGCACATGTATCATGTTTAATGTCAAGTGAAAGTGACATTTTCAATCACCCATTATTGGCATTTAATCTTATAGTTTGGCGATAGTTTTTGGGATAATCAAGTAGTACCCAATTTTGTTGTTTTATGAAAAGCTTTCTCAATTTTAAGGTTTATTTTCATTTTATTTTAGAGTTAAATTTGCATATCTTGTTAGCAATGGAGTGGTTATTTACTGGAAAAGTATCAATACAAAAAAAAAAGGGGAGATTTTCCATTTCAAATATTTATTTATAAAGTTTTATTTAAATTGGGATTCAGATGCATTTCTCCTACAGGTCTTTATTTTTCAACATCCTGTTTAAATGTACTATTAAAGGATTCCTTTTTTTTTTTTTTTTTTCAAAAGTATTTACTTATTACTATAACTATTTTTGAAAAGTTTCATTACCAAAAATTATAGAATACTTGCTCTCTGAGGAAAATTCTTCGATTTAAGTGTATGTTTATAAAGTTTTAGGCGAATCATTATACAGTATGGAACCATTTATCCAGAAACCAGTTAACCGGAAAACCAGTTATCCAGAATGATATTTCTGATAAACTGATTTCAGACTCTTTGCAAAAAAAGGTGTCATACACTGCCAGTTTGACATAGGTTTTGCTTGAAACGATTGTATAATTTGATAACAACATCTAGTATTTGAAATGAAAACATATTTAGTTGTATTTTAGATGTTTTAATTTTTATGCAGAGGAAACAGGAGAATTTTTGTTCGTAAGGGATTCCCATAAATTACCTTCTTTTAAACTCTGGTTAACTTTTGATCTTTCTTGCATTGATTTTTTTAATTCAAGTAATCTAATAATTTAAAATCAGAAATAATGTCACAACCATACATATTCCACAAAACATATCAAATGGATGCTGCTTTAATGCACAACCAGTTAACCAGAAAAACCAGTTATCCGGAATACATCTGACCCCAAGCATTCCGGATAAATGGTTCTGTACTGTATATATATATATATATAGATGAAGTAGTCAAAAATAGCATGCCAAGAGTAGTGAAACAACAAAAGGCCCTAGTTTTTTCATAGTTGGCGGCATAACATGCTACTTTTTGCAAAATATAATTGAGTGATTAATATAATTTAAAAAAAACTAGTTTGTAGGCAGCATCATTATTTTTGACATTACTTCCAGAAATAATCATGAATAGTGAAATAGAGATTATCTCCTGGTAGACCAGTTGGTGCAAGGATAGATCTTATGTCAAGTTTGAATGCTCTCAAAAGATCACAGGTTTTATTTTATAATGACTACCATTAGTGAACTTCTACAAGCAAGTAGAATTCGCCTGATACCCTTGAACTAAGGGCTGCTTTTGTATGCATTATGGATACATCTTTTTCTCAAAGTACTAAATTTTTAAAATCAGGCTATAGGGTAGGAATCCTGCAGCAATGCTGAAAGCGAAAACAGTGAAGTAGGTTTTCGAAAGAAGTGACATCAAAAATGATATTGACAGACATGGTACAGGCTCAGCAAAAAAAAAAGCTGAACTTTCACGGACTTTTGACAAAATTCTCATTTTTCTGCAGCCCTTTGACGGATATCATGTTTTTTCTGCGGCCCTTTGAAGTAAATTGCATTTTCCCCGCAGTCCTATAAGAAATTTGCTCAATTTGGCATGATTCATACTCGCGTTTTTGTTGTATTTCATCTGCTCCCCCCCCAATAAAAATGTTAACAAACTTTAATGCATATTTGCATTGATCCCAAGAGTAATAAAATTCAGTGCTGAAAAAGCGGAATTCTGTGGAAAAGTAACATGTCTGTATTGATGTTCCTGACTTTTTTTAATTATTACATTACTCGCCAAATTATATTTCCCCCAAAAAAAACATGTAACACTTAAAACACACTATCACATATTAAAAAAGTAAGTGCATGTGAGGGTTAGATGATTTTTAACTGTTCATGGCCTGTTTATTCCTTTAAGCATATGACTTTTTAATTATATATTTATAGTAATAATACTTTATTAGATTTATAAAAATATATATATATGCTTTATTTAATACATTTTTTACTTAAATGCATGACTAGTTTTAGTATTCACTTTTGGTTTACCCTTCCCGGTCCCCTTTAATACATCTATATTATATAGACATGTGTATATATACAGTAAAAGCTCCATTATCTGGCAATCAAGTAACCGGAAAAATTCCGAGAGCTCCTTTATTGTTTTCTTCCCATAAACAGTTGAAAATTTTTTAGTACTATTTTTGGAAGTTTACTGTTAGCATTTTCAAATTATCTCAGCGATTGATTTCGCATAAAACAAATCTGTGTGTATATTCATAACAGTGAGTTATAAAATAAAAATATAGTGTAAAGAACTGTCTATAGCTCAGTAGCACAGAACAGCTGCATCATAGTCTGTGGAAGTTCACCATACCAGCTGTTTTTACCCTGCAAAAGAGAGGAGGAGAATGAAAAGGAAGACGAGAGAAGGGAGGCTTGATCCTTCCGCTCTTGGCAAAACTGGACGGGACGTGGGGGAGGGAGGAATAAACGGTAGAAAACCACATCTTTTCGGAAAACTGAACAGCCAAGTGAGGAAGCAGGAGCATGGAAGTAAATTACATTGTGTTTTCTAAGAACTGGGATAGGGATATGGTCATTGCAGATATCAAAGTTTTTTTTTTTTTTTTTTTTTTTAAATCAGCAGGTCCACAGTAGTTCTGCTTCTTCCCTCCACTCCCTGGAGTTACGAGAACTTTCCATCTGCACTGCCCATTTCGGTCTTCATTATTTATCCAAAATTATTTATCCCAAACTATTTTTTTTATTGTTTTATTTACTCAAGAATAAGAAATTATTATTTTTAAAGAATTATTTAACAAAGATCTTTATAGCATATTATATTTTAAGTATTATATTTACTCAAGAATATTTTTATAATTGAATGTGTTTGGATTGTCTACACTTAACTGGAAATTTAAAAAAAAAGACACTCCAGGGTAAGTTTCTTTGTTTTGTTTTTGTTTTATTGTAGGCTTTTTATGAGTTCAAACTTTTTCTCTCCAGCTGGGAGATTGCATCAAAGTTTTGCATTGTTGAATTAGCGAGCTCTTTCCTTATAATTGCATTGTTGAATTGCCGATGACTGAGATTCTATCAAAGTTTGTGAGGAAAATATTTTTAAATAGTCTAAACGACAAACAGAAATAATAATATTATTCTAGATTAAAAAAAAGAATGAAACTGTGCTCGTCTCTTTTCCTTATTAATTAAAAAAAAATGCCTTCTTTGTTGCTAATTGTCCAATTGCGTTAAAATTATCAGCAAATTCAAATAATAGTAAATTAGGCCTCTTACCAAAATTCTATTAAAATACAATAAGTTTTCAAAAAATTAGAGACCCTCCCAAAAAAAGCTCACTATCTAAGCCACTTCCCCCCCCCCCCCCAAAAAAAAAAAAGCTGATGACTGTGTAGTTTGTTTTTATCGGGATCAGAGAAGTTGGACGTTATCAGTTTGCATCTGATAAAGACTCTTAGCTATGCAGAAAGGATTCATTATTAATGTGTGATAATTGAGGCAACACAAATGAATCATACAGAAATTAATTTTCCAAATTTCATGTGCTTTTTCTGGAAAGGAAAGCTATTTAATTATAAATAATGTAACATTATAAAAGATTAATAAATACATTTAGAAATTTCATCCTAACTAACACAAAATATTATTTACTTTTATTTTTAATTTGGCAAGAATATCAAATGCAAATTTAATAATAAAAAAGTTATTTGATCGACATCCTGATGACAAAAAAACAGGCAAAAAATCATTTTCATGTTACGCCGATACACCACCCTCTCCTTTTTCCTTTCATGATAGATTTAGTTGCACTCAACTATCCAAACTTTTCAAGTATCCGGCAATCGACGTTTCCCGAAAATGCCGTTTAGTTGAGCTTTTACTGTACATATATAATACATTCATATTATGTTTAGAGGTGTATGGACATAGACGTACATCGTCTTGAGAAAATATTATGTTGAGTCTGGATGTCCAACAAATGCTATGCAGATGTAACCCTTTAAGGCCTGGCCTACACAATTGTGTAGGTGATATTAAATGAAAAACATTTTCCTCTTTTTGTGCGATTTAAGTCGAGACTGCACCCACAGGATTGCACGGATCCTCCCTTGGCATAACCTGATATCGGTTATTATTTTATATATTTTTTCAATCAAATAGGATCCTATTAATTATGGGAAAACACCAAAACTTTTTATTTCTTAAAGGGGGTATTCAGAGACACATCAGATGGTAATATCTATGTAGATACTATTTAATATGGAACTCCTCGGAGATGGAATTATGGATGTCATATCTATCAATTTGTGCTGTGTCGGACAGTGGGTTTTTTTTTAATAAGTTAAACACACAAAGTGTGTATTGCTAAGCATATTGTATAGGACTTTGTAGCTAATAAGATCAAAGATTAAAATAGTAAAACAATTTATTTAGATTTTTCTACAAGCACTTTTTCATATCTGAAGTCAACTTCAACGTTGGAGTCTCTCAGTCATTTTTAATAATTTCTTCGTCATAGCGTTTAAAAAACTCTGTTCCAGCCGAATCGCTCAACACTGAGTCTCGTAATAAGTTAAATGCAGTTGGTTTAAAAATATCTCACTCTCCTCTCTGGCTTAAGTTCTTTTGCAGTGCCGCTGACGTCAGCTACACTGGAAAAAAAAAAAAAAAAAAAAAAAAACATAAAATAGAGTAAGAATGAGATAAACAGATAAGTAAAACCTTTTTATTTACCGGGGAGAAGGGGGAGGGGATTGAATTTTGAATAGAATTAGGGGTGAGAGTTGCTAATGTTACTTACGTAACCGTCATGGGTGCTGCATATAGGGAGGTGTGTTCACAGATGTCATGGCGGCACTTGTTGGTATGATCGTCATCTGTGGCAGCATAGCACCATGTGCCGCCTGAGAGTGGTGGAACGGGTGCATGTGGAGATGAGAGGGGTGGTGGCCTGGTTGACCTGGTTGCTGCATCAGTAAAAACGGTTGGGGTGGTCCGGTCGGGAAGGCTCCATGATGCATGACCGGTTGAGAAGGGTGACTGGTGGCTGTCTGGTGCAGGTGGTGTGTTCCGCCGGGATACATGATTGCCGTAGGCGTATGGGATTGGGAGTGCGGAGGGGGAGGCACCTGTGTGGGACAATCAAACATTTTTATTAAGAAGATCTCTGAAAATTCCAAAATACACTGAACCCGTTTCATTATCACACTTCATAAACAGAGAACTGGTGGAGAAGACAGGCATATGACTCATCCTAATAATGTATCAAGAATAAAATGTTAACAATGAAAAATAGTATAAATCATTAATATCTATGAAATCAAAAAGAAATTGTTAACAGCCCACATGGCTTTGTAAAAAAAGGTCGTTTCAGCAAAAATGTCCATGCCTGATTGGATAAAAGTTAAAACCGACCATTGTTGAGTAGTTTTTGAAGCAGATGGACCCAGAATCAAGATTTTAAGCTTGAGCAAGTTTCTGAAACTCACTCAACTTTCGATCCTCTCTTAATTATGAGATGAGTGGAAATCTGCCTCTGGAACTTTTTTTTTTATTTGAAACCATTCTTAAATTTTGAGTTGAGTTCTACAAATATAAGGTGCAGTCAAACGAAAACGAGACAGACTAAGTAACGACCATGGCACGGAAGTGAATAACATAGGTGTCTATAGTAGTGCCCTCTATATACAGAATCAGGAAGGAACAGTGAGAGTTGCCACCGTTGTGCCATTTGTCTGTTAGACGAGCTCAAAGTGAAGTGAGCCAGTCATGTATGTGTTTCACATAACTATGGAGGCCAGGAAAGAGGAACACAGCGAAGAGTAGTGCGTTTTTTGACTGCAGCAGCATCCACCACAGCAATGACACAAGGGGTAACGACACGATGAGTAATGATACAAATTTCCGAACGCAGTATAACACCGATTTATAGATGTTAACCAGGCTATCACCAGTATAACCAGTACAATCCAGAGTGTAACCAAAGAGAGTCAAATTTCCGGTGTGAAGAGAAGGGGGAGATTCTTCATGATCAATTATTTATTGTGACAATAAAATGAAAAATAGAACAGATTTTTTTTTTTTAATTAAACAGTTTTAAAGAGTTTTTAAATTTTGAGTACTGCGGGAGGGATGGGAAAGCAAATTTTTGAGAAGGTGAAATTCAGATGAAATTTTAATGAAATAAATGTGATGGAATGAATTGTTAGTGAAATTTAGGACTGATTATTTATTCACTATAAAGTAACAAATAGAGTAGAAAAAGTTTTAAAAAATTAAGTTTTAAAGATTTTAAACTTTGGTATTGTGAAGGGAAAAGCAAAAAGGGGAAGTGAAATTTCAGAAAAAGGAGAGGCAAAGGGGTATTGAGATTTTTTTAAATCAGAAATTCAAAGAAATGCAGAAGAATTTCATCCCTGATTAAGAAATGATACGAGAGTAAAATTAAGCACTTTTTGCAGATTTTGGCATGAAAATAAGTACTTTTAAGCACCAGAAATTCCTTTAAAAAATGTAAGCACTTTCAAGGACTGTACAAAGTGTCTTAAAACGTTTGATAATGTGAACAAATGAAGCTTAATACCAGGTTGTCTAGTTCAAAAAAGTTAAGCTCTAAGTGACTCTACTTTCATAATGTGAACGCAGTATAACACCAATTTATAGATGTTAACCAGACTATCACCAGTATAACCAGTACAATCCAGAATATAACCAGTATCACCATGATGACAGTTTTGCAGCAAGACTGTCTAACATCGCTTTGTCTACTTTTAAACTGCTGCCAGATTATCCCTACCTGTTTCAGCAAGAGAGATTGTATTTCAGAAGATATAAAGCAAACAGAAGAGGTTCAGCAGCTACAAAGCAAACACAGGAGGATGATGTCATCGGTTTCCCTTTTCAGTGGGAGGGAGTGCAAACTTTAAAAAATGCTATCAAGATCAGGCCTACTTGATTTATATGCAAGATAACTCGTTTTATAGAGGTTTCAACCTTTATCCAATACTATGATAAATTTCACCACCAGATCTCCATCTATAAGTCCTATTTACCTGGTGCACCGGGGAGGGTGAGGGGTGGAGGACCGGCGTCTGGCACTGGGGAGGGTGGTGGTTGGAGTGCTGCCCTCCCGTCTGGTGGAGCGTATGTGGGGTGGTGGAAGCACCTGGGTGTGCCGACACTGTAAAAGGATAAAACAAAACAAGAGGACGGTTAGATGTCAGTAGTGCAAAATATTTTGAGAAAATCAGAAACAAGTTAGGTCAATTTGCAGGAAAAAAAAACACAGCACTGCATCAAACTATAAAAATAGCTTATTGTCCGAGAGACGGTGACATCGAAAGGGCCGTGATTGCGGAATTGAAATTTTTTTATGTAAATCGATAGTAAAAAGTCATACAAACAAAATGAGTTAAGTATGACTAGGTTTGATTAAATTAATTATTATTAAAAAGCTATAATGTAAGGGAAATTTTCAATTGAACTAAATTTAAGCATACTATGTAGTGTATACACACAAATCTATATTAATGCTAATACTATACACATAAGAAATAGAATATTTCTGACTAGACCTGTGGCAGAATTTCTTTTAAGCTTTCTGTGACAAACCTCATTTACAGTAACATTTTTCTGCAACACATTTTTTAAAAGTACAAGTAAAAGAGAAATTTTTGCATAACACAATTAGAAAAAATACAATGAAGAACTAATATATCATAAAGAAGGTATTATATATTTTTTTTTATAGGTAATGGTCATCTGTGTTTTTTAACTGCACATAACAAAAAGACAAAAACCTAAATTTAATTAATTAAGGACATAAATCGAGATTAAATTGTTGAAAATTGTAGCAATGCACCACAGATTTAATTCGATCAATTTATTGGGAGAGAGAGATTGTACACATGTATACATACATATCTAATTTTTGTCCTTACTAGATGTTAAATGTAAGGCATTTTTATTTTAAGCACAAATAAGAATACCAAACTTATCTCCTTTCACAAAGTTAATTTAAATAAAGATGAAAATAAGGAATTTTGCTTAGTGGCCACTGGCCGGTAAGTTGATTTTTTTTTTAGTAGCCAGTTACTGGCTAGTGGGAATAATTTCTTTAGTCACCAGTAAGTACATCTATTGTTTTGAATAAACTAAACTTGAGATACTAATTTCCAAATAAACTAAACTTGAGATACTAATTTCCAATCTATTTTAAATTTTAAATTAAATTAACAGCAAAGTTATATGTAACATGCTTATATAGCTATAAGTCCGCTATACTTAGGTACTTTTCAAAATTTAAAATAAAATCTGAAATTTAGAGCATATTTTTTGAAATGTAAAGGGGGGGGGGGGGGGGGGGGGTCTCCTGGAACTAATTATGCATCTTTTACATGATACTTTAACAAAATTCGCGTTTTTCCGCGATCTATTGGCGATGTTTGTGTTTCTTCCGCGATCCTTTAACAAAATGTGCGTTTTTTCACAATCTTTTGACAAAATTCGCGTTTATTTCGCGATCTTTTGACTAAATTCGCACTTTTTTCGTAATTTTTTGATGAAATTCGCGTTTGTTTTCTGCAATCTATTGACGAAATTCGCATTTTTTTGCGATCCATTGACGATATTTTGCGTTTCTTCCGCGATCCATTGACGATATTTTGCGTTTTTCCGCGATTTATTGACGATATTCTACATTTTTTTCGCCATTCTTTAATGAAATTCAGGTTTTTTAGCGATCTTTAGACAAAATACAGATTTTTCTACGATCCTTTGATGAAATACAGGTTTTTCTACGATTCTTTGATGAAATTTGCGGGTTTTTTCGCGATCTTTTAATAAAATTCTCGTTTTTTTCGCGATTCCTTGACGAAATTCGTGTTTTTTCGCGATCTATTGATGGTTTTTGTGTTTTTTTTCCGCGATCCATTCACGATATTTGGGTTTTTTCGCGATCCTTCGACGAAATTTACGTTTTTTTCCGTAATCTTTTGACGAAATGTGCGTGTTTTCGCGATCTTTTGACGAAATTCTCGGTGTTGTTTTTTTTTCGCGATTCTTTGACGAAATTCGCGTTTGTTTTTTCTTTTTTCGCGATTCTTTGACGAAATTCGCGTTTGTTTTTTGTGATCTATTGACGATATTTGCATTTTTTCACGATCTTTTTACAAAATTCATGGCTTTTTTTTTCCGCGATTCTTTGATGAAATCCCTTTGGAAAATCCTGCATTTGGCCGGTACTTTCCATATTTTTAGTCGCCAGTTTTTCACGTTTAGTCGGCGAGTGCTTATTTTCATCTTTAAATTTAAAGCCACAAACACCACAATAATTTTTAGGTTTCCAAAACATAATTACAAAACTAAATAAGGAGTTATTTGCATAAGAAATTCAGTTTTCTAGAAACTTCTAATGGAACTTTGCTAAATTTAATACAGTAGACTCCCTCAAATCCGCACAGCTTGGGACCAGAGGTTGTGCGGATTTTAGAATTTTGTGGATTTCTGGTCATTGATTTGTTTACATTTTTCAAACATTAATTTGATTGGTAGTTAAGCAAGGGAAATTATAATGAATGCATACAATAAAGTGAAACATTAAAATAAGTCAAATATTAAAATAATTTATTAGTTTAAACGTAAGTAATTATTAAATTAGAAAAATATTAAATTACTACCGACGAAATCGACTCAATTCGATTTCTAAAGTCCTATGCTGCCATCTATCGGTAAAGCAATCGTAAGATCAATATGTCATCATATAGATATGCTAATTTATATCAAAATCAAAAGTAATTTAAATTTATTTAGTAATAAATCAACTGCAATAACCAAAAGAGAATGATTAACAAAAAATTTAGTAAAAAAAAACATTGTAGTAGTCGCTGATTTCGTCGACCATCTTGAATTTTGTTCCTGCAACTTAACTGTAAATTTCATTGTTTACATCTGAAAAAAATACGCGGATTTTAGGCGTTCGCGGATTTTAGGGTGAAGGATTTAAGGGAGTCTACTGTACATACTAATATTACAGTCAAACCTCAAAAATGCAGAATCAGCGATTCTGGATTTTGGAGGTCTGTTAAAACATATTTTTAACGTAAAAAATTGTATTTTGTATGTTATTATAATATAATAACATACAAAATTCAATTTTTTCCCTAGTGCAGATAAACAATGATCAAATTGGCGAGTTAAATAATAAAATAAAAATAATACACTAAACATAACACTTATGCTCAAATTAAATATACATATTAAAACACAATAAATTAAAATATAGCACACAATAGATAATACAGAGGTGATTCTGTTCAGAATTTTCCAAAAAATTAAAAAAAATCGGCAATCAGTCCAAAGAATTGGGCATAAAAAAAGCAACAGACAAATATTTGAAAAAGAAAATTTTTTTAACATAAAACCTTCTGAATGGATATTAACCCTTTATGTCCCAATGGTACTTTAAAATACCATTAAAATAACTTGTTACACAATTCATTTAATATATCAATTAGTAGCAATAGTAACACAGTTTAGAATGAGTTATAAATACATAACTTTATCTTGTTCCAAAAGCATTATTGGTTGCACAAAACAAAAATATTTTTAAAAGGATGATTTCTTTTGACTTTGCCTCTTTTCAGTTTTCTTGACATTGAAACATTTGGGGGGGGGGGGGGACAGTTCAGAAATATTTCTATTGTAAGAACACTCTATTTGTACATTTCCTAATTCTACAAAATACTAAAAAGATTTGAGTGGAGTTATAAATATTGCACAAAATCTCTTGAAATTTAAATTTAATTAATTAATTTTAATTGGCAAAATCTTTCTAAACCCTTAACCGGAAACGTAAGTGCGTGAGATGTTTGCGTCTACATATCTGCCCTTAATATTTTCTCTCTCCAACATCCCAAACTTATTTTTATGCTGTTATATTAAAAAAAAAAAATGGGTCCTGTTAATACATTACTATTAAAGATTAAATTCACTATTTGGTAAATTATTAAGTGTTCGGTTTGTGCACGGGATTTTCACGTTTCCAGTTAAGGGTAAAATGTATTAAATGATAGTGTCAATCTTCTAATGTAGTTTCAAAAATTCACGAAAAAAGCTTCAGAAGATGAAATTTTCATGAATTCATAATAGTTACATAACGAATTCTTTTCCTCAGAGGCACTGGCACAATTTCTAGAGTATCTTAGTGGGAGGGTTTTTTAGGGGACAGGGTTTGAGATAATGTGCGAGATTGTGTGATTCTACAGCAAGTATTTTTAAAATTTTGGTGTAATCAACAATTTTTTTTTTCTCAAAATTTGTGAATTGGTTACAGATTATTGGTGACAATTTTTTCCTATTCGTTTTTTAACTAATCTTTAATAGATTTTAGCCTAAAAACCAGACTAAAGCTTTTATATATGAAATGACATTTCGTAAAGATATGTGAATTTCTTCACAAATCTCAGAAACACAGTGATTTTCTTCAATCGATTGCTGTAAAAAGTTGCTAATTTCAATAATCAATTGCAGAAAAAAAAAAATCTAATTTATCCATCGGTTGCTGAGAAAAATCGTAAATTTTGTCAATCAGTTGTGGGGGAGAAAAAAATCACAAGTTTCGATAAATGATAGAGGAAAAATATCATTCATTTCGTCAAAAAACTGTGAAAATAAATACTGAATTTTATCAATATGTCGCAGGATAATGTCTCTAATTTTAACAAATAGTTACCAGAAAAAATCATTTTTTTCAATTCATTGCAGAAAAAGATCGACAATTTTGTGAAAGGATCACACACACACATAAAAAAGGTGAATTTCTCAAAGGATTGTGAAAAAAAAAATTTCGTCAAGATATCGCCAAAAACCCTCTCATCTCGTTATGTCTTTTTTCTGCTGCATTCAAAGTTCTTTTGAAAGAATTAAAACTGAAACGACATATAGGCCAACGTGCACATCAAAGCTGATAGGGCAATATGTCACTAGATCGATCATTCAGTCGGAGAAGGAGATAGGGTTAATATCAAATGTGTTTGACACCCTTGAGAGATTTTATTAGAATTAAAATATATGAAACCTTGAGTCGTCAACGTACCAGGTCGAGTCTTCCTCTTTTTTTATGCTTTTTTCAACTTGACAGTTTTTGTAATAATTAAAGTCTTCAATTAACAATCAGGCGAAATAAAAATATACCAGAATATCTCCATATTTATTTATTTAGTGTTCAGTTAAAAGAATTTAATTGTGTTCAACGAGAAGTATGGAAACTATAGCTAAGTGTTATTTCAAAAAATTAAAACTGAAATCAGAAAAATGCCTGGATTTTAGAGATTTCCAGAATTCCGATGTCTGTATTTTCAAGGTTCAACTTTATAACAAAGTAACATTTGTTTGCTTGTTTGTCAATTTAAAAGTAGAGTATGATGTCAAAAATCTTGTGCCAACCGAAGAAATTCAGATGAGAAATCTAATCTCCCAGCTTCCACACAAAAACAAAATAAATTATAAAAATAAAACAGACTTAAAGTGATTTCTTAATACCCGCTAATACGAGTTTTGTCATCGCTATTTCCGAATGGTAACAGTAGCATATTTATTCATAGATTTCTGCAATTAAATAAACCAAAGATCATTATTAGGAAATAAAAGTAAAAAAATTGCAGAAGTTGGCAACTATGTAGTTTCTTTAGAGTAACAAATCTTTTGTGGTATCCTTTCAAATTTGCTGTTTTGAACTGATTTTCAGGGTATGTCACTGACAAAATGGTCTGGAACTACCGAACCGATTTAAAAAATAATGATGTCAAAATGCTGGTGACCCTCTCTGCTCCCACACAGACTCTATTTTATGTCAGTACAACAACCCCCGAGGGTGTGCAGGAGCTAAAAATGTTCTAAAATTGCAGTGTTTTATAGCACTCGGGGTAATTTATTCATCCATCCCATCTGGAAGTGTTTCAAAAGTATTTCTGTGTCATTGGGAAACTTCTAAAAAATAATATTTCTATGTTTAGTGGCTCGAGGATGAAAGTTTTCTGTCATTCCTTTTCAATGACAATGTTGTCGTGTCTCCGCATTTCTGCCACAGGGCTGTCCTGAAGTGTTGCATAATTTATGCTTGACACAAGATTTTTTTTTTCTTCTTGTTACATTTTACTCTTAAAAGTTTTCAATGAAATCAAGGTCAAGAGACACTTACTTATGAGGTGTGTGGGTAGATGGGAAGTATCACAGTAAGATACCGAATGAGTGACACCCACAGGTTGAGGAGACACCACCCTCGGTCCAACCACAAAATTCATCTGCAAAAGAAAAAGAATTAATCATTCACAGGAATTTAAAAAAGACTTTAGTACTGAGTGAAGGTATTAAAAAAAAAAAACATATAGGTCACCCAATTTTGTGGGGGGTTTTACCTCTTTTTTTTTTCCCACGTTGTCACACTCATGTGATGATATCTATCGAAACCCTTGTTTGGACATCACATTTCTTGCAATTTTAAATTTAGAGACTAATTTTATGCAATATATATATATATATATATATATATATATATATATATATATATATATATATACCGGAATGTGTCCAGACTTTTCTCTTAGGGTACTGTTATTGTGAAATTGAGAACAGCTTTTGTACATGTATGAAAAATCTAGTCATAATTTTGTGAATTTGAAGTGATCATTAGATTCAGATTCTGGTTTATACATTTTAAAGAAGATATGTGTAAATAAACATATATAAGATACACAAAATGTAAATACATTGCTTACAGGTGTCAAGTATAATAAAATCCTTTAAAAACACATTAAAGTCATTTAAAATCCATAACGTTTTCGACCGACACTTACTCGGTCGTCCTCAGTGAAAAACTGACAGCTGTTCACACGGTGACGCTACAGCCAGCCCGCTATAATTACTTTTTTTCCCCCCAAAGGTCAAAAGTGGGGGAGGTACGGGAAAATACAATTGATAGAGGGTTCGCGTGTTACTTACTACCCTATTTCTTGGCAAAAAGCGGACAATTTTCGCCAAGCACGAATTAAAACACTTTTTCAAACACTGGTCCGATATAAAAATTTAAACGAAACTGATAACATATGATTAATTTTCAATGGATACGACTTTACTATAAGCGAAATATAAGACTATTCTCAAATCCAAAAGGGCACCTAATTTTATGACACGTTTTAATTCATCATTTTTGTTCGGAAACACATGAAATAAGCAGATGTTATTCAAAAACTATGAAATCGAAAGACTCCGTTTTTTGGTAAACTTAAAAGATCTTTCAGAAAATACAGTCAAAGTTGACATTTTGAACCGAATTTCTGGACGAAAGGCAAAAAAACAACCCAGAGACAGGAGAAAAATCAGTTGTTACATGATCAAAATTGCTTATAATTCGATAATTTGTTTATCAAAAAACGGAAAACTCATGAAATATATTATATGAACCTTAAAAAGTTTACGGTTTACATAAAAAGTGACTAAAATAATATGAGAAGATGTTACAAGTTAAAAAGTATACATTTTATTTAAAACTTTACTTCATAATACTTTTAAGCTTTTTCCAAGCTCTTCATCAGAGAATATTTTAATAATATTAACATTGTTATTAAAGTATTCTCTGTTGAAGAGCTTGGAAAAGCTTGAAAGTATTAAGAAGTTTTAAACAAAATGTATATTTTTTAATTTGTAACATCTCTCTTATTATTTTAGTCACCTTTTATGTAAACCGTAAACTTTTTAAGGTTCATATAATATATTGTATGTTTGAATCAAGGTGAAATATTGCGTTTCGTCTTATGATAATATTTACGGAAAACTCATTTCGATTACAAATTGTTTCCACAGTCAACCCTGACAATTTTTTTCTTTTACATTTAAAAATGAGTTATTAAATGTGTCAGAAATTTTCGTGCTTATTGAGCAGAGCACTTGAGAACAGATTTGAGTATAAATGTGCCGCAGTTGGCGATGCTAGTTTGACAACATCAATACAAAAATATAACATGTTCAGCGTAGATATCGGCATCGGACAATTACATTGTGTTTGAGTTGAGTCCAGGCTTAATTTTTTCATCAGACTCGGACTGGGCCTGGATTAGGCTTACAATGTTTTTTCCTGCATAGTTCAGCCGGGCTGTAACTGGACTTAGTTGTTCCTATGATGGTTCAGGCAGGCAATAGGCTTTGTAAAAATAGTAACAACCATAAAGGAATCATTGGAATTGCATTAAGCTGATTTTCAAATTCCCTGCTCAACAACGGCAAAATTTCTGCCAAATTTTTTGACGCATTTTTAATTATAAAGTCATAAAGTTCACATGTATGTCATTGAAACAATTCGGAAACGAATAGCATTTTCCATTTTTTTAAATAAATAAATTACTTTTTGAGTTATAAGCGATTTTTGTCACTTGACGACAGCTTGTTCTCCTTTCCAATGCTATCGCATCGGAAAATTCGATTCAAAAGCCAATTTTAGTTGTATCTTCTTAAAGATATTTTGCCTTTATCAAAAAATGGAAAACGTTATTCGATTACACAGTTTCTTAATAAGAGTACCTGCCTATTTTACACGTTTCTGAGCAAGAATGAATTAAGAAATTTGTCTGAAAGTAGCTCCTTTGGATTTGAGAGGAGTCTTAATAAATTACAAAGAACTATTTTCAAAAATCAGCTTTTTACTATACAGCTTCAAAAATTGTGATTTTTTTAATCGCAAAAAATGCAGCATAGCAGCGTCTCCTGTTGAGCGATTTATACCAAAATGTATAAAACGTCAATTGATGTTAAGGACTAATTAAATCTGAAGTTTGATGAAAATCCGTGCATTAGTTCTGGAGATTGAGCTATTGCGGATATCGCAAAAAATGCTGCATAGCAGCGCCACCCGTTGAGCGATTTAGACCAAAAACTAATCAGCACCAATTTATGTCAAGGACTAACTGAATATAATTTTTTATTAAATTCCGTGCATTAGTTTTTGAGATAGAATGCCCACAAAATTTGTGTCACATACATACAGACAGAGTCACAGACAGACATTTTGAAAAAACATGTTTTTCGGGTTCTCTGACCCCTAAAACCTGTAAATCCACCGAAAATCGGAATTCGAAAATTTTCCAATACTTTCTTCTTGTAAAGAATTAGAAAGTAAAAATTTAAATGTTGATGAATGTCTTGGTTGCACTACAGTAATAGTTGTTACTTTTTAACCTGATGAAATAAATAAAAATTATGCTCTGTTTTTCTAGAATCTAAAAAGGGTCGTTATAAAATATATTCCTGTACATCTGATAAAAATAATATATTTATATAAACTGATACACTGAACAATCAATAATACGGCACATACAGACATATTAGAGTACAAGTAAAATTTACTGCCGTCTTTCTCCCCCCCTACCCCCCTCACACACATTTTTTTATTAATCAATATTTTTTTCTAATGGCATAAGACACAGGGCCCGACCTATGCAGAGCATGCGGGGCAATTGCCCCGGACTTCCCTTTTTAAGGGACCCCCATAAGAGTAACCGGGATTTTTATTAAAAGGTGTCAAATGATTAAAATTAGCCAAAAGTGACCAAAATTCATATATTTTCAAACATTTAGAAAGGGAGTCCCTCCCCCCTCCCATCTCCTCTCTGTTTCCAGTACTCCTTCTACCTATTGAAAAAACAAACTATATCATTAGAAGACTGAAAGCCTCCTCCTGTATTCCTCCTGGAAGAAAAATGCCTGATTTTAACACTAGAAATATTAAAAAAATATTAAAGCACTTAACTTTTTACTTACTCTCGTACTAAATGTGGAAAATAAGTTGATTTTGTAACATATGAAACATTACATGAATAAAAGTAATATTTAAAAACGAAGTTGCTAAAAAGTTATTAAAATTTACAAATTATTTGACATATTCAAATTTTAAGTATAATTTTTTTTATCAGGTGTGCACAAAAGTCTATATAACTATATGTTATAAAAATCAGAAGTTGAAATTTTTTCTCAAAAACAAAACGAATAAAAAGTTATGTTTTTGAAATAATTTATGCATCTTTTCTCTATTATCTTCTCAATAGTAAATACACACACACACATACGCATATTATAAATTTGTGATGTATCAAATTTTCAAAGCAGAAAACTATACATAATATTCATTTTAATAAATCATAATCAATATACTTGTATTTTACTTGTTGCGTACAATTCTATATCATGTAACCCCAAGTACATGTAAACAATAATATTTTTTAATTTTAGATTATCTTAAATAAAAATTCTTTGGCACTTGTTCTTGCTCATTATATTAATAAAGATGAAATATTTATTAATAAAGAAAAAATACAATTTTAAAAATAAATATTTATTTTGTATGCGATTTTTTTCTGTTTTTGTGTTCATCCGGAACCAATTCTAAATGGTGTTTTTTTTTTTTGTTGTTGTTGTTGCTGTTGTTGTTTTGTACAGTAAATAATATTCATTTAACCAAACGAGTCAAAATCTGCTTAATACCCTACTCTTGGGTTACATTACATAGAGTAAAATTGTCTTTTCATGACAAGCATGTCTCAAAAATTAGTTTAAAAAAAAATTGTCAGAATTTTCTGAATATTCCTTGCAACCTTAATTAAATTATCTAGATAAATAATTTTAAAATTTTTAATTATAATATTATATAAACTGATATATTTATATAAACTGAAATATTACACAGTCAATAATATTACGGCACGAACACACATATAATAGAGTACAAGTAAAATTTACTGCCACCTTTTCCATCCCCCGCACTTTTGTTTATTAATCAATATTTTTGTAGTGGCTTAAATTAATCAGGTTAAAAAGAAGCGCAATTGCTTTAAATCCAAATTTTTACTAAATGAACACAATTCCTACTTTTAATTTAATTCTTATTGATATTGTTTAAGTGACAATCTTTCCTGCAACCACAGGAGATTTAAAAATCCCTCCTGAAGAAAAGTGCTTGATATCAATACTGAAAATATTAAAGGATTATTAAAATATCTAAATTATTTAACATACTTAGTTTTTAATTATTCTCGTATTAAATGTGGAAAAAAACATAAAAGGATCCATATAATAACTTGTAAAAATACTGAAATGAGTTAAAATGAAATTTTTAAAAACAAAATTAAAAAAATTTATTAAATTTTTTGAATTATTTAACACATTTTCAGTTTTTATGCATCATTCTCTTATCAATTATACGTAAAAAGTCTATATAATTATATGTTATAAAAATTAGACGTTGACATTTTTTTCTCAAAAACAAAACATTATTATGTTTTCTAAATTATTTAAGTCTCTTTTTTACTCGCTTATCAATTGCAAATGCAAATAGATATATATATTCTAAACTTGAGGTGTATTAAATTATTTAAGTCTCTTTTTTACTCGCTTATCAATTGCAAATGCATATAGATATTCTAAACTTGAAGTGTATTAAATTTAGAAAACAGAAAACTGTAATATATAGTTTTAATAACATAATAATCAATAAGTATTTTTACTTATTGCATACATTTCTATATCACGCAACTCCATTTCAGATTACCGCATCTAAACAATAATAATTTTTAACTACAGATTACTTTAAATAAAACTTCTTTAACCTGTTCTTGCTGAGTAAATTTCTACGTTATTAAAAATGAAATATTTATTAGGAGAGAGAAAGTACAACTTTAAAAATAAACACCTATTTTCTACTCGACGCTTTTATCGTGTTCAATTGGAGTACCGTGTAGAAACACGGTGCTTATTTTCTAGGTAAATACTAAATTCCTTCAGCCAAATGAGCGATAAAATTCCTAACACAGTAACTCACAGGGCAGTAACCCCATCGGAGCTCCGAGTTGAGGGGCAAATTACAATAGGGTCCCGTGACCCGTGCTGGGTAAAACTATCCCGTTCACACTCCGCGTCTCAAACCTTGTCCAGAACAGACCATTTCATTTCAAAGGTGGATTGGAATATGAGGGGGGGGGGACAGAAATGCTATTCTTTTATCAAAAAGTACAGGTTTATTAACTATGTATTAATTCTTTAGAGACTGTGTGGATATCATATGATAATATATCGTTACAAACTATTTCTTTATTAGATATTATTTCCAGAGATTCTCTTATGATAGCTTCTTGGTGATTATTTGTATGGAAAATAATTTTGGCTCTATTGAAATCTATTTTTATAGGTTGAATTTGTGCTAATCTTGCTTATGCAGTGTGGGGTCTATTCAAACTCAGATCTGCTTCATGTTCCTTAATTCTGTCATGAAATTTTCGCAGTGTCATACCTATGTACATAAATTCTCTATTTTCTTTCTTGAAGGGTATAATATATACTCCTGATCTATTGATAGCTTGGATAGGGTCAATTTTCGCATTTAACAAATCCTTTAATTTCGGGGGAGGGACTGGGATTAATGTAATACCAAACTTGAGGAGGGAATGCCTCATACTCTCATAAAACCTTGGGATGTAATTAACTTTACAGAATTTCAAACTTTTAATTGGAACTGTACTTTGTTTTTCTTCATTTTTCCTTTTAAATCTGTTTATGATTTTTTCAATGAAATGAGATGGAACAGAATTCTCGGCTACTATTTTTCTAATTATATCTATTTCTTCATTAAGGAAATGGCTTGAACAAACTTCAAATGCTCTTTTTATATAAAAATTGAAAAGTGCTAACTTGTAATTTATAGGTGAACTGCAATTAAACGGGATAGTGGAATTAGACCTGTTAACTTTCCTAAAAACTGTGCGATCGAGACTCTGCTTATCCATATCTCTGATTAGTTGTACATCTAAAAAAGCCCGTTTTTGATCTTGTTCAATTTCTAATGTAAATTTAATTTTGTTGTCAAGACTATTGATTTTACTGATTTGATTTGCACTGAGGATGACCGAGTAAGTGTCGGTCGAAAACGTTATGGATTTTAAAGGACTTTAATGTGTTTTTAAAGGATTTTATTATACTTGACACCTGTAAGCAACGTATTTACATTTTGTGTATCTTATATATGTTTATTAATAATCAAGGTGAATTGTGCACTAAAATTTCAACTTTCTATTGAAGTATGTCAATTGAAGTATTGTGTATGTAAATGAATTATATTTTCTTTATATATGTAAAAATGACAGGCCATATTTTACTCTTAAATGATATTTACATTTTGTGTATCTTATATATGTTTATTAATAATCAAGGTGAATTGTGCACTAAAATTTCAACTTTCTATTGAAGTATGTCAAGTGAAGTATTGTGTATGTAAATGAATTATATTTTCTTTATATATGTAAAAATGACAGGCCATATTTTACTCTTAAATGATATTTACATTTTGTGTATCTTATATATGTTTATTAATAATCAAGGTGAATTGTGCACTAAAATTTCAACTTTCTATTGAAGTATGTCAATTGAAGTATTGTGTATGTAAATGAATTATATTTTCTTTATATATGTAAAAATGACAGACCATATTTTACTCTTAAATGATATTTACATTTTGTGTATCTTATATATGTTTATTAATAATCAAGGTGAATTGTGCACTAAAATTTCAACTTTCTATTGAAGTATGTCAAGTGAAGTATTGTGTATGTAAATGAATTATATTTTCTTTATATATGTAAAAATGACAGGCCATATTTTACTCTTAAATGATTCAATTTCAGAAAGGTTCACTTTGGAGATGAAAAGTTTTGTGAAAGATCTATTTTATAAGACAAAAAATTTTGTGGAGGGTCCTGTTTTGAGATGAAACCTTTAAAGGAACCAATTTTTTTCTGAATCCCAATTTTATGTTTTTCATCGGACCAGGTGAAAAAAACATACAAAATGGGAAAAGGGTAAACTATTTAAAATTTGTAATTTAAAGGAAATGTAAACACACATTCACCTTGTTTGCTCTGAAAAACTGACTCCATTTAAAGAAATATGTTATCTTGGCTTGTGTGGTTTTAAGTAGAGTGATAATTTTATAAACGGTAGAACTTTGCTTTTATGTTTTTCTTTGGACCAACAGCAAAAAAAAAAAAAAAAAAAAAAGTAAAACTGAGTTATAAAAAAATTGAAATTTAGAAGAAAGGAAAAAATGCTTTAAGTATTTAAAATTATTATTTTAAATATTGCAGGCACAAATGTGAGATTGATACAGATGGAATAAAATTTAAGACTTTCTTATTTGGGTTTTTAAAAAGTCTGTGGTTTCAGTTTGCTTGTTGTTAAGAGACTTTGAAGATGAGGTTCTTCAGAGTCATGTCTTGAGAGATATGTTCTCATAGTTTTTTGCAAATTTAAAGCCTGGGGTTGATACAGGTTTTTTTTTTTTTCTTGGGGCCCAGAAAAACCCCAGTGGTGTTTTTTTTTTGTTTTTTTTTTTTTGTTTTTTTTTTTTTTTTTGTTTTTTTTTTTTGTTTTTTTTTTTTTTGAGGTTTTTCTGGTTTTGTGACATTTATTTTTTTGTGAAAAATAACATTTTGTCCTGAAAGATGAAATGCAGCACTTTTTCTCAAATTTGAACCAAACTACATTTATAAATAATAACTTCTAGGAATTTTGTGAAGGGGACTATTTTATTAAAGAGATTTTTGTGAAGGAGTCTGTTTTCTAAAATGGATTTTTGTGAAGAGGCCCTAAATAGGCCTCAAATTTTGCATGGATCGACACCTGAAAGCATTAATACATGATGGTACAGTTTGCAAAGTATCTGGACAGTCCTTATCACTATCATCAGAAGAAGAGATCAAATCTGAAATCGTTGGAGCTTCAGTTTCTGAAGTTATTAAGTCCTTATCACAGTTGGCACATTCACTGAAATGAATGTTAAATTCAGTAAATGCATAATCATTTAAAGGGACACCCTAATTCTCCTTGTGTCAACTTTGGAACTCGAGTCTTCGCAAAACAATTGGCGATACAAATTTTAGTTGCGTTATTCCATGCTGAGGATATCAAATGCGTTAACTATCTTTTTACAAGCATCATCTAGGCTTCCAGAGTCATTTTGGATCCGTGAAACTTGATTTTTCAATTATGGATGTCTTTTCAGCAACATTTGCATTTAGTACCCATATCATTCATTACCGAGCTGCTATCATTAATTCACAGGATAGATTAAGTGCACACATTAAGTGTACACAAGGGCGGATCTGGAGAGCCCTCAAGGGTGGTGGGATTTTAGAAATTTGGATATTTTAATCTGATGCACGGGTCGGGGCTAAATTTTTGCACTGTGGGTCGTGTTACTTCTACTTTTTGCTGGGGGTCGGGGTTTGGGTCCAGTTGACTTCTATTTTTTGCTGCTGGACCGGTTAACTTATCATTTTTGCTGTGCATCGCATTTGGGTCCAGTTGACTTCTAATTTTCTGCTGCGGATCGGGATGACTTCTACTTTATAGCTGCACCTAGCGAGTTGGGTTTGGGGTAGATTGACATACATTATTTCGAGTTTGGGTCAGTTTGGGGTCAGGGTTTTCTCTTTTGCGAGAAGGGACCCGATTTTTGAAAAGAAAGTCTAAATATTTTTTAAGATAAAAACTATATACAGTAAAAGCTCCATAACGGACACGCCCAAATAATTATTTAGGAATAATTTTTAATCTTCTGGATTATATAAAAAATACTAATTTGCTTATAAGACTGCTTGTCTCTTTACATCTAAGATCAGTTGCAATTCAGTAAAGAATGCTTTGGAATTAAAAAACACACCGGATGTCCTAAAATGGACTCACTGAGTTTAAAATTCTTTAACTTGCAAATGGTGACAGCAATTTAAAAAAGTCTTGCAGGAACGTTAGGTAAGTTGTCAGGATATTTTTTATTGTGATTCTTGATTTTACTTTACAATAGCAGCGATAGTGGCGCTCCAAACAGTAGTCGTTAAATTGGGGCCCGATTTCTGGCCTTCTTCCTCCAGGAACTGATTTATTGCTTGCAGTGCCATCTTTCGCCACTATTTTAAACTAAAATCAAGAATCGCAGAAAAAAAAAAACTCCTGATCAAGGGTGATGCTGAGAAAAAAAAATCTGAAATTCAAAGCAAATTTTCTGAAAGGTTACAGTAGAGGGAGTGGGATTCCCTCCTGTCACTAATTATTTTTGTTGCAGGTTGGGTTAGCTGTTTTCGATTCGGGTCGGTTTCCGGCTGAGTGTAGATTCCTACAAGCTGGGTTTGGGTTAAGACGTTTTCTTCAAAAGTTAGTTCAGTATATTATTTCAGATTAAAAACTATGCCTATAATAATAAACATAGATGTATGTAAGTGTGCTGTTTTCTAAAGAGAACACTGTATTTTCTCGAATACTCCTTGATGAAATTCGCATTTCTTCCATGACTCTTTGACGAAATTCACGTTTTCTCCACAACTCTTTGACAAAATTAGCATGTTTTCGCAGCCTTTTGATAAAACTCGAGTTTTTTCGCAGCCATTTGAGGAAATTCGCATTTCTTCTATGATCCTTTGTTGAAATATGAGTTTCTTCTGCAACCCTTTAACGGAATTAATGTAATTTTCTAGCCCTTTGATAAATTCCGCATTTTTTCTGCGATCCTTTGTCGAAATTGAAGTTATTCCCTGTGAATGATTGATGAAATAGATTTTTTATGGCGATCATTTGTCAAAATTCGCAATTATTATTATGTCCGAATTTTCGGATCGATGAATTTTTTCAATTTTTGGAATCGAATGCCTTAACCCTCTCGCTGCATAATTCTTTTATTTTTTTAAATCAAAATAGGTTAAAAAATTGTGCATTTATTTTATTGCATATTTCAAATCTGCACATATTTTACAGGTAAAATATGTCCAAAATCTTTGTGAAAGCGTTTTCAAAAAAATAAGTTTGATCCTTAAAAAAAATTTTGCTGCAGAAATTGCAGGTTGCGCAAATTTTGCTACTTTTACGTTGGCCGTGGAAATCGCAGGATGCGCAACAAAAGGGTTAAATTTTCAAAATTTTCGGAAAATTTGGAATAGAATCACCCTTGCTCCTGACATCTTACATAACCCTCCTACAAATATATATATATATATATATATATTTTTTTTAATAGCTCCCACCATTTGCAAGTTATTGAATTTTAAAATCAATCAGAACATTTTAGGACATCTGGTATATTCAGTAGCTATGGGATGATGGCTGAAAGAAGCATTAAAAAAATAATTAAAGCTGGCTTCGATAAATCAGTTAGAGGTTTACCCGGGCTGAAATTTCCAGACCCAAGCCCAGGTCTAACCCCCACAAAAAAATTATTGCCCCAACCCGGTAGAAAATCTAAAAAATCGACTACAGCCCAGCCTGCAATTTTGCAATTAAAATTATTCATAAAGCGCACTTACTTATGCTCCTATTTTATTTTCAGATTATGTTCGAAATTCCTGATAACAAAAAAACAATAATATTAATGACTATTTAGGCAATTATGCATATAAACACTACATAAAAATATGACTTAGACAATGTCATTCAATTGAAAATCCAGTAAGAAAATCAGTTTAGAATGAAAGAAACGGGTGATAAAAGAACATTATAATTTTAAAGCTCTACAAAGAAAAAAGGTAGATTTTTGAAAATGTAGCTCTGTAACTTATCAGATCAAATTAAATTTCTAATGATTCCGCTAAACAAATGTACAACATAAATATAATTTTTACGAATAACAAATAAATAAGATGCCAGATCAACTTGGCCTCAGGGGAAAGAATTTAGAAGAGTGCACGGGTCGCGGTCGGGTCAGTAATGCTTATCATATGGGCTGACACGCACCGAATGCTTAGATTTTATTCTGGGCCGAACCCCGACCTGGAAATTTTGGCCAGTGCAGATCTCTAAGAAGAATTAAGTCCATGCCAGGCTCGACCTGGTAGAAAAAGAAATCTGGCATAACCCAAATCTTCAGAAAATGTAAGATCAGGGCACGACCCAGCTCTAAAAGAGAGACCCAGCCCGTGTCTCGTAGATTTAAACTGGCGCGACCTGGGTCGGGTTGCGCCGGACTCGAGCTTCGCCCCCCAAGTCATTTTCCGTGAGGATGCATAAAGTCGTTTTGCAAACCTTTTATTAGCCCAGGGGGGAGGGGGGGCGATTGCCCCCCCTTAGATCCACCATTGACTGTACAGTAGAGACTGAAAAATTTGGTTGCAAGACGAAGTGTCAGTAAGCATCGCGCGAGTGCAGCACACACTGAAAACCTTTATCTTTTGCATTGCTCTTGATGACGGGTCCCTATTGAGCTCTTACTAACAATAGCCTGTTTGTCACATTATAAACTCCTGGACCACCCGTACTGCAATTGCAACCCAACTCCTTTGTTTGAAAAGAAGGCCTTTGCCTTGTTATCTCTTAGTCTGTACTTTGCAACGAAAGGGTTTCTGAATGTCAAGAAATCAACAATGAAGTAAGAGATGTCAAAGGAACTGACACTTGAAAGAAACAGCAAACAAGGTAAATTAAAAAAATTAAATTAAAATCAGGGCAACAAAAGAAAATGTACAATACGGGTAAACCTTATGTGGAGAAACTTGGAAGCAGGAAAGCTTAACATGAGTGGGATATAGATTTCGAGGGACCGCAGCTAAATTATGTTAAACGTGGGAAAACATAAAATTGTGGTTCTACTGTATATGTATACAATCTATCACCTACTGTTATAAATACTATAAAATTGTTCAATTACCTGTTGCATCAAGCTGTTACAACTGAAAGAAAAAGAAAATCTATACCCATTATTACCTCAATAAAAATGTCTATTTTTTAAATGATCTTTGTTCGGCTGTTTGTAAATTATGCCTAGTCTTTGTTACAAACAGTAAAAATATTAAAATGTTGTACTGTCATCGAAAACACACCTTTGCACATAATTTGTATAATTCTGGCTTGACAAAAAATAATGGTGAGTGAAAAATCCAAGGCAAAATCCCCTCTTTACATACAAAAATAAGTTAAATAGAAAAAGGTGTAATAAACACAAATTATTGAAAATATTTTAAATATAGAAAATCATTAAAAAATATTTCAATAAATTCTTCAATGACATTATCTAGGTATGAGTTTTAATTTTTTCTTAATTGACATTTATTTCTCCATTAATTTGACATTTATTTCTCCAACATCTAACATAGTTTAGTAGGATGTAAGTAGCGGTGGCAGAGCTAGTGTTGCCCGTTCCAATAACACAAAAAGCAGGACGAAGATTTCTAAATCGAGGCACGAAAATACAGTAAACCGAGTAAAAACAGAGTCCTGTTTTAAACATAAAAATTCCTACAGTAAGAATACCACACATGGTAAGATGATAGGATAACATGTTTAAAACGGAATTTTTCACAACAATCTTATATCGTGGGGAGAATGAAATTTTTACTTTTAAAACAGAATTCAAGTCATATACAGGTTTGGTTTGAATCTGTGAAAACAGAATTGCTAAAAATTGCAAAAAATTTCATTTTAGACAGGTTTCCATCTAGGAACATGTGTATTCCTTCCAAAAGGAATATGAAAAATTTCCGTTATAGGCAGGTTCTATCTTTGCAGGCTATACTGTATTCGATGCAGACCAACAAGCAACACGGTGTGAAACGAAATCCTGAAAAACTGGGACTTTTGGCGCCTCATGCAGCGGTTACGCAGGAACAGTCTCCTAAAAATTGAGACACTTACCAATACTAGATTGAACGATGATGAAACCCCATCAAATGAATATCGATAAAAAAAATTTTGTTTTCTTGAAAAGTTTTTTTTGCCAGATGCACTGCAGTATCTTTTTGGTGCCAAAATGGCTATATTTTGCCTGGCATGGCAATCGGTTTAATAGATCAAAGCCTGCTGGTATTAATAGTTGTATGTCATTGTGTGTGCTTTAATAATAAATTAAACATTGTGCATGTTTATAATGAAATAAATGTGTGTATTTTAATAATAAATTAAACATTGTGCATGTTTATAATAAAATAAATGTGTGTGTTTTATAATAAATTAACTCGAGTGTGCTTATGACAAAAATTGTGTGTGTTTAATAATAAATTAATTTCAGTGTGTTTTATAATGAAATAAACTGTTTCATAATAAAACTAATTTGCTATTTCCTTACATTATGCCTAACAGTTATTCAAAAACAAGGTTTTCTCCTGAAAATTGTGCAAATAAAAAATACATGAAATATTGTGTCAACTCCGTGGCGCCAGTGGCATCTGCTCCAAACATGGCAACCCTAAGAAGTTTCTTCAATTTTGATCAGTAAGTGACTCCACTCACCTGAGGATATCCAGATAGAGTCGGCTGAGCATGTGTGGCCGAAGCGTGGAGGATTCCCGGAGGAGCTGAGGTGTACTGCACCGTCAGCTGGGAAGGGGTGGGTGGAGCCAACAAAGGCTGACCTGCAGATGAGAGAACAAAATAAAATAAAAAAGACTCAACCAGGTTCATACATACAAAAAGAAAAATTCAGGTGAAATAAATTTAACACAGAATTTAAATGTTTCATCAAAATGTAGGTGGAAATGACTTATATAAACAGTCTGCACTCCAAATACAGAAAAATGAAGAAAAATAAAAGTCAAAAGTTCTGATGAAATCGAGCTTCTTTATTTGACGTTAATAATCACATACTTGAATTGAGCTTAGATACAAATGTAGATTCCAATAGCATATTACTTTTAAAACAGATGACAGTTAAAATGACGATAAAACAACATGATAAAAATGACTAGAAGAATAAACACATACCAAGCACATATTTGCGTAAAGCTGTTTTCAATCGTAACTAATCTTATATGCATCACCGGTAAAACTTAAACTGAATAACTTGATGAAAAACGTAAAAGTGACAACATAATTAAATAACGTAAAATACTATATCCCCGATAATGCACTATCATTATCGTTCGCTGAAAAATGGCTGGTCCAAGCATTCAGAAACTGAATGCAACAAATTATCAAAATTGGTCTTTAGATCTCAAGTATCTACTCTTGGAAAAGAACCTCTGGAGTATTGTTGATAAAAGTGAAAAGGCTCCGATTTTGGATAAGGATAAGACAAATGCCTCCGAGGTGGAAACGTTCAAGATACGGTCAAACCAGACGTTATCAATTATATTTTTAAATATTGAACCAGAATTCAAGAGATTGATAGATGGCTGTGTGGACCCTATTTCTGCCTGGGAGAAGCTGAGAATTAACTATTACCCAGATTCTAGATCTCAACATATGAAGATATTCACAGAGTTAATTGAAAGTAAAATACATCCAAATGAGTCAATAAGTTTGTTTTCCACCAGAGTATTACGTATTTATAGTGAGATAAAGAGAATTGACGCCAATTTTCATATTTTATGGTACCTGCCTCGTAAATATGGTGGGATAGTTCAAGCAATATTAAGGTGGATGAAGGACGATTTTAAGTTTGCTAAAATTACAGATGAGTTAGTGGCTGAGGAAACTAGGCTCAAAGTACGCGATTTCGACAGTTCAAGAAATTCCATGCAAGTGAATCAGTTAAATATAAACAAAATTGAACTGTTGGAATTGTGGAATAGCAGGTCACGTTCAAAGGAACTGTCGAGTGAGAAGTAAAGTTAAGCCTAAGAATACTGGTGGTTATAGAGAACGGACTCATCCAACCAATAAAGAATTTGGCAGCCGCCATGTTTCTGAGCCATATACATCAAGATTTCAGTCATCTTCTCCCCATCCCAATTTTCGTGCCGGTCATCGATCTTATCACTCTTCGCGTGGAAGGAGACACCCTTATACTGGAGGAAGCCGATCGAGTTCTAGAGATACAGCACCAGGTGGAACCTCATCCCCTGGTCCTCGTCGACGAAGAGCTAGACGTCACCAAACCCCACATAGTCCTGCTCAAGAATCTATTCATAATTGTTCTGTGTCAAGTCATGAAGTTTGCTCCGATGATGAAAGCTGTGACAGCTCATGCGAGTTAATTTATTATTCATTTTTTGTCTCACATGTTAATGTAAATTGTCTTGATGTTAGTTCAAAATGGCTTTTTGATTTGGGGGCTACACATTATTTTGTAAATGATAAATCATGTATTTTTAATTTTGAGCAGTTATCCGATAAGGATATGAATGTGGCCATAAAGAACATGTCGTTCCAGATTGAGGGACGTGATGAGGTCAGGCTGCAGTTTGATAATAAAATCTTAACACTTAGAAATGCAAGTAAGCTCAGGCACAGTCTGATCTCTGGACCTCAACTGGATAGATATGGAGCTACTTTATGTGGGGGAGGTGGCAAAGTAACCATCGCGAGGGGGAAGGACTTTCTTTTCAATGCCTATCTAAAGAAAGGGGTTTATCAGGTATTTCCTCGGATTCTCAAACCTAATGTTAAAGTTGATGTTGCAGAAGCCAATTCTATGGGTAAGCATAACAGTATGGAAGTTTGGCACCGTAGAATGGGCCATGTTAGTCCGGCTATCATGGTTCATACATATAAAGAGGGAGGAGCTCGAGGTTTACCGATGTTAACTGACATTAATTTTAAATGTGATCAATGCAGAATTAATAAACATAAAAAGGTATCATTTAAACCTACTGGCCATATTCGCTCTGGTAGACCTTTGGACTTGCTTTTTGCCGATATATGGGGTCCAAATCAAATAGAGGGCCGTAACGGTGAATGCTATTTCCTCACTATTATCGATGACTTCTCTAGGCGAGCTTCAGTTTACCCTATAAGAGTTAAGTCAGATGCCAATGAGATTATAACTAATCACATTGTAAGAGCAGAGAACTTTCTTAATAGGAAAGTGAAGAATTTTAAGAGCGATAGTGGTGAGGAATTTGTGAATGATGATTTATTAGATTTTTTCAAGTCCAGGGGGATCCACAACGAGCTCACCAACCCCTATACACCACAAATGAATGGGACTTCGGAACTTTTTATGCAGACTCTTACAAATGGGGCTCAGACTATTCTGGCAGATAGTGGCTTAAATTTGAATTTTTAGCCAGAAGCTGTTAAGTATTTTGTCTATGTCTGGAATAGAGTTTGTCCAAAATCTTTAAATAAAACTCCCTGTGAATTATACGGTGGCCACAAACCTTCAGTTAAACACCTAAAACCGTTTGGTTCGGTGGTTTTTGTAGGCATACCTAAGAAGCAGAGGGAAGGCAAACTTGGACCGAAGGCCAGGCGTGGTATTTTAGTGGGCTATGCTTTTAGAACCAGGGGCTATCGTATATGGATTCCTGAAACTAATCAAATTATAGAATCCAGTGATGTTACTTTTGACGAGATTGCTAAATATGATCCTGAGCACAATGGAGCTGTGAGGGGCCGAGAATCTGGTGTTGATGATCTTTTTCCCACGGGGATCGTGAGTCGGGATGAGCAGGTTGTTGAGGTTGAACCTGAGGGAATTTCAGGTAGATCCAACGCCTCACCCGATTTGCGGCCCAATGGGGAGGGGGTCATCGACAATGATTCTGATGCAGATGATCAGCTACCAACTATTCCCTTACGAGATGTTAGTTGGCTACATACTCCTGTGCCCAGAACAACTGGTAACCGGGTAGATATCTATTATTTTGAACAAGATAAGCCCGATCGCCTTAGGTCATTAGCTGACGTCGAGAGATACTGTAATAGGAACCATATTAGGTTTGTCCCTGACATTTTTTATTTTAAAGGCTTCAATTTGTATTCAGGTCCAGTTTCAGGCATAATGACAAATCCCGACAGCAATGTTGATTCAGATAGTCCCGAGTCTAATCAATTAAACCCTAGTGCATGACTATATGATCCCATATCTATACCTAATACATACAATCAAGCAGTTAAATCCGAACAATGTGCGATGTGGCTTGCCACGATGCAAGACGAGATCGGTGTAATGCGTGAACGGGACATTTGGCATTTGGCTCCATTATCTGCCAACGTTACTCCTGTGGGATGTAGGTGGATGTACAGGGTCAAGAAAGACGAGTTTGGAAGGATTGCTTGCTTTAAAGCTCATTTAATCGCCCTGGGCTTCAAACAAGTGAAGGAAGACTCCTATGATGAGACCTTCAGCCCTGTGGTGAACTTTGGGGTAATCCGGTTCTTTTTCTCTCTCTTGGTTTCCTGTTGCGGATGGCTTCACACTCAGTGTGATGTGACCAGTGCCTACCTATATGCACCACGTAAGGAGGAGAGCGTGTATATGTCCCAACCTCCCGGTTTCACCATTCCCGATAAGCAGCATCTCTATTACAAGTTGGATCGAGCATTGTACGGCCTTCACCAGAGTTGTCGAGAATGGTTTTTTGAAATCCATGAAGTTTTATTAAAGTTAGGTTTTATTAAATTTGTATCTTGTAACTGTGTTTATACCCTAAAATCCAATATTGTTTTGCTGCTATATGTCAATGGCATTGTGATTTTCGGTAGGGATAAAGGGGCAATAGACGAGGTTTTAAAATTATTGAGAAAACATTTTGACTTAAAAATCTTGGGGAGGACAAGGAAACTTCTAGGTGTGGAATTTGATGAAGAAGGGGGTTCTTTGGAAATACACCAGACTCAATGTATTGATGAAGTCTGAGAAGTTTAAGAACTTTAAGATCCCTATCAGCAAGGGTACTGCTTTCTGCAAGGTTGACTGTCCAGTTTCCTCGTCTGATAAAGAAGCTATGTCCAGATTACCTTATCGCAATGTCTTAGGCTGTTTATCGTTTATTGCAAGTCGCACTAGGCCCGATATTTCATATGCTGTAAACATTTTAAGTCAATTTCAAGTAAATCTGGGTATTACACATTGGGAAGGTCTTCTAAGGTTGCTTGGTTATGTGAAGTACACGAGGCATTACCGACTCCGGTTACACTGTAACTCGGACATTTTGATCGCTTTTTCTGATGCTGACTTTGCAGCTAACCGGGACGACCGAACTTCGATTGGAGGACAAATAGTCTTGCTGGACGACTCACGACTCCCCCATCGATTGGCGGACATTCAAAGAAAAGTGTGTTAGCCTTTCAACGATGGAGTCAGAGTTTGTCGCATTGACTGAGGCCTCTAAAAATCTAGTTTGGTACGACCGGATACTGCAGGAATAAGCGGATCATTCGGGCAAGCAGAAATAAGGCCAGACTTTACGTAGATAACCAGGCGGCCATAGAATTCGTAAAATCACCTATTGAGAATTATCGTTCAAAGCATATCGATGTCCATTTGTTTTTTGTAAGGGATTTGGTGTGTAGGGAGGAATTCATTTTAAAGTTTGTCCGTAGCAAGTCCAACCTCTCCGATGTGTTTATGAAACCCCTCGTTAAATTTGATCTTTTAAGATTCATAAAGTATTTTATCAGAATATGATTTTGTGTCAATCTATTGAATGCGTGCCTTTGTATTTTTATATAATATAGTATTTTATTGTAAAGTGTAAAAATGATTTGAGTATATCTCTTTTCATTATACTTCTGGTATTTGATCTCTTGACCTTTAAGCTTATAACAGTTCTGGTACACATTTAAATGTCCGTTTTGGTGCAGGGATTGTGCCTCTTTCTCCATTCTTTCCGGGGAGTTCAATCAGCCCTCAGTACAGTCTCGGGAGGGTGGCCCCTAGGGAGGTACATGACAGAGAACTCTCACGGGGGTTTGGTGGGGGGGGGGGGGTGTTACTACTGCATCAGGGCCTACCTTGGGCACAAGTAATTTTAATTTTGTAAGTCCCATTTTCTTTAGTTTTTGATAGGAGTGTCACATTAAGTCCCGTGTACCAGTTCTTGATTCTTATATGTATAATAGTACTTTTTTCATTGTTTGATATCCATGTTTTTGTCCTGGTGATCTAGGCTAGCCGCTAGGCAAGGACTTGTGGATTATCGTAATTCGTAAGTTTAAATAATTAAAAGTTTTTTTTGGGCTCCTTTTTGATATAGAATTTTGTAAAGTTAAATTTTATTACTTGAAAGTTGAATATCAGTTAAAATAGATAGTATTGTTTTAAAGTAAAGAAAATATGTTTTAAGTTTCTTTTGGACTCTAATTTTATATTTTTTAGATTGATAACTTAAATTTCATGCTATGTTTTCTTTTCTGATACTTGTTTCATTTTAGGCATCAGAGACTTTACTATTTGTGAGAGTTTGTAAGCTAATCCATGCACGGAAGAGTGAAAGGTTGACTGGTTGTCCACATATGAAAGTCAGTGGGAATGGACAGTTGTAAAAGTCTATTTTTGCCTAACTCAGATGCCGATGTTTATCTTATGTTCTTTTCGTTTGAATTTAAGAAGTCTTATTAAGCTTAGTTGGGAGCCAAATCAAGTTGCCTGATTTTTCTGCATAATGCAATTTTCATTGTTGTTGTAATAAAGTTTTTCTATGGTAAATTGTTGAACTTTACAAGTTTAATTATATTTGATGTCAAGATGGTCAAGTTAATATTGCCAGTTTTAACCCTTCAAATAGAAGGTGTTAATTTGTGTTAATACTAGGTACGTATTCAAATTTTTATTGTTTGAAAATTATATTTAAGTTGTAAATTTTTCATGTGTAAAATTTTTGTAATTGTGTTAAGCTGTTTAAACTCTTTTTCCCGTGGTTATCGCCCCGTGTTTAGTGTGACTTTATGAGTCAGTTCTTCCTTTGGAAGCTAAGACGTAGTTTTTACTAGTCACAGTTTTGTAGCTAGGATAACTGGGAGGAGTTGTTAGCTTTTTCTTGAGAGTTTAAAGTTAAAGGTTTTGAATTTGTGATAACGTATCGTTTTCTTTAATTGTTTGTCATTTAGGACCTTAGTTTGGTTCCTGCTTTTGCTGTTTGGAAAATTATAAGCGTTCATTCTGGTTTTTAGATTTTAACTTAAAGTTTTAGAAAAAATTTTTTTTGGTGATTTTGAGCTGCAGTTTTATTCAGTAAAGTTTTCCCAGTTTTCAATTTTTGCTGGAAGTGCTTAAGTTTTTGAGATAATGAGAGGGGGGGCATTTGATAGAATTTTATAACAGTTATTTGGTATCATTGCTCAAAAACCCCACTCATATCCTCATATAGTTAATGCATTTATTCTTTCATTCATATTCATTCATCTTCATAGTTAAGTTTATTTTATATCTTTAGTTGAAAGATCGTTTTACTTTGTTTACATTTCATACAATAGTAAATGCAACTTTTTCTTTTATTAAAAGCACTTTCGATATTATAATTAATTGTTAACTTCCCATTCAATAGTTTATTGTCCAAGTTTTGCTTTATAATAAGTTGAGTTTAATTTACTTTAAAAGTTCATTTACATTTTAGTTCATTCGCTGTGTGATAGTTGAGCACAATATCAACTACGTCATAATCGAAGTAATCGAATCAGTCGGTTTGCCGTATCGGCACCAGATGACAGCTATCACGGATCAGCTGATTCGTTGATATGGTTTAATTATTCATGAAGTTTGTGTTCACGTCACGTCAGAGAACATTCTAGTGAATGGGCAATTCCCCGGCACGTGTCGTCGATCGGCAGGTATATATACCGTGGTCAGAATTCATTCAAGCACAGACGCACGTCTGAGTTAAGTTTGTTTGATGTCTCAAGCGAACGATAATGATCGTGCATTATCGGGGATATAGTATTTTACGCTATTTAATTATGTTGTCACTTTTTCGTTTTTCATCAAGTTATTCAGTTTAAGTTTTACCGGTGATGCATATAAGATTAGTTACGATTGAAAACAGCTTATGCAAATATGTGCTTGGTATGTGTTTATTCTTCTAGTCATTTTTATCGTAATTTTAACTGTCATCTGTTTTAAAAGAAATATGCTATTGGAATCTACATTTGTATCTAAGCCCAATTCAAGTATGTGATTATTATCTTCAAATAAAGAAGCTCGATTTCATCAGAAATTTTGACTTTTATTTTTCTTCAAATACAGTTTTATCTTTAATGTTGCTCACCCACATTTCATTCAGGCTTTTACTTAATTCAACTTTTACTTGTAACTCTGAGTTACAAGTCATATATTATTTTTCAGCTAAGCTCCTACTGTGCATTTTTAATTATCTTTTAGACTCTGCTTATTTAATAAATATTAGGCGGGTTTCACCCGATCAGCTCGCTGTCTCAGGCAATACTGACTGAAAATCTGCCAGCTGAATTCCAATAAGCACACCAGATTGGCGAGTCGACCTGCGACCGTTGCCAACCAACGCGTGCGAAGCAGATAAATGTCAGGAGATACAAAGTATCTCCTGGGGGTTGGAATGAAATTAGCAGAGTTACTTAATGCAGAAAGGCAACGCTAACGCTGATTTTTATAACCCCGATAGAAGAAAACTTAAGATTGATTTACCGAACTAGATTTAACTGAAAAAGAAATTTAAATTACTGTGGTGGTTCAAAAATGATGACAATGATTTTAAAACCAAATATATTTATTAAAAAACTTTAAGAAACAAAACAACATATAAATAAACTCATATAGGAAAAATATATATTCATTAACAAATAAAATAAAATGACTTATCTGACTTTAACAATATTTATACTTCAGTAAAATATTCCATGACACAATAGGAAGTAAAAATATCACAGTTGGTATCACATGTTAAGAAAACCACTATCATTTATTGCACAGGAAAAATTCACAATGTCACTGAAGCTCAATATCAACAAATAGATTATATCAACTCCCTCAAAGTTCTCATGATGTTATAAAATACTTTTATACATGGGTCATTCCATGTGAAATCAACCAATTTAAAGAAAAGTTGTTGCACCATAGTCACAGATTTTTTTAAAATTTTTATTACAGACAGATGTAGTAGTGAAACCATCAAATCTAAAATTTTAAGATAATTTGTGCAATATTGACTGAGATATAGCCTTTTGAAAATTGATCATTTTTACCAAATGGCGGCCATCTTGGATGCTATCCCTATGTCTATAAATGTCTATAACTTGACAACTAATGACTCAAATTTTATATTTCTGGTACCAATTTAAAGCTATTTGTATAAAGAATGCATATATGATATTAAAACAATAGTAATTTTTTTATTTTAATACTGTTTATTACATTCAAACTGAAAATATCACCCTCAAAAAATGACTTACTGTAATGGGCCATAAAAAAAATGACACATCATAATTTTTTTTCAAACTTGCTAAAAACATTGCTCCATATGTGTACTTTAAATAGAAAAAAAAATGGAGAGGTAAATTTTTTGTTTAAAAAAAACAGCTTTTTACACATAGGATGTCACTTACTACGCAGTGACTATCTTAAAACATGTAAATATCCCTGATTTAAGAAATAATGGCCAAAACTAAATATTTTTTAATCCCTGAATTAATGTAAAACTATAATGAAATATAATCTCATAAGTTTTTTGTAGGACCACCCTCCAATTGCTCCCCCCCCCCCCAAAAAAAAAAAGAAGTCATTGCTAAAAATGTATAATTGAAAAAATTTAACACTGAAGAAAATAAGAAAATAAATAAGGAATATAATGTATAATTGTGAAAAACCTTTAAATGCAATATATATAAATGAGATTTTACTGCATGTGTATATGTGGAATCTATTCAAAACATTTTCCATGCAAGAAATTCAATTTTTATACCTAAATTTCTATTTCTTACTTTAAAAATTGCTCACTTAAAAAGTTTTACATTTGTATGTGACTTTATAGAAAAATTCTGCTGTATGCATGTATTTACATCATTGCACATCATTGCATTTAAAGAACAACATGACTTAAAAATTGGATTGTCTAAGTTTTGCTCACTACGTCCAAGAGAATGTGTTACTGCTGGAAGCAAAGGATTGATTACACAGGCCATTCTGTCTGTGTGTGTGTATACCATCAAAATATTAAACTTATGCTTCATGCTATTCATATCAATGACTACATATCACTGCTAAAAAAACTTGTTTGTTGCATTGAATCTGAAGAATGCATGTTGCACAGGTGTGATAAATGTCCATCTCCTGAAATTTTAAAGAAAGATTTAATGGGTTTAGATGAATTGGAAATGAGTAATGATATTATTTATAAACAGTGGGTAAAGACTGATGGAGCAGAATTAAAAAGTGATTATGCCTGTTGATGAATTTGTTGATGATTTAATTACAAAACTCCTTGCTTTATGTTCACACCACTTTTTTGCAAAATCACAAAGTTTATATTTCAAGAAAACAAAGGATGAATTGAATACAGAAACTGCTATTATTTCAGTTGATTTTTCTGAAAACTATACTTGCATTGTGCAAGATGCTATTCAAAATATCCATTGGTAAAAAGAACAGGTTACAGTTCACCCCTTTCTTGCTTATATAAGGGTACTGATACTGTGAAATCTATTCCTATGTGCGCAATAAGCGAGCATTTAGTTCATGACACTAGTACATTTTGGGCTTTTCAAAAAGTAATTGTCAATTATTTAATTTCACAAATTCCACAGATTAAATACATAAAATATTTTAGTGATGGATCATCAGCCCAATACAAAAATTATAAAAATTTTATTAATGTCTGCCATCATGAAGAAGACCATGGTGCGAAAGCTGAATGGCATTTTTTTGCCTCTTGCCACGGAAAAGGAGCTTGTGATGGAATAGGCGGCACCATAAAACGCATGGCCACCAAAGCAAGTCTTCAGCGTCCATTCAAAGATGGTATCTTAAATGCATTTGATCTGTATACATTTGCAAAAGAATATGTTAAAGGAATTGAAAGTTTTTTTATAACAAAATCTGAAATTGAAATTGCCAATAATCAGTTAGCAGATAGGTATGCAAAGGCAGATACAATCGTAGGAACAAGGATTAATCACAGCTTTGTGCCAATAAATAAAGGCCAAATACTGGTTTCCAGGGTATCAGGCTCCTCAACAAATTTTATTGCTACTGTGAGATTTAGTGAAACCGACAAACCACAAACATAGTGAACAATATGTTGCATGTGTATATGGTGTTAATTGGTGGATTGGTAAGATTTTAGATTACTGCGAGGAATTCAATGACTATAAAATTATGTTCATGCATCCTCATGGTCCTAGTTCATCATATTCGTGGCCAAAATCTTCAGATGTTTGTTGGATTCCATATGAGCATATAATGAAAGTAGTGTCTACCCCAATGACTGCTACAGGAAGAACATATATTGTTGCTCCAGAGGAGCATACAGCAATTCAACTCTTATTTTTGAACTTCAAGACAGATTAAATCCTTGGTAATTTTCAACAACATATTATCAAGTTCCTTTCAACAATATATTATAAAGTTATATCCATGTAAGTATCCTATTCTTATTTTATGTAAATATGTTTCATATAAGTTTTATCTAAGTCTTACTTTTATACATATTTGATGTTTTTGTTGTACATTTGTATCACACAAGATTTGCGTACTCATTTTGTCAAGATTTGTTCATTTAAATTGAAATTGGCAGTGAACTGAATAACTAATGTCAATTCATTAATATTAATTTTTAATCTTTTATTTGAATTCAACTGATTTACAGCTAGTATTTCTGCCATATTTCAAAAAAATATGTTTTATGGCTCTTTTTCCTTCTAAATATTTTCCATTATGTATATTTTTTTGAGAATTATACATATTATCATTTTATATGAAATAAAAAGTATTGAAATGAAAATTTACTGTTATTTTAATATGTATGTGTTTTTAGTAAAATTAATCCTGATTGGTATTTCTAAATTGAATTATTTATATATTGATGCTCATACATTAATTCATATGCCAGAAAAAAATATTTTTAACCATTATTTGTTAAACCAAAGATACTTACGTGTTTTAAGATAGTCACTGTTAGGTAAATGACATCCTATGTGTAAAAAGCTATTTTTCTTTAATGAAAAATTTTACCTCTTCAATTTTTTTAAAGTATACATATGTTTTGTGTATACATATGTATACACATGTTTTTAGCAAGTTTGAAAAAAATTTATGATGGGCCATTTTTTTTATGGCCCATTACAGTAAGCCAATTTTTTGAGGGTGATATTTTCTGTTTAAATGTAATAAACAGTATTAAAATAAAAATTTACCATTGTTTTAATATCATATATGCATTCTTTATATAAATAGCTTTAAATTGGTACCAGAAATATAAAATTTGAATCATTAGTTGTCAAGTTATGGACATTTATAGACATTGGGATAGCATCCAAGATGGCCGCCATTTGGTAAAAATGACCATTTTTTAAAAGGGTATATCTCAGTGAATATTGCGCAAATTAGTTTTAAATTTCAGATTTGAGGGTTTCACTACTATGTCTGTCTACAAAAAAAATTTTAAAAAAAATCCGTGACTATGCTGCAACACCCATTGGTTGAATTCGTGTGGAATGACCCACATGCTAAAAGAAAAACTCGAACGTCGAAGAAATATCATAATGTGTAGAATACACACACATAACCGCTTCACAGACTTTCGTAGAAAAATGAAGACAGACATCAAACACTGGCCTTTCACCATCTTGACAATTCAACCGACGAAGTCCAAGCTGATTCTCCACTTAAATTCCATACAAATCTATTTTCGATCCATTTAACACACTCAGGAAATGTCGATACTTAAACAGACTTAAAACTCCTTACAATGTAAAAATTATTTCAGCTGTAAAACCCGAAGAGTTGAACTAATCATAGTCGATAACGTCATTCAAGAAAAGCCAATAACGTTAGATACAGAAACCAGCAGAAGGGAGATTTCACTTAAATGAGTGCTACATCCTCTTTAGACTAAAACAAGTGAAGTGCCACGATCACTCGAATGTCCGAGCATATATCCAGGGGTAGTACTGGTCCTAGGTAATATTTCAGGACAATTTCAGAACACATTTACCAGGAATACTACTTTTTTTCCACGATCGTTTGTCGAAGTTCGAGATTTTTTTCTGCCATCATTAGCCAAAGCGAGATTTTTTTCCCGCGATCGTTTGCCAAAATTTGCACTTTTTTTCCACAATCATTTGCTGATATTAGTGTTTTTTTCCTGCGGTCGTTTGCCGAAATTCGCAAATTTCAGTGAATGATTGACGACATTCCTGATTTTTTTAGAAATTGGTTGAAGACTATTGCAATTTTTTTCAATGACTGATTAACAAAATTTGCAATTTTTCTTCCTGTCCAACTGACAAATTCCCGATTTTTTTTTTGTTGTTGTTTGGCGATCACTTGACGAAATTTGTGAGTTTTTCATCATCAGATGACAAAAAGTTTCACTATTTTCTGACTCTAAAGCACCTATTAATTCCAAAGTATCAATTTTGTGCAATTCCTCAAAAAAACAAATATATATATATATATATATATATTCACGGAAAAATCATGACTGTTTGTGCATTAGTGCAAAACTCGCGAAATTTCAGGACATACCATATTTCAGGACATTTCAGGACGTTTTTTCATTTTTCAGGAATTTAAGGAATATCAGGACAAGTACTACCCCTGTATATCTCTCTCGGGCGAATGAAAACTAGACTTCCTTGCATCGCGAAACAGCGCCCTCTCACGGCCTTGACAGCATGCTTCCAGAAGTTTCAAAGCGACGCCTTTGGATTTGCATAAGCAAATCACGATCGTATCGAATCGCTCACGCCCTCTAGTAGAGACAGGAAAAACAACTTTGAAGTCAAAGAGGGAAAAGAAATATATCACAATACGGACATAAACAAAATGTATTTCTAAACGGACAAAGTTAAATTTAAAGGATGCAGTTAACTGGAAAACTATTTCAACAAATAAATACAGAAAACTTATTTTAATTAAATTATTCATTAGATTTATAGATTTACTTAGAATATAATATATGACTTTAATAAACTTAAGGAGGTGAAAAGAAGGATAAGTAAGCTGCCTTAAGTAAAGGTAAGTGGGTTCTGTAGGTTTAATCTGTTGGAAATATTTAATTCTTTTAAGTTATTGTTAGCTTACCAACTGCTTATTTTAAGTTTTAAAACCCCATTTAATCATCTTGTCGTCCACCCTGCAGAGGACACACGTTTTCGCGGCGACTGTGGAGATGTTTACGTTTTCAATCGGCACTCGAGTCGAGTTGAGTTATCTCACAGTTGCTTTTCGGAAGGAAACTTCCATTTTTCAGGTCTATAGATGGCGCTGTCGTTCCGGAGATGCACGACGCTTCATCTTTAGTTGACGTTTGCTAGGCGTGATTCGTCCAGGTAATTAACTGTCCGTTTCACGGTATTTTATGTAAATGTCTTAGTTTTGAGGTGTATATATACCTGAACTAATTTCAGAGATGGATGCTTGCTCTCACATGCAAGTATCAGTTCGTTCCCATCTTGAACGAACATTTGATTGTAATGTTAATGGGGTATTCTTTTTGAAGCGCTTAAAGATATGTTCTTAGCTCTAGTAGAGCTCTGTCTAAATTTAAATTAATGTCTCTTTTAGTTTCTAATAAATGTGTTTGCTTTTAAAATCTTTGTCATTTATCAACACCATCTCATCTTTTACATTTTCAGATAATTCATTAATGAGTAGAAAGAGTATGTTTTTCCATACTTTGGGAAACATAATCAAAAGGAAATACTAGATAGGAATATATGAATGTACAGTGACAAGACTAGGGTTGCTCTTTTCTAACAATAAGCAGTGTACGCACAACGCCAAAGAGCATATCAGCACAGAACGCCAAAAGAGCGATAAACGAGAGAAAGCGGAACGCCCAGAATGGCACATGGGAGAAGAAGGAATCTTTCTCTCCCGCGGCAGCCGGTAATGGCACCTGATATGAATTGCAAGCAGAAGCGACTTGAAAATAAAATAAAAACGGTGATTTAACGAACGGTAGATCGAAAATTGAAGGAATCGCCGTAGGATTAAAAGGGATGCGTCAAATTACAGGAAATAATAAATGCCGAATAATGGGAACGTTGCAACAATAAAATATTAAAGGGAAATTACGAAAAAGGCTAAAGGGCGATTCCATGGAGAGTGTCACACACGTAACGCAGGCTTTAATTTGCATTTATTCAATTATTTATTATATTTTAATGTTAATTCTGATTTTAGGTGGTATGGTAAATAAGTTATTAACATATTTTTTAGTTTAAATGTGTGTAAGTAAAACTCACAGAAATATATCATTTAATTTCATGCTCAAAATGTGCTTTTTTTCTGAAGTAGAAAAAAAGCACATTTTGAGTAATGAAATTAAATGATATACTTCTGTAAGTTTTATTACCACACATTTAAATTTAAAAATATGATAATAACTTATTTACCATACCACTTAAAATCAGAATTAACATTAAAATTTAATAAATAATTGAATAAATGCAAATTAAAGCCTGCGTTACGTGTGTGACACTCTCCATGGAATCGCCCTAAAATTAAGTTTAAAAATGGGCGATATTGCCTCGTGCAAATGATGATTCGCGGATGCAACAAAATGGCACGTTTACAACGTGACAGGCTATGATGTACACAGTATGATCAGGGTTCATACTCTATTTGAATAACAAAATTCCCTGACTTTTCCAGGTTTTCCAGGCCATATTTCCTACAATTCCCTGACCAAAATTCACGACAGTTTTAGAAATATGAATTACAATTCAAGATCTTAATGATTAAACTTACATCTGAAAATTAAAATAATGTATAAAATTGAAACTAAAAATCTATATCATTTGACATTTTAAACATTTAACTTTTTTTAGACTTCTACTATCATGTCATTTATTTGTGTTGTTTCAGAAACAGTTTGTTGTGTAAAAGTTTCAATTTTTTGTCTTTTAACATTTTAACTTCAGCTACAGCTTTCTTTTATCTTTTTTTGTTGTTGTTGTTGTTTGTTTGTTTGTTGGGTTTTTTTGTTGTTGTTGTCTTACTTTATAATTTTCCTTCTTTTTCTTATATAATTATTCATATCTCATCCTAGCCACCTTAACAAGGCTCAACCTTTCTTTCACTTAAGTACTGACTATTTGGCGACAAATTTGTATAGCTAAAACATCTCTATGTTAAAAAATGAGAATATAGCAAAAATTCTCTTTTTAAGGGAAAATCGGAACTTTTTTGCAGACGCACCGTGAACTCGGGAGAATGTTGACGCATGATAGTGCATTAAAAAAAAAATCCCTGACTTTTCCAGGTTTTAGAATTTTTTTTTAATTTTCCCTGACTTTTTGAGCACTTGTCATTTTCCCTGACAATTCCCAGTTTTCCAATCGCGTAGGAACCCTGATCTACTTATTATACTTACTTTTCATAAAAATTACATATTGTTTGTGTGTTCCAAAGATCTGCATAGTGTCTGGGGTCAGAATTCATTTATCTTCATTGTACTCATTAAATAAACATACATATTATATGCTATAGATGCACTTGCTTCGAAAAATATCAAATTAGGATTTTTTTTTTGTTTGTTTGTATGAATACGATTAAATAACAATAATTCTAACAAAAAGGAGGTAAAACTTCTTCCAGAGCTACAAAAATTGCTATAATTGCCGCTTATATGAATCCCTAGTTAAGCAAATTAACCACTTTTATGAATCAAAACTAAAATATTAAAATTTTTTGGCTTATTTGGAATCTGTGGCTTTACTGAATCAAATTCTATTCAACAAAGTGATCCAATTAAATGGTGAATGTTGTATTTAAAACTGTGAAAATGTTTATTACATGCATTGGTTATGCTTTGAGTTTAAGTATTGTACAGTGTACAGTTTTTTAGCCACCGGTACGGTATGCTATTTCTTTCTCCCAGCTTATTTTGTGTCGTCTTCAAAAAATAAGGTTACCTTACAGAAGCCAGCCGTAAAACAAAGCATGTTTTAAACTTCTAAGCATCACACATTTTCGATTTTTATACCGTCGTACTGGGGAAAAAAAGTTCCTTTAAATGCATTTTCTTTGAAAACTGTATATCCATCTATTTTTGAAATATTAATTTTTTTTTGTAGTTTTTGGAGCCATTTGCTTAATATTGGCAACAGAAGTACTCCATTTCTGTAGAAAGTAAAGGAAAAATAGTTGTAAAATAGTAATTATATATTTTTGTTGCCATTTTCTCATAACAACCGAAAAAAAGTGTAATTAAATACATGCTATTTTGAAAAAAATATATAAACGAATGATTTCTGTTAAAACAATGGAGCTATTATAAATTATATTTAATTTTAAGTATCTATGAATCATTTGATAGCCTTTTTTTGTTGTTGTTGATTTTCTTGAATGATGGCATCTTTTTGCTACATTTGTGCATTATTTCGCAATAGTGGTGTGCTATGCATGCTTTACTGTAGATGTTTAAGAGTAGATCATAAATGTGGAATTCTTAAGAGGATGCGAATGACGTCATTTTACATAAAATAAAATGTGTGCTTTAAGTCTTAAAATTGAAATATGTTTGGTACTGCAGTAGAGTTCGGCTTAATTAAGTTATTTTCTTCTGATGAATTGGTGGTTTCTATTATTATGAAACAGCAATTATAAATGAAGCGTTAGGTGAACATGAAAGAGCAGTCATAAAAAGTTAGAATTCTGATTTTCTGGTCAGAATGGGGAAAAAATATGGCCATAATTTTTTTTTTTTTTCATTCTAACCAGAAAATCAGAGTTCTAACTTTTTACGTCTGCTCTTTCATCTTCACCTAAACGCTTCATTTATAATGGCTGTTTCATAATAAGAGAAACCACCAGTCCAACAGAAGAAAATGAAGTAATGGAAATGTTGGGGGCGACACTAAATTCTGAAAAAGCAGAATTCCTATTCTCTAGTTAATTGCATTTCTGTCTTTGCACCGTTTGAAACGATAATGAACCATTGATTTCCAGACAAAACCATAAAACATACGTTTTACAGGTCTCTTTCAGTTTCAAACTTCTTGTAAGTCCATACAGATCGAAATTTCTGCACCCGAGCGTGAACCGATCCGTAGAAAAAAATTTCGGCCCGATATATACAGCGAAAATTGCCTTGTACGAGGAGTTCCAACAAAATATACTAATTTTAGCTTTTTTTATGCTTGTATTCACCATTTTTAAAAAAGTGTCCTAGGCTGCGATATTTATTTTGTTATCTTGAAATTCACAGCAAATTTTCTGAAAGGTTACAGCAGAGGGGAGAAATTCCCTCCCGGCATTAACTATTCGTTTTTTCCGTGGCCCTTTCACAAAATTCATGTTTTTCCGCATTCCTTTGATGAAATTTGCATTTTTTCGCGATCCTTTGACGAAATTTGCGTGGGTTTTTTTTGTTGTTGTTGTTGTTGTTTTCGTGATACTTTCAAGAAATTTGAGGAGGGCTTTTTTTTCGCAATCCTTTCATGAAATTTGCACTTTTTCTGCGATCCATTGATGTAATTTGCTTTTTTTGCGATATTTTGACAAACTTTATGGGCTTATTTCGCAATCCCTTGACGAAATTTGCGTTTTTTCGCAATCTTTAGACGAAATTTGTGTTTTTGTCGCGATCCTTTGACGAATTTTGCAATTTTCACAATCTTTTGGCGGAATTTGTGTTTCTTGTGGTCTGATTCAATTAACAGGTGATCACCATTATCAACCTCTCAAAACCTCCCTAGAGCTAATTCTGGCTGCACCACTGCTATTACAATATATACACACACACACAAATGAATTATAAAGTCTCTTTTCATTAAAGTTTACAGACATTAGAATAATATTAACTCGTACCAAAGCAACACAAAAATGTGAAAAAAAAATCAACTCACTTTTTCTAAACCTGGGTGGTGGCTGAGGCACAGGGGTCGCGGTTGCGAAAGGTGACGTGATGGCAACACTGACAGGTGTCGCCTGCATCACATGGTACTGTGGAGCAGCCATGGTCGTGAAAAGGTGTTGAGGGGGTAGCATCTGGGCTGGCGGAGGTGCCATGGGACCCTGCTGCTCTTGCACAGGAGGAGGTGGGGGCTGCACAGGGGGAGTGACCACAGACATGGAACGCTGGAAAAAAACAGAAATACTACATCACTCAGAAATGATATTAAGTGGAAATGAAAAAGAAAACTTTTTATTTTATTTAATAAGACTCAACTATATGTATAAAAAATTTATTTTTTATTTACACTATGTTCCTATAAAAATCACACATTAAAAGTTGAAGTAGTATTGGATTGTTATTCAAAAATTTCAACCTTACGAGATAGGAGGCAATAGTGAAGAAGAAAAGCACCAAACATTACATTTCAAAATTGTAACAAACAAATAAAGTAAAATCTGTCTAACATAACCAATTATTACAATAAATAAAGGAGTTTGATTACATCCTCCTTAAAATGCTACAAATGTCCGTTCTGGAGAGTTGAATCAGAGCCAAATTGCTAAATAGGCAGCTTAGAGAACCTCTCAATTAATTGAGAAATCTGTTTTCCCCAAAACAAGCAAATCTTATCATTTAGTGTTACACAAAGCATTATGTTACCTACAACTGATGAATCATCGATCATTCTATTAAGTCTTTAGAATCCATTCATGAATTTTGATTCATGTGACATTCAAATCCTATTCATATGTACTTAGATCTGAATATTTAGAATTTCATTTAACATTAAACATTATTACAAAGCACACTCTACATTCTGATTTAAAGTTTAAAAAAAAAAAAAAAAATACATTACATAATCCAAGAAAGTCAAACAACACTACTTGTGTGAACATTTAAACTGATAACTTTGAATCCATTTTATAGCATTTGCTGTACGCTGAAAATAGTTCATAAATAAAATAGGGGTTTTCCATGCAGAGACGTTCTTAGTAAAAGTGAAGCACAGTGCAAGAACTTATAAAAGGCCCTTATTTAGGAACCAGTTAATACTCCACTCCCCCAACAATACATTACAAATACAGTAGAGTGCTGATTATCCGAAAGAGTCGGGGCCGATCCTAGTTCGGATAAATGGACAGACAATTTAAGGGATGTTTCTGATTATACTAAAGCCTTCACACGTTACCTAAGCTTAGGACTGGCAGCATCAGTTAGTGCTGTCATGTTTAATTTTTTTTTTTTTTTTCCCTTACATTTTTAACATAATTTTTTTTTTCTTTTTATCATTTTCTGAACTCCAATGATTATAATTTAAGCAAAAAAGCTTTTGATTGTTGCTTGCTTTACCAAAGACATTCTTTTCTATGCAGCCATATCTCTAATTCTTCTTAAATACATTACTTGAATAGGATCAACATTCTTTTGCCGTTCTTTAGCATTTCATAGCTGTTTTCAAACATTCAAAGGCTGTATTTTGTTTTATATTCCATATTTTCTGATCCACGATCAGTTTTTTCTTTATTTAAAATTTTATTCCTAGCCAATGGATAATTGGAAGTTCGGTAAAAAAAAATTGGTAGAAATTGGCTGTTCGGATAACCGGAAGTTCAGTTTAAAAAAAAATTTTTTTTTTTTGAGAAAAATAGGCTGTTCGGATAATTGGAAGTTCGGTTAATTGGAGTTTGGATAATCAGCGCTCTACTGTAATATTTGCTGTTTATCTAAAATCATAAATAGCACCAGCTTGTTAACAATGGATATTATAACTTCCAAATAACAAACATATCAAAAGTTTATAGCAGCTTGTGATATCAAGTGCACTTCTCCTCTAAAATGATAACATTATATAAATACAGCCCCCATGGCTCATCTCTACTTTTCGAATATGAATGCAATTTCTGAAATAAGGCTCCTGCTCCTCTATATACAAACTTTCATTTCTCATCCACTTATCACACTTTTTCCTTGAATCAAACTGCCTCGGAAAAAGGTTTTATTTATCTACTTTGTCCTAAATCTTCACAGAGTTTGAAGAAGTCATAGTTTGGGGATGTTAAATGTGTGCAACAGACTTCAGTTTATCTTTCTGAAAATTCATCCAATTCTGATGTTTCTCTTTGAGTGAAATATAACTGACAGATCCAAACATATTCCAGAAAATTTTTTTTTTGATTCAGAAACAGATTTTTAGTCATGAAATTTATTAATTTAAATTAAAATTTTTAAAAATTATTAATCATAATCTACATTTTTTTTTTTTTCATAAAAAGCAAGGCTATGTGCTTTTACAGCTCTTTTCCATTTTTAGTTTTCGAGGTACACAGAAATTTTACTTTTAACGATCTGGAGGAACACTCTCCTTCTATTGTTGGCATCCACAGAAAAGAAAATCTTAGAAAGTGAGTACAATAAAAATTGTACACATAAAATGCTCTTTTAATTAAAGTTATTTTATATTTATAATCTCTAAATAAATCTTCTGGTAACTAATTCATTATTTCCGGTACTTTTCCTTGTACGATTTTTATTTTATTTTTCGAAATTTACAGGGAAAATCTTTATATATATATATATATATATATATATATATATATATATACAGTAGAACCTCTTTTACTGAAACTCTTTTAACCGAAACTCTCAGTTAACCGAAATACATTTTTAAAGCTTTTTTTTTTTTTTGTACTATCACATTCCTTGTGTGCAAAATCCATTTTGGAAGCTTTTTTCTTTTTTTAATTACAATATTCCTTGTGTGCTAACAGTTCTTTCTTTCCAAACTACAAGTACATATAAATATTTTTTATCCCTTTTCTTAGAGTTCCTTTGAATTTAACTTGAGCTCCCGTAAGCTGCGGAGTGGAACAAATTAGCAATTCTAAAGCTTTTGAATATTTTACAAAAGGTTTGGCATGCCTGAAGCAGCAGAAAGACTGCGATACTAGGGAGCTAACAATATTAAAAAACTATGTGATAAAGCTTCAAAGCAAAAGCAATTGAAACTGCGACAAACAAAGCATTTTTTCAAACTCTTGTGATATATGTAAAAAAAACTTAATATCAATATCAAAATTAAAATTCATTTAATTTATTCTTGTCTATTTAGCTATTGCTTTATTTTTATTAAGTACTTGTTACCATATTAAGATATATTGCATATATGTATTTTACCTTAATCTTAAAATTGAGCAATTCTCGATTATCCGAAAATTTCGATTTTCCGAAAGAGGGTCGGTCCCAATGACTTCGGATAATCGAGGTTCTACTGTATATTTATATAACCCTTAATTAAACATTACCGACCATCATCAAAAACCGCATTATTGTGAATGATTGACAATAAAAATGGATGCTACAAACCTATAATATAGAACTGTATGTATAAAATAAAGTACCTTATACTTAATTACAAGAATTAATAAGGAAGAATAAAAAACGAAGAATATGGATTCCAAAAAAATTGAAAAACTTATATATTGAATTACGTTTTCAAGAGTACAGAATTCAATGATATAAGCAAATCGGTTGTTTTCTGTGAGAAAAAAGCTTAAAGCTGAAAAAAAAATTTCTCCTGTACTCGAATAACCAATAGATCCAAAAGAATAGTCTCAAGATGAAAACAGAACATTATCAAATGGCATGAAATGGAAAAAACACTACAACCCATTAAATATTTAATTTATAGCAACAGAAATCTTACACAACTTACCGAATAAATTCCTAGTAGATTTTCAAAATAGATTCCCGCACATGGAATCCATAAGCATGATAAGATTAAGGTGAATAAAACAGTTAACACAGAAGTTAAAACCTATGGATTCAGTTAATTCATTTTGAAATACCGTGATAAATACAATTAATATAATATAAATAGAAAATAATTACATTATTTAAAATACCTAAAAACAATTTTAAATTGTTTAATAACAATTTTACAATATTGCCAATATGCAGCGTTAAATACCACCTGGCATAAAAAATTAAAACTTTAATAGAAGCTTTAAAAAAAACAAAAATTTTTTTGGTGCTGCCATCTATTATTTTATTTTAAAACTATTATTATTATTCAAATGTCACAAAATATATATATGACAAGTACATAAAATTTCAAGGTTGCTTTGATCCAAGGACCTTAAATAATGTGTATTACATTTGAAAAATCAAAATCGGAACAATTTTTAGTATGTAAACTGCTCTCTTTATTTGAAAAATCATCGCCATTTAGCAGATACTGGCAGACAGAAGTCTAAAAAATATTAGTGTGAAGTTATGTAGAAGACTCGAGAAAAAGATGCAGAAGGTTCTGATAATAAACTTTTAATGACAAAACACAATGGTATTTACAAATGACAAATAAAGACAAGCATGGCTTTGACATAGCTTAATTAAAAACAAAGTAAAAACTTAATGGCTTAAATTATAACAATGCTAGCAACTGAAAAGTAGCAGAAAAATGCTATGAAACAAACACAAATGCTGTAGACATGAAAGCAGCTAAGGCAAAGGAGGGAAAGATCTGTTACTTCGTTCGATCATTTATGCAAACCAAAACACAATTTCTGCATATTAAGTGCTGCCATTCCTGTGAGTGAAAAACTTGCATAAAATGACACCATTGTCTCAGCGCGATGATGTCAAAAGCAGCTTTCATGAACAACAAGTAACCAGTGATTTGACAATCACAGCACTGGATCACTACTAAATCATGTGTTTACGAAATGTCGGCAGGGAGAAGTTATGGCATTCTAACATTTTGCTGCTGACTTGGCGAAGGTAAAAATAAAGTATGATGTCATGTAAAAAAAATTACTTAAATTCTATTTTAACACTAAGCTACTTATATTTCACTAAGCAAGACTAACTTAACATAACATAGACAACACCTATTTAAAAAAAAAAAAAAAAAAATCATTCCCATTCAAAAATTAGATACAATTCCAGTTAAATAGTACCTCTAGGAATCTCTCTGTGAAAATCTGGTGATTTAAAAAAACATGCAGTGGTGTTTTTTCTTTCTTGCAGACAATAAACATTATTATTCCGTATTTCACAAATTGCGGACATTTAAGCTAAAATATGATGTATTTTAGATTCTTTACATAAATATGTATTCAATATTATTAAGACTCATTTTACAATAAGCTTTAAAATATTTTGTGCCTGTTTTTATTCTATCTAATGCCTGATTTTAAACAAAGTCAATGGTCCTGGGTTTAATGAGGTTTCCTGCATTATCATCAAAAGAAATAAAAGGAATAGAAAAAAGGAAAGAGATATATACTTCAAAATGTTTCACCATTGCTGTTTCTCAGCCATTTGGCCTATTTTGGCACACCTTTATGCATGCATCATTCAAACCATTGTTTTCTAAACTCCCATACAAAAGTTTTACAGAAAATGACCTGTGACAGGCTAACGGAAAAATGCCTTCAAATTCAAATGAATGTACAGTAGACTCCCTCAAATCCACATAGGTTGGGAGGATTTAAGAATTTTGCAGATTTATGTTTATTGCTATGATTACATTTTTTAAACAGTCATTTGAATGTAATAATGCAATCAAAATTATAATGAATGCTTGCAATGTTATAACATAGTAAAATATTAAAATAATTAAGTAAGGTAATAAACTGAAATGATAAAAAGGAAGATACTTTTAAAAATGATTAAATTGTTAAAAGTAATGATCAAGTAAATAATTCATAATGTTGTGTTAAATATGCATAATAAAAATGATATACACTTTCCTTGAATTATTCAAATAAAGTTTCCTCATAAAGGTATCCTATTAATTCATATCATAAAGTAAAAAAGATTTATTTCAAGTTTAGCCAATCTTAATAATCAAAAAAACTTGATTTTATAAATATATTTGGTAAAAAGATTGTGATGACCAGCAATATCAGCACTATCTTGAGTTTTTTTTTTTTTTTTTTTTTTCAGAAATAAATATATACTTTCTTTATTGAGAATTACATATACATACAGAATGATATAAAACTAAAAAATTCTGTCACTTGGAAAACATCTATCAGAGCTGAAAGTTCCATTGTTTATATCTGTGAAGATCTGGGGGAATCTACTGTATTAAGTGAGTTGTAAAAATATTAAAATGTTGTACTGTCATGGGAAACACATAATCAACAGATTCCATCTTTTCATGCAAACACTAGGTTGAGCACAATAAAAGGTGGTCTATACTCACAGGAGTGAAAGCCTTTGCATTGGGATTGAAAACAAACTCTTTCGCATTGGGATTGAGGGTGGAGAATTTGACGACATTGCTCGTCGCCGATGTGTCTTCGATGTGGGTCCTCTCCATTTGGTTCTCAAGCGCTTCCTCCGCCGGCTCGCTCGCTTCGTGAACGTCTTCGGTTAACTGAAAGAAGAAGAACACAAGTGTCAGAAAAAACGGATGCATTAACCTACACTAAAACGTAATGTAAGGAGTGTGTCTGTCTGTAAAAGGCTGTTTAATTAAACCATAAATCGATTTCTATTTATATTAAAGACTTGTTTTATCTAGATAGGGCTTTTTAAAGAAGGCTGCCATGAACCCATTTAGGCGAATATAAATTATTGGACCTAATTAGGTGCTTTTAGGGCAGTGGGTGTTTTCAGAAAAACAATCATTCATTCAACTATGGAGTCAGAGATAACATTTTTATGTTTAAATGCACAAAATTTGCAGGCATTCTTTTTTATAGACTAAGAAGCCAAACCTCTGTTTTCTTTACAAACTAAGAGTTTTTTAGAAAATGACATCAAAGTTGAAGATTGGGTCAAATTTTAAAAAACCAACTATTAGGGAATATTTGAGAATAGATGTAATACGTTTATAGTAAAACAGAAAATACTATTCAATTCCATATTTGGTGGCCAGATCACCATTCCTTTATCTAAAAAGTACCCCTTACCCACCAGCAGCATCCTGTCCGTTAAAACAGGACAGGGGGGACCAGCACTGAATCCGAACTTTCTTCTCCAGGAAAGAATTTCGGCAGCACTGGGAGGGAGAGGGTTAGTTTCTGTAATTACTAAATTTTTCCTTTTTATGCTTGTTGTTTCCTCCGCCTACTGAATTCATTTGCTATGGAGGAGACTGTAAAAAAATATTTTTCTAATGTATTTAACCCCTTAATTGTCTCTGTTTTCATCTTGTGAATGTATCAGACGGGATGATGAGGAGGCTAAAAGCACTTTGCAAAACATTACAGTGTATAATGCTAATACTTGCTAAATCACAAAATCTCGATTTAACAAACTGTTTCTGTAGTTCATATAAAATTATTGTAGTTTATTTAACTCCATTGAAGTCAGAAAAAAATTCAACAAAAAACATTAATATTTGCGAAGCAGACGAGAAGTAGAAAGATTACTTACTTTAAAATTTGTACTAAATTTCTTAAATTCTTCTATTTCATCTGTTCGGCCTGAAATGAGAACAAGAAATACATAAAATCCAAACATAATCCTCAAATCACCTTTATTTAGAAGCACATACTATACTTGTCATATCTCAATAATAGTTGAGATCTGTATTAAGAGATGGCAGCACCATACACGGACAGTCTGGAATTGTAAGGTATCGCATGTTACCAGAGTATTACATGCAGCTGTAAAATGTGACTTGTTCGGAAAGCTGTGTTGAGCAGCTGTTGTATATAATGTATATAATAAACTATAAGTAATATCATAGTTATGCATTCTTCCTTAGTTAAGAGTAATTAGTTATATAATAAGAAAACGGCATTATAAAAGTGGCGACGAGGATGGGATTTTAACCCAAAGTGAAATGTTGTGAAAAAAAAAATTTTTTTTTTTGAAAGAGAAAAAGAAAAAGTGGCACGGAAAATGGCCGAGAAAGAAATAATTTCTCTGGGACACTTGGAAGAATATAATGCAAATGTTCCTTGGACTATTTACGTCGAGAAAATTGATTTTTATTTCTCAGCAAATAGCATCAAAAATGATGAAATGAAAAAGAACATATTATTAAGCTCTGTGGGAACATCTACGTTTGCTATTTTACGTGACATAATTGTTCCGAATACGCTGAAAGAAATCAGCTACGAGGATCTTTTAAAGAAAGCTAAAGATCATTTTTCACCACGCCCGAGTGAAATTGTGGAACGATTTAAGTTCCAGAAACGACTAAGGAAGCAAAGAGAAAATATAGCCGAGTTCGTACGAGATTTACGCCGTTTATCCGAACATTGTAATTTCAGAAATACGCTGAATGACCGCCTCCGTGATCAGTTGGTGTTTGGGATTCAAGATGAAAAGATACAGCAAAAATTACTGGATTCCAGAGACTTAACGTTCCAAACAGCGATAGAAATAGCTGAGTCTTTCGAGAGTGCTGAAGCTGGAGTAAAATCCCTACACATTGGAGATAATACAACTGTCAATCAAGTGCGTGTTTCTAAAGGAAAGAAATCGAAAGTTGATAAGTATACTCATGCACCTAAGCCTAAAGAAGATAGATTCGCGCCTGAGAAACCGTGTTATAGATGTTCTAAAAATCATAACCCCAAGTTATGTCCTTTTAAATCTGCAGAATGTCATTATTGCCATCGATTAGGTCATCTTAAAGTTTGTTGCAGAAATCGAAAATTTGGAATGAAAAGTGAGAAACCTTTTAAGAACAGAAAAATTAAAACTGTTCAGGAAGAATACTGTTTAAATTTTATGAACGACAATTCCAATAAGGTGTCATGGATTAAATCAGTTAAAATAAATGGTGTAAATATACAATTTGAAATCGATAGTGGTGCGGCTCATACTATCGTAAGTAAAAGTGTTGCTCATAAATTGTTCTCAGGTAAGCTGCCTTTAATTAAATCTAATATTAAGCTACAAACTTATATTAAAAACTCCTTAACTGTTTTGGGGGAATTAAAAGTAAATGCTGTTGTTAATGAATATTGTATACCTGATTTAAGAATGTTAGTTATTAAAGAGGAGGGTCTGAGTCTAATCGGAAAAACTTGGTTAAAAGCATCAAAATTATTTTGGCCTAATATAAATATGATTAAAAGCATTTCGAAAGATGATTTAATTAGAAATTTTCCTAATGTTTTTGCTGATGGGATCGGAACAATCAAGGGTCCTCCCGCGTCAATAAAATTGAAAAAGATGCAAAACCAGTTTTTCTGAAGTCTCGACCTGTTCCTTTTGCTTTAAGAAAAGCTACTGATGTTGAATTGGAACGATCAACTAATGAAGGTATTTTAAAACCTGTTGATCATTCAGAATGGACTAGTCCTATAGTAATTGTTCCTAAGCCTAATGGTTCTGTTAGAATATGTGGTGATTATAGAGCAACAGTTAATTCTAATACTGAAAATGACAATTATCCTCTTCCTAGAATGGAAGAATTATTTTCTAAATTATCAGGTGGTAAATTTTTTACTGTTTTTGATTTAAAAGATACATATTTATAACAACCTGTAGATAAAGAAAGTAGTAAGATTTTGACTATAAATACACATAAAGGTTTGTTTAATGTGTTACGATTAGCATTTGGGGTAAAATGTGCTCCTGGTATGTTCCAAAGAAAAATTGAACATATTTTAAAAAAATTTGAATATGTTGGTGTATTTTTAGATGATGTAATCATTAGTGCTAGTAACGAATCAGAACATTCTGAAAGAGTCGAAAATGTTCTGAAATGCTTTTCTGAGCATGGTATAAGATTAAATGAAAAATTAAAATTTATGGTTTCGGAAGTTTCTTATTTAGGTCATAAAATATCTCAGGAAGGAATTAGACTTATTCCAGAAAAAGTTAATGCTATTTTGAATGCTCCTATTCCAAATAATGTATCACAATTGCGTTCATTTTTAGGCTTAATTTCTTATTATAGAAACTTTCTGCCTAATATTTCAGATGTTTTAGAACCTTCACATAGATTATTAGATAATAATGTAAACTGGACATGGTCAGAAAAGCATGAAAAAGCGTTTCAAAAAGTTAAACAATTATTATGTACATCTCCTGTTTTAGAATTATATGATGTAAACAAAGATATAGTTTTAAACTGTGATGCTTCTGAAAATGGCATAGGGTCAGTTTTAAGCTACATTGTTGAGGGTAAAGAGAAACCTACTGCTTATGCTTCGAGAACTTTAAACAAACTGAAAGAAATTATGCTATGATTGATAAAGAAGCTTTATCTGTAATGTTTGGTGTCACTAAATTTCACCAATATTTAGCTGGAAAAAAATTTAAAATTATAACAGATCATAAACCTTTAATTTGATTATTTGATCCTATAAAAAAGGTACCTGATACATTATCACCTTGTTAAAAATTTTGGAAAAGGGGAGAAATGGGTAAAAGGAAAAATTATGAAATTATTGGGGAGTAGATGGGTTTTAGTAAATAGATGTGATGAAGTAATGTGTAAACGTCACGTTGATCAGTTGAGACGTAATAAAGAGATAAGTTATGAAATACCAGAGAGAGATATAGAGATAAATCGAAAGGATAAACTAATGTCAAACAAAGTTGAAAATATGGGACATAGCGGTAAAAATTACAGTAATTATGATAGGTATGAAAAGGTTAACCAAAACCATTTTTCGGGAATTAATGGAAAAATAAAAGAACAGCTTAATAATGATGATAATATTGAACCAAGCCAATCTCAGCCTTCGCGTGATATTGTGGCAGGTACGGTTGTAAGTAATAAAAATGATGTTACGACAGATAAAACTGTAAAAGACAATTTGACTAAAAACAATGACGAGGACTGTCAGAAAAGTGCTCCAGTTCGAAGAAGTCATAGAACAAGGTTGCCTGTAGTTCGTTTGAACTATGAGGGGAGGGGTGTCATATCTCAATAATAGTTGATATCTGTATTAAGAGATGGCAGCACCATACACGGACAGTCTGGAATTGTAAGGTATCGCATGTTACCAGAATATTCCACACAGTTGTAAAATGTGACTTGTTTGGAAAGCTGCGTTGAGCAGCTGTTGTATATAATGTATGTAATAAACTATAAGTAATATTATAGTTATGCATTCTTCCTTAGTTAAGAGTAATTAGTTATATAATAAGAAAACGGCATTATAAAAATACTCTTAATTTTATTTGAGATGTTAAAATTTTACTTATCATCTTAGCTATGATTTTAGCACACAAAATATTAAAATTAGGCTTAGATTTTAGAAATCAAACTACAATAGAAAGATTTATCCCTAAAAAGGAGTATATATTTTAAAAAAAGTTTAAAATATTCAGTTCTTTATGAGATGTTTTAAAAATAAGAATACATTCTCGCTTTTCAATGCATTAAATTTACTGAATTTCACTTTTAAACGTGTCCAGTGATAACTTTTTTTTATTTAATTATTTATATGGCACATTGGAGGTCCCTACACCCTTTCTGACACTTGAACGTACTGGAACAAAAAAAAATTTAAAAGACGCCTACGGACAAATTTAAAAGTGAAATTCCTTAATCCTCTTGCTGTACGTGTGCATTCCACGATTTCCACGGGCAACGTAAAAGTAGCAAAATTTGCACAACCCACAATTTCCGCAATCTTTTTTGTTTATGATCCAATTCTATATTAAAAAAAGGAACTCTTTAAAATATGTAAAAAAAAAATTGTAAGAGTTAAAATATATGTAGATTTGAAATATGTAATAAAATAAATGTACAAATTTTGAACCTATTTTGATAAAAAAAAAAAATAATAATAATAAAATAAAAAATTACACAGCAAGAGGGGTCAAAAATCAAAAAGGGTTGGGCCTGAAGCCATCGGATGACGGTTGCAGATTCAAGCTCGGTGGCAGTCGTGGGTGTGCCAACCATCACAGGATTCATGTTCTGTGCACCCATTTGACGTTCTTGCACCCTTTCCTGACACATGACTGGACCAAAGGAAAAAAATTGGGAGACATCATCAGACAAAACCAAAAGCAAATTTCTTCAAATTAAAGACATTGAAAAGTGGGAATGGTTCAGCTTGGTGCACTGAAGCCATCAGATGACCATTGTGGCTTTGAGCTTAATCTCATTTAGACAGACACTAAAAAAGGAAACACGTTTCACCCTTTTCACTTTCACCTACAAAGCTTAGCAGGGGTCGATGAAGGTTTTTATTCTTGGGGCCCACTTTGTGAAAAGTAAAAGTTATTTTTGTGAATTTTATAATATTTTTAACTAACCTAATATTTTTTTTTAATTAACCTGCCCCCGACTCGACACGACTTGGGTCGTGTGCAGGAAAAATCAGGTTACCCGACCCGATGCAGGACTCTACACTCAAGTCAAAAAAATTTCCCTGACAACAATTAAATTTGACCCCGAAGGGGGAGCTAGGTGTGCCCCCCCCCCCTTCTGGCGCCGCCCTTGGGTGAGAGTTTTATAGTTTTTTTTTTGTTGTTGTTGGCAACTGCTATAAAGAAAAATATTTATTTTTTTCCTTTCATTGTTGTGTAAGAGCTGGTTTTATCAGAATCTTGTTAAGAGGGTATTCAAAATTTTTAACCCTCCCCATTTCCATTCCCTTGGGCCGATTTTGCCCATTTTCAATCCCCGCCGAGATATTGGCCATCTCAAAGTTGTTGGAGAGTTTGAAGACGATCCATGCATAATTGCGACTTTTATCGTGTGGACAAAATTTAGTACATACACATACTTGCCAACTAAATTTCGGTAAAACTCAGAAGATTTTGGACAAAAAATCAGAAGAAATCAGAAGATTTTCGTGAAAAATCAGAAGAAATCAGAAGATTTTTTAAGTTTTATAACACTTTCAGTAAGGACTAAAAAACAACTGAATCCTTATAAATAAACAAATTTGAAAGAGAAACTCAAACAAAATATTCACTAATTTGCAATTATACAATATATATATTATGATAAAAAAAAATAACTTTAATATATTAAAAATTACAATTTTTTTTTTTTTTTCTTTTGAACATTCATAGATTTCCTTACCTTTCACATTAAAATACACTTAAAACTTCTGCCTCCTAACATCTTTTTTTTTTTAGGGTGATGAATAAAAAAAAAATCAAATTCACAGAAAATTTTCTGAAAAGTTATAGCAGGGGGGGGGGGGGGATCCACTACCGACACTAGCTATGCGTTTTTTCTGCGGCCCTTTGACGAAATTCGTGATCTTTTGGGAAAATTTGTGGGCGTTTTCGCGATCTTTTGACGAAATTTGTGGTTTCTTCGCGATATTTTGACAAAATTTGTGGTTTCTTCGCGATCTTTTGACGAAATGTCCCGTTTTTTCGCGATCTTTTGACGAAATGTGCCGTTTTTTCGCGATCTTTTGACGAAATATGCCGTTTTTTTTCACGATCTTTTGACGAAATGTGCCGTTTTTTCACGATTTTTTGACGAAATGTGCCATTGTTTCACGATCTTTTGACGAAATGTGCCGTTTTTTCGCGATCTTTTGACGAAATGTGCCTTTTTTCACGATCTTTTGACGAAATGTGCCGTTTTTTCGCGATCTTTTGACGAAATGTGCCGTTTTTTTCGCGATCTTTTGAGAAAATTTGCCGTTTTTTCGCGATCTTTTGACAAAATTTGTGTTTTTTACGCGATTTTTTGACGAAATTGGCGATTTTTCTGCAAACGATAGGCAAAATTTATTTTTTTCGGCGAACATTTGTCGAAATTCGCGATATTTTTTATATCCGAATTTTCGAATTGGTGAGATTTTTCTTCAATTTTCAGAAATGAATGCCTTATATTTTCGGAAAATTTGGACCAGAATCACCCCTACGCGTTGTTTACGCAATCTTTTCACGAAATTCGTGTCTTTCCCGCGATCGTTCGGCGAAATTTGGGTTTTTTCCGGCGATCCTTCGGTGAAATTTGCGTTTTTTTCCGCGATCTTCTGACGAAACACGCGCTTTTTCCGCGATTCTTTAACGGAATTCACGTTCTTACGCGTTTTTTTTACGGAAATAGTGTTTTTACGCAATCTTTTGACGGCACTTTTTTTACCCGATCTTTTGACGAAATTCACGTTTTTTCGCGATCCTTTCACGGAATTCTTGTTTTTACGCGCTCTTTTGGGGGAAATTCTCGTTTTTTACGCGATCTTCCGACGACATTTGCGTCTTTCCCGCGAACATTCGGCGAAATTTCGGGGTTTCTCTGCGATCCTTTGACCAAACTCGTGTAAAAAGCGTAAGAAAAGGCCGAAAATCTGAAGAAAATGACGAAAAGCGGAAGACAGTGCATTACGCGCGTAAAATCGGAAAACATGCCGATTTTTCGGAAGAATTCTGAAAAAATCGGAAGAGTTGGCAGCTATGCATACATATACATATACATTATATATATATATATAAACTTTTTAGGTGGGGGTGGTTTTGGGTTCCTGGGGGTCATATAATGAAAAGTTATGAAGGAATTTTTCAAAAGTCGCACCATGGTAACGACTGCAATAGGTAGTATTTCTTACGAAATCTACCTAAAAGAGCTAGCATGAGATAACCAGGCGGCAAAGAGAGACAATCGAATGCAAGTAAATTGTGACTGTACCTTTGTGTTTGGAAAATTTCTTTTCGTTCTCTCTCCTCCTCTCTATCCTGGGTGGCAACGTCTGAGTGGAGTACATGCTCATTGGAACATGCTTGGAAGAAGGAACCTCAGGAACATTCGGACATTCTAGCAAGAGCGTGCCACTTTCGTTGACTAAAGGAACGTCTGGAACTACTGGAAAGTGACGAATCAAGACACATTTAGGATGCAAGTCAGAAAATAACAAATAAGTATAAAAGTAAAAATAATTTTTTTAACAAACACTCTTTTCTAAGCATTCCATGTCTCACCTCATTATTTCACTTCGATCCACTTTTTTTCCCGAAAATTCACATTCATTGGGCGTGAGCTGATTATGAAAAACCCACAATCTTTTTTATGCTTAGTAGAAAACACAAGCAAATGAATTCATTAGAAAATATATAATTTTGGCTCTGTTTTTTTTTAACAACAGGGCAGAAAAAATAAAACATTTAAACTATATATTTAGAATTTCTAAATTGATAACCGTAAATTAATATGAAACTATTAATTCATAAAAGTGTGATTTTTTTTTTTCATATTATAGCCTTTTTTTTTTTAATATATATAATTTATTTTCCCCTTTAAGCCTTTAAAATGTTTTATTGTAGCAGTTTCACAGCAATTCGGTCTATTTTTGCGAGCCTGTATGGCGGCATCGATTGTTGTTTCAACTCGTACACAATTGAGTCAGAGAGAATAAATATTCGGCGATGGATTACCTAATGGAAAAATACCTTAAAATGAATGCAGTAATTTTATAATTAAGATCTAAAGCTATCAAAATGTTGTGCCATCATCAGAAACACACCTGTGAATGTCATTCTAATAATTCTAACCTATGGGTTGAAATTCCATCTTTACACGCAAAAACTAGGTTGAGTTAAACAAGAAAAATCATGTGTTAAGCATAGATTATGAAACACTTTACAACACTTCCTTCAGGCTTTAACAAAACGTCGTTATTTAGGGAAATAAGGTATATAAGAGAACTAAGTAAATATTTTAGAAAACGCATGAAACATTTAAAAAACTGATTTCAGCAGTTACCGTCCATAGCCAAATATGTATTCCAATTCTTTTGAACAGCCCTGTATTGCATCTGTAGGTTGATATATATACTATATAATGGTAAAATTTAGTTTAGCAAAAAAAAAAAAAAAAATGCATAACAGGCTGAAATTTCTCTTTACGCAATTTATACTAATAGATCAAAACATACTTGTATACATTTGTACAGCCCTGTTGTTAACCTAGTAACTTTATTACACGCCACTATTTAGCTAAAGTTTAATTCAAAGTAAAACACTCTTAAAACTACTGAAATCACATTTCCAGAAATTATCATTTATAGGCAGCCATGTATCCAATTCTTTGAGTGACCCTGTATATCCTTCTACAAACATTTGTTAGTAAACCAAATGCAGTTCCATGTAAAAATGCATAACTCATTTAAAAATCACCTTTAAGTAATTTGCAATCATAACCAGTAACCATTATGAATTATTTTTATAGCCCTGTATATGAATTACAGCTTTTATACACACCATATACTATGCATAAATATAGTGAAACATGAAAGCACATATCATAATTAAAAATGCATTTCCAGCAATCATCGCTACTATCTTCGGATAGAATATAGTATCTGAAATCTTTTGTGTGGCCCTGTAAATGCTATGCACTGCGTATTATACATGCAATAAGTAAAAGTAAACCTCAGAGACGTATATCAACTTCATTATACATGAAATAATTTAACATAATTAAAATACACCACAAGCAATTGCCTCCACCCCTATATCGTTATGTAACGGAATTCTTTTGTGTGGCCCTGTAAATGAATAATAATTATTCTTTGCACCGCATATTTTACAAAATGCATATTTTAGTGCACTTGATAAATGCATATCAATTTTATTATGTTTGAAAGCATGTAACATCATTAAAAATCATTTTAAATGATTTTTTCCCATAGGCCTTAATGCAATGGAAAACTTTTGACTGTCCCTGTAAATGAACTAAACATGCTAGAAACTTTATTTGAAATAGGGATCGTGCTAGGGTAGAGGTCACTAACATCCAAAATTTTAAGAACGATCTCCGAGTATATTTACGAAAGTTGGAGCGCGGACAGGCGGCCAGACAAACCGAAGTCATAAACACTTTTCAACTTTGTTGGAAAGTGTTAATAAAACAGTGCAAAAAGAGGAAATTATGCATGAAGAAAAAAATAAAGAAAATTTTCGCAACATTTAAACATGGATTCTGTAAACTATATTGTATTCATTTCAATTGCTAAAAAGGTGCCAATTAAAACTTTAAAACCAGTAAAAATATTAACGGTAGCTATCAACAGATTTGTTTTCAGAAAAAGCATGGCTAACCAGGCTGCCCTACCGAAAATAACGCATGTTCTCCATTTACGTATAAAATTTCAACCTACAGATTTTTTGTAAGACAAGCTTTTCTAGTAGGCACTGAAAATAATTTGCATAATGAATTGGAAACTATTTGCAGAATAATAATGGTTTTAAGGTAAAACTTATTAATAAATGAATCGTGGATATTGCCAATAATAAGAAGCCTGAACGTAAATTGGATTTGCAAATATACAAACTTCATGCTGTTCAATACTTTCCAAGCTGTTTTGAGAAATTAAAATGCAGTCTTAAGCGTTTCAATATCTGCTTAGTAGCCAAACGACCTCCGAAATGACAGAATATCATTTGCACTAAAATTGAGTGAATTCCTTTTGAGAATGACTCGGGAGTTTATGAAATGCCATTTATGTGAGCAGACGGATCCAAGAACTACTACATTGATACAGGACAAGCAGGAAATTTAAAGATAGAAAAAAGGAGCCTGTAGCTGATGTTAAATAGAAAGGGAAAACCACAGCCCTATCAAGAAGAAACCATCCAAATAAATTTCGAAGACAGTAAGGTAATTTTCCCCTCCAGTCTATACTATCCATCCATTATAAAGAGAAACCATAGAGATTGTAACACGCAAATATTCAATAGGTAACGATACAGCATCCTTCAACATACCAAAATGATGGCTCAAGCAACTCAATGGTTACGAAAATAAAATAAGCATCCAAGTAAACTAAAAATGATGTGCATAATACGAAAGAATATGTGGAAATTGGAAGGATGGCATTTCATAGACTGTGCCATTTTAGAATTTTTATTTATTTATTTATTTTTTAAATGACTCAGGTAGAGTCAAAACATGTCAACTGTCAAAATAAACGTATTTTTACTGGTTTTAAAGTTTTAATTGACACCTTTTAGCAATTAAAATCAACATAATATTACAAGGTGTTAGTTTGCTATATAAACTATATTGCTTTGAATATAAAATTATTTGCTAACGTAAAGTTGCTATATAAACTATATTGCTTTGAATATAAAATTATTTGCTAACGTAAAGTACGTACTGTTAAAATTGATATCCCTCACACATAATTAAAAGTTGAATGTTTTAGATGTAGAATTTTTGTAGTATTAGACCTTTTATGGAGATCTTTAAAGACGTTTCCTGAACCCTTAACTATTTAAATATACCAGATTGTTTTTAAACACCCCGGGTCCCAATATCCTTTTTTTTTTTTTTTTAACAATTGTTTTGACAAACTTTGTAACAGATATTTCATTTAGTTGATACAGGATTAATTATAAATCCTTGTTTGTTAAGACTTGTTTAGTTTGTTAATTGCCCACTTATTAAATGCTGAGCTAAGTATTTCTAGTCATATCTTACACTTATGTTTTTGTTCAATAAATGCTATTCTTAAATATAACTTTGGCTTTTATTCCTTCTACACATTTGCATACATACATATGAGGATGTGGGTTTCAAAACTCGCCTGATCCAGAAAATCAAATTTTGGGAAATTGCAAAAAACCTCTGACTGCATCCATTGGTTTTCATTGTAAACCGAAATTTTGCGATGCCAGAAATACACGATAAAACTAGTTTTTTTGCAGATTATGGGTTTTTTTTTTTTTTTTTTTTAATGCAGGTTGACTCATAAAATAGAATGATAAAGAAAACTCTATTTTTTTTAATTTTGGATGAGGCAAGTTTGGAAACTCATTTCCTCATATATGTTTGAATATACTTTCAGCTTGGATGCTGACTTAGGTCATCTTTTTTTTTTCTTCAGTCGGTTGGATTTTTAATCTTTCAGCATTTTAGGGAACTCCTGCTACTTTTAATTTTTAGCCAGGCATTTACTTACGTAAACGTTGGACATCCTATTTTAGTATATTCTCGGAGGTGTGGAGCTTATGGTGGGTGCAGCACATATTCCCAAAATTACGGTACTTGCAATAATATAATCAGAATGTTGTGAATTAGAATTTGTTAAATTTAGGTTCCTATTCAAACATTTTTAATAAGGTCCTATGTACATACATACAGTTAACAGTTTCCCCCAGACAGTTTCAGGAGGGTTCTGCACCCTGCCTGCCCTTAGATTTATAAAATAGCACCCCTCTTGCCCCTCATTAAAAAAATTAGCTCCCTTGTTGCCCCCACCTGAAAAAAGTGCCTTTACTCCTTTGTTTATTAAAAAATTTACTTGCAGAGTTAAAATTGACTCATTGCTGTCTTTAAAATAGTTTTCTGTCTATTAAATATTAAAAAGTAGTTTTAAAATTCAAAAGAATGCCTTTAAAAATTTCAAGAAATGCCCTTCGGAATCTAAAAGCGCCCTTTTCCCACAAACAGCACCCTGCCCTTTTTTAAACCTGGGGAAACTCTGCAGTTAATAATAATAGATTCCCTGGTGATTTCAGCTGTTATGTGACAGCTTTTTATTATTTTAAAATCATCCCATTTGTGAAAGATTCAGTTTGGCTATTGAAAAATTTTCTGAATTTTGCGAAAGGTCTTTAAAGGACTCAAGTTTATCCTAAACTGTTTAAACAGATCCTATTTTACAAGTTAACATTTTCATGTGGGACACTTAACATGAAAATAATATCCCATCAAAAACATCTCATGTAAAAAAAGCCAAGTCTCCTGACTCTTTGACCGTAAAAAGTTCTGAGATCATGTGTAGAGCCAAGCTTAGCTCTCTTATTAACTCTGATATTTTAATTCACAAATTACTCCTAGTCTCTACACCTTTAGTAAATGATTATTTTGTGACTTGGCAATGACGCAGTACAGGAAAGTTATTACATAAACACTTTATTTATGTTTTGAATTGCGATTAGATTATTTGATTAAGGCTGAATATGAAAGCAAGGGATAGAAGCCTGAAGGAGGGATGCACCGATTGGGGGTCTTTGTAAAAGAGGGGTCTGACTCGTATTCACGTTACATAGGAAGAAAATCACCCAAAACTCCAGACATCAAGTTTGACCAGTAGAGAGTTTTCGCATCCGGGCTTACAATGTAATGTAAAATTATTTCCATGCTACAAATACATATACGTTCAGTGCTCTTATAGAAACTATTTTATGCAAAACTTTATAAATAAAAGTTAACATTAAAATATAAACAACAGCCTTTACATTCTCGTGCTGCGTTATTGCCAAGTCGCAAAATAATCATTTACTAAAGGTGCAGAGACTAGGAGTAATTTGTGAATTAAAATATCAGAGTTAATAAGAGAGCTAAGCTTGGCTCTACACATGATCTCAGAACTTTTTACGGTCAAAGAGTCAGGAAACTTGGCTTTTTTTACATGAGATGTTTTTGATGGGATTTCACTTCCTTTTGTAAGGAGAAAGCCAAAGAAAGCTTTTCCAGTAGCGTTGATTTCAATTACGCTATCTTTAACTTCATAGACTTTATGGCTCCTGATTGCTTCGATGTTCCGCTTTTCCTAGAAAAGCGAATTGGCATGTGTGCTACTGTTTGAAATCCATTTCATTCAATTTTTCTAGTAACTATATTAGTTTTTGTTTCAATTTATCAGCTGTTCAATCAAAGTCCTCCAAAGTTAATTCTACTGTGCAGAGTCCATTTTATAACTTAGTCTGCTTCCCACTTCCCATTTATTTAGTTATAGCTCTCATAATGTTTTCTAAAGTGTTTATTTTAAACTGCAGCTTACCTCTAGACCTTTTTCGTCAGTAAGCTCCAATATTCATACCAGGGTGGGCAACAGAACAGCGCGAGACTTCTTAGCGAGTTACGTCTTCCCATTTCCGGGTGTGAATCGCTGTAACGTTTTAATGTGTGTTTTTGTTTTCGAAGATGGTTTTGACGATAGAGAGCTCTAGCTTCTTGGAGCTGTTGAGAACGAGATTTCTCTGAACGATTAGGCCTCTGCTTTTTGACCTCAATAGGTTTTCCAATTTTTTTCTGAAGCTGATTTCTCTCTGTGATAGGTATTCATTTGGAAAAATAATAGATTATTGCTAGCTGTTAAGAAGAGGAAGTAGAACATCAAAATGACCTCCTAAGAAACTAATCCCAGCTAATCCCAGTGTGCAACCACATACTCAACTACAGCACATCTGATATCATACGGCTAGGCTATGTTTCCTAGCACAGAAAAGAAAATATAGATAAAACAGATACGAACGATCTCCAGATGTAAGAACTACTCGATGAGGACTTTCTTCGCTGTGATCAAAATATAACATTTCAGTTTTTTTCCTTTCAAACTTTCTTCGATCAACAATGTCTTTCGTTGGAATATCATACAACTAGTGTAAATGCCCGTCCTAGGACAGTTTGTAAAAATTGTGTTTTTCACTTAAAATTTGAAAAACTGATAAAAAAAATAATTGACAATATGGAAGCGTTTAGATGAGCAAAGTTCGGCTAGTTTATGTTCTAATAAACACACAATTAGCTTTTACAATATTTCTGGGTAAACCAGATTTTCCGGCTAATATACTATAACAAAATTAAGATTTCTTAATAAAAGAAAAATTTAATACCTATGCAACAAAAGTGCGTAATTAAAACAGCCTGCTGCAACTATTGAAATAATACTATTTTTTTTTTTCATAACACTTTGAAATTGTATTTTTATCGTTTACCCCCCCCCCCCCTCCATTTTTTTTTCTTTTTTTTATGTATATAGATTAATAAATAAGTATCGCGGGTTGAATCCCATCCGTCCAATCCCCTAAGCTTCTGTCCTCCTGATACAAAGCTATAAATCGAAAATTATTAATTTTACTTTTCGTATAAATATTAATTTTTAGGGTTTCGTTCATCTGACGAAACCCTATTCGTCTCGCTCCTCTGTCTGTCTGTCTGTCCGTCCGTCCGTCTGTCCGTCACAGAGCCCGTTCTCAGAAACTATACATATTGGAGACTTGAAATTTTGCATACTTATAGATGAACACCACACATCATACAACAAATCATAAAATTTTTAAAAAGTCTTACATTTAACCTTTTGGGCTCCCACATGTATATTTTAAACAATTCATTCTAAGTGAGCCCCTAATTTGGTTGGAGGAGTGAAATTTTGCATACTTATAGCTGAATACCTTACATCAAACGACGAATCATAAAACTTTGAAAAAGTCGTACATTTAACCCTTTGTGCTCCCACAAGTGTATTTTAAACAACTCTTTCTAAGTGAACCCTAATTAGGTTGGAGGCGTGAAATTTTGCATACTTATAGCTGAGCACCTCACATCAAACGACAAATCATAAAATTTTGAAAAAGTCGTACATTTAACCTTTTGGGCTCCCACATGTGTATTTTTAAAAATTCTTTCTAACTGAGCCCCTTATTAAATTGGAGATTTGAAATTTTGCATACTTATAGGAGAACACCTGAGGCCAGGTGACAAATCATAAAACTTTGAAAAAGTCTTACGTTTAACCCTTTGAGCTACCACATATGTATTTTAAGCAATTCTTTCTACGAGAGGCCCTAATTAACTTGGGAGATATGAATTTTTGCATACGTATAGCTGAATACCTCAGACCACACGTCAAATCATAAAATTTTCAAAAAGTCTTATATTATTTACTCCTCTGTGCTCTAACTTGTATATTTTAAGCAATTTTTCTAACCTCCGCCCTTTTCACCCGGGGAGCACTTTTCCAACTTTTGCCGACACCCCTTTGACCATTCTTTCATACTATGCACCATAGCTTTACATATTTTAGTTCCACTTTTTACCGCCAGAGGCGCCTACTTATCTCGGGTGCTATGGGCCCAATCCCTTCGACTAATATATACACGGATAGTATGTAAAACAGAGTTTCGTTCGGATAGAGGTTTGTTTAGAATAGAGCGCGCCCCTGGTTGCGAAATGTGGAATTAGCAGATTTTTCAAAAGGATAAAGTGTTTTGAAAGGAATATTAAACGAAACTCTCTGTGCGATATGTGATCACACTTACCCACTTGTTTACTTTTAAAATATGGGATATGTTTTTTTTGTTGTTGTTGTTGTTGTTGTTTTTGTTTTTTTAGTTTAAATTTACATACACCTGTATATAGAAAAGGAAAATATAAGCAATGTGTAATTTAAAAATACGTTACAAAATGCCAGGATATTATTACGGGGTGGGGGACTAATCCCCTAAGCTTCTGTCCTTCTCATGCAAAGCTATAAATCAAAAATTATTAATTTTACTTTTCGTATAAATATTAATTTTTTACTTTTAAAATATGGAATATGTTTGTTTTTTTTTTTTTTTTTTTTTTTTAAGTTTAAATTTACATGCACCTGCATATAGAAAAAGAAAATATAAGTAATGTGTAATTTAAAAATAAGTACATACACCTGTATATAGAAAAAGAAAATATAAGTAATGTGTAATTTAAAAATAAGTTACAAAATGCCAGGATATTATTTCGGGGAGTGGGCGGGGGGGCGACTAATCCCCTAAGCTCCTGTCCTCCTGATGCAAAGCTAATAACACTTTGAAATTGTACTTTTATCCTTTACACCCCACCCCCCCCCACCCCCCTTCCTCCCACCTCCAATTTTTTTTTATATGTATCTCGATTAATAAATAAGTATCGCGGGTTGAATCCCATCCGTCTAATCCCCTAAGCTTCTGTCCTCCTGATGCAAAGCTATAAATCAAAAATTATTAATTTTACTTTTCGTATAAATATTAATTTTTTACTTTTAAAATATGGAATATGCTTGATTTTTTTTTTTTTTTTTAAGTTTAAATTTACATACACCTGTATATACAAAAGGAAAATATAAGTAATGTCTAATTTAAAAATAAGTTACAAAATAATAAGTCTAAAATATTTAAATTGATTACTTTTTTAAAAGAAAGTCAGTTTTATCAATTTTTTGCAGGGAAAAAAGGATATTTTTAAAAATACCATATCATTGTTTTCCGTGAATCACTTTATATGAGAAATAAATTAAACTTCCTTACATGTCGCAAAGAAAATTTAATATGATTGCAACATAATACTTGAAATATTCTCAAGTGACACTTGGCGATTTGTTTTGGTGGTGAAATGCGATATGCCCTCTGATTTGTTACGAAGAAGTGTCTGCCACTGCTCAATTATCAGGACTTGTAACCTTGAGAAGTAATCACGGGATTCTTGTTTCTTCTCAACCAATGGGAGAATGGAACCTTGTACCCTTGAGTCTCTTCCCTCGGAGACTGGTAAAATTGATGGATTCGCACCGCCCTGCGTTACACTGCCTTTTATTATATAGAGATTTCGCGTTTCCCTCCGTCACCGCGTCTTTTCAGCAATTTTGCAGATGCACACTGACATCTAGAATTCAGATTTTACACAATAAAAATCTGTGTTGCCAAAATTTGAAATTCAGTTATTCCTCTTTTTGATATGTAACACTTACAATCAAGTTATTTTTAGAAACAAGTAGGTGAAAAAATTTTACACTAAACATTCAAACCTTCATACTTTCGAATTTAAAGTAAATCGTAATAATTTTTTTATTTAAATGATTTTAGTACACAGTAGACCGAGCATAGCTCAGTAGTTTTTTTTTTGTTTTTTTTTTTAATATTTATTTGTTTTAGTAAACGTAGAAATGTGATAGATACTATACGCAAAACATCAATAAGTTGCGGAGAATATAGCAGAATTTTCATTAATGCGTCTCCTCTTAAGACGTATCTCCGGTTAATGCGGACAGTTTCATTTCTACATCATATTTTAATTAATGTTAAAAGCATCGTTTATTGCGGATTTCGGTTAGTACAGATGAAAAATGGCCTCCCTTGGAAGTCCGTTAATGGTTGTTCACTGAATATTCATATCTACCGCTCGTAGTCTTAGCACAGTTGAAAATGAAAAGTCAGAGAAAATGACGTCATAGTGGTGCAAAAGTGATGATGTTTAAGTTTTAAATATAAAAATAATTGATTTTTTTCGAATATGTCATTTTTTCTGGGGGAGAGGGGAATGTAGAATTTTGATTTTGAATTCCAAAATGATAATTTGAGTACCTAAAAAACAAAATTATACATCGCAGGGGAGTTTGTATTGCCATTAAAAAAATAAACTTTTTCTTTACGTATGCGATTATGTTAGTCATATCCTGAGTGCCACTCTCCATGTTTTATAAAAATTGAATTTATTATTCTTCAACAATTGTTGTCTACGTCAATAGTTTGGCAGCAAATGTGAGCTATTTTGTAAATATGAGGTAAGTTTGACAGCAAAATTCTCTTGCTTTTAAAACTGCTGCTAATTTTGTGGCATGGTCTATTGCCATTGCATCAAACTATAGCAATGTTTAAAATAATAAGATAGTGATGTTAAATATAGCAAAAGTATAAGAGCAGCTATCTATCAAGAAATGTTATATTATTAGCATATTTGCAGAATGTTTATAAAATATTTAAATTCACCAAATTAACATTTGGTAAAATAAATTTATTTTACTTGGGTACTATTTGATTATCCCGTCGATCAATTTCGCCAAACAATTCGCCAAATTATACAAATTGCCGTATTTTTATTTATAACGAATTATTTATAACGATTATTTATATAACGATTATTTATAAACGATTATTTATAACGAAAAAACAAATAAATTAATAAAACATTAATGATATTATAAGTAAAAAGTCGAATTAAAAATCATTTCATGACATAACAAACACGTGTATGGTGTTTAATGTCAAGTGAATGCGACATTTACGATCATCCATTATTGGCATTTAATCTTATAGTTTGGTGATAGTTTTTCGGTCGACGGGATAATCAAGTAGTACCTTTATCTGTTCTAGTCAATTAAAACGAATTTTACTGTATTCAGGACCCAGCTATTTCGTGCTTGATTTAGTATAGTTGATAAACCGATGGTTTAGTTGACAAACTGCATTTTATCGTGTTGATAATCAGTTAGCAACAGTATTGGCAAAAATTCTGATTACAGAAGATAAAAGATTTTCGAATTTTCCGAATTTTTTAATTTTTCCTTTCTTTGTATCCCAAATACTACCTTCTTACTAAATTTCAAATTTCTAGGGTTACAGGATGTACCTCAGATTTTTGATGATCGGTGAGTCAGTCAGTCAGTGTCGAAAAAGCGAAACTTTGATTTCATATATTTTCTGAACTAGAAAAGATAGAAACGCGGATATTTAAACATTTGCTTCTGCTTGAAGAGTACTTTTAGAAAAACAAAGTTTCAAGTTCCTGGGAAATTCCAGCGCAGGGATATGGGACTGTCAAAAGTACCCTGAGTTGCTTCCAGAAAAGGATGCTTACGGCTGTGCTTTCTCGACTTGGCAGGGTCACTGCCGTGCCCCCAGATAAAGAAAAAGCATCAGAATGTAGCCATTCTAAAATTTTTAATATACTTTTTTACAAATAAAATTTCAATTTTTCCAAGTTGGGGAACCACTTTGCCCTCAAAATTTCCAGTTTTTTCCTGGGAATTCCCATCTCTAGTACAAATAAGATATCATCTGATGTGCATTACCATTTCCAGCAGGACTTTTGAGGGCTGCTCCCATCTTTGGCACGTTCGGACAACCGGTCGACACAACTGGAAGAGAGGCCGGTTCTTCGAGGACAGGGAGCGAAGAGTACTGATTTGGAATGGTCGTCGAGGCGGAGTACACTCTGGTGCTGTTTGACGAAGACATGGGTAAAGATGCCGGGTTGTGTTGTTGCCTTCTGGGTGCGGAAGCATTGCGTCTTTTCTGGGGCAAAACATACCTGAAGGAAAACATTAATGTTCATTATACAGCTAAGATAAAATAAAGTTTACACCCTCAAATCCACGACTGTATAATGCACACTATATTTCAGATATAAAAGAAGTTTTTTTTTTTTTTTTTAACCAAGATAATGTAGACTTTGACTGTCATAAAAATTGACTGATTGGATGAATTTAAAAACTGCAGTTTTTAGAATGAAATGCTTTGTGTATATTGTAAGTAGACTACTATATTCTGAATGCATTCATTCATTAGCTAATAATAAGGAATTTCAGAATAGTGTCCCATCCAATCAAATTGATTCATTTTCATGCCAAAGTCACAGCGGTTAAAACATGTGGATGTGTACACATTGATTGGAATTACAAGTGATTGCCTCTCCAACTGAAGAAAATACTCAAGTAACTCCATTCTTATTGCCATTATTAGCACTATGGAAAAGACTGTAACGTGATTGTTGCCAAAGTAATCTTATCGATAGACCCACATGCTGATTGCCTTCAGAACATATTCAGTGCAATTAACATTTTTGCATTCATGTTGAATGAATGGCTGCAGTGACATAGCTCAAGTGAAGAAGTGTGTGTGTGTGTGTGTGGAGGGGGACCTCTAGTGTTTCTGTCTAAAGTAGGGTGTAAGAAAATCACAATTTTTTTTTTAAAATTCAAAAAAATCGATTTTTTTAAAATTTAAATCGTATTTTTATGATTTTTTTTCCCAGCGTTCAAATACTGAATAGCTACCAAGAGTTTTAGGTTTCCAAAACAATTAAACCACTAATTGCTAACATAATCTATGTTTTTACACTTTAATTAATTATAAAGTTATAATTATTAGTTAGCAATTGCAGAAATTATAAAAACTGCAAATTAGTAGTTTCATTAGTTAGTATCATACAATAATGCTATATACATTAATATTGTAATAATTATGTAAAACTTTATTAACCGTCTTACTGCCGCAAACTGATATATTCGTTCACTAAGCTGTAGGTTTCACTGCAATATAAGCATTATTTAAAGTAATATAATTCTACATATATAATCCTGTTTTAAATAATTAAGTTATGATTAATACTCTCGAGGCTTACATACCTACATGTAATAAAAAAATTTATATCATATTGGAAAAAATTCTTTTTTTAGCATTTTAAAACTATTACAGAGAAAACAACATCACAATTCTGCCCTTTTGCTCGGCGGTCAGGGGTATAATACTAGTGGTAGTAAAAGTAGTAGTAGTAAAAATACTAGTGATATTTAACATTTATTAAAATTATTAATAACTGAATTTAATATAAACTACTTCAAATTAGTAATTATTAAACAATTAACTCCCTAATTAGGAACATATTGTACATTTTTAAGCTTTAATTATTAAAATGATAATTAATGATGCAATATTCATTTTAGAAGCAAAAAGGGGCACTATTTCATGAGGAAATACATTAGTAATGTGTTTAGTAATGATATAAGAAAAAAAATTATAATTCTTAGTATGATAAATAGTGTTCTTAATTTTTAATAATTTTATGAATCACAATTTGAAAAATACAATTAAATAACAACATGTTTTAATAATATCCTGTTTTTTCTAAAGAAACAAAGTTCTATTATTTTTGCAAGATCTTGGGCACATGAATTTTGAAATACTGTTGAATGGGAAGTTTCTTACAAGAAGTCTCAGGCTACAACTAGAGGTGAACTTTTTTTTTTTTTTTAAGGCAGGGTGTGGTACCCTTAAAAAATGGCCTAGAAGAAACAGAAAGTAATTACAGAATTAATAAAAACTGCAAATAAGTAATTTCATTAGTAGCACAAATAAATAACAAAACTAACAAATATTATTTGCAGCTCGTTTTGCATTTGTACTTAGAAAAATTACTCTTAATCACCAAAATCTAAACTTACACACATGTATGTGTTATGCTAACCAAAAAAATTATGAAAATGAGTTAAACCCATTCATACACGCATACAGAATAAATATAAGGATAGCCAGTTATATCTGAAATCCTCAAAATATTTATACAGCAGCATTATTACAACTCAGTGGGGATTATTAGCTTTCAATGGTTCAATTTTTTTTTCTTTTTAAGAAAAGTTTTGCTGCCTTTTCCATTCCTAATTATTTTTTTATTTAGTATATATAAGTTACAAAGTAAAAAAAAAAAAAAAAAACATTTATTCAACCTATACTGAAGAAGCTCTTGCTGTGCTTAACATTTTTATACTAATTAGTTCTTTTTCTCTTACGCATTCATTTACAATTTAGTTGTTGAGCATCTGTCACTCTTTCATTCTTTTTTGACTCGAGATTGCTATTAATTTATTATTACAAAAGTAGAATGGGAAACCAAGACACTGACTATTTATTCTTTTATTTTCAGAAGTTTAATACACTTGCTATATTAATTTTATGTAAAATAATGCATAAATTGATTACGTAAAGGAAATTATGACATTGCAAATTTTATTAGATTTAAATATCATTTTTAAATGAAAATGTTTTATGTTGGATAAAAACAGTGCTTTTTACAAATTTAACTGCTTTTAATTTTTTATAATACTCAGGAATTAAGCTTAGAAAACAGTTATTTAAAGCTCTTTTTTATTTATTCATAAGTCAAAATACCTGTAGAAACTTTCAAATTATGTTCATCTTAGATTTAAAAACTTTTTTTTGAATTTTTAACCATTTAAAAAATTTTTGATTTTAGTCAATGATTTTTTTTTTAAAAATCGATTCATTAAAATCACGATTTAAATCAACTGATTAAAATCGTTGACACCCTAGTCTAAAGTAAGGCAAAAATTTACATTTATTTTTACCTGATGGAAAATTGCCTTGCCGGTAATCAGGTCTGGCACCTGCAGGAAAGCAATTTCTGAAAATTTCGGCATATTGCCAGTGACCCTAATCCTCAGACTCTAAAACCACCTTCCATTCAAATGTGAAATTTTAGATACACAGTGGCGGAGGGAAAAAAAAATGGATCACCTAGAAAAATACACTTTTTGCAATTTAAAGCACTATTTTGTTTGCCAAAAATTAACTTAAATGCTCCGTAGCAACACATAGCATCATTGCAACATACAACAATTACGAAGCAATGCAGCAACCAGTTTTCACAAACAGTGTGTCAAAATAAGAGATGGGCATTTTTCATGATTCTTTTATGCTGAGAAAGAATAGGTTCCACGCTTTCAATTGACACCGCAGAAAAAAAGTATGACAGTTGCTTTAAATGCAGAAGGGTTTTTGACAAGTGTAATTACCCCGGTAGCAGAAAGTTCAAGATGGGAAATGGACATCACAGATTTTCTTTTCTGTTTTGCAGATTCTTTTTGTATTGAACCTTTATTTTGCTTTATATTATGTTCAGCTCTTTAATATTTAATACAAAAACTTAAGATTATTAACAATTAAAATGAATAAAGATGTTCAAGGTAAGTGATTGTTTGATTAATTAATGCTTCAATTATAAAATATTTCACCTGAGATAATTATCCACCCCTGAACTACACTATATGGCCAATGATGATGGGTCACTTGTGATTTTAAAAGTTTTGTTAAATATCTAGAAAAATACATGAGGAATTATCCTGAAACTCCAGGTGTGTAAACAGAATAGTATAGGTCACATATTTCAACAAAGATTTTTTCGCGAAACCCCATATAGGGGGCCGTCAACAAATTGAAAAAGAATGAATATCTTTCGGTTAACCCTGTAAAAACTAATGTAGCAAAAGTGTTCAAACTGTAGAACAAGATTAAGAGGCTTATTATAATAAACTGCGTTCCTTTTTATGAGGATAGCATGTAATACTAAGTAGAGAAATTAAGGTTTTTATAAAAACAGTCCCAAATTTTGCCAATTTTTCTGCTTATAATTTGCAGAGTTCTTAATTATATAAAGAAATGTTCTTTTCAGAAAATATGACAAACAACATTGTACACCATACCCCGTAATCAGAATTAAAAAATAATAAAAATTGGATGAAGAATGAGCTGATTTACTAAAAAATGTTTCACTGTGCATGCAATCAAAATATAATGTGCATAATGTATTAGCTTAGTACATATAGAGAGCAACTTTTGTGAAAGTCTCAAAAATATAGCTTGAAAATTCTGAAAATTATTGTCGATAGAATAAGCTGGAAATCCGTTGTTTCCGAAAGGAAGCAAAAAGTTGAGGAACTGTATCCAAATATCTGTTGATTAGTGCCAAGATAGTGTACACAATATTGCACGTACTACTCTATTTGGATACAACCCCTCATCTTTTTGCTTCCTTTTGAGAACAACGGATTTCGAGCTTATTCTATCGACGATCATTTTCAGAATTTTCAAGCTATGATTTTGAGACTTTCACAAAAGTTGCTCTATATATGTACTAAGCTAATACATTATGCACATTATATTTTGATTGCATGCACAGTGAAACATTTTTTAGTAAATCAGCTCATTCTTCATCCAATTTTTATTATTTTTTAATTCTGATTACAGGGTATGGTGTACAATGTTGTTTGTCATATTTCCTGAAAAGAATTTTTTTTTATATTAAAAACACTACAAACTATAAGCAAAAAAATTGGCAAAATTTGGGACTGTTCTTATAAAAACCTTAATTTCTCTACTAGTATACATGCTATCTTCATAAAAATGAACGCAGTTTATTACAATAAGCATCTTAATCATGTTCTACAGTTTGAACACTTTTGCTACATTAGTTATTACAGGATTATCCAAAAGATATTCATTCTTTTTCAATTTGTTGACAGCCCCCTATATGGGGTTTCACGAAAAAAATCTTTGTGGAAATATATGACCTATACTATTCTGTTTATGCACCTGGAGTTTCAGGATAATTCCTCATGTATTTTTCTAGATATTTAACAAAATGTCTAAAATTACAAGTGACCAATCATCATTGGCCATATAGTGTATCTGTTGCAGACACTTTGAGAATTTACTGCTAGTCAGGTATAGGTGCAGATTCCCATAATAAAGAAGGAGCCAGTGGCTCCTGAACCTAAAATATCCAGTGACTACATTGTGCAACAAACATAAAAACAATGGCGTTTGTATAGAAAAATACCTAAACGAAAAAACTTAGGAATTCAAAGTAAAATATAATTTATTTAATATACACACATTACAACAAAACACAGACTAATTACATCAAATGTGTATATTTAATTTAATCATAAAATTCTTGAAATTTTAATTAAGTATAATATTCTTGTACCATTTAAATGTATTCATAATACTGATTATAGTTTATTTCTATTTATTTGGTATATATATGAAAAGCATTCTCTTTCACTTCTGTGAGTTTTTTCACAGTATAATTACTACATTTGTAGATAAATTCCAAATATTAGAATATAAACAAAGAAATGGTCAATAATCTTCATAACCCTTGGTTCCAACCTGTGCTGATTAGAAGGAGTATATTGTGCATACATATATAAAACTTTTTGCAATAACTAACTATAAATCATATGAAAAATCAACAATAGAAAAAGGAACTGATAATTATAATACAATATAAAAATGTATATCCAATAATCTAAAATGTATAAATTGAAAAAAATAAATAAAAGATTTAGGAGAAAAAATTACGAACAGAAGTAAAACAAAACTTTATATTGCAAAAGATTTTATGAATGGCAATATTCCATACTATAAGTAAATCATAACTAATTCCATTGGAGCAGATAAATTATTTTACTCAAATTGCCTGATCTACTATGATACCACATGAAAAAGAATTTTATTTAACCGAACAGAAAAATAATAGAAAAACTGTAGACCTTATGAACAGAGTTCGAATTTAGCAGTCATTAGTCATCAAATGCAACTGAATTATTGCATTTGACGACTACAAAATTATTCTCGGTTGAGAAATTTTATGCCTATTTTTTTTTCAATAACATTCATTAACTATTGTTTTAATGGTTAACATTACATAACACAAAATAGAAGACACACACACACACAAAAAAAAAAATGCACTTTTTGATTTTATGTTACTAGATTTAATTGTAGATTCTTTCTTTTTTTTTTTTTTTTTTTTTTTTTTTTTTTACTAAATTTAATTGTAACTATCAACACTGGATAAAATTTGTTTTTGTTTTGCTAAGAAGCTAATCAACTTCTAATTTTGTTTTACATGATTAAGTGTATTTTTCTATTAATTTCTAAAAATAGCAATAATTAAAAATGCTTTACATCAGTATTACAGTTGCTTCAATTATTATAATCTTGAAGATTAAGAACTTCAATAATTTTAAATAAAAACAAGTACTATTTGTGCTTTTCTAAAAAGTAGCATTCAATATTGCAGTAATGTTAAAAATGAATTTTACAAATTTCTACTAAAAACTTTAATTTGATGCCAAAGATTTTTACAGCAGTCGCCATTTGACGCCTACCTTTTATTTTTCAATTTCCATCACTGCTTATTAACCCTTAAATGCCGGGTGTTGCTTTTCGGCAACATACCCAATTTAGGCTCTAAAATACTATTAGAATAATATTGAAGCTATAATGGCTAATATTGCCAATAAAATACATTCTGAAAATATTATTCAATCGAATTTCAACATGTAGATGGCAACACTTGTGCTGTTTAAGAATAAAGACAGATCTATTTTTTCAATTGTTGCTACTTGTTCTTTTTGTTTTGTTTGGAAGCTTGTGGAATACCTATTTTGGTCTGCAGTGAGCAAGTAAAATTTATTTCTTATTATAGTTCCTAACATTCTTGTGTGCTTAATATTATAGAATTTTACCAAGGAAAATTATTTTTTCAATTAAACACCAGTATTGCCGATGAGTAACAAACTGTTTTTTAGCCATAAACTATACTTAAAACAAAGTATGATTTTTTAAAGTATTTTTCCCATGATTTATTTAAAAAATGAAAGCCGAAAAACATTGTTACAATGATTTTTGAAAAATCAGGCATTTAAGGGTTACAGTGCTTGTGATTCTGACAAGTACATGAAGCGATTGTAATATGTATAGATGTAGGATTTTGTCTTCTTAAGGATTCAATTGGGTTATAACTACAAATGAATGTATCGATCAGCTTTTCAATTTTATACATTTTTCATTCACTCGAACAAATAATATGCTTAGTAGATCACAGCAATTCAACGACAATGATAATATAATACATTTAAGTAAACAAAAATATTGGAATTCACCTAGAATTCTTGCTCAAATCTTTTATTTGCCATTTAACGGATCTTCAACATTCATATTGAGATAAAAACTATGGAACAGAACCTTTTCTTTTTTTAAATTTGCACATTTTGGGATTTCTCCATGCTCCGTGTGTTATGGTTTCTTTTTCATATGATATCATGTAATTTATTAATTAATTCAACCCTTGAGTTTGTTATGTTACATTGTTGAGGATATTTTTATGAATTAAATGGCTAAAATGGAAATGGGCTAGGCACATTTCAAGAAGACAAGACAATAGATAGAGTACAAACACTCTACAGTGGTATCCCAGAGATGTAAAACGAACAAAAAAAGATGGCGTGATGAAATCAGAATAAGTGGGTAAGTGTGATCACAGATCGCACAGAGGGTTTCGTTTTATATTTCTTTCAAAACACTTTATCCTTTTGCAAAATCTGTTAGTTCCACATTTCGCAACCAGGGGCACACTCTATTCTACACAAACCTTTATCCGAACGAAACTCCGTTTTACAATCTATATCTATATATATATATTAGTCGAGGGGATCGGGCCCATAGCACCCGAGATAGGTAGGCACTCCCTGGCGGTAAAAAGTGGAACTGAAATATGTAAAGGCTATGTGCACAATATGAAAGAGTGGTCAAAAGAGTGTCAGCAAAAGTTAGAAAAGTACCCACCGGATGGGGGGAGGTTAGAAAAATTGCTTAAAATACACAAGTTAGAGCCCGGAGGAATAAATAATATAAGACTTTTTGAAATTTTTATGATTTTTCATGTGATTGCAAGTGTTTTGCTATAAGTATGCAAAATTTTAAGTCTCCAACTTAATTAGGGGCTGAGCTAGAAAAATTGCTTAAAATACACAAGTTAGAGCCCGGACCGAAAGGATAAATAACATAACACTTTTTGAAAATTTTATGATTTTTCGTGTGATTGCAAGTGTTCTGCTACAAGTATACAAAATTTCAAGTCTTCAACTTAAATAGGGGCTCAGTTAGAAAAAAAAAGCTTAAAATACATAAGTTAGAACCCAGAGGGGTAAATATAAGACTTTTTCAAAATTTTATGGTTTGTCGTTTGATGTGAGGTGTTCAGCTATAAGTATGCAAAATTTCAAGTCTCCAACATAGTTTCTGAGAACGGGCTCTGTGACGGACAGACAGACAGACAGACAGAGGAGTGAGATGAATAGGGTGAACAAAACCCTGAAAATGGCTGGTGTTAATTCGATGGCTAAAGCACTAGGCATGAAAAAAAATGGGAAAATCTGGGGGAGACCTACATCCAGCAATAGATAGAAAACAGTTGTTATTGCAGCGAAAAAAGAAATGCTGAAAAATATTCAAACACATGAATTTTTGGACGTATATTTTTTAATTTGCAGGTTAAATTTCAGTAAAAATATTTGCACGCATGTACTTTTTTTATAACTGAATAAAAAAAATTATTTCTTATGGCGTTACGAGAATAGCAACTGTTGGGTTTATTTTACCCCTATGCATTATAACTTTATTGATTCCATTTTTTTTTTTTTTTCATTACATTTAAATAGAAAATATATTTTTATTTGAACGCATGGTGGTTAAGCATAAGTGTACATAAAAGTAAGGTTGAAAAGTTGCCGCCAGTGAAAATGACATGATCTTAGCTTGAAATGTATTTTTAAATTGATAAAATTAAAAAAAGTTTGATATGATTTGTACCCAGATGATGTAATTTTCACTGAGTTTTCAATTGTTAATTGTAAAAATTTGAAATGGGGCCTTTATTGACTCCTTCCTCTTGATTACACGTTAGCTTTTTTTTTTTAAACTAAAAAATATGTAAGATGAATTAATGTTTTAATAAATAATTCAGAAAAGTTGAGTTGAGGAGTGTTTTATTAGTTTTCTCATTAATTAAAATAACAGTTATGCCACTAAACGGTGACATTATAACATTAAAAGAAAAGCAAACAGTGAAAATGTTGTGATGCATAGTTCAGTGCAATAGATCAGTTTCAATTGGCATCACAAACGTTTATGCCGACAAGGATGGTTAAGAGAAACAATGTTAAGTGAATAAATATTCAAGGTTATTTTTCCATAAACATATTGTAAATTTTATTCATGAAAGTTACTGATAGTTGACTCTTTTAGTGAGGGTAGTTTTGACTCATTTCAGGGGTTGGAAAATCAAAAATCCATTTTTGTAGAAAATTTGGAGCAGGTCAAATTACAGTTTTGGAGCAGGTCAATTACAGTTTTGGAACGCGTTAATTACGTTTCGTAGCAGTTCCAAATTAAAAATAAACATGCTTTGTTAATGAACTTCTCTTTACTATATGCATATATACAATTCTAACAGTATAAAATATTAAATGTTAAAACAGAAAAAAAAATTTTAATTATTTGAGAATTTCAAAATTTGTAGTAGTATGCGACTATAACAGACGAACTAACAATCAACGTTACAATATTGTATAATAAATATATTAAATTCTGACAAGAAATGTTTTACAGCCTTTTAGAATAATAATGCGACTAATTTATAAATTTTCAACACTTTAAAAAAAGCTGCATGGATTTAAATTAAAAAAAGAATGTAACAAGTTAAATATGTTTATTTACAATAGTTATTGTACATTTTTTGGAAAATGACAACAAAAATTTGTTAGCAAATTTAAATAACCCAAGCAATACCTGTAACTGTCAGTAATCACTAGATTGCACAGTGGATTTTCTTTTCAAAAAGTAGTGCAAGTCAATAACGGCATTTCAAAATCAGGGTCCAAAACATTAACTCCATGGCCAAATGCATTGTGGACTTTGCGAAAAGTGCATGCTTCTATATCAACAGTATTATTGTTGATTTCATGCAATTTGTTTTTTACTCTTTGCGACATTAATCCTTCGCTAAAGAATCACAGCAACCCATCTTTTGGTTAATTGGATAAAACTGATTTTATACTAATCAACAAATCTTTTAATTTGGTGTCTCATAATACAAAGAAAGAAAATCAAAAATTCATTTTTGCAGCAGGATAAACTACAGTTCTGTATCACAGTTTAACAGTTTTGTAGTGGGACAAACTTGTCTTTTGGCTTTGAAATCAAGTATAGTTTTCTATTTTTCAATACGAAACAAAGTACATTTTTTTTTTTTTAATTTTATCAAAGTGGGTATTTTTAACTTAATTTTAGGATGCTACATTCCTGGAAAGGCCTGAAAAATCACTTATAACTCAAGATGTGACAGTTATCAATAAATGCTATTAAATTCCAAATTATTTCAGTAATTGTGCCTTACCAATTTCATGCTTTTACATCTAAAAAAAAGTTTGTGGATGTGTCAGAAAGTTCTGCATTGTTGAGGCAGGTAAAAATATTTTGTTTGAGAACAGCCTTAATGCTGAATATATTTTCAATAATGGCTATTTTTTATACATGGTACATCAGCTGTGTTTTGGAGTAATCATCCACTTTGGATTAAGATATATAATATTATAAAAACTGAAATTTAAGACAATGAATCTGTTGTAGCATAATTCATTATTCAGTTAACATATAAATTTCAGACTTTCATGATGCTGTGTACTTAGCATCATAATAGCAGTGTGTTGCCAAGCCTATACAAAGTTAATAGGAAGTTTTATATATATATATATATATTCTAATTTTTTAGATTATGAAATTTCTATTATTGGAGCAGAATTAACAAAATTTGCCATTTTTGGAGCAGAATGTAGCAAGAAATCCAAATTGGATCAATTCGGAGCAGATTTTCCATCCCCGTAATTTCGTGCATTTTAGAAATCCATTAATCTTTTTTTTTTTTGTTTGTTTTCATGGGCACGCAACCCCCCCATATGTTGGCTTAAGTTCAAGTATATGTTTTTGTAAAGTTAAGTTTATTAAAATAAAAATACATTTCTATATTTTCCCAATTAGTTTTCCCAGTTTCTCTGCTCAACCAATAACAATGTTTTTTCAAAGAAACAGTAAAGTTTCAATTACTTGTTTAAAGTTCATTTAAATGTCTGTAAGATATCAGTTTACTATTTTTGAATATTAATTACTTACTTGGAAGATGCTATGAACTTTATTTTACAGTTGTACAAAGTGTGTACTTTCACTAGCCTACTTGCCACATCACAACCTTGTTGTTTACATGTGACTATGGTTGGTTGGCTTCATGGTTGGCTGGGTGTGTGGCAGGGAAACCATCTCATGTCAGTTAACCTGCAGTTAGTTGGTTTCACTGCTTCACACTTGCAGTTTAAATTTGCATATTAACTTTTAACTGTGTGCTTTAACCTCCTTTTCTTTTAGTATTTAAGCCAGTTGTTTTGCTTGGAGGTGGGCAGTGGCTGGTGCAGTGGCAGTTGCAGGTGCAGTTGAACATGGCTGTTTTTGAAGCTGTCTGGTACAGCAATACAAATTTGAATTTTAATACTTAGGCATGAGGCCAGCCAAGCCATGGAAAGGTTATATGGTGGTTGTTGCATTTTTCCTGTTGTTATACTAACAAGTTTTTACTTCAAATTACACTAACCTCTGAAAAATAAAATATGTTACTTCTTTTAAAAACTGTTTTTACTGATGGTTTTCTACATCAATGAAGATAGATATAATTTTGATAACATAGTGATCCACGGCCCAACAGTGTGTCAGTGAGGCTGGATTTAACGAATTTTGTGTATTTTAGAGATTCCTGCACAACGACTTTGCTGTATCTGGTCATTCGTTTTGCTTTGTTTTCATGAGCCATCATATGTGCATTAGTGAATGCGACATTAACAAATTTCATGCATTTTAGACATTGCTGCACAACGAGTTTGCTGTATCCAGTGATATTTTTTTATTGTTTTGATGTGTGTGAAGCGCTCATGCTTGCAGCTTTGACAATTTGCATTTTAGACATTGCTGCACAACGAGTTTGCTGTATCCAGTGATATTTTTTTATTGTTTTGATGTGTGTGAAGCACTCATGCTTGCAGCTTTGACAATTTGCATTTTAGAGATTGCTGCACAACAAGTTTGCTGTATCCAGTGATATTTTTTTATTGCTTTGATGTGTGTGAAGTGCTCATGCTTGCAGCTTTGACAATTTGCATTTTAGACATTGCTGCACAACGAGTTTGCTGTATCCAGTGATATTTTTTTATTGTTTTGATGTGTGTGAAGCGCTCATGCTTGCAGCTTTGACAATTTGCATTTTAGACATTGCTGCACAACAAGTTTGCTGCATCCAGTGATCCCCCCCGGTCTAAAGCACTCATACATGTGTTAGTGATCACAGCTTTGACGAATTTAATGTTTTTTTTTTGTTTTTTTTTTTTTTTTTTTCGAAATAATCATTAACATTTTTTGCAATTTTGATGAAATGTGCATAAGGACGTTGTTTCTTACTCTTCATATTATATTTTTCATATATGTATCTTATTTGTGATCTAAAATATTTATATTTTATTCATAAAGCAATATTTAAAAAATAACCCTATTCTTTAGTGACTTTTTAACTCAAAAATTACAAATTTTCTGTAAGTTTTTAAAATTTCAGAATGGCAACATTCCTCCATTCGTATATTGGGGTTTACTGTATGATATATGTAAACAAACAACTAAGATAGTATCACCAATGTGTTGATTTTTGAAATCACGTCAAATATGAGTGAATTCTCCGGTCATACCTTTTTCCGTTATAACAACACTAATGTCGCCAAGTGACACAAGTGTTGGCACAAAATGAAATTCATGGGAAATGTATCATTTGAAAAAAAAATAATTTTGTTGATATGAAAGTAAGCATTTCTAAAATGTAACATTTGAAAATGACAGATTTTCATGAATATCTCATCAAATCTATACAAATATATACTTGAAACAAAGCAAAAAATAAACACATATACTAAAGTAATGAAATAAAATTCAATTTAAACTGTAGGCATGAAATTGCAGATATCTATTAGCATTGCAGTAAACATTTTTTGAATGAAGATGTTCGGATTTTTTAAGAGAAACCTTTTTCATGTGTAATTCCAAAGTCCTGAAACAATTTTATTGCAGCATCAAGTAACAAATCTCAACGTCAGTAATATATGCAAGTTATAAAACCACTGTCTATTTAATTAAGGAAAGGCAAATTCATTTTGCTGAAAACTGTGCAAAAAAGGTTTCGCTATGTGGTTTAGCACAAAACCTGTCCAGATTGTCAGAGTAATGGTTAAGGATTTGCAGGATTGCTCAAAATTGTGATTGTAGATTGCAGCTCCTTCTGGTGATTAACTTTACACATTAGAAGCAAATGAGTATGCCTCCTTTATATTGTACAGCTATAACTCAATAATAAATATTTTCAATTCGAAAAATAGCAAATTAAGAGATTCGGCATGGTTACAATTAAATAAGATTTGAGAACCACCTTAAATAGATAGAAATTCAAAAGTGTGATTCTTGCTACTAGATATTTTCTATTAAATAGACTGAATTTCTAAAAGAAGGACCCAGCATTTTCAAAAGTATCTGAGATCCCAGGATTTCAAAAGCCTATCAACATCACTCAGTACCCATTAGGAAAGATGAAATTTGGTATGGCAGTTACTTTTAAGGTACTTTTCTTGCTAAGAATGATTTCTAATAAAATTTAAAAGGATGAAATGTCTAAATTAAGATTTTTATGGAATTTTATATAATATTTGTTAATTAACTAACTGCACATCCATTTCAAAGGCACACAAATACCACTCGGCATTTTTAAACAATTACAGATACAAAGTCTTAAGTTTTGCAATTAAAAATATTTATTAACCTCATTGTTTACGGTGAAGTTTGTGTTTTCAACTGTTTGTATAATTTCCTGAATAATAGTCCACTGAGTATCTATCATACACCATGATATTGATGGCTTTGGATTACAGAGTGGATATAAAAAGACACAATAACAGCATGGCATCAAGCCAACCTAACAAAACCATCTGCTTACTTGGACGGGACCGTATCTTCCGTTCGGATGACAGCACTAAACCTGTCCTCCTCGTCACCATTCTCCAACTGTATCCTCGACTGGTACGCATTAGTGTTCTCTATCTCGTGGGCGATTTTGAGTGCTTTTGCCTCTTGAATCTTGTACTCCTCCGTGTCTTTCTTCGTCAGAGGTACCGTGTAGTCTTGGAGGGAGTTGTCATAACTCGACTTCACACCGTACTTCTCTGCATTTGTACGAAACATGTCATTTGCATCCCATCCGTTCTGGAAAAGAACAAATAAAAGTTAAAAAAAAGTTTCTACACTCAACCTAGTTTTTGATGTCAAGTTGGAATTTTGAAATCTATTTCTAAATCACTTCATGATACACTAGACCAGGGGTCGGCAACCCATGGCACGGGTGTCACCAAGTCACCCCACTTGAGTTCCGAAAAAAAAGTATAATATATAAAAAGAAATTTTAAAACATAAATAGGAAATGAACACGTGAAGAATACATTAAAAAAAATTTGAAAATAAATAATAACAATAACATTTTTGTTTGATTACAAAGGTGCTGTAACAAACATGCATAATGAATGCAGCGATTGGATGAACGAAGGCATGGAAGGCATTGTCCAATCGCTGCCTTCGACACGTGCTTTACACAATCTACCCTGCTTTATACACTCATTCACAAAAACAATCTGTAGGATATAGTGTAAAGCAGGGATGGGGAATTACACCAATCTACTCGTCATTGTTGAGTAGATGTTCTGACAAGGCAAGGGAATTTTTAAGTATTCTTAAAAACTACAGACTATAGAAAATATACCAAAAACTATATAATTTTATTTTTCATTTGTATTTTGTAATTCTCCCAATTGCCACAATGTATACATGGAACTAAGCTCTATTCTACCACTAAACTTTCTTCTGTTGTATATATTTCTTAACATTATATTTAAACAAGAACGAAAAATCATGCATACAGCATCAGGGATCTGTTAGGAAGAAATTGGGTCCTTTAAAGGAACCTTCACAAATTTTTTTTAGGAAAAAATTGGGTTGTGATATCGTACCTTCGGCACACATTTTCGACGGGGAAAGCAACAGGCATTTCCGAGGAGGACAATGGTCTTTTGTGTAAAGGCATGCAGGGGAAATTCCTGGCATACTTCTGCCCTTGGGATCTGCTCAACAGGGTATTTCAACTTTTCCAAGAAATAGGGGTGGCTGGACAATGTGGGGGAATTCGTCCCTAAAGTGAAAGTAAAAAGAGACTCATGCAGAAGCTAGTGTGGAGGCTGATAGTAGACTGGGTGACACTGATGAAGTGAGGTGTTTTTTTAACAACGGAAGAGATGCGAGTAAAAATCGTTTTTACTCAGGTTGGCTATGAGAAGTATAGAACTGTTAATAAAAAGTGAGAGTGCCTACCTATGAATGGTAAAGTTTGTTATTACATTTTTCAAATCTATTTTAGTTGTTCTAATAAAGAACTTTGGTAAGAAACATGTATTATTTTACAACGATCATCTCACAAGAGCTTAGTGAACCAAAAAGCTCTGGCCCACTACATCACAGCTATAGTATTATAAATGGTGGCAGCGGTGGGATTAATTAGGTCTAGCATAAATTAGACTGGACCCACGTGAACTTGATGTACAGAAGGAAACTGTGTAGAAACAAGGACAGTCGGTGATGAAATCTTGTGTTCGACGAGAAAGATTTTCAAGTGTATCCGGTGAGGAACTGTGAAATCTGGAGTGTCGAATGTGTTAGCTGGTATGTAACAAGGACTAAGGATTCGACGATATAGAAAATTTCTTCAGTAAACATCCAGTGCAGTGGATAGTAGACTATTTCATCGATCGCCCTTAGGAATCCATGGAGACAGCTTGTGTGTAAATTTCCCGGCGGAAATCAAGTTAGATCCGGAGATACGGCAGTACCTGAAAAAAAAAAAAAAAAAGTGCAGGAAAGCCTTGGAGCAGTGTGGAGAAAGGCCTACATTTGAAGGTAAGCCCTTTTATGAAATTTTCCAGAGAGGTCTGTTAGGATTTAATATTGTTAGGATTTAATATTCTTGGTAATTTGTATATGTTTAATAGATAAAAAGTCTAGGGTAGCTATTAATTTGGGATCGAAATTTTTAGTTAGAATTTTTATATTAAACGGGTTTCTTATGGTCTGTACGGTAATTCATTTGGTTTTGAAAATTTAATATTTATATATTTCATAATTAACTTGAGGATAGTAAATTACGGTTGATTAATAAAAGAATATTAATCATTAAAATTAATCATAGTTGTGGATGTAACTTTTAGTTATAAAGTTGGGGCATATACAGCTTTTGTTTATTACAGCAATAAAGTTATTTGAAATTTTATGGGTATGCTGTAGGAAATAGCAGGATTAGTTGTTTTTATACAAATTGTATTTATATAGTGCTGTGGGTATCAAAATAATTTTGAGGATTTACTCAGTTTTAAAGGATATAACAAGTGCACGAAAATTTTCGGTAGGAAAATTGTATTATTGTTTTATGCATTGAAATATATCTAGAGGATAAAATTCTATTCCTTATTGTAATTTTTATTGTTTTTTACAAATTGTATATATTTGTGTATTGTTGTGATTAGTATATTTGGGGGGAAAACAATGGAAGAATTTCTAGGGAAATATACTAAAAACATCTTGCTTTTGCTGGCAGAGGAATTTGAGACCAACGTGTCGGCAACTGATAAGAAAAAAACTATAATTCAGGCTATTTTAGCAGCATCGGATTATAATGAGAGTTTTGCTAAATCGAATTTAGAATGTATTCTTAAGGAGGATGCAGAACGAAAAGAAATGGAACGGGAAAAATTAGCTTTGGAACGGGAAGACGAAGAGCACGAAAAAACAAGACAATTTGAGTTAGAAAAATTAAGAATTCAAAATTCTTCGGAAACTGTTAGTCTTTCGTCTAGTGATATGAATGTAGGTTCGCATAGGAATCCAAAAATTAATTTGAAAGAATTAGTTCCACGTTTTGATTGTAAATTAATTGACATCACTCTTTTCTTTATGATCTTTGAAAAACAGGCGGAAAAAGCTAAAATTTCGCAGGAGGATATGGTTAGCCAATTAATTCCCTTATTGCCATCAGATATCGCGGAAATTATAGTGAAGCAACCAGCAGAATTAGGAGATGATTTTCAACATGTAAAAAAAGTTTTATTAAATCGTTTTAGATTGGGAACAGGTGCTTTAAAACAGAAGTTTGAAAATCATCAAAGGAAACCTGGAGCATTATGGGTAGACTTGGTATATGAATTAAGAGGTTATTTGGATAATTGGTTGGAATCATTAGAAATAAAGGATTTCGAGTCTTTAAAAGAGCTCATGCTCACAGAGCAAGTAAAAAAACGTGTTCCTTTTGAAGTAAAAGAAAAATTTATGGATGAATGGGATGAAATGAAAGAGGCTTCGAAACTTGCTGATAAATGTGACAAATATGAGAGTATTAGAAGTAGTTTCAGGAAATCAGAAAAAAATCTTATTCAGAGATGCAAAGAAGCAATTTAAATCCGAAAATTAGGGGTGAAGTAAAAGCTAAATCGGAGTTAGAGAATAAAACGGAAAAATTTAAAAATGATAAACTTAAACAAGACCAGGCTTTTGAGAGGAAAAGGCAGATTAGGTGTTTTTTTTTTGTAATCAACCAGGGCACATAAAACCAGATTGTGCGGAATGGTTAAAAAAGAAAAATGAGTTCAATACAGTTAATCATTTAGGTAATGATGTTGATCTAGGGGATTGTTTTAAACCTTATCTAAAAAAAGCTCTAATAAACGGGGTTGAAAGACACTATTTGAGGGACACGGGAGCAGGGATTGATCTATGCGATAGAAATTGGGTTAAAACAGAGGATTTTACTGGAGATATAACTTGGGTACGTCAACCTCTTGATAATAAATGTAAATGTTTACCATTAGCATGGGTGACTATAAAAGGGGATTTTGGTTGCATCACCACTAAGGCGGCGATTAAACCAACGGAGTCGGAGCAAGGTTACTATCTCTTAGGTAATAAAACTGCGGAGCTTATTGAGCAAAATAAAGGAAGTGGTGTTCCTATAAATATGGTGGTTACCCGTAGTAAGACGAATTCTTTAAAAAAGGAATGGAGCAACGGGATGTTGATAAGGAAATGTCGTTTGTTGATCAAGCAAAGTTAGAAGAGCAACCAGGTAGTGTAGATAAAATTGGGGATTGCTCACAGAACAAAGAAACGCAGGTAGTTCAAATGGATGAGAATAGACAGGATGAAAGTCAAATCGAAGATCTTATGTTATTACCGAAATGGGAGGTGAAAGATAATGTGGGATTGAATAAAATTACAGCGAAAGATTTCAGCTTAGCTCAGAAACAGTGCTTATCTTTAAAAACATTATGGGAAAAGGCAAATAATGTAGAAGAAAAGGAATTTAAAATAATGGGAAATAAATTAGTAAGAGTTTCACATTCAAATAGTGGGGATGAGAAATTACAATTATGTTTGCCATTAGAATTTAGAGAGAAAATAATGAAGATGTGTCATGAGGAAGTTGCGGGACATTTAGAGGCAACTAAAACAAAAGATAGGGTAATTAAATGCTATTTTTGGCCAAATTGTTACAAGGAAATTGAGGCATTTGTAAGAACTTGCGATCTGTGTCAAAAGGTTGGTAAAAATAGAGATAAAAAGAAAGCTCCCTTGAAGCTCGTGCCGATAATTTCAGAAGTTTTCTCCAGGATAAATATTGATGGTGTAGGCCCTTTGAGTTTAAGCGAGAAAAATAATAGATACTTGATTACTTCAATTTGTGTTGCGTCAAAATATCCAGATGTGATTCCAGTAGAAGATTTAACTTCTCCGTCAGTGATTGAGGGGCTAATACAAATATTTTCTAGGACTGGTTATCCAAAAGAGGTACAATGTGATTTGGGTAGGTCATTTACAAGTGAGTTGGCATCGGAATTTTTTGATAGGTTTGGTATTAAGGTTGTACATAGTTCAGTTTGCCACCCAGAATCGAATAGCGTTGAACGGATGCATGGTAGTTTAAAAAAGGTTATAAAGACATTATGTTTGGAGGCAGGAAAAGATTGGGAAGCAGTCTTGCCAATGGCTTTATTTGCTTTGAGGACTGTAAGTCATGAAAGCACGGGATTTAGCCCTGCTGAGCTTGTGCATGGTAAGAATTTACGAATGCCACATACTCTTGTATATGAAAATTGGATGGAAAAGGAGACGGTAAATCAGAATGTAGTGGACTATATTTTGAACTTAAGTAATAGATTGAAACATTGTCAAGAATTAGCGTGTAAAAGAATGAAAGAGTGTCAGGAGAAACGAAAACAATGGTATGATAAGAATGCGGTGTATAGAAAATTTAATGTTGGAGACAAAGTGTTAGTTCTGGCTACTTCGAAACCAAATAAAATGGCGGTTAATTGGATAGGACCGGGAACTATTACTAGCGTAATATCTCAAACTAATTATACGATCGATATTCCGGAAAAGAGAAATAAGTCTACTATTTATCATGTTAATTTAATTAAACCATATTATAATAGACCTGAATTTGTAAATTTGTTGATTGATGAGGAGTGTAAGGAAATTGAGGATCAAGCGGAAATTCCTTATCCCATTGCGGATCCCACTCAATTAGACTTTTGGGAATTAGTAAAAGAAAGTAATTTGGAAAAACGTGTTTCTACAGAGCAAATAGGAGATTTCAGGACAATGATTGAGCGTCATATGAAAGTTTTTTCTACGGACCCTGGGAGTACCCCGTTAGTTAAAATGGACATTGTTTTAACGGATGATGTGCCGGTAAGATCAAAACCATATTGTATGTCGCCGAGGCAATTAGAGATTATGCGTGAAGAGATTCGGAGGCTTTTAGATTTGGGTGTGATTGAGGTCGGGCAATCAGATTATGCTTCGCCTATGATTTTAGTTGAGAGTGCGGGTAAAGACGCTCGCCCTTGTGTGGACTATAGGAAATTAAATGCAAAGACCAGAACGGAATTTTTTCCTTTGCCAAACATTGAAGAGGTTGTTGAGAAAGTTAGTACAGCGCCTTTTATTACTGTTATGGATCTGACGAAAGGTTATTTTCAGATTCCTCTCACGGAAGAAGCTCAGAGATATGCGGCTTTTGTAACACCATTTGGGACCTTTTTACCTAAAGTCATGATGTTTGGACTTTTAAATTCAGCATATTATTTTTGTAAATTGATTGCCATAGTTTTATATGGGTTAGAGTCATTTGCGGTTCCGTATATCGATGATATAGCTATATTTTCTTTGACATGGGAACAGCATTTAAAAGATGTGGAAGCGGTTCTTAAGCGGTTAAAAGAAGCAAATCTAACGGTGAAACCATCCAAATGCCAATTCGCGCAAGATCACTAAAATTTCTGGGACACGAAGTTGGGTCAGGAAAAAGGTCTCCTAGTGAAGCTAAATTGCAGGCTATTAAAGATTTTCCAATTCCGACGACGAAAACACAGCTAAGAGCATATCTGGGAATGGTAGGGTATTACGCGAGGTACATAAAGAATTATGCTACCATAGCAGTGCCGTTAACAGATGCTTTAAAAGGGAAAATAAAAAAAGAAAAAATCATATGGGACGAGAAGTGTAATAATGCATTTGAAGAATTAAAGTCAAAATTAATGAAAAGTCCTGTGTTATATGCGCCTGATTTTAAGCAGAAATTCATTGTGCAAACAGATGAGAGTTTGTATGGGGCAGGAATTGTTTTATCTCAAATTATTGCAGGTGAAGAGCATCCAATTTTGTATCTTAGCAAAAAATTTTCTCGTGCGGAGCAAAATTATAGCACGATAGAAAGAGAATTAGCGGCTATAGTATATGGATTAAAAAAGTTAAATTATTATTTGGATGGGCAAAAATTTGAAATACAAACCGATCATAATCCATTAGTGTACTTAAAGAAAATGGTTGGTACAAACTCTCGTTTGACACGTTGGGCTCTATTTTTGCAGCCATTAAATTTTGAAATTACACATAAGCCAGGAAAATTACATGGAAATGCAGATGGTCTAAGTAGGAAGATTTAGAATCAGAGTTAGATTTTCTGTTTGGAATTTAGTGTTCAAAATTTTAATACTTGTAATTAGGGCGTTTTATTAAGATATTGTGCTGTATGTAAAAATTTAGTTACCTAGATTGTGTTATAGTGTTTTTTTTCTTTTTTGAGTTAGTATTACATTCAAATATTTTAAATTTAAATTAATTGTTCTAGCATCAAAAATGTATATTATTTTTATTCTTTTGATTGATTATGTGTAAGGAAAATTCTAAAAATTTCATATTTTGGTATGTCCTTTGAAACTGAGAGTGGGTATTCTTGAATTTAAGTAGAACCTTCATAATTGGGTCAAAAGTCTAAATAATATTTTATTGCTGATTTAATGGTGTGCTTGACCTCTCGGGAAATCTATTAAAAGGGCTTATTATGTGAATTCCTGCCAAATATTTCCTGTGGAAATCTCTTTTGGGGGGGGAGGTGTTGTGATATCGTACCTTCGCCACACATTTTCGACGGGGAAAGCAACAGGCATTTCCGAGGAGGACAATGGTCTTTTGTGTAAAGGCATGCAGGGGAAATTCCTGGCATACTTCTGCCCTTGGGATCTGCTCAACAGGGTATTTCAACTTTTCCAAGAAATAGGGGTGGCTGGACAATGTGGGGGAATTCGTCCCTAAAGTGAAAGTAAAAAGAGACTCATGCAGAAGCTAGTGTGGAGGCTGATAGTAGACTGGGTGACACTGATGAAGTGAGGTGTTTTTTTAACAACGGAAGAGATGCGAGTAAAAATCGTTTTTACTCAGGTTGGCTATGAGAAGTATAGAACTGTTAATAAAAAGTGAGAGTGCCTACCTATGAATGGTAAAGTTTGTTATTACATTTTTCAAATCTATTTTAGTTGTTCTAATAAAGAACTTTGGTAAGAAACATGTATTATTTTTCAACGATCATCTCACAAGAGCTTAGTGAACCAAAAAGCTCTGGCCCACTACATCACAGGGTCTTTTAAAGGAACCTTCACAAATTTTTTTTAACTCAAAAAGGACCCTTCACAAAAATTTTCTCCTTAAAACAGGATCCATCACAAAATTCTTTATTTTAAAAATAGACCTTTCACAAAATTTTTCCATCTCTAAACTGAATCTTTCACAAATTTAATTATTTAAAAGTAAAATTTGACCTATCACTTTTACCTGTATAAAGAAAATATGTGTTTTTTTACACACATATATCTTCTTAAAAATGTATAAACAAGAACCTGAATATAACGATTATTTCAAATTCACAAAATTATGACTAGATTTTTCACAAATGTAAAAAGATGTTCACAATTTCACAAAAACAGGACCCTGCATAAAAAGACTGGACAGACCCCTGAGCATAGATTATGAAACACTTTCCAACACATTCAGAATACTACAAGAAAAATTTACAGTTTACTAAGGTCAAAGACAATGTTTAAATGAACAATTTGTAAAACACATAATGCATTTGACAATAGAATTTCTGCTATTACCATGAAGAGTCGGGAAAATACACAATTTTTTTGTGCAGTCTTGTATAGGATATCTATTGATGTGTATGTACACTACATAGAATGCTGAAAGTGAGTTCAGTGAAAATTTCCATTTCAGCCATTTCCGCCAAGAAAAAGAAGTTGTTGAAAACTTTTGAGTCAGCCCTGTATAGGATCTACAGAAATACCCAGTAACATTTAAAGAATAATTAAATTTATAACTTCCAGCCATTATTGTTCGTAGGCTTCAATAGTTCAATTATTAGCCCCTGGTATGCTATTTCTTTCTCCTACTTATTATTGTGTCGTCTCCAAAAAATAATGTTATGTTGTATAAGCCTGCCACAAAACAAAGCAGATGTATCATTGTACAGAATAATCGCTACTGTAATTTTTTTAACTTCTAAGCATCGCACATTTTCAATTTTTAGACTGCTGTATTGGGGAAAAAGTACTTTTAAATGCAATTTGTTTGAAAACTGCATCTCCTTTTATTTTTCATATTCATTTTTTTTTTTTTTGTAGTTTTTAGCACCATTGGTTTAATTTTGGCAACTCAAGTACTCCATTTCTGTAGAAAGTAAAGGGAAAATAGTTGGAAAATAGCAATTATATCTTTTTGTTGCCATTTTTCTCATAAAAACTGAAAAAAATATAACTAAAATGCATGCTATTTTCAAAAAATTTAAATGATTTCTTATAAAACAGGGAGCTATTATAAATAAATTTAATTGTAAGTATCTATATTAATATTACAAACACATGAAGGCCTATGAATTGTGAGATAGCCTTTTTTTTTTTTTTTTTTTTTTTTTTTTGTCCAGTTTCTTGAATGACATCTCTTTTTGTGGATTTGTGTATTAATCAGTGATAGTCACATCCTATGCCTATTTTATTGGAGATGCTGTTTAAAACTTGATCGTAAATGAGGAATTCTTCAGCGGATGTGGATGAGGTCATTTTATGTAAAATAAAAGCGCATGTTTTAAGCCTTAAAACTGAAATACCTATATTTATATATGTATATTTTTTTTCATCGGGGACGACACTAAATTCTGAAAAAACAGAATTCCTGTTTTCTAGTTGTTTATTTTCTTCTGTTGTCAAATTCTTTTGAATGTTCCTGTCAATGAATGATAAATTCTATGCTCACCATGTTCTTTAGTAGGAACATTGTAGTAAACCTCATTGATAAATATCCATTTCAATATGTTTAAAATGCTGCACTATCTTTAAAATACACTGCAAACGATTTTTCCCAATAGATCGTCATGCAACGAAATTCTTTTGAGCGTCCCTGTCAATGAACTGTTAACGATGCACACTTCATTTTCAATACTGAACATGGCATAGTGATCCCCAATCACATACATCCATTGTATGGCAATCGGACACTATTGACGCAAGATAGAGCACAGACAGACAAACTGAATTCATAAACACTTTTCAACATTGTTGTAAAGTGTTTAAAAAAAAAATAATAAGAAATATTTTAGAAATATGAAAATGTCAGTACAAAAATGCATTGTAGTAATGAATTATTTTTGCAGTTGTGTAAATTTCATCATAACAATTTTCAACTGTATGTTGTATCTTGCTGGCTTGTATAATAAATCCTTGGTATGAAAATTCCCCACCTCTGGTATAAAGGTAATTTTAAGTTTTATACAAAAAAATTTGAACATAAATGCAAGCTTTTTGTATTCTCTGAACTGTTTAAAAAGAACTAAACCAAAAAACAGAAAATATTCTTTTGTAATGAAGCAACAAATAACTGGTTGTCTAAATTAGAGTGTTTACTAGGGATGCACCGGATATTGATTTTGCCGGATATCGGATACCGGATATCCGAAGCTCCTTCATCTGCCGGATTCGGATATCCGGCCCTAGATATGTTTTTAGTTATATATTGAATTATTTCTCTATATAATGTCATTTCAAAACAATAAATTACAAACATGTTTCACACATCATTGAAACATTTTAAATGTATTGAAATATAATTTACAAAAACTATATCTCTTTGAATATCATGGCTTGAATTCAAGTTTTCCCAAGAGGGGAGTTTCGTACCCAAAATTTATAAATGCAGGAGAGTTGAACTGTTAGAAAGGGAAAAAAAATCTTTACACCCCGTTATTTTTTATGTGCTACTTAAAGAATTACATTTATACAGACATGACAAAATACCATTGAAACAATTTAAATTAACAACTCAAGATAATTATTCAAAATTTTTATTTTATTAAAACAAAGGAACAGAATCAAGCTTTATATATACCATGTCTATTTTTCAATTTTCACCCAATGTTATGGGCAATTAACAATCGGGTTGCTAAATGAATTTCTTAATTTAGATTTTATTCCATTTTGCATACTTTAGCCTCTTTCAGAAGTTACACTTTTGACAAACAGTACAGAGCGATTTTATAACTTTAGAAATTATCGGAAACACATGGTTATGCTCTCTTAAAAAGTTTTAGAAAACTTTGTAAAATCTGATGTGCATTAATTTTTAACTTACATGAATAATGCATATCTGTGATGGTATGTCACTTCTGAACAAATTTTTTTATTATATCCTTAATGGAATTATAGTCAAAACTGTAATCACTGGTATTTTCGTTAATTGAACTATGTTCTATGCATTGGAATCTACGCTATGAAATCCATATCCAAAGTTTGAAAAGGGAATAGTCAATTGATTTCTTCTATTACACGAGAAAAGGTTGATTTCAAAAAGTCATGTCCTAATTTCTGTTAATTGCGAGAAACAACTAGTTTGTTGTTTCTAATTATGTTTTTTTTTTTAAGTTCATCAAAGTTTTTTTGTTTTTTTCATGTGCATCACATGTGTAATCTCATTTTGTTTAGTGCTGACTATTGGCCAATTCAATAGAGCTTAGTCTCCAGTGGCCGTTGCTGCCCTTTTAGTTATTTCCTATTTTGGGCAGACAGGTAAAACATCGCAAAATACGTAAAACGGTCATAGAAAAAACATTGCTGATTTCGTCAATCATCGTGAAAATAAATAAAATAATTTGTCGATTGGTTGCGAGAAAAAAATTGAAGTTCATAGGAAATCGACAGTGGGAAAATATCACAAAATTCGTCAATCGATCATGGAAAACTATCGTGAAATTTACCAGTCCGTCATGAGCAAATACTGTGAAATTCCTCAGCTGGTCGCAGAAAAAAAATGCAAAATTTTTCAATCGGATGCAGAAAAACAATCGTTACTTTCATCAGTATGTCACAAGAACAAACAGGGAAATTTGCCAATCGGTCACAGAATAAAATTTCTAAATTTGTCAATTGATTGCAAAAAAAAATTTATGAAATTCACCAATCTGTCTCCAGAAAAAAATCAAGAAATTCGTACAGTCGGTTGCGGAGAAAAATCGCAAAATTTTTTTGTCAGATGCAGAAAAACAAACATGAATTTTGTCAATTTGTTGTAAGAAGAAACTGTGAAATCTGCCAATTGATAGTGGAAAATATCACGAAGTTTGTCAGCCGGTCCTGAGACTTCATCGTCGTTTTACAAAGAAACATTTTCGGAAAATGATTTTTTTGGAAACAGGAGTCTCCCGCCTCCAATATTCTTTAGGGCACGAATCCTACCATCCCATCTCGAAATTCAAGACATGTATCTGCCATTCAAGCCATGTAATGTATATTAATAACGTTGTATAAAAAATGTTATTTAAACATTAAAATATTCTGTTTATTTGTACAATGAAATGCTGATAATTGCTACTGAATTTAGATATGGGATTGAGTATACTGATAATTGCTAATAATTAATTTGTATGTACAATGAAATGCTGATAATTTGTGTAACAAATTTTAACCAATTAAATATGCCTATAATTGTAGAGTATTTTCACAAAGAAATACATACATTCTTTTTATAATTTAAACATAAAATATCTACTAATATACCCATGATTAAAGAGTGATTTTCTCCAAATAAAGGTTTAGTTGATGCCTTTTTTCTGTTTTAATTATTTAATAGTGCTTTGCTTTGAATCACATTTAGTTTTATTTTAAGTTAAATTACTGTGTTATAAGTAAAAAGAAAATTACTTTTAATTTTAAATATTTTATTTACAATGAAGTTACAAACAGACTCACATAAAACCAAAAACTTTCTGCGCACATAAATATTGGGTCAAAAACTTTCTGCAAATTTAATGTTTAATAAAATGACGTGTTATATTACTTTGACTGTATGAATTTTAAATAGTAGTTTTAAAATAATTACCGTTTAATTTAAAAATTAATTAATATTAATTACAGAATAATTATGTTGGCTAAAAAAATAATAAAACTAAAAATCCATGATATGAAGGGGTGAATTCTTATCAGTTATTTTGTCAATGCATTTAGAAACAGCCCAATCCTTAATATTGTGACCTCTTCTCACAAAATGCAATAATGGACATTGCTTCTGAAACAACGGAATCACATTTTGTAAGGAGAGGTCCATTCTTAGGTATCATCATTAAAGAGACCGATGAGTTTTTATTGCAGCCCTTTGACGAAATTCTCATTTTTTTCTGCGATCATTTGGCGAAATTTCCGTTTTTCCGCGATATTTCGACGACATTTGCATTTTTTTGACAAAATTCGCGTTTTTTTAGAGATCCTTTGACAAAATGCGCTTTTTTTCTCCTATCCTTAGACGAAATTTACATTTTTTTGCGATCTTTTGACGAAATTCAAGCTTTTTTCACGCCGTTTTGACGAAATTCGCAATCCTTTGATGAAATTAGTTTTTTTCGCGGTTCTTTGCCGAAATTTTCATTTTTTTCATGATCTTTTGACAAAATTCGTGCTTTTCCCACTATGCTTTTACGAAATTAGTTTTTTTCCTGCGCTTTTACACAAAATTTGCTTTTTTCTGCGATTCTTTGATGAAATTCGCTTTTTTTTCGCAATCCTTTGACGATATTTGTGTTTTTTCTGTGGCCTTTTGAGAAAATTCATTTTTTTTCGCGATCCCTTGACTAAATGCGTGTGCTTTTTCCGCGGCCCTTTTACCAAATTTGTGTTTCTTTCGCGATCCTTTAAAGAAATTAGTTTTTTTTCTGCGATTCTTTTATGAAATTTGCGGGATTTTTTTCACGATCCTTTGACAAAATTCGCGCTTTTTCCGCTATGTTTTACGAAATTCATTTTTTTCCTGCACTTCTTTGACGTAATTTGCGTTTTTTCTGCTATTCTTTGACAAGATTTTTTTTTTTTTGTCCACGATTATTCTTTAAAGAAATTAGCGTTTTCCCGCGGTCCTTTAACGAAATTTTCATTTTTTCCGTGATGCTTTGACAAAATTGGGTATTTTTTCTGCGAACGATTGACGGAATTGGTTTATTTTCGACAATCATTTGTTGAAATCCGCAATATATTTCAGTTATTTTTTTTTGTGTCTGAATTTTCGGACTGATGGGCGATTTTTTTTAATTTTCGGAACCGAATGCCTTAAGTTTTCGGAAAATTCGGAACAGAATCACCCTTATCAAACAATAAATAAATCGTACATAAAATTGGAGAACACTTTTAATTTTTCGGTATTTAAAAAAAAAAAAAAAATACAAGAACAAAAACTACTTTTCTTTTCTAAGAAATTTTCCGCAAAGTTCCGAATTTTGCGGAAAATTTTCCGCGCACGGCGTGCGTCTATATTATACAACTCTGGTTACAAACTAATTGGATGTGCCAATCCCAAAACTTTCTTCTATCTCATACGTCTTAATATTTCTAAAAGTAATTTTAAATGTTAATACTTCGATATTATTAGTTCAATATTATACCAACTTTGATTTTGATCTAAGATTTCTGCTCGTCAATTAATCAAAATAAGAATAAGTTAATCTCAATCATGATATTTATTAAAATCAATAATTTTTTTCGTTATTCTGTTGTACATCAGCTGATTGTGAATAGACAGCTTAGCAGGATGCGAAGTTCCCATGACTTCACGAGCCACCAATATACAGTACAAAAACTGCAAAAAATTGAGAAAATTTTACAAAAAACGCTGTCACAGTGACACCTTCTGGCAGAATATTTCCAAATTCAAGGAAAAACTGATGGCCATAGCCAAAAATATACACAAAAAATTGGTTCAATTCTATGCTTAGTTTCATACACTTTTCAATGGTAAAATAATGGAAATAACACAAAAATCATTATTATAGCGCCCTCTTCCAGCAGACTATTTTCAAATTCAAGGAGGACCAGTTGGCCATAGCCAAAAACATACCCCTAAAAATTGGTTCAATTCTATGCATAACTTCATACAATTTTCGATGGTACATACAAGAATGAAAATGGCACAAAAATCACTGTTACAGCGCACCCTTCTGGTGGAATATTTCTAATTTAAAGGAGAACCTGCTGGACATAGCCAAAAATATACACAAAAATTTTGTTCGATTATATGGATAACTCATTACATATTTAACAGACACTTTTCGACAGTACAATAATGAAAATGGCACAAAAATCGCAATTACAGCAGCACTCCTTTCTGACAGAATGCTTCCATATTGAAGAAGGACCTGCAGGCCACAGCCAAAAACATACACAAAAATTTGGTTCAATTCTATGCATAACTTCATACACTTTTTGATGGCACAAAAATCACGATTACAGCGCCCCCTTCCAGTGGAATGTTCCAATATTGAAGAAGGGCCAGCTGGCTATAGCCAAAAATATTCACAAAAAATTTGGCTCAATTCTATGCATAACTTCATACACTTTTTGATGGTATGATGACAGACAAACAGACGTTTTGTATAAGCATGTTTTGGGATATCTGACCCCTAAAACGTCTAAGCCCACCGAAAATCAGAAATCGAAAAAAATCTCAGGTACAATACTTTCTTCTATTGAAGATAGAAGAAAGTAAAAATAGACCTGTTTAATTGTTAAACTTAAAAGAGAGAAAGAAAATTAATAAAGTCATACTTTAATAAACAACTTCAGATTTTGTTTCACATTCTGAAAGTAAAGGTACAATTTTCTAAAAGATGTAAACATAAATTCTTAAATTTATTATAGAGAGTTCAAATACCAATGTTAGGAAAGCTGGTAATTCTTTAAACTTTTGGGAATTACCTTTTACTCATAAATAGTGGACTTACTTTCATATTTTGCATTATAAACAAAAGTCGTTCGGCATTGTTTGGGTCAAACGATTTCTCTTATCCTTATATATTTGCTTTTTTACGCATTGCCGGATATCCGGCAGAGAAGTCGGATATCCGGTGATTGTGATTCGGATATCCGACGGTATTTCGGATATTGAAAAATCAGCCGGATGTGCCGGATATCCGTTGCATCCCTAGTGTTTACCTTTCAATGAATGATTAAGGTCTCACATAATTACAGGTTTAAAATTTTCCCTTCAAGTGTTGCATCATTTCAACCTGCTGTGAATCCAATTCCCTTTTTATGACAGTAGCTTGGACATCATCAATTTCTCAGAATCAGAACTTGTAATCTTTCATCGATGTATGACATAATGCGACACTATTCTGGTCTTGCATAGTAAGTGTAGAGGCAGAACTATGTCAGCTGTTACCTTCTGCTTAATACAGGCATGAAAGTGGGAAATGGGAAAAAAGGTGCAAAATTTTTTCCATCGATACAATAAGGCCAAACTCGTGTAATTTAGACACATTTTAACACTTATTCATACAACAAAATGAATTACAACTGTACATAGGATCGTTATTTTCTTTTTGTAACTTAGAAAGTATTAAAAGAATAGAAAAAAAAACAAATGTATAAATTCATTAAATCAAAAAAGAATATTGGAAACAGTTTGCTAAAAGAATAAGTCCATCCAAATGTATCTGATGAACTTATGTGAAGTACAGAGATTAATTTTTCAAAATAAATGTATTATTTTGAATGATTTGACTGTTTAAGACTTTACTTATTTAGAAAAAAAAAAAAAAATCTCTATGCTAAATACAGTCGAACCTCGTTATCCCGACATTCTAATGACCAGAAAAAAGTGTCGTCATAAGCGGAGTGTCGCGGTAAAGTTGGAGAAAAATATGTTTATAAAAAGTTGTATATTTTTGATTAATTTAATACAATTTTAAATTCATAACTGCTCTTGCAGTTTTAAGCAATAAAACATTATTATTAAATAAAATAAACACAAAAACAAAATTGAAAATAATAAAAATCAGATTTATGATGACTTGTTTTTTTATTGTTACATGAAATATTGATGAACTAAAGTTTGCTTATTCCTATATATGCTTCCTACAATTCTTTTTTCAATATTATACAATGAATTGTAATCATTACTCATGGTTTCAGAAATGGATGCTAAATAATTTCTAATCATTTCAATGCAAATGCAATGCTTCCGTTTTGAAAAACGCTGTTTAATCGCAAGAAAGCTATCCCTGACCAGAACAAAAAGACCACCAGTAGACAGATACGTCTATCTGGAGCTTAAGTGGGTCATTCATAGTGTGAGGGTTTATTTATTCAGATAAACGATTGAAGTAAAATTTCTCATTTATCTCAATGGGTATTTTAGACAATTTTGTGAAAAGTTTGTCAAAGACATTTCTTACCGCTTAATTTCTCAGCTTATAAGATGGATTATGAAAAATGGAAAAATTTCCTAAACCGCCGGGATATCCGGAGTTGAAAATTATTAAACGACGTAACATCCGGAGTTTATTTACATTAAAATCATATACAGAAAATCGGGACTTTGAAAAACTGACATGGTAAGCGGAGTGACGTGAAAACCGGGTGTCAGGATAACGAAGTCCGACTGTATATACACGCCAAAGGAATCTTTACTCCAGAAATACATTTCCAAAAATGCATCACTGAAATTATCCAAAAGTGTTTTATACATAGAATAAAATATTCTATTCCAAAAAAACATTATGGAAACTTCCTTTCCCTAGTTAAAGCATTTAATGTACATGACTTTCAAGTGCTTATAATAAAAGCTCACCTTTGATAGTACAGCAATTCAGAAAAATACTCCAAGGATTTGAGTGGACAAAATGTTTAATTATTAAGCTTTTTAGACAACTCCCCCTTCATATGCTTCTAATCCTTTCTTTGCATTATTGCATCAATCTAGAGAATTAAAACACCAAATAAAATAAACTAAGACAGACTTGAGCACAGTTAAAAAATAAAATTTATAAAGACAATAAAAAACAATTAAAAATACAATATGTAAACGTTTCGCCAAGCGACAAAACTCGCTTGGCGATTAAAAATACAACGTTTACATATTGTATTTTTAATTGTTTTTTATTGTCTTTATAAATTTTATTTTTTAACTGTGCTCAAGTCTGTCTTAGTTTATTTTATTTGGTGTTTTAATGGTTTTTAAATTCAGACGTTAAATGTATATGTACTGTAAATCTAGAGAATGTCCAAATTTGCTTTAAAAAAGGTAGAATTCCTCCTTTAGGAGGAACTCTTTCATGCCTGTTAATATCAAAGACAAAGTCACTTCACGTTCGTTGTCAGGTTTATTCTGTCTGATATTTCTCGATATCATCTGCTTTTGAACACGATGAAGTCTCACTCCCATTTTATTTTCATTAAACCAGCTGTCTTTATTTAATTTTGTCGTAGTGATATGTCAGCTGTCTTTCAATGAAAGAAGTTCGTTCTGGCCTATTATGCATATTTTATAAGTTTTATCTACGATATTGTAACTGTTTGTTTTACTACTTCTTCAAGTTATCATATAGCATCAAAATGTTTATACAGCTATTATGTTTACAAGTGAAAGTTATATTTTTAAAGTGAAAAGCTGTTTATTAGGGAAAGACTGTCTCAAAGTTGTCAACTACTAATATTGTCATGCCTTTGCTGTTTAAACCTATTGTTATACAAGATTTTTTTTTTTTTTTTTAAGTTCATTTCTATTTAAGTTTATCCTTATTTAGATATATTTTATTGTCAATAAAAGTTAGTTTATTTTTAAACTTAACCCTTAACCGGAAACATACGTCTGTGAGATGTTTGCATCTACATATCTGCCCTTAATATTTTCTCTCTCCAACATTCCACACTTATGCTGTTATATTAAAAAAATTGGTCCTGTTAATGCATTACTATTAAAGATTAAATGTTTAAGTTCACTATTTGGTAAATTATTAAGTGTTCTATTTGTGCACAGGATTTTCATGTTTCTGGTTAAGGGTTAAACCTGTTTTATTATTAAATTACACATCCTGCCTTTTTCTTATTTTTTAGCTTTCAATACTTTGCTTCAATTTCAGTATGTTTCAGAAGCCAGGTCTATATATATACCAGGCCACCAATTACTATTACTAAAACACATTTTCATAATATTTTTTATATAAAATTAAAATATTTCAGTGAAATTGATATACTGTAAAAGCACTTATTTTCATGAAAATGAAGATATCAGTGATTTCGCAAATTTTATATGAACAAAACTGAAAGCTAAAAAATTTCGATACTACCTAAATAGAACCCCTTTTGCATAAGGCATTTTAAAAAACTTCCTTCTGTCCGAAAACTTTGCCCCCATCACTCTAAAAACAACACACGGTACTTATCGACTTTGTCTTTGGCTCAACACACGCATTCCACCCCACACAAGTTTTCTTAATCTTTATCAAACTAGGGACTTCTAAACCCCCCCCCCCCTTTTGCACCAAAAGTGTAACCAGCCCACCCCCTTCGCTTTTCTCGGATTAAGACCGTCCATGCCTGTGAGTGCGAGACAGAAAATTGAGGAGAGAGAACGTGTCATCAGTGCAGACCTGCCAACCTTTGAAAATGAGAAATCGTAGCACTTAAAATTAAAATTAATCTGGAGGTTGGTTGGTCGGTTTTTTTGTGTTTTGCGTTTGAATTTTGCGTTTTTTACACGATCCTTTGGCGAAATTAGTGTTTTAGTTCTGCGATCTTTCGATGAAATTTGCATTTTCTTACTGATCTTTCGATGAAATTTGAAGTTTATTTCCTTGATCTTTTGACGAAATTCGCATTTTCTTTCTGCAATATTTTGATTAAATTCACATTTTTACCGCTATCTTTTGACGAAATTGATTTTTTAAGCGACCATTTGTCGAAAATTCGCGATAGTTTATCGTATCAGATCGGCAAATTTTGCAACAGTTTTGTGCAACCGATCGGCAGAATTCGCAACAGTTTTTCGCGACCAATCGGTAAAATTTTCGATATCTTTTCTCGACCAATTAACAAAATTCACTTCTTGTTTCCGCGACTTTTTGAAGAAATTTATAATATTTTCCCTCAATAGTTTATCGAAATTCGCAATTTTTTTCTGAACTCTTAGCAAAATTAGTGATTTTATTCGGCTAACCATTGAAGATAATCACTATTTGTTTCTAAGATCTTTGACGAAATATCAGTTTCCCATGATCATTTGAAGAAATTCTCAATTTTTTTCACGGCCGATTCACGAATTGATTTAGGAAAATTCTATAAAAGAAAAAAATTTGCGGTCTTCCAAGAAATTTTAAAATATACTCGCAGAAGAATCATGGGTCTGTGGAAGAATTTTCAGGGGGAAATACTGCACAGCAGTTTTCATTATGCAGGACTTTTCTTTTCTCTGTGCAAATCGCACGATTCTGCACAATATTTTAAACCCTGCCCCTGAAGAAACTCTTAAAATGGCGCCTCTGTTTCTAAGGAAGGGAATTCCTGTATAATAAATATTTACAGATACACTCATGATTGATATCCATTAAGAGGGTTTTATGTTAAAAAGTTTGTTTTGCAGCCCTTCTTTTTTCACTTGAGCATTTTTTAATGTCCGAATTTTCGGACTAATGACCAATTTTTTAAAACTTTCGGAACTGAATACTTTACAATTTAGGAAATTTCAGAACAGAATCACTCCTGAAAAATGTGCTGCATGGACTAAAAATCTCAACTGGAAAAAAAAAATGCGTTTGTGCTTTTTTTTTTTTTTTTCAAAAAATCGTAGTTTGAGACTGATTTTCATAGCATTGTAGTTTAAAGGTCCAAATCGTAGTAACTACGATTTTTTCGTAGGAGTTGGCAGGTCTGTCAGTGCCATAAAAAAATGTGGAAATACCTGCACAAGTTGACGGACAACGGAGAGGAAATTCCTATAGGAGCTCTACTGCCAGTAGGACTTCTGGATGCAAGAAATGCTAAGTCCTTTGCTGAATCAAAATAAATAATATCCTCTAATACCGAGTTTCTACTGCTTTTAAAGAAAAACCTGGAGTGAAACGCAGCAGTATGCAGTATACAACGACAGCGATGACCGCCTCGGGAACTCAGCTTTCACTTTAGAGTGTTAGTGCAATCCCGAAGTGTAGATGCAGTATACAACAAAGTGCTCGAGGTCCAAATTTGGCCGATATGCTACTATTAATGGAAAATCTGCAACAATGAAGTATTTCACCTCTCATATAGGAAAGCCAGTGAGTGAATCAACCGTTCGCAGCATAAAGAAACAGTACATTCAAGCATCAAAACAAGCTAAAGCCGATGTAACAAATTTACTGCATGCTAATCGCAATCGCCCTTAAAACTTGGTAATTTCTGTTTCCCAAAATATGGAAAAACATACTCTTTCTACTCATAAATTATCTGAAAATGTAAAGTATGAAAGGTGAGATGGTGTTGATTAATGACAAAGATTTTAAAAGCAAACACATTTATTAGAAACTAAAAGAGACATTAACTTTAGACAGAGCTCTACTAGAGCTAAGAACATTGTTTCAAAAGAATACCCATTACAATCTAATGTTCGTTCAAGATGAGAATGAACTGATACTTGCATGTGAGAGCAAGCACGCATCTCTGAAATTTGTACAGGTATATATACACCTCAAGAATAAGAAATTTGCATAAAATACCGCGAAACGGACAGTTAATTACCTGGACGAATCACAGCCTAGCAAACGTCAACTAAAGACGAAGCGTCGTGCATCTCCGGAACGACAGCGCCATCTATAGAATCTGAAAAATGGAAGTTTCCTTCCAAAGAGCAACCATGAGATAACTCAACTCGACTCGAGCGCCGATTGAGAATGTAAACATCTCGACAGTCGCCGGGAAAACGTGTTCTCTGCAGGGTGGACGACAAGATGATGAAACGGGGTTTTAAAACTTAAAATAAGCAATTGGTATGCTAAAAATAACTTAAAAGAATTAAATATTTCCAACAATTTCAATGCAAGTGTTTAAACATATATACGTAAATTACAGATTGCTGGTGGAATAATAAACTGCACTATTGTTATTACAGCTGCAAAATGAATTGTGAAATGACACGATCCATCTCTACTAAACTCTTTCAATTTGAGCCAGAAGCCTGCTGGTAAGAATGAACTGTGTCCGTAGAAAGTGAACCAAAGATTCACGAAAATTGCCCCCAGTTATTCGTGACGAATTCGTTAAGCGTGTTCGTACAGTGATTGACGAAAATGTTGTTCCCCTTGAGATGTTCGTTACCTTCGATCAGACAAACCCAAAGTTTGTGCCCACATCTAAATACACAATGGAAGAATGTGGTTCAAAACAAGTGTCTATAGACGGCATGGAAGATGAAAGAGAGAGGACTTTTTTGTTCCCTTTCTAGAAACCTACTTCCACCACATTTGTTGTACACAGGAAAAACAACAAATTGTCATCCAAAGTTCACATTTCCCGCAGACTGGGATGTGTGGCACACCGATTCGCACTGAAACAATACTGACACAATGGTTCGATACATTGAGAATATTCTTGTACCTTATTACGACAAGCAGAGAGAGCTTCCCGGGTCCGTTCTAGAACAACCTGGTGTAGTATTGTTCAACATTTTTAAGGCACACCAAGATCCTCTTTTTCTGGTTCTGGCTGAACTACAGAAGAGGAATATTATTCCAGTTTTTGTACCCGCTTCCTGCACAGTGAGAGCTCTAGCCTTTGGACTAAACGGCAAGTTCAAGCGTTTGCTCAAGAATGAGTTTATTCAGTGGTATTCTAATAATCTTAAATTTCTAGAAGAAAAAGAATCTGTGGACCTATGAATATCACGACTAAAATTGATTCATGCTTCTTGGCTTGTGCGCACATTTAACGGTGTTGAATTCTGTTAGCATATAGCATGAAATGCATATGGCTCCCAAGTTATAAATATTGTTTATCTTACAGCTTTATTGATAAATATCTTTTATTTATTTTAAAATATTTTCCTTTTAGCTAAGCAGGTCCTCCTTCATTATTGTTTTAACCCGTACAATCCCCTTTTAAAACTCCATTCCATCATGCATATTTAAGTACTGTTCCAGAACATTGAACAGTCTCTTCAACGTAATCGAGACAATGACTTTGGCATACTCTCTAAGTATCGACAGTCATCAATCAACCAGCGTTCGTAACCATTGCACACCAGATGGCTTTTGTACTAATATGCAAATTACTCACATGCAAATTGAGTGACATACAGATAGCTCTCTATGCAGATCGACTAATAGATATACACCCACGGCACAGAGCATATCCTGCAGTTTTGTTGTTTTTGAGTTTTGAAGGTCTTATGTGTCCATAATTACAGAGTTCGTAGTCATTTTATGATGAATTTATTTTAACGTGTTCACCAAGTACTGTGACACTTAATTCAATTTGTGGCTATGAATTATTAAAGAAGAGAGGTCTGTTAAGAAACAGACTCAAAAGCTGGTAGTTCTTATTCTACAATGCTTCTTTAAATAAAGTCAAGTTACTTAAGGACCAGATGGCATTATAAGTTCAATAAATAAATACGCCGCTGCACGTTGATGGATTGGGGAGTAAGTTGATTTTCCCGAACCGATAGCTACTTAAACGATAATATGTTTTGGTTCTTCTTTTAAATGTAGTATATCTTGTGTCAAAGGTCAAGGTTTTTCTCTCGCGATGTTTATGACTGCGTTAAAATAGTTTGAATCAGCTAAAGTGTTTTAATAGTAACATAAATTTTATCAGGTTCTCCGGTAGTTAAATAAAGATGACATAGGTTGAGATAAATATTTTTGGTTATGGAATTGACTGCTACAGGATTGAGTTCAGAATATTTTTAATGGAAGTCTGTTTCCAGTTGAACTCGTAGTTGGTTTTTATCTCAGGTATCGGATAAGTCAGAAAGGTTATCTATCATTTCACGAGGAGCTGGATGGTCTCTTTTATTTCTCTTTTAATGAACTTTATTTCATTTAGTATTTTATAAATGTTAATGGAATTTAAACTTAAATGAAATTAATTTAAAGTGTTATATTAAGTTGTTTAATTGTAGAAAGTTCATAAAAGTTAAATATTAAAGTAATTTCTTAAAGTTGTTAAATTATTAAAGTATTTAAAGTTAAATTACTTGTTAAAATCTCACCATTTTTTATTAAAGGTTAAGTATTTGAGCGGTAGGTCAAAGTTAATATAATAAGTGAATGTTTCAATAAGGAAATCTAAATGAATTTCCGGGTCACTTAATTAATGTTAAACCTTTTAATTGCTTACATTTCTTTACTATTTAAAATTAATATAAAGTTTATTCAATAGTTTTCTTTTGAGCTTTTAACTACTTATACTTTCTTTTAAACCTCCGTGTTCCAGCATCAGGTTTATCCGAAATCAGCCCTAGTTAAATGATACGAACTCCTGTAAATTTATATTGCAATTTAATTAACTTTCTGTTGCAATGAATTGCAAATGATTGTAATATGAATGACCTAAGTTTCAAGTTAAATAATTCAAGTTAACTAATATACAATTGTTATCTATTTTAATGGTTACATAAACCTGCTTTTATCTTACCTTTTTTGTCATCCTTTACCACACGTTTTGCACATTCCCTTTTTAGCCTTTACTCTTTTTGATATTTTTCTTTCAGCTTTGCCCTATGTTTACTTAATGGGTCGGTCCAGGTCTTTACAGAATCTCTAAAGGTTTAAGCCTTAGATACGTCTCCAACTTGCATTTTTTGGAAACTCTGCTGCCTTATTTTGAGACCCCGTTTACTTATGCTATAGATCGGGACATTACAGTTTATGGGCCCTGCTTTAGTAACCATAGCTCCGGCCGATATACACGGGGACAACAAAGTCAAACATAATTTTGAATGGCTTCAAAGAATTTGGTATAAATATTGTAAGTGAATGAGCTGCATTCTATTAGTTGCATTATTGTTTTTATTCAAGAAATAGTTGTAAGTATACAAGAAATTTTTGTACTTTTTTCTTATTTAAGTAACTCTAATCATTAAAATGAAAAATTTCTGATTTTTTATTATTATTTGAGGCTAAAATATATATATATATTTCGCGAGGCTTAAATTTTCCCGATTATGGTGGGTTCGCGAAAATAAGTGCTTTTACAGTACATTACTGACAAGGAAGATCTCCATAAGCACATCTTGGCAATTTATTGCTGGTTGGGGAAACAATGAAGTTTTTCTACTCTTCATGTAGAACTAGTTTAAGTAAGTTTAATGCTGCCATGGAAACAAGGACTTACTCAATATTGAAATATATCAGGAAAGCTTTCTTAATCGGACAGTTAACTTTTAACATACACTTAAACCTTATCCAGTAAGTGAAACCTTGTAAAATTAAATAACTTCAGCAACTTGTGTAGAAACTATAATAAACTATTACAGAAAAAATAATAAACTATTTCATGGTTGAAATTTAAATTCATTTGCGCATTAAAATAACCATTTAACAAAACAAGCAATACTCAAATGAATTAAAATAGTTTGTGTTTAATGAGGTAAAGTGTTGCTCACCAAATCAAGTGCCAAATGTTCGAAAATATTTTATTTTATGACATATTTCCTACTAGAATTTCCGCTGGTCAATTTGACTGATCCTTAATAATGTACATTAGTTTCAATAGCATTTTTTTTTTTTTTTTTTTTTTTTTTTTTCAAAATAGTCAGAGTATTTTCTTTAAGGAGACATTCCTTGTGATGTGCACAACAACATGACTTCCATACAGTATGAAAAATTTATTGTTTATTGACAAACATATTCAAAAGACTTTAGTTACGGGACTGACTATGCAGCATAACTGTTGGATGTGCATTTTCAGCTGTGATATGCATTTTAAAACTCATTTTTAGTGTACAGTAGACCCCTTCAAATCCGCAAACATCTAAAATCCATACATCATCACAGATGTAAACAATGAAACTTTCAGTTTAGATTTAGCAGCAAAATTATAGAATTTTTCATTTTTATATCATTCTGTGTGTATTTTAATATGTAATTCTCGACAATATGACTGAACTTATGGTTTTTCATGAAGGAAGTATAAATTTATTTCTGAAAAAGAAATTTTTGCTGATATTATTGGTTTATCACAATCTTTTTACCAAATATATTTATGTATTAATCAAGCTTTTTTGGTTATTAAGACTGAAATAAAACTTCCTTACTTTTTGATTTCAATGGGAATTAATAGAGTACAGTGAAACCTCACTGTGCGACCACCTCCCTGAACAACCATTTTTTCATGGGACAAAATTTATTACCATAGGGTCAATACTAAATTTATCTCCATTCAGAGACCATCCCAGTTGAACTCCCTCCATGAGTGACCCATTTCTTTGCAGAAATTGAAACACATTCCGTTTTTTCTGGGTTGCTTGAAGAAGATTTTATTAGAAAAATAATTCCAGAGAGTACATTATTCATCAAACTTCTAAACTAAGTTTAGATTTTTTTTTTTTTTTAATTATTATTCCAGTAACTTGTAAGTGTTTAAACACATTTGTGCCTTTTTAGGCAATGAATTTAACTCTGATGACACATTAAGAATGACAGTCAATTAACTCCCCTGTCCTATTCTGTCAAGAAACTAAAAAAAATAGATAAATTAATGAAATCGTCATTATTGGTTCCCATCCAAAAAAAAAAAAAAAATTGCATTTATTGACTGAACTTTGAAAGGACTTGGAAATAAAAATTATAAAAGATAAAACCATAAAATCCAAGTAAACGTCAATGTATTCATTTTTTAAACTCTGTCGTAATTAACTTATGTGATTAAATTTTGTTTTGATACTTAAATTTTCATATTTTTTCCTAATGTGAAAAATTAATTTTAGTAACATTGTTACCTTTTTTCAACCATTAAAATCTAGATTTAAACATGACATCCATTAAGAGACCACCTCTCGGAGCGACCACTTTTTATTGGAACGGAACGTGGTCGCTTTAGAGAGGTTTTACTGTACTTTTATGAAAGTTTCATTGAATAATTCAAGGAAAATGTATGTAATCTTTATTATGTGCATTTAATTATACATTATTATTTACTTGATCTTTACTTTCAATAATTTAATCATTTTTTAAATTATCAGTTTAGTTTATTACTTTACTTAATTCTTTTAATATTTTACTCTATTGCAAGCATTCTTTATAATTGTGATTGCATTATTACTTTCAAATGACTGTTTAAAAAATGTAAATAAAGTAATGACCAGAAATCCACACAACCTCTGGTCCCAAGCTGTGCAGATTTGAGGGAGTCTACTGTATTACGAGGTGTGGTGCGTAGATCCTACATGAAAGAGTTCTTACACATTACTGGTTATAGACAAACTGCTGCAAATGAATTTTTACTTTTTTTTTTAATTATTTATTTAGATATCTCATCACTATTGTATGAACAAAAAGGAAAATTCTTACACTATTCCGATAAAGTTGGAAAGTACTTCATAATCTATGCCATACTGCATGATTTTTCATTCTCTGTTTTAGCATGAATGTCCAAGAAATGTCCAATCAGCGTTCATACACATTTTCCAAAAAAATAATCCCCTAAGAATCCACGGATGTATTTTCCGGTGTGCATAATTTTTCCATGTCAAAAATTACCGACATTTTAACACCCCCCTCAAAATAAAAAAGTATTATAAGAACTTTAAAAGGAAAACAATTGTGTACAGATGAAGCCTGCATGTCTTAAAAACTTGGTAGGTTGCTGCAAGAATCTATTTTAATTCCAACTTTGTGATTTTATGACCTCTTTGAAATGCATTACGAATAGTATGAATGCTGTGAATATCAATTTTAAAATTTATTTCCTTTATTTCTCTTGAACAGTTTTCAAACCTCACAATGTGTATCCAATAACTGAATGAAGATTTTAGAAGAAGCACAGACTAAATGAAACCTACTATGTTATGTTTAATTAGCTAGTTTCACATTTCTATATCTCACGATGTTAGAAGGCATGTCTTAGTTTTATTTCGTTATGACATCAATCACAAAGCACGCGAATAGGAGCAATGGATCTCAATTTCCCAGAGTAACCAGTTGTTTTACCAAGTTTGGGGATTATCTCCTGAGATTACCCTGATTTTAACTACCAAAATGTATCCCCTGAATCTCATACTCCCCTGATAAGTATGAATGCTGACTTTGATATTTTACCTAATGGAGATAAGCGACATATTGTGTAGCTTCCATTACAAAAAGTAAGAGGAAAACACTTCCAGAAAATTTTGATATATTTTGACTGTTCATGACCCCAAAACCACCCTCTGTTCAAATGTTCATTTATATATATCTGATGTTTGTCATGCTGTAACTCTCATATTTATGAACTAGATGATTTATTGTGTGCATAGTACATACCAATGTCTTGATTGAGTTTGTTGGCCAACTTCATCCGTCATCATGTTTCAAAATGGCGCCCATTTAAATATTTAAAACTCCAAAAAATTTAGAAATCTAAATTTATTTTATATTAAGTGTTAGGCCTTGGTACAAGGATTCTGGAGTATTTTTTGTTTTGTCTCTAACTCAAAAAATGGTTGAAATAGAGCAGTTTGAAATACTAGGGTGGTTGACATTTTGAAACAAAACAACAGTTTAAAAAGCATAAAACTATTAAACAAAAACATAATTTGCGGAACAAATTGAAAAAACAACTGGAAACAAATAAACAATTGCCCAGGGTTCGCAAAGCTGGGCCCAGTTCGAAAAAACCCGGTGGGTTTTTTCAGAATGGGCCCACTTGAAAAAGCCCGCTGAAAAACCCATAATGTGGGTTTTTTCAGTTTTCAGAAATATTTAAAATTTTAACTATATGCATTTAATGAATTTAAGTCATTTCAGTTAATTTTGAAAATAAAATGTATAAAAGCCATTAGATTAACAACCGAGGTAAAATAAAAATGTATTTTAGCACATTGAAATACTATACTAACATAGAACATAGTAGGCAACATACATAGTACATAATTATAAAGGCATATCATCTTTATATAAAAAATTCAAATGAATTATATTCATGAAAATAAAATATACGTATTTTTACTTTCTTCTATCTTTACAAGAAGAAAGTATTTAATTTGTGAAAAATTTCGACTTCCAGTTTACGACGGACTTATACATAATTTTTAATTAATTTTTCAACTACTTTTCAGCAGTGAAATTACGCTTGAAATTATTGAATATTAAAGACGTGAATAATCACTTTGCTAACAAATCGTAAACCAACTTCGTGAAAAATGTCAAAGTCGGGAATCGAACCCGGGCCCCTGGAATAGATCTCCAGTGCTCTACCACTAAGCCACAAGGATGATGCCCAGCTTGGCATCTCTCACTTATATAAGTCGGTAAGGCTGCAACCGCAGCACAAGATGGAAAAGTCTCCATGAGCACACAATCTAGTGGCGAAACATGAGATGCAAATGAACCCAGCACCGGTGAATCGGCTTAGTGGTAGAGCACTGGAGATCTATTCTAGGAGCCCGGGTTCGATTCCCGGCTTGGACATTTTTCACGAAGTTGGTTTAGGACTTATACATTTTAAAAATCTCCTGAAGACGATTTGATGTTTTTTAGAAAACATCTGTCTGTATGTGACAAAAATTTTGTGGGTGTGCTATCTCAAGAACTAATGCATAGAATTTCACAAAACTTTACATTCAGTTAGACCTTGATGTAAACTGATGCTGATTAGTTTTTGGTGTTTATTGCCCAAAAGGTGGTGCTGCTGTACTGCATTTATCTCAATTTTTGCAATAGCTTTATTTCAAGAACTAATGCACGGATTTTCATCAAACTTCAGATTCAGTTACAAGGTAAGTTCTTGCTTATCAAGTTTTGGTGTATATCGCCCAACAGGTAGCACTGTTTTGCTGCATTTTTTTCATGATTTCAGCAATAACTCTTTTCTTAAGAACTAATGTCCGGAATTGAATAAAAATTTAGATTCAGTTAGACCTTGATATAAACTGGTGCTGATTAGTTATTGGTGAATATAACCCAACAGTGGCTCTGTTGTGCTGTATTTTGTATGATTTCCGCAATATCGCAAGAATTAATGCATGGATTTTCATCAAACTTCAGATTAATTAGACGTTGATGTAAGCTGTTACCGATTAGGTTTAGGTGTAAATTGCACCTAATAGCAGGTAGTGTGGGTATGCTGAATTTTTTATGATTTTTGCAAAATCTATATCTCAAAAACTAATGCACGTAATTTAATCAAACTTAATATTCTGTTTCATTTTCATGCAAATAGATCCTTATTAGACTTGTATGTAAACTGAACAACAGGTGTTGATTTTATACTGTTTGGGTTGAAAATTTTGCTTGTAGACATCTAAGAGGGTGGGTTCCAAAATTCAATGATTTGTTTGAAACAATGAGATACTTACATCTCCTTGTTAAATGCATCCAATTCAACGAACCTATATTTTACAATCCTTGTGATGGACATAGATGTGGCGCTGTGATAACGAATTTTGAATTATTAACATGTATGAGATAGAGGAAAGTTTTGGGATTGGCACATCCAACTAGTTTATCCTTTTTTTTTTCTTCCTACTTATATATTTTAAATATTACTATTCTATTCATTATTTGATTTTAAAGCAAATTAACAATTTTATATCTTCTATTATATTTAAAACTAATTTGTGAGAAACACTGACACTTAATTGATTTAAATTCATATAATTTATACAATTTATAACTTGTAAAATAGCATTACAATTATATTGCATTTAAGGGAACAATGTATTGTTTTATGTATAGTATATATAATATATAAATAATGCAGTATACAAAAACGTAATATCGCATATATTGTACTTTTGAAAAAACCCAATTTTCCCCGGGGAAAATTGGGTTTTTCATGAAAAAACCCGAAAAAACCCATGTGGGTTGGGTTTTTTCAAAAAAACCCGGGTTTTTGCAAACCCTGACTTTCGCGCAATGCTTAAATTTATTAATATCCGTTAGCTTCAAAGTCTTGGTGACATTTGGCAAAATATCGCCAATTTGGTGACCCAAAATAAATAACCACAAATGATGCCAACTTGGCTATAGCTTACTAATTTGGTGCAATTCTCATTCAAATTTAGTATTGACAAATGTTCACTTATCGGGTTCATCGCATTTTAGCTTCTTAAAGTAAAATTTCAGTAAAATTTGCAAAAATTTAAAACTAAGAGATAGGGAAGCTATCTTTTCCTACCAGTACAGGTCAGAAGGAATCTTTTTACAAGTAAATTGTACAAACTCTTCTGTCGGTTTAAAAAAAAAAAAACAGAACCTTACCGTTCCCTCGTCATCTTCTATGCTGAATCCTACGCTTGTTCCTTCTGAATCACTTGCGACATCCTCCCATGGCTCCAGCTCCCTTTCTTTTACTTGACCATTGAATTTGCTGATGGCTGTGTCTGTAAAGGTGTCTAGAGAAAAGGAAATTAAAGTAAGATATCACAGCTGATCTCATCCTCATTAAATATCCTGGAAGAGGCATAATTTTTATTAAGTATTTCCCGTCATTTTTTACCTCGATTTTGCGTTAAACATTTCACAGGGTTCATGCTCATTTCCCAAGAAAAAATCCCCTGAGAATCCCCTGATGTATTTTCAGGGATGCATGATTTTTCCATGTAATTAACGACATTTTTAAAACCCAGTATTACGACCCCTCGCCTCCCTCCCCTTTAAAAAAATACAAACTAGATAATCTCAAAAATACAGTTTATACATCACCTATATAAACAATATGAACAGAACTTTAAAGAAAAAACAATTTGTGTACAACAGGGATAAGCCTGCATGCCTTGTGCAGCTCTCTTTAAAAACTTGGTAGATTGCTGTAAGGATTTAATTTCCACTTTGAAATTTTATTACCTCTTCGAAAAGCATTATGAATAATATGAAGGCTCAAGTGTCAATATCAAATTAAAAATGTCCTTTATTTTTTAAGTAGTTCTTTAACAGTTTTCAAACCTCATGATGTAAAAAGGCATGTCTAATAATTGAATGGATGTCATCAGACGTCCAGAAGGATGTCGTCAGAAGGAGTGGCTAGTTTCCAATTCTATATATCACGATGTTAGATAAAAGATCTTAGTTTGATTTCATTATGACTTCACAAAGTATGCAAACAGCAGCGATTGCCCTCAATTTCCCAGAGTAGTCAATCATTTTGCCAGGTTTGGGGAATTTTTTGTATTATCCTCTGAGATTCCCCTGATTTTCGTATGAATCCCATAATCCCCTGATGAGTATGAACCCTGTTTCACCTCTGAATTTCCCTGGAAAAATTACTAATAAAACTAGGGATGCACGGAGTATTCGGTATCTATTTGGTATTCGGCCATACTACCGACTATTCAGTTAGGTTGGTTACAAAACTATTCAGTCTGCCAAATACTTGGTTTGGCTAAATACTGAAAAATTTGTCCAAACCGAATACTATTTAAATAAACCTTTTTAAAAAATTACTTTTTTTAACCTTACACAACTTCTACTATTTAATTAATAAAGATATTAAGAATAATTAGAAAGGATATGCTCTTACATTATTTATTTGTTATTTGAAAAGTGCCATTTAGGAATATTAACCTTTAATGACAACCTTCATAGGAATTAATGATGTACAAATGCAAGTTCCTGAATAGTGTCAGGTAAATAGTCTGTTTCTTGTTTTTTCACAAACACTGTATTTTCTAAACAAAATTTAAAAAAACTTTCAGGGGTGATAATAGTCATCAAGACATATTTACAATTTTTGTCCAGTCAAAAATAAAATACAGTGCATCTCACTTTAGGCTAAATTTAGATTTTCATTTGTTACTTTAACAATAATGAAGATATTGAAACTATGTTTTCAACAGAGTTCTTTTGATTTCTGTGAAATACAATGACATGATGAGAAGTGTTGAATGCTGCCACCACTGATATATAAACAACACTGAAATAGACATTTCTTTATTCAGAATGCAGCTGACAGTATTTAAATTGCATTACTGGCTAAAATTCAGTCACTTTCAATTCATGCAAGCAAAATTATTAGGATGCAAATCCTGCTAAAATATATTCATTATTGTTAAAGTTGTGAATGAAAATTTTGTTTTGGTTTGTAATGACATCCTGTATTTTTGATTGAATGTATTCTATTTTCGATGGAATAAGTGAATTTAGATGTCTTGTTCAAAAATTGTTAGTCTTGATCACATTATCTCTCCTGAAAGTTGTTACAAGATTTTAGGAACAACATGCATGTTTACAACTTCTGAAAATGATCGCCCATTCCAAACACTGGTATTTGGTGCATTTAAAAAAAGGAATAGGATCATTATATTTGTTACATTGCCACCATTTGAACAGATTATATTATTTATTTATTACCCTTCTTGACAAATATACAGCATATGACTGTAAAATTTTTCTTCCCTTCCTTCAAAATGTCCCTTTGGTTTTAAAATATTTGTTTCAGAATATAAGAAAATTTTATTAATTTGTTTTTATTCACAGAAGAAACAGTGAAATTTAAAATTTTAATAATAATTTTTTTTTTTTACCTATCCTTCTTCTAAATAATAACTCAAAGCATAGATTTTTTTAGTGTAAAGTTTATTTGTAAAAAGGCCTTGGTTTTCAAAATGGAAATATTTGTATTAAATATTATGCAAAATTCTTTCAAAATTTAAACTTTTAAATACCTTTAAACTCTGAAATATAAAAGCATTCAGCCAGATGAATATTCGGTATTCAGATGAATAGTTACTATTAGGCTGGTGAAATATTTGATATTTGGTTTAACTGTGTACTGAAATTCAGCCAAAATGACTATTCAGTGCATTCCTAATCACAAATAATCTTAATACTAAACTTCAGCAGAAATCTTGATTGTTTACATTTGGTTTAAGGTTTTACAGTTAAATTCATGATTAAGTTAGTTGAGGGTATTTGCCAACTGTGTGAACAAGCAGTATTGTTTTGTTAACATGTTTGCAGAAGGTCATTCAACTTTCAGCATTTACACAAAACAGTTACAGCCATGTACTGGCTGTTAGTGATGGGTTGTAAATCATTATAAAAATTAGAAAGTTTCCCCATGTACGTCAGCTTGCTCTAGTGCATTGCTTACAGATGAAGTACTTAATAAAGCTGCTGCATTTTATTTGAAGGATGTTTACTTCTACAATTATATTGTGATTGTTATTCTTTTTATTTTTATACTTCAATTTGTAAGTAGACACTTCAATGTCTCATTTCTACCCTGTGTTGCCTATCTGCAGCATACCCAAACATCAATGTTACTTTTAACACTTTAAGAGAGTCTCTCGAGCTCAACTTTTAACTTTCTCATATATACCCACTATATACGTTCGCAGTCTTTTCCGATATTATCTATGAACCTTTTATTTTGGAAAAAAAAAATAGGTCAACAGAAGTAAGTGTATGAAAATATCTAGAATCGGAGCTTAATTCGAACTTATTGTGAACCTTGTGGTGTTGCTCTTTGTGCTTTGAAATGTACCACACAAAAGCAAATTTTACTAAATAATGTTTATATGCAAATAAAATCTATTTTCAGATATTTGTACAGCATTTGGGTAAGATTTTATTCAAGTCTATGTAAAATTTTATGTTAAAAAATGATGTTTTCTTATGCAGAACTTTAAAAAATATATATAAAACATACTGTTTTCAACAATGTCTCATTATATATTATATTAAATTTCAGTACATTTAAATAGTTCCTTGATTATGAATTAGAACACTTTGAAGTTTACAATTAAAAAAAAAATATTAAAATACATACCTTAAAAATATTTTTTAAAAAATCATGAAAAGTACCCAATACCCTCAGTCCAGAGGGAGATATGCAGTTGAAATAGCTCAGACCTCAAAGTGTTAAAGACAATTTTACGGATGGCTGGTATCTCCCAACACAGCAGCTAATATAAAGTGTTCACAGAATTCACAACAGACAGCGATACAGTTAATTTATACCAAAAGTTTTATTTATCATTTGAGCCGTTTTACATCATTATTGCTAAACGTCCATTTTGTCAAATTAAAAGGACAGATACATCCAAAAATAGATTTCAAAGGTAAGTTTGATTTAAATTGGCACTATTTTTAAGAAGTGTCATTTTCTGTTTATTGCAGTTGTGAAAAAAGAAGGTTTTAATCAATCATTTATTTTTTTTATGTGTTTTTTTTTTTTTTTTTTTTTTTTACATACTTAAAAACGATGCATTCGAAAAACTAAGTCAATATTTATCAAATTGGAGTCACAAAGGGTTAAAGATGAAAATTCTGTACAATTTTACTGTTAACATATAATGTCATCCATACATGAAATTCTAGGGTTACATGCACCCTCTTTCTTACTGCTTTACTCGTTAATTAAATGCCTTGTATTTCTTTATTTAAATTATTCCTTTTTAGCTAGCCAGGTCCTCTTCCATCTTTGTTATTCTTTTACTACCTAAATAAATCCTCCCATCACTTCATTTCATTGCCGGTATCAGCGGTGATCTGTTCTTCTAGCATCAATCGGCTTTACCATGTGCAGACCGTAATTGAGGGGATAATCTTTTAGCGTCAACAGTTGTCAGGTTTGCCATCTTTCAACACCAGATGGACTTCAGCCGTATGCAAATCTATGCAAGCTCTCTATGCGGATCAACCGGCAGATATACTTCTTGGGCACAGAGCGTAGCCGTCAGTTTCGAAAATTTGTTGAAGTATGTTACATGAGTAACACTTCGTATTATTTTAGTACGAGTTTGTCAGAGAAACGACTCTTTTATTTTCGGTGTATTAAGCATGGCCGTGTCAAGGTATACATAGATGACCTGTGTTTACAGAGATAGCTGGAGTTTCACTTATGTTTCATCTTACTGAAACGAGCCTATTTTTTCCAATGGCCTACGGGTATTGACTGTCTAATATTGTAGAGTGATGGGGTGGAATGTTTATTGTGGAGTCAGCAGCATTTAACCAATGGCTGTTAAAGTGATTACAAATAGTAAGAGTGAGATTAAATTCCCCTCTGGCTGTTTTAGGCTGCGTCAAATGTCAGGGTCAGTATTGAAATGTAAAAGAAGATAAATATTGCATTATCTCTGGTCTACATGGTACTCCCAGTTGTTTAGGAAAACTACATTATTTTCAGAATGGCTTGTAGAGTTGAAAAGTTCGCCGGTTATAAGTTGAAGGGTTTTTTTAGATGAGTTTCCAAGCCGAGACGCCATTGAATCCGTAAGTTTACAAATGTTTTTTTCCCATATAACGACGCGCTGAAATGGTTTTTCTTTTATTGCATTATCTCTCTTGTATTTTTAATAGAGTAACTTAAGTAAAAGAAATGTAATTTAAATTAAAGTTAATATTTTTTGAATGGAGTTTAAGAGTTAAATATATTAAAGTTATAATAAGTTAAATGTTAAAAGCTAACTTTTCTAAATTAATGTCTTTGCTGTTTTAAATAAGTTTAAATGGATAATGTTAAATTTTAAAATAAGTTTAGCTTTTTTTTTCTTTGAACATTTAACAGTTGCCTATTTAACCCTCCGTGTTCCAGCATCAACTTAGCCGACTACGGCTCTTACGTTAATTTTTTTAACGTTTAATATAAACTGAATTAGACTGTATTTCTATCAACCTGTTGAAATGTTAAGACAGAGTTTGTTGTTACAACTGAGACAGTTATCGAGTTGTTATTTATATACAGTTGTTATTTTTATATGTTAATAAATCCTTTTTGTTTTTAACTTTTGTCATCTTTGTATGTCACACACTGTTGCACGTTTCTCTTTAGCCATTTATTCATTCCATTTTTTTTTTTTCAGCATATTTATACTTCATAGCATTTTTACCTTAAATTTTTTAGACCTTAAAATTGTAACACTTTCAGTTGCGTGTTTCGTAACTCTGCTATGTTTTTCAGACCCCAGCTTTACTTACATAATGCGCCCGGACAACATTTACAATATATAGTGAAATATGTTTAACACGAAACTGAGGGGACGGAATTTTTTTTTTCATGTTAAAAGAATCATATAAAAAGAACAAACCTCACAAATATTTTCGAATTCCATCAAATTTTATTTTGATTTCCTGTTAAACTACTAGTAGGTTACATCCATTAATATAAAAAGCAAGTTAAAAAATTATTGTTTTTTGGGATAAAAATCAGATAATTTTTTTTTAAGTGTCTTTTTCAGCGCTATATTGTCCACAAATTGATCGACATCATTCATTGTTTTATCCATCACTCCATTTGAATGCACATCTAAATAATTACACATACTTTTAATCATTTTCTGTGTTTCTGAAGTAGAGGAGATAGGAACTGCAAGCATTGTTGATTCCTTTGTCAGATTCGTCATTGGAATCTGCATAGGTGGAATCATTCGGATTACGAACAATCTCCAAAATCTCTTGGTCTGTCAGAATCGGTGCTGTAAACACATCATCATCGACTGCAATATATTCATTGTCTAGTAATGTTGAGACTTTCACAAACATTTCATTAAATGTCAGCTCAGTCTCAATATCGGCTGATTCTTGAGCTGTCAAAGAATTTGCTACTTTGGGAAATCCTGCATGCCGAAAACAATTTTCATTGTCATAGGCTTTACTAAATTCCAAGCTGAACGCAACATAAGTAGTAATGCAGCCAATAAATTAATGAAGAAATCTTCTTTTGCTTCTATTATGGCTAAATATTTTCGAAGCAATTGCTTTCAATAACTTAATTTCAATTTTTTTTTTTTTTTTTTTTTTTTTGTTGAAGATTAAAAGCGAATTTTTTTCATGTTAAAAGAAAAAATATATATTAAATTGCACAGTATACTGTCTGGGCCGCTATATCATTTCGTGTTAACCAATTTCCCATGTTAAGCGTTTTCTTGTTAAACATATTTCACTGTATAATTATACTCTGCTGTACACTTCATATTTCCAGCACATTTTCTATTTATTTTAAAAAGGTACAAACCATGGTCACAAACAGAGGGGTGTGCGACAAGTGCAGCCGTACAGGGCCTCGTGCGTTGGAGGACCTCTCATAAGAGAGGGCTTGCACCCCCCAAAAAAAAACATTTAATACAAATTAGCTAAATATTTATTACTCATTTTGTAATGATATTTATTTTCTAATAAAATTGTTTTACCAAAAAAATGTTTCAGGAAGGTTGTGGACGCACAAGAAGAAAATAAGATTGTTTGCAGCTTATATTCAATTTGTAGGCATTGTTATATTCTAGCCTAGACTGCATCAGGCGCACAACAAATCTGGACATATGCATGAAATGAATATTAATTGTTAACAGGTAGGTACTGATGATGGTTCTGAAAAATTGCACACTATGATTTTAAAGTATATTTGTAATGTAATGACACAGATTTCGTTTCCTTTTTGTGTAATCAAGTTTTTATTTTTACTATATGAATTAGTGATGCAATGGATGTCAGTTTGGCTGGATGCCGGACATCTGGCCGCAGTATGGTTTGATCTGTCCTTTTGTAATTTTTATTTACCTTTAAAGAAATTAAGCATGCATTTACATACTATTAATATGTTACTTCCTTTACAAGCTAGTTTCTTAATTTTTATTAACAACTGTTTTAAAATTATTTAAGCTTTAATGCCAATATTATAATCACATTATTTTTAAATCCTTAGTTATACTAATATCAGCTAAATAGTTTAGAAATAATAAAATAATTTTAAGAGAACAACAAACTTACAACTGATTACTTTGGAAAGAGATTATCTTCTTCTTCCCCTTTCTACATTATAAAGAACAAACATATATGTGCGTGACGCTGGCATCATTTTGATGGTAGCAACAGCAGATGTTTCAATTTCACTTTCATTAACTTTTGCTGCAATTTCTTTTATTTCAAAATACGGTGCATTTTCAACTTTTATACCATCAAATTGGAGGAAAAAAAATGTTCTTTCTAAGCAATTTGTTTGAAAACTGTTTCACAGTTTACTCATTTTGATCGTTTTTATAATAATTTCAACTATGATATTTTTTTTAACCTATCTCTGTCCTTTTCAGACAGACTATTACAAAAGATAAACCTGTGGGACTTAATACAGTACATTCCGTCAAATCTGCACAATAAACCTGTGGGACTTAATACAGTACGTTCCGTCAAATCTGCACAGCTTGGGATCAGAGGTTATGCAGATTTTAGAATTTTGCAGATTTCTGGTCATTGCTTTGTTTATATTTTTTAAACAGTCATTTGAATGTAATAATGCAATCAGAATTATAACGAATGCTTGCAATATAGTAAAATATTAAAATTAAGTAAAGTAATAAACTAAAATGATAAAAAGCAAGATAATTAAAAAAATGATTAAATTATTAAATAATTAATGTATAATTAAATAAGCATAACAAAGATGAGATACACTTTCCTTGAATTATACAATGAAACTTTCTTCATAATGGTACCTTATTAATTCACATCAAAATCATAAAGTGAGGAAGTTATATTTCAGGTTTAGACAGTCTTAATAACCAAAAAGGTTTCATTAATACATAAATATATTTGGTAAAAAGATTGTGATTACCTGTGATATCAGCATTATCTTTTTTTTTTTTTTTTTTTTTCAGAAATAAATTTATACTTCTTTCATGAAAAACCACGAGTTTGGTCGTATCATCGAGAATTACAAATTAAAATACATATGGAATGATATATAAAACTAAAAAATTGTGTAATTTTGCCCCTACATCTGAAATTAAAGTTTCATTGTTTACATCTGCGATGATGGCATCTTATTAATTCACATCAAAATCATAAAGTGAGGAAGTTATATTTCAGGTTTAGACAGTCTTAATAACCAAAAAGGTTTCATTAAGGTTTCATTAATACATAAATATATTTGGTAAAAAGATTGTGATTACCTGTGACATCAGCATTATCTTTTTTTTTTTTTTTTTTTTTTCAGAAATAAATTTATACTTCTTTCATGAAAAACCACGAGTTTGGTCGTATCATCGAGAATTACAAATTAAAATACATATGGAATGATATATAAAACTAAAAAATTGTGTAATTTTGCCCCTACATCTGAAATTAAAGTTTCATTGTTTACATCTGCGATGATGGCACCTTATTAATTCACATCAAAATCATAAAGTGAGGAAGTTATATTTCAGGTTTAGACAGTCTTAATAACCAAAAAGGTTTCATTAATACATAAATATATTTGGTAAAAAGATTGTGATTACCAGTGATATCAGCATTATCTTTTTTTTTTTTTTTTTTTTTTTTCCAGAAATAAATTTATACTTCTTTCATGAAAAACCACGAGTTTGGTCGTATCATCGATAATTACAAATTAAAATACATATGGAATGATATATAAAACTAAAAAATTGTGTAATTTTGCCCCTACATCTGAAATTAAAGTTTCATTGTTTACATCTGCGATGATGGTGTTTGCGTATTTCAGAGTTGCGGATTTGAGAGAGTCTACTGTATAAATAAAACAGCTCAACATTTGCTTCTAACTTATGTTCCATAACAAAATTAATACTTTATCAATCTAAAAATAAAATATAAAATAAATAAAACAAATTTAAGACATGTAATTAAACCACGCTTAAGTCACTGAAATTCTCAGAATAAAAATGCTGGCAATCTTTGACGATTTCTTCAACTGTTTATTCCTGGCACAAGGTCAAGACGAAAGTATCGTTTATAATAAATTTCAAAATTTTATTTGAATATTTAATTGCTATTTTTGATATAAGATCGTTGGTATTGTTTGTGAAAAATCTAAAAGATATAAATTAAATGTAAAAATTCTATTAGTGTTTTCAATTTAAAATATATATATAAGGTTTTCACTTATATTCTTTAGCCCGGGAAGGAACTCCTTGTTTCTTTAACAGTGTATGTTCAAGCTTTTAACTCTCCTCATGATCTATTGTATCATTATTTAAAAAAAAGTTTTGTTATGTGATATAACAGAAAACTTGTTCTTGCTAGTTGCTACTAACATAACTGAATTGCATAACAAAATTAGTAAATTAAGATACGAGTTTAGTAACACATTATTTTCGTGAAAAAAAAACTTATCTAAATACATACAAATACAGTAGAATGTTTTATTTCATATCTTTATCTTTCTTTTTTTTCCCTTTGAACTTCATTCCATAAATCACTTTACCTTATATAAAAACTAGTCGTCGTGGGCCACTGTAATACTTACCCATCATGGATATAGATAATATAAAATATGAAAATAAAACATGTTATATTTGCTAAGCATTGTACCATGTTACTTTTATTCATAATTTAATTTATTTGGACTTCCTTAAATATAATTAATGTAACCCCTTAAGCTAATATTACTTTTTGTTGCATTAAAATATCTCAATTCGTTGATTTTCTGTAAGCAAGTAAATGCTATTGGTTTACAATGGACGTCTATGGGAATTTGGCGAAATATTAGAGATACCGCCAATTTGGCGTCCCTTTAGGCGACTCATTTTGGCTGCCAAATTTGGCTATATATCGCCAAGTTGGCAACAAACTTGGCGGTATTTGGCAACAGAACAGGGTCCCTCCCCTATGGTAAGCCCCCTTATAGGTATGGACAGGCATTAAATGCTTGACATTTACGATAAGCCATTACTGGCATTTAATCTTATAGTTTGGCGATAGTTTTTTGGTTGGTGGGATCATCGAGCCGTACCGAATTGCGTAAAAGAAACATCCTTATAACACGAAAAATTATAATCCTATTATCTAACAGTTTACTCCGTCGGATGAAGCGTCTCATTTCCAATTAAAATATATCTTTGAATTGAAATTTGAATGAAATACAGGGTCATGAAAAATCGAAGAGTGTGAAAAATAGAATTACAAATATTTCGGCAACTCATTATCCGATCGAGTTCATTCATGATGCAAAATTTATGGTTTTTTATTGTCTTTTATATTCCCTCCTTCAAATAAACAATTTCGAAAAAAAATTTATAGCTTTATCAGAACGGATATTTCAAGAGTCCGAAAAAAATAGTTCCAGTTAATCGAGGTTACTGATATTCAATAGGCTTCTTCCCATTCTAACCTAGTCTCTATCGCAATTTGTTCGGGATATAGAGCGATTACAGACACGTAGACGGATGGACAAATTTTTTTTCTAAAAATATGTTTTTCGGAATCTCCAGTGTCAGAAATGTGTAAATCCGTCAAAAATTTTTTTTCGATTTTTAAAACGATTACAAGACTTACCCTATACTACGTATGATGAGTAAGTAATAAGTTTTGTGCATATATAAAAATAAGTTGTCAGAACAGAAAACTTAGGACCAGGATAATCATAATATCCGGCATACTGTCCGGATCCAGTATATTAGCTGGATATCTGTTGCACCCCTCATACAAATATCGATGTTCTTATCCACACACACACGTGTATGTCTATAGTCAGCAGCGTGCGAAGAGAAAACTGCACCCGGGGCAAAGTTTCAATTTGGCGCCCCCACCCCATCCACACACGCACAATTTCTTGATGACATGTGTCACAAAATTAAAAAGTGCAGAAACAGAAATAAGTTCTACGGAATACATATTTCACGTTCATTTCGAAACTATATGTTTAATTCAGAATTCCCAAACAACTAAATAACATAAGAGAAAATTGCACTTATATTTTGGAAAAGAGAATGGGGAAAATGGGTGTAGAAAAAATGTATCTAACAGTATAGTATAACAGTTTGCAACCGTTTTGTATTCCCAGAAGGAAACCACATGCTATATTGAGAGTATACGTTTTTGTCACAAGGCATAGAAAGAAAATTACACACACAGAAAAGAGAAGGTTAACGAAAGAGACTAAGGAAGAGACCCAAAACAAGTTTTGAAACAAAAGACGTTTTTATTCATAAATTTGTATTTGGGTGTAGGGTAAGTGTCAGAATATGACAGCCTGTTTTCCTTGGTACTTATACACTCTGAAATGGTACTTACCTTTATTCCATTGGTTTTCCTTATTTCCATTCTAATACAACTACGTTACAATAACCAAATTTTCTTTTGGTTATTTTTTCATTTATTTATTTTCCAAACTTCCATTTATGCATCGTTCATCATTTATTTCATTACGATCGTTCTTCAAAGATCGTCTGTTTATTTCTCCAACGGCTCCGATCTTCGTACGTACCGATGTGACGTCACGTCTTTTCCCGATCGCTGATCTTTGCACCGTGTCGGAAGATACGATTTTTCATCCTTTGGTTTTGCCGTAAGGCAGGATGCGTTTTTCTCAACTCTGCCGGAACGGGAGGGAATGTTTTGATCGTAAGAGGGCGTGTTGCGAGCGGACGATATATGCCGATGATTTTAAAGTTGTAGAGAGCTTGTCGTATTTTTAGTTTGAAGTTGTGTGGGTGTTTCTTGCTGTAGCGTTTTGAAGAATGCTGGTCATGTTATTTTTAAAACAGCTTGTCATGTTGATTTTAAAGGAAGCCTGTGTTAGTTTGAAAAAGCTTGTGTTTAATTTTAAATAGCTTTATTTCGTTGCATGTTTATAAATGATGTTCGTTTTTAAACAACTTAAGGAATGGAAAACTTTGCTAATGTTGGAAGTCTGATATTTGTTGAATCTCTGGAAACTTATTCTTTTTTAAAAATGTTTCAAGTAGACTTGACTCTTCATTATTCTTGCATATATTTGAAAACATCATTATTGGCATTGAAAATTATTATTCTGTTATCTACTTGGAACGTATACCAGTGTGCCATATTCAGCATAAAGTTAAACCGTGAGTTCCTCTTTTTATTTTTATTGTATGTGAATATTGAGAACTGTTCAACCATTTAATTCATACTGTTTACTGCCATTTGTCACTAACTTATTTCATCATTATTTATTTTTATTATATTGTTTGATAATTATTTAAGTCATGTGTTTCGTTAAATAAACGTTAGTTTTATTTCAAACTTAAATGCATCTTTACTTGTTTTACACTTTTACATTTTCTCAGTCACTATCCTGCCATGGTTACCTACAGCACTTAAAGTTAAAATATATTCCATACTCTGCTATAATTTTAGTAATTCTAGACCAGTCGTGTTTCCGGACCGGGAAACGGGTTATGGGCCAGGCGTATTTTAACCCTTGAGCGTCAGCAGTAACCATTTGGTGCAAATTGGAAGTGACAAGTGTTAGCTACAGTCGGCCATACGAACTCCTAGTGAATTCTAGTCGGGGGGGGGGGGGGGGGGGGGGGGCGCACTGTAGATGTAATTTTCTTTATGAAATTTTTTTAGATTTATAAAGTAAAAATTGTAATGACTTATAAAAAAAAAAATTGAATTTTTTTGAAATTTTTTCTTGAAATTTTTCAAAGTTTTTTTGTACTGTACTGTTTATATCTGGCTCCCGGTCCATTTTTTTTACTTTGAAAAAAAAAAAAAAACTTCTTGTCCTAAATTTTCTATTTTCTTCTGACAATGGCTAGTATTCAGGTTAGCATCAGTAAATTAAATTCTAACAACTATGGAAACTGGGCCGCTGATGTAAAGTATCTACTGCTTGATAAGAATGCCTGGGGCATTGTAAATGGAACAGAGAAAGCTCCCGAGAAAACAGATGCAGCAGCAGATGAGAACTACCAGCCCAGAGTCAGGTCAGCCCTTTCCATAATATACCTGAATGTAGAACCGGAGTTCAGACGAATACAGTAGAAAGCCCCTAATCCGCAAAGCTTTGTTCCAAGAGTTGTGCGGATGAGAGACTTTTTGCGGATTACAGGTCATGCCTATTTAATCTTTGTTTACATTTTTTTTTAATTCATCTTTTGAACAAATTTAGATTGTTAATTCTTTAAAATAAATAAATTACACATTTTAATGTATAAATAAAGTAAAAACTATTTAATAATAATAATAAATTTTTTTCTTTTTTTTTAAACATGGCATCAATAATTGTTTGTTTTAAGACATTTTATTTATATTGTTGAATTTTATCTTGAAGTTTATGTGTTGTCGCACAGTGGCATGGTCGGTAGCGACAGCTACTGCCATGGCGGGGGCCCGGGTTCGAATCCTCGGGTAAGACATGGATGTAATTGTGAATGTCCCATTGTTGTAATGTAATATATGTAATGGAAAATAAAAAATTGTTGTGACTTGTTGTTGTTTCTGTATAATAAGGATCATTCGAGGCGACAGCCATAGTAGCTATAGGCCCCAAAGCATTCCACTTCGGTGGACGTCAAATGTTTATGTGGAGTAATAAGTTCTTGTTGAGTAACAAAGCTTTGTTGCTTTTTAAAAATCAAATAATTCTGGTCTGATGAAATGAGCAATAACTTTCATAGGATTTTTTTTTTTTATTCCATTTTCTTTCTAAAATAATATAACTATAATATAATTGCAGTGTATTATTTTGTTATAATATATGAATAATTTTAAATAATCTATTTATGAATAATACTTGAAAAAATAATAAATACAAGACCACAAAATTTTTATTGTCAATTTTGTCTACAAGAAAATTCGTGTAGTAGATGTCTGGTGTCGCCGTCTATTATTACCAATGAGTACTAAAGAGTTTTAATTTTGGTATTTCCTATGAAAATAATCCTAATAATATTAGCTTTCAAATTTCTATTCATAATTTTGTAGGGTTGAAGGATAGGAATTAAAATCCTTAGTAAATTTAAGATTAAAGAATCTGGTAACTTTTGTTGACAAAAGAATTGGGATTTTTTTAAAATAGTCTTAAAAAGCAAACATCAGAAATAAGCAAATTAAAAATCAGTAATCATAATAATGTCACGAAGATAGTAAAAAAAAAATCTTGATTTTATAATTTTAGTTACCATTTAAACGAGGTGGAACCCGTCGAATTTCGACGAAAGAAAATGTTTACAAAGGAACTGTTGCATCAAATTTATAATACATCGACAAAAAATAATTATAATAAAAAATCCATCTTACACTTGTTAATTTAACTCTCCAAAGACTTATTTTAACCTAAGATTAACAAAATATTTTTTCATAAACTTAAACTGTTAAAATTATTGAAAAATTAAACTTTGTTCATATATGTAATCAGTAACATATAATCAAGGTAAGTAGTTTTGATTAAGTTATTAATTGATGCTTGGTATTACGGAATGAAAAATCCGCAAAAATCCTTTCAACTTGACATAATCATAGAATTTTTCTACCTTTACATCTAAACCGAATCAAGTCATTTTCCACGTTTCACATCCATATTAACCATTTAAAAACATTTTAACGTGCAATAGGTTATTAATAAATATATTTTCAAGCTTGAAGTCACGTTTGTCATCTATTACAATTTTCCATGTTAAAATTCCCACTCGTGATTTGAGGCCTTAGTATAATCTCGGTATTTGCGCGTAAAAATTCCAGAAATTTATAACTTTTAGACGTATTAAAGGGGAAATATCTCGTTTTATCAAATAAAATTATCGTTTACTTTTAAATATGACGTCATTTTCAGTCGCTGAAATATTTTGCCTATTGTCTCAAACTCACTATCAGCGAAATGAAAAAATAGTGAAATATAACAGCATCATCAGGGAAATTGTGTCTTTTTTAAAGCATAACGTCATTTTCTGTTCAAATTTTTAAAAAAGATATTTTTAATTGTAATGATAAAATGGCATCAGTAAGAATATAATCAATAAATATAACTAATCCACTTTTAATAGAAATGAAGTACTTTAGTTGCCACGATTAGAAACTTGGTATTAAAAACTATAAAAAAAATTAATATCTCAAAAATAAATTGAGATACAGCTTTCAAACAAATTGCATTTAAAAGTGCATTTTTTTCTGCATACGACGGTGTAAACATGTAAAATGTGGGATGTTTAGAAGTTTAAAAATTTGCTGTAGCGAAAATTGCAAAAGCGAAATTTCATTTCAAATTTCAAAGTGTTGCCATTCGCAAAATGACGTATGCGTTACGCACAGATATGTTTGTCCTTTATAATATAGATACTACTTTCATAATTACTTTGCAAAAAAGATCGATATTATAGCATTATTATTATTTGATACATATCTGGTTGTGCCATCTATTGGAGAAAAACAGTAACAGATGTTTAAGATTTTTTACATTGTAATACATCATTAATAAGAGTTCAAATGTAAGAAATGCATTATTTTTTTGTGTTTTCCTATCTTATAATTACGATTTACTGAAAAAAAAATAAATTATGAAATTCATTGTCTATGAAAGCATTTTCTATCATTAAAAGTAAATACTTTTTCATAAGAGTTCAAATTGTATTATTCAAGTATTGCATGAATAAATATAAATAAATAAAATAATATAATAATTAAATGCACTATTAATTTAATCTTTCAAGAAGAATGTTATATAGTATATAATATTAAATACAGAGGCAAGGAAAATGTGAAATTTGGTGTAAAAAAATTTCAAATTTGAAAATTTTGTCACTACTGAAACACTTTACAAGAATTCAATTTTTTTGTTTACATTCATAAATTGTTCGCGGATTACAGGCCTTCGCGGACTACAGGTTCGCGGATTAGCGGCGCTCTACTGTAATAGAAAATATCGATGACCCAAAGAAAACATGGAAGAAGCTCAAAACACATTTCCAACCGGACAACCGTTCCCGTCATATGCAGTTATTCTCTGAGGTATTGGCTTGCCGAATTGAAGCTGATGAAGCAATCAACATGTATGCAGCCCGCCTGCAGAGAATTGCAAACCAATTAACAGCGATAAATGAACCCATCAAGGAGACATATCTATCATTCCAGCTCTTACGATGGCTCCCGAAAAGGTACGACAGTTTAGTCCAGAGCATTCTTCGATGGTCCGAAGATAAATTCAAGTTCAACGACATACTGACCGAGCTGATCGCAGAGGAATCCCGCCTAAAACTACGATCAGAAGACAGAGCTGAATCTATCCAAAGCAACTTTTCTAGAACAAGACCACCTAGGAACTCTAGTTACAGACGGAAGTTCCAAGGAAAGTGCCATAAGTGTGGACGAACGGGCCACGTAAAAAGAAACTGTGCCTATTCCAATCCTGAAACTTCTGGTCCCGACTCGTCTGCCGGAAATAGCTCTCGTGACTCATCCACTTCCAGAGAGACCGTCCCTAGATCTAATCCTGTTCACCCAAGGAACAGAGGTGCCACTTCAAAGCCTAAGTCCACTTTTAAGCCTCAACGTCACCATAGCAGCCAAGTACATTATTTAATACAATCCAATCTCAGTAAAGTAAAGGGTGATGACGACGCCTGGGTCTTTGACAAGGGCGCGTCACACCATTTCTGTAAAAACAGAGATCTTTGCATTGATTTTAAACCTCTGAGAAATCAAGAACTTGCTGTAGCCGTTGATGGCGCCACCTTCCCAATCAAAGGGACAGGCACTGTAGATTTAAAATTGAATGGGGAAAAGGTGCGTTTTGGGGACGTTATGTTTTGTCCTAGCCTGAGACGTAATCTTATATCAGGGTCTCGCCTCGATACAAAAGGGGCAAAGTTCAAAGGAGGTGAGGGGAGAGTAAAAGCTTATCGCGAAGATAGAACCCTTTTCCGTGCATTTCTTAAAAATGGCATATATTATATCCACCCTGAACCTAGTTCTAGAACCATAACTAATTCTAAACTTAAGAGTAATCTTAAAACTAAACATGTTCGATTTGAGGCATCAACCATCCAAAAGGATGACCTAAAGCTTTGGCACAGAAGACTAGGGCACATCAGTCCGTCCTTAATCGAACATACTGACAAATGTAATGGGGTGAGGAGTCTTCCACACATCAAAAACAGGGATTTTGAGAGTGAAGTATGTAAGTTAAATAAACATAGATGCACCTCATTCAAACCTTTAAAACAAATAAGATCCAAAAAGCCACTCGAGCTCTTGCACACAGATTTATGGGGACCAACTAAAATCAGTGGCAGAAATGGGGAGAAATACTTTTTGACTATCACCGACGACTTCTCCAGAAAAGTTGCAGTTTACCATTGTGTAATAAGACACAGGTCTTCAAAGTTTTCACAAACCACGTCAAAAGAGCCGAGCGGTTTTTGAATACTAAACTTAAAAGTGTTCGCAGTGACAATGGGAGGGAATTCTCAAATGAAGCTTTTAGGAATTATTTTGAAACAAATGGGATAAAACACGAATTCACAAATATCTATTCTCCGGAACAAGATGGAGTTTCGGAACGTCTTAATCAAATGCTAGTAGATGGAGCTAGATCAATTCTGAATGAGAGTAAGATGAACCTGAAGTTCTGGCCTGAGGCCATTCTCTACTATGCTTACACACTGAATCGTGTTTGCCACAAGTCCCAAACCAAAACTCCTTTTGAATATTACTGCGGAAATAAACCTTCTATTCGTCACTTGTGTCCATTTGGATCAATTGTATATGTAGGGGTACCTAGACAACTCAGGGGATCCAAGTTTGAGGCAAAAGCCAAAAAGGGAATACTGGTGAAGTATGTAATGTCCACAAAGGGATACAGGGTGTGGCTTCCTGATGGGAATAAAATAATTGAAACCATCAATGTCAGATTTAGTAATGAAGCAACTCTGCCCAAGGATTGGCAAACCCACAGTGAACCAGGTCCTACTTATTCCATAGGAACAGACCCTTTCGATGTTGCAGAAGAGCGCAACGAAAGCGGTCTGGGTCCCACTTATATTATAGGTACACAACATCCTGAAACCAATCCTTTTAGAGAATTACAGCCTGATAAACCACCTCCTGCCGTTTCTGAGCCAGACCAGTCTCACTCTGATGATCCCGCCTCCAGTCGCACATCTCTGGATGAAAGTGATGAGGAGAGCGAGAGGTTTCACGAAGTTTAAGAGATGCGGCATGGTTTAGAAAGGCAGTACGACGTCGTGGCGATAAACGCAGGGACATATATTATTATGAGGTTGGTGAAACAAAAAGGTTGAGATCACTCAGAGAAGTTAGAGATTATTGTCAAAAACAGGATATTAGATTTGATGCAAGATGGTTTAGTTTTAAAGGAAAGAATGTGTATGAGGGGTTAGTTGACACTACTAACGTAAGCTATAATTCTAGTCCTAGCCAAACACCTCCATACGCTTCCATATCCTCTATATTTGATCCAAATACTACATCTTCACCTGGACCTAGTAGTAACGCAGACATATGACTAGACACCATACCAAACACTTACAAACAGGCTCTTAAATCCCCTCAATGGGAGTTCTGGAAGCAAGCCATGAAAGAGGAGATAGATGTCATTAATGACAGGAAAGTTTGGAATCTAACTGCCTTACCAAATAATGTAGAACCTCTGGGGTGTAGATGGGTGTTAACTCTGAAGCATGATGACAGGGGCCAGATAGCCAGGTATAAAGCACGATTAGTTGCACAAGGATATAAGCAGGTTAAAGGGGAAACCTACGACGAGACTTTCTCGCCTGTGGTCAATTTTAGCTTAATCCGTTTCTTTTTCGCGGCTCTGGTGACCTGTCATGGTTGGATACACACACAATGTGACGTAAAGGGGGCATATTTATATGCACCTCTTACTGACACAGTCTACATTAAGCAACCTCCAGGGTTTGAGGTCAAGGGGAAGGAACACCTAGTTTGTAAGCTTCAGAGGGCACTCTATGGGCTCCATCAGAGTGGTCGTGTCTGGTTCTATGAGCTGCACAAAGTCCTAATATCTCTTGGTTTTGTTAAATTAAATTGGTGCAATTGTGTATATACTCTGCTTGATCACATTGTTTTATTGTTATATGTTGATGATTTTATAATTTTGAGTAAGCATCAGGATAATATTAACAAGGTTTTAATTTTATTGAACAAACATTTTGACATAAAGGTTCTGGGTAAAACAAGAAAATTACTTGGAGTAGAGTTCGAGGGAGATAGAGAGGGTGTTGTCTCAATTCATCAGATTGGATATACCAACGAGGTATGTTCACGTTTTCAACAGTACAACATACCTATCTCCTCACTCCCAATAAGTAAGGGCATGGTGTACACGAAATTGCAATGTCCCCAAACCGATTCTAAAATGCAAGAGATGCACAGGTATCCGTACAGAAATGTTTTAGGCTGTCTCGCATTCCTCACTAGTAGAACTCGCCCAGACATCGCATATGCGGTGAATATTTTTAGCCAATTCCAGAGCAATCCTGGTATTGCCCACTGGATTGGCCTCTTGAAACTACTGGGTTATGTCCAAAGCATTCAACATTACAAATTACGTTTTCCTTGTCGGAAAATCAATTTGATCACGTGTACCGATGCCGATTTTGCTGCAAATCGGGATGACAGGACGTCAATGGGGGGTCAACTTTTATTGCTGGATAGAGCTCCAATAATGTGGAGAGCCTTTAAACAGAAAACTATCAACCTGTCTACAATGGAGTCAGAATTCGTTGCCCTTACCGAAGCAACGAAAGAGCTTTTATGGTTTAGTAGAATTATAACAGAATGTTATAACAAACACATTTTTACCGACCAACAAACTAAACCCACTCTATTAGTAGACAATATGGCAGCCATTGGCTTCATAAAATCTCCCATTGAAAACTACCGTACCAAGCATATAGACGTTAAATTATTTTCCGTTCGTGATCTTTTAAACCAAGAGGTATTCAATGTTAAGCACGTAGCCAGTAAATTCAATCTTTCAGATATTTTTACAAAACCATTTACTAAGTATGATTTAAACAAGTTCATTGAGGTAATTTTTAATTTAAAGTCTAAATAATCTATATATATATTACGCTAACGTACGTGGCACAGAAATCGCGATTATTTGTTATTGTCTAATGGCAACGCCCGAGAAACGCATCTCATTGGTTATTGTGAAAAGTCCTTTGGCAAGATTTAGGGCGATCGGGTTTATTTACATTTCGCCGTAGAGGAGGAAAGAGCTCCATGATGTTTCCCTCTTTCGTTGAAATTATAGAGCTTCAAAATATCATTTGAAATGCCCGTAAAAGATCTCGGTGAATACTTGAAAGTGAAGAAGAAGCCGAATTAAGAACAGAAAATTGAAATGGATTGAATCGGGAATAAAGTTAAACACAGAGCATAAGCGATCGCTAAAATAGGCTTAATAAACGCAGAGTGCACGCGTTGCTTCTGAAATCCAAATTATTGATTTAAACGTTCCGGGGGGCACAACCGTGGAACTTTGAGTAAAACGTGCAATTTCTGCAAAGCACTATATTAGAAATGCGAATTAATCAGCAGCAAGAAATTTAAAAATGTTGTCATGACGTCAAGTAATTTTGTTTACTTCCTTCTGTACGGATCTGCGATTCGAATTTCAGGTTCATTTAAGAGTATTATTATGGGCCTACCAGAAGTAAGATACAATAAAACCTGCTTAGACGGAAACGACCAGTGATAAATTCCGTTTTATGCAGGTTATTTAAATTGAACAAAGCATAATAACATTTTTGGGGAGAGAGGGAAGCTGTAACTTTTTTTTTGTGTTTATTGCAGGATTCCATTAGAAACAGGCTTTACTCTATTAGAAAATAAATTTGCTGGATGGTACTTTTTAAAACATTCTATATAGTAATATTTGCTTACAATTTTATTATTTCTTTTCCAATTATTACAGTTTATGTTGCATTTGTAATTGCTTTTGCATCTACAGATTTTAAATAAAAAATTAAATTATTAAAAATATAATTAAATTTTAATTGAATTCATCAATTAATTTGGAATAAAAAGAGCATGAGACATATAAAAATGGAAAAACTTAACCTATGAATTTACACAACTTTGGAACTGAACAAGAGTCGGACCCTGGTAATTTGGGGTCTCCACTCCCACTCCCCTCTGCATGCAATGCACCTGCGATAAAAATTTCAGATTCATTTAAGAATATTATTAAGGCCCGGGCAACGCCGGGCGGGTCAGCTAGTTCTGTATATTTTCTTTCAAAAAAAACTCCTTCTTTGAACTTAAACCAAGTATTTTTGAAAATGCTTCTATAAATGTTTTTGATGGTTAAACTGTTAAAGTTGTTTAACATTTTTGAATACTGAAACTTCCAAGTTTCAGAAACATTTCTTTTTATATTGTTTGAATCTTATGTATATACACTTGTTTTCATTACTATTGCACCGTACTTATACACTTGTTGATTTTCTTGTTTTTCAGTATGAAGTACATTGATGTTTTATTACCCTCATTTCCAATGGCGCGGACATTTTAATTCCCGCTGGAATGTGGTCGGACCTCACGTTGGTTCATCCTCCGGGACCCGAGCAGCCTCAGGAAGCGACTCGCGAGGTGCCCTTGTAAATAGCCAGAGTGGTCAGCAGGGGGTAGCGGCCTTCGTGAGTGTTCTGGCCACAGGAAGGCCTCTCGCGGGCATTTTTATTTTATTTCAGTAAGCCCCTCGTTATGATTACTGGAACTGCCACTTTTGTCCCGTCCGTGCTATTGGAAATCGAGCCATAATCTTTTTTTATGCATAATTGCAATTTTTCATTATGCAGCGTATTTTTAATGAAAATACACTTCTGGTTGTGTATTACATAAGTATTCAATATAAGTAATTTTTATAAGTTATCTAGTAGTTAATACAATACTTGTTAAGTGAGCTCACTATATAGAAATAGTTTTAGTATATATATATATTAGTTTTTGTTCACTATGTATATGAATATGTATTCTCCCTATGTGTCAAGTAAAATGTGTTTTTCTTGAAAAATCAAAGTGCATTTGAATATTTCAAATCTTGAAAATGAAATTGTCCTAAGTGAAAATCTTTACAATTGTCTACATAAAAATGTAAATTACCTGAATTTTGTCATCAACTAAAATAGCGGTAAAGTAGTCACGTTTTGACGTGATGAGGTATTATGTAACAAAATCGAAAAAGAACTTTTTCTTCAAAAAGAACTTTTGCGTTGAAAAGAAACCTTTGAACTTTAAGGTTTCCAAGAGGGTTATCGTTGAATAACTCATGTGTTAAAGCGTTCCTCAAAGTAATGAGGGTTCTGTAGTTATTTTTGATATAATGTGTATTAAATTTATATGAGTATTTTTGAAAAATGTGTTATTATGGATATAAGTATATCTATTTTTTTAATTGTATTTGCATAATGTGTATATCTTACTATCAGAAGTTGATAGTTAGTTTTGCATTAATAGGTAAAGGAATTTTTTTATTTATCCATTTCCAGTCTTTCAGTATAAGAGTCAAGGAGGGGGGCAATTGTCAGAATATGACAGCCTGTTTTCCTTGATACTTATACACTCTGAAATGGTACTTACCTTTATTCCATTGGTTTTCCTTATTTCCATTCTAATACAACTACGTTACAATAACCAAATTTTCTTTTGGTTATTTTTTCATTTATTTATTTTCCAAACTTCCATTTATGCATCGTTCATCATTTATTTCGTTACGATCGTTCTTCAAAGATCGTCTGTTTATTTCTCCAACGGCTCCGATCTTCGTACGTACCGATTCGACGTCACGTCTTTTCCCGATCGCTGATCTTTGCACCGTGTCGGAAGATACGATTTTTCATCCTTTGGTTTTGCCGTAAGGCAGGATGCGTTTTTCTCAACTCCGCCGGAACGGGAGAGAATGTTTTGATTGTAAGAGGACGTGTTGCGAGCGGACGATATATGCCGATGATTTTAAAGTTGTAGAGAGCTTGTCGTATTTTTAGTTTGAAGTTGTGTGGGTGTTTCTTGCTGTAGCATTTTGAAGAATGCTGGTCATGTTATTTTTAAAACAGCTTGTCATGTTGATTTTAAAGGAAGCCTGTGTTAGTTTGAAAAAGCTTGTGTTTAATTTTAAATAGCTTTATTTCGTAGCATGTTCATAAATGATGTTCGTTTTTAAACAACTTAAGGAATGGAAAACTTTGCTAATGTTGGAAGTCTGATATTTATTGAATCTCTGGAAACTTATTCTTTTTTTAAAAATGTTTCAAGTAGACTTGGCTCTTCATTATTCTTACATATATTTGAAAACATCGTTATTGGCATTGAAAATTATTATTCTGTTATCTACTTGGAACGTATACCAGTGTGCCGCATTCAGCATAAAGTTAAACCGTGAGTTCCTTTTTTATTTTTATTGTATGTGAATATTGAGAACTGTTCAACCATTTAATTCATACTGTTTACTGCCATTTGTCACTAACTTATTTCATCATTATTTATTTTTATTATATTGTTTGATAATTATTTAAGTCATGTGTTTCGTTAAATAAACGTTAGTTTTATTTCAAACTTAAATGCATCTTTACTTGTTTTACACTTTTACATTTTCTCAGTCACTATCCTGCCATGGTTACCTACAGCACTTAAAGTTAAAATATATTCCATACTCTGCAATAATTTTAGTAATTCTAGACCGGTCCTGTTTCCGGACTGGGAACAGTAAGGGCCAATGCAATAACGTTGAAACGGAAAATAGACGTACTTTCATTGGGAAAAAAATTCCCAATATCTAAATATATACTATATTTTTATAAGAAAAAAAAAGAAGAAATGAGGTTTGTAGATAAATGCGGCGCCCCCTCAATTTTTGCACCCGGGGTGACCGCCCCCCACTTTGCACGGGCCTGTCTATACTGCTGTAAGAATAGAGTTTACAGGCAATTTTTTTAAATGTTTATCACATTCATCACAAGTGGAATGATCGAGTAATTTAACAGAGTACACTCTAAAAAATAAACGTGTAAATTCGCCAATTTTACACACATCTATGTGTAAATTTCTAAAATTACACACTTGTCATAAAATTTACACATTTTTTGCAAAATTTTACATATTTTTATGTGTATTTAGCTTATAAAACTAAGTGTGTAAATTGTTATCACTTGAAATACACAGACAAGTGTGTAAATGTAGAAAAATTCCTGAATTTACACGAATTGGAGTGTTATTCTAATTTAAGCATAATTATATATACACATAGAAGTGTGTAAATTTTTAAATTCACACACTTGTCATTAAAATTACACATTTTGTACAAAAAATTACCTGTTTTTATGTGTATTTAGTTTATGACATTAAGTATGTAAGTTGCTATCAGTTGATAAACACAGAAAAGCGTGTAAATGTAAAAAATACCTGGATTTACAAGAATTGTACTGTTACATGCAGTTATAAGTGTGAAAATCTTAACAAACAATGTATAAGTAAGTGTAAGTTTTGTATAATACAAAAAAAAAAAAAAAAACTTTAATAAGATTCAAACTGCGCATTTTATTTTAATTATTCCATTGCATAAATATAGTACTGTAACAGCATTTTGAAAATAAAGAACCGAAAGACTTTATTTATTTACTAGAATATAGCCCGTCAGAATGACGTGTTTGCATTTTCAAAAAAATTATATAGCATTGCATTATAAAAAGAATTGTGAAGTAATAAATTTTGTCTTGTCTGATTAATAGGGTCAGGTGGGGTAAAGTAAAAACAGCCCATTTTTCATTGAAATTTAATTGGCAAGAAAATTATTAATTGAATTGGTAAAATACTGATATAAAGTATGCAAATGAACTTCACTCACAAAATTTGAAGAAATATTTCACAAAAACATTCAAATTAGTACTAATAATGTTATTTTAAAACATATTGTCAATTAACTATTTTATCTGATGGTATGTGGTAAAATAAAAGACAATTCCAACAGAAGGTTTATTTGTTTTTATTAATTGCCAAAATAATAATTATATAACTTAAATTTTAAAAAGTTGAACAGAGAAAATCCGATTTTTTTTAAACATGCATAAAAGAAACCTGTAATAAATTTCGATAATTAAAAATCATCTTTTATCACATAAGTAAATCGCAACTGTTAATTACATTAACAATTTATTTTCCCAAATTCTGTTATTAAATTACAAATTTATTTTCCCTACAAAATACAAAATTTTATTTATTATAATAATGCATTGATATATATACATATATATATAATACACGGCATTACATATTTCTGATATTCTAATTTCATTTTATAAGAAATATTCATTTTTCCCCCCAATGTCTTCAGAATTCAAAAAACATTTTAAAAAGAGAATTTCTTTTTTTTAACTACCGACAGATGGCGCAACAGAGCATATAAACATTTGTTTTAATATTTTAAAAGTTCAAGACGAATGAATCGTTTGTTTACTTTCATATAGGGATAGATAAAGCTACCAATCTAATTTTAACTCAAGTTATCGCAGCTGAATATTAGATAATTGAATGTAATCTCTTATAAATATTAATTTATTCTGAATAATCTGTCTAAAAATGTAACTTTTGCGAATAGTGGAAAAGAAAGCAAGTTTTACTCAACGTTTTAAGATTGAAAATCAAATCAACATTCACTCGTGTGTCGTGATGCCACATGTACAACACAAATTCCAAATCCAGAAGCAGTTGAATGACTCTTTGAGCGAATCATTAAAAAATACGGTCGACATCCGATTTTGCTCTTAAAATATTTGTAAAACCATAATAAAGCTTTTAAATAATTTGAAATACGTTTGTTTTTAGAAAGGAAACGTTAATCCAGTACAAAATAATTCACGGGAATGAATCACCGAATATAGCTATATTCACTGAACACCATAAAGTGTTCTCATTGATCAGAAAAAGATAGCCTTGAAAAACAGAGGTAATTTTTCGCGATATTTTTAACCGTGTATACTGAATTCAAACTGTAAATAAATGTAAACAAAAGTGAAAAACGTATTTCAAAATATTAATATGCTTTTGCAAAATATTTTAAGAGCATTTAATGAATAGCTGAAAGAGTCATTCATTTGTTTTTGGATTTGTAATTTGTGCTTATGAATGGCAACGGTAATCGCTTGTATACATCGGAACCCTGTTGTTGGTATCTGGTTATTTTTAAATTAGATCTTAAAGCGTTATAATTGTATACTTTTTGAAGGTTTTAGAAAAATTGAAGAAGAATATGTTACACAACAAATAGATAGATTAAATAAGGCAGTCGGCAAATACGGCATCGGAATACTTAAGCCTAACGTGGCCGCGTTTGGATTATCAGGAAACGGATGAGTTCAACCCCGGAAGCGTTATACATTTTGTGTCATTCTATGTATAATTTATTTTTGTAAGGAGTCCTTCCCTCCTGATCCCCTCCCCCCCTCTCACATTGCTGATAAATTGGAAATACGGGAACATTTAAATGAAAACATAATTAACTAGTCGGATGTGGTATTCCCAATACTTTCTTCGATTTCATACATGTTAATACTTCTTGAAAAAATGCAGCATAGCAGTGCCACTGATTAGGTAATTTACGCCAAAATCTAATCAGCAACAACTTACGTCAACTTCTAATTGAATTTCTTAGCAGTGGCAACAGTTGGGCAATTTACACCAAAGACTTATCAGGATCAATTTATATCAGGGACTAACTGAATCTGAAGTTTGATAAAAATTCATAAATTAGTTCTTGAGATACAGCTATTGCGGAAATCGGGAAAAATGCAACATAGTAGAGCCACCTGTTGGGCGATTTACACCAAAAACTAAACAGCACTAATTTATATTAGGGACTAACAGAATCTAAAGTTTGATGAAAATTCGCGTATTGGTTCTTGAGATAGAACTATTGTGATAATCATGAATAATACAGCATAGCAGCGCGCCACCTATTGGGCGATTTACACCAAAATGTTATCAGCACCAAATTATATCAATGACTAACTGAATCTGAAGTTTTATTAAATTCTGTTCATTGAGATATAGCATCCACAAAATTTGTGTCACATACAGACAGACTTTTTGTAAAAACATGTTTTCGGGATCTCTGACCCCTATAACATATAAATTCGTCGAAAACCGGAATTCGAACATTTTCACGAATCCAATACTTTCTTCTTGTAAAGATAGAAGAAAGTAAAAATTGTCTTCTGGAAAGGATTCAGAAGACACTGTGATGTCACTGCGATGTCAGTGCCAGCCACGTGTTCATGTTACATCTGTGAACAGCATAAGCATTTAAAAAGAAAGCGAATTAGAAATTATCTTCTGCAAGGAATTTGAGGATGTGACAAAGGTGTGTGTGGGGGGTGTGACAAAAAATATTTTTAGTTCCATTTTCTTTTAGTACTTAAATATTCTATAGTTACTTAGAAGAATATGGGGCGGGGGCAGTATTAAATTATTTTAAGTAGTTCGAGGGAAAATATTATTAACAACTTTTTTTTCAATTGAAACTGGCTGATTGCACCTGTGTTTTTGAATTTGATTTATTTAATGCCTGATTAAAAAAAGACGGATATTACTATCTTGAAAAAACGTAGCATTCAAACAATTTTAATGAAAATATTCCGAATAAATTGGTCAAAACAGAATCTTTTACTGTAATATAAAGATTTTTCATGTATGCATGTAAGCATATTATATTTTAAAGGACTTTATTACGTAGGTAATTAAAATTAATAATATATATATATATATATATATATATATATATATATATATATATATATATATATACGAGTATATGTGTGTGTGAGTGTATGCAATGACCTATACGTTCGAAATATGTTTCATAAAAGCATACACATAAATTAATGTTTCATTTGAATTATTCAAAAAGTTCAGTAACGAAAATTTAACTAGAATATCATATCGTTAAACGGCATTTATTATCACAAGAAAATACTTATAAAAAATATCGTAGAAAACACCTGCTCTAATTAAAGTCGCCATTTACTACTGCGCAGACGATCGAGTCAGATGAGACTTCTGTTTTAGAACAACTGTTTTATACCCTCCTGAAATATCAAAAATATATTTTTTTAATTCTAATTTAACAGAAGCATTAAGCTTGTAAAAACAAATGGATCCAGACAACATTACAGTATTGAAATTAGAATATCGTGCGAAGGATCTGATCACTTTTTGTGCGAATGTTGACATGAACATTATTCTTTAAGATTCGGATTTTAAAAAAATGGATTACTATTAATGAGGTACGTAAAATTTTGATATAGTAAACATATTTTTAAATCATTCCTTATAATCATTGCTCACAGTAAGAACAACTGACAGACTTTTTTAATCATAACTTGCGTAATAATATAAAAATATTTCTATGCAGACTGTTTTAAAATGCAGTAAAAACATTGTTCTTTCATGTATAATTTTTCGAAAAATCAAGTTTTTCATGTTAATAGTTGTATGCCTTCTTAAAATTTCAAGATGGTGAAGGATGTATTTGAAAGGATGAAGTTTTGATGGTAAAGGAATGGAAAATTAAATAATTATTTATCTAATGATTGAAACAAAATATGAGTAAAGTGTAACAATGCATTAAATAAATAAATATATGTGTATATACAAATTAAATATTAATAAGTTCATGTAAACAACAAACAGCGGGGTGTTTTTATGCTTTGAAATATGATAGTATTTATAATATAATTGGAAATTTTTGTATTTGACTCAGAGTTTAATATCCAAGAATGAAATATTTTGAATAAAAAAATCTATATAAAATACATAAATTTATATTCAAATTTAGTAAATGTTAAATCAATAAATATTTTTTATGGTAATTCTTTCATAACAGATTAAACATTTTCTTATTTTTTTATATCTAAGAAAAATAAAACCTCAAATAAAAAAGTACTTTTTTGATACAGGAAAAGCAGCCTATAAACATAAAAATAAACTTCAAATTTAATCTTAATTTGTAAACAAAAAATAATACTTTTAATAGAATAGATGCTCCAGTTTTGGCCACTGTACCAGTTTTGGCCACATTGGATCAATTTGTCCAATATTTAGACTGTGAATTGGCTATAACAAATAATATGCATTCTTGCACCTTAAGCAAACTCTCTTTTATCATTTACAATATCATTTATTTTTTGATAAAATGTGACTTGAAAAAAAAATGTATGAAACTGTAGTGTGTGCTTATATATATTAAGATTTTTGCTTAGCTGACAAGTTTTCAGAATCTTTCAATATTAGGCACTTATCAGGTTCTATTTGTTCTGAAACAGATTACTATTAGGTTTTATGAGGTAAGCTTTCGCTCTACTGCAATTTCACATTTAAATTAATTATTTTAAAAGTTTAATGGGGGGTGGCCAAAACTGGCACGTTAAATTTGCTATATGTACCAGTTATGGCCATGGGGATGACCAAAAATGTACAATACATGTTCCACTTGTGGCCACATAATTCATTATAGAGGGAATTTTAGTCATTTAATAAATTTAAGAACATCTGGATAAAACAAAATCAATTTAGTTTTGTTTTATATATTAATGGCTTGAACAATAAAAAAAAGCAAGCTAATGGCAGTTCTATAAAAGAAATTTTGTTATTCTCTGTCCAATAGATAATTCACTTGAGAAAGAAAGACATTATGCTAGTCACTAAAGGATGACATTGCTAAAGAAAATATAGCATTGATAAAGCAAAATGGGAGTTGATATGTAATGTTTAGATATAATAAATAAATTAAAACATAAATTTCAAAAAATTTTGCAACTTATAAATTAAAAAGTTCAATAAAATTATAGCATGGTTTAATTGCTTGTATTTTTCCTACAGAAATGAAGAAGTTCTATACTTTTTGCAAGATTTCAGGCACGTGGATTTAGAAATATTAAATATTGTGAAAATATTTACTAGAGATAATTAAATACAAGTAAAAATGTACTTCGCATTATTTCAAAAGAACAGGATTCATTTTAAGAAGTTTAAAAAAGTCAGAATTCTGTGCTCTTAAAAATGGCCTAGAAGGAACACTGCTCTGAGATAGGAAGTAAAATTAAGGCCATTCAAAATGTAATGTTAGCACTACAAGCTAGCAAAGTTTTGGAGTAACCCATTCTGCCTTACATTACAAGTTTGCAGGACAGACACCATTTTTCTCTAATAATATTGAATCTCGAGTAAGCATAAAGGTACTAGGAATTGAAGTTAAAAATCAATTCGAAAAGTGGATTTTAGATATTGTCAGAATACTATTTCCTATTAAAATGGAACAACTTTAAGATTCTGTCCAGAAAATTGGAGTCGGCAAGATAGAAACTCCATTTCAAGATGGAAGACCAGACATGAAATGGTAAGATTCCCTTATGAAATCACACACTAAAATAACTTGCAAAGAAGCAGGATACATAAATAAAGCACAAGCTAATATTAATAAAAAAAAATCAAAAGGTGATTTCAAGAAATATAGCTCTTTGATGAAAATGAAACCAAAATCAGAAAATATGCTTTCAAGAAATATAACTCTTTGATGAAGATTCAAGTGTTGTTCTAAACAAGCCACAATTCATGAATAATTATAAAACTGATTTAATAGTTAAATATTTATGTACTATGGGCCTTGTTGTCTCTTTTATGAATCAAATTTAAATATATTTTTTGTTTTTTTAATTGAAAATTCCAGTTAAAATCAACATAAGTATATTTTACTTGACATTTTTATCAATTCATAAAGAAGTTTGAAAAATTCTCTTAATACAGCAAACAAATACATGTGTGCGGTAAAATAGATGTTACATAAAAATGTTTTTTTTACTTATTATCAATTAAAATGTTTGTTAAACTACATGATATTGGAGTGCCCAAAACTGGTGCATAGAGGTGGTTAAAACTGGTGTAGGAGTGGCCAAAACTGGTACAAATTGAAATAAATTACATGAGTTATTACTCACAATCTAAAATATTCTGCAGAAAGTTATTATAATTAACAGAAAGACAATTAAATTTACTAAAGAATGATGTTATTATAATTTAATATGCTTCAATTGGTCAATTATAAAATTTCTATTTCAAATTCTCTCTAAAGCTGACCAAAACTGGAGCATCTACCCTACTTTTAATAAGGATGTCAACGATTTTAATCAGATGATTGAAATCACAGATTAAATCGCGATTTTAAATGATTATATCTATATAATAAAAGCCTAAGTCATGTGACTGTCATCAATAGTTCCAGGTTGACTGCTTCACTTTTTGTATGCAAAGCGGCCAATTTGGTAATTTAATGTTAGCCGGGAGCAGGTGATAAATCGCCAAATATTGTAGATATGATGTCATCAGTATTATAATAGTCCATTTCATGCTACTGTCATAAACAATTTTTCACATGGTAAATTAAAACAAAGCTTTGATGTTGAAATTAAATGTCATGGTTCATGGTATTATTTATTACTTTTCTTTCTTTTAAGCAATAATTGAGAGTCATAAATTTTAACTATTTCAGTTTTAAATTAAAGTTATGCATTTTAAATAAAATGAGTGCAAGTACTATATTTTAAATGAAATATGAAAAAAAAATATGACGCATACAATGTTTGGCGATTTATCACCTGCGCCTGGCTAACATGAAAATGCCGAGTTCAGGATTTCTGTATCAGAATCTTCGGATTTGGCGAAGGATTGAACAAGTAAATTAAATTATGTATAAAAGGAACGTGATACAATGGTTAGCATATGTTTAAGGGAGACCAAACTGGTCGCCAAGGGCGGCTAGTATGTATATATGTGTGTGTGTATGTGTAAATACAGTTTATTAAAATTATACACCCAAATTTTTAAAAGGATCTAAAAAAGCATTTATTAGAACTTGAACATAATTTGAAAATATTCTATAGACATTTTTCTTAATGAATAAACAGAAAATGCTTTAAATATGGTTTTATAAGCTTAATTGGCTTAATTTGGAAAAAAAAAAATGCAATAAGTTTGTAAAACACCAGCTTTTATCTGGCATAAAAAACATTTAATTAAAAAATATTTAAATCCAATGCTGCTATTTAATATTTTAAGGATTTCAGAAGTAACTGGTCATTCTTATATTTACTTCATGAATATGAATTAATAGGTGTAAATCATTTTCATAACTTGTTTTGATTAGTATATATATACATGTGGGTAAGTTTATATTTATTGTAATAACAGTAATTTTTATCAGTCGAATTGAAAAAATGCTGCCATTATGTTTGTTTGATTTGTTATATTGTGGGTAACTACTGAAATTACATATTTTCAGTTTTTATTTTTTCTGTAATTATATTAAATGTAATTTCATTCATTAAAATATAAAATGTAGAATACGTTCCTAACAACAGAATTAATTTTTTAATAATTAATAAATTTAAACAGTTTTTACAATTTATTATTAAATGCAGTTATTTATTATTTTAATAGATGCAAATGTCTGGAGTATTTAATATAGGTTTACATAATTACTACAAAATATTAAGGCTCATAATGTTATTGTATCTACTGAATAATAAAATAACTAATTTAAAGTTTTTATAATATTTTTAACTACTAAGAATAATTAAACATAAAAACGCAGATTAAGTCGGTAATTTTTGCTGACTGATTTGGTCGGGCTGATTGTTTTGGAAACTTAAAATTCTTCATATAATACAATTATGGTTGCCACATGTCATCTTTCTGTTACAGTTAAATTAGAGTCCTAAAATCGTACAGTTACAATTTATGCATAGAACCTGTAAAATCTCAATAAATAGCTTAAAAATATGATTAAATGTAGAACTGTCTTCCAAATTTAAGTTAACCTTTAACTGATGTCACAGAAATTGTCATGTAACTAGTGTGAAGCGGTCTGTGAGACCGCTGCAACGAAAGATTAACAAAAAGCACGATTAACTCATAGGATGGTGTTTTTGTACTAAACTTTTTGCACAGGACTGTTATAATATATTAAACATATTAAAAATTGTGCCAACTTTAAATTTTCAAATGGTAACATACTTTTGACACTCCATTTGGTTTCCTTGAATTAAAGCAGCCCCAAAAATAGTATTATTTATGTACTTTTTTCTTTAACTTCTATCAAGTTATAAAAGAAAATGTATGAGGAGCATATCCATAAATTTAAAAAAATTAAAATGAAGAGATATTAAAGATATGCATAGGGATATAAACAAAGATATGTATCAGGAACACTTAATTATTTATCAGAAAAATTATACAGAATTTTTTAGTGTAAAACAAACTCACTTTATATATAAAAAAATGCCATAAACTTTCTTTTGGTTAATCTCTAACATTTTTTTTTTTTTTCTGTGTATCCTTTTATAATGGGAGACTGTCCCTTTAGACCATCAAAAACTAAAATGTTTCTGTATCTTGAAAACTGCTGATTTGAATGAGCTGTATAGTACTTACATACTCTTCGTTTGTAATTTTCATAATACAAAATTTGTTTTTAAATCCTTCTATATATAAAAAAAAAGTAACGCTTTGGAAATGAACCAATGAAAATCTGCGTAGATACCGCGAAACGCATCTGATTGGTTAGAACTTTCAGATGCTATAAGGGGGTTACCAAGGGTGGGGGAACCCTGGTCTGTCGCCAAACGCTGCTAAGTTTGTCACCAACTTGGTGCTATTTCTAGTATTTCGCCAAATTTCCATAGACTCCCATTGAAATCCAATAGGGTTTACTTGCTTGCAGAAAGTCAACAAATGGAGATATTTCAATGCAACAAAAACTAATATTAGATTATAAATAGAGCTTAACTGAATTATTTACATTATTTTTAAGCACAAACACTAAAAATTTACAATATATGTAACACTATATATATAACTTTACACATATATGTTGGTGAAAAAAAGACGGCGAAATGAAAATTTCAGAGGAGAGGAGATATGATAAGATTATCTATTGTAACTACAAAACAGCGACTTCATTAGGAAGATAAGGAAAAAAAATCCAAATAACTTTAATAAATTTGTTACTTTTTAAATTTAACATATTTTTAATTTTAAATATAAAATCATTAAAAAAATACTCAATAAAAGGAAAACGATTTACAGAGTTTACCGAGTTTACAGAGAGATTGCCACTGGTATTTTAAATTATAATTCAATCTTTTAAAGCTGATCAAATTAGCGTGCTTTTAGAATCTGGGGTGTCTGAACGGGGGTTGGCGAGCGCAGCTCATAGGGGGCAGAGCCCTCTAGTTGGGAGAAAAAAAATCTTTGAGTATTATCTGCATTGTATAATTTTATAGAAAATCAATGGAATAATTTTTTATGAAGATAATAAATAAAAGTTTGTTGCATAAATTAACATTATCAAACTTTGAACTCATCAAAATTCTATGAAAATTTAGGAAAAAGTATACAATCGGTGTGTTTTTACAGGTTACCTCAATTAAAGGAACTAAAAAATGTGTCAAAATTGGGTGTTAACATTTGAAAATTCAAAGCTGATACAAATTTCAATGTGTAGATCACCTCTATTTTAAAATTTGTATTCAAATTCAAAAAGTAGACACAATTCCCGACTGAATAGTATCTTTCACATCTCTCTGTGGTCGTAATTTTGGCAAGTAAAAAGCATTGGAATGTTTGTTCTCTCTTTTTCTCTTCTTTCGATGACTGTACAATATCACTAATTTACCCCCCCCCCCCCCCAAAAAAAAATCAAAAAGTTTTTTTTTAAATCAAAATATCTAACAGAATTTCTGAATAGTTACCTTCACTTTATTTAAACATGGAATATCTGTCATTACATAAAGCAAAAAAAATATTATTTGAAATGTCTGATACATGATTAAAAAAAATCATGAAAATTCCAAAATCTGGAAAGCCTTCAGTCCCCAGGATTCCGGATAATAGGTCATGTACTGTATATAAGTTACTATTAATATTATAAGAACTGTAGCTTTTTTTTCCCCTGTTTGTTTGTAGAGGGAACTACAGAACTCATTTCAAAAGCAATGGTGGCAAATGGATGGTGACAGTCCCTATTCTAATATATAGGCTCTAAGGTTAGTTGGGGCAACTGGGCCATGATTTTACAATGTGACTCAGGAGCTTCTGACAATTCAGCTTCAAAAAGCTAATGATTATTTGAATTAAAGTCTGAACTTCTGTAAATGTGTTCAGTTAGGTTCCCTCTATCAGATAGAAATGCTCAAAATTACATTTTAATATTTAAAAATATTAAAACATGCATATTTCATCTTTCTTTCCTCATGGGTCCAGTTAGCCCAAAAAATGGGGTAGCACCAGGGGGGGTCTATGTTCCACACGCGTTTATATTTTTTCATATCGGATATCATGTCCAGTTTAAAAAAATGTAAACAACTTTAAAAAATTTAAACCAGGCAGATCATGTAAATTATATGTCAATAAACAGCGTTGTACGGGAAACCTTTGCTGTCAATGTGTCTAAAAAAAGCACTAAAAGTAAAAATATTAGATTTATTTATACCAAACACATAAAACTTAAGTAAGTACTTATGTACTTTAGTATAGATCAGTGTTTCTTAAACTGTGGTCCGCAGACCCCCAGGAGTCCGCGAGCTTATAGACGGGGATCCTCAAGCCCACTATTGAATTCAGGCCTTTTTTTAGGCAGGATTTTCTGCAGCTGTAGTTGTGGATCAATGCAGGACCAGAACTTCTAAGCATAAAATAAAAACTTAAATCTAAGTATTTCAAGGAAGACATTTCAATGCTGGGGAAGTGAACCCCAACTCCCTCCTCCGCTCCACACTCTGAATTCACCTTTGCGCAAACCCAACATTTTTACTCAATATTTTTTCTTCGTCAGCACGCTTTAGCTTTCGTTCATTATGAATTTAGTGATAAGGTATATATATATATATATATATATTTATTTATTTATTTTTTTTTTTTTTTTTGAAAATCCATTTCATCTCACACAACAAGTGAAGTGCTATTCAACTGTTCACACGGTTTCATAAAAGAAAAAGATATAAACTGCTCAAAATTAGTGGGAATAAGAACAGATGGGGTTTGAGTTATTAGTGGGTCTGTTAATGGTTTGATCAGCTTGGTTAAACATAAAACACCGCACGCAGTTTTGACACACTGTTGTATTCACAGTGAATCACTGATCGCGGAAAAAATGACTGCAGATTTGAAGTCTACATTCAACGAAATTGTTTCAGTGGTAAATTATATCGACTCGTCCATTGAATTCGAGAGTTTTTAAAATTCTGTGGAAAGAAATTGGGACTCAGACAAACAGTTACTTTTGCACACTGAAATTAGGTTGCTGTTGCAAGAAATAGTTTTAAATCGCATTTTTGCACTACATGATGAAGTAAGTCTACTTTTATTGGATTCTAAATGCCATTTGAATGAATGTTTCAATTATTTCTCCTTGCTTGTCAAGGTCACATATTTGACAGATATTTTCAGTTTTCTGAATGAGCTGAATGAAGCCTACAAGGAATATTGGTGCATATTTTCAAAGTCCAGGATTAAGTAGAAGCAACAATAAAAAATATGGCAAATTGACTTGCAAATAATAATTTTAAATAATTCCCAACATTATTCGATTTCTTTCAAATCTCTGGCGATACAAGTTTCTTTGATATTGTTGAAAATTTTGTTGTTTACCTGGAAGAACTTGAAAGAAGTTTTCCAACTGTATTTTTCTCCCGCACCCGCAAAGTCAGAAAATGAGCGGATGAAGGGTCTATTTCATTTTCAAGACATTAGTGAAATGGAATCCTTAAGATTCTTAGAGAAGGAACAACTTTCGGAATTATCATGCGATGGTTCCCTGAAAATTGCTTTTCAAGTGAATATCCTTCTTAATTTTCGGTTGTGTGTGAGAAATACCTATGCAGAACTAGCCGATAAAGCTATCAAGCATTCACTTCCCATACAATTACATTTGTGTGAAAAGACTTTCTCCGGCCTTGTGCTCATGAAAAACAAATATAGAAACAGACTGAAAGTCAAAGCAAACTTTCGAATACATATTTCAAACATTGAACCAGACATTGCACATCTCATAGAAAAAAAGCAGCAGCACCCTTTTCTTAGGAAATAGTAGTATGCATATTTTAACTGTCTTAAAATGAGTGCCATTTTTCTTATTAATGCCTCTGATTTTTTTTGAACAAGTTAATACGGAATATCTGTAATGAAAATAAATAGGATCTATGCCATTAAAGTAATTTTTTTTATATTACATTAAGAAAAGTTTTGTAGGGGATCCCCGAAATGCGTATCATATCAAAGGGGGTCCGCGAGATGCCAAAGTTTAAGAAACGCTGGTATAGATCATAAGTATAAAAATCACATGTGTATTTTAAGGAAAAAAATAGCAAGGTAAATCTATGAACAAACGGCTACGTAAGTACTTAATCTTTATCCAGGGGTTGCATTATATAGGGAAAATTTTATTGCTCCTACCAGAACCCTTAAAGAAAGGTGCGATGAAGATATTATTTTTAAAATAGTGGTAGGAACGATAAAAGTTTCCTTATAGGATGCGACCCCTGTGTATAGTACAATTTCGGTCTGGCTATCTCGCTTTCAGGGACAAGGTACTTGCATTTGTAAAATGTTGAAATAATTTAATGACACCAATATTTACAAGAGAACTATCTGAAAACAAGTAAAAGTATATTTTTGCGTACTTAATAAAGGTGAAATTCTCATTATAAAATTCAGGTGCCAATGTGGCAATTAGGAATTAGAATTAAGTGGTGCCATAACGGCATTGCCGCCTCTCAAGGGGTCAAGAAATGTGGTTTGATACCACTCAATACTGTAAAATACCGTTAATCACCCCCCAAACATGGCGGAAAATCATAAAAAAATCAGAGGGGGCGCTTACACAGTATTAAAATTGTAGTAATGATATTTATGGGTGGTGGAAGTGGAGGATGGTAATGGCCGTACGTCACAAGATACGCATTATTTTAATAAAGTGAGAAAAGAAAAACATTTTGAAAAAAAAATTATATACAAAATAGAAAAACAGTATAACTTCGCGATTAACAGCCATTTCAAATTACTGAAAATTCTGGATTTCAAAAGCTTTGAAACTAGAATGCATTTAGATAAATAATAACACTAATATCTGTCATAAGATAAATAACAACACTAATATCTGTCATAAGATAAATAACAACACCAATTGTCATTAATATGGTAACAGAAAATTAAAAGGAACTTAATAATTAAAAATAATTAAAAAACACTAAGATATTGCATTTGAAAATGTCCTAAAATTCTTTCTAAAACTAGTAGTAACATTTTATGTGGTGTCGCCATCTGTTGTGAATTAGGGACATTAAATAACCATATATATTTTTTAAATCATCATTTCTTATCTATAAACGCTAAATAAATAATACAAATCACAATAACAACATGAAAAATATTGCAAATGAAACTATTTTTTTTTAAAAGAAGAAATGTCTTATAATGGGAAATTTAAATCAGACTGACATAGAATTAATTTTAAAAAATAACTTTATCACTACATTAACTCATTTTAAATAGTGATATATAAAATAAATATTATGTATATCACCTTCAAATATCAAATTAAATCACCAATTCAATACTTATTAATAATAATATAAAATAAATAATACCATTAAATTCGGCTTCCCGTTATTTTGGCGCCATCTACCATAACTTAGAAGAAAAAAAACCAACACGATATGAAATTCCGAAAGTTACTATAAAAAAAAAAGGCTATGTATTGTTATTATTACTATTATTTTATATATTTAGTAATAATAATACACAAGGCTAATGGTATTATGAAAAATATTAATTATACGTATAAATATGAAGTTACATAGCTGTACAGAATCGAAGTACCAATAAGTAGTTCGGTAGTTCGATGACGTGAATCGATTATTAATCGAATCGTAAAACGAATACTGAACTGCGTTTACGGCTTCCTCTGAGTTTTACGACGGTATGAAAACAAAAGGTAAGTGCAAACGCCGAAAGGAGATTTGAATAAACTGAAAGAAATACATGAAATCAAAGGTAAGTAGAATAATAGACTTTTTTGAAAAGAAAACATAAAGAAATGATTGAAATTGATCTTGACATGCACACCGAAATTTTTTAGCAGGGAGGGCGCTTTCTCGGGATTTCTTGAATTTTCCAGTTTGTTTACGAAATGGGAAGGGGGCGCTTAATCGGGAAGGGTGGATTAACGAGATTTTACGGTATGCTTTTTTCAAATTTCGTTACATAATTTTAATAAGGTATTCTATCATTTTCTTTATTGTGAGCAAAAAACAATGGAGAAATTTACTTCCCGTAGTAAGAGAAACACAAAAAAATTTATAACTATTGGGGTAACTGGATCCAGCATGGTCCAGTTACCCTGGATACATGTCCCAGTTACCCCATTTTTGAAAAATTTATGGGGTAACTGGGACACCGGGCTTACATTTGAAACATGAAGTAACTATGTATAGATACCTAATAATATTAATGTAGTTATATGTCTAATCTTTAAAAAAAAAGATTGTTTAATAAAAGTACTTACAGTATTTTAATAAAAAGCTGAGGAAGTTCAATCATATTGACATTGTTTTTAAAAAAAGAAACGTAATTTTTTGACAACCTATCACAGCAAAGTGAGAGTTATGATTTAACTGATACACGTTGTTTTAGGAAGTAGAGATTAAGGGGCATTGTTCACAAAAGCTAAAACTTAAAAAACAGCAACAGTTTTTTATAAAATAGCCTATGGTCCAGTTACCTCATGGGTCCAGTTACCCCAACTAACCTTATTTTATGTTGGTGCCACTACCTCCCCAGAAGAGTGGGTACAAAAGCAAAAAAAAATTTTTAAATGTACGTTTTGTGATACTGAAGGACCGAGAAACTTGAAATTTGGCATGTTAGCTACTTCTAAGATGTAAATGCTCTCTAAGAACAGTTTCTAAAAGATTTGAAATTTAAAAAAGTATTTTTAAAACTTTTTAAATTAGGATTTCGATAGAATCTCAGGAAATACAAAACCAATTTCAAAAGTAATCTAGGCAAATACGTGGAAGTCCCTGCTTCAACATAGACTATATTTTGTGTTGGTGCCACTACCACCAGGGACAGTGACTAGACAGAGACTAGAATCTTGGAATATGACATGATGGTTACTTGCATTTAACTGTTTCAGAATTCAGGCAGGAAAAGTTAGCTTGCTTCATTACTAAAAGCTTTTCCACACCTACCTGAAATCTTCGGTTCTTTAAATGGCAGGCTTTTCTTGATTATTTAAGGCAGATATTTTTGTACTTAAAAAGTGGTGTTGGCTCCCTGTTTTTAGTTCATGGTGTCAAAAAAAAAAAAGTGTGACAGTTAAGTGGTTAAGATGTAAATGTTTGCTAAGAGCAGTTTCTAAAAAATTCAAGACTTCAAATGAAAACTGAGCATATCAGCTTCAAAATACATTCAAAATCATCATCTATTTAGAATTAGTCATCATTCATTCAAATCTCATTTTTACCTAATGCAGTGTAGTCAAACTGTGGCTTCATGAGTCATTTAAGAATTATCTAGTAGTATAATTTTTTCCTTGAGTCACACAAATACCACTTAGCCAATATCAATTATTACGTGAGCAAAGCTGCGTGTTTTGCTAGCATAACATTTTATTTTTATATATATTAATGTTTTTTTATGTAAAATTTACTTACATTTGTATAAAAAAATAGATAAAAAATGGCTTCTTTATATTAAAAAAAAAATTATAAATATTGAAGAAATTGCTTGTATATATGATATTGTTATGAGGTTGCCCAAAAATATGTTGATTTTTTTTTTTTTTTTTTTTTTTTTTTTTTTCACTAAGTCCCTGTACTGTGAAAGAATCCAATTTTAAAATCAGTAAACTCTGTCTAAGGCAGAATACTATTTATGAAAGAAAATATTCTCAATACTGATCAAATTCTGCCTCAAACAAAGTTTATTGATAGGAAAATCAGCCATAATTCTATGGAATGTCTTTTATAGAATTGAGCAAATAAATTTCGGTAAAGGCACCTTTGACTGCATAGTCCATGTCGACAGTGGTTGCCACCATGAGGATGATGTCACTGAGTTTGAAGATGAGCTTGTCGAAAATGCCACCTTCAAATGGGTAGGATGCCACCAGATTGGCCACCGTGGGACTGATGCCTTTCGAAGGAGGCGATTTGGAATTGACTTTATGGGCCATTTCAAGAACTATATCCAGCTGAAAAGTTGGAAAAATTTAGTAAGCTATGAAGTAAATATGTCAAACAAAATAGTTCCAAAAGAAACCCTGGCCATACATAACATAACAAATGTGTTATGCATCCAATTAATATTGAAATTCGTTCAAAGGAATGTAAAATTAAAGCTAATTACATATTTCATGCATGGACATTGGTATACATGCATAGTGCAAACACCATTTTGGGTAATTGCAATTTGGAAATCACAACAGTCACCGAGATCGGCTGTAGTGCAACATCCTATTTGAACAGCCAATGGCATTTCAGACGCAAGTTTTGGTATCTAACATGGCGACATCTGCACATAAATGATTTGTTTCTTCTATGGTATAAAATGTGCCGTTTTCCCACTTTTCCTCTCTACAATTATGTAACTTATTCGAGGTTTAGGAACATCATGCTATTTTCTTCTGATATTTTATTTTTAAATATAATAGATAGTTTCATAATAGTCAACTTACTGCTGATTAGGGCTGAACAATATCAGAAATTTAGTATCGCAATATATCAACAAGTTAATATTGATCTATCACAATAACTACCTTAAAGTGGGTAATAATAGAAAAATTGCTAATTTCAAAAGATAAATGTTATGGTAGCAGCAACTTATGTACAGCCAAATGCAGAGAGCAATGAATCAATGTTTTATACCTATTGGCTCACACAGAATCCTTTAGTTATACAGGGTGTCCGGTCTCAATGGTGTCCAATGGCTAATTCCTAAACCGTTAGTCATATAGTTCCAATTACAAAAATGTTTTAAATCAGGTAAAGAAACATTTTAAAAGCGATTTCGGTCAATAAAAACATTTCTTAAAAAATTACGAAATTTAATTTTTATACGGTCCCCCGGTCCTATAAGTTATATTTAGTAATTTTTTCCTATCACACTGACAAGTAAGACAAAAAAAGTCCCATTCATATAATGCTAAAATTGAGAGAGTTATGAAACTTTAAAAATGCATGACTTATGCCACTTTTCTACTCTGAAAACAAATGAGTTCGGCTTGGCTTTGAGGGATCATATACCAAGTGTTTAAAGTATTCGAAGATCTTACTTCATGTGTATCTGCGCTTTGAAAAAAAATCCTACAAGTATTAGGATTAAGTCTCAAATTGGCTAAAATAACATATGTTTTATTTTGTCAGGATTTAAGACTGTTTCTCTTATGATTTCTTTTAACACAAATTATGTTTTTTTCAGGGTTCGTAAATATCATGATATTTTCGAAAATATCAAAAATATCTGATATTTTGATATATATCTGATATTTTCGATATATATCCGATATTTTCGAAGCAGCCAACTTACTGCTGATAATAAATGTTTTGGAGCATAATATAGATTAGAAACTAAAATATATTGCACTTAACATGAAAACTTAAACAATATTCTAAAAATGCATTTTTTTTTTTTTACTTAGAACAAAATTGAAGATGAACTAATTGAAAACAATAACAATTTGCTTTATACACTTATAAAAAAACTAAGTATAGGATTTAGTATCAAGATCAAGTATAAAAAAATCAGATATTTTTAAAACAAATACAAAAAGTTTTTTTAATTGAAAAATTTTAACATAAATGTAAGTATAAAAAATGTCTTATTTCATATTTCTTAACATGTTGTATAGTTTAAACTCAACTGAACTAAAACTTGAGAAAAGATTATTTTCTAATGAAGCTGTATATAACTGCTTATTTAAATTAGTTTATCTTTCAATGATTGTTCTGAATTAATTATGTCCCACATAACTATTAGTTCAACATTTAAAAATTAAAGCTTCAAATCCAAAGCTTGAAAAATATATTTGTTTTCTTTTTTGGCTAAAAAAGTCATATCCAAAAGAGACAAAAGTACTTTATCAGATTCACACAGTCAATAAAAGTTGAAAATTTATTTAATTTACACGGAAATATTACAAACTACAACTGAAAATATCAAAAATATCTTGCGTACATTCATATTTTGAAAATAAATATCAAATGCAGAAAATATGAAACATCTTGATATATTGAAAATAAATAAATATCAAGTATCTGAAAATATCAAAAATCTTGATATTTAAAAGATAAATATCGGTTATATATCATAATATATATCCATTAATATATATCAACGAACCATGGCTGTATATAAACGATTATTTAAATTACATTTTATCTTTCAATGGCTGTTCTGAATTAACTGTCTCACATAATTATTAGTTCTACATTTAAAAATAAAAGTTTCAAACCTAAAGCTTGGAAAAGATTTCTTTTCTTCTTTTCCTAAAAAAGTCATTGCTCTAGGCAAAAGTTCATTATTTACAGAATGACACAGTCAATAACAGGTAGAAATTTCATTAGTACACTTGCTTTGAATGTAGAAAATATAAAAATTATCTTGCTCAGTGATATTTTGAAAATAAATATAAAACATACAAAATATCAAACATCTTGATATTTCGAAAATAAATATCAAGAATTTGAAAATATCGAAAATATCAAAAATCTTGATATTTTAAAAATAAATATCGGATATATATCAAGATATATATCATGATATATATCCATCGATATATATCAACGAACCCTGGTTTTTTAAGTTTTTACGTTACTTCAACAATCGTATGTATGTTTTGCCAGTTCAAAATTTGTACTCGAACTTTAACCCACTTTTAAATATCCGATCGAGATTGCATTTTACATACTGGCGCAAATCCGATAACAATCTAATATTATTAAGATTTTTGGTGGTTACCATTTATACTTATTTTACAGGATAACATAAAAAATTTTGGATAGATTTCTGCCAAGGAGTTTAAGAAAAAGTTTTAGATTAGATAATACAAGACTGCGATTGTTGGTTTTTTTAACTTGTATGTATTTTTTAGCACTGAATCCGAAAATTACCTTAATTTTTAACCATCATGTCAGGATATTTCGCAAATCATAAATTTTCAAATTTAAAGAATAACAAAAATCGAATACTATAAAGTAGAGGAGATGGTTGTGTTTTTTAACTTTTGATAATTGATTTTTACGCACTTTTTAGCACTGAATCTGAAAATGACCTTCATTTTTAACCATCACGTTAGAATTTTTTTGCAAATTGCAAATGTGTAAGTTAAAATATAGCGAAAATTTCATACTATAAAACATATGTAAAACATTTTTTATTTTATTTTATTTGATTTGATTAAAAAATTTATTCGATATTTTTGCTTATCCTGGGATTCTTACAGCTAAACAGCTGAGTGGTCTGATGAGATGGGGGAGGAAATTCAATTTTAACACTGAACTTCTTAAATTTGCAATTTGCGAAAAATCCTGATATGATAGTTAAAAATAAAGGTCAATTTCGGATTCCGCGGTACAGAATATATAAGAATCAATTAGCAAAAGCTAAAAAACATGACATAACCCAACTTATGCAGGCTTGTGCAATCTAATAATATTTTAAAATACGTATCATTTTGTAAAGAATTGAGGCTGTTAATTTAGAATAATTTTATTTAACAAAAATTCTGTTTCTTCTTTCTTCGTAAATGTTTATTACAAATTGTATATTTTCCATTAATATGCCAGAATGATTAAAGATTTCAAATTTATATTGCAATGTTAATTTTACTTCCAAACATTTTTTATATCTGACGAAATTATATTTCGACTAAATTTGTGAATGACCCCCAATTTGCAGCAAAAAATAGGCTCCAACTTTAAACAGCTATTACTCGGTCAATTTTAATCGTAGAATAACGGAACTTTTTTTGTATTACTTGTCAGTGTAAAAGGAAAATTTCACTAAATATAACTTATAGGACCGGGGGACCATATAAAAATTTAAATTTCGTATTTTTTTAAGAAATGTTTTTATTGACCCAAAATCGCTTTTGAAATATTTCTTTACCTGATTTTAAAAATTTTTGTAATTGGAACTATATGTCTATGACTAACAGTTCAGGAATTAGCCATTGGACACCGTTAAGACCGGACACCCTGTATACTATATTATATATACACAAAATAGAAGCAATGTTTGATTCATATTTGCACTTATACCATTACTTGCATAGTATTTTTCTTTAAAAAATCATTCCCCGTTCATCCTATTTTTTACATATTAATTTCCACATTCATGTTTAAACTTCCACTGAGAATAACTATAAAAAAAAATATTAAAATAAAATGCTCTGAACTTTAGGACATTACTGATTTTAATAGGATTAAAATAACTGAAAAGGAAAAATGAAATTGAATTAATGCTGCGCTAATATACGTATAATTAAATAGGTTTCAATGAATGACAGTGTTTTCTAATCGTTCTCTAAGGTATCAACACATTCTTATCAGAAAAACATTTCAGTGTACTTAAACCTTCCTATATATTTACTACAAGAATACAACATTAAAACTTTTTTTTAAATATTCAAATCACAATTAGAAATAGTTTTATACTAATTTAAATTTAGTTTTTTGATAAATATTTATATTAAGCTGAAATATCAAGACATTAAATCCTTTCATTCCATCGATAATACGACAGAGAAGAGTGCAGACATTAACAGCTTGGGAAGCTCAGCTCAAAAGCAACCAATCACAGTGAATGAGCAAATTCTGATTGGGTGCTAGCCAGGGTTCTTGCTGGCTTTTGACGAACATGAGCAATTTGGCGAATAAGAAATAAAAAACAATAGCCAAATGAACAGAAATGTTAGCAAAATAGATTCGGCATGAAACACTGAAAAATCTATCTTTAACCCCTTATTGTATCCCTTTTTTTCAGTATATTCTAAAGTAACCTAATTTTTTGTAATTGCTTATAAAATAGAAATTTGACTATCTGCTACAGAAATATTAAAAATAAATACATTCTAAATGTCTCCAAATGTGTAAATGTTTCAGACATTCTTTTAGCAGTCTAAATAAAAACTCAAAACAGCGATCTTTGATTTACCATTTTGAAAATATACACTAAAAATTGCTATGAGATTTCGACTCTAACAGATAGAAAAGATTGAACGGCCAATCATACTTTGCATACAACTAATGAGGCTTATTTCAACACCACATTCCAGCAAAACTTTTCTCTATTTGGCGCTTGATGCGAGTCATTCTGTTTGTGTTTTTAACGGCACGACACCGGTGCATAGACAATGGTCAACGGACAATAGAGAAATTTCTATTGCATAATCCTTTCTGCGTCTTTGGCTGTTGCTAGAATGAACTGGTGTTGACTCAGTATCTCTATAAACAGAGTAATGTAAATGGCACGGTACGACTGAACATGAAAAGCGAGATCAATCATTCAGTAACGCGGATCAGAATCAGGACTGCACTGGCACACAGAAAAAGAGCAGAACTTGAGCACTTGCAATTTGGCGAATCTTATTGCTTGTTGACTCACCAAATGAAGCATTTTGTTGTAATCTGGCACCGTAGCGAGCGGCAACAAGAACCCTGGTATTAGTGAGCTGAGCTTCCCAGCTGCTCCACCAGTACTCAACAATAACCAGCATATATTTTAGCTTATGTTATTGTTCTTGATATATTGCAATATATTATAAGTGCAGATTCCCAAAATCTGGAAGGAGTCATTGGATATTAACACGCAAAAATCCAGTAGCCACATTGTGAAACAAATGCATAAAATAAATAGCATTTATATGGAATAAAATGTTAAACAAAAAGTTTGTGTAAAAAAATTTATTTAATAACAGCTGACCCGCCCGACGTTGCCCAGGCCTGTGATACAATTCTTAAATGAATCTTAAATTTGTATGATTTTATATATTTAATCTGATTTTGGTGATATATGTGCCAGCTGACTGTGAGAAAAATCAGTCTGATATTTACTGGTAAATAAGCTAGAGATATTTATCAAATGACAAAATTATTGAAAATATTTTTAATCCAGTGAAACGTGAAGCGGGTGAATAGGATAAAAACCAAGAAATGATCAACCAGAAGTCAGTCATGTAGACTATGAATTCTCTAAATGAATTAATAACTGGTTTGAGATGCAAGAGGAAGCAGGTGCAATCCAAGTACTTTTATTATGTGGAGTTCGTAATCTTGTACAGAAAAATCCGAAACAAAACACAAACCAAAATCTATAACGGATTACTTTGGATGAAAACAGGTAGTACTACATAAAATTCAGGGATTCAGTAAAATTCTACATTCGCCAGATAAACAGATTTCTTGTTATCAGTTACTTTTTATAAACAAAAGTACACGAATAAAAAAAATATATTTCAGTTGTTCTTTTTTATAAATTAACTTATTGAAATGTAATTTTAGTAATGGTCTTGTACTGTCTTCCGATTATCCACCACACCCCTTGAGTGATGGATAATCGGAAGTTTACAGTATGTATAAAGAGAGATCAGTGGTAGAATTGATATAAAAAAGTATAAGAATTAAGTAAAAAGCATAAGAATTTACCGGTCCACAGTCATCATCACTGGCCTGCCTACATAAAATTCTATTAAGTCCCTTTAACCCTTTGAGTTACACCCCTCCTAGAGTAAAAATCAAACTTCATCCAAAATTTTCATCATAATAAAATGTAAAATTATACATTGCTAAAAATTAAACAGTATATAAAGAAAAACTATAAAATTATTAATTAAATATTTCATTTCAAATAATCTATTTCAACTGACTATGGTTTAATGCAATTTTTTTTTATTTATTTTTTTAAATAAAATAAAATTATGCGATTTGTGCTTGGTTGCAGTTTTCTCAGGGACAGGAAAGTTTAAGTTTACCTGTCAGAGAGGAGGGAAAGTTACTGGTCCTGCAGACCATTAAATTTTTCAAATTAGTGGTCCAATTGAATTTTTGGTGGTCTCGGATCAGTGGACCACCAATGATTTCGAACACTGGAGATATATATATATATAAACAAAGAAAGAAATTGTTTTAGGTCATACAACATTTTAAAATGTCATTATTTTCACAAAATAAAATACTTTTGAAATAGGGTAAAATCCTTCCTATTTCATCCTAATCTGCCCATGGCCATATAGGATACCAAACAGAAATCCTATAAAATATAATAAAATTGCATTTTTTTTTTACATTATGAAATTCTCAAATGTTATAAAAAAATAATAATAGTAAAGTTTGTTACGTGCTTTATTATTATTTAATTATGAAAATTTGGTCTTAATCTTTCTTCCTGAAAAAAGAAAAATCAAAATTTTACAACAGGGATGGAAAATACCGAAAATTGAACACTTTAAAACACATTATGACTCAGACACCGAACCAGTAGCAAAAACAGTGCAGCATGGCAGCGGGCGCTGCAGATTAATCCACCAACTTAAAAAGAAATGCTGGGCTTAAAAAATAGCTGAAATTTGCTTTAAGTCTCTAGATTTATGGTATTTGTTGTATCCTTATATTATATTTTGTTTATAAATGGAAATTTTGCTTACTTTAAAACTGTTTCTGTTATTTCTTATGATAATAGGCTTATTGGGTCGCAGATAAATTTTAATTTGCTGCAAACTGATGCAGAAAATTCTGCTTCTGGGAAGACCGAAAGGTAGCAGTAAAATATTTAGCAAGGCGACTGTGAATCTGCACCTAAACAACATTAAACAAAAAACTAATTTGTAGTACAAATTAAAAAAACAAAAATTTATTTCCTAAATTGTTTAAGCCCAAGAAGGGGCAGATATTAAGATATTTCATTCAATTCGTTCTACATTTAATGTTAAATTTTTGTAACAAATAAATTAAACCAATTGAAAATTAAAAAATAAAAATGAAATTCATACAATATAATGGCTTTAAACACCTATATACTTAAGATTCCGTTCAAATGAAATCGAAATAAACCTTAGACATTTTTTAAAGTTTTGTATTTTGCATGTACCTTATCATATTATGTACAATCGTCATAAACATAATGCAAAATCTGCAGTACAAATATTTACAACTTAAAAATGGAAAAAGTCTAAGATTTATTTCAATTTCATTTGAACGGAATCTAAGTATATAGGTGTTTAAAGCATTATATTGTATGAATTTCATTTTTATTTTTTAATGCTCAATTAGTTTAGCTTATTTGTTACAAAAATTTAACATTAAATGTAGAACGAATTGAATGAAATATCTTAATATCTGCCCCTTCTCGGGCTTAAACAATTTAGGAAATAAATTTTTTGTTTTTTTAATTTGTTCTGCAAATTAGTTTTTTGTTTAATATGTCAAGTTTTTTAATAACTACTACATTCAGACAAACACATTTCAAAATTAATGGAGGGTATCATCATCAGGTTTTGATTTGTGCGATATCGCATCACAATTTGTGATGCAATTTACCTATGTATAATTCAAAATGTTTCACCAGTGCAGTAATGCAGGTTGTTGTAGTTTGGTCAAAAAATTATCTTGACAAAAAATTATCTAAGAAATCTGAACTTTAAAATTCTGCTTGAAAATGTCATTTTTTTCCCACTATGACGTCATATTCATCTTCTTTTTAATTCTTAAAAAAATTATTTTAGTTTCTTCAGTTTCATGTTTCACGTGAAAATCATTCAACTAAAAATAGGCAAATTATTATTACGGCTTTTGAATTATTGACAACAATGAAGGAAAAATGTTAAATTTTATTAGAAAATGTCCGTTGATTCTCAATGAAAAAAGCGAAATTTGGAATTATTAAGAAAAATATTTGAATAATGTAAATAAAAATTAGCCCATGTTACTCTCTAGATTATAATCCACCTATATGCAAAGGCATTTTATGATCCGTTTTGATCCTGACGTCTGGCAAATGTTTTTACACTTTGAATTTATAATATTATTAGAATTAGCAAAGAATTAAAAATGAGTGGCATCAGGGACAAAAAGGTGGGAAGAAAAAATGAAAAAGTTATGATCTCCATAGGCTTTTCTATGTTAAATTAACAATGAGAAGTGACACTGGAAATAAATAAGTATTGCGCTGAAATATCAAGATCAATAAAAGCAGCAAAATTAAAACACAGACAATAAGAGTATTATTCAATAATGAACGGACAGAGAAATTAGTGTTTTTCAAAAATAACAAGGAATATTAGAGAATGTATTGAAATATATTGGGATATTTACAAAAAAAAGATTATCAATGGAGAGAAATATTCTGGTTTGAATGAAGCAGGATAACGAATAAATGCATGAATCAGATAAAAGAAAGGACTTAAAAGGGTATTGCGATATTACTACGGAATATTGGGTGCTTCTTCTCAGGTTTGAAGTTGCAGAGCGGAAAAAAAAATGTTCTTGGAATATATATCGGTAGAATGAGAGAAATCATTATTGTGATCATTAAAAAATATCATTTGACTGATATATTGATAAATAAAGCCAGCCAGACTGCTGATCATAAATATTTTCAGACACTATAAATTATCCATAAAAATCCCATTTCATTTTGGCAAAATCTTGCCAAATTGTTGATAGTCTGCCAGATGTAACAATTTAATGTTGAAAAGGCTGAGGAATGATATTTTTTGTGATGACGTGTTTGTTACATCATCAAGTGATTCTTAATTCGATGTTTGATCTGTATTTTAAACATTTATTAGTTTTTTGTTAATTGATATAACAATTATGTCATTAAATGGTGACGGCATGATATTAAAAGGGAAAAAAAACGTTGAAAAAAGTCATCGCCTGTTTACTTATTTAAAGCATCGATTTGTTTTCATTTTTTATGCAATTAAACAACATATATATCATTAAATTGTTACGTCATGATATTAAAAGAGATAGAGCATTGAAAAAATGTCATTGTCTGCTTGTTTATTTAAGATTATTATTTTTCTGATTTCATCAATATATTGTAAATTTTATTCATGAAAGTTACAGATAGTTTACATTTTAGTGATTGCTGCATTAACGAATTTATTGTATTTTTTTACATTCCAATATAATGAGGTTGCTGTATCTAGTTCTTTTCTTCTTTGTTTTCATGTGCACAAACAAAGCACTCATACATGCGGTATAGTGATCGGTGCAGTAATGAATTTTGTATATTTTTTAGATTCCAATTCAACAAAGTTGCTGCATTCAGCGATTTTTGATTTTTTTTTTTTTTTTTACATATACCTCAATACTTCTGATCACATGACAAATCGTAAAATTTTGAAGTCTTATATTATTTTAATTCAATGAATTAATTGTCATTATCCGACCATTCTTATATTTAGATTTCAAAACAGAATTTTAATTTCAGTCTTTTTTTGCTCAAGCTAGGTATCTGTGTGGTAACATCCGGTCAATCCAGGGCTTAAATTGTGCCGGAGCCCAACTCCAGTACTTCTCTGTGTTTCGGAAATATTTAAATATTGATCGGAATTCACTGGAGCTCATAAATATAGGGCTCTGGAGCCCAGTGCAATAGAGCTTCCGAAAAACTGAAGCCTAAATTACCCTTTCCTTTCCTTCCCATTTCCAAGTTTTTGCATTATTTTTTTTAAAATCAAAACACTTATGTGTGACGTCATGTGTCACACACATAGGAGATAGAGATAAAACGGACTCAATTTTTATATCAGTTTTTGGGCTTGGATGGATTCAAGCTCAATCTGTCTTTTATTCAAAATTTTATTTATACATGTATAGAAAAAAAATCCCTCTTTCAAAATTACGTATTATATTATATTTCAAATCATTTTAATGCTATTTTGATCTGTATGAAGGGAAAAGAGAAATCGTGTTTTTCTATTCTAGTGATATTTGCTAATTTATGTCGCCGTGCATTCATACCGCGCCACTCAAGAGACTGAACAATCAATTTGCTTTCAGTTCGATTTTCTTTTGTGACAGTAGAATAATTTTTTATTGGCTGTGGTTTTTTATTTTTTTTATTATTTAGATATCTAACCTGAAAAGAATATTTTCTGTTTTTAGCCAATGAGCATCAGCTCGAGGTTTTGTTTGTTTGAGGTTTTTTGTCTTCTATTGCAGGGAGTATAAAAATCACGTTAGTGATTTTTCTATTTGTTTTGTAATATGAACGCTGCCCATGCTAAGGCTACATTTACGAAGTCACTTTCATTTGTAAGTAGATATAATGGCCATGTATTGTTATTCTGAAAGAAAGCAATCGAGCCCCCTTTCTATAAAAACATCGAATCTTTACGATAATGGTGTCAAATTTTTAATTTAATCTGATTTTCAAGGACTCACCACAAAATGTTGTTATGTGGAAGGAATCGATTATTGTTTAAGATATTCACATTTTATAGGAAATTGAAAAACATTGATCCATTCTTCAGCATATAAATATTAATTTCTGTAAATTTCATTAATTTTTTTTGTAAAAATACATAGATGCGAACTATCCCTTTTTTGTGTTCACTAGGTCTGGGCCTTAAATCGATTTAAAGCTTACATCGGAAATCCGATTTAACCATTGGTCTTAAATCGATTTAAGCCAACATCGGAAATCGCGATTTAGCCAACGTCTTAAATCGCGATTTAGCCAACGTCTTAAATCGCGATTTAGCCAATGCCTTAAATCACGATTTAGCAATTGTCTTAAATCACAATTTAGCCATTGGCTTTAAATCGATTTAAAACAAAATACTGATTCAGAGCTAACATCGGAAAACCGATTTATCTACTTTGATGTATCTACCGCTTACATGGCAAGCTGGTGTTAAATCGATTTAGGAGGATCCGATTTAAGCAAACATCGCAAGCCTCAATGCTTTCCGATTTAAGAGAAAGACGATTTAAGAAAGACAAGTCAAGCTTGTGTTAAATCGATTCAGCAGGATCCGATTTAAAAGAACATTGAGCCTCAATCCTCTCTGATTTAAGAAAAGGGCGATTTAAGAAAACGACGATTTAAGTAAAAATTGATTTTTATTTATTTATTTATTTTGTAAATGAGATTCAGAGTTGTTTAAGAGATTGGAATGTGTATTTTTCAGAAATTAAGAACTTATATGGTGGAAAGTTGAAAAGAAAAAGTAATGTTTAATTCTTAAAATCCAAATCCATCGAATTTCAGTTTATATGCTAATGCAATCTTTTGATGAAAAATTAAGTTTTCACATATTTGAATAATATTGCAATATGTATTTTTTATTTTCTATTGTTCAGTAATTAATTAAAATGTTTTAAAATAGAATCCTGCATTGTTTCAAAAGATTGTTTTCCTGAAATTGATTCACTATTTATATGATTAAAAATAATAATAAAGTTTTACTTTCTAATTCCAAACTCATCGACTTTCAGTTTATACTTTTATGCATTCTTATGATGAAAAATTAATTTTTTACTTGTTTTAGTAATATTTTAACATATATTTTTTATTTTCTATTATTTTGTGATTAATGAAATTATTTTAAAGTATAGTCAGGCATTGTTTTGTGTATCCCAATTTGGCCGTGATCCACATGAAATATTTTTCTTTTGCTAATAAGATTTTTTTCCTGAAATTGATTGGGTATTTATGGTTGAAAAAAAAAATAATAAAGTTTCATATTTAAAATCCAAATTCATCGAATTTCATTTTTTATGTTTATGCATTATTTTAATGAAAAATTCATTTTTCACATGTTTGGGTAACATTTTAATATATATATTCTTTATTTCCTATTATTCTGTAATTAATTAAAATATTTTAAAATAGTCATGCATCAGGTTTGACATACGATTTTAACACCAACACGTGGATTGAGTATCTTGCTGAAATTGATTTACTATTTATATCCAAATTCATCCATTTTTAGTTTATATTTTAATGCATTATTTTGATGAAAAATTGATTTTCATATGTTTGGGCATTATGGGAATATTTTAGTTTTAATTTATTATTATTTTATAATTAATTAAAAATACTTTAATAAAGTTCTGTAATGAGTCAAGTAACTTGAATTTTACAACGGAATGAGGGAGAGGTGGAGGGGGGCATTCATTAGATTTTTCTGCAGATCTGCGATTTTCTGCTTTTTTTTACATTTGTTATTAATTAAAAGAGATATATTTCAAGATTATATTTTATTACTAATCTTACAGGGTGGCAACGGCTGCTAAAAGATCAACAATTTCAGTAATGCGCTCCAAGACTCACACTTTCAATCCTTCTCCATCCTCTATATGAATGTCAGCATTTATGTTAAACAAATCTTATTATAATCTAAAAGTTTAAAAATTTTAAAATTGCACCTTATTTCTCATATTTTCCCTCTTTTTTTTTTTTACTACTTTTTTCATCATGGTAAATGAACAATTAAATTCATCATTAAATTCTTTGCATCTGCTTCTGTTTTACCTCAATAACATTTTACTTTCTTCCATCTTTACAAGAAGAAAGTATTGGATTCATGAAAATTTTCGAATTCCGGTTTTCGGCGGATTTACACGTTTTGGGGGTCAGAGAACCCGAAAAACATGTTTTTATAAAATGTCTGTCTGTGTGTGACACAAATTTTGTGGGCGCTCTAACTCAAGAACTAATGCCCAGAATTTAATAAAATTCATATTCAGTTAGTCCCCGATACAAATTGATGCTGATTAGTTTTTGGTGCAAATCGCTCAACAGGTGGTGCTGCTATGCTGCATTTTTTATGATTTCCGCAATGGCTCTATCTCAAGAACTAATGCATGGATTTTCATCAAACTTCATATTCAGTTAGTCCTTGATATGACTTGATGCTGATTATGTGTTGGTGTAAATCTTTCAACAGGTGGTGCTGCTGTGCTGCCTTTTGCACGATTCCCGCAATCGCTCTATCTCAAAAACTAATGCACGAATTTTCATCTAACTTCAGATTTAGTTAGATGTTAACACAAATTGTTGCTGATTAGGTTTTGGTGTTAATCGTCCAATAGGTGGTGCTGCTATGCTGGAATTTTCATATTTTTGCAATAACTATTTCAAAAACTAATGCATGGATTTTCCCCAAACTTCAGATTCAGTTAGACTTTGACGTAAGTGGTTGCTTGGTGATTTTGGTTTAACATAGGTTTTGGTGTAAAGCACCCAATAGGTGGTGCTGCTAGGCTGAATTTCGCTGGATTTACACGATTTCAGAGATAGCCATATCTCGAACTAATGCATGGAATTTCATATCCATAGAATCCTCATGATGGGCATAGATTGCCGTTTAATTTTGGCAGTGTAGTAGCGAATTTTCAAGTATTAACATGCATGAGATAGAATAAAGTTTTGTGATTGGTATATCCGACTAGTTAATTCTGTGTCTGTAAAAAAAAAAAGTGTTTGTAGGTTGTTAGCAATAAAGTGCTATTTGAATGGGCTAGGAGTAGTCTCCCCCCCCCCCCTCTTAAGGAATCTAGATTGTAGCAGGCAGAACAAGTCAGACAAAAAACATTTTCTTTTATCCTCCTTTCTTTTAACACTCCTTCTTAGAGAATGAGTTTATAAAATGTATTAAAATAGGTCACTAATTTTTAAATCGGAAAAAAAAAAATAGTGTTTTGGGGCATTCAGGTTTTTTTTTTATGCGTAAAATACACCTTTTTTTAAAGGTACGTATTTGAAAAATTAAAAGCTAAGTATACTAAATAATACAGGAGGGGGTTGGGCTACATAAAGACCGTATTTTGTTACTAAAAATTAAAAAATAGGCTTCCATATTCTAAAATGTAAAATAGGTGTTAAATTGCGATTTAGCACTAAATCGCGATGTTAGATGGATGATAAATCAATTTAAGAAATTTCTACATCGCCCAGTCCTAGTGTTCACACAATTTCCAAATCATATTCCTTAACATAGTTAATAGTAGAATTAAAAAAAAAAAAAAAAAAAAAAAAAAAAAAAAAATCGCACCGATTACTATTCGGAAGGAGTGATAACTAAAAATTGGAATAGTTGACAGCTAAGTATATGCTGATAGATATATTTAAATTTTTTATTTTGGTAAAGAAAAAAAAAATGCTTTAAATTTTGCAAATAATGTAGAAAATATAAATATGCAGATTGGAGTGACAGGGAGTGGGGGGTGGAGACGGTACAGTTGTTAGTTCCGGTACTGCTGAATATTAGGGCTCTGGTACATTTTTTTGTTAGAAATTAAGCCCTGGGTCAATCTATATGTTCTCAGTTCCATACTTCAGAGTTTGAAATTTATCTCCTGGAACAGACTTCATTACTATCTAATAGATTCAATTTTACAGAATTTTTTTAACTTTTTTTTTTGCCATTTTAAGGCCAAAAGTTGTAAAATATTTTATCAATTTTATTTTATTTTTTATTTTTTATTTATTTTTTATTTATTTATTTTTTTCTTGGAGAAATTATGAAATTTTAAATGGACTCTGTTTCATTGTCCTATGGATTTAATTAATAACTTTTGTATTTTTTAAACCATTCTAAGGATTTCTTTCTTTCTTTACTTTTTTTAGGTAAAATTAAATCAGTTATTCAATAAGCTTTTCAGATACACAAATATATGGGGGTGGGGGATAGTGTTGACTCTAAGCCGCTTTAGCAGGGCACAGCGCCCGGCAGATCTTTTAAACCCTTCCGATGCGCCCGGCTGCCCTTTTTAACACTTCCTATGTACCCCGTGGCAATTCAATTGATCCCGGGAAAATATCGCAAATTCTAGGGACGCTAAACAGACCAGTTCAAAATATTTTTTGTGAACAAGGTACAAGTGTCCCCTTTTTGAAAAAAATGTGCCCTTTTTTAGAATAGTGTTCCCTTTTTGAAAAAAATGTATCCTTTTTTTTATAATAGTGTTCCCTTTCTGAAAAACTCCCGCCCGGCGGCCCTTTTTTTCTAGAGTCAACACTAGGGGATAAAGTCACTACTCGAGGCAAAAGTTCTTACATACAGTTTTGATTGAAAATATCAAAAATAGCATACAAAATTATATTCTGAAAATAAATATCCAATACTATATGAAAATATTGAATATCCCATTTTGAAAATAAATATCAAAGGTCATGATACTTTGAGAATAAATATTGGGTCTATATCATGATATACAAGGATGGGAAATTTTCAGAAAATCTTACCAGCCAGCAGTTGGAAATTGTTATGACAAAATGTACACCACTGCAAAAATAGTTAATGACTGTTACTAAAATGCATTTTCATTTTTTTTTCTTCTATAAAATTGAGAAATGCACACAACAGACGAAAGTTTCATACAGATTAGAACTTAATGCCATGTTTACATTGTGATAAACTGGAAAGTTTCAAAATATAGCTAACTAGAAAAAAAAAAAAAAAAAAAAAAAAAAAAAAATTAGCCTGCAGTTTTTCAAAGACTATCTAAAAAACCACGAGTAAAATGATAAATCTTACCTGGTGTGAGAAAGTACGTAAAACACCTTCAAAAATAGCTCCATTTTGCACCTGGATCTGAACCACACAACCCTGCAAAGAAAAAATTAGATTTTAAAAACATGAACGAAAAATCATTTGTACAGCATAGATTATTGTTGTCATGTTAACTTAAAATATTAATTAATTAGTGTTAAAATAAATTCAAAATAGTAACGACACTTTATTTTTACCCCTCCAAGTCATGATCAACAATGCTTTTACACTTCTGCTACGATAGGTACCTCTAGCGCTGCTCAACACTTTTGCTGAATGCCCGTAAATCGAAATTTGTGTGTAACGGAAAAATGCGATTTTCTCAAAAACCAAGCAACCTATGGCAATCGCTATAATTTTCCTGCAAGGTTTAAACTAACGTCTACTACCTCTAATTTTTTCAGAATTTTAGTTTCAGTAGATTCGGAATTAGATGGGGGGGGGGGGGGGGAACATATTTTTGCACTACATTTTCGACCATAACTTTGAAAATATACTACCAAAAATTAAAAGAAATGTATTTTTGAGTTCAGGGTTACGAGAGCTTTCACATGATACCCCACACGATATACAAAGAAAAGATTTCTTTTTTCAAGTAACTTAATTAGCTCCTATACATTTTTCCTAAATATGTTTATGAATATTTATTAATCTGTAAATATGTGGGTCAACATTCTTTATTACTTCCCCGTATTTGAACTTTCCACGTTCCACAGTTTACGAGTAAAGTGGCTGTGACAGACAGACAGACAGGAGTGATCTTATAATGGTTCCGTTTTTATTTTTTAAGTACGGAACCCTAAAAACATATTAATGAGCATTTTAAACTAAAATTTCAAGACCAGGATATAATAAATTCACCCTGAGAACCTATATTTTACCGATAATACTACAGAAAAGATAAAACGAATGATCATTGAGCGTAGCATAGACGTTTCTAGGTAGGAAGCTCAGCTTAAAAGCAACCAATAAATGAACAGAGAAGCTTTGCCAATGTAACGAAGAAAAGCAGAAAGAAAAACTTTATTATTAGCAGACTCTGACTGGTTGTTCTACAGCGGAGCTTTTCAGCTGCTAAGGTATAATAAGTGATACTGCGTAGTCCAAAGTATTTTATTTTTTCATGTTTGTTATTGAATATATCAATGCCATGACATATCTAGATTGGCCTTGATATGTCTAGTAAACCAATAACAGCAACAGAATTAAAACGTGGATGATAACAAGCATTCATTATTCAGTAACCATTGAAACATTACGGAGAATGAAATTTGCGATTGAAACATAAGTACGTAGAGAATGTATTGGTGATATATTGGAATAGTTAATATTAACGAAAGAGAGATAATCATTGGAGGGTGATACTGTGCTTTGAAAGAAGCAGAGAATGGATGGCGCTAAGGAAACGATTGTACATAGAGGATGTAATTGGGGATATATTGGAATAGTTAGTATTAACGAAAGAGAGATAATCACTGGAGGAGGAAACTGTGCTTTGAAAGATGTGGGGAAAGGATGGCGCTAAGGAAATGATTGAAAGTAGAGAATATTGCTTTAATGGTTCTGAATATTCGGTGCTTTTTTTTGGTGTTTGAAGTCGCGGTCGATAAAAAAAAAAGGTTCTTGGGATGTATGGGTAGAGTAAAAGCCTAGATATTGGTATTGGAATATATTCTTAAAGTCAGAACTCCGATATTGTTATTGCGATAGTTAAAATATATCAATATTTGATGATATATTGATAAATAATCCAGCCCTAATGCCGATACTTAGTAAATACGTGATTTCGTAGCGATCCTGAACTGTGATTGCTAAATCACCCATTATTCTCTATTCACGGCAGTCAATTGTACGTTTGACATCATAGCACCAGGTATGCAGTCAATGCATTTGACTGTACGTTTGACTTCATACCGTCAGGTATGCAGTCAATGTGTTTGAGCCAATGGTGTTTTATGTAAGTTTTTCACTTTTAGGAATGGCAGCACTTGATATGCAGAAATTCTGTGTTTTGTTTGTATAAATGATGGAACGAAGCAGTGATATTCGCCTTGCCATCTTTGTCAGCATTTTTATGATGCCGTAGTAGCGTGTCTGCTACAAGTTTTGCTGGCAATGTTATTTTTTCATCAAGTGCTATTTCATTTTTATTTCAAGTTAGATTATTTCCAGCAAAGTTATGCTTGCCTTTTCTCTTATAGATATCATCCCGTTTTTTGTCATGAATCAATAAGTTACTGGAATTTTCTGTATTGTTATTAAGTCTTCCACATAACTATGTTTGAGACTTCCACTCGCCTCTGCTCTTTCTTAATAAAGTTTTAGTTGAGTCACTTCCAAACACATTCTCAATACCATAATTTATTAGTGGACAATTTGGAAAACACATATGTATTTCAAAAACCAATTTATACTGTCACCATGAAGAGTCGAAAAATATACTATTTTTGGGGGGATCTATAGAATTCATAAACACCAAATAATTACATACATAATAGCGCTAAGTGTATAACAATTCCGGATCATCATTTTTTCGGACATTTTTATACAAAATTATTTTTTAGAATAAAACTTCATAAATGTTACATTATGTACACTAATAATAAAATACTTAAACTTCAAAATCAAACAAATGCTTAACTGCTTAATAGTAAGACATTGTCATTTAAGAAAATTCTTTATAAGTGGGAAAATTGGGAATTCATCAAGTAAAATGTCTGAGAGTCAAAATTTTCAGAATGCTTTTTCCCCTTTTAATAAAATGCTACGAAGTTAAATAAAGCAAACTGCATATTTCTGATGATTAGATTAACAGATTACACATAATCATTTTTATGCTTTACTGACTTTCATAGCCTGTAACTAAGCTTAATCAATTAAAAATGCTTCTCAAAAATTTTCTTTTTCATACTTTTAAATTTATTATAAATTTTGTAAAAGTATCAAGTTGAAAACAAATTAACAAGAAACCTTTTCTGCACGCAACAGTGAAAAAAGAAATGAAATCTGGCAAGTGTTTCAAGTTTTTAATAGAAAAAATTAAATAAGTTTAATATATTTTTAAATTTCAAAGTTTTCAATACCTTTTTATCTTAAAATTAATCTTTATAGGGGAAAAAAAATATCACAAAAAAAGCCTATAAAAAGGCTCCTATGAAATGAAAGAAAACCTTCTCTGACAATGTTTTAACTTAAATTTTTCTCAAGTTCACATATCTCTTGATCAATTTTTCCTGTTTGAATTGTTGCTTCTTTGGATAATTTGGCTTTCTTATTTTGCAACAATTTTATTTGATCTTGTATTTTTTGTTTTTTATTACTATTCTTCATTTCTTTTCTCTTTTTTTATTTTCTTCAAGAACTTGATGGTATCGTTGTTGAGATAATTTTGCATACTGCAACATTTCTGAGGTCACAGTCACTGATGAAAGGCCCCCTTTAGATTTCATGGCATCATAGGTGCGACGCAATGCAATCAATGAATTTTCACCCAGGTTTTCAATTACAATGTCTTTGTTAACAAAAAAACCCGATTCTAGAGACGCATTTCCGTGAGATAAAGTTAATACCAGTTTTATGACTGACCACAAATTTTTATATTTAACTTTATTAAAAAGAAGAATAATAGAAAGCATCCAATCTAACTTCACTTTCTGAAAAGGTTGAAAATTCATTTTTATAGACACTTTCGACTTTACTAATAAAGGAAATAAATTGCTGTTTAGTACAATCAGCTGATAATGCTAATAAATTGCCAGTATCATGCAAAATTTGCAATAATTTATATTGTAATAAAAAAATTTTCACTTAATACAGAATTGCTTCTCATAATAATGGGATTTAATGCATGAAAGTGATCTAAGAATTACAAAATTAACATTAAACTTTGAAATTATTTTGTTGGTCATTTCTATGAAAAAGTCTTTGCATTCATTAAGGAACTGAACTTTTTCCGAGTCACTAGCTTTGCTTCGAGACATATAGCTTTTTGCTCCTATTCCAATATCAATATCTTGGGCTCGTAAATGATTTGTTTTTTATGATACTTCAATGTCAAATATTTTGCTTGGCATTTTGGCATCTGCTAACACGTCTCTTTTGATGAAACGCAACATTATTCTGCGCAACAAGTCAGAAATGGAGTCGTAGAAAAAAGGAACCATAGGTCTTAAAATTTGAAAATTTCTCAGAAAGGGTTCAACATTGATGCAATAGAACTAAAAAATGCAATTTTTGATAGCAGCAATTAGTTGTTACACGCATATTCAACATTTCTGATGCTTATGTTGTGGAGCAAATTTGACGTGTGCTCATTAAAATATTTTTTCACATTCGGAAAAACTTCTAGAGCCCTTTCAGCAACTTTAGCATTTTCAACCCATCTGACTTGACAGAATTTTAATGGGAAAAGATTACTGTGTGTAGTAGAGATAAAGTCTGCACGCCTTGCAGAGCTATCCTTAAAAATTCGATAGATAGATGCAAGAACTTCATTTAATTTCCACTTCATAATTTTATTGCATCTTTGAAATGCATTATGAATTACATGAAGGCTACAAGTGCCAATATCAATTTAAAAATGTCCTTTTTTTCCTTTAAATTGTTCTTGCATACTTCGCAAGAATTTCAGATTAACATTAGGACCATCAAGACTAATATGCAAAAGATTAGATAAATTCAAATCAGCAGTTCCATGAATAAAATTATCATACAAATCTACAGCTGTAGAATGTGCAAGAAAAACAGAATTTAAATATCTCACCTGCACTTCACTGGAATTCTCTGGCCAGTATATAATCACTAAATCCATTTGTTTTGTTTTTTTAGATATTTTATTTAATGCTTCATCCATGCATACACAAACTTTGCATCCTTGCTAATACTATTTAATAGTTTTTTGTAGAAAAAAGGAGATAATCCAAAAGCTATCAAATAAGCCATTTTTGAGCTGCTCAGAGTAACCTTTTTGCAAATTTCACTATCAGGGAACATAAGTTCTGCAGCATCTTTGAAGCTATTATAAGAAGAATGCGACATTATTAATTTCATAGCCCATACTACTTCAGCTTTCAACGCATCTTCTTTTGAAACAAATTTCAATATTGAAGCATCCGTTTTTGGTTCAGCGACTTCATTTTTTTCTGTATTCATTCCGTTCGATATTTCTGTGCCATGCACATCGTCCTTTAATTCAATGCCGCTGAAGAATTTTTGAGTTTTTTTTTTTTTTTTTTTTTTTTTTTTTTTTTTTTTGTAATTAGAAGCTAATTTCTTATGTTTAGGCCAATGTCAGACGAACGTCTTTTTGCATGCTTTTTTGCTTACGTATTATCCATTCACAATGCTATAGCATTGTGAATGCATAATGCAAAAAAACGTGCAAAAAGACGTCCATCTGACTTTAGACTTATTGTAACTTGCATGGCTGACGAGAGCTTGTCATCAAATGTTACTAAGTGAATATATAAGGAATATTTTGCCGAAATTTGGAATTTCTTTCAGAATTCTTAACGAAATTAACGTTTTTATTCAGCGACCAATTGAAGATAATCACTATTTGTTTCTCAGATCGTTGACAAAATATCCGATACATTTACACGATCGTTTGAAGAAATTCTCAATGTTTTTCCGTGATCAATTCGCAAATTAATTTTTGGGAAATCCCATAACAGAAAAAAAGTTCGCGGACATCCAAGAAATTTCAAAATATACTCGCAGAAGAATCGTAAATCTGTGGAAGAATTTGCAGGGGGAAATTCTACACATTATTTTCAACCCTTGCTCCCCAAAGACCCCCCCCCCCCCCCCACCTCAAGAAACTCTTAAAATGGCATTCTAAGGAAGTGAATTCCTGTATAAATATCTCCAGAAACACGATTCGCTTGTGGTTAATGCACATAAAGAGGGTTTTATGTTAAGAAGTTTGTTTTGTAGCACAGATATTTTCCCCCATGAATATTTTTTAATGCCCAAATTTTCAGACTAATGACAATTTTTTTAAACTTTCGGAAATGAATACTTTAAAATTTTGGAAATTCGGAACAGAATCTCTTCTCAAAAATATGCTGTGGGAGCTAAAAATCACAACTAGAAACAAAAAATGCGTCTGTGTTTTTTTGCAAAAAAAAAAAATCGTAGTTTAAGACCGATTTTTGTAGCATCGTAGTTTATAGGTCCAAATCGTAGCAACTACGATTTTTTCGTAGCAGTTAGCAGGTCTGCGAATTCCATCAAAAGATGGAAAACAAACGCCAATTTCGTCAAAAAGAAGGCAAAATAGCTGCAAACCAGTCAAAAGATCGCGAAATAACCACAAATTTTGTCAAAAGATCACTAAAAAACGCAAATTTCGCCAGAAGATTGCGAAAAAACGCGAATTTCGTCAAAGGGCCACAAAAAAACAGAGTGCTGGGAGTTGATTTCCCCCCTTTTCCCCACTCTGCTGTAACCTTTCAGAAAAGTGAATTTCAAAAAAAAAATTTTTCACTCCGAATCACCCCTGCCATATATACTCACTCATAAATTGAGAAATATTGGAAAAATAAATTTTCTATACATACCGTAAAATTTTGGGGAAATTTTCATGTGGATTGGGGGAAATGTTGGGAGTAGAAATATTTTCTGCACCCCTGACATACACCACCTTCTTATGTTAACACAGACATTTTTCATAGCACATTATTTTACTTATTTACGTAAAACATATGTATTGCATCATAAAAAACAGATTGCATATGAAGCAAAAGACACAGAGTAAAAATTCACCATTTTGATGCTAAAAAGAAGTATCTGTACTAAAAAATTTTAACTGGCAGATGCCATACAGCAAAGAAGAGGATACGTTTATTTCTGAAAAGTATCCTTTTTTCAATCACAGGGCTGGGCAATTCAGTAAAGCAAAACTGACTATTTGAAAAGAGTGGTATTCCCCTCCCCCAATCTCTGGATGTGCCCACTGCCTACAGAAAATATACTCACCACCAAAGAGGCTGCCGTGTACATAAGTTTAGAATTTCCATAAATACCATCACACTGGAAAAAAAAGAAGAAAACAAATCTCTATTATAAATACCTTCTTTAATGACACACAGTCACATTTTAATATAACACTTATTATAAAAAGTATAGAAGCAACCGATAAATAGTATTGTAGTGGTTAAAAAAAAAAAAAAGGGTATATGCTATGGACAGAAGATACCGGGTGTCCCAAAAAGGACTGACTGATTTTAAAATTCAATAACTTGCAAACGGTGACAGATATTTAAAAAATTCTTGCAGGAGGGTTAAGCATAAGGTCAAAAGTTTTATTACAGTGATTTTCGATTTTAGTTCGAATTACAAACAATAGATGGCGCTTTAAGCAATAGTCGCTAAATACAGGCTCGATTTCTGGTCCTTTCTCTTGTTCCATGCTGAAAAAGGAGATGGAAATGTATTATACGGGGCAAGAAGTACCAAAAATCGAGCCTGAATTAAGCGTCTATTGATCGCAGCGCCATCTATTGTTTGTAATTTGAACTAAAATTGAAAATCACTGTAAAAAAACTTTTGACCTTATGCATAACCCTCCTGCAAGAATTTTTTAAATATCTGTCACCGTTTGCAAGTTATTGAATTTTAAAATCAGTCAGTCCTTTTTGGGACACCCGGTATATGTTATAAGTAAAAGGTGTATGCTAGACACAGGGAATAACACTCAGAAAATAACAAAAAAGAAGAAATTAAGTGTGAAGTAAAATGTACAACATTTTCAATTCACATGTGAATTTGTAAACTACATTACATTAAATATAAAATAAATATACAGTTGAACCTTAAAAATCCGGAATTGACGGGACCACGGTGATTCCGGATTTTGGAGGTCTGTTAAAAAATGTTTTTATGACATTATTATAACATACAAAATAATTTTTTTCCCCCCAGTGAAAGTAAATGACGATCAAATCGCCGAATTAAATAAAAAAGGAATCATACACTCAAACATAATACTTATGCTGAAATTAAATATACATATTAAAACACAATAAATTATAATATAGTAGACAATAGATAATACTGGGGTGATTCTATTCTGAATTTTCCGAAAATTTAAGTCATTCGGTTCCAAAAATTAAAAAATCGACCACCAGTTTGAAAAATTGAACATAAAAAAATGCCCCAGAAATTTAAAAAAAAAAAAAAAAAAATTGTAACAGAAAACAAACTTTTTAACATACAATCTTGTTAATGGATGTTAAATATGAGTGAATGTATCTGCAAATAGTTACATCACGAATTCTTTATCTCAGAAGGTTTAGTGCATTTCTAGAGTTTCTTGAGGAGGGGGGGTGTAAAATTAGGCGATTCTTCCAAGAACATTTTTTTAAATTTTGGTTTAAATCCGCGATTTTTTATTTTATTTTATTTTATTTGGAATTTCACAAAATCATTTCGTGAGTCGGTCGCGGAAAAAAGTTAATTTCTTCAAACGATCGTGGAAAAATATCGTGAATTTTGTCACATATCTAAGAAACAATTAGAGATTTTCTTCAGTTGATTGCTGTAAAAAGTTATTAATTGCAATAAACAATTGAAGAAACAAAAAGAAAACCAAATTTTTCCATCAGTCGTTGAGAAAAATCGCGAATTTTATGAATTAGTTGTCGAAAGCCACGCCAGTGGCTGAGAGGTTCTGCTCTCGAAGCTGGTAGACGGGAGGTGCTGGGTTTGAACCCAATTGCGACCGTCAGCCTAACCGTTTCGGAGTTTTCGTGGTTTTCTTCGAAACCTTGGATTTTCATGCGTAAATACGGGTTAGGTTCCCTTAGAAAGACCCCCACAGAGTGCACTACCCCTAGGGCCTATATACCTTGTACTGATAATCGGCCATCAAAAATCAACCCAACCCAATTACTTGTCGAAAAAAAAAATCAAAGTTTTGATTAATGATAGAGGAAAAATATCGCGAATTTCATCAAAAGATTGATAAAATAAATAGTGTATTTTGTCAGTCTGTCACGGAAAAATATCACGAATTTCGATAAATGATTGCCAAAAAAAATCAATTTCGTCAATCGATTGCAGAAAAAATTGCCAATTTTGTCACGCAATCGCAAAAAAAAACATTTGCAAAGGGTCGCGAGGGGGGGGAAGAGAGAGAACCTCGTCAAAAAGTTGCAAAAAAAACTCATATTGTTTTCTTATTTTCCTAATGCATTCAAAGTTCTTTTCAAAGAAAAAAAAACAAACAAACACCATATCGGCATCGGCCATTGTGCGCTTCAAGGTCATAGGGCAATGTGTCACTAGGTTGATCATTCTGTTGGAGAAGGAGCAGGAGAGAATATCAAGTGTAGAGATGTAAATTTTCCGGAAAAATTGAAGTGGCAGAAAAAAAGGGTTTTTTCCAGATTTTTTTGGAAAAAAATGGAAAAATTGATTTTTTACAAATGTTTCTCCCAAATAAATTATATTTTCTTAGAGAATATTAAATAAACATTTTCTTTTTCATTTATCCGCACTAAAAGAAAATTATTTTCACTTTATATGACTACATTACAAAAGAAAGAAAAAAGCAAAGCCTGCTTTTTAAAGTTTAGTTTTTCAGTCTCAGAATTTTCATAGCAGCATTTACACTTTATTTAACACTATTGTTTATTATATCATGTCTCTGTTGTATTTTTAGCATATAAATTACGCTAGTTTAAAGAAACAAATTTTTGCATTTCTGTCATTATTATAAATATCAGTTTTCAAATCTTCCATTGTTTAAAAAATGTATATTTTTACAATATTACATTTTTCTTTCTACAGTTATAATTTTCATGCCCTGTGAAAAATATATTTAGTTTTGGTATAGCTTTCCAGTCTAAACTCAAACCAAGTATAAAAAGTTTTGATTTAGTTTTATAGTCTAAACTCAAACCAAAACTAAGTTTCAGTTTGGATTAGACAAGTCTGCAACCAAAAACCAGCATAGGATTTATTGACAATTAGATTTTTACTCGCTGAAACCGGGAAAAATATTAAAAATTCCATCACGTCAAGTTTTCTTGCAAAAATGATGTTTTTAGTTTAATTAAGCATAAAATTTCTCTTTTTAGCCGGAAATCTGTTATCCTATTCTTGAGTAAAAAACCATATCCACTAAATATTTCCATATGCTAATTTCATATTTCTAAGAGTGAGACTCAAGAGATATGAACTACAAATAGAAAATGCAAGGAATTAGAGGGACAAACAGAAGATATTACACACAGACATAAGCTGCTACTATGATTCATACAAGTACCATAATTTTCGGCCTATAATCCGCAGCCGCAAATTTTAGCCCTTATTTTTCAGCAGATAATCCGCATCGGCGACACTCGACTATATCAGGATTATTCATTGTTTTCAACATTCGAAAGGACTACTAATAAACCACCTAGTACCTATTTATTTACTGACTCCATTTAAATGATAATTGCAAAAAAATAATTGAAAAAAATAATTATAATTATAAAATAATTACAAGTTAAAAAATACAAATATTTTCTTTTCATTGAATCTTATATCTAAAATGTAGAATGTGTTGCGAATATAGATAATTCTATAATAATTGCTGTTTTTAAATCATTTTCCGCTTTTATAATAACGTTGAGTTTAAATTCTACAGTGTTAAATTTCTCTTAGACAATAATATATTGCAATTTTTGAAAGAGATGAGAAAAAAATTCTTTGTTCTTCATAGAAACATGTTGTCAAAATGCTAAAAAAATACAATATAAAAATCGGAAGCCACTCCCACTAGCACGTTCTATTTGAACCAATCACGAGCAACTCCGCGAATAGTCAATAGCAGACAATCATGTGATAGCTGTTTAATTTTTATTTTACGACTGCCGGTAGAAATTGGGTATCTGACGTAAACTTCTGCTTAAAAAAATTTCAGCAGGTAATCTGCACCAGTAGATAATACGCACTTAAAATTTTTGAGGTTTTTTAACAGATAATCCATGGATTATAGGCCAAAAAATACAGTACTGAAATGCAAAGTGTAGTCAAGAGGGAAAGTATAATTTGGGATATAGTAGTTGCCCGAGTAGCAGAAACAGTGCAGCACGGCAGCGGGCACTGCAGTTTATTTTACACCTTGCTGATTAATCCACCAGCTTAAAAAGAAATGCTGGGCTTAAAAAATAACTGAAGTTTACTTTAAGTCTCTAGATTTATGGTATTTATTGTATACTTTTATTATATTTTCTCTATAAATGTAAATTTTGCTTGTTTTATGGGTTTCTGTTATTTCTTATGATAGTAGGATTAGTCTAGCATTGTTAGGTCGCAGATAAATTTTAGTTTGCTGCAGACTGACGCTGGAAATTCTGCTTCTGGGGTAGTTGCTTGTAATAAAATATTGATTTTTTTCATTGCAGTTGTGCTTTTCTAATGTAAACTCCCCATGTTTTGCAACAATACTGTATGAGATGGAGGGAAATGGAGGTCATTTTTGGATTCACCACTCTAAAAAAACACGCAATAAACCAAAAATATCCCATGCAGCTGAAAAAATTTATTTTTCTGTAAACTTGTGTTATAAAGCTAAATTAAAACTTTTTATACATATTTTCCACACATTTAGTTTAGACTTCAGACAAGACAGACAGTGTTAGCAGTGGGGAATCAGCTAATTCAAATTCTGACTCAGAATGAAGACTTTAATAAAATTAACTATAAATTTTGTAATAAGTTTGAAAAAATGGAAACTAAAAAATTTGTTTTTCTTCTCTTTAATATGAAAGTAATATATATATATATATACACATTTTTTTTTTGGGGGGGGGGAGGGGGGTACCATTATAAAAACAGATGGTATTTTTTAATAAGTATAAAAACTTCCTTCAACAAAATTTTGTACAGGAAGTTGTTTACATTTTCTTCGAAAAGTTTATTTAATCTACATTTATATATAAAAAAATATGTATTGTTAGATAAGTCTGAGAATCTATCTGAAAAGAGTAATTAAAGTCAAATGCATGCTGTTATTTTTTTTAATTAGTTAAATATTTTTATTAATTACTGATACATGATTAACTGCCGCTATGGCATTAAAAATAAATGCACGTTTCAAATTTGTTAAATTTTCAATTTTACCATTTCCATTAATCAGCATATTAATGAAATAATTCACATGAATTCATTTTTAACAAGAGAAGTTGCATTTAATTATCTTACCAGGCATATATCTAGATTTTTTTCTCCTGTTTTTGTGAAATTGTGAACTTTTGCATATACTTGTACAAAATGCAATCAGAATTTGTGAATTAGAAATTACCGTTATATTTAGGTTCCTATTTAGACATTTTTAATAAAATTCTTTATCTAAACACACAGGCAGTGTGTCAGCCAAGTTCGCCTGACATAGCCATGTGTTATACAGTAGACTCCCTCGAATCTGCACAGTTTGGGACCAGAGGTTGTGCGGATTTTAGAATTTTGTGGATTTCTGGTCATTGATTTGTTTACAATTTTGAAACATTAATTTGATTGGTAGTTAAGCAAGGGAAATTATAATGAATACTTGCAATAAAGTGAAACATTAAAATAAGTAAAATATTAAAATAATTTATTAGTTTAAAAGTAAGTAATTATTAAAATAATTATGTAAAATAAAAATTAAGAAAAATATTAAATTATTACGGATGAAATCGATTCGATTCCAAACGACCTATGCTGCTATCTAGTGGTAAAGCAATTGTAAGATCGATACATCATTACTCACATACAGAGAACAGCAAGGCTTAAGCCGATGTTTACAAAGTAAACATCCCAGAAATAAATTAAATAAAGAGTATTTGAAGTTAAAGACTGCCGAGAAAAAGGTAAGTAAGTTACATATTTAAATAAATAAAGATGAATAAAAGTAACTATTAATGTAACTGAAGTTAAATATAATATGTATAAAGTAAACAAAAGACCGGTGTTTCAAACTAGTGATGACATAAGAATTAGGGAAAGAAGGAAGGAAAACAGTGTTAATGTTATTATCAATATATATAGCTTATTGCGCTCTCTGTAACTTTTTTCATTGTTATTTAAAGTCTTGAATGCTTTTCTTATAGTGCTTTCTATGTTTAGAAATAAATTTGTCTATAATTTAAAAAAAAAAATTCTGTGAACAATAATTTTAAAATAACGTTCCGGTTCGTGGATTTTTCTATTTCGAACCCTGGAATATTTTATATAGATATTTTGATACAGATATGCTAATTTATATCAAATCAAAAGTAATGTAAATTTATTTAGTAATAAATCAGCTGTAATAACCAAAAGAGAATGATTAACAAAAAATTTAGTAAAAAAACATTGCGGTATTGGCTGATTTCGGCACCATCTTGAATTTTGTTCCTGCAACTTAACTGTAAATTTCATTGTTTACATCTGAAAAAATATGTGGATTTTAGGGTCGCGGGTTTAAGGGAGTTTACTGTATTACACGAAACATTTCGAGCTGTTTTCGTTAAATTTCGACGCTCTACTACTAAAAATCCATGTGACCTATGAACTTGTTATACGAAATACGTAGTAAGGCCACCCTAATTACCTAGAATCCAAAATTTTATAAATAATGCATAGTTAGTTTCAGAGATAATGACATCTGAAAATGTCTGATAATCGATAATTTTATCACTGACTTCACTCATCAAAAAGATCTCATATCTACTGCAGCTACAGACTTCAAATTTGGTGCAAAGTTCATTTATACTATAAAACTAAGGAATAAAATAAAAAAATTATGAAAACCGACAAATTACCCACCTGGAGATGTCCATTTTTACTTTAATATTACGTCTATTAGGTGAAATTTTAATTTGCCATAGGAGGGGATGCTGTTCTGTCGCCAAATACCGACAAGTCTGTTGCCAATGTGGTGATATATCGCCCAAATTTGGTGACCAAAAGTGATGCCACCTTGGCGATATCTCTAATATTCGCCAAATTCCCACAGACTTCCATTGTAAACCAATATTCACGAAATTCCCATAGACTTCCATTGTAAACCAATAGGGTTTACTTGCTTACAGAAAATCAACAAATTGAGATATTTTAATAATTTTCTAATATTAGCTTAAGGGATTATATTGTTGTTTCAGAAACAATAAAAATTTCGAATCAATACATTTCATTTCAAAACATGCATTCAAAACAGCAATAATTAAAATATAGATTTCTGCCGGAAATTGACAGCCAAATACTTCGCTGTAGGAAATTTAAATTAAAATTGAATGTTGCTTGGTGAAACTAGACACACGGCAGTGTGTCAGCAAAGTTCCTCTGACTTACTCGTGTATTATATTACACAAAGCATTTCGAGCTGTTTTCGCCAAATTTCGACACTACTACCAAAATTCTATTTGACCTACATATTTGTAATACGAAATTCGTAGTAAGGCCACCCTAATTACCTAGAATCCAAAATTTTATAAATAACACATAATTAGTTTCCGAGATAATGACATTTAAAAATGTCAGATAATCTATAATTTTATCATTGACTGACTGACATAAAAAAATCTCATATATCTACTACACCCACAAACTTCAAATTTGGTGTGAAGTTCGTTTACACTATAAAACTAGGGAATAAAAAAAGAATGTGAAAATAGATTAATTACCTATCTGGTGGTGTCCATTTTTACATTAACATTACGTCTATTAGGCGAAATTTTAATTTGCCAAAGGAAGCGCCAAATGCTAAATCCGAGCAAAACATGCAGCAACTGATTGTTTCCTTAACTGATTGTTCACAAAAATCACATTTCGTAAAATTTATTAGAAATATTCAACCTCCTCAAAATTCTCTCGATATATGTTGTACCTTCCTTAATTTCAATATTGAAAGACATTATCTTTCTTTAGGTTACCTAAAATTATATCCATTTTATCCGTTATATTCCCGGTTATCCGTTTTTTAAATAAAAACTTCTTGTTTGAGAACTGAAATAAAAAAAGTCATAGCTGCACTTCCAATGATCGTGTAAAGAAAACAACAGGATTTTTCTCTGTCCAAGTTTTTCTCTGAGGGTCCTGATTTTGTGAAATTGTGAAGACCTTTTTTACATTTGTGAAAAATCTAGTCCTAATTGTGTGAATTTGAAATGAACGTTATACTCAGGTTCTTTTATATATATTTTTTAAGAAGATATATGTATGTAAAATACATATAGTTTTTTTTTTATTTGTAAAAGTGACAGGTCAGCTTTTACTTTTAAATGATTAAATTTGTGAAAGTTTTAATTTAGAGCCAGAAACATTCTGTAAAAGACTTATTTTTAAGACAAAGAATTTTGTGAAGGGTCCTTTTATAAGGTGAAAAGTTTTGTGAAGGATTCTGTTTTGAAATGAAAAATTTTGTGAAGGGTCCTATAAAGGACCTGATTTCTTCCAAAACAGATCCCTGAACAAAAACAGTTTTGGATAGCTAAATGCACAGTCTTTCATATGAAACAATAAAAATAATATGTTACATTTGCCGAGAATTGGTTATGTAAACGTAATGGGATATTTTAAGCAGGCAGGGGACGTTGAAAATAAGCAAATTTGCTCGAATTAATGAAAAATAACTCTAAAAATCATTTTATCTTGAAATATTCCTTTAATGAATAAGGCCTGACTCATTTGAAACAAGTCTGATCCGAAGCCGATTAACATTGAGTAACTACTTTCTTCCTTTAATATTTACCAATTATGAAGTACCGAAAACACTTAATGTCAAGTTTTTTCCTCCAAACCTTATCAAATTTTCAATGAACAGTTGCGGTCTTATATTTCAAAAACCAGCATGTTCATTTCGAATACAGGAAATTTTATAAAAAATTAGAACTCTCAAATGCGATAGTACGGTACAAACTTGAGAAAAACCCTGTTTGCAAACGACATATCCAGTTAATTCTAGTAAAAAATTTCGGCTATAAGAAATTTTTTTATTTCCTTTTTAGAACATGCTATAGCTTTATTTCAGGATAACAAGTTATAAGAAACCAGGGTTGGATTTAAGCCGTCAAAAACCAGTGTTTGACGTGACATAGGTTTAAAACACGTTTTAAGCGGTTTTAACTGTAAAAAATACCAATATTTAAATAGGGTCAGGTCAACAACAAAAAAAAATTGCTGTTATAGCAAGATACAACATTGCTTTTATTTAATGATAGTGCACTTTAGTTTTAGCATTTATTATACTGTAATCAAATATTAAATTATAATTTATTTCTTTGTTTATGACTAAATTGCCAATTTTTTTATGTGTATTTTAGTTGTGCCTTTTCAGCATACTTGGTTGCATTTCTTATTTAAAAAAAAATATATATATATAGACAAACTTTTTGTAATAATAAGCCATTATAACAAATGAAATCAATCATGATACCATAAAAATAGATTATATTAAATATTGTTGATAGTTTAATATAATATTGAAAAAACTGGAATATAATAATAACTATTAATTAAAACAGAATTTTTAAAGAAATTCCTTAAGGGTGTCCATTGCTGGCACATCTACCCTATATACAGTCTTTAACAGAAATATTTTCTCTGCAGCATTTTTTTTCCTCATTTAGTACAAAGGCAGAACAGTAAAAATAACATTTATTTTACAAATAAGAAAAGAATGAAATGCTAGAATAAAATGATAAAATATGATATTTTAATCCTTTTATCCCAATATTAATTTTTGTTAGTGACTGACAATCACTTCTTACTGATGAAATTATCTTATTTATGGAATATCTCCTAAAATTAGGGACAAATGAATAATTTACTATACCAATAAGGGGGGGGGGGGGGAAATGCTTAACTTAGTTTAAAACCTGTTCCAAAAGTGAAAGTATCCTAATAATAATAAAAAAATATAACTGCAAGCGAAATCGAAAAATTAAAAAACGGCCTTTGTAGAGATCGACATTAGTTATCCAATGCAAAAAACATAATAAATAATAAAAAAATATTGAAATATTAAACAAAATTTCTACCATAGAGTCGACATTGAGCGGTGGTTTTCATTTCTACTTTGAAAAAAATCACTAAAAAGTATGAAATTTCAAACAAGATATTAAAAAAAAAAATTTTTTTATAGGATTAATATTAGCAGGCGGGTGTTTCCACATTCGTGAAGTAGCCCTTTAAACAACCCCATCCATAAGGATATAATAGGGGGAAAGCAAGAAAAATTTGTTTTGTTGCAATAGCAATACTGTTTTGTACTGGAAGGGAATCTTTGAATTTCCTCTATCTTAAAGGAAAGTAAATACGCTCATTACATATCAATTGTGATGGATTACTCTGTGCTTCTAGCCATAAAAAAATGAAAAAATCTAAACAATATATTTATCTCTGCAAAATTTAGATTAAACCTATCTAGTTTTAATGATTACAAATAATTAAGGATTTATTAACTGTTCATCTTAAAAGCATACATTAAGAGAAAAACTAAATCATTAAATAAGAGTTAGCTAATTTTTTTTTAAAAAATCATGCAACAATTAGTTTGCAGTTTACCATATCCTATGCAAATAGGTTTCAAGAATGTATTTCTGCAATTTATACCCCACAGTTTTAATGTATTTATGCAGTTTTACTTAGACTTTATTGTTTAAAGCCTATCTAACTCTGCTAAATAATTCTTTTAGCATTATTTTTATTAAAACTAGGTTTTTGACACGATGGTTGTAACCACGGTTAAGATCGGTTTAAACCGTCGCATGTCAAAAACTTGCCAACCCTGAATGAAACTTCTTAAAAAATTTCAGAGCATATTCTTCACAACACCCCTGGATATAGAACCAGACGGATTTGGGACATCCAAAATGACACCCATTTAATGTGATTTGTAGAATGTGCCACCTATTCTGATTTTGAATTAATTACAGTGAACTCTGTGAAATCTGCCAATGTATAATCCACAAATGTCTATTATTCGCACTACGTGTTGGAATGTAAACAGTGAAAATTTTCATTAACCCCTTGAGGGGCACCGGTATATATTATATACCACTTACGATTAATGAAGTTTTACACCAGAAAAATTTTATTAAATTTTACTTTTCTAACTTTGGTGGAAAAAAGACCTAAAATTGCTTTTACTTATTTTGAAGTAGAATTTTTCAGAGATTCCGGTGGGAATTCAGCATTTCACAAACGTAATTGCTTGCCTCTCAAGGGGTTAACAGTTAACCTCATAGATAAAGGTAAATGTGGTATTTTTCATGAATTATCATTTTTCAAGTGAAATAAACTGTAATTTAAGAAAATTTATATATTTTGAACCATGTATTCGAAAATGAAAATTTGTACATAGTAAAACAGACAATCCAATCAAAATAGAAATTGTTGTTTTAAATAGGCATCAATGCTTGGTTGGTTGATTATTTAATTTTTCTTTAAATTAACTTAGTTATTAAATACAGTAGAAGATCTTTATAACGCAAACCTAAAAACGCAAGGTTGTGCGTTACATGGATCACATCATTAAATTCACCTTGTAAACGTGACCAAATATGTCTGAAACACATCAAAATACATTAGAATATCTTTATACTGCATTCCTTGTTACCAAGAGTTATCCAAATTATAAATTTTTACATAATATAGGTCAGACATTGTTAAATTTACTTTATAAACATGATCCACAACCACCCCTTATATTAGACATTTTCAAAAATGTTTATTGTAATAATAGCATTTTTTCAGTAAAAAGGTCTTAAATTAGAAGGTAAAGTTGAACTGATGTATCAAATTGAGTCCTCTAGAGAGTAGCAATATTTTACAATGTGAAAGTGCAGGTGCTTTTTAACTGCAAAAATCATTGTTTACATCTGAGAAGTTGTGCATTATATGGAGAATTGCATTATAAAGATCTTCTACTGTATATATTAAACCAATGTTACATTATATTTTTCTTTTCCATTGTAATTTTTGTGGAGTTGTTCCTAATTTATAGTCAGACTATTAAAAAATAAAATGTAAACAAAGGGATGATCTATAACCCACAAAAATCTCGGTCCCTAAGTGTGCAGATTTCACAAAGCCGACTGTATTACCTGAATCCGATTCATTCAAGATCAAAGCTTCATCAGGGATTTCCATAAGGGAAAAACCATAATTCTACATAAAAATCGACATGACTTTGACTTGAGATGAACGAGGTTCCTTTCCTTTTTATTTATTAAAACTACTGGCCATGGAGCGGTAGCATTAGATCCAATCACTGAAGAAGCAACCTTTCTATTTGAGAGATGTACATATCAAACTATGGAGAAATGGTTGATGTAATAAAAAATTTTAGTTACAAAATAACCAGTAGCATTGAGAAAGTGACAAAGGTCAACTTTCCCAAACTAAAAATATAACATTGATTAAAAATGAACAGTTTTCTGGACCTGCCGACAATACGCAAATGAATGCTTAAAAGTTGAAAAATGAAGAGTTGGCAGATGACATCTGAAAAGACGAAAAATGAAGAGTTAGCCTGATAGGTTGCATGAAGAATCTATAATATCTGTTGAAGTGCTTTAAAAAAGTAAACTTTTATATGTGAAGATGTAGAAGCACTAAAACGTCTTAAGTTGCAAATCCAGTAAAAAGTTCAATTTGACATGGCTCTTACATTTAAAAGAAAAGTTTCTAAAAGTTTTAAAATGTAAAAAAAAAATACAGGCACAAAACATTTTCTAACATTATGAGACATTGTTGTGGCTAAAAGTTGTAAATGGTAAGTTTTGTATTAAAACACCCCTAAAGAATAATTTCTAAAAAATTCAAAATTTAAAAAGGATGAAATGTTCTAAAAACGTTCTATATTACAATTCTGACAAGAGAGAAACTTGAAAAAAACTGCTTTGGTGAAACTTTTTGGATGGAAATACTCACAACAGAACAATTTCTAAAAAATTTAAAATGTAAAAAGGTGCAGGAACAAAAAACATTCTAAACTTGTGATTTTTGTAACACTGCTATGGAAAAAGTTCTAAATTCTGATTTATTTGGAAATTTTAAGGTTAGTGACTTGAAACCCATACTAATATTATAAAAAAGGAACCTTTTTTTTTCTTTGTAACGGGGAAGGGGTAATCTCTGGAACTACCAAACCTATTCCAAAAATAAAGGTAGCAAAACTTTGGTGACTCTCTCTGCTCCAAAATAAGCTATATTTTTTGTCAGTCAACAACTTCGAAAGGGGTGCAGGAAGAAAAAAAAGTTCTAAGTTTGCAATATCTGTGCAAATGTTGGGGCTAGAAATATGAAATAAATACTTGCCAATTTTTAAAAAATTCAAAATTTAACAGGGGGAAATGTAGAAGACGTTCTAAAAACATTCTAAATTAAGATTTATATATGTTAGGAATAGAACTTAAAATTTGGCATAAAAATTTAGTAACTTTTAATTACTCACTACAACTGAAATGCTATTTGGGAATTTATCACCTGTGCCTGGCTAACGCAAAAATATTGTTATTATTACAGAAAGTATTTAAGAGGAAAATGAACGAATACTAAAAAGGATAAAAAGAAACACCTTCCTCTGAGCAGTTCAACAAAATAATGATGACAAAAAAGACAACTGGATGATGAAACTTACCGACATATTTTTTTCAGGAGGATAAAATTTAGATTTTCCTATTTTGTTGCTAGAAAAAAAAAATAATAATAATAATTAAAATTCAATAAACAAAAATTGATAACACAGATATTAGAAAAACAACCTAAAATTATTAGAGTGCATTAGGGTGTCAATGATTTTAATCAGTTGATTTAAATCAGCGATTAAATTGTGATTTTAATCAACTGATTTTTTTTTTTTTTAATCATTGGTTAAAATCAAAATTTTTTTTAATGTTTAAAATGTCAAAAAAAAAGTTTTTAAATCTATGAAGAACATAATTTGCAAGTTTCTACAGGTATTTTGACTTATGAATAAACAAAAAAAGAGCTTTAAATAATTGTTTCTAAGTTTAATTCCTGAGTATTGTAAAAAATTAAAAACAGTTAAGTTTGTAAAAAGCACTGTTTTTATCTAACATAAAACAGTTTCATTTAAAAATTATATTTAATATAATTTCCAATGTCATAATTTTCTTTAGGTAATCAATTTATGCATTATTTTATATAAAATAAATATAGCAAGTGTATTAAATTTCTGCAAATAAAAGAATAAATAGTCAGTGTCTTAGTTTCCCATTGTACTTTTGTAATAATAAATTAATAGCAATCTCGAGTCTAAGAAAAATGAAAGAGTGACATCTGCTCAACAGCTAAATTGTAAATGAATGTATAAGAGAAAAAGAATTAGTAATTGGTATAAAAATGTTAAGCACAGCAAGAGCTTCTTTGATATAGGTTGAATAAATGTATTTAGATTAATTAGGAATTGAAAAGGCAGCAAAACTTTTCTTAAAAAGAAAAAAAAAATGAACCAAAAAAAGCTAATAATCCCCACTGACAGACTTGTATAAAACCGAAAACTTTCTGCGCACATAAATATTGGGTCAAAAAGTTTCTGCAAATTAATTTAATGTTTAATAAAATAACGTGTTATATTATTTTGACGATATGAATTAAAAACAGTAGTTTTAAAATAATTACCATTTAAATTAAAAATTAATATTAATTACAGAATAATTATGTTAGTTAATAATAAAGCTAAAAATCCATGATAAGAAGGGGATCTTATTAATTATTCTGTCAATAAATTTAGAAACAGCCCAATCCTTTATAATGTGAGCTCTTCGCACAAAATTCAGAGAAATAATGTGACATGCTTCTCAAACAACTCAATCATTTTTTAAGGAGAGGTCCATTCATAGGTATCATTAAAGAGATCAGTGAGTTTTTATTGCGGCCGACGAAATTCCTGTTTTTTCCGTGGCACTTTGACGAAATTCGCGTTTTATTTCGCGATCCTTTGACGAAGTTTGCGGGGGGGGTTTTTTCGCAATCGTTTGACGAAATTCGCCTTTTTTTCCTCGATACTTTGACGAAATTCGTGTTTTTTCCGCGATCATTTGACGAAATGTGCGTTTTTTTTTTTCGCGATCCTTTGACGAAATTTGTCTTTTTGCACGATATTTTGACGAAATTCACACTTTTTCCACGGCGCTTTGACGAAATTCGCGTTTTATTTTGCGCTCCTTTGATGAAATTTGCGATTTTTCGCGATTGTTTGACGAAATTTGTGTTTTTTTGCGATCGTTTGCCGAAGTTAGCATTTTTTTTGCGATCCTTTGACGAAATTTGCATTTTTTCACGATATTTTGACGAAATCCACGCTCTTTCGGTGGCGCTTTGACAAAATTTTCATTTTTTTTTTGTGATCCTTTGACGGAATTAGTTTTCTTCGCGATTCTTTGATGAAATCTGCATTTTTTTCGTGATCTTTTGACAAAATTCGTGTGTTTTCCGCTATGCTTTTACGAAATTCGTTTTTTCCTGCACTCCTTGGACTAAATTTGCTTTTTCTGCGATTTTTTGACGAAATGTGTTTTTTTCGTTATCCTTTGACGAAATTTGCGCTTTTTCCGCAGCCCTTTGACGAAATTCGATTTTTTTTGCGATTCTTTTACGAAATTTGCGTGTTTTTTGCGATCCTTTGACAAAGTTTGCGCTTTTCCCGCTATGCTTTTACGAATTTTTGTTTTTTACCTGCGCTCTTTTGACGAAATTTGCGTTTTCTCTGCGATTCTTTGACAAAATTATTTTTTTTTTTCACGATTCTTTGAAGAAATTCGCGTTTTTTCCGCAATGTTTTGACAAATTTGGTGATATTTTTCTGCGAGCGATTGACAAAATTAGCTTATTTTCGGCGACCATTTGTTGAAATCCACAATATATTTCAGTCATACTTTTTTTTGTCTGAATTTTTGGACTGATGGCCGATTTTTTTTATTTGCGGAACCGAATGCCTTAAATTTTCGGAAAATTCAGAACAGAATCCCCTCCTGGCAAACAATAAATAAATCATACATAAAATTGGGGAATATTTTTAATTTTCCGGTATTTAAAAAAAAAAAAAAATTACAAGAACAAAAATTACATTTTTTTCCTGAAAATTTTCCGCAAAGTTCCGAATTTTGCAGAAAATTTTCCGCGCACGGCGTGCACGTGTGTATCTATATTATAAAACTCTGCCCACTGAGATGTAATAATGCTGTTATATAAACATTTTGAGGATTTCAGATATAACTGGCTATCCTTATATATATTCTGTATTTGTGTATGAATGGGTTTAACTCATTTTAATAATTTTTTTGATTAGCATACACATACGTGCAAGTTTAGATTTTTGTGATTAACAGTAATTTTTCTAACTACAAATGCAAAACGGCTGCAAATAATATTTGTTAGTTATTTATTATTATTTGTGCTACTAACTGATGAAATTACTTATTTGCAGTTTTTTTTTTTTTTTTTTTTTTTTTTTCTGTAATAATTTCTGTTTCTTCTAGGCCATTTTTTTAAGGGTGCCGCATCCTGCTTTAAAAAAAAAAAAAAAAAAAAAAAAAAGAAAGTTAAATTCCCCTGTAGTTGTAGGCCAGAGATTTCTTGTAAAAAACTTCCCATTCAACCAGTATTTCTAAATTAATGTGACCAAGATCTTGCAAAAATAACAGAACTTTATTTCTTTAGAAAAAACAGGATATTATTAAAATATGTTATTTAATTGTATATTTCAATTTGTGATTCATAAAATTATTAAAAATTAAGGACACTTTATTTATCATACTAAAAATTATCTTTTTCTTTCTTATATCATTACATTACTAAACACATTACTAATATACTAGTATATAACCCCATCAAAAATGACGGAATGTTGATTTGCGTTTCATTTTCACAAGACTTCACATAAACAAACAGAATGAAGAATTTATTATTGAATTTTAATTATTTTTATTGTTTGTATTGTAGAAAGTACATTTTAGAAATGACAAATGATTTCTACATATACGAATGATGAGGATATTTTTTTATTCAATATTAAATTTCTGGAATAGTTCAACAATTGGACGAAACAAACAGCAGTATTTATTGCAACAATTAGCAAAGTGAAACACAATTTCTGAAGATTTTACAAAACATTAAAATTAAATATTCAATGCGTTAGTTTTTTTACTATAATATTCTTATAAAAAGACTGAATCTTAATAATGAATGGCTCAATCAACCGCTTTGCATTAGTGGTGGATCAAGGCACAGAATTAACATATAGAGACATTGTATTGGAACTCTGTGGGATCACAACAGCGGTTTTACTCGTTATGGAGCTTTGTGTTTCATTCCTAAATATGTATTTGGTGCCATTTATCGTCAAATAATATAGGCAAAGGAACTTTTTGTTAAATTTTTTTAGAAGAAAATATGCAGTATTTACCGTAATTTCGGGTAGATAAGTCGCGGCTTATACGTGTTTAAAAGTTAAACTTTACTTTTTGCGGCTTATCTGCCGGTGCGGCGTATACGAAGTAATAATGATTTTTTCCAGAAAAAGAATTCAATTAGATCGTATAATATCATAGAGTGAAAATCTGAAAAACAATATAAAAATGCTTCATGGATTAGAAATAACAATCATTAAAAAAATATCGGGAAATTCTTTTTTATTTCATTAAAAAAGAAAAATATCTGTGCATGGTTTCTTTCTGCATAACGAAACGTATTACTCAAAGATAATGATCTCATTCTGATCTTCTGATAACGTTCAACTTCCTGCTCCACTTCCTGCTCCACTCCAAGACGGCAGAGTTGAATAAACAAACTGCAGATAACTCTGTTCCTTTTTATGAACTAGGGGTTTTGGGGAGTGCTGTAATTTTCTAATAAGTTATTATATCTTAGTAAAATTTTGTTACACAACTTAATTTACTGTTATTGCAACTTGCTGAAAATTTGAACAAAATCGGACAGTTAATAATGGAGATTCTTTTTTTTTAATAGCTAAGAAAAAACTTTTTTTTTTCCTTTAAATTATTTTTTCTGTTTGTTTGCAGCTCAATAATTTCTTTTTACTGCACTTACGCAAAGTGAAGTTGCTGACACATTTAAGGAATCCTTTTTATGCTCAGTTTTGCATAATCGCGACATTTTAATAGAAAAGAAAGATTCTCTTGTTTTCAAGTGTGTGCATTTGCGAATGTTGTATTTTTTATTTTCAATGATGAACGTTTGTATTTAATTTTTATTTATTTTAAAACTTTCTTAGAACATTTTATTTTAAATATTTACAGAATATATCAAATCGAGTACCAATTAATTTCTGTTAATAGACATTAATGTTTACAGTTAGTAGTGAAGAGATTTTCAAAAAAAATTCTCTTTATACGTCTCTCCCAACTTTTGCCAATAGCTCATGTTGTCAAAATGATTATTTATCATTAGTTATTTTCGGAATTGTGCATTGTGTTATTTAATTGAGGGATTCGAATAAAAAATAGTGTTATTTGTAATTCTAGTGTTATGTTTTATATTAAGAATTCCATCAAATATATTTCTACTTGCCGATCCAAGGCTGAAATGTGTGATGTAATTGGATAAATTCACAAACCAAAAGTTATTTATTTTCATTATTTGAATTAAATTTAAAATTCTAATTTTTAAAATGGTTTTAAAAAATGTGCGAAAATCTTCAATATGGTGCCTATAGTAGTACTTACACCACTTTCAATAAGTGCGGCTTATACGCCAGGGCGGCTTATCTACCCGAAATTACGGTAATTCAAGATAAATTTTTAAAAGCTTCAGTTATATAAATTTAAAATTTCATTCGGTATAAATAAAAAAAAAATTACCAATCATCATTATTTCTTTCGTAAAATTTTAATTTAATTTTATAATTTTTTAAAAATTTACCTTATATCCACATGAAATTGCCTTGTATTGCAAATAAAATTTATATTTCATATCAAATGTAGTTAAAATGTAAGGAATTATACAATATCATGTTATGTACTACATATATTGATTATATCAATGAGATAAAATTTCGATTTTTAACATAACAATATAACATAACTTTGGAGTGAAAAAATATTTTTCAGCATACTAATGCAATCATGATATCATCTTATATTTCAAATACATCTAGAAAAAAAGAAAAAACTCATTCATAATACAAATAAAATTTTAAAAAATTAATCGGATAAATGTTAAGCTCTTGAAAATTAAGAAAGATAAATTATAATTCTATCAAAGAAATCATAATAATAATGTTCCTTTTATTTATATTGAACGGAGATGCTTTTAAAGAAGATCTCGTTACATTATTTACATTGTTGATTTATATCATTACGTCCTGCATTTTTTTTTTTTTTTTTTTTTTTTTTTTAAATAAGAAACTGTAATTTCAATCAAAGATTGTTTCATTTATATTGATTGTCGATAGATGGCACCGAAATAATGTTTAAAAATAGACGAAATTTTCTGTACAGTTCAGACTGAGGGCGCTAGTGTAGCGAATACAGTTTGTACCCCGGACAACTAACTCCATTTTTCACAAAATTATCAGTTGGTATAAAAAAGTGAAAAACGCATTTCAAAGTATTTAAGAGCTTTAATAATATACTTTTACAAATATTTTAATAGCAGAATCAGAAGTTAACCTGTATTTATTTTTCTTTTTTTAATGAAATGATGTAAGAGTCGTTCATCTGTATCTAGATTTGGAATTTGTAGTTCTAAAATGGCAACAGTCTTCGTTTATTTATATCTGTTTATCCGTTATTTTTAATTTATAATTTAAAACATTATAATTGGATAGTTTTTGAAGGTTTTGGAGAAAATAAAGATGAATAGATGTAATACAAAGCAGATTATGTGTATACAGTACAGGACCCATTATCCGGAATTCCGAAATCCGGAAAGACCCAAAATCCGGAGAAAAAAAATTGAAATTTTTTTATAAATTTGTAAATCTTTACTAAAATTTTGCAATTTCTGAAATTTGTCAAGAATTTTGCAGATTTGTAATTTTCTACAGATTTGTAATTTTCTCTATTGTGTTGCAATGTGTAACCACTAAAATATGTTACATCAGTGATGAGGAAACACGGTGCCCCCCCTCCCTCCCCCCCCCCCCCCCCAAAAAAAAAAAAAAATTGAAAAAAATCATTTTTCTGTCAAATTTTGGTTTAAAATTAATTTACATTACGATTCGTTTAAAAAAAAAAAAGATATTTCATACCCTCCCTCTCACTTCGATAAAATATTATGACTACATAATTATGTTACTTGAATCAGGGGTGATACTGAGTTTAAAAAAAAAATTAGAAAAAAAAATCTGAATTTCACAGCAAATTTTTTGAAAATTTACAGAAGAGGGGGGGGGGGGGGCCTCTCGGCACTAATTATGCATTTTTTCCGCGATCCTTTAACGAAATACGCGCTTTTACGTGATCTTTTGGCGAAATTAAGAGAGTATTTTGCGATCCTTTGAAGAATTTTTTTTTTTTTTTTTTGCTATCTTTTGACGAAATTTGCTTTTTTTTCGCGATTTTTGGACGAAATTTGTGGATTTTTTCACGATCTTTTGACGAAATTGCAGGAGGTTTTTTCGATCCTTTGAAGAAATTTGCTTTTCTCGCAATATTTTGACGCAATTTGTGGTTTTTTTACAGTGCTTAAAAGAAATTTGTGTTTTTTCGCGATTCGTTGATGAAATTTGCGTTTTTCCCGTGATTTTTTTAACGGAATTCAGGAGTACCCGAAATCCGGAAAGCCTTCATTCCCGAGGATTCCGGATAATAGGTCCTGTACTGTATTTCGATAAGTTGAACAATAGGCAATCTTACAGCCTGTTAAAAACTTATGCCTATGGCCGCGATAAGTTTTTTCGAGGATGGGTTCGCCCCGGATTCATTACACTGTGTTTTGTTATATAGAGATTTCCTCATGAAATAGTGCCCCTTTTTCTTTCTAAAATGAATACTACATTATTAATTATCATTTTAATAATTAAAGCTTCAAAATGTATATGTTCCTAATTAGAAAGTTAATTGTTTAGTAATTTAAGTAGTGTTAACTATTTAATATTAAATTCAGTTATTAATAATTTTAATAAACGTTAAATACCACTAGTATTTAATAAAGTTTTACATAATTATTACAATATTGATGTACATAACATTATTGTCTAATGAAGCTACTAATTTGCAGTTTTTATAATTTCCGTAATTACTAACTAATAATTATAATTTTATTAATTAAAGAATAAAAACATAGATATGTTAGCAATTAGTGGTTTAACTGTTTTGGAAACCCAAAACTCTTGGTAGCTATTCAGTATTTGAACGCTGGGAAAAAAATCATAAAAATCCAATTTAAATAAAAAAATCATGATTTTTTTTTACACCCTAGAGTGCATTAAGAGTGCAAGAAAACCATATTAATCTAGACTTTGTTTAATCTGAACAACCCGCTTCCCACCCTTTTTTCTTTTATGTACCCTTTTCATTTTGGAGTACCCCCATTTCTCTTAACACACACCTCCCCCTCCTTCACACAACTAGACAATCCAAACATGCCTTTCATTAGTAATCTTCTTATCGTAAGTATATAATAAATCGATACAAATTACGTTGACATTTCTAACATTTTTTATTTTTATCTTGCATTTTGAAGTTAATATTGCTTTTGATAATATTAGCCAAACATTAATGTAAATCAATGTAGCATTAAAAGGAATTTTAACTATCTTACAATGGTTATTGATAACAACTTTGCAATTGAAACAGTAAACATTGCAATTTAAATGAGGGAAACTTTTCTATTAATTAATGTTAGAGATATAATTCCACCTATTTGAAAACGAAAATATCGGCCAGCTTTTCAACTCATTTTAACAAAAATCATTGTAACTAGAAACTCTGACGTAATTTAGGCATTCTGCAATTATTATTAAAAACAGAAGAATAAAAAATAAGTGGTAAGAAAATAATACTGCATAATGATTAATTGAAGTTTTCAGAAAGATGAGAGAGAACATACAAGTACACATGCAAAATGCTTAACAGTAGGAGGAGCTACTGACATTGCATTATTAATGAATTATTAGGTATAGTGGGGCTTTTCCCCCATTTGGAGTGGGACGCATTGCGCTTACACACGAGACTAACTTTATAATCTAAATCTATAAATTTTTTTAATGAGTTTTTAGTTAAAAAAAATTTGTGATTTCCGCCATTACCAATATTGTTTTCACATACCCCCAGGGGTATATGTGCCCCAGGTTGGGAATCGCTGCTTTAAAGCAAAACAGGCAGACAACTTGGGCTTACCTAGGTTACAGACCATAAGGTGAAAAAGCATTCTTTATTCAACACTTTAACAGATTTTTTATATTTAATAAATTTTTTTCAGACTGCCAGCTAACATAACATGAAAAAGCATTTTTATATTAAAAAAAAAAAAAAACCCATCCTATATTCAAAGTTTAGAAATGTATTAAAAGTGATACTTTTTGTATTAGCTACATACCAGAGGTTATACAGTTCACTATTTGCAGTAACCGTTTCAATTCGAATTGCTTCAGTACGCATAGTTTGATTTCATGTTAAATGTAATTATGCAATTAATTTACTTACTGACGACATTTTAATTGCACTGTGGAATATCAGACGGAAAGGGTACTACTACTACTTGATTATCACGGCAACCCATTTTGCCAAACTATACAAACGGACGAATGTTGGTGGATACGCTCATAGATGCTGTCATTTTCTGTCACAGATGCGACAATCCTGTCACCTCCTTTAGACCGTAAGATAAAGTGAATAATAGTGTTGGTGAGAGAAGGCAATTTGGCAACGTATTTTCTAGCAACCTATTCACTGTCTCTTATAAACAAGCAACTGTTTCAATATTTATAGAATTTAATTCAACAGAAACAAGCCATTTGCTTACTTTCATATGCAAACAGCAGTAAATTCTATATAAATAAGCAACAATAATATAAACGAATAACATGTTTTTAGATATAAAAATACATATATGAAGCAGCATAGAATTTATCAGCTGTTTACAACATTTAGCAACCAATTTTCTGCAGCCAAGATTTTAAGAAATCCACCAAGACCCCTATACTGGAAAAGTAGGAAAAGAAAACGCTATATACCTGTTTGGATTCAGGCGACCTTTTCTTTTATTGCTATTTACAGGCATCATTTTCATCAACAGTTTTTCCTGCAAATGAAGAGTCAATTTAAATAAAAACAAGAACAAAAAAATCATGTATATAATCATAGATTATGGAGCACTTTCCGAACACTGTAACAAAACTTCACAATTTATGAAAGTGAAAAGATGATATCTAAGTAAAACATTTAGAAAACACTTAACATGTTTGAAAACCAAATTTATCAACAACCATCAAAAGTCGACACAATATCTTCTTTTGTGCAGCCCTGTTTTTTTTGGTTTTTAAAAAATTTGCATTTTTTTCCACGATCTTTTCTCGAAATTTGTGTTTTTCCGCAATCTTTTGACAAAATTTGCGTTTTTTCCGCGATTTTGTCATGAAAGTTGCGATCTTTTCAAGAATTTTGTGTTTTTCCCACAATCTTTTCACAAAATTTGCGTTTTTCCGCGATCTTTTCACGAATTTTGTGTTTTTTCTGCGATCTTTTCAAGAATTTTGCATTTTATACGCGATCTTTTCACGAAATTTGCGTTTTTCCGTGATACTTTGAAGAATTTTGTGATTCTTTTTCACGATTCTTTGTCGAAGTTTGTGTTTTTTCCGCAATCCTTTCTCGAAATTTGTGTTTTTCCGCGATTTTGTCACGAAATTTGCATTTTATCCGCGATCTTTTCAAGAATTTTGACGTAATTCGCGTTTTTTACGTGGTCCTTGGGTGAAATTCACTTTTATTCGCGATTCTTTGACAGAATTGGTGATTCTTTTCTACGAACGATTGATGAAATTGATTTTTCTTTTGGCGACCATATCAAAATTAGCGATATTTTTATGTCCAAATTTTCAGACTGATGACCGTTTTTTTGCCTGGAAAATTCGAGACAGAATCACTCCTGCTACTTTCTTTTCTCACGTTCGGGAGAATCGCCGATTTGGACGGCGTAAATTCCGAATGAATTTCACCCCTTTCCTCCCTGGCATCGATCTTTCAACCATCGCGTTTGGCGAGTGGTGCCCATTGAGTTTGGCGAGTGAGGACAATAAAGTTAATCGCCACATTTTAAGTGTTACTCGACGCCTGGCGAGTGCTAATTTTGTGCTATATTCCTGCCGATAAAGACATCCTTTTTAAAATAAAAAGTCTTATTCGGATAAATTCTGAAAAAGGGACTGGTTTCATGGGCATTAAAAATGTCTCTCTTCTCATAACCTTCACAAATATATTGCAGTCGTTCATACCAATCTTCCACTTCTTTCAGATCTACAGATTTTGCTTCGTCACATATTGTCTTGAAAGAGATGTTGTGCCGAGACCGTAACTTTTCCAACCACCCAAGAAGCCTTGAAATTGTGTAATCTGAGTTCTTTAGCGAATTCTAAAGCCTTTTCTTGAATCAAAGACCCACTGATAGGAATTTTTTTTAACAAACTGAAGTAACCAAATTCAGAATTATAATCAATTTCAATGGAATTAATCTTCTTCAATTTCACATTTTTGGTTTCTCATTAGAGTTAATAATCCCTAAATTTCTTATTCCTTAAAATCTTTCCCACCTGCTTTTTACCTATTTTAAAATGTTCAACAAGTATTCATGTTTTTTCTTGGTACTTTTCAGTTAGCCGGGCGCCAGTATTATGTATACATGTATATGTCTATATACATGTATATATGCAGTGGCGCACCCAGGATTTTATCTTGGAGGGGGCCGAACGTTGGCGGCGAAACAAAATAAAATTAGTGGGGGCAAAATTTCTCTAGTTTTGATTACAGTAGGAAATTACAAAGAGACACTAATTAATCATAAAATTACCATAATTATTTCAATATCAATTAATTGGCAGATTTTTGCAATAATTTAGACAATGATAAAATGTATGCAAATATATTCTGTAAGCTAAATAACGAAATTAGGAAACCAAATTCACATAACGAATTTTTCAAAAGTTTTGCCTTAGAAGACGAGTCTCAGTCTTCCCAAGTTGCGGTCCCACGCACCTAGTTGGACAAACTTGGAGGGAGCCAGGGCCCCTTGGCCCCCTCCCTGGGTGCACCACTGTGCATATGTATATATATATATATATATATATATATATATATATGTGTGTATACAGTAGACTCCCTCGAATCCGCACAGCTTGGGACCCGAGAATGTGCAGATTTTAGAATTTTGCGGATTTCTGGTCATTGATTTGTTTACATTTTTGAAACATTAATTTGATTGATAGCTAAGCAATGGAAATTATAATGAATGCTTACAATAAAGTGAAACATTAAAATAAGTAAAATATTAAAATAATTTATTAGTTTAAACGTAAGTAATTATTAAAATAATTATGTAAAATATAAATTTAGAAAAATATTAAATTATTACCGATGTAATCGATTCAATTCGATTCCAAAAGTCCTGTGCTGCCATCTAGCGGTAAAGCGATTGTAAGATCGATACGTTATCATATAAATATGCTAATTTATATCAAAATCAAAAGTAATGTAAATTTATTTAGTAATAAATCAGCTGTAATAGCCAAAAGAGAATGATTAACAAAAAATTCAGTAAAAAAAACATTGCGGTAGTCGCTGATTTCGGCGCCATCTTGAATTTCGCTCCTGCAACTTAACTGTAAATTTCATTGTTTACGTCTGAAAAAATACGTGGATTTTAGGCGTTCGCGGATTTTAGGGTCACGGATTTACGAGAGTCTACTGTATATGGAATATATGTATACATATATATACAGTGCGTCTCATAAATATGAAGACACTGATATTTTCGAAATATTTTAATAATTCAGTATTCAAAATTATATTTATGCATATAACGAAAAGTATGTGCCAAGAAAACATTTTACAATAAATTAAATTAGAATTAAATAATTTCAACTCGAAAATTGATAAATGTAAATAAATTTGCTGTCTCATAAATATAAAGACATTTTAGATACTTAACTATTTTGGCTTTATATCAAACCAACTTCGTTCGATTTCTTTTTTCAACTCAAGGACATTTGAAAATTGTCTTCTAGGTGCATATACACTGCAAACGAGAGTGCCACAAAGATTTTTAACTGGATTTAAATCAGGGTTACGTGCGGGCCACACCATGACATGAACATTGCTATCGGCAAACCATTTTTTTTGTGAGTCTTGATGTGTGAATCGATTCATTATCCTGATGGTACAAATAATTCCGACCACCAAGAGTTTCAGCAATGGGCAACAACTGACTATCAAGCAGTTTGATATACTCTTTAGATGTCTGTTTACCTTCCAGAAAAGCAATATCCGTAGTTCCATTAACAGAGAAGGCACCCCACACCATAACTCCCCCTTTCTGCCTACTGAAGAAGGTTCGAGATTGACGTCTTAAATCGTGCAAGTAAGAATTCCAACCATCTGGGCCATCCAAGTTAAATCTCTTTTCATCTGAAAAAATGTCTTGCATCCATTCGTTCTTCCAGTGCATATGATCTTTAACCCTGATTAACCTCCGTTCTCTGTGTTCTTTTTTCAGTAAAGAAAATCTGCACGTATGTTGGCATACAATGTTTTTTCTTTCTTTTATACGACGATGTACTGTATCCTTTGGGACCATGCCATAAACTTGTTGAGAAACTTATCGGAGTAACATTTTTTGCGATGAAACAAGTCGCATGATCTTGCGATCGAGTCTTTCACTAGTTTTTCTCGGTCTGCCAGATCGTTTTCTCGAATATAAATTGTAAGTTTTTGATAAAATTTTATAAAGTGCAGCTCTGATTCTCCCAGTTTTTTTACATATTTGACAAACTGTTAAGCAATTAGCTTTAAATTCACGTATTTTACAAATTTCATCTTTTGAAATTTCAATGTTCCATGGGCCACGGCATCTTTGCAATTGAAACAAGTCAAACAACTTTGCTCGTTTGGGAAAGTTAAAGTGTATTTCTGGGCGTGTGCATTAATTCTGTACGTGCACATTCGAAAAAAATTTGCATATGAAGCAGTTTGAAGTTTGTCTTTATTTTTATGAGACAGTGTAATTTTTTATTTTTTTATATTATTCGAGACGAAATTATTTTATTTAAATTAAAACCCCTATAAGAGATTCATTTCAGTGTTCTTAATATGAGGTATAAAATTTAATTTCTTTTAACTGAATTAATAAAATGTAATTTCAAAAATATCTGTGTCTTTATATTTATGAGACGGACTGTATATATCAGGGTTGGCACGGTTTAAACCAATTGGTTTTTTTAGAAAAAATATAATATAATATTTTCCCTTTTTTGTAATTTAATTGTTTTAAATTATTGATAGAAGTAATTAGGGTCACCCGGGGTAATTCCTGGTCAAAAAGCATCAACATCTAATTATTATAAAAACTATTATAGGTATTGTTCCCAATTTTTTTGTGGAATAAGCCCCCTCTGATGGCTATATTATAAAATGCTTACTTAAATATATATGCACTTATAATTAAATAAAATAATTATAATTTTTAAATGACCAAGAATTACCCCGGAAATGGGGTAATCTTTGGTCACTTCTGGGGTAATTATTGGTCAGTATCCTTTTTCATGTAAATAAAGTAGTACGGTTAATTTTTTTAAGACTGAGAAATAAAATACGTAGAATCAACCTTCTAAAAGTTTTGTTCATCTCATAATTGTGGAATAATAAAGCATAGACTTTGTTTTGGGCATAAATACAAAGTTATTTGATGTTCAAAAGACTCTTGTACATTTTACAAAACATTAATTAGCCAAAGAATTTTTATGCATTTTTACATTTATAAGCAGTATTTATTACTTCATTAGTATCCACTGTCAATGGATTTATTAATAACTAGCAAATTTATTGGTCCATAAAAAATATAACTAAACGTTTATCAATTTTATTTTGCTTAGGCCAACTTAAGTTTTTGGCTTCCTTTTCAAGAAATTTTCAATACAGACCTTTAATATAATACACAGCATAATAATTGGGTTCCTCTATTGCATTATCTATATTTTTATGCACCATTTTGACATTTTCGAATGAGATAGTATTTCTAAAATTGTTCAGTCACTAGAGAGTGTGTCTTATTGTCTAAGCACTTACTGTTTTCTTCTTTTAAAAGTGTTTAATATAGTAGAGGAAAAATTTATAATCTTTTTTAAAGACTGTGATATATCATTAGTTGAAATAAAATAATTAAAACTTCGAGAATGACAATGATCTGTTGTAAAATATGTAAAAATCAAGATTGATGTTTTGCAGAAATTTGAGTAGCAGTTTTGAATATAATTTTTTTTAATATTTAATTTCAATTAAATGAATAATTAAGGCATATATTTCAAAGCAAAGGATTCAAAGTATCTTTTCGATTTTTTTACAGTTTCATAAATTGTTATTTTTATAACAAAAGCGAAAATGATCAAGAATTACCTCAAACTCAGTGACCAGGAATTACCACGGGTGACTCTATTTTATTAAGAACTACAATTAACTAAAATGTGGTGAACAGTGTGGTTGCAGTTAATTCTCAAAGGTTTTGGGACAATTAAAATCACTAAACATGACAGTAAAAAGGAATTAAATGATGATAAAAACATTGACCAGGAATTACCCCAGTGACCAAGATTTACCCCAGATACATGGGGCAATATTTGACCAACTTCTGTAAATTATTTAAAATAGTATAAAAAATTTCAAGGCTATTTTTTAATAGCTAAAGTAGTTGGTAACTGAACCAAAAAGAAAGAAAAGAAAAATATTTAAAATTTGAGTTGTGACAAAGATCTTTGTGAAAATGTATCATAACTAAGGTCAATGTTATTTTACTGAAATTTAGCAAGCCATTTCAAAAAGATTTTTTTTTTTTCAAAATAAATAAACAATAAACTCATAATTAAGCAATAAATTCCAATGAGGATAGTTCAGAGTACCTCTATGATTTTTTTCATTTTCATGAAGCGTTCTTAAAACATAAAAAGGACTGTGACCAGGAATTACCCCAGAAACTTGCTGACCAGGAATTACTCCGGATGACCCTACTACTTTTAACACTTCATCTCAGCAGTCAACATGAGACATAATGAGCCTAGGTCATATTTCTATGCATGTAGAATGAAAATTAGCATGTGCTGATGAACATATCTGGTACCCTAAAGATTTTTCTTAAAACATGTGAAATTAGAAAAGATAAAATACATAAATAATATTCAATATTTAGCATAAAATATTTTCATTTAAAAAATGCAGATTATTTACAGCAGTTAATAACAAAATACAATAATCTTTAAGATTTTGGTTAAGTTGTGAAAGAAAATTTTCTGGATTGGGAAAGATTATCCTTAAAGAATTTAAAAGAGTAACTTAAGATATCAAATTAAATAACACAGTTTGCAAAAACTAAGTGCTAGTTATAGCATTTCAATAATACCAATCAATCTTTTCTGTTAGTTGCTGAATAATAATAACAACCACAGAATGATATATTATATTCATGAAGCTGCATCAAATGTTTATTGATTGATTATTATATTATTAATCAAAGGATTCTTCATATGATTTTCAAGGTATCAATGTTTCACTGTGTAGAGCAGTTTACTTTGAACATAAGACATAGCTGTTACTAATAATGTTTAAATTAGAAATTATTTCAATTTTCCATATACTAATTGACTGTAATTATTTAATTTAAATATTTTCAAAAGTTATAGGGTAGATGCACCAGTTTTGGCCACTTTTAGAGAAAATTCGAAATAGAAATTTTACAGTTCTTGACCGATTTAAGCATATTAAATCATAATAACATCATTCTTTAGTAAATTTAATCGTCTTTCTGTTAGCTATAATGATTTTCTACAGAATATTTTAGATTGTGAGTAATAACTCATCAAGTAATTTATTCCAATTTGTACCAGTTTTGGCCATCTCTATGCACCAGTTTTGGCCACTCCAATATCATGTAGTTTAACAAACATTTTAATTGATAATAAGTAAAAATAAAGCATTTTTATGCAACATCTATTTTACCACACATATATTTGTTTGCTGTATTAAGAGAATTTTGCAAATTTCTTTATGAATTGGTAAAAATATCAAGTAAAATATACTTATTTTGATTTTAACTGAAAGTTTCAATTAAAAAACAAAAAAATATATTTAAATTTGATTAATAAACGGGACAACAGTGCCTATAGGACATAAAGATTAACTATTTAATCAGTTAGATGTAAATTTCCAACTGGGCGAAAAATGTCCGGACCAGGATTCGAACCCGGGACCTCCCTGGCAGAAGCCGCCAGTGCTCTGCCATCTGAGCTATCCCGGACGATTCTGGTCGAACTTTTTCACCCAGCTAACCTTGATGATTACAGCATCTGGTCTGAAACCTGGTTCAGCTCAACAGAATAAATCTCAGGTAATGGAACTCCAGAAATCGCTGGATACGAAATTACACTAGATTAATATTAACACAGTTATTCTAATTGGTAAACAAATCATATTAGATGTAAATTTCCAACTGGGCGAAAAATGTCCGGACCAGGATTCGAACCCGGGACCTCCCTGGCTGAAGCCGCCAGTGCTCTGCCATCTGAGCTATTCCGGACGATTCTGGTCGACCGGGTTCGAATCCTGGTCCGGACATTTTTCGCCCAGTTGGAAATTTACATCTAATATGATTTGTTTACCAATTAGAATAATTGTGTTAATATTAATCTAGTGTAATTTCGTATCCAGCGATTTCTGGAGTTCCATTACCTGAGATTTATTCTGTTGAGCTGAACCAGGTTTCAGACCAGATGCTGTAATCATCAAGGTTAGCTGGGTGAAAAAGTTCGACCAGAATCGTCCGGGATAGCTCAGATGGCAGAGCACTGGCGGCTTCAGCCAGGGAGGTCCCGGGTTCGAATCCTGGTCCGGACATTTTTCGCCCAGTTGGAAATTTACATCTAATATGATTTGTTTACCAATTAGAATAATTGTGTTAATATTAATCTAGTGTATTTAATCAGTTTTATAATTATTCATGGATTGCGTCTTGTTTAGAACACTTGAATCTTCATCAAAGTGTTATATTTCTTGAAAGCATTTTCTGATTTTGGGTTGATTTTCATCAAAAATGTTATACTTCTTGAAATTATCTTTTGATTTATATTAGCTTATGCCTTATTTATGTACCCTGCTTCTTTGCAAGTTATTTTAGGGTGTGATTTCAGAAGCGAATCATACCATTTCATGCCTGGTCTTCCATCTTGAAATGGAGTTTCTATCTTACCGGCTACAATTTTCTTGACAAAATCTTAAAAGTTGTTCCATTTTTATAGGAAATAGTATTTTGACAATATCTAAAATCCACTTTTCTAATTGATTTTTAACTTCAATTCCTAGTACCTAGATCTACTACTTGAGATTCAACATTATTAGAGGAAAGTGGTGTCCATTCTACAAACTGATGTAAGGCAAGAACGAGTTACTCCAAAACTTTGCTAGCTTGTAGTGCTGGCATTACATTTTGAATGGCCTTAATTTTACTTCTTATCTTAGAGCAGTGTTCCCTCTAGGCCATTTTTTAAGAGCACGGAATCTCTTTTAAACTTGTTAAAATGAATCCTCTTCTTTTTAAATAATGTGAAATACATTCTTAGTTGTATTTAGATGTCTCTAGTAAAGATTTTCACAATATTTAGTATTTCTAAATCTGTGTGCCTGAAATATTGCAAAAATTATGGAACGTCTTCATTTCTTTAGGAAAAATACAAGCAATTAAATCATGCTGTAATTTTATTGAACGTTTTAATTTATAAGTTGTAAAATCTTTCAAAATTTATGTTTTAGTTTATTTATCATATCTACAAATTACATATCACCTCCCCTTTTGCTTTATCAAAAATAAACACAATACTATATTTTCTTTAGTGACTAGCACAATGTCCTTCTTTCTAAAGTGAATTATCTATTGGACAGAGAATAACAAAATCTCTTTTATAGAACCGCCATTAGCGTTGCTTTTTTTTATTATTATTATTGAAGCCATTACTATATAAAACAAAACTAAATTGATTTTGATTTATCCAGATGTTCTTAAATTTATTAAATGGCTAAAATTCCCTCTATAATGATAATGAATCATGTGGCCAAAAGTGGAACATATGTTGTACCCTTTTTGGCCACCCCCATGGCCATAACTGGTACATATAGCAAATTTAATGCACCAGTTTTGGCCACCCCCCATTAAACTGTTAAAATAAGTAATTTAAATGTAAAATTGCAGTAGAGAGAAAGCTTACCTCATAAAACCTAATAGAAATTTGTTTCAGAACAAATAGAACCCTATAAGTGCCTAATGTTGAAAGATTCTGAAAACTTGTCTGCTAAGCAAAAATCTTAATACATGTAAGCACACACTGCAGTTTCACACATTTATTTTTTTTACAAGTCACATTTTAGCAAAAAATTAACAAATGATATTGTAAATGATAAAAGAGAGTTTGCTTAAAGTGTAAGAATGCATATTATTTGTTAGCATGAATTCACAGGCTAAATATTGGACAAATTGATCCAATGTGGCCAAAACTGGTGCATCTACCCTATTACTTATATAATATCCAAAATGCTTATTTTATCAACAGATATGCATCTGTATGCAATAGGAAATTATATTTTTTAAAAACCCGGTTTAAACCAAAAAAAAAAAAGTTTTTTTTCCAACCCTGGTATATGATGAATGATAAATGATTATGTATGTATATATAACACTGGTGGACTGGTGCCCGGCTAACCGAAAAGTACCTTTTTCTTTGTTTCTTCACACTGTATAAGATTATCTAAAAAATTGTTTGAGCTTGGGTATAATGAAACAAAAATACTAGTCAGCGTATTATCTGTCCTGAAGTTTCATGGCAATTGTAAATGAACTTATGTTACGTGCATTTAATGAAAGAGAAAATGATTATGTAGGAATTCTGCGGATCAAGAAATTTGCACTTCTAAACATTAATCAGCAGAAAATCCTAAATCTTTCAAGAAGGAACGTTTTCTTTCGCAGATGTGATGAGGGAGGAAGGATTTTCCCCAGTCCACCCCTACATTTATCTGTGGTCACAAAATTTATGACACATTGCTCTGATAAATTTAGAGGCTTTATACTTTTTTCCCAATTTTTTTCTCGTTAAAAAATAATTTTATGTACTATTTAGTTATCCCATCGACCAATTTCGTCAAATTATATAAATTGCCAAATTATACAAATTGACATAATTTTTATTTTAAATAACGAAAGACCAAATAAATTAGTATAACATTATAAAAAAATACAAATAAAATGTCGAAATAAAAATCACCTGATGACGTAAACACATGTAACTTGCTTAAAGTCAAGTGAATGTGACTTTTACGATCAACCATTATTGGCATTTAATCTTATAATAGTAGCTAATTTTTCATCCTTTATCGCCAAAATGACTGATTCAGAATTTCCGTTATTCAGTGGTTGAACATACAAAAATTTAGGTTTTGGGAGTGGGGATTGGAAAACTGACTGCTATTTGGGAGTGCCCATTATGGAGGTTTTACTGTATTTCTGACATTTACAATAAAATTTAGATTAATATCTGGGAATAAGACTATGAGAATGATCCAAAGGTTAGTATAGATTAATATAATATTGAAAAAACAAATATAATAATTATAACAAATAAAAAATACTTTTTAAAGAAATTCCTTGAGGGTGTCCACTGTCCATTACTGGCACATATACCCAATATGATGTAATACAGAAAACTGGCGACCTCCTTGTCATAATTGTATTGTAACTGTGGGGACCAAAATAACAAGAAAGTAATAGCAGGATGTTGTACATCCTAAACAAAAACTTTTGCCATACACACATCATTTTGTAATATCATAGCCATCTTTTTTTTTTTTTTTAAACAGTTAAGCTAGTTCAGATTTAACAATAGTATCTTATCACTTTAAAATCTCACTAATATACATTTATTTCTGTTTCAATTTAACATAATTCTTTGTGTCACTGCATCCTTACACTATTTTAGAAAAATCTGACATTTTTTTCATATTTTTTAAGGACGTCTCTTGAAGGCATTAAATATGTCAAACTATGTCATAGTTAAAAGTTATACATCCACAAAAATTATAGTACACAATACATATATGGGGTCTCACAAATTTCTCGGCCAGGGTTCCAAAATATCATAATAAAATCCTGAATCAACATCATAACGTCTTTCATTTTTAGATTCTAAAATCTGAAAATCGGTCAACGAACACATAAATACTTCATACATATTCACAAAATATAACCATAAATTAGAGCTAAATCAGGAAAAGAAAAAAGCACAAAATAAGGATACATACTTACAGTTCAATTAAATAAGTCAAAAGGAATGTCATGTATAGCTGAAAAATTTTACCAGTTGTCATCAAGAAAAAAATGAAAGGCAACCAGAAGCTATCACAGTTGTTTTAATATGAAGTTTTTTTCGCGTATCTTATATCTTTATATCATAATTTATCTCAGAAATGCCGACTACATAAAACATTTCTCTTCATTATCGAATTATCCGCGACCTACATCCATTTTTCAACCTCGATTTGTTGTTTAGGCTTAAAAAGTTTTGTTATGAATTGGCTGCTTGTGTGGTACATAGTAGCCATGGAGATTAGTCGGTGAGCAGACAGCTCTTAAAAGCACTAGTGCAAGGCGTCGCCCATGTTACCCAAAGAACTTTTGATAGCGCAATTATATTTTTTTATTATTCCTCACATGAGGAAAAGTATGACATTTCACAACAATCATCTCAGAAGTGAAAGTGTTCCAAGTGTTAATCTTTATGTGGAAAATACTGTAGCAATAATATCTCATGGAGATTTGGTAGCCATTTTAGGCTGAATAGGAGATATGCTTTCATTCGGTGGGAAATATGATAGACTCAAATTAAGTGCTTAGTTTTATATTTTGTAAGATTTATGCATTGGACTTTACCCATGTCGCGTCAGCTGCGGGTATCTAGAAGAAAAACACCAATAGGCGTGAAGACATGGGCGCCATTTGAGGGGGGGGGGCAACCGAACCCCTCCCCAAGGAATTTGAAATTTCAGAAAATACTCAACAAAATTTCAAAAATCTCTCAAAAGCTAAAATAACCTGTCAGATTTTATTATGATAAAAACAATTGCAGTAAATAAACATGAGGAGAGTGTGAATTGGCGCCGATGGGAGGGATACGAACCAGGGATCTCATGATCGGGAGGCGAGAACGTTAGCGTCGAGGAAAAGGCCAAGCCAGTAACTCGCTTTATACTGATCATGTGAGATGAGATCGCTAAACACTCCATCCCCAGTGAGGAAGATATCCCTTTAAAACGAAACCCGCACTATCGTGCGGGTTAGACATTCATTTAAATGCTTGCTTCTCAGTCGTATGTAATAAAAACTCGAATCGAACGATCGTTCTGGTTAGCAAATAGAGTAAAGTATCATTTTTTATCAACAGGTAGCGGTTCCAGTCCATATTTTACTTTCTACAGGCATGACAAGTTTTGTTTACAAATCCATCGGGTTTTAGAGAATGGGATTGAAGGGAGACGATAAAAATATCTCGGTGACTCAAATAATCAGAAGGTTTTGTAGAAAAATAAACTTTATTAACACAACAACACATAGTCAAATATTCGCCATCGTCACTGAAAGAATATCTGCCGCTCTCTGCAGAGTTCGAATGTTACTGCGTCACGTGACTTCAAAAGCTCTCCGCAGAAAACGCGGGGGGAGGAAATGCGCCTCATTGCTATTGGCTGGCTCCTCGCGTGCGAGAGAGAGAGAGAAATAGCAGACGGCTACAGAGTATGCCCCCAGTGACGAAGTCGCGATTACAAAAAGGTAGCAATTAATAAGATACATAAGAAAGGTCTTGAGTAAAATTAAAGTACATATGATGCAAAAAAAAATAGAAAATATATTATGCATTACATGAAAAACAATACTTTTGAGAAGGAAATAATATGCACACTATATACATCAAATGTTTTAAACAATATAATCAGTAACGAGATGTTTTGGAAAACGAACTTTACGACCAGATTTGGTGGTAGGGTGGTCGACAGGAGTAGTTGGAAAATTTATGGGCTCATTTTGTTTTTGAGGTTGGGAAGGTGAAATAGAATCTGCTAATTGATATGCAGGTTTAATGCGATCAATAGATATAGTACAGCGCTTCCCGTTTATTTCCAAGTCAAACGTTTTCTCAGACCTTTCAATCACTCGATGAGGTCCTGTATAAGGGGGTAATAAGGGAGGATTGACTTTATCTGATCTAAGAAACACGTGTGAACAGGTTTTTAATGAGGGATTGACATAAATTTTAGGATTGCCGTGCATTGCAGTGGCAATGGGATTTAACTTTCTCATTTTTTCAGTTAACTCAGTCACGTATGTAAGAGTAGGTGGTTGATTTATAGTTTCAGTGTTTATGAGATCAGAGGGTAGTCTGATATTTGTGCCATAAACAAGTTGAGCACAGGTCGCTTGGATATCATTTTTAAGAGCAGTGCGTAAACCAAGTAAGACAATGGGGAGGATTTCAGTCCATTGAATTTGATTGTGAGCTTTAAGAGAACTCTTAAGATGGCGATGGAATCTTTCAATAAAACCGTTAGACTGCGGATGGTATGCTGTAGTTCTGATGCGTTTACATCCTAATCTATCAGTAAGCTCTTTGAAAAGAGTGGACTCAAAATTTCTACCCTGATCAGTAGTGATGGTAACAGGGGTTCCAAATCTGGAGATCCAACTGTGTATCAATGTACGAGCAGTTGTTTCTGCAGTCATATCAGATGTGGGTATAACTTCGGGCCATCTCGTGAACCTATCAATGATGGTCATGCAATACTGATTGCCATCGGATGATGGTAAAGGTCCGATAAAATCAATATGAATATGGGCAAAACGAGCATCAGGTTCAGAGAATGTACCAATTGGTGATTTGGTGTGTTGAAAGATTTTAGCTTTTTGACATTTCGTACAGCTGCGAACCATAGATTTTATGTCCTTACGCATGCCAGGCCATACAAATCGTTTGGAAATTAAATCTAATGAAGCTGAGATACCAGGATGCGAGAAATAATGTAAGGTTGAAAAAACTGATTGTCGCATACTTTTAGGAACAAATGGTCGAGGATGTTTTTGTGACATATCGCAATATAAATGTACATCTTCGAGTGGAAAATAATGTTTTTCTAATTTTAATGAAGTGGTGTCAAATTCGAGAAGTTGTTTTAGCTCTTCATCATTTGTCTGAGCAGTGGCAAACTCTTTAAAATCTAACACATTAGGAGAAATTGAATCTATCTCAATTCGAGATAATGCATCGGCCACAATGTTGTCAGAGCCTTTAGTATATCTAATATCAGTAGAAAACTGTGAAATATAGTCTAAATGTCTCAATTGACGTGGGCTACATTTATCAGGGTTTTGTTGAAATGCGAATGTAAGGGGTTTTTGGTCTGTATAAATAATGAAATTTCGACCTTCTAGCATGTGTCTGAATTTTTTAATAGAACAATAAATAGCAAATAATTCACGATCATAAGTAGACCAATTTCTTTGAGATTTATTTAATTTACAGGAATAAAATGCTATTGGTTCCCATTGGTTTTCGGAGAGTTGCATTAAAGATCCACCAATTGCGACATTGCTGGCATCGACCCATAAGCTTAGCTGGGCGCCAGGAATTGGATGTCGTAATAATGTAGCTCGAGCTATAGCTTCTTTTGAAGCAGTGAAGGAAAGAATGGCTTCATCGTTCCATTGCAATTGCTCAGTTTTGTTAGCATTGGAACGGGGATGTTTTTTCGTATTTTTGTGTCCTTCTAAGAATTTAACGAGTGGAGCTAAAATATCGGCAGCTTTGGGAATGCACCGTCGATAAAAATTGAAAAGACCTAAGTAGCGTCTTAGTTGAGTTAAGGTAGAGAGCTGGGGGAAATCTAGGATGCATTTTACACGATCAGGTAAGGGTTCAATTCCTTCAGCTGAAAGTTTGAATCCTAAAAAATCGATAGTGGATTGGCCAAATTTACATTTTTCAACATTAATACACAGACCATACTCTTTAAGTCTAGAAAACAACAACTCAAGGTGTTCTAAATGTTCAGTTTCATTATTTGATGCAATTAGAAAATCATCAAGAAATGCGTAAACAAATCCTAAGTCACGAATTACGTCATCAATAAATCGTTGAAAAGTTGAGGAAGCGTTACAAAGGCCGAATTGCATACGAGTGCTTTCGAAAAGTCCGAATGGAGTGCAAATCGCAGTTTTATGTACATCATCAGGATTTATGGGAATTTGATGGTAGGCTTTTACAAGATCAATGTGACTGAAGATTTGTTTACCATGTAATTCAGCAGTGAAATCTGCGATACAAGGGATAGGATATTTTTCTTTAACAGTTTGTGCATTTAGTGCACGATAATCACCAACAGGTCTCCAATCGACAGATCCTTTCTTCGGCACCAGGTGCAAAGGCGAAGAGTAATTACTTTTAGAAGGTCTCATATGACCGAGTTGTAGCATTTGCTGAAATTCAGCTTTGGCAATTTTTAACCGATCTGGAGCTAGCCGTCTAGGCTTAGCAGCGACTGGAGGCCCCTTAGTGTTTATATAATGCACAGTATTATGCTTAACCGGTTGGTTAGGATCCGGTAATTTCGTGATTTCAGGAAATTTAAATAATAATTTACCATATATATCATTTACAACATTGGGTTTCACAGAAAATATATTACAAGTACTTAATATAGCAGGAGCTTTTAAATTAGTAGTGGAATCAATAAGACGACGATTCCGTAAATCAAGTTTTAAATTAAAATTATGCAAAAAATCAGCTCCTAAAATAGCACATGAAACATCACAAATATAAAAAGAATATGTAAAATTTCGGCGTAGGCCTAAGTTGATATTAATACATTTACGACCATACACATTAATTTTTGTGCCATTAGCAGCACGAAAGGTTTGAAGAACAGGCTTAGTTTTGTCATTTTTATTCGCGGCCACAAGTGAGGCATCAGATCCAGAATCGACTAGAAAACACATACCTGTATTTCTGTCTCGAACGAAAAGGCGACGAGAAGGTGCTGGGGAGAAGTCCGTCGCCGCTACTCTTCCCGCTTCTGGTTTTCCGAATAAGAACAAGGCGCTAGGCACTTTTTTGCTTTTTCTTGATATTTTTGGTGATACCAACACAATGTTGCATCCCTATGGCGGGACTGAGAACGATTTCGCTGATGGTTATCACTTCTAGATACACTTCTTGAACGACGAAGATGAGCGACCTCTTGGCGTAATGCTTGGATTTCTTTTACGAGCATATCAATGGCTGGTGGTGTCTGAGATTCAGTTGTTGGTGTTCGAATCGAAACAGAACTAATGTTGGAAGGCGTTAATTCAATTATTCTATCAGCAATATCCGCCGCTTTATCTGGAGTAATTTTTTCAATGGAAGCTAGAATCGTTTGCACAGTGGTTGGCATTTGTTGAGTAAACAGTTCTAGAAGAAGATCGTCGCTAATATTATGGCTTTCAGCCCGTCTTTTCATTAATCGAAGTAATTCAGTTGGTTTTCTGTCACCCAGGCTTTCTCCAGCTAGCAGTTTCCGTATTTCTAAAGTACGACTTTCTCCGCAACGTTCGATAATTTTTGCTTTCAAAATCTGATAAGGATCAGTAGGATCAGGACTCATAATTATATCTCGAACCATAGTAGCAGTAGCAGGCGGTAGATGCGCTACAACATAATTATATTTTGTTTTCGACTCAGTGATAGCTTTAGGAGTAGCTAATTCGAACGTGCTGTCCAGCATATGAAACCATAATGTAGGGTCCACAGAGATATAGGGTGGAATGACTACGGCAGATGTTTCAGCAGTTGCCATTTTGTAGTTAAACAAAACGTTCCATGAATAGTTCGACGGTCTATGAAATAGTTGAAGGTTCAAAAATCCGCGGTCACCATTTTAGAGAATGGGATTGAAGGGAGATGATAAAAATATCTCGGTGACTCAAATAATCAGAAGGTTTTGTAGAAAAATAAACTTTATTAACACAACAACACATAGTCAAATATTCGCCATCGTCACTGAAAGAATATCTGCCGCTCTCTGCAGAGTTCGAATGTTACTGCGTCACGTGACTTCAAAAGCTCTCCGCAGAAAACGCGGGGGGAGGAAATGCGCCTCATTGCTATTGGCTGGCTCCTCGCGTGCGAGAGAGAGAGAGAAATAGCAGACGGCTACAGGGTCTTAAAGGGTTATCTTGTTGACGTCTGACGAGCGATATGCACTCGTGAATGATGCTGTCGCACGCATGTATTATGCGTGGGATGACAGGCTTTGTGCTGTGATTGTTTCACAGGCTTTGCTTGCTGGAGATGATTTATTTGGTGCTGCCATCTGTTGGTTACGAGAGGAGATGTTTATCCGGGTCACCAATGAGGAGTGTGAGTAGATTGGCGCCGAGGTGATTTGAACCAGGGATCTCATGATCAGGAGGCGAGGACGTTAGCATCGAGCAAAAGGCGAAGCCAGTTTCTCTAAGCTAGTAACTCGCTTTATACTGATCATGTGAGATGAGATCGCTACAATCACTTTAAGGGAACCGTGGACCTTTATTTGAGCAAAAATCGAAAATTATTTTTTTGCGTATTATTAGGCGCGCCACACACCAAAAAGACATGCAGCAATAAAACGTGAGGCATGCGACAATTTCACCCTGTTAACAAAGAAAAAACCGGTTTGAACAGCAGAATTTGTCTCCTGTCTCACAGTTATTGTCGCATGTCTCTCTGGTGTGTGGCGCGCCTATTCTACAGTTTGTTCTGGGCCATTTGCGAAAAGCCGCATGCAGATGCGATTATTTTTTACAAAGTTACAAGCTTTTTAACTTTGGGTTGGTTCCTTTTTCAACCCACTATTTGGCGAAATCCTTCGGAACTGTCGAGAATCAGCCAAATGTGGTTCTTTTATTGTTGGAAAGGTTGACAATAGATCAGTTTCAATCACGTGATCACCAGCCCCCCAAGTTTCATCGAACCAATCATAATCAACTATTTGTAGCCTGTATTATGAGCCAAACAATCACAACCGGCCAAATTTGGGGGTCAAACAAACAAAACGTCTCGTTGCTAAGGCCGTTGCTAGGGTGTGACGTCAGTTGAAACCATGACCATATTCTCCCTTTTGGTTCGAGGCTATAAAAATTCGTCTGCTTGGGAATAACATTCTTAACCGCGCCATTGAAAAGCATTGTGGTTTGAAAATTTATGCTTATATTTTATTTTTATATGAAGTTTTACACTTTTTCTGGGACAGGTATGAGTTATACATGAATTCGTTTCTCTATTTTAAAGCAATTGCATGCACATTCTTTATTTTATTTATAAAATAAAATTTTGAAATTTTAATTAATAAGTATAGATGGATTTTAATTAGTATGTATATAAGTATTTATCGAAAATAATTCGTACAGAATAAATCAGCAGTATTATACGCATCAATTTATCAGTATTTATGCTGCTTCAAATGACACGATACCGAAACAAACGCGCTAGCCGCTATTTTTACACCACGTGATTCCCACTGTGACGTCACAAGAATACTGTCCATACAGGCTGAATTGTCAAGCATTTTTCTTCCCACTTAGACCAATGAGCGATTGTTGTCCACGCGGCGTGGCCAATCGTTCTTCTCCTACAGGCAATTAAATGGCGACGTGAGTCAGCCTGTATTATAGGAGCCTTAAAGTTGACAAAGCTATTCTTGCGATGACGCGTTTGTTACGTATGACGTATTTGTTACGTCATCAAGTGATTCATAATTCGACATTTTATCCGATTTTTAATTAATTTTAACGATTTATTAGTTTTTCCGTTAATTAAAATAACAATTACGTCACTAAATGGTGACCTCATTCTCATTATATTAAAAGATAAGCATTGAAAAAAGTCATCGTCTGATTGTTTATTTAAAACATTGTTCTTTCTTATACAAATAAATAATTAATTATGTCGTTAATCGGTTACGTCATGATATTAAAAGAGAAAATGCACTGAAAAAATGCCATCGTACGCTTGTTTATTTAAAACGTGATTTTTTTTTTTATATTGATGTTGGTGGCAAGTAAGTAAATATTTAAGAAATAATGTACGCAAATAAATATCTAAGATTACTATTTTTCTGTTTTCATTTATATATTGTAAATTTTATTGATGAAAGTTACTGATAGTCGGTGTTTTAGTGATCGTTACATTAACGAATTTCAGGTATTTTTGGGACTCCGATACAACGAGCTTGCTGCATCCAGTGATTTTTTTTTTATTAGTTTTCATGTGCAAATGTGCATATACCGCACATGCGGTATAGTAAGTGACCGCTGCATTAACAACTCATACATGCGATATAGTGATCGCCGCATTAACAATCTTCGTATATTTTTCGATTCCAATACAACGAGGTTGCTGCATCCAGTGACTTTTTTTTCATGTGCGCGAAATGCTTATACATGTGGTATAGTGATCGCGGCATTAACGACTTTCATGTGTTTTTGGGATTCCGATACAACGAGGTTGCTGCATCTAGAGATTTTTTTTATAGTTGCCATGTGCGCGAAGCGCTCATACATGCGGTATAGCGATCGCTGCATTAACGATTTTCGTGTATTTTTCGATTCCAATAAAAACGAGGTTGCTGCATCCAGTGATGTTTCTTTAGTTTTCATGTGCGCGAAGCGCTCATACATGTGGTATAGCTGCATTAACGATTTTCAGGTATTTTTGAGATTCCGATGCAACGAGATTGCTGCATCCAGTAATGTTTTTTATTTAGCTGTCATGTGCGTGAAGCGTTCATACATGCGGTATAGTGAAATCGTTAATGTGTGCTGCATTAACGATTTCCGTGTATTTTTCGATTCCAATTACAACGAGGTTGCTGCATCCAGTGATTTTTTTTCTTTGTTTTCATGTACGCGAAACGCCCATACATGCGGTAGAGTGATCGCTACATTAACGATTTTCGTATATTTTTCGATTCCAATAAACGAGGTTGCTGCACCCAGTGATGTTTTTTTTATTTGTTTTCATGTGTGCGAAGCGCTCATACATTAGAGATCTGCACGGGCCGGGCTCGGGCCTATTTTCATTCACGGCACTCGGGCCGGGCCACACTTTTTTCTGAAGGCTCGGGCCGGCCCTAGTCACTACTCTTTACGGGCCGGGTCGGGCTCGGGATTTACTTTTTTCCTGAAGGGCCGGGCCTAACTTATTTTTTCTGCTCAGAGCCGGTACTGGTTTCATTCCTAATCTTCACGGCCCAAAATTTTCATTCCTAGTTTTGACCCACCCCGCATGAAAACCATTGTCTCAGTGTGGCCTGGTCCGTTCAAAGGTCAGTAAAATTAGGCTTGGCACAATTTTTTTTTTCAAAAAATGCATACATTTTTAAATCGACATTATTCTACAATTAAGCATTCAAATTCATTCTTTTTAAAGAGTAGTAGATTTCTAAGCTATTAAAATAGCAAACCCCGCGGCTTTGCTCGCATAATATTTGAAATATGCCAAGTGATATTTATATGTCTATTTTTTATTAAAATAAATCATACTTTTAGGAATAATCCAAAAATTACTATTTAAAACACAGATTGATTAAACTTCATTATTACACTGCATTAGGCAGAAATGAGACTTAAATTATTAAAAAGAAATAAAACTAAATAAATGATAATTCAGAAAATATTTTGAAACTTTTATGCTCAATTAATACGCTCATTTCAGTATTCATTTGAAGTTTTGAATTTTTTAGAAACCATCTTCTTACATCTTAAAATTAAACATCATATCAAATTCCAAGTTCTACCCCCTCTCTGAACATAAAGGGCTATGTTGAAATGTCACCATTGTTGCCAACATTAATTTTTAAATCGGTTTGTTATTTCCTAATATTCCACAGAAACGTAATTTAGAAAGCTTTTAAAGGCCTTTTTTAGAACGTTTGTTGTTCCTGTGCACGGGCGCGCCGACCCAGTGTGCAAAGTGTGCACCGCACACAGGCGCCAGAATACTAAAGGCGCCAAATATTTTAGGCGAAGCTGAAATATTTGAAATTTTTTTATTCAATTTAAATTTATTAAACTCGAAAGTGGTTTATTTCTGATACATTTATGAATTTATTTTTATTTTAAAAATATATAAAATTTGCAGATGTTTTTCAGCGGCGTAGCTTTAGGAGGGATGGAAGGGGGGGGGGGGAGTCTCAAGCCGAAAGGCGCCAAGGTGTCGAAAGATAAGTTGAATGTTAACGGCCGAAGGGCGCCACATAAGTTTTAACGGCGCCTTCAAGCGACTGAAATACATTAAAAAAAAAAAGAAGCTAGAAACTTTACAAATTCGGAAAGGAAACCGCGAATGCCGTGTTTGGCATCCCTGCTCTAGATCAGGCTTTTCCAACCTTTCCGAAAACAGGATGCGCATTGCAGCTGGTGGCAAATATGGATGGACTCCATTATTCAAATGATTGAAAATATGTAACACTTGTATCTTATTGTAGTATTGGTAGCGATAGACATACTGACGATCAGGGCTTAATTTCTAACAAAAAAGTACCGGAGCCCTAGTATTTTGCGGTACCGCTACTAACAACCGTACCGTTTCCCCCCCCCCCCCCCTGTCACTCCAATCTGCATATTTATATATCGTACATTATTTGCAAAATTTAAAGCATTTTTTTTATTTAGCAAAATAAAACTAGTATATTGTGGCCATCACAAAACTTTCTTCTATCTCATACATGTCAATGCTTCAAAATTCGCTATCACAGTGCCAAATTAAATGGCAATCTGTGCTCATCATGAGAATTCTAAAAAGATGAAATTCCGTGCATTAGTTCTCGAGGTGTCGCTGAAATCGTGTAAATCCAGCAAAATGCAGCAATGCAGCGCCACCTATTGGGTTATTTACACCCGAACCTAATTATCATCAACTTATGTCAACGTCTAACCGAATATGAAGTTTGAGGAAAATTCGTGCATTAGTTCTTGAGATAGAGCTATTGCGCAAATCATGAAAAATACAGCATAGCAGCGCCACCTGTTGAGCGATTTACACCAACACATAATCAGCAGCAATATTAATCAAGTTATACTTAAATCTGACGTTTGATGAAAATTCGTTCATTAGTTCTTAAGATAGAGCTATTGAAGAAATAGTGCAAAATGCAGCACAGCAGCGCCACCTATTGGGCGATTTACACCAACACGTAGTCAGCATCATTTCATATCAAAGAGTAACTGAATCTGAAGTTTGATGAAAATGTGTCCATTTGTTCTTGAGAAAGAGCCGAGGATAGAGCTATTGCAGAAATGGTGTAAATCCTGCAAAATGCAGCCTAGCAGCACCACCTGTTGGGCGATTTACACCAAAACGTAAACAGCATCCATTTATGTCAAGGACTAACGGAACCTGAAGTTTTATGAAAATCCGTGCATTAGTTCTTGAGATACAGCTATTGCGGAAATTGGAAAAATGCAGCATAGCAGCGCCACCTGTTGAGCGATTTACACCAAAAACTAATCAGCACGAATTTTCATCAGGGACAGAGTTGGGCAGTATCGAAAATACATGTATTTGAAATACTTTTGTATTTTAAACGGACTAAAGGAAAGTATTTTGGTAATGTATTTTGAAATGATTTTTCCAAGTATTTTGTATTTTAAAAATACTCAAAATACATTTCTGTCGATTTCAAGCTGCTTTTTTAAAACCGCAAAATCTAAGATTCACAAAAGCAAAATACATGCCTGACTGTTTTGTTTCGTCTTAGGATTATAATCAGTGTTGGGTACGCTCACAAAAAAAAACGAACTAATTCAAACTCAAATTCAATTTCTCAAAAATGAGTCAAGTTCACGTTCAAACTCAAAATTTTTCAAACGAACTCGTTCAACTCAAACTCATCTATGAAAGTGAGCAAAGTTCACAAAAAACTCGTTTTTTTTTTTTTTTCTTAATGTATATATATATATATATTAGAACTTTATCGTCCAAATTTACAAGAGTTTGTGAACTAATCTTTTGGTTATTTGATGTAAGGGTCTTCGTTGGCCCCGGCCCAATTTTCCTTCCCGACACTCGGTCCGAGATTGGTTTGGGTATAACTTTTTTCTAGAGATTCGGACCGATATGGATCGGGACTGGATTTATTTTCCTACCCAAGTCGGGGCTGGACTGCATTCTTCTTGAAGTCTGAACAGGCAGAAATTTTCAGTCCTGGTTCCAACCCAGCTCATATGAAAATCATTGACAGGCACGGCTCTGGCCGGTTCTGTAAAAATATCAATAAAATTTGGCCCGGCCCAACCTTTTTTTTTTTTTTTTTTTTTTTTTTTTTTTTTTACAAAAAATGCACATATTTTTAAATCGCCATCATTCCACAATTAAAATTTGTATATTTATTTTTATTATTATTTTACATGGGTAGAAACATTTCTAGGCAATAAAATTAAAGTACGGTAAAACCTTAGGAAAATAACCTGCCTATGACGGAATCCCGAGTTTAACAAGAAGAATAAAAAAATATGTTGATCTATGTAAATTGAGAATAACAGTACTTGTGAAAAGAAAATAATGCATTTACAACAGACGGTGAACCTGCTCATAAAGGAAACGGCCCGTAAAGGAATTTTTTTCTTTCCTATGCAATTCCGTCTTAGAGCATTTTATAGTATAGAATTTTTATTTTTTTTTTAAATCTCCAAGCCATAGAATGTGGATTAACGGATTCTAGGAAAAAAAGTGACCGGAAAAAACGTGACAAGAAGAAAAGTGACAGAAAAAACAAGAGCGGAAAAAGGTGACAAGGAAAAACGTGATCGGAAAAAACGTGACAAGGAAAAAAAGGGATTGGAAAAAACATGACACGGAATTGATAAATATTGAACTTATTGATAAATAATTACTAAAAACTAACAAGTAACAAATGTCTGATTTATATCATTCTCGTAGGCGAAAATTCGCTTTAAATGTTTGTGAATGCTCTGTAAAAAAGTGAGAATATTCGCGCACGAGACGTATTTATCACTACTTGAATTTTGACATTCACATTGTCATTGAACGCGAATATGAATATTCTTCGTCGATGTCTACAAACGCGAATATTGAAATGGGGTGTGAATATTCGCATGCGAGAATGCTCGTTTTAATCACTACTTGATTTTTTATATTCGCGAACACAATTTGCGGGATACTCGAGATTTTGGTTCCGCGGTTTCGGCCTCAATGTCATTTCGTCCAGGCCGTTTCGGTCCTTAGCCATTTTGGTCCCTTGTCACTTCGGTGTCCACCAAACGCTGTATGGTTCAACATCATTTAGGCCCTTTATAATTTTTTATCACACCCCTCCCCCAAATTTTATAAAAAGCAGAATATACGAGTCCGAGAAATTTAAATTTTTATAACTCGTAATAATGAAATCTCAGCGAGCTAAAATTTTGTGTGATTGAACAGTGTGACGTAATTTTAACATTGACTAATTATCATCAATTGAATAATAAACAAAAACTGTGTTTGCTTTTTTTCTTTCAATTACATTAATAATAAATGTGTGTGATTAAATTAGACACTTATAAGCATAAGTAAATATTTCCTCAAATCACCCCTCTATAAACCCTTTTCTAATTAATCATAATTAAGATATTATTTATTGAAGCACAAATATTTAATTTTTCTTATTATTTTTTAATACAATATTGCATCTCATAAATTTGTTTTAATAAGTTACTTTACCATTGTAAACATTGGGAAATCAACAGAGATTTGCTTACTAGTGCATGCTGAGATAAATATTTTGTTCTCAAAAACATTTTTAGTCCCCCCCCCCCCACACACACACCCTGCTCTTTCTTTTTATAATTGTTGCTTGCATTTTTTTTTTTTTTTTAAAGTCTTCCCACCGCTTGAAGCAGGTTTTTGTGAGCAAATTTTATTGAAATTAGGCCGATAGAAAATTTCCTGTTCATCTCTTAAATTTTATAATTGAAAAATCTGAAAATTAAAACTTTTAAAAAAATTCTAATTCATAAAGTGACGTATATCTTAATTTGTTACAGAATATATTAACATATTCTGTATTAACAATCAAAGAGAAAAGCTCACCACTATTTCCTACAAGAACCAAAAAATATACTACATATAAAACGAATCTGTAAGACATTTAGATCTATCTGTTGGAAGGATATAGCCAAAGATTCTTTTATACAGCTATATTAATTTAATAGCAATATCAGCATTAAGATTTTTTTTTCTTATTACTGCTACATTTTTTTCCCTCCGTAATTTTTAACAAGTCTATTCTCACAACAAAACTTGCTACTTTGTGATACATTTATGCAATAATTTTCATTCTTAAATGGGTAGATTTTACCGTTATTTTATTCAAATAAAAAGAAATTGAATAATCTCCCTCTTTTTTTTCCTGTAAAAGAAAAATATATTTAAGAAAATGGTGTCAAAATGGACGTTTTGAACGAATTTTAGTGAATCAAAACAACCATAGAAAGTTCGTCATCATGGTGCATTTAAAAATAAATCATGACGCAATAAATTTAATAGAAATGAAAAATAGTAAATTAAATATAGCTTTTCATTTTAATTTATTTTTTAACGTTGCATATGTACTATTATCTTCCTTTTTTTATGATTTCAACTTACGAGCAATAGAAAAATTGATATGATGTCAAATTAAAAACTCAAATGGTACGGTTCATTAAAAAAAATGTTTGTGTTATTACACATAATTTATCTTGATACGAAAGTTTACATAAGAATTTTATGAAAATTTAACAATATTACTTTAAAAAATATATTGCTGTGTCTTTATAGATATGCATTGCCCGTAACCAAAATTTGGAGTGTGATCGAATTAAACCCTAGAATAATTATTTGAATAGATTTGTTATTAAAGAGGGGCTCGGCTCCCTACGAGATACTCTCGCCAATACACGCCCAGTCTCATCATGCTCGAAACCCAAGCTTATTTGCTATGTTTTAAAAATATTACATGATTACAAAAGATTCAATGGTAGTATCATCGCGGCTAATCGAGATCTTCTGTAACTGGGTTGCCATGCATTTCAACCATTGATTTGGAAATTCATCGGTTCCCAAGGCCGCATCCACCGCTATAACGATAGCTGACGGCCACTTTCGTAATTAAGTAAGATCAAATACCATATTTAAACATTACTATACAAGAATAATAACAAAGGCAAATTATTTCAGTGAATTATTTCAAAATTTTATAAGAAATAAGAAATTTATAAATAAATATGCGGAGCTTTTATAAAATTTACTAAGAAAATATTTCGGTTAAAAAAAAAATACAGCTAAAGTAATGCCGTTTAAGTTTTTTTTATGTTTAAAAGAGTCCCGTCTAAAATCAATATGATTATAAAACATTTCTAAAAGGTATGTATAGAATAATCACGAGGCATCTTTTAACCGTTCACAAACTGTACTATCGTGCGTGAGTAAATCTGAAGTCATGATAGTCATAACTATCTATACCCCACCCCTTCCCTCTCAAACACATATTTAGATAAGAAAAATTAGATTTTTTAGAAAATTAAGTAAAAGTAACAATAAAGCTATTTTCCCTCTTGTAAAATAAAATCTAAAACTGGTATTAATGAAAACAAATATACCTTTGAATATTATCTGCTCTTTCATACACAATATGGGTCAGTGGTAGAAGAAAAAGTAAACAACCCCTACCAACTCAGCAACTAATTGTAATAGAAGAAACTTACTGGTACCAAACAACTGCAAATAAAGTCTACTTTTAAGGCTGTTCTCAACTGCTCTGCTCAACAAGCGCAAAACGTTTTGACATATTTACAAATTCATTTTTTAACGGAAATATATAAATTTGGAAAGCCTGGCCATGGAAGCGATTCGGAATTAAACTGTGTTTTCTATTTTTTGATCAATCGATTACCTATTGAGTTATAAGCTATTTTGATCGCGTGACAAACACGTTTTTAGCCCGCTCTTGAGTGCTCTTTCTTCCTTCGCGCAGAAATTCGGTTCAAAACGCCCACTTTGACATTATTTTTTGAAAGATCTATTGCGTTTGCAAAAAAATGGAAAAAATAGCTCAATTGCATAGTTTCTGAACAACAACACCTGCTAGTTTCATGCATTTTTGAGCAAAAATAAATTAAAACTTATGTCAGAAAGTTGCCCTTTTGGATTTGAGAACACCCTTAAATGATATATATAAAATTTGCTTAGGAGGCCATCTACAAATCAAAACCAGACCAGACTTTATTGTTCTTTTCAACAGCAATACCCAATTTTGACACTATATTTTAAATTTTCGGTTCAAACTATGCATAGAAATGAAAATTTAAGTCATTTGGACGATAAGATTTTGATTTATAAACATTCAAAAATTTAGAGCTGTTAAATTACATTTTCATATTTTTATTAATATCTCCTGAAATTATAATCCTAATGTGATAATTTTGTGTGTGGTTATAATACTAAAAAACCCAAACATAAATACATTGAATTTGTAATTTTAAAAATTTCATAATATAAATTATGAATTATGAAATTAATATTAAAAAAGAATATTATATGTAACCTACTATTTTTTTTTTCTTTTGAGAGAGATTTATATTTATTATGACCTGCTTTATGCGAATTCTGTATTTAAAACTTCTCTCCCAAGTAGTTTTCGAATTATGATTAAAAACTGTCAAAATGGTTTAAGGGGTCATCTAGAAAAGCACAATTTGAAAAAATATATTTTACTCATTTTATTGAAATTTTAGGCTGGCAATAATCAAACGATATTAAGCGAGTGAAACATTGGCAAGAAAAAAAAGGGTACATGAATGGTGTATTCAAAAAATATCCCCCGCCCCCCTTCAACAACTCAAAATTTTCGGACGCATTTTCAGACTCATTTTTCATAGGCGTAACCAGGGGGGGTGCCCTGGGTGCCCGGGCACCCCCCCGTTTCCGCAGACTCGAGCACAATTATTTTAAAAAAATCGAAATCTACAAAAGAAAAAAGAAGTGAAAGTAGAGTTCAATTAGTTCAGAAAACTAAATGGCTAAGTTTTGAAATGTGATAAAAAAAGAAACCCACATTCTTTTTTTTTTCTTTCTTTCTTTTTTTAAAGAAAATTATGTTGTTTATCTTTTTTAAAACTAGAATATTTGCAAGAATCTGTATTAGTCATAGTAATTCAAAAAGGTGGCTTTATAATCCCACTTTGACGTCCTTTGTCTGTGGGAGATGTTTTTAACGCCATTCTTTCTATTGCATGTTTCTGCAATTTCACGAGAAATTAACGCAAGTTCTTGACGAGGATAGAAACTATTTGTCTCTTTGCTTTGGTAGTTTAAAGTCAAGAAAGAAGCAAAAAAAAAAAAAATTGAAAAGGGATGCAAATGTGAAACGATAATTCCAAATTTCGATTAGCCGAGGTAAAGCGGGGGGGGGGGGACACATACCCCCCATAATACATACCCACATAAAAGTCCTTCCGGCCAGAACCAGGGGCTGGAAGGCCTTTCATATTCCTTATTTTTAAAAAGCCAACTTATATTATTCAAACACACGAAGCTCAATTTAGTGAAAACCGATTATAGGAGATTAAATACTATTTTTTATCAATACTAAATATTATTATGAAAGGGAATTTCGCGAAATTAGCCAGCTTTATCCAAGTTGCTTTTAAATAAAGTAACTTATATTTGGTTGCCAAATTCGGCGATATCTTGAAGTGCCTGCCATTTTAAGACAACATGGTGGATGAGGCTAACCAGTGAACTTGGTCGAGACCTCTGTAATTCATGTGCGCATGCTCACTCTCTTCGGAATCGGTTGATATATGTACGAGTGCTGTCGCAGGCAAAAAATCAGATTTTTCAAGATGTCACCCACATTAGAAATTCAAACTGATATATCTGAGCCATTTTTTAAGATAAAGACAAAACAAAAAATCCTTCGGAATTCTTATATCAATTTCAAATACTTAAGAAAGAAACCTTTTTCAATTTCAAATTTTTTTGCACCTCACTTTAAATATATATATTTTTTAATTTAATGACCGACATTTTGAAATACGAGGGCTGATGAAGCTGGGGAGCGAACTTAGTCGAGACATTGCTATATACTATCCACATGCCTTCTTACATCGAAATAGGTTAATAAATACGCGTGTTATCGCGTGACAAATATCAGATCGTTTCAAAATGTGAGCCATGCTAGAAATTCAAAGTGCTATATTTCAACCATTTTTTTAAGATATAGACGAAACGAAAACTGCTCCGGAATCTTTGTATCAAAATCAAACACATAAAAAAAATCTTTTTAATTTTCGAATTTTTTCATGCATCATTTTAAATTTGAAATTTTTTTAAGTGGCAGTCCTTTTGAAACAAGATGGCGAATGAAGTTGGCCAACGAACTCGGTCGAGACAATGGTATGTATTATGTACACACCAAGTTACATCCAAATTGGGTCATAAATACGCTTGTTATCGACTGATAAAACCAGGTCATTTCAAAATGTCAGCCACAATAGAAATTCAAAATGCTATAACTCAGCCATTTTTTAGATACAGACGAAACAAAAACTGTTCCGGAATTTTTGTATTAAGGTCAAACACATACGAAAAAAATCTTTTTAATTTTCGAATTTTTTGGTACCTCATTTTAAATTAATTTTTTTTTAAATGGCCGCCATTTTGAAACAAGATGGCGGATGAAGCTGGCGAACGAACTCTGTTGAGACATTGGTATATGCTATGTATACACCGAGGTACATCCAAATCGGTTCATAAATACGCCTGTTATCGCGTGACAAAAATCGGGTCGTTTCAAAATGTCAGCCACGCTAGGATTCAAAGTACTATAACTCAGCCATTTTTTAAGATGTAGACGAAACAAAAACTGCTCCGGAATCTTTGTATCTAGGTCAAACACATAAGATTTTTTTTTTTTCAATTTTCAATTTTTTGGTATCACATTTCAAATTTTAATTGTTTTAAAAAAATTTAAATGGCCGCCATTTTGAAACAAGATGGCGGATGAAGCTGGCCAACGAACTCGGTCGAGACATTAGTATGTACTATGTATACACCTAGTTACATCCAAATCGGTTCATAAATACAAGAGGTACAATGTGACAAAGATCAGATATATATATATCAATATTTGAACGGAGGGTTGTTTCGGGATCTGTGGGTCATGATCGATGAAAATATACCAAAATGTTTTGAACTCGCTCTCCTCCAAAAGGCTACAATAGGTAGCTTTTTGTAATGAAAGCTATAGCACAGAAAATATAATAATACAGAAAATATAAAAATAATAGCACAGAAAATTCAAATTAATCTGCAGGTTGGTTGTTTGGTTGAATTTAGTGTTTCGTGGCCATTTTTGACATTCTTGAAAGGAATATGGTTGCAGTCTTTCAAGTCAATATAGTAATTTTTTTCCTCTGAAAATTTGTATACGATTTTTAGAGTTTTTTCTCGTTTTTCGCGTTCTTTTGAAAGTAGGAAAAGGAACCCCGTTTCAACCTTTTTCGCCCAGTGCAGTAAATTTTGACAAATTCATGATTTTATTCTGTGATCATTTCATGATATTTACAATTTTCCCCCAAAATTGTGTGAGGAAATTCACGTCTTTCTACGCGATTTTTTGTCGAAATCCGCAATTTTCACCACTTACCTTTGACAAAATTCCTGTTTTTTACCGCTATCCTTTGACGAAATTCACATTTTTTTACCGCAATATTTTGACGAAATTGGCATTTCTTTAGCACGCGATCCTTCGATTAAATTCGCGTTTTCTTTCCATGATCTTTCGATGAAATTCGCTTTTTCTTTCCGTAATCTTTTGACGAAATTCGCGCTATCTTTATGCGATCCGGTGACGAAATTCTCGTTTTTACCGCGATCCTTTGACGAAATTTATTTTCTGTTGCGACCGATTGACGAAACTGATATTTTTACAGGGAGATCATTTGTCGAATTCGGGATAGTATTGAGCGACCGTTCAGAAAAATTCTCGATATCTTTCTGTACCAATTAACAAAATTTTCTACGCTTTTTGGTAACATTTTGACGAAATTTGGAAAAAATTTTCGTCATTCCTTTATCGAAATTCGTAATTTTTTTGAGCAATCTTTAAACGAAATTGGCGATTACTTTCTGCACTCTTTTATCGAAATTCCTGATATTTTTCCACGATCTTTTGAAGAAATTCTCAATTTTTTCCGGGACTGATTCACGAATTGATTTTGAGAAATTCCATAAAAGAAATAAAAATCGCGGACCCATTTTCTTTAAAAATGCTTACTGAAGAATCACAGGTCTATGAAAGAATTTTGAAGGGGGAAATGCTGCACAGCATTTTTTATTATGAGGCTTTCCTTTTCTGTGCACAAATCGCGCGATCCCGCGCGTTATTTCAAACCCTGTCCCTGAAAGAAAACTTCATCACTAGAAAAGTGGTTTTTTTTTTTAAACGAACATAGAATTAAACAAATCTAGGATTTGGGGGGGGGGGGCTGCAACGTACTCCCGAGCAAGCCGAACCATCCGTACCATCTTCTTCTGTCTCGAAACAAGCGAATCTTGAATTATTGCGTTTTTTATTTCGAGCAAAATTAAATTTTCAGCTTTCTTATAAGAGCTGATTTGACATTATTCCAATTCGAATTTAATCACGGCAATTGCAAAAATTACCAGAGAGTTTTTTTCTGTTTCAAAAAATGTCAAAAAATCTCCTCAAAGCACGGAAACCCCCGCTAGAAAGTGCATTAAAAACTCGGAAAAGATTATAAAACCATAGGGAACGAAATTAACTAATTGGGTAAAATTTAAACCAGATTCGTTTTAGGAATGTCAAAAAAAAAAAAAAAAAAAATCACCGCGAAATGCGAAAAAAAAAACCCTCTATAGATAACATTAAAAAATTGTTAAAAATTGGCGAAAAAATTCGCATAAAAAATTAATTGAAAAATTCCAGAAATTGTCTTCCATATGCATGAGTTCAGGCATACAGGTCCTGTCAAATCTTACGGGTGCAGGCTGCATTGTTTTTTCAGATCTCAGCGCGCGCGCGCGTACACACACACAGAGACATACAAGCGCCTATCTTTATTATTACAGTCGCATCATGATAGTATAATTTTTATCACCTTGATAAAATTTAGTGTATATTATCATGACCTGCTTTACCTAATGTATTCGATACACTCTGGGGTAAAAGACCTGAATTACAGTATGGAGTAAAAAACCTGAATTACAGTAATTTCCGGTCTATAATCTGCGGATCAAACAATTAGGTTCAGACCCAGAAATCTTGTTTCATAAAACGCAACTTATTGAATCGCGATAAATATTTAACTTAAATAATGAAATAAAATTTCTGGGTCGAAACATGATTGTTTGAGCAGCGGATTATAGGCAGGAAATTACGCTATTAATGAATATTATAATTATTTATAATATTAAAATAATTATTTATATAGACTTTCCTCCAAAATTTCTTGGGTCCCTCCGGTGATCCCTAAGATGTCATGGAGTCACATTCTGAAAAAATTTCGTGCGCATGTACTGATGTACCGCATGTATTATCTGGGATTTATCATCCGGCAAAATTTCATCTACAAGACTTTGACTGAGATAATTTTAGATCTCATGCAGTGTTCCCCTGTGCCTATAGAAGTTCCCAGCATGATTAAAGGCCTTTTTTAATCTTTATAAGAAGTTAAAGTGCCAAAAGGTTTTACAGTTGTTACCACACTTAGTCACTGTCTTATATCATTGCTGCAAGGACATTTACATATCTTTTTTTTTTTTTTTTTTTTTACCATTAGATTTAGTTTTAGTGTTTTGAACCCCTTCTCAACCGTCCTCACACAATCAAAAATCACGTTTGAGCCCTTTTTAAAAGAAATACCACACAATTATACCTTCTAAGATGGAAAACTGTCTAAAACGGAAATTCAATCGGTTTTATGGGATTCGTTTTAGCAGATTTTACTATATAAGATATAGTTTGTATCCAACATGTTCAAGTTAAAAAGTCTGGGCACCCCCCGTTCAAAAGGCTGGTTACGCCTATGTTTTTAAAGGTGAAAACATGAAACTTGCTGACACGATTTTGGAAGAGATGTATAAGTGGCCGCGTGCTTTCATTTTTTGCTCAATTCATTAGAACTTGATTTATAGACATGCATTTTCTCAGTACGATCATTATTTTCCTTCCCGGATCTCCCGCTTCGGAAAATTCGGTTCAAAACGCCAACTTAGACAGAATTTTTTTTACTATATTTTCTGCATTTATCAAAAAATCGAGAAGCACGGCACATTATGTAGTTTCTAAATAACAGAAGTTCCCAGTTTGATGCGTTTGAGAGTAAAGATAAATTTAATAATGAATCAGAAAATAAGCAGTTTGGATTGGAATACACCCATAAAAGTAGACTTTATTTCCAATCGTTTGGTACCAGTAACTTTCTTCTACATTAATTTGTTGCAGAGTTAGTCGGGGAATTTTCTTTTTCTTTTTTTTTTTTTCCACAGCTGTACGATTCATAGAGAATGTTAGTTAGCCAAAGGAAAGTGCTGTAGTTAAATTATTATCTTTGAGATGAGACATGATACCTATACATTGCTTCCTAGAATTTAGCTTAGGAGTTGTACGACCAAGGACATTCTATTATTCTATGCAAAAGGAGAATTGATGTCTTATCTCAGAACGTACAATAGAGTTCCCTCTTTGCGCTTCAGGCATATATCCAGACCCTACCCTGTAGACCATAAGGAATCAATCTCATAGCAGGCATGTCTGTTGTTATGTTGTTTATCACTTATGTGACTTTGACTGTGCCCCCCTCCCCCGCCCTCCAAACAGTATTTTTACAAATCTGCTTTTTATTATACAGCTTTAAAAGTTATGTTTTTAACCCTCTTTTTTTCTAAACTACATTAATTTTTTAATGAATCCTTATTTGAATGTTGAAACGTCTAAGACTCTAAGTAATCATTAATGTTGCTATTATGTATTTTCTGTCTTGAGATCACATAGTAATTTTAAAATATACTGTAAAATTATCCCATAAATATGTATGCAGTACTATTCTTTAAAAGAATCTTAATTGTATGTTTAGAAAAACCTGAATTTTTTGTAGAAATTGAGTCAAGCCTAATTTAATTGATTTTCCACGGGTCTGGCCTGTTTTCACTGATTTTTGTACGAGCCGTGCCGGTCGTGAACTGTGAAATTATAAACGGGCCGGGTCGGGCTTTGGCTGAACTTTTAATGGCCCGGGCCTGGAAATTCCGTCCCGTGCAGACCTCGATGCCGTCATCTCTCGGTAACAGATAAAGACATTTATAGTCAATTACTTCATACAATTTCCATGCTGTAACGAAGAAGAAAATTATTTTAAAAAACTATAAATTCGGAACGTCCCAAAAATGGGACTCTACGCATAAATGGGTTAAAAGGTAGCTAAATTAAAATATAGTAAAACGTGTGAAAAAGAACCTGCCTCTTACGAAATCCTCTTTTAATGCGAAAAATATATTGATCCATGTAAAATGAATGTTCTAATACGTAATACAATAATATATAATACATCTACACCTGCTAAGAAGGGAACTTGTCTATAACGAATTTTTTTTCTTTCCTATGCAATTCCGTCTTAGAAGATTTTACTGTAAAGCATTTTTCAGATATTTAAGTCTTCAATACATGGAATATGGATCAACTATATTAATTTTAAATGAAACATTTACATGCAATAAATAGCGATTCATTAAAAAAAATAAATATCGCAATAACTTCTATAAATAAGAAATCTATAAACATGACAATAAAAAGCATAGATAAGTATTTTTGGTCAGAACTCCTCGTACGAGACAAATTTTAAACCAAATTGACGTACAAATCAATGTTTTGTAGAAATTCATTCGGGCCGGGTCGGTCTCGGGCCGAACTTTTAGCTGTTATGGCTGGCCGGCTCGGGCCAATAAGTTTTTCTCTACGAGCCGGGCCAATATTTTTTCTGTACTGACCGGGCAGGGCTCGGGCAGAGCTTTTAATGTTTATACCAGACTGGGCTGAATTTTTCGTCTATGGATCGAGCCGGGCCCGGGCCTTGAAATTTCGGCCCGCGCAGACCTCTACCATAGACTGCATAGCGCAGGCACCACCGCTCCAAAATACAATTTCTACTACATTTCTTTCTATATATCCTATTGTAAGCTGTATTGATTTTTTAATGGACCTCTATTTGTATGCAAATATCTGAATTATTATTGATACCGTTAATTCATTTACACGGATTGAAGACTTAAAAATCTTAAAAATTCTATATCGAAAAACCTTCTAAGACAAAATTGCACGGAGAGAAAAAAAAATCGTTATAGTTAAGTTCCTTTTTTACCAGGCCTGCCGTCTCTTGCAAATGTATTATTTATATTCAAACGGATTATTATATCCATTTTGAAGATCCAAATCCACCGATCAGGAAATTTTTCCGTTTGAAACAGGATCTCGTCATACAAAGATTCTTATAACAGGTTTTACAGCACTGTATCCCCACCTCTAGAAATGCATATGTACTACTATTCTTTAAAGATAATTTTAATTGTAGAATAATGGTAATTTAAAAAAAAAATTTCGGAAAAAAATGTTGACCGAAGGAAAATAGTTCCTTAAACAGATTTTTACACGAGTCAGACTGGGACAGGGCAATAATTTTCACACAAGCAGGGGCGATCAAATTTTTGTCGGTGTAGACATCTAGGAAGAGTAAAGCACAGGCCCAGAAATAAGTTCGGTTCGGCTTACAGAGAAACCAAGGCGCGGGGACAACCCAGAAAAACTGATGATCAGACTCGACCCGCCCCGAGTCCGTTTAGGCCTCTAAATGGCATTTGAATGGGAAAAACGTGTTCTTAATGGCTGGAAAAGTTAAAAAAATAAGTTATGAAAAAATTGAGTTTGAGTTGTAAATTTCGTTCAAACTCACGGATTTTTTGAGCTTTCGTTCAGTTCACGTTCGTTTATTAAAAAGTGAATCAAGTTCAACTCAAAGTTCACAGAAAGTGAACTAAGTTCGTGAACTTTCGTTCAATGAACGCGCTCATACCCAACACTGATTATAATGAATGCATCTGCTCTGCTGAAGTATTTTTGCTGAATCGCTGAATGATTACAAAACGTTCTAGTTTTTATAGTTCTAACGTTGCTATGAGAATGAAAAACTACTGTGTGATAAACAGGAAGAATCATTTAGAGTTTTGCTGTGTATTCTATTTTTTAATTACCATAGAAATATACTGCAGTTAGTTATTTAGGAGACTCATGAAAGAATGACTCAGCCCCCGCTGGTAATGTATCAAGTGAATTAATTATTTGGGATAATACAGTTGCGCTGTATTAGGCGGGAATTTTTTAAAAAATAATTTCTGTTGATAATGTTGTTAAAAAGTTAACGCATTATGCATGTGTAAAACAAGGTCTACTTTTATAAGTGGAACTTTTCAAGCCACAACTAACTTTAAAACTCATTTAAAGGTAAGATTTTTGGTTTTATAACGGTTATGCATTGATTGAAACATTATTTTTTATAGCTCCTTTGTATTCATTGTATTAATGTTCAGGTATAATTTACCCCACTCGTGATATTTATTAAATGGAGAATGAATTTTATTACATAAATATAGTTCTATTTATTGATATATCTAGACACACGGCAGTGTGTCAGCCAAGTTCGCCTGACATAGCCGTGTGTTATTTACACGAACCATTTCGAGCTGTTTTCATCAAATTTCAATGCTCTACAACTGAAAATCTATGAGACCTACGTACTTGTTATACGAAATGTGTAGTAAGGCCACCCTAATTACCTAAAATCCAAAATTTTATAAATAACGCATAATTAGTTTCCGAGATAATGACATTTGAAAATGTCTGATAATCGATAATTTTACCACTGACTGACTGACTGACTGACTCACTCATCAAAAAGATCTCGTATATCTACTGCAGCTACAGACTTCAAATTTGGTGCGAAGTTCGTTTACACTATAAAACTAAGGAAAAAAATAAAAAAATTGTGAAAATCGAAGAATTACCCACCTAGGGGTGCCCATTTTTACTTTACCATTGCGTTTATTAGGCGAAATTTTAATTTGCCGTAGGAGGGGACGCTGTTCTGTCGCCAAATACCGCCAAGTTTCTCGCCAACATGGCGATATATCGCCAAATTTGGCGACCAAAATCAGTCGCCAAAAGTGACGCCACCTTGGCGATATCTCTAATATTTCGCCAAATTCCCATAGACTTCCATTGTAAACCTATCTACTTACTGGGGGTTTATCTGGGTTTACTTGCTTACAGAAAATCAACAAATTGAGATATTCTGTCCGTCACAGAGCCCGTTCTCAGAAACTATATATGTTGGAGGCGTGAAATTTTGCATATTTACAGCTGAACACCTCACATCAAATGACAAATCATATAATTTTGAAAAAGTTGTAAATTTAACCCTTTGCGGTCTCACATGTGTATTTTAAACAATCCTCTCTAAGTGAGCCTCTAATTAGGTTGGAGGCGTGAAATTGTACATACTTATAGCTGAACACCTCACATCAAACGACAAATCATAAAATTTTGAAAAAGTCGTACATTTAACCCTTTGGGCTCCCCCATGTGTATTTTAAACAATTCTTTCAAAGTGAGCCTCTAATTAAGTTTTAGGCGTGAAATTTTGCATACTTATAGCTGAACACCTCACATCAAACGAGAAATCATAAAATTTTGAAAAAGTCGTACATTTAACCCTTTGGGCTTCCACGTGCGTATTTTAAGCAATTCTTTCTAACTGAGCCCCTTATTAAATTGCAGATTTGAAATTTTGCATACTTATAGCAGAACACCTGAGGTCAGGCGACAAATCATAAAATCTTGAAAAAGTCTTATGCTTAACCCTTTGAGCTACCACATATGTATTTTAAGCAATTCTTTCTAAGGGAGTCCCTAATTAAGTTGGAGACATGACTTTTTTCATACATATAGCTGAATACCTCAAATCACACGACAAATCATAAAATTTTCAAAAAGTCTTATATTATTTACTCCTCCGGGCTCTAACTTGTGTATTTTAAGCAACTTTTCTAACCTCCGCCCTTTTCACGCGGGGGAAGCACGTTTCTAACTTTTGCCGACACCCCTTTGACCATTCTTTCATATTATGCACCATAGTCTTACATATTTTAGTTCCACTTTTCATCTCCAGAGGCGCCTACTTATCTCGGGTGCTATGGGCTCAATCCCCTCGACTAAAATAGCTACGGATAGTATGTAAAACGGAGTTTCATTCGGATAGAGGTTTGTTTAGAATAGAGTGCGCCCCTGGTTGCGAAATGTGGAACTAACAGATTTTTCAAAAGGATAAAGTGTTTTGAAAGGAATATTAAACGAAACCCTCTGTGCGATCTGTGATCACACTTACCCACTTGTTATTTTCAAAATCATCAGAGAAAAGTTTATTTAGTTAATTGAATTTGAAAATCCAGGTAGGGGCAATGTCCTTCCTCTGCACTGCCTCTTTGCCCGCACCCATGGATGAATGATACATAGTGTGGCATAAGCACATAACTTTATTTTTCTCTTTCAGTACAAAAAAGCAGGCCCCGCTATAGGATATTTAATTGGAAAATTGAATAGGCAAATTTAACATAGGAATTTAATAGGAATTTAATAGGAATTGTTGTTTCAGAAACAATAAAAATTTCGAATCAATACATTTCGTTTTAAAACATGCATTCAGTGTAGCAGTATTAAAATATAGATTTCTGCCTCAAATTGACAGCCAAATAGTTTGTTGTAGGAAATTTAAATTAAAATTGAATGTTGCTTGGCGAATAAAATAGTCTCATGTAAACACATTAAAAAGCATTAAGTAAAGTGTCTAAATATATTGTAACTGTACAAAAAGTAATGATATCTAACAAAAACATAGCTGTGGAAAAAGGGAGCCAAGTTCTGTAAAGACAATGGCAAGAAAAGAAGTGATATCTAAGTGGGTGCCAAGTTCAAATAAAATTCACTCAAACTTACCTACTGAAGTATTATAGCATTTTTTAAATTGTTTAGAAATAAAAATTATTGATAGCATATTAATAATAAATGTAGAACTTGGCAAGTTTTTGATAAATGTTATGCCTATCAATTTCATGTCTTAATAAAATGATGATGTTAATATTAACAACAATGTCATTATAAAAAAATTAATATAGTTATTATTATAAACAAATGACTCACGTTAAAGGTTTGATAAACCAATAAATACACAAATACATTCCCGCTCGTCTTTGGTTATCACTCTAGCACCCACCCTACGGAAACCTCAATGCAAACAGACTAAAAGCCCTGAGAAAGAGACAGATGCCTTTACGCTTGTTCTTGGTCATCCCTCTAGAAACTGCACCCCTTTAACCCTTCAGGGGCAAAGAGCTTTTATTCGTGACATGCTGAAATGATTCAATCACACCAGAATTTAAAAACAAATTTACTTCAAAATGGGTAAAAGCTTCTTTTCACGTATTTAATAAAATTATACTTTTTTGTCCAGAATTCTAGTGTCAATGTGGCATTTTGCAGTTAAATTTAGGTGGGATATATTTTATCCCACCATCCTTCAAGGGGAAGGAGCTCACTCAAATGAAGCCTTCGAAATATGAAATAACAAGTTTAGATATAATAATGTCATTAATAAAAATAAATGACTTGTAGGTAAAAACTTGCCAAGTTCTAGATTTATTATTAATATGCTGTCAATAATTTTTATTTCTAAACAATTTAAAAAATGCTATAATACTTCAGTAGGTAAGTTTGAGTGAATTTTATTTGAACTTGGCACCCACTTAGATATCACTTCTTTTCTTGCCATTGTCTTTACAGAACTTGGCTCCCTTTTTCCACAGCTATGTTTTTGTTAGATTTATTATTACAAATACAGTATGTATATGTTTAAATACAGTTTTACAATATAAATGAATGCGATATTCAATACGTTATGAAAATTTAAAGTCATTTTAATAAAATCACTTATTCAAGATTGATGAAACTTTAAGACAGACCACGACGAAGAGCGATGCATTGATTACAGGCACTTTTAATTTATTAAACTCTAAAAGATCATTACTAAAGCTCACTACTAAAAGAAAAAAAAATAAGAAAAAACATTATTTGGTGTCATTTCCGCATATTATGATATTCCTAGGTCTTAAACAAAAACATTTAGCATGTTGTTTATTTTATATTTCTCTTTAAATTATTTCTTATTTTTTATTCATGTGAAGCACTCATATTTGAATTGCAGCGATCGAGGCATTAATGAATTATCTATCTATCTATCTATCTATCTATATATATATATATATATATATACAGACTTCCAACAAAGGGGGTTATGCAATTCGTGTATATCCATGCATAACTCTTGAACTGATGCTACGATTTTCAATCTCGCTCACTCTTCTTCTACTTTTTTTTTTTTTTTTTTTTTAAGAAAGGGTTTAGTTTGAAGGTACCAACGTTTCGATTTCAATAGGACAATACTATAAACCTTTTTTTGGTTTTATAAGCATTAACTTTCGTAAAAATGAAGCTATCATCACGAAATTTTAATATATCATCCATCGTGTACTGCACGTCAAAATGAGCGATATTAAATAGCTAAGGGAATTAAGTACAATGAACGTGAATTACTGTTCTGCACCAAGTAAGTAACCAGATTTTACCCGAACGCACATCAACCAGAGATGCCGTTTGGGTCAGGTGGAAGCTCATTCTTTCATTGTGGGTCGGGTTCGAGTTGGTTTGACCCTAATTCGAGTTCTGGTCTGTTCTAGTTGACACTTGCGGGATGGGTTTCAAACAATGCTGAAATCGTAAGAAAAAAGTCACGGTTTCCTGCGGATTCAGTTCCAGCTGAAAAAATTGCACTTTTAAAATCCTTAATAAGAGTTGTCGGGAGGGGGGGAGGGGGATCTATGTTCTTAATATCCTCATCTGAGCCGCCTCTCTTAGGCTGTGAAAACAGAGGTAGGCGCTGTAACTTTATTGAGTAAACAGAGAGTGTACAGAGCTTCTCAAAAATAATCCAGGTGGTATACGGCGTATATCTCCGTATATCCTCCACTACATCGCTGGTTTGTTAACCTATTTTAAAAATAAACTTCCCTATATTGTTTAAAATGAAAAAAACTATTATTTTGTCTAACTGTTACTACGCAAACATACACGGCCCGAAATAACAGGTCTCGGCCCGAGCCCAACCCGTATTAAAATCTTTTTAGCCCGTCCCGTCCTGTACAAAAAAAAAATAAATAAAATAAATATTGGCACAGCCTGGTATAAAAGCTAAAAGTTCGGCCCGATCCCAGCTCGGTCAAAACCTTGATTAACCCGGTCCAACTGAATTTCAACAAAATATTGATTTTTACGCCAATATGGTTACAAATCGTCTCGTATGAGGAATTCTGACAAAAAAAACTTATTTTAGCTTTTTTTCATGTTTATACTTTTCATTTTTAAGAAAACATGCTGGACTACGATATTTATCTTTTAAATGTATCTGTATTTGTATGGAAAAATCTTAGTTATCATTTAAAATCTAATCCACATTCTAATCCACATTCCATGGTGTGGAGACTTAAATATATGAAAAATGCTATAGCATAAAATCTTCCAAGACGGAATCGACAGGAAAGGAGAATATCCGTTATAGACAGGTTTCGTTCTTAGCAGGTACATAGTTTGTTGTAAATGTATTCTTTTCGCGCGTGTTATTATATTCATTTTGCATGGATCAACACATTTTTTAGTTTTACACATGATTCGTCTTAGGCAGGTTCTTTTTCACAGTTTCTTTTTCTGTGCTTTAACTTCATTGCCGAGAGATACTATATGTACTATTCTTTAAAAATAATAAATTTAGCAATTTAATTGTAGAATAATGGCGATTTTTAAAAATATACATTTTGTGCAAAAACTGTTGGGCCGTGCCAGATTTTACTGATTTTTGCATAGGCCAGACCGGGCAGGGACGGGCCAAACATTTTCATACGTGTTGGGTCGGGACCGAGCTTGAAAATTTTGGACAGTGCAGACCTCTATGAAGAATGAAGTTCAGAATCTTGATTATCCCCACCAGTTCTTTTTTATTGTAAATTTTGCCATATTTTATCAGGACGTTTTCTTGATCCAATTAGGCCAAATTTTCTGTTATGAAAAACCGATGATAAAAGATTAAAAATTCTGTATAAGATGCTCATCCCCAAGGGACTAAGCCTCGATTCAGCCCGTAAAAAAAGAAGTCAGGCCCGGACCGGAAAGAATGATGTCGAGGTCCTGACCGACCCAAGCCTTCAGAAAAACATAAAACCCGCGCCTGACCCGGAAAGAGTGAAATCCAGGTCCGGCTCGATCAGAGTGTTCTGAATGAAAATTGGCCTGCCAGGCAAGGCCGGTGCAGACCTGTAACCTTATGCCCAAACTTTTAAAATTTTAAATGTATTTTGTATTTTCAATGTATTTTGAAAATACATGTATTTCGTATTTGGATATTTTAAAATTCGAAAAGTATTTTGTATTTTGTATTTTAGGTTCTAAAACTAATGTATTTTGTATTTTGTATCGAAAATGAACTTTCGATGTATTTTGCCCAACTTTGATCAGGGACTACCTGAATATAAATTTTTATTAAATTCCGTGCTTTAATTCTTGAGCTAGAGCGCCCACAAAATTTGTGCCACACACAGACAGACATTTTGTAAAAACATGTTTTTTGGGTTCTCTGACCCCTAAAACGTGTAAATCCGTCGAAAACCGGAATTCCAAAATTTTCATGAATCCAATACTTTCCTCTTGTAAAGATAGAAGAAATTAAAAATTAAATAATATCTATCAGCATATACTTAGCTGTCAACTATTCCACTTTCTAGTTATCAGTCCTTTTAAATAGTAATCTTTGCCTAATTTTAATGTTAATTAATTGCAGAATTCTTCGATTAAATATGGTAAGGATTATGATTCGGAAATAGTGTTAACACAAAAAAGGATAGTTTGCAGATACGCATTTTTAAGAAAAAAAATAAAATGAAATTTGCCGAAATTAATATTTATTTGCTGAAAAATGGACTAATGTTTTTCAATTTCCTATAAAAGGTGCATATCTTAAACTATAATCGATTCCTTCTGATTAGCAGTAGCAATCTTTTGTGGTGAGTCCCTGAAAATCAGATTAGATTAAAAATTTGACACAGTTATCGGAAAGATTCGGTGCTTTTATACAAAAAAGGGGAAACACTGCTTGATTGCTTTCTATCAGAATAACTATACATGGCAATTATATCTACTTACATATGAAATTGACTTCGTAAATCTGCAGAGCAGAACCTTAGCATGGGCAATGTTCATGATACAAAATAAATAGAAAAACCACTAACGTGTCTTTTATACTCGTACGCAATAGAAGACAAAAAACCTCAAACTGATGCTCGTTGGCTAAAAACACAAAATATTCTTTTCAGGTTAGATATGATATCTAAATATTAGAAAAAAAAAGCCAATAAAAAATTACCCTACTGTCACAAAAGAAAATCGAACTGAAAGCAAATTCATCGTTCAGTCTCTTGAGTGGCGCCGTATCAACACGTCGCCGACATAAATATGAATGTAATTAATTTGAAATAGAAAAACATGATTTCTGTTTTCCCTTCATTTTGATCAAAATAGCATTAAAATGATTTGAAATAGAATATGACACGTAATTTTGAAGGAGGAAAGGTTTTTTCCCCCCTATACATGAATAAATGCAATTTTGAATGTAATTGTATTGCACAATGATAAAGCAACATAAGCCCCAGGTTATGCACGGTTCCCATGTAAATTACCGAAAAAAGCACAAATTAATCGGCTACATATAACTGAAACAATAAATAAGTAAAACAGGATATAATTTAAAATGCAATGCTTAAAAAAGCCATTCGATTCCAAACCAATTTAATAGTCACGCCTATCATTTTATGCTTTTACGCATAAAAACGAGCCCATGAATATGTAAGAAAATTTCATGTTGTTCAGGAGGTAAAAATATTTTTTAGAACAACTTCAAACTGAATTACGTTTCATGGAAATTTCAATTGTATTTATTAGATTTGCTTTGAACAAAGAATAATCGGTCAAGTGCGACTTTCACTCGCGTACAAAAAGTTCCGTACAATAAATTTAAGCGTTGACTTTGTAAAAAACTTGCCATTGTTCTATTAAATATTTATCAATAATTGAATTCAATTGGAATGAAAAAGGGTGACTATTTATCGTTATAATTCGCCTTACCTAAAACAAAGACCTTGTACAAAGTTTAAAGTTGACATTGTGACAAATGCGCCTTGAAAGGATGTTGCAAAGTTGCATCGCCGCCTTGATCTGTGATGCCTTTATCTAGAAAGGTTATTAATTAATATCTGCTAATTATCCAATATCCTTTTTGAAAATTATTATCAGCAATCCTTGGATGATTTCGTGACGATGAGTACCTCGAACTCCCCCTAATTTCCTCACTGAGCGCCCGCAAAGTAAAGTTTATGTATAACGGAAAAGTGCGATTTTCTGAAAAACTATATGACCTAGGACAGGGTTGGCGAACCTATGGCACGCGTGCTAGAGTTGGCACGTAAGACAATTTCTCTGGCACGCGAAAAAATAAATTTTATAATTATTATACAGATGAAATTTAATTTCTATCATAATGAATAAAATTTTGTTTCATACGGACAGACTATCACAAATAAGGCAATTATTTTTGCATGAAAAGAATTTTCTTTTCTTGCGATGTTATGCAGCGTTTGCGACATGTATTTTGCCCTTCTGTGTGATTTTTATAATGCTGTATTTTTCAAATTAATTTTTTTAGACAGTCCCTTCAGTAAGATGGCAAATGGATCCAATTTATAAAACTATCAAAATATGAATCAGGTATAAAGCATTCTCCATCGAATATGCAACAGTAAAAATCTCATCAATAATTTATTGATACAATGCTTAATGCAACTTGGATAATCATAACTAGATGCATAAATAATAAGGTCAAAAATTTCTAAAATAAAATTTCGTATTTTTATTTCCTTATCATAGTGAAAATTATTACATAAATGAATCATATTTACGAATTAAAATTTTAATTTAATGGTTTATTCAAATATGCAGAGAAATAGCATCTGATTTTTAGGTAGATTTCGTATGAAATACTACCTATTGGGATCGTTCCTATGTTGGAATTTCTGAAAAATTTTTGCAGATCTACACCGATCATGACTCCTAGAACCCAAAACCACCCTCAGTAAAAAACTTTATATATGTATATATATATATATGTATGTATGTATCTATCTATATATATCACTTTCTTCTGGACACGATAACTTTCGTAATTCTGCACCAATCTCTTCCAAACTGATACATAAAATCAAAGGGCATAAAATCTCGGTCAAGTTCGTTAATGGGTGCTGGGCAACATATAACTATGATATGTTCCCACACCATGTTGGTTAAATCAAAGTAAAATTGCGTAATCTGTTATTTCTGTTTGTATAAATATTTTTTATAAAATATAATTATGAGGGTAAAATTATAATGTTTATATATTTAAGTAAAATAGGAGTGTAAGTTCATACAAAAATTATTAAGTTGATTTTAAATATTAAATATATATTTTTAAAAAATTGTTGTATTGTAAAATGAATGTATAATGTTGAATAGAGTTCGGATCTCAGACAACAACAATAGCCAGACGCCATGGTGTCGTTTTATGACAAGCCAATGGAAAGTGGTGTATAATTAGAAATCGTAAAATAATAAAAACGTGGGAATAAATTTATGGCCTCAATAAAAGTGTTGGGATAAATTTATGTCTTTTCAGACCACCCAAACTTTAAGGCAGATAATAATATTAAAGTATATGTAAGGGGCCATTTGCAGACTGTTAGCTAATAGGCCTATCGAAGAATAATGCAAAATCTTCTCACATCCAATAACAGTGGACTAGACAAAAATAGTTCCACCCACTGCAGGAGTTGGTGTGCAAGAAGAATAAGGTTTGAAAAAGAGAGTCTGAAAAAAGATGTAGAGGACGCAGGAGCTCTCCTGAAAGCCCGTGCAATGAATCCTGAAAGCCCTAGTAATGCCCAGGCGAGATGGACATATCGGAGGGAGCCTAAGCAAGCCTAATTGAGGATGTTTCCTGATATACATATCGGAGTGAGCCTGAGCAAGACTAATTGAGGATGTCTTCCTGATGTACATATCGGAGTGAGCCTAAGCAAGCCAAATTGAGGATGTCTTCCTGATGTTAAAATAAAGAGGATTATTCTTCAGAGGTCCGTAGCTATGCATCCTGCCATCCCGATGTTGCCGCTCTGATACGAAGCGAATTCCGGATGACATATGAATATGATCCTAAGCAACGCGACAACTCTGAATTTGATGAATAAAGGCCACCATCCCGTATATAAAAAAAAGGTACTACTTTTAACTTTTTCTTTTACCACTTAAGATTATATGAAAAATCATAAATATACTTTTCTGATATTTTATGGTAGAGAGTAATCTGAGATCCGACAAAGCCGATAATTAAATAAAATTAAGGTAATTTAAAAATGAAAGAGAATTATTCTTTTAGCAAAAAGAAAAACATACAATAATTAGAGTACATGAAAATATTGTCTTTTTTTTTTAAAGATTAAATATACATAAAAGAAATAGAAGCAAACAAAAGTATTGCTTTCTTTTTTCTTTTTGAATTAATATTATGTATTTCTGTATATAGTTGTGTTCAATGTAAATAAAATATTTAATCAAGTTTTAAAAAGTTTCTGTAATTATTTAATTGATAATGATTAAGGTATGTCAATTTATTTTTACAGCTTAAATTTTAGTTTAATTCATAAGTGGAAGAGTTCGTCTAAATAATTCACAACGCAAACTCTTAATTTTATTCGTAATTATTCAAATTTAATAATTACATTTTGACGCGAATTATAATTTAATTTTATGAATGCTTCGCGTTGCTCTTCTACTAGAATTATGTAATTACGATCACTTATGTTATTTGAATTTATCTAAGGTATATAAAATTATATACCAATTTACTATGAGGTTGCTTGGATGATTTGGACCAATTAACAATTTTGGATGTAAATTAAATAGAAAATAAACAGGTGTAATTATCTGTCCAGCAATGGGCAAAATCGGACCAAGGGGATGGAAATAGGGAGGGGTTTTGTAAAAACCGAAAACCCCCCATAACTTCTTAATTGTTGTACATATCAAATCAGTTTAAAATTTTTATTACTTCTAAAAATAGGGCCAAAATTTTATGTATCACAGATTTTTGATAAAGTTAAAAATGGGCTCAATGGGCGCAAAAAATAGGGGTTTTGGGAGAAAAAAATTCATAACTTCGTCAATTCTTAAGATATCAATTCCAATTAATTTTATTATAAATCTCCTTAATATTATGTACAACTTTTATATTCACAAGTTTTTGATAGGACCAATTCGTACCGCAAAAAAAAATTAAAAACGAAAACAAAAAGGATGTTTGAAGAAGTAAAAAATCCGTAACTCCGTCAATTCAAAAGATATAAAATCCCCATGAATTTATCATATATCTTCTTAATATTGTCTACAACATTTATATAGACAAGTTTTGGATAGGACCCATTCTTACAGCAAAAACAAATTAAAAATACATAGCGGTTGAAGAAAAAAATCATCTAAGTAAGGGTGTATTCAAATCCAAACTGCGTATTTTCTTACTCATTTTACAATTCATTTTTGCTCTCAAAGGCTTCCAATTGGTACGTTTTCTTACTCAGAAACTATATAATGAACGTAATGGTCGATTTTTTTTTATAGAGGCAGAATATATTTAAAAAAATGCTGTTAAAGTGGGCATTTTGAATCGAATTTCCCGAAGCGGATTGTGTTGGAAAAATCATTGCATTAAGGATGCACTCAAATCCAAACTGCTTATTTTCTGACTCATTTTTACTTTCTTCTATCTTTACAAGAAGAAAGTATTGGTTTCGTGAAAATTTTCGAATTCCAGTTTTCGACGGATTTACACGTTTTAGGGGTCAGAGATTCCGAAAAACATGTTTTTACAAAATGTCTGTCTGTGAGTCTGTCTGTCTGTCTGTCCGTCTGTCTGTCTGTATGTGACACAAATTTTGTGGGCGCTCTATCTCAAGAACTAATGCACAGAATTTAATAAAAAATGATATTCAGTTAGACCCTGATATGAATTGGTGCTGATTAGTTTTTGGTGTAAATCGCTCAACAGGTGGCGCTGCTATGCAGCATTTTTCACGATTTCTGCAATAGCTCAATCTCCAGAACTAATGCACGGATTTTCATCAAACATCAGATTCTGTTAGTCCTTGACCTGAATTGAAGTTTTTTGCATTTTGGTGCAAATCGCTCAACAGGTGGCACTGCTATGCTGTATTTTTTAGAATTTCCTCTATAGCTGTGTCTCAAGAACTAATGCACGAATTTTCGTCGACAGATTTACAAGTTTTAGATGTCAGAGATTCCGAAAAACGTATTTTTTCAAAATGTCTGTCTGATACTGGGGCCGTTCAAATATTACGTAAGCACCTAAGGGGGGGGGGAGGGGTTAGCGATTTGCTTATTTTTGCTGACAAGGGGGGAGGGGGGGTTTGAATGATGCTTACGTAAGACATTTTCAGAATCTCTAACTTGTAAAAAAAAAAAAAAAATTATAAAATTTCAAATTGAAAGAAAGAAACAGCAAAAGAATATAAACTTGAAGTTCTGATGTCAGCTATTTTGACCGCACAAGGAAAACATAAACAATCTCTTTTATCTAGAGGTGACTGTTCATGTTTGATGCATGAGGGCTTATTATCTCTGAGAACTTACTACTATTTCTAATTGTGAGAATAGAATAGAATAGAATTGAATGGACCGATGCGATATGATGTATTGTGACAATATGAGTTTTCCGGGAAAGCTTCCAAAACGTAAGTAAAATTCCATCTTTTTTGTTTCCACCCCTCCTTTGTCAAGTGGTTGAACCCCATAACCATAGTGACCGACTGCTCTACTGTCTGGTGTCTCGTGAGTTTTGAAAACCTCTCAGTAGAGATCTGCACGGGCCGGGCTTGGGCATATTTTCATTCACGGCACTCGGGGCGGGCCGGGCTTAGTTACTACTCTTTACGGGCCTTGCCGTGTTCGGGCCTTACTTTTTTCCTGGGGGATCGGGCCGGGCCCATTTTTTTCTGTACAGAGCCGGGACTGGTTTCATACCAAGTCTTCAAGGCCCAAAATTTTAAGTCCTAGTTTTGAAGCAGCCCGTATGAAAATCATTGTCTCGGCGTGGCCTGATCCGTTCAAAGGCCAGTAAAATTAGGTCAGGCTCAAAAAATTTTGAAAAAAATATACACATTTTTAAATCGCTATTATTCTACAATTAAACATTCAAATTTATTCTTTTTTAAAGAATAGTAGATTTCTACGCTTATTAAAATATAGCTAAATGAAAATATAAGAAAACATGTGAGAAGGAACCTGTCTATGACGAAATCCTGTTATAAACTGAAAAACGTGTTGATCCATAGAAAATTAATATACTAATACGTAAGAATAGGATATATAATACATTTACAACTTGCTAAGAAGGGCACTTGTCTATAACGGATTTTTTTTTCTTTTTTATGCAATTCCGTTTTAGAAAATTTTACTGCATAGCATTTTTCAGATTTTTAGCACTTCAATACATGGAATATGGATTAACGATATTAATGATAGCGGATTCATTTACATACAAGAAATAGAGATTGATTAAAAAAATAAATGTCGCAGCCTGCACCACTTCTATAAAAATGAAGATTATAAACATAAAAAAATAGTTAAGACATATTTTTGGCCAGAACTCCTCGTACGAGACAAATCTTTAACCAAATCGACATAAAAATCAATGTTTTGTAGAAATTCAATCGGGCAGGGCCGAGATTTTAACTTTTTTTTCGAGTCGGGCCGGGCTCGGGCCGAACTTTTAACTTTTTTATCGGGCCGGGCCCGGGCCTGGAAATTTCGGCCTGTGCAGACCTCTACCTCTCAGTACTGCAGTGTAGTGGTGTTTAAAATAAATAAAATCAGAAATATGTCTTCATTTCGAGAAATCTTGTATAAAAAAACTTTTTGAAAGTTTCAAAAAGTCTGCACCAGATAAACCTTTGAAGGATATCCAATGTAAAACTAATGATGTGTGGCGGCAGTACAAAAAGTCTTCTAAAACTGACAAAGAGTTGGAGGTATTGGTGCTAAAAAGAATTGAGGACGAACTGCGTAAGGCAACCAAAAAGAAATCAGTCTTTCTTGATTATTTATAAAGGTAATTATAATCAATTTATTCTTAAAATTTTAAATATATTTTATCATAACTTTAAGTTTACATTATTACTTGGAAAAATTGGAAAAAAGATAGATAAGATAAAATGACCGTGTAGCCTTGGCAAAACATGGTCAGTATGGGAATAAATAAAGACCAAAAGAACGTCAAAAAACGAGTTATTACTTTTTAAATATGGCGTAGCCAAACTAAGCCTTATTTGTTCTTTTCAAATAACTCAAAAAGTAATGCATCCATGGGGGAAAAAATTAAAAAATATGTTAGTTTTGTAGCAGATAATCTTCTAACTGTTTTCAAATTTTGAACCTTACTAAAAATGAAATGTAACCCAATTGAATTGAAACCAATGTATCTCAAATTCAAAAACAGATAAATAAGGTTTCCAGTAATCTCAAAAAAGGAAAAACAATCCTTAAAAAGGAAACGACAAAATGCTGAATACCAAAGAAAACATCGAACCACCAAACGAACAAAGCTTGGAGAAATCTGCCATGATAATCCAGACATTAAAAAAAAATAGCTTTGAGGGAATCAGTAGGAAGACTAAGTTTAAACAACCATTGTTACTTAAAGCAATAGCAGACATAGCTATTATTGGAAGCGCTGTAGATGCAAAAAGAAGAAACAAGTCCGAAGTGTCAAAACTCTCGATGACTTGACTGCAAAACTGAAAAAGGTTGGTTTTGCAATAAGCAGGAGTAGAACATATCTTCGTTTGCTTCCAAAAAATTCCTCAACCATCGAGTGTCGAAGACATGTCACCACAGTGCCGATAAAACTTTCTTGGATTCTGGCTGATTATCACCGATCTCACATTGATACCCAATTTGCAGTAATATCCATCCATTATTTAGAAACTTTAGCTTCAATTTTTGGACCCATGCAAGTGTTTCTTCTTTCACATGATGACAAAGCGCGCCTACCTTTGGGAATTACAGCAGCCAATAAACAGGCTCTGATACTGATGCATATGGAGTAGCGTGTATCCTTAAGCGATCACGACTGAGTCATCGCTGAACGCCGCAAACTTATCCCATGTGTTTACGCTGGTATTGTGATTGCTCCTGGTATGGCAGGTCAAAGTAAAGCCATACATAGGTTATTCTGGTCCAACGTTAATAGCTATAAGAAGTGGGAAACACAGTTCTTCCACACCAAATACTCATGCTCAGGATTTTGAAATTCTATTAATACTCAAAGATTTTGAAAAATTAGTGAAAACAGAAGAGGGTTTCATCAAACCTGTAATCATAGTTACGGTTGATGGAGATCCAGACGAGAATCCCCGCTACCAGAAAGTTATATCGTTTGCTATTAACCATTTCAAAAAGCATGATTTGGATGGAATTTTCATAGCGTGCAATGCTCCTGGAAGAAGTGCATATAATTGAGTAGAAAGGCGAATGACACCACTCAGTCGAGAACTGTCTTGTCTTATACACCCTCATAACCATTATGGTTCCCATCTCGGTGAGAACGGTCGCACTACTGATACTGATGAAGAAATGGAGCAAAATAACTTAGCATATGCTGGTAAAACTCTCACAGATGGCAGATATCTGGAACTCATTAAACATTGACAGTTATCCCGTTACTGCCACATATGTTGATTCAGGCAAACTAGAGTCTCTTGGTTATGACTTGGATTGGTATTTGAAGCTCGTACAAGAAAGTCAATACTTGCTGCAAATTGTAAAATGCGAAAAAAAGAATTGTTGCTCTCCTGCACGTAGTGGATTATTTCGTATATTAAAAGGACGATTCATTCCTCCTCCAATTAAAATGATACAATCGTCAAATGACATCATTACAAGTGAAGAGGGGGAATCTGAATAGTACAGAAAAGGGATTTTTAAAGATGCTGTATGATTATTTTTGCTCTTCCATAAAGTTCACGCAATTATCCGCAAGAATTTGTGGAGGTTGTGGTCAATATGATGCATCTCAGAAGTCAGCAAACAGACACAAAAAAATTCAACAGAGTGAAAAAAGCGAGAAGGACTGCCTTATACGACCATTGCGAATTGCTGCTCGTCGAGCAAATGAACTTATGCGCTTCGTAAGATTCGTGGAAGATATGGAAGATGTTGAGTGGATCAATGAAGATGAAGTTGATAAAGATTGTATCCGAACAGTAAGCGATGAAGATAATCAAGTAAAACTGGAAACCAATATCATAACAGATATGGAAAAATGGCTTGAGCAGCCGTGGTCAGTCAGCATCGGGATAGATATTGTCATGTTCAAATTTAAATTTTTCAAATGGCTAAGTTCTCCTAAAATTGTGATCTAAGAAATTTTCTTAAATAGAATTGTAAAGAAATAAAACAAGCGTTTATTATTATTTAGTAGTTATATTAGTCGAGTAGAGTTTTTTAATTTGTATTGTGTCCTAATTTTTTTTAAGTAGGGGGGGGGGTTCCAATTTTCTTACGTAATTATTAAGGGGGGGTTCGCGATTTGCTTATTTTTGCTGACAAGGGGGGAGGGGGGGTCAAAAATAGTCAAAAACATGCTTACGTAATATTTGAACAGCCCCACTCTGTCTGTCTATCTGTTTGTCTGTATGTATGTAGCACAAATTTTGTGGGCGCTCTATCTCAAGAACTAGTGCACGGAATTTACTAAAAATGTATATTTAGTTAGTCCCTGATATAAATTGGTGTTGATTAGTTTTTAGTGTAAATCGCTCAGCAGGTGGCGCTGCTATCCAGCATTTTAATTTACTGTATGTACTACAAAAATTTCGTGAATTGACGTTTTGCCCCTTGTGGTGTAAATCGCTCAACAGGTGGCGCTGCTATGCTGTATTTTTTTAGATTTCCGCATTAGCTCTATCTCAAGAACTAATGCTTGGGTTTTCAACAAACTTCAGATTCAGGTATACCTGGATATGAATTAGTGCTGTTTATGTTTTGGTGTAAATCGCTCAACAGGTGGCGCTGCTATGCAGCATTTTTCACGATTTGCACAATAGCTCAATGTCAAGAACTAATGCACGGATTTTTATCAAACTTCAGATTCAGTTAGTCCTTGACATGAATTGATGTTTTGTACCTTTTCGTGTAAATTGCTCAACAGGTGGCGCTGCTGTGCTGCATTTTTTGTGATTTCCACAATAGCTCTAGCTCCAGAACTAATGCACCAATTTTCATCAAACTTCAGATTCCGGTGTACCTTAATATGAATTAGTGCTGTTTGTGTTTTGGTACAAATCGCTCAACAGGTGGCGCTGCTATGCTGTATTTTTCAGAATTTCCCCTACAGCTCTATCTCAATAAGTAATGCACGAATTTTCATCAAACTTCAAATTCAGGTATACTTTCATACGAATTGGTTCTAAATTGATGTAATTTCATTTACTATTTAAATGATTTAATTGACGTGATTTATATAGAAGAAAGTTTTGTGATGGCCACAACATACTAGTTAAATTTATTTTTGCTCTCAAATGCATTTAATTGGTAGATTCGCTTATTCAGAAACTATATAATGTACCGCAATGATCGATTTTTTGATAGAGGCAGAATATATTTCAAAAAATTATGTCAAAGTGGGCATTTTGAACGGAATTTCAAGAAGCAATTGTGTTATCACTTTCTTTTGGACACGATAACTTCCGCAATTCTGCACAAATCTCTTCCAAACTGATACATAAAATCAAGGGACATAAAATCTCGGTCAAGTTCGTTAATGGGCAAAAGCGGACAAAGGGGATGGAAATAGGGAGGGGTTTTGTGAAAACCGAAAAAACCCCATAACTTCTTAATTTTTGTACTTATCAAATTAGTTTAAAGTTTTTATTACTTCTAAAAATAGCGCCGAAAATTCATGCATCACAAATTTTTGATAAAATTTAAAATAGTCTCAAGGGGCGCAAAAAAAGGGTTTTGGGGAGAAAAAAATTCCTTACTTCGTCAATTATCAAGATATCAAATCCAATAATTTTATTATACATCTCCTTAATATTATCTACAACTTTTATATTCACAAGTTTTTGATAGGACCAATTCGTACCGAAAAAAAAAAACGAAAAAAAAAAAGAAGTTTGAAGAAGAAAATTTTTCATAACTCCGTCAATTCACAAGATATAAAATCTCCATGAATTTATCATATATCTTCTTAATATTGTCGTCAACATTTATATAGACAAGTTTTTGATAGGGCCAATTCTTAAAGCAAAAACAAATTAAAAATACCTAGCGGTTGAAGAAAACAATCATCTTATTAAGGGTGCATTCAAATCCAAACTGTCTATTATCTTACTCATTTTTAAATTCATTTTTGCTCTCAAACGCATCCAATTGCTAGATTCTCTTATTCAGAAACTATATAATGTACAGTAATGATCGATTTTTTGATAGAGGCAGAATGTATTTCAAAAAATGATGTCAAAGTGGGCATTTTGAACAGAATTTCCCGAAGCGATTGTGTTAGAAACGAAAAATATAGCCCTACTGAGAAAATAATGGTTTATTAATCAAGTTTTAATTAATTGAAAGAAAAATAAAAACATAGGTCGCTTATAAATCTTTTCAAAAATCACGTCAGCATGTTTCATATTTTTTTTTATTAAAAATTAATCTGAAAATATGCCAGAAAATTTCGAGTTGTTGAGTATGGAAAAATATTTTTTTAATATCGCCTTAACATGATTCTGATAAAACCAGCTATTTTATAAAAAAAGAAATATAAACTCGTCAAAAGCAGACAGATAAAACTGTTAAAGTGGATTTATATCTAATAATGATTTAGTTTTTGTTGGTGAAATTAGTATACTTAACTTCGAAATCTACCTCTGCCTGTAGGCCGGGCCGGCAGGGATTTTTTTAACTAGTGTTTTGTATAAACATCGTACTTTGCAAAATTATTTTATGTCAAAATGTGGCACGTTACTCCATTGATAGATATTGTTGGTGAATTTTTGGCACGCGCACGTAAAAAGGTTCGCCGATCCTGACCTAGGATAATGCTGCTTACTTGCTTAATGACAAAATTATTTTGCGTTTGCGTATTCGGGATAGAACATAATACAGTGAAACCTCTCTGTAAGGGCTACATACCGTTCCATCGAAAATTGGCCCTTATGAGGGGTGGCCCTTGAATAGGGGTGACAAAAAAACAACAACTGAAATAAGGAAATCACAACCTATGTAGGTGAAAAAACTGTTTATTAACATTTTCAAACTCTATATATATGATTGAAAACATTTTCTATTGAATTTTGTTTACTTTTCATAATTTTTTCACAGACAATTTTGGTTTCTCATGACTTTTTTACTTTATGGAACAAATTACTTAAATTTGCATAATTTATAGATGCCTTAGAATGAGATATTAGTTCATTTATTTATGCTAGCGTTTTTACACACAAGTACAAAAATTGTGCTTCAATATGCATTCACAGTTTTAGTAAATGTGGAATCTGTTTTTCTAGATAACCTGTTATCCTTTGTGGGCCCACAACAAAGGGTCAAGTTTTCCCTCCAACCCAACCCCTACAGGTTGAAAGGTCTAACAAAGTGTGAGGAACACATGTTTGTCGTCCTTCATTGTGTTTCTAAATCCCCTCCATCTCCACCTGCCTTCTTTGTTGCAAGTGCAGTTGTCTGCTGAACTCTTACCTTTTGGTTCAGAAATTCAATACACCTGTTTAAGATTTAAGGCACATGTGAAAAAAATGGCCTTTATGAGGGTAGGTGCGGCCCCTAATAGAAGTAAATTTAGCATTATGTCTATGGGAAAAATTTTCGTTCCTAAAAATATTGGCCCTTAATAGAGGTGGCCTTTGAATAGGGGTGGCCTTTAAAAGAAGTTTCACTGTATTAATTTTCAGCAAAAAGAAAAAAAAGAATATATATATATAATTGAAATCAAAAAGATAAAAAAATCCGAAAAAGAAGGAAGGGTTAAGCATGTGAGAAGATAAAGATACGTTTTGACAATTATTATATAAGCAGCATAGCGGTTCTATATTTGCTAATATAAAACCAATCGTTCTAGGACGGGGGAAACATTTAAAAATGCACCCCTAATTATAATTTGCGTGTGGTAATTGTTTAAATCGCATCTTACAATAAAAAAATTATAATTCGCTCCGTAATTAGAGAAAATATTTTTCTACCTTTATGTATATTTACCGTATTACGAGCACCCCTTTCCTTGTGTCATGGTGCTACCATTAATTATTTGAACACATTTATATTTCTTAATTAAAGTTTGTTTGAACTGCTTTGAGTACAAATATAAATGAAGACGAACGCTTAAAAATTCGGGGAGAGATGGTAAAAGCTAATTTCTTAGGAGGTATGCCATTGTGGTGGGAGGTAGCAAGCAGCTGAAGCACCCATTTTTTAGGTATGTCCGTTATTTACATAGCTGTCAACATTCTTTATTTTTAAAGTCAAACAAAAATATTTTGAACAAGAAATTTAATTTATTAAATAAAATAAAAAAGAACCCCATAGAAACAAGGCACATTTCATTAAACAACATTTCAGGTTCAAAATTTGTTTATTTGACCTGGAGAAAACCCGGAAGGTTGGCTTGGCAGGTATGTATTTATAGTTATTGATTTTTTTTTTTTGGTGGGGGGGGGGGGGGGGGTAGGGGGTGTAGGGAGGAGGGGTTTGGGTATATGGGGCGCTAAGTGAAGTTCTGCACACAGGCGCCGGATACTTCTGGCGCGTCCCTGTTCCTGTGAACCCCAGGTGGTAGAATCATCGGCATAAAACATAGCCTGTGTAGGATCAGAGACTGTTATCATTGATTCGCAGGCCCTACCAGTGGCCGAGAGGTTCTGCTCTCGAAGCTGGTAGACAGGAGGTGCTGGGTTCGAATCCAATCGTGCCCGTCGGCCTAATAGTTCGGAGTTTTCTTCGAACCTTGGATTTCCATGCGTAAATACGGATTAGGTTCCCTTAGAAAGCCCACCCCCCCCCACGGAGGGCACTCCCCTCGGGCCTATATCTCTCGAGTAGATAATCGGCCGTCAAAAATCAACCCAACCCAACCCATCGATTCGCAACTATTACTTTTATAATCGGTTTACATTCCCTGAAATTGCATAGAAATCGTAATTTAGGACTTTTTTAGAACGCTATCGCACCTCCCATTCGCTGCACCCCTTTTTAATTCGAATTTATTTTCGACAGTCCTTCGAGGGCATTCATATTTTATAAGTAACTACCATGCCATATTTAAAGTTTCTAGCCTCTTCAGTATCACAGAAATCGCAATTTAGAAAGTTTTTTGCTCCTGCAACCCTCTGGTGGTAGAGCACAGACATAAATGTGTGTTTGATCAGGTTCTATTACCAACAATTTGTCACCATTATTCTTTACATAGGTTTGGTATTTGATAAGATTGCATGAAAATTGTAATTTAGAACGCTTTTCGCTCACTTCATCCTGTTAAATTTGGAATTTTCTTTCGACTGTTCTTAGAAAGCAGTTGCATCTTGTAAGAAAATACCATGCCATATTTCTAAATGTTAGACGCCTCAGTTGTGCAAAAAACGCAAATTAGAACATGTTTTGCTCTTGCAACCCCCAGATGTAGTGACAGCAACATAACATATAGTCTATGTTGGAGCAGGGACTGTCCCCATCAATTTGCAACCATTACTTTTGAAATAGGTTTGGTATTTCCTGAGATTGAGTAGAAATCGCAATTCAGAACATTTTTAGAACGCTTTTCGCGCATTTTCACCCCTTTTGAATTTTCATTTTTTTCGAAACTGCTCTTAAAGATCATTTATATCTAATAAATACAGTCGAGTCTCTATATAACGAAATCCATTGTTCCAGTAAAAAATTCGTTATATAGAGAAATTCGCTATATGGAGAATGAGTAAAAATTCCTATTTAATGTGTAAGTTTTGAATAAAATTATTTCCGAGTTGTTTAATTAGAATTTGAAATGTTTAACTATAAATTTTACCCTAATATTGTATTTCTTAATTATTTAAACAGTTTCAAAAAAGAGAACAGACATTTATTTGAAAGCATAATAAAAATCACATGAGGAAAACTTACATTAATTTTAGACGAAGAAATCTGTAATTTTTCGCTGTTTTGATTTCAAAATTGTTACACTCTCCAAAAAATGATCACACTTTAGCAAGGAATGAAAAATTGTATCGGGAACATTTTCCTAAATTTGAATTCTGAATCACCTCAAACTTCAATTTACCTCTCTGATCCCGCTCTTATATGTATAACAATCCAATTGACACTGTTTTAAGTATGTTGGAGGGTGTATGTGTGTGTGTGTTGGGGGGGGGGGGGGGGGGGGAGAGATGAATTCGTTGGACATAAAAAACAAGGAGATTCAAAGTAGAAAAGTAAGATAAAAAATTCAGTACTGAACGATAAATCACTAATCAGTGATGGAAAATTGATTCCATGCAATTTAGAAGCTTTTATAAAACAATAAATAAAGAACATTTTATGAAAAAATTCGTTATATGGAGACAGATATTTCGCTATATGGAGACTGTTTTTAATGAGATCATGGAAAAAAGGGACCGTTCCTACTAAAAATTCGCTGTATAGAGAAATTCGATGTATGTTTTTTCGTTATAGAGAGACTCGACTGTATATACCTTGCTTAATTTCAAGTTGCTACCGATCACAAAAATCGAAATTTACAATGTTTTTTCTCCTGCAACCTCCAGGTGATATGACACCGACATGAAATAGCGTCTATGTTAGAGCAGAGGCTGTCAGCATCAATTTCCTACCATTATTTTTGAAATCAGTTTGATTCTTCCTGAGATTGCTCACAAATCGGCATTTATGACGTTTTTAGAACGCTTTTCGTGCATTTTCACCCCTTTTAAATTTTAAATTTTTAAAGAAATGTTCTTAGAGATCATTTATATGTAATAAATATATAACATGCAAAGTTTCATGAATCTAGGTCCTTCCATAATTCAAAAATCGCATTTTTAGAGCTTTTTTGCTCCTGCATCTCCTCTGGGGTAGTGGAAACAGACATAAAATTTAGCTTATCTTGGAACAAGAGCTGTCAGCATCATTTTTATACCATTATATTTGAAATCGGTTTCTGTACTTCCTGAGATTGCATAGAAATCGCAATTTAGAAAGTTTTTTACAACGCTTTTTGCGCATTTTCACCCTTTTTAAATTTCGCTTTTTTTTAGGAAATGTTCTTAGAGACACTTTATATCTTATAAGTAACTACCATTCCAAATTTCATGATTCTAGGCCCTTCAACGCAAAAATCGCATTTTAAGAACGCTTTTTGCTCCTGCACCCCCTTTGGGGTAGTGGCACCGACATAAAATATAGCCTATCTTGGAGCAAGTGTTGTCACCATCATTTTGACACCATTATTTTTTAAATCGGTTTGGTATTTCCTGAGATTGTGTAGAAACCACCATTTAGAATGTTTTTTAGAACGCATTTTGTGCATTTTCACCTTTTAAATTTCGAATTTTTTAAGAGCTGTTCTTAGAAATCCTTTATACCTAATAAGTAACTAATATTTCAAATTTCATATTTCTAGGCCCTTCAGTAACACAAAAATCGAATTTTTAGAACGTTTTTAGCTCCTGCACCCTCTTTGGGGTAGTGGCACCGACCTAAAATATAGCCTATCTTGGAGCAAGGGTTGTCACCATCATTTTGACGCCATTATTTTTTAAATCGGTTTGGTATTTCCTGAGATTGTGTAGAAACCACCATTTAGAACGTTTTTTAGAACGCTTTTTATGCATTTTCACCTTTTGAATTTCGAATTTTTTAAGAACTGTTCTTAGAAATCCTTTATACCTAATAAGTAACTAATATTTCAAATTTCATATTTCTAGGCCCTTCAGTAACACAAAAATCGCATTTTTAGAACGTTTTTTGCTCCTGCATCCACTTTGGGGTAGTGGCACCGACCTAAAATATAGCCTATCTTGGAGCAAGGGTTGTCACCATCATTTTGACACCATTATTACTTACCCATCATGCGTGGTATATAAGGTAAGTCTTGTAATCGTTTTAAAAATCGAAATTTTTTTTTTCGACTGATTTACACGTTTCAGACACTGGAGATTCCGAAAAACATATTTTTAGAAAAAAAATTTGTCCGTCCGTCTGTATGTGTGTGTGTTTGTAAACGCTCTATCTCCCGAACAAATTGAGATAGAGACTTGAAATTCGGTGTGTACTTAGGGAGTAATAATGGGAAGAAGCGTATTGAATATCAGTAACCTCGATTGACCGGAACTATTTTTTTCGGACTCTCGAAATATTCGTTCTGATAAAAGGTATACAAAAATTTTTGAAATTGTTTATTTGAAGGAATGAATATAAAAGACAATAAAAAAAAACATAAATTTTGCATCATGAATGAACTCGATCGGATAATGAGGTGCCGAGATATTTGTAATTCTATTTTTCACACTCCTCGATTTTTCATGACCCTGTATTTCATTCAAATTTCAATTCAAAGATATATTTTAATTGGAAATGAGACGTTTAATCCGACGCAGTAAACTGTTACTTAATAGGATTATAATTTTTCGAGTTATAAGGATGCTTCTTTTACGCAATTCGGTACTACTCGATTATCCCGCCGACCCAAAAACTATCGCCAAACTATAAGATTAAATGCCAATAATGGCTTATCGTAAATATCAAGCATTTAATGCCTCTCCATACCTATAAGGGGGTTTACCATAGGGGGGGGGACCCTATTCTGTCACCAAATACCGCCAAGTTTGTCGCGAACTTGGCGGTATATCGCCAAATTTGGCGACCAAAATGAGTCGCCAAAAGTGACGCCAAATGGGCGGTATCTCTAATATTTCGTCCAATTCCCATAGACTTCCATTGTAAACCAATAGCGTTTACTTGCTTACAGAAAATCAACAAATTGAGATATTTTAATGCAACAAAAAGTAATATTAGCTTAAGGGGTTATATTAATTATATTTAAGGAAGTCCAAATAAATTAAATTATGAATAAAAGTAACATGGTACAATGCTTAGCATATATAACATGTTTTATTTTCATATTTTATATTATCTATATCCATGATGGGTAAGTATTACGGTGGCCTCCAACGACTAGTTTTTAGGTGCGTTCGTAGTTATATAAATACGTAGCACCTATAGTCGTCGTTCAGTCCGTCCGTCCGTCCGTCTGTCTGTCTGTCCGCATATAACAGAGCAAAAACTACCCAACCGAATTGTCTGAAATTTTAAATATATGATTGTTGCAAAATTTTGTCGAGCCATTTCAAATTTTATGAAAATCGGATGTATAGTTTAATTACAGGGACAGTCAAAAGTTTTTCTTTACATTACGGCCAATGGGAAAAATTATTGCAAGTGCATTTTAATGATGTTACAGCCTTCCGAATAGTCTGAAATTTTAAATATATAATTGTTGCAAAATTTTGTCGAGCCGTTTCTAATTTTAGGAAAATCGGATGTATAGTTTAATTACAGGGACAGTCAAAAGTGTTCCGTTACATTACGGGGAATGGGAAAAAAGTTATTGCAAGTGCATTTTAATGATGCTACAGAGTATGCACTTTATTAATTGCAAAAAATTATACATTCAGTACAATATGGGGTATAAAAAATAATTATAAAACTAGTTATAGTACGAACGCACCTCATTTGCCACGTTTGACGAGCAATTTCCAACTTGTTTAAATCGGTTTGGTATTTCCTGAGATTGTGTAGAAACCACCATTTCAAAAGTTTTTTAGAACACCTTTTGTGCATTTTTAACCCTTTAAATTTCGAATTGTTTAGAAAATGTTCTTAGACATCATTTATATCTTATAAGTAACTAATATTCAAAATTTCATATTTCCAGGCCCTTCAGTAACACAAAAATCGCATTTTTAGAACGTTTTTTGCTCCTGCACCCCCTTTGGGTTAGTGGCACCGACATAAAATATAGCCTATGTTCTAAGTTGGACTAACACCATCATTTTGATACCATTACTTTTGAAATCGGTTCTGTAGCTCCAGAGATTACCTCTAACAAACAAACAATTTTTACTTCTTTATAATATTAGTATAGATTAAAATATAGTAAAACGTGTGAAAAAGAACCTGCCTATGACGGAATCCTGTTTTAAACTGAGAAACTTGTTGATCCATGCCAAATTAATATACTACTACGTAGGAAAAGAATATATAAAGCATTTACACTTGCTAAGAAAGGGAACTTGTTTATAACGCGTTTTTTTATCTTTTCTATGCAATTCCGTCTTAGATTTTATTGTATAGCATTTTTCAGATTTTTAACACTTCAATACATGGAATATGGATTAACAGTATTAATGATAACTGAAACATTTACATACAAAAAATAGAGATTCCTTTAAAAAATAAATATCGCACCCTGCGGCACTTCTATAAAAATAAAGATTATAAACATGAAAAGAAAAGTTAAGATAAATATTTTTTGCCTGAACTTCTCGTACGAGACACATTTTTAACCAAATCGACGTAAAAATCAATGTTTTGTAAAAATTCACACGGGCCGGGCCGGGCTCGGGCCGAACTTTTAACTTTTTTACAGGACCGGGCCGGGCCAATATTTTTTGTACGGGCCGGGCCGAATTTTTTTTCTCTGAGTCGGGCCGGGCCCGGGCCTTAAAATGTCGGCCCGTGCAGACCTCTGTCATACATGCGGTATAGTGATCTCTGCATTAACGATTTTCGTGTATTTTTCAATTCCAATACAACGAGGTTATTGTATCCAGATTTTTGTTGTTGTTTTCATGTGTGCGAAGCGCTCATAAGTGCGAAATAGTAATCGCTGCATTAATGATTTTTGTATTCTTTAGTTTGTTTTAAATCCTCACAATAATAGTTAATTTTTTCTGTAATTGTGCTTAACCGTGTATAAAACCTTTATTTCTTGCAGCTCGTATAACCTTTTGTATATCTGTCTTATTAAATTTCTGAAATAAAATATTTCTATTTAACTCATAAATGCAATATCTAAAAAAATCATCTGTTTGATTATGGTTTAATTTGATAATTCTATATTTCCATTATTATTTTGTCCAAAATTGCCTGAACGAATCAAATTCCACTAAATATTCCTACGCTCCTGTAAAGGCAACCTGCTTTCCAGTGACATTTTCATCTCTAAAACCATTATTTTCCTATTTTAACTACATTTAAAAATTAAAGATGGCAACATTCTACCTTTTATTTATTGGGGTTATATTACGTTAAATGTAAATAAATGGGGTCTCTGCGGCCGAATGGTCAAAGCACCACGCTGTTAATCGCTTGCGAGCGTAAGAGATTGTGGGTTCAATTCCCGCAGGTTTCGTTGCACACACTCTTTGTGAGGAACTCCCAGGATGTATTTCTCTTGTGTTGTAATATTTCCTTGTGCTATCTTGTCTCCGACTTATAAGCGGGCTCTCATGTCAAGCACACAAGTCGTATGTTTGTTGTTCAATAAATAAATAAATGTAAATAAACAAATAAAAAATCGCCAGTTTGGCATCTTTTTTTTAAAAAAACACCAAATGGTGGGTTGAAATAGGATCATGCCGAATTTTGTACACTAACATATTTTCGCCTCTTTAATATACTTTAAATTGATTTTTCAACGTTTTTCGATTTTAAAATGCTCCATACGTCTTAATTTTTGATCAAAATTTATGAAATTCATTAGGAAAAATCCTGATATTGCTTACAAAGAAACTGTATATGCATTTTAAAATTCGACTTCTTTCAGATAATTAAATTTGATTTTTAACTTATTAAAAGGCAATATTTTGATGAGAATCCATATGAAATTCAGAAAAAAATCTTTACAAATTTAGCTATTGAAGGGATTAAAAATCCTATACACAGACTTATTTGTAATCGAGCTTTAAGTGATTAAAATGTGAAATCGACGAAATATCTCAAAAATTAGGACGCACGGATCATTTTAAAAAATCGTTTTAAAATTTAAAAATTTAAAAAAAAACTTAATCTATATAAATAAAAATGTAAATGTTCGTTTGTACAAAATCGTTAATCTCGGAAAGTTCTTCGCCGATTGCTTTGAAATTCACGGATTGAGTTGCATTCGAATACGAGCGTGTTGTTATATACCTATTATGAACCTCCCTTCCCCTGCCCCAATTTTCCACACACCCACCACCAGGGGGCGCTTATATTTTTTTCCGACACCCATCATATAATAAATATGTCATTAGAAAGCCTTTTGATTATTCCTTCATATTATGCACCTTCTTTTCCCCCTCACCCCACTTTTCCCCCAGGGGCACATTTCCATATAAATATTTGGTTGAGCAAAAAGTTCTGGGAAAATTTTAATCTAATAGTTACCAGAATTTGTATCGTATATAGTAGTACTAGTAGTATATCTATAGGAGTTCAGGCATTTCGGCTCCAAAATGCCTATTGAACAGTATGATTTGTGTGTGTTGATCCGGCATTATTCAGCATATTTCAGCAGGACAATGCCAAACCGGACGTGGCCCAGAGGACCAAGGACAAGTTTGCACAGTTGGATGGCGTCGAAATTCTTCCACACCCCGCCTACAGTCTAGACATGTCTCCATCCGATTATGGCATCTTTCTATCAATGCAACACATTTTGTAGGGCGGTTGATTTGAATCCTTTAATGAAGTTGAAGCATGTCAAGAGTGTTTCGACTCCAAGGAGCCGCCATGGTACTTCCAGCAAATCCGGAATCTGGCAAAAGCGGAAAGTCGTGGACTAGGATGGTCTCTACTTTGAAGAATAGTCCTTGTTGCTTCGTTGTTAATTTGCGCATAACAACGTAACTTTCACAAATTTCCCAGAACTTTTTGCTCAACCTAGTAAATATGTAAATGTTCGTTTGTACAAAATCTTAAATCTCCGAAAGTTCTTCACCGATTGTTTTGAGATTCACTGTTTGCATTGCATTCGAATACGCGCGTGTTTTTATATGCCTATTTTGAACATCACTTCCCTCTCCCCTACCAGGGGGGTACTTTTGATTTTTTTCCGGCACCCATTATGTGGTAACATTGTAAGAAAGTCGTTCAACCGCCCTTTCATTTTATGTACCTCCCGTTCCCACTCCCCTTACTTGGCCCCGGGGCATATTACTTAAATATTTCGTTAGTATATTTTATGTTTTTTGTTTTTTCTTTGTTTTCTAGTTTGTCTTTTTCCCTTTTTTAACTTTTTGAAATTTTATATGGTTTTGTTATAACGTTCTTTTTTCACTCTCAGAGCAATCGATCTGCTTTAGTTTATCCAAATAATGCCCCGCAGAAGATCAAACTTAGGTTGTCGTACTCGCGGAGCGGAAGCAGTGCGACTATGGCTCAAATACGTGCCATATCGACGTGCTGCCAGACTTGAGGACGCATAGCTGCGAGCATGACGAGCGCGTTCGGCAGCTTCATCTCTGCTTCGCTCTAAACCGAATGAACGCGACAGCTTGAGAGTGGCTGATAAAGACGTCAGCGAGAAACAGCAGATTAGCACCAAACACGTTCTCAGCAAACACGCGATTGTAATTGCCTTGAATTCCAGTGCAAGCCAGCTGATGATTATAGTTTGAGCCGGCGTGTTCTCGACAGCACTATGACTGAAGTGTGTCCTTATTGCAAGCTCTGTAGTTTAATGCCGCAACGATAGGAATGTGTTGCGCCGCCGGGAAAATTAAACTGCCTCAACTTGGAGAACCGCCAGAGACATTAAAAACTTTGCTTGCGGGATGTATCACAGAATCAAAGCATTTCCTATCTAACATCAGGAAATAAAATTCATACTTTCAACTGACGTCGTTCGACGCAGAAATCGTAACAGCTCAAATCATATGTGAAACTTTCGAAATGAAAAGACAAATTTATCATAAATCCGACTCCCTGCTTCCGTTTCCAGAGGGTCAACATAAATTCGTACAAATGTATTTCATCGGTGATGGCAATGATGAATTGAATGCACTCTGGAAACGATGGATATCTTTTATTACAGAAGAAGGTCGACAGAAAATGCAGTAAATTAGCAACCATACAAATGCGAAACGAAGTAGATAACCATTGGGTTGTTTCATATTCGTCTTAGCTATCAAAAATATACAAAGCGCAAATAAACGTGGAATACTGTAACTCGATCGAGTACATTTGTAAGTACGTGAATAAAGGCAGCGACATGGCAGTTTTTGGCGTGCAATCAGGAAGAAGTGATAGGCATGCAGTCGGTCATACATATTAATGAAATCACACAGTATCCGGCTGGAAGATAGATAAGTATCAAAGAAGCTGTATGGCGAATTCTTTCGTTTCCCATACATGAACGAAGCCCCGCTGTTGTTCACTAAGCGGTACATCTAGAAAATGGACCATTCGCTTAGTTCACAGCTGTAAATGTGCAATAAATAGCCCTGAATCCATCGGCTACAGCTTTAACTTCTTTCTTCACATTTTCTTCATGTTATGTCAGAATGACGTGTTTGAGAAGAAACTGCTGCATTCGGAAGTGCCTAAGTATTACACATGGAAAGCGAGTAGAAAATCATTTGAACGCCGCAAACGAGGAGAGAACAACCTGGCATATTCAAAGAAACTATGATAGGCAAACTGTACACCGAGCATCCTAATCAAGACGAATGCTTCTTTCTTCGCATGCTGTTGGTAAATGTGCCCGGTCCAACATCTTTCAAGCAATTGAGAATTGTTACACATGACACTTTCCTCAGTGCCTGTCAAGCTCTGAATTTATTTACAGAAAGACCGATACTCGGATGTATGCGTTAATCACGTGTGCTACACGTCACATCCAAATAATTGTCCAAATAATTGTCCAAATAATAATCCGTGTATTGTTTGCAGTTATATTGACTCGCCTGCTCTCATTCATCTCCAACAAAGTTATGGGAGAAATACAAATCGCACATGGCTGAAGATATTTTCCGTCGCAATTCAAATAGGAATACGGATTTCACAGCCGAAATCTACATCGAAGCGTTGATAATGATTAGATATTTGTGCTTAGATATCACGAACAAAGTTCTCAATCAATTAGGAATGCCATCACTGAATCGATCTCAGCTGCTTCGTTCGATGTAGAATTGCGTTTTGAACATGATTGCGGCATAGGTAATCTTTTATCGTATGTGCCATCAAATATTCCTAAGCTAACGCTTGAACAAAAAGGCATTTACGATCGAATAATGCAAACTGTCAATAACGGAGGTTGGAAAAACATTCTTCTTAGATGCACCGGGAGGAACGGAAGAAAAGTTCGCAATTAGATTGATTTTGACAGCAATTCTATCCCAAAATGACATAGCCTTAGCTCTTGCGTCATCCGGAATAACTGCGACATTGACATTGCTACCAGGTGGAAGTTCTGCTTTGAAATTGCCATTGAACATGCAATTGAAACTCTTCCAAAGCAGACGGCATGGGAAAGGTATTGCTAAAATACAAACTTATTGTTTGGTATTAATGCAAAATGGCGCACAAAAAATCGTTCGCGACTCTTGATCGATCATTGCAAGATTTGCGTGGAAACATCAGACCATTTGGGAACTCATTAATATTGCTTGCAGGGGATTTCAGGCAAACATTACCCGTAATTCCTCGATCGACTCCAGCGGACGAAATAAATGCTCGCCTGAAATACGCTACTTTGTGGCTATACTTAAAGAAGTTAAAATTAACTACAAATATACGTGTCCAGTTACAAAACGATCGATCAGCTGAGATATTCTCACAACAATTGCTGGAATTTGGGAACAGTAAGGTGCCGGTTGATCTGACCTCAGGACGAATTTCATTGCCTCATAACTTCTGCAATTTAGTAACGTCAAAAGAAGAACTGATTGAAAAAATATTTCCCAATATTCAAGCCAATTATAAGAATCACGATTGGCTGAGCGACTAGCTTATTCTTGCGGCCTAGAACAAAGACGTTACGAACTTAACAGCATTATTTAGTCTAACATTCAAAGCGAGGCAGTCACATACAAGTCGGTCGACACTGTTGTAGAAGCAGATGAAGCAGTTAATTATCAAACAGAATTTTTTAATTCCCTCGGTACGCAAGGGATGCCACCTCACGTATTGCAATTGAAAATCGACGTGCCAGTTATCATGTTGCGAAATATCCACCAACCAAAGCTTTGTAACGGCACGCGACTTGCAGTAAAATAATTAATGAGCAATGTCATAGAAGCAACAATCTTGACAGGATCTTTCAAAGGTGAAGATGTCCTCCTTCACCGAATTCCTGCGATTCCAACGGATATGCCATTTCAATTTAAGAGATGCAATTCCCAAGTTGATTGACGTTTGAGATCGCCATCAACAAATCTCAGGACCAATCTTTAGAATTCTGCGGTCTAGATCTAGACACGTATTGCTTCTCACACGGACAAGCATACGTTGCACGGAAAAAACGATTTTGTTAAAACAACAAAAAAATAGTTGTGCCAACCAAATTTTGCTCCCACCAAATATTTTTTGTTGGACTGACAAAATCCTTTTGATAGTTCAATAAAATTTTATTGAAAGAACAAAATCATTTGATCAGTCGAACCAACATTTGGTCAGTCCAACCAAACATTTTAGTTGGGGCTATATTAACTAAATCTTTTTTTCCGTGTGCGTGTTCTAGAATCGGCAAACCAGATAAACTCTATATCGGCACAGAAAACATCGTATGCCCACAAGTACTGTGAAATTAAACTTGTTAGAAACGCGCGCTTCTCTTTCCATTTAACCAGACTGAGTCACAGAAACGCGTGGCCGGTTGATAGTTTATAATAAGATTGGAAAATTATTTTAAGGTGTTCTATATACTTATTGTAAAATGTATATTTCCACAAAAGTTCATATCTCCATGATAAAAATTAAAAAACAAATTTTTAACGTCCCGCCGTACCCTTAAGCACACAAATTATAATCATTATCAAAATATTTTCTAAAGGCTTTGCTATCCCAAAATTATCAAGTTGAGATATTTATCCTTAATGAGTATTTTGGCTAGTTTTTAAATATATGTGAGAAAAATTCTACCAATGTCTTCTCAGCTATGTACAAAATGATCAAATGAAAACTCATTCTCTTAAGGCTAAAATTATCGAGGTGAATTTCCCCCTTTAGCCCAAAATTTAGAGGGGATTTTTCTTTTTGGGGGGGAGAGGGGGATTAATTGAAGTTCTTAATTATTTGAATTTTTTATTTTGCGTTATTAGTATCACATTATATTTACTGCAATCACTATAGACGGGTTGCACATGACGTCACATGTCTGAAATTGCTTCATATGGCGCCCAAATATAAGGCGAATGTGGTGCTCTCCATTTGATTTATTAGAGTTATTTGCACTATCATATATATTAAACGAGCAAGCGATTTACCCGATTACGGATGATATCGTAAATGATTGAACCGATTTTCACGAAACTTGCGTCCTATACTAAATCGAGCACGAGAAAAAGATCTAGCTAGGTTCCGAATTCAATTAAATTCGTTTTTACAGGGTAACCCAAGATCAGTGCTGAAATTTCTGCTTACTATAAATCGGGAAAATGCTCGCGCAATTTACACGAAATGAGTTTTCTGTACTAATTCGAGAACGAGAAATCCATCTAGCTAGGTTTCGAATTCGCGAATTTTTGTTGTGACAGATTGAAACAAACTCAGCACTGAAGATGCTGCTATATATCGAAAACGGCTCTAACGATTTTCACCAAACTTGACGCATATACTAAATCGGGCACGAGAAAAAGATCTAGCTAGGTCCTGAATTCAAGAAAATTCGTTTTTACAGGGTAAAACAAGATCTTAGCCGAAACTTCTGCTTGCTATAAATCGAAAATTTCTCATGCAATTTACATGAAACGTGTTTTCTATACTAATTCGAGCACTAGAAACAGATCTAGCTAGGTTTCGAATTCGAGAAAATTCTTTTTTTTTATTAAAACAAACTCAGAACTGAAAATGTTGCTATATATCGAAAACGCGCTCTAACGATTTTCATAAAATTTGACGCCTATTCTAATTCGAGCTCAAGAAATCGATTTAGCTAAGTCGTTAATTCGAGAAAAATCGTTTTTTGTGGTTAAAATAAGCTCATTACTCAAAAAAGTGGTATTAATTGAAAAAGATTCTGACGATTTTTATGAAATATACTTTATTCTAATATGAGAAAACCTTCCAACTAAGTCTCGATTTATGTAGGAAAAAAAATGTAATTTTAAACAATTTGTTTTATATTTAATCATCCGTAATCGGAATCCTCGCCAACACAATGAAAGTTAATCTCGAAAGTGGCACTAAAAGATTGCCTTCTACAATTCATCGAGCACTAGATAACGGCTTATGTAGAGGAAAAATACGGCAAAATTTGTTTTAACTGGCTAGAACAACAAAAAAAAAATTATTGATTATAATTATTGATTCTGATTATATTTCGTGAATTTAAATATTTTCATAAACATTTATAATATTTGTTGATAAGTAACTGTGCTTATACTTTTGCTAAGTTTAAAACAACAGCCATATTGTTACAAACATCTGTATAGTTTGCTGCCATGGCGATATACCCTGGCGCAAAATTAGCAACAATTTTAAAAGCAAGATCATTTTTCTGAGTCAATCTTTCCACATAGCTCATTTTTGTCGCCAAACATTGACTTAGACAACGTATCTTGTTAATAATAATTTAAATTATAAAACATGGAGCATTGCACTCAGGATATACTTGATAATCGCATGCATATAAATATAGTTTATTTTCATATATGACAATTCGAATTTCCGGCTATATGCAAAGTTTTCTTTTCTTTTCCTTTTTTTTACTTTAAAATATATTATTTACGTACTCGAATAAATGCTTCGGAATAAAAAATTTAAATTTTATATTACTTACCTCCCACTGAATAAATGAAACTATATTTAAAAGAAAACAAGTATTTCTTTTAAATGGACTGACAAAATCCTAATTGAAATATCTCAATTTTTGCCCATCTATGATATCATTTTCTCTGATTTTCAGTTTCTGATCGTGCTAAGACTAGGAGCCGTAAATACAAACGTTAACTCCATGACTTATTGATATTCTACTAATATTTGGTAACTATCACTTTTCTATACTTATTGAAAAAAGTAAATATTTCTAATACTGTGAAGCTAGAACTAAAATATTCATTTTTCTTTAAATTTAGTTAGTGTAATTGCAAATTCATTATGTCTGCAGGACGGCCTAAAAAAACGAGAGTTCAACTTTAACGAAAGAATGCCGAGTCCGATTAGAAATACTGAAATTGAAAATGATATTTCAACGTCTAGACCAAAGCGTGCTGCTAAAGAAAGAAGCCGACAAAGGATCGCAGATATGATGTATTGTCCTAATGAATCTTGATATCAAGAATTAGACCAATTGTGTTAAAAAGACGGAAAACAGTTGGCAAAACAAATGAAAGCCGTATTCAACCCATACGTGAAATGCAGCATTGTTCCACCCAGCACATAGCAAATGAAATAAATAAGCGACAAGATCAAGATTTAGGAGAACAAAGACACCGTAACATAAGACGCCTGCAAATTTTAGTAAAGAAACGAATGCGAACATGGAAGTGCGCAGTTAACAAAGAAGCAACGTACCAAAAATTGGGTTATTTTATCATTGAATGTATTCATTGCAAAGCAATTCATTTTCCAGAAGAACGTATGTTTAATCAAATTAACCAGGACTCATTTGGCGACTGCTGCTTACATGGACGAATTAAGCTTGACTTCCGCATTTTTCCAAATGAATTGGTGCGTCTCTTTTTAAAATGCCATTCATTTGCTGAAAATTTCCACACAAAAATTCGCAATTTAAATTCATGCCTTGCTTTGGCTTCATTTAAGGCACATGATGATCGAACAGTTAACAGCCATGGTATTTACAGCTTTGTAGTCGGCGGACAAGTTTATCATAAGATGAATATGGCAGCTCATCCAACACAAAACAGTGAAGGTGAATTCGAACGGCCGCAATATGGTCTGATGTACATACTTTTTTAGTTCAGAAGATGCTTTTAACGAAAGACTCGAATATCCTCTCAACCATGGAATCAGACGAAATTTAATGGAACTTTTAGAGCATATTATTCGATCTCAAAATATGTTTGCACAATCCTTTATGATGATGCGAGAAGTTGAAGAAGAAGTGAATCGACATGCTAAAGCAGAAAGAATAAAAGCTCCCATATGTCAAACTTCTGTTTAGAATGCAAGAAAATGCTGATTACAGAAGATTCAATGTCCCTATGACCAATGATGTATGCGCCGTGCTTACACTCAACGATGATCAAAGCTTTCCAGATAACGAAATGGTGGTACATCAACCTGATGGCATTATATATGCATCATATAAACAAGTTTGTTTAGTTTGTGGACTAACTTACGATGACCAATAATGGATTGAAAGTTTGCGAGAATCTGCTATGTCGAAGATGTTTAAAGTCATGAGAATGCTGATTACACTTATTCTCATTTTTGGATCTCCTGAAAATCCAAGACGCCTATGGGAAATGTTTAAGAAAGATTTGGCTGAAGACTTCATCCGAGAAACAGGACGGATGGTTAATTCTTTCGAAGAAGCGCTTAAGCGTTCTTTTCGAATTATCTCATTCAAGTTAAATACAGAAGCTACTGAAGGTAGGAATTTCCTATACTGGGTTCATCAACTTGGTATGGACGATATTGATGGATACGAGAACGTGCTATATGAAGAAACTATGAACACCAATGAGTCTATTTGTATTGGAGAACATATGTATCAACTTCTTAAAGGGAGACAAATTGAAATTGTTGATACCATTTCACATTCGTAAATGATTTAACCCCTTGATCAAAATGTTTCTTTATTGATGGACCTGGAGGCACTGGAAAGACTTTTGGATACAAAACTCTTTATTACATCCTTTCAGGACAATAGCATAAAGTAAAGTGCATGGCATTCACTGGGATTGCTTCTATTCTGCTACCTGATGGAAGTACTTCACACAAGACTTTTTGCCTTAAAGTTCCATTGACATCGGATTCAATCTCCAACATCACACCTAGATCCGCTAAAGCAGTCGAACTCAGCAAAGTTGATGTATTTTTGATGGATGAATCGCCTATGCTGCCAAAATACGGACTTCACAACATAGATCAATTGCTGCGCTCTATTCGAAATCCAATTTTGCCATTTGGTGGAAAGATTATGGTATTAGGAGGGTACTTCCGTCAATGTTTACCCGTCCAACTACGAGCAAACAGAAGTGAAATATTGTATTTATCAATCAAAAAAGTGAGCTGTGGCACCACTTCAATTCAATTTCATTAACATGCGCGTTGATCCGGAACAAAGAAAATTTGCCAAATAGCTTTTGAAACTTGGAAATGGGGAAGTACCTGAGAACGCGATGGGTGAAATCGAACCACCCGTAGATATACTTTCAAATGGTTATCTCATTGATGAAGTCTTTGGAAACTGCTTAAAGAAAGGAAGTTATGAAGAAATGAAGGATCGAGCTATCCTTGCGTTATTAAATAAAGATGTCAGCAAGATTAACGCCGAAATTATTGAAAAGCTTCCTGGTGAGTATAAAATCTACCACAGCTACGATTCCGTCAAAGATCAACCTGAAGGAGCAGTCCAGTTTACGACGGAATTTCTCAATTCCCTCAAAATAGCTGATTTGCCACCTCATGAGTTAAAGCTTAAAATAACGCAATAATCATACTATTGCGCAATTTAGATGTTTCAGAAGGCCTTTGCAATGTAACAAGGCTAATTGTTAAAGTCCTTTGCAATAACGTAATGAAAGCAAAAATAATCACAGGAGAATATTCATGTATCGAAGTACATATTACACGAATAACTCTTGATTCAAGCAGAGGTCAACTTGGATGCACGATGCAAAGGCATCAATTTCCTAGGAGGCCAGCATTTGCAATAACTATACATAAAGCTTAAGGTCAGACCTTCGAATTTGTTGGCGTCGACTTACGGACACCTGTTTTTATGCATGGAATGCTCTACGTTGCTTTTTCGAGGGTTAAGAGGCAAAACAACTTAAAGGTACTTCTATCTACAGAAAATCCTCATCACACTCATAATGTTGTATGGAAAGAAGTATTGAATACAGCAACAACCAATCAATTTAGTATTTAAAAAACTGCAGAAATACGTAACAAAATGGTTTACTAGAAAGTGCTAAGAAAGGGATATAGATTTGTAAATAAATAAAAAGCTCAAAAAACGAATATTTACTATGTGTTATTATTATTTTTTAGAAAGTACAAATGACGTTTTCATGTAGAAATAAATACGTTTAAATAATAAATAAATAACATTTTTTCAATGCAATATGATAGCAGAATAAAAAAATCACCGAGTGATGCTCGGTGTACCAGGTACTAATAATAAAAATAAGGAAGATCTAAATTAAACAGAAAGATAACACGTGCTTTTAACTGCAAACGTGGAGTTCTGTGCTCCACGTGTGTGCTCCAGAAGCAATAGTATCAGTCGTTGCTAATAGCAACGTGACGTCAATGCAAGGGGTCTATACAGCGTTATCGATTCATTTGCTTTATTAAATCATGGAAGACGGTAGTATTCCAGTGACGCAGCCTTAAGCCTAAAATCGTAAGAATGGCGGAACTCATATATACACCTAACTCGAGATCAAAGGAAACGCGAAAAGCCGCCACTTCATAACTCAGCAAATATAGCTCATATTAGTCTGATTTAAAAAATAAAAAGTCTTATATCTGCAGTCTTATTCTATTCTGAAATTTTTACATTTCTACATGCAGTATATTTTGAGATCTCGAAACCCATTTTTAAAATACTTGCGATGGATAAAGCTCTTAATTTTCATTTCTGGAAAATGGCCCGGGCGATTTTCTTTAAATTGATATATAATATGAATTTATTTTAGATGAAGGGAATGAGATAATACTTGTGTCCGGGAAAACTCTTGTTTTTTATATAATTCGCAATTTTTTTCCCTCAAAAATGACCTGCTTGATTTTATTAAAATTAATATATAATATAAATCTGTTTGAGATAAAGCGAATAACACAACAGTTATTTGCAGAAAAACTGTTGTTTGTTATATAATCGGTATAGAATATGAAACTATATTTTTTCGCCATTCTATGAGAATTTACCGCAAATGCGCAAGAAGTTACTAATGTATTCCTCCGCATGCTTTCTTTTTATTCATTTTTGGGAACAACTAGTTATTGAAATACTAGCTGAGAGGTTAAAAGCGCTGCTCTCATAGACGCGATATCTCGGTTCAATCCGCAGTGATACCTTTTGATTTTTTTTATGAGTTCCTTTGTAATTTTTTATTGCCAGTTAGATCATTAAATAAAATTTAAGACTTTTTGAATTGTTATCAAGTTAAACAAAATTAAATTGCAATTATAACTAAGCTAAATAAAATAAAACTTCATTTTAAATAAATTTCAATAATAAAATGTGCCATTTCCTACAGCTGGTAAATGTGGCGCCATCTATATTTTGGATAGAAACCTAAACTCTAACATTTCATATAGAATACAGATTTATCATATAGAATACATTTAACATTTTTTAAATAACGATAACTGGAAAATGTTATTCAACATTATTTCATAATCCTTTAGATATTTTGAGAGTGTTAGGGGCATCCCACACTAAGGCGACAAGCGACATGTAGCAGAAACATGTAGCGCAAAAACCAGTCGAAACAAAGAACTAAGTTGTTTCAAACCTGTTTTAAACCAGTTTTTCCAGCGAATTCAAGCGACATGTCTTATGTGTCGCCTTAGTGTGGGATGCCCCTTACTATCACACAGCAAATATATCTAGTGCATTGACTTTATTAACTCTTAAATGTAATTGAGTTAAAAATCTTTATCTAAATTTAAGTAATGAATTTTGTTCTATGTATGTATTTCAAATATTTTGTAACTATGTATCTTATCTTCACATAAAAATTAAAAATCTCAGATTAACTGTTTCAGAAAGTATTTTCACATTTAATTATGTATATATAAATAAATACAGTCTTTTCTTGTCTGATGTATGTTTTTTTTTTTTTTTAATATCTGCTTTAAAAAAAAAAAAAAAAAAAAAAAAAAAAAAAAAAGGCTAAAATACTTTCCAAATAGTATTAAATTCCGACATTTTTCTCCGGGAAGGTGTGTGTGTGCTAAAAAAAAAAAAACTGCAGAATTTACTTTTCCTATATTAAGGAGTATAAAAAATTTAATGTAATTTAAAATAAGAATCTCTTGAAATTGTTCCAATTATTGATTATGGTTATTAACTAACTGTCATATTTATTTTTTATATGTGTTGAAAATATTATACCTTAGACTAGGTACTTCTTTTTCGCTTTGAGAAATGATGCAAATTAAAATCATTAAAAATTTGCTGTTTAATGTGTTGCATAATAATTCGAAATTATTTTCTGACTAGCAAAATAATTTGTCTTCTTGTCAAATTGTCTTCTATTCAGTAATATGAGTATGTAAAAATATTTTTTAACAATTTTTATAGAATTAACCTATAATATATATATTTATTGTTACAAATGCAATGCAACTTTAATCTTTTCCTGCTCCATGCTGAAATATTTAAAATTTGGGATGCAATTCTAATATTTATCAAAAAGCCATTTTTCAGTTCAAGTTTTTGTATTTTAAATATTATTTTAAATTGTAGTTTACATAATCTCTTTGTTGTAGCCATAAAAATATCAAATGATAATGCCTATTTTAATTAACAAAATTAAAAAATCCTAAAATGATGCAATATATTTTTTAAACTTTTAGTGAGAAAAACTTTTTTTTTTTTTTTAATGTACAAATTTTATGATTAAATCTTACTCGAAAATGTGGCTATTTTGATAGAAATTTATGTTTGTTGCTAAGAACTTAAATTAAAAAATAAAAAAACAAAACTTATATCTTTATCAACCAGCTGTTTTTCTCATTTGCATTCATATTTATTGTAATTATGGTACACTTTTTTGAGACTAAAAAAGAAAATAATAAAATACTCAATGGCAGTTGATGTTGCCATCTATAATCGGAAATCGAAACTGTAACCAATCGATCACGTGATCGGCAGGCTGGGTACACTAGCGCCACGAAACGAGTATTACTTTCGGGGTCAAATTCTGTGACGAAAAGCCTATCTTCGTTGTTCTCCTGTGTTTACAATGTTATTGTATTTTAAATAAAAAGGTTTAAAGAGTAATATTTCTTGATATTTTTCTTAAGAAAGTAAACTTTTTACGGAGTAAAATTTAACAAAGCTTTCTATATCTGTGAAACGAACCATAAAAAAAAAACCCATTTTGTATAATGCTTCCATATTTTACTAAAATGTTCTAAAAAAATCAAATAGTACAGCACTCTTTACAATTGAAGTATGAGGTATGCTTTTTTGAGAGGGGGGGAATTAAAAGTGAATGGTAATCAAGATTATGAGTTCTTATCGTTGGTCTTTATTATTTTTTTTAATCTGTTTGTTATTAATCTAAAAAAAGTAATTATATCAATTCAAAAAACCCTTAACGGGTTAAAAGTTTGTGAAGCAGCACTTTATCTTATTGCTATAAGAATTTTAAATATGGAACTTAAAAATAGTTATATCAAATTCTAAGTGACGCTATATTAATTATTTCATCTTTTTATTTTTGTTTTATTTATAATTGCATGTGTAAGAATTATGGTAAATTTAAAAGGATGTATAAAAATTTATTCCTTGAGGTTTTATCATTCACATCTTTCATAAATTCAAAATATGAGTTTTAAAAGATATGATATCAAAATTTAAGTGACGCTTTGATGTAGCTTTAAACAATTTATTTTAAAATTCAATTTTAATTGTTTCGGTTTGGCTAAATATATTTACACATCTAACCAAAACTTTTAATTTTCAAATACATAGTTAAAAATATCACTATCACTCTCACTGAACCTATACAATGCACTGTAATGTATTTATATGAATAAATTGATTTATTTTTTGTGCCATGCTATCCAAAATCAAAAGTAAAATTTATGTAAACGATTTCTTTGCGTCATAATATCCATTTGCATACATTTCGCTTAGTTTGGATATAATTAGATGAATTAGGATTTAATTAGAATGAATCGCATAAATACTATGGGATTCGCGACAAGTTTGCATTGAGTGGATCTCTCACTACGCCTCCCGTATCTTAAGTTAATTAAAAACTTATCTAGAAAAACCAAGCTCGGAACAAGACGGCGTTGCAACTTTGTGACCTTCTTTCTTAGCACAATGCCAAGTTTAAACTTTGAAAAAGTGTTTTGTTTTAGCTACACTGTAAAAAGAAAAGTCTATTACAAGCTGAATGTAGTTTTATGAAATGTCATAGGAAGTTTAAATAGGCACTACTTTTATTGTCAGTACCGAATTAAGTTCATCCTAAATAGATTAGGATTAGATTTAAATAAGAGTTATACAGAATAGCAATATTTTGTGCTATTCAGGCTTTATATCTCTCTGAACTTTCATGGCATATCCATTTATACTTTTCTAATATATACAGCTATACCCAACCCGACGTTGTATAGTTTTTTACAAAGTCTTACTATTATTTTAGCAAGCAACGATTTTTTTTAAAATAATTCATATATTTATCGTACGGAAACAGTCTAAGCGCGAATAATACTCGCACTTGACCGTTTATTAATATTATTTTTCGGTCGAGAGGCGCTAAGAACGGCTTCAAGAGCAGATCGAACCGGGGCTGTCGCGAAACAACTTCCTTCTCTTACGGACCTGCTCCAAGACGAAAATGTCGAGCAAGATGGCGACGTAAGAGATCTGAGTAGGAAACGAAATAGGTTGGATAGTTGTACGTTTGTATCAAAAACAATGCTAGAAATTTCCGTTTTAGAATATTTTGTTGCGCAATTTGTGGCAATTTGGCCGGCGGCGGCGGTGACAGCGGTAGTTACTTTCTTTTAGAATAGAGATATATTTTTGGCCATTTTTTTTTGTTAAAATTTTCAAATGTGTATTACACAAGACTGCGCATGGAGTTTTAGATGTATCGAATATTACATTTAATATAATTTTTTATTGATGTATGTAGTGTAAAACAGTGAAATCTAACTCATCTTCATATACTTTTATTAAATAAATAAATAAAATAAAATCACGAAGGATAATTCCATGCTCATATTTTTCACGTATATAACAAAGGACCTGTACAAATGAGTTTAAATCTATATCTGAAATACAAAAAAAAAAAAAAAAAAAAAAAAAAAAAAAAAAAAAGGCCCTAGCATTTTTAAAACATGAAAGTGAAAAAAAAAGTTGGCTGTTTCTGGGTAATTGCGTGCTGGGTGTATTAATATAATTTACAATATCTGGCGTTATGATCGCCTTATGGGTTAAAATGAGGTGTCACAATATTCACATTTAAATAGGCTTCCATTTAATATTTAAAAAAGAAATTCGATTTTTTGAATTAATTTTCAGGTGAACTGTCGCCTTAAGTTTGTCAGGAATTGCAAATATCTCTCTATTCTAAAAAAAAAAAAGTAACTAACGCTGTCACCGCCGCCGGTTTTGAATTTTTTGTGACCCGAAGTCTTTCTTCGTTAATATTAAGAAAAATATTGCATACAAAAATATGAAAATCGGTGGTATTATAGAGAAATGTTTGATAAACACGCTGATGCAGACAGTTTTTAAATCGAAGAATTATTTTAAGAGATATTTAATGCTAAAGTTGGACAAAATCATTCCGCTAAAAAAGTTTTATTGGAGCAAAAACTATACATGGGAATTTAATCATTTTTAGATCATTTTATACGTTTGAATTTCCCGGTGTGAAGACTGCATTTATTTCTTTAATTTGACTCATTTTTTGAGGTTTTATTTCTATTTTAAATTCAAATTTTTAGCCTTTCGAGCGATATTTTTTTCATACTAGGGGGCTCTGCCCCCTACGAGCTACGCTCGCCAACCCTCCGTTCACACACCGCAGACTCTAAAAGCACTCTAATTTGATCGGCTTTAAAAAAATTTCGGAAAATTGAATTATAATTTAAAAAAGTCCTTCCGGCCAGTGCCGGGAGGAAGAGGTAGCTTTCATATTCCCTTTTTTTAGAAAGCCAGCTTATATTATTCAAACACACAAAGCTCAATTTAGTGGAAACCGATTATAGGAGATTCAATACTAATTTTTATTAATACTAAACCATTATGAATGAGAATTTCACAAAATTAGTCAGCTTTATCCAAGCTGCTTTTATTTAAAGTAACTTATATTTGGTTGCCAAATTCGACGATATCTTGGAGTGCCTGCCATTTTAAGACAACATGGTGGATGAGGCTAACCAGTGAACTTGGTCGAGACCTTAGTAATTCCTGTGCACATGCTCACTCACATCGAAATCGGTTGGTATATACGAGTGCTGTCGCAGGCAAAAAATCAGATTTTTCAAAATGTCACCCACATTAGAAATTCAAACTGCTATATCTGAGCCATTTTTTAAGATAAAGACAAAACAAAAAATGTTCCGGAATCCTTATATCAAGGTCAAATACTTAAAAAAGAAACCTTTTTCAATTTCAAATTTTTTTGCACCTTACTTTAAATATAATTTTTTTTTATTTACTGGCCGCCATTTTGAAACAAGATGGCTGATAAAGCTGGCCAGCAAACTTGGGCAAGACATTGCTATATACTATCCACATGCCTTCTTACATTGAAATAGGTTAATAAATAAGCGTGTTATCGCGCGACAAATATCAGATCGTTTCAAAATGTCAGCCATGCTGCAAATTCAAAGTGCCATAATTCAACCTTTTTTTAAAGATATGTGCGAAACAAAAACTGCTCCAGAATCTTTGTATCAAGGTCAAACACATAAAAATTTTTTTTTTTCATTTTCCAATTTTTTGATACCTCATTTTAAATTTTAAATTAATTTTTTTTTAAATGACAGCCCTTATGAAACAAGAATGGCGAATGAAGCTGGCCAACGAACTCGGTCGAGACATGGGTATGTACTATGTATACACCAAGGTACACCCAAATCGGTTCATAAATACGCCTGCTATCGCGTGATAGAAATCAGGTCATTTCAAAATGTCAGCCACGATAGAAATTCAAAGTGCTATAACTCAGCCATTTTTTAAGATATAAACGAAACAAAAACTGCTCCGGAATCTTTGTATCTAGGTCAAACACATAAGAAAATAACATTTTTTAATTTTTAAATTTTGATACCACATTTCAAATTTCAAATTTTTAAAAATAATTTAAATGGCCGCCATTTTGAAACAAGATGGCGGATGAAGCTGGCCAACAAACTCGGCCGAGACATTGGTATGTACTATGTATACACCAAGGTACATCCAAATCAGTTCATAAATACGCCTGTTATCGCGTGACAAAAATCAGGTCGTTTCAAAATGTCAGCCACGCTAGAAATTCAAAGTGCTATAACTCAGCGATTTTTTAAGATATACTAGGGGGCTCGGCCCCCTACGAGCTACGCTCACCAACCCCCGTCCAGACACCGCAGACTCTAAATGCACGCTAATTTGATCGGCTTTAAAAAGATTTCGAAAGATTGAATTATAATTTAAAAAACAGAGGCGATCTCCCTATAAACGAATTTCTATTCATTTCTCTTTGGGGAATTTTAACGCCAAATCCGCTGCGGTACTACTTGATTATCCTGTCGACCCATTTCGCCAAATTATATAAATCGCCAAACCACTCGCCAAATTATACAAATTGATATAATTTTTATTTTAAATAACGAAAGAACAAATAAATTCGTACAACATTAATAAAAACACAAATAAAACGCCGAAATAAAAATAACTTGATGACGTATACACGTGTAACAACATTTCAAAATAAGCTAATATAAAAGGAATTAAGTAAAGAGAGTCTTTGTCTCCTGGTATTTTTTAACAAAGCGAAAAGAAAGTTCTTTTAAATGAGACATTTTAAATTAATTCTCAAAATATCAAATAAATGTCTAGCGCAATTTCTAAATTTAAACTTTTTTGCAATATTATTTTGTGTTCATTTTATGTAATAACTATAATGTGACGTAAATATGACGTAATTTCTCCTAAGACTTCTAACGCATGTTAATGAATTTATTATTTTACAATATCCTTTCTCTTTTAAAATTCACGTGTATACTTTTTATGATGTAATTTTTAATAAGTTCCTGCTTTTTATACGTAATTATTTAATTCTAATTTGAAAGTTTTTTTCCTGTTTATAATAGTCACGTGTAAATAAATTTTTAATTTGAAGCAAACATTATTGCTTGCGCTTTTTATACAGTTGGCAACAGTTTAAATTAGTACAATTTTCTGAGATGTGTAAAAAATATCTCTAGAAATGCTGAAAATTTGAATTTAAAATAGAAATAAAACCTGAAAAAATGAGTCAAAATAAAAAAATTAATGCAATCTGCACTCCGGCAAATTCTAACGCATAAAATGATCTAAAAATGATTACACTGCTATGTATAGTTTTTGCTGCTATAAAACTTTTTTAGTGGAACGATTTTGTCCAACTTTAGCATTAAATAACTCTTAAAATAATTCTTCGATTTGAAAACTGACTGCATCAGCGTGTTTATCAAACATTTCTGTATAAAACCACCGATTTTCATATTTTTGTATGCATTATTGTTGTTAATATTAACGAAGAAAGGCCTCCGGTCACAAAAAAAATCAAAACCGGCGGCGGCGGTAGTTACTTTTTTTTAGAATAGAGAGAAACGGAACAAAAACTGCTCCGGAATCTTTGTATCAAGGTAAAACACACAAGGAAAAAATATTTTTTAATTTTCAATTTTTTGGTACCACATTTCAAATTTTAAATTTTAAAAAAATGTAAATGGCCGCCATTTTGAAAGACGCTGGCGGATGAAGCTGGCCAACGAACTCGGTCGAGTCATTGGTATGTATTATGTATACACGAAGTTACATCCAAATCGGTTCATAAATACGAGAGTTACAGTGTGGCAAAGACCAGATATATATATATTAAACAAAAACATAGTTTGAAGAACAAATTAAAAAAACAAAATTTATTTCCTACATTGTTTAAGCCCGAGAAGGAGCAGATATTAAGATATTTCATCCAATTAGTTTTACATTTAATGTTAAATTTTTGTAACAATTTAGTTAAGCCAATTGAAGATTAAAAAATAAAAATAAAATTAATACAATATGATACTTAAAACACCATAAAAAATTAGATTCCGTTCAAATGAAATCGAAATAAATCTTAGACTTCTTCCATTTTTAATTGAAAATATTTGTATTGCAAATATTGCATTATGTTTATGACAATTGTGCATAAAATGATAAGATGCATGCAAAATACAAAACTTAAAAAAAAAAGTCTAAGATTTATTTCGATTTCATTTGAACGGAATCTAATTTTTTAGGGTGTTTTAAGTATCATATTGTATGAATTTTATTTTTATTTTTTAATCTTCAATTGGCTTAACTAATTTGTTACAAAAATTTAACATTAAATGTAAAATTAATCGAATGAAATATCTTTATATCTGCCCCTTCTCGGGCTTAAACAATGTAGGAAATAAATTTTGTTTTTTTTAATTTGTTCTTCAAACTATGTTTTTGTTTAATATGTCAAGTTTTTTAATAACTACTGCACTCAGACGAACGCATTTCAAAATTAATGGAGAGTATCATCATCAGGCGTTGATGTATACGGTATTGCATCACAATGTGGGATGCAGTTTACCAATGTGTAATTCTAAATGTTTCACTACTGTAGTAATGCAGGTTGCGGTAGTTTTGGACAAAAACTTCCAATCTGAAGGTAAAAAATCTATAATCAAAACATAAACAATTAATTTAAATTTAGGTACCCTATTTCCCACTCAAGAACGCTATGAATGTAAATGTAAATTGTGTTGAATCCTTACTGCTAATATTTAACAATATTATAGCTGTGATACAGTAAGAAATAAAAAATAAAAGTTTTACTTAAATTTTTAAACCCTATTCTCTCCCAAGGGGTGATGTAAACGCATCAGAAAATTATTACCTAAGTTTAACTTGGGGTATAAATAGTTCTCATCTCGGAAAAAAAAAATACATTTGTAACGCCATTAAATTATGGCCAGAGGGCGCTAAGGTCGAGGTTCCTTGCGCACGGAATAATTTCATAATACGCAGTTATGAGCTAGCCAAGGTGGTTACCGGATCACATCCGTTGACCGGAAAATTGAATTCACCCAACCTGGGTGTTAATGATATTTATATATGTGTAACTTCAGATTCTATATTGATGTCGTGTTGTCTATTTGTATATGTGTTCGTGGCGTAAAGGAACAAAAGTGTTTGTGCTTACAAGAAATCTCTTCGGTTTTTGTCATCCCATTATACATTTTAAAATTTAAGTTATGTAATTCCCCACTAAGTTCGCTACCTTGCGTAAAAATAGCTATCCATTAGAAACTTTTTACTAAAATATAAACTTGACCAAAGCAAAAACTTATTCTGAAACTATCCTTTTTATTTCCACTATGACGCCATATCCACTTTTTTAATTTTTGAGAAAAAAAAAAAAAAATCTAGCTCAATTTAATATTTCACGTGAAAATCTTTCAACTAAAAAGAAATAAATTATTATAACGGCTTTTGAAATTTTTGCAACAATGAAGTAAAAATGTTACATTTTCTATGAAAAATGTCCGTTGATTTTCAATGAAAAAACGAAAATTGGAATTATTAAGAAAAATATTTGAATCTCTCTATTCTAAAGAAAAGTAACTACGCTGTCACCGCCGTCGCCGCCGCCGGTTTTGAATTTTTTGTGACCGGAGGTCTTTCTTCGTTAATATTAAGAAAAATAATGCATACAAAAATATGAAAATCGGTAGTATTATACAGAAATGTTTGATAAACACGCTGATGCAGACAGTTTTCAAATCGAAGAATTATTTTAAGAGCTATTTAATGCTAAAGTTGGACAAAATCGTTCCACTAAAAAAGTTTTATAGGAGAAAAAACTACACATCCGAATTTAATAATTTTTAAATCATTTTATACGTTATAATTTCCCGGTGTGCAGAATTCCTTTATTTTTTAAATTTGACTCATTTTTCAAGATTTTATTTCTATTTTAAATTCAAATTTTCAGCATTTCGAGAGATATTTTTTACTTATTTTAGGAAATGGTATTAATTTAACCTGTTGCCAACTGTATAAACAACGGAAACAATAATGTTTGCTTCAAATTAAAAATTTATTTACACGTGACTATTACAAATAGAAAAGATACTTTCAAATTAAAATTAAATAATTGCGTATAAAAAGCAGGAACTTATTGAAAATTACGTCATAAAAAGTATACACGTGAATTTGAAAAGAGAAAGGATATTGTAAAATAATAAATTCATTAACATGCGTTAGAAGTCTTAAATAGGAGAAATTACGCCATATTTACGTCACTTTACAGTTATTACATAAAATGAACACAAAATAATATTGCAAAAAATTTTAAATTTAGAAATTGTGCTAGACATTTATGTGATATTTTGAGAGGACCTTTTCAACTATTTTTGTTAGGAAAGCGCAAATAATATTTCATTTCTAACTATTTTAACTAAGTATTATAATTAAGTATTTTCACGTGAATATTTAAAAGAGAAAGAATAGCTTGGTCAAAATTACGTCAGATTAAAAACGATTCATTTAAAATGTCTCATTTAAAAGAACTTTATTTTCGCTTTGTTAAAAAATACCAGGCGACAAACACTCTGTTTACTTAATTCCTTTTATATTAGCTTATTTTGAAATGTTGTTACACGTGTCTACGTCATCAAGTTATTTTTATTTCGACGTTTTATTTGTATTTTTATTAATGTTGTACTAATTTATTTGTTCTTTCGTTATTTAAAATAAAAAATTATGTCAATTTGTATAATTTGGCGATTTATATAATTTGGCGAAATTGATCGACGGGATAATCAAGTAGTACCGCAGCGGATTTGGCGTTAAAATTCCCCAATCAAAGAGAAATGAATAGAAGTTCATTTATAGGGAGATCGCCACTGTTTTTTTAATTATAATTAGTCTTTCGAAATCTTTTTAAAGCCGATCAAATTAGCGTGCATTTAGAGTCTGCGGTGTCTGGACGGGGGTTGGCGAGCGTAGCTCGTAGGGGGCCGAGCCCCCTAGTAATGTAAAAATAAATTGGCCCATGTTTCTCTCTAGGTTATTAGTCACCCATATGCAAATTACCCCATATGCAAACCACCCATATGCAACCCATACGCATTTTACCATTCGTTTTGACCCTGACGTCAGGCAATCGTTTTTACACTTTAAATATTTATAATCTCTCTATTCTAAAAAAAGTAACTACCGTTGTCACCGCCGCCGCCGGTTTTGAATTTTTTGTGACCGGAGGTCTTTCTTCGTTAATATTAAGAAAAATAATGCATACAAAAATATGAAAATCGGTAGTATTATACAGAAATGTTTGATAAACACGCTGATGCAGACAGTTTTCAGATCGAAGAATTATTTTAAGAGATATTTAATGCTAAAGTTGGACAAAATCGTTCCACTAAAAAAGTTTTATAGGAGCAAAAACTGTTCATAGGAATTTAATCATTTTTAGATCATTTTATGCGTTAGAATTTGCCGGAGTGCAGATTGCATTAATTTTTTTTATTTTGATTAATTTTTTGAGGTTTTATTTCTATTTTAAATTCAGATTTTCAGCATTTCTAGAGATATTTTTAACAGATTTTAGAAAGTGATATTAATTTAAACTGTTGCCAACTGCATAAACAGCGGAAACAATAATGTTTGCTTCAAAAAAAAAAAATATTTATACGTGTAAATAAATTAAAAATTTATTTACACGTGACTATTAAAAACAGAAAGAAACATTTGGAATTAGAATTAAATAATTATGTACAAAAAGCAGAAACTTATTAAAAATTACGTCATAAAAACTATAATTACACGTGAATTTTAAGAGAGAAAGGAATTTGTAAAACAATAAATTTATTAACATGCGTTAGAAGTCTTAAATAGGAGAAATTACGTCATATTTACGTCACATTACAGTTATTACATAAAATGAACACAAAATAATATTGCAAAACTGTTTAAATTTAGAAATTGCGCTAGACATTTATTTGATATTTTAAGAGGATACTTTTCAACTATTTTTGTTAGGAAAGCGCAAATAATATTTCATTTCTAACACAAGTATTTTCACGTGAATATTAAAATGAGAAAGAATAGTTTGGTTAAAATTACGTCAGATTAAAAACTATTAATTTAAAATGTCTCATTTAAAAGAACTTTCTTTTCACTTTGTTAAAAAATACCAGGAGACAAAGACTCTGTTTACTTAATTCCTTTTATATTAGCTTATTTTGAAATGTTGTTACACGTGTCTACGTCATCAAGTTATTTTTATTTCGACGTTTTATTTGTATTTTTATTAATTTTATACTAATTTATTTGTTTTTTCGTTATTTAAAATAAAAATTATGTCAATTTGTATAATTTGGCGAGTGGTTTGGCGATTTATATAATTTGGCGAAATTGGTCGACGGGATAATCAAGTAGTACCGCAGCGGATTTGGCGTTAAAATTCCCCAATCAAAGAGAAATGAATAGAAATCCGTTTATAGAGAGATCGCCACTGTTTTTTAAATTATAATTCAATCTTTCGAAATCTTTTTAAAGCCGATCAAATTAGCGTGCATTTAGAGTTTACGGTGTCTGGACGGGGGTTGGCGAGCGTAGCTCGTAGGGGGCCGAGCCCCCTAGCATCATTAAAATTAGTAAAGAATAAAAAATGAGTGGCATCAGGGACAAAAAGGTGGGAAGAAAAAATGAAAAAGCTATGATTTCCATAGGCTTTTCCATGTTAAATTACCATTGAGAAGTGACACCGGAAATAAATAAGTATTGCGCTGCCGCGCAATACTTAAATATATATATATATCATCATCTGAACGGAGGGTGGTTTTGGAGTCTGTGGGTCATGATCTATGAAAATATACCAAAATTTTTTGAAATCGCTTTCCTCCGATCGGCTGCAATAGGTAGCGTTTTGTAATGAAAGCTACCTAAAACAGTCGCGATCTCCCTATAAACCGGTTTCTATTCATTTCTCTTTGATTGAGAAATTTTATCGCCAAATCAGCTGCTGTTAAAAGATACAATGGCTATTTTCGTCTTTGATTAAATAAAATCAGTTAAACATTTCAAAATAAGCTAATATAAAATGAATTAAGTAAACAGAGTCTTTGTCTCCCGGTATTTTTTAACAAAACGATAAGAAAGTTCTTTTAAATAGGACATTTTAAATGAATCGTTTTTAATCTGACGTAATTTTGACCAAACTATTCTTTCTCTTTTTAATATTCCCGTGAAAATACTTTTGTTAGAAATGAAATATTATTTGCGCTGTCCTAACTAAAATAGTTGAAAAGATCTTCTGAAAATATTAAATAAATGTCTCGCGCATCTCTCTATTCTGAAAAAAAGTAACTACCGCTGTCACCGCCGCCGGTTTTGAATTTTTTGTGACCGGAGGTCTTTCTTCGTTAATACTAACAAAAATACTGCATACAAAAATATGAAAATCGGTGGTATTATACAAAATTGTTTGATAAACACGCTGATGCAGACAGTTTTCAAATCGAAGAATTATTTTAAGATATATTTAATGCTAAAGTTGGACAAATTCGTTCCACTAAAAAAGTTTTATAGGAGCAAAAAATATACATGGGAATTTAATCATTTTTAGACCATTTTATACGTTTGAAGTTCCCGGTGTGCAGACTGTATTTCTTTTTTGTAATTTGACTCATTTTTTGAGGTTTTATTTCTATTTTAAATTCAAATTTTCAGCATTTCGAGAGATATTTTTTACATATTTTAGAAAATGGCATTAATTTAAACTGTTGCCAACTGTATAAACAGCGCAAACAATAATGTTTGCTTCAAATTAAAAATTTATTTACACGTGACTATTATAAACAGAAAAAAACATTTGGAATTAGAATTAAATAATTATGCATAAAAAGCAGGAGTTTATTAAAAATTACGTCATATAAACTATATTTACAAGTGAATTTTGAAAGAGAAAGGATACTGTAAAACAATAAATTCATTAAAATGCGTTAGAAGTCTTAAATAGGAGAAATTATGTCACATTTGCGTCACATTACAGTTATTACATAAAATGAACACAAAATAATATTGCAAACAGTTTAAATTTAGAAATTGCGCTAGACATTTATTTGATATTTTGAGAGGATCTTTTCAACTATTTTTGTTAGGACAGCGCAAATAATATTTCATTTCTAACAAAAGTATTTTCACGTGAATATTAAAAAGAGAAAGAATAGTTTGGTCAAAATTTCGTCAGATTAAAAACGATTAATTTAAAATGTCTTTTTCAAAAGAACTTTCTTTTCGCTTTGTTAAAAAATACCGGGAGACAAAGACTCTGTTTATTTAATTCCTTTTATATTTGCTTATTTTGAAAAGTTTAACTGATTTTACTTAATCAAAGACGAAAACAGCGATTGTATCTTTGGTACTACTTAGTTATCCCGTCGACCAAAACTCTATCGCCAAACTATAAGATTAAATGCCAATAATGAATGATCGTAAATTTACCTTAACTTGACTTTAAGCAAGTTACTCGTGTCTACGTCATCAAGTTATTTCTATTTCGACGTTTTATTTGTATTTTTATTAATGTTATACTAATTTATTTGTTTTTTCGTCATTTAAAATAAAAATTATGTCAATTAGTATAATTTGGCGAAATTGTTCGACGGGATAATCAAGTAGTACCGTAGCTGATTTGGCCTTAAAATTCCCCAATCAAAGAGAAATGAATAGAAATCCGTTTATAGGGAGATCGCCACTGTTTTTTAAATTATAATTCAATCTTCCGAAATCTTTTTAAAACCGATCAAATTAGCGTGCTTTTAGAGTCTGCGGTGTCTGAACGGGGGTTGACGAGCGTAGCTCTTAGGGGGCAGAGCCCCCTAGTTTTCTAAATTTAAACTGTTTTGCAATATTATTTTTTGTTCATTTTATGTAGTAACTGTAATGTGAAGTAATTTTCCCTATTTAAGACTTCTGACGCATGTCAATGAATTTATTATTTTGCAATATCCTTTCTCTTTTAAAATTCACGTGTAAATATAGTTTTTATGACGTAATTTTTAATAAGTTCCTTCTTTTTATAGATTATTATTTAATTCTAATTTGAAATGTTTTTTTTCTGTTTATAATGGTCACGTGTAAATAAATTTTTAATTTGAAGCAAACATTATTGTTTGCGCTGTTTATACAGTTGGCAACAGTTTAAATTAATACCATTGTCTAAAATATGTAAAAAATATCTCTCGAAATGCTGAAAATTTGAATTTAAAATAGAAATAAAACCTCAAAAAATGAGTCAAATTAAAAAAAGAAATTCAGTCTGCACACCGGGAACTTCAAACGTATAAAATGATCTAAAAATGATTAAATTCTCATGTATAGTTTTTGCTCCAATAAAACTTTTTTAGCGGAATGATTTTGTCCAACTTTAGCATTAAATATCTCTTAAAATAATTCTTCGATTTAAAAACTGTCTGCATCAGCGTGTTTATCAAACATTTCTCTATAATACCATCGATTTTCATATTTTTGTATGCAATATTTTTGTTAATATTAACGAAGAAAGACCTCCGGTCACAAAAAATTCAAAACCGGTGGCGGCGACAGCGGTAGTCACTTTTTTTAGAATAGAGAGATTTTAGAAAATGGTATTAATTTAAACTGTTGCCAACTGTATAAACAGTGCAAACAATAATGTTTGCTTCAAATTAAAAATTTATTTACACGTGACTATTATAAACAGAAAACTTTAAAAGCAGGAACTCATTGAAAATTACGTCATAAAAACTATATTGACACGTGAATTTTAAATGAGAAAGAATATTGTAAAATAATAAATCCATTAACATGCGTTAGAAGTCTTAAATAGGATAAATTACGTCACATTTACGTCACATTACACTTATTACGTAAAATGAAAAAAAAAATAATATTGCAAAACAGTTTAAATTTAAAAATTGCGCGAGACATTTATTTGATATTTTGAGGTGATCTTTTCGACTATTTTTGTTAGTTTGTTTACAAATAATATTTTATTTCTAACAAAAGTATTTTCACGTGAATATTAAAAAGAGAAAGAAAACTTTGGTGAAAATTACGTCAGATTAAAAACGATACATTTAAAATGTCTTATTTAAAAAAACTTTCTAACAGCTATTGTATCTTTTAATAGCAGCTGATTTGGCCTTGAAATTCCCCAATCAAAGAGAAATGAATAGAAACCCGTTTATAGGGAGATCGCCACTGTTTTTTAAATTATAATTCAATCTTCCGAAATCTTTTCAAAGCCGATCAAATTAGCATACTTTTAGTGTCTGCGGTGTCTGAACGGGGGTTGGCGAGCTTAGCTCGTAGGCGGCTAGTAATAATAAAATGAATAACTATACAAAAGTCAAGAATGATAACAGAAAACTCACTTGTAATAAAATAAAATCACATGTATTAACAAACATGAACAGTCATTGATAAGTTTCCAGATATTTCAACTTGCTTAATAATTGTCTGTTTAAGTGAGATTATTTTTTATGCAATATTAAATACCATATATTTTTACAAATAATTAATTATTTGTAAGTACGTACTTACTGTTAGTGAAAAAACGCTATTTTAGTTGTAATACCTGTAAGACTCGCATTAACTTTAATATTTGCGAAGCATGGGTATTGGCGGTCGCCAAACAGTGAACTCTCGCCAAGGCAGAACTATTCGAACTGGAACAGCGAGCAGTCGCCGCGGAGATCGTGTAGTGAAAAGGTTGGAGTGAAAATCAGTGGTGTGTCGCACTGGTTGTGTTTTGATAACATCGGCATCTTAATGTCTTTGTGAAATAGTGTAAAATAACCAGAAGTTAATGTTATAATATTCGTTGTGTGTGTGTTGTTTGTCCTGTAAATAAAAAAGTGTTCGTCAAGCCAGCAGTTCATTCTTTTAAGAGTGTGTCTTAGCAGTGTTTTTGCATCTGAAGTATTTCTTAATGAAATAAATAATTAACCTTTTTCTAAGGTTAAGGAGATATAGATGAGAAACATTCCATATTAAAGAAAGGTAATAAAGAAGTAGATGAGAAAAAGTTGTATTGGCGCAGTCGGCACGATTGTTCTCACGGGGTTTGGTAATATCAAAGAGGTAAGAGTCTTGTTCGTTTTTATGCTAGCCCAAAAATAAAATTATATTATTCTGTTATGCTGTAAAATAATTAAAAATATTATTGTCTAGATTCATGAAGAACAGAATGAGTAATTAAATGAAGGTTATTAACACTACTTATCATTAGATTGATTATTTCTTTGAATGTAAAATTTGAAACGAAAGTATTGTTTGTTACATCTGAAATTTCATTAAATAAATAAGGTGTATATTGCATTATATTTTAAATATGCAGTAATGTTAAAATAAGATAAATGTAGTGTAAAATAAAGGGAATATTTCGCTGATTTGGGATTAAAGTTCAATAGTGGTTGCGTAAATTATTATGGAATTATTTCCCCCTTTCTTTTTAAATGTTTTCGAAAGACTAAACAGTTGTGAATATTTTGTTTTTCTGCTATTTCATAAGAGCAAAATAAATAAGTGAGATTAATATTATAATTTGAAAGTGCTTTGGAAATACTTACATTACTTAGCGTTGACGTAATAGAATTATGGAATATGTTTTGTTTTTTTAAATTGGTTATTTATTACCTTCGCAATTTGAAAATGCAGGAAGATAATTAAAGTTGTGTTTATTTATGATTTCCTCATTCTACGAAAAGAAAGAAAAAATAAATAAAAGGTTGTTATTTCATATTTTATTAGAGGTGAAATTGATATTTTTATTATTTGATTGTGCAACCAAGTTTCGTAGGTTGAAAATAGTGATTACATTTTTTTTTTTTGTTTGTTTGTTTAAGAAAGTTCTTTCATAGATCGGAATTAGTATTTTTTCTTCTTCATGCTTTATTTAAGTATCCTGAGTTTCGTAAATCGAAACTAGTGTTATGAAGGCATTCTGTTATTATTATTTTTAAATCAAAACTAACATTATGATTTAAATTGTATTTATGAGTACGGAGTGTTGAAACAAATATTATGAGTGCATTTGTTATTTATAGACATTGAATGTACGTCCTAATTTATAATTCTTTGGTGTTCTACTATTTTAGGGTTAATGGTTATTGAAAGCAATTTGGTGAAAGGGAATATTAGTACATTTTAATTATTGTTGAATGCGTTCTTTTTCTTTTTAACTATTAAAACGAAAGTAAATAATTGATTTAATTATGTGTTCATATATGATTTTTTCTTTTCGTAATAATTCGGAAAGTTCATTTTGACTAGATTTAAAATACCGTTGATAGAATTATTTAATTAAATGATTGAAATAAGCATTTAAATTCCAAACGGTTCTATTGAAAAGTTATTTGAATGATTGGTTATAGTTACATTTTTTTGTGGGAATTAATAAGTCTTGAGGTTTATTACGCTGTCTTTAATTGATTACTAGCATTTTGAATTCGTTAGAATAATTTTTTTTTACCATGGCATTCCTGGGTAGAGGCAGGAAGGAAGATCTAATCGAGCTAGCAACAGAGCTGGGTATAGAAGCTAGCATGGATAATAAGAGGGCAGATATTAGAAAATTAATATCAGAAAATGAAAATTTCGTCGAAGATGAGGCCAAAGTATCTCTGAGTAGAATCATAGAAGAACGAATTCGGCGTGAGACAAAAGAGGAAGAAGAACGAATTCGGCGTGAGACAAAAGAGGAAGAAGAACGAATTCGGAAAGAAGAAAGAGAAGATCGAATCCGGAAAGAAGAAAGAGATCACGATCTAGAAATGAAACGGTTGGAATTAAGAAGAAATAACGTAGATTTGGGTGATGGAGTTGAAAATTCAAACGAAACAAGATCTAGAGTACAACTGATGCAGATAACTCCTAAATACGACGAAAAAGTAGACGAAATGCAACTGTATTTAGTAAACTTTGAGCGTCGGGCGGCAATGGCGCGTGTACATAAATCAGAATGGGTAGCATACTTACTGGGATTGTTACCAACAGATATGGCTAATAATATAGCTCGAGAGCCTCCTGAGAGAGCCAATGACTATGATTTCGTAAAGGATATGTTATTAAAGCGTTACAAGCTAAATCCTGAAAAGTTGAGGCAATTATTTTTCCGGCATCAAAAGGGACCAGAAGAGTCTTGGAGAAGCTACAGTCATGCGCTGAACAATTATTTCAACGAATGGATAAATGAATTAAAGGTTGAGAATTTCGACCAATTAAAGAAATTATTGGTAGCGGATCAACTCAAACGCAGGGTACCAAATGACGTAAAGGAACACTTCTTGGATCAGTGGAATAAAATGATCGACCCTTTAGATGTCGCGGAAAAGATTGCTGAATATGAAAGTTTGAAAGACGGACTGAAGAAAAACACAGTCCATACTAAGCCAAAGGATGTTCCTCGATGGCAACTGGAAGAGAAAAATAAGTACAAATCTAAGGAAAGTTTCGAAAATACCAAAAACGGTTATTTTGTAGGCACAACTAAATATCGAGGAAACGACAAACAATTTGATAAAATGAAATATCAAGGGACTTATCAAAAGTATAGGGATTCCAGGGCGTTTAAACCTACATGTCTTGCATGCGGAGATTCAACTCATTTTGCACGGGTTTGTCCTGAAAATAATAGTCAGAGAACACGAAACAGAATTGAAAGTGCTAAGAGTAATTTGGTTACTACAGAAGGAACCATAGAAAATAAAGAGGGGTTGTCAGCTCGAAGCACAGGGCTGGTATTCTCACCGATTAAAACAAATTCGATAAAGTGTGATGAACTGGAAGGACTAGAAAAAAGGAATACCAACATTTTACTTAAAACGAATTTAGAAGTTTCTGAAACTAATAGAATTGCTTCTCATCAAACTGAATCTGAAGCGAAAGATGAAATTGAGAATCTGAAAACAGTTCACCGAAAAGAAATAAATAAATTAAGTGATTCTCTTGAAAAGTATAAATCTGGTGCTAATGAGGCTAAAGAAACATTAAAATATGCTAATGAGGTCCTTGAAAATTCGAAAGAAGTTATTGAAAAACAGAAGAAAGAAATCAATTCAATAGAAGAAGAATGTATGTTTTTGAAAGAGGAATTATCAAAAGTGCAGTCCGAAAAGAAAGACTTGCAAACAAAACTGCAATCTTTAACAGAAACCCTTGAATTTCAGAAACAGAAAGAATCCGAGTTTGCTAATGAATTAGACAAAGTCAAAGAACAAGCTGGAAAGTTTGATTTATTACAAGCAGATTATTTAGCCTGAAAGAATGAAGTGGTTATGTTGGAAAAGACTAACCGTGATTTAGAAGAAAAACTTTGGCTTGCTTGTAAAAAGTCTGAATGTGAGATGAATTTTAAGTAAAAATTCGAGAGCCAAAAGTTAGAAGAAGTTCTTAGGACTATAAATTCACAAAAAGATGAATTGGAGAAACTGAAATGTGAGAAAGGGAAATGTTATCATGAATTAAATAATCTTAAAAATGTGAAGAAAAATTTAAAGAACAAGTTTGACAAAATTTCTTTTGAAATTGAACCTGAAATGAAGTTTAAAGAACGATTAGAATGTGAGTGCGAAAGATTAGAAGAAGATGTTAATACCATTATTTTTCAAAAGAATGAAACAGGGAAATATAGATCCAAGAACAGAAAGTGTAATGATGAATTAGTCAAGTTTAAAAAAATTAACAATGATCTTCAAAACAAGCTGAATGTTACCATTTCTCAAAATGAGGATGTCGATGAGTTTGTGCAAGTACTTGAAAAATGTGAGATTAAAGAGACTTATAAAATTGAAGAAATGCAGTCTAGTTTGAAACAGTTGAAGGAGAACTTTACAGTCAGTCCTGTTAATCATGAAAAAGAAAACACAGTCTTGCAGCAGTTGATTGCTATCTTAGAAAAATATGAAGCGGTGTCTAGAATCAAATTAAAACAATTTCATACGACCAACTTTAAGTATAGTGAGCAGATTATGGATTTAGAAAGTAAGCTCAAAGCAAAGGGAAAAATTATTTGTGTCCTGAATAATGATATTAATGGTCTACATAAAGCATACAAGTACTTAAAAACATTTTCAAAGGAGCAACAAGCAGAAATACAGAAATTTATGCGAGCAAGTGAGAAAATGAAAATACGGCTGGCAAAGTATAAAAATTTAAATAATTCATTAAAGTATGATCTTATTCAGATTGAAGCGGAAAAGAACAAACTTGAAAATGAGTATAAAAATTTGAAAGTTAAGGAAGAAACATCTAAAAAAATTGATGATGAAGAACATCACCTGAAAAACGAAACGCTTGAAAGAATTTCGAGAAAAAGAAAAGAAGAGACTGTTTCAGACGAAAAGTCACCAGATTTCACAGTGCTGAAAGAAGTTAAAAATCTAGAAGATAGAGGAAGAAATAGAAGAGATGCTGAGCAGTCAGAAAAAAATACCAAAAATAAGAAGAAAACAACAGAAATAGTTGAAATTCAGGATGATACAAGAAGAAACAGAAAAACTTCTGAGCAGTCAAAAGTTAGTATAGAAAATAGGTTGCAAAAACCAAAAATATTTGACTCTCGCAAAGACAAAAGAAGAAATTGAAAGGCAATTGAGAAAAAAGAAATTGCTACTGACAGCAAGAAATATATTAGTGCAGTTTTACAGACCTTTCGTGAAGTAGGTCTTACTGTTAATCTGGAAAAGTGTGATTTCGGAAAAAAGGAAGTAAAATTTGTAGGGCATATAGTTGGATCAAGAAGACATGTCCCAGACCCAGAAAAGGTGGAAGCTATGAAGAAACTAGCGACGCCTACCAACAAAAAAGAATTGAGAACAGTTCTGGGGATAGCAAGTTATTATAGAGAATGTATCCCGAACTTTGCAAGTATCGTACTACCTTTAACCAACTTGACAAAACAGAGAGTTCCCAGGGAATACCACAGGGGCCAAGCTATTTCGCTGGGCATTAGCCCTTCAAAGATATAATCTAAAAATTACCTATAGGAAAGGAAGTAGGCATGGTAATGCTGATGCCCTTTCCAGATTCCCTTAGGGAAAGATATAAACTTATCGTATAATGATTGTATTATTAAATATTCTGATATTTTATGTTATGTTTAATTAAGACTGTTGTTTACATTATTATTATATATATACATTTTTTTTTTTTTATGTGTTTAAAAAGTTTGGGCTAGCGAACAGGCTCTTTCCTTTAACATTGTGTTTGTGAAACTAACTGTACTTTTCTTAGCAGCATAGTCTCTAAGGAGAACTATGTGCTCCTTAAGGAGGGACGTGTAAGACTCGCATTAACTTTAATATTTGCGAAGCACGGGTATTGGCGGTCGCCAAACAGTGAACTCTCGCCAAGGCAGAACTATTCGAACTGGAACAGCGAGCAGTCGCCGCGGAGATCGTGTAGTGAAAAGGTTGGAGTGAAAATCAGTGGTGTGTCGCCCTGGTTGTGTTTTGATAACATCGGCATCTTAATGTCTTTGTGAAATAGTGTAAAATAACCAGAAGTTAATGTTATAACATTCGTTGTGTGTGTGTTGTTTGTCCTGTAAATAAAAAAGTGTTCGTCAAGCCAGCAGTTCATTCTTTTAAGAGTGTGTCTTAGCAGTGTTTTTGCATCTGAAGTATTTCTTAATGAAATAAATAATTAACCTTTTTCTAAGGTTAAGGAGATATAGATGAGAAACATTCCATAGTAAAGAAAAGTAATAAAGAAATAGAGGAGAAAAAGTTGTATTTACCTACCAACAGAATGTGTATTTTACGCATACATTATGAAAATTAAAATTTTTATTGATAAATAGAATTTTTGTTTTAATTGATTAAAAAAATTAACATGTTTATTTATGAGTTTATGTAATATCAATCCTGATATTTATAATTTTAAATTAAGGCATTTTAATGCAAGAAAATTTTAAAGGGAACTTTAATTATTCGTTGCTAAAATTGCGTAATTTTAAGACATGATTTCTCGCCATAAATGCATATTTCAAGTTAAACTCTCCGAAAAATATGAATCTCAATTCTTTAACTATTTTTGTATTTTTATATTTTGGTGCTAAAGTTGCGTAATTTTAAGACATGATTTCTCGCCATAAATGCATATTTCAAGTTAAACTCTCCGAAAAATATGAATCTCAATTCTTTAACTATTTTTGTATTTTTATTTTTGGTACTAAAGTTGTAATTTTAATGTATAATTTTTTTTTCGGCCATAAATGTATATTTCAAGTTAAAATCTTCGTGAAAAACCGCGAATGAAATGTTTTCGAATATATTTTAAATCAAGGGGCAAAAAGAAGCAAAGAAGGAAAGCAAAAAACTGTTTAGTGACACTTCGATGTCTAATTATTGAATGTATCTCTCTATTCTAAAAAAAAGTAACTACCGCTGTCACCGCCGCCGGTTTTGATTTTTTTGTGACTGGAGGCCTTTCTTCGTTAATATTAACAAAAATAATGCATACAAAAATATGAAAATCGGTGGTTTTATACAGAAATGTTTGATAAACACGCTGATGCAGACAGTTTTCAAATCGAAGAATTATTTTAAGAGTTATTTAATGCTAAAGTTGGACAAAATCGTTCCACTAAAAAAGTTTTATAGCAGCAAAAACTATACATGGCAGTGTAACCATTTTTAGATCATTTTATGCGTTAGAATTTGCCGGAGTGCAGATTGCATTAATTTTTTTATTTTGACTCATTTTTTCAGGTTTTATTTCTATTTTAAATTCAAATTTTCAGCATTTCTAGAGATATTTTTTACAGATTTCAGAACATTGTACTAATTTAAACTGTTGCCAACTGTATAAAAAGCGCAAGCAATAATGTTTGCTTCAAATTAAAAATTTATTTACACGTGACTATTATAAACAGGAAAAAAACTTTCAAATTAGAATTAAATAATTACGTATAAAAAGCAGGAACTTATTAAAAATTACGTCATAAAAAGTATACACGTGAATTTTAAAAGAGAAAGGATATTGTAAAATAATAAATTCATTAACATGCGTTAGAAGTCTTAGGAGAAATTAAGTCATATTTACGTCACATTATAGTTATTACATAAAATGAACACAAAATAATACTGCAAAAAAGTTTAAATTTAGAAATTGCGCTAGACATTTATTTGATATTTTGAGAATTAATTTAAAATGTCTCATTTAAAAGAACTTTCTTTTCGCTTTGTTAAAAAATACCAGGAGACAAAGACTCTCTTTACTTAATTCCTTTTATATTAGCTTATTTTGAAATGTTGTTACACGTGTATACGTGATCAAGTTATTTTTATTTCGACGTTTTATTTGTGTTTTTATTAATGTTGTACGAATTTATTTGTTCTTTCGTTATTTAAAATAAAAATTATATCAATTTGTATAATTTGGCGAGTGGTTTGGCGATTTATATAATTTGGCGAAATGGGTCGACAGGATAGTCAAGTAGTACCGCAGCGGATTTGGCGTTAAAATTCCCCAATCAAAGAGAAATGAATAGAAATTCGTTTATAGGGAGATCGCCACTGTTTTTTAAATTATAATTCAATCTTTCGAAATCTTTTTAAAGCCGATCAAATTAGCGTGCATTTAGAGTCTGCGGTGTCTGGACGGGGGTTGGCGAGCGTAGCTCGTATGGGGCCGAGCCCCCTAGTAATTCAAATAGCTGCAGCAAAATACAGTGAAACCCCGATCTATCGTTCCCGCATCCATCGTTTTATTTCTATGGTCCCTGCACAAATTGTATTTAATTAATGTTAACGAAACCCGCATGCATCGTTCTTCAAAAAGTCGTTTTCCCGCATTCATCGTTGTAAAATTTTTCTCTTCACCGAAATGATATTGAAGATCAAGCGGATCCATATGACATACAAACTGGAATTACTTCTTTTATCCTAAATTAACACATTTGTGCTGTTTTAGGGGAGGAAAACATGGATTAGCGCTGATATTGTGACATGTATGTACGTGTAAATAACTGAATTTGGAACACGTATTCTTGTTTGGAGAATGGGTTATTCTATTTTGTGTAAAGGGGAGGATGGATGTATCCACTACGGCCATCTGCCACATTTTTCACATTCCTGGCTAATCCATTGTTGTCAGTGTACGTGTTTAATTTCAAGAGTGTAAGCTTTCAAATTAATGCGTTCTGCGCTAAATTTTATGCGTTCGGTGAATTTTAAGAATGGCAAAACAAATCCGAACCTTAGAAGAAAGGCTTCACATCATAGATGAGGTGATAAAAAATCATTTTGAGAAAAAAATTAGCATCGCTAAAGGTTTAGGTATATCGCCGTTAACCCTCAATTCGATAATTTCGAAAAAGAAAGAAATTAGAGCAGGCTGATAAATATAGAACTAGCAAAATGTCTACTTACAGTGAGATGGAAAGACTTCTCTTCGCTTGGTACGAGCAGACTCGTGCGTCAAATATTAAAGTGGATAGGAATATTCTTCGAGAGAAGGTACTTGACATAACTGCCTCATATGGCATGGCATATGAGTCATCAAAAGGCTTTTCTGCATCAAACGGGTAGATTTATCGTTTTAAAATTTTCCATTGTTTGGTATACAGAAAAGTTTTCGGCGAAAATACTGATGTCATAGAAAGGTGGTTCGAAAAACTTCCGACGATACTTGAAGGATACAAGGATTGTGACATCTATAATGAAGAGGCCTGTTTTATAAATGCTTGTCAGAGAGAACGCTATCGTTCAAAGGAGAGTCTTATCAGGGTGGTAAACATTCCAAAGAAAGACTTACAGTGCTACTATGCACAAATAAGTACGGGTCTGATAAACGAGTACCCCTGTTATTCGTAAATCTGCTAACCCTCGATGCTTCAAGGATGTAAAAAAACTGCCAGTAGTCTGACATTCGAATGCTAAAGCATGGATGAAAAATGATATTTTTACGAAATTTCTTATATGCACTCAAAAAAGGAAACTCATTCTACTTGCTGACAATTGTTCACTGTTCAGCTCATTCAGTCGTCTTTGGAAAATATAAAAGTCAGTTTTTTCCAGCTAATTGTACATCTGTCGTACAACCTCTTGATGCCGGGATAATCAACTGTTTTAAGCAATTTTACAGGAGAAAACTAGTCAAAAGATCTTTATGTTTCATGTAAGAAGCAAAAGAACCTACTCTAAAAATCGACCTTCTGCAGGCTATTCATTTTTTACTTTCAGCATGGCATGAAGCAACCTTTTCAGACATCTAGAACTGTTTCGTGAAATGCGGTTTTGTGCGAAAAATGGATGAAAAATGCTCAACAGAAGGGAAAGAAAATAATGATGATGGTGACGATAATGCAGATGAAGAGTGGTTGCGTATCTCAGAGGATGTATCTGGTGTGAAATTTAGCGATTGTATTCCCATTGATCAAGATATTGCGACATGTGTGTCCTAAGCATAGAAGAAATGTGTGATGATGCAAAAAATGAAAATAATGACGAAGAAGCAGAGGATAATGTTGACGCCGATGAAGCTGAACCCACACCAGTGCCAAGTCTGTCTGATGCAATTGTGGCATTTGAAACTGTACGACCTTTTATATTTGTACTTGAAATTATAGAAAATGACCAGAAAATTGTATATCTTGAAAATAAAAAGTGAACGGAAAACTCAACATAAAATTACTGATTTTTAAAAATAAATATCAATTTCTACAACTTCGATTTATTTCTTTTACAGTTTGGTAAGTAACAAATTAGTATTTATTAGTATACTGTATGCATTGCGTGTATTAGTAATGCATAAAATTGTTTTTCTCGTGTTTTGACGTTAACCCGCATTCGTCGTTTTCCCGCGTTTATCGGGTTTTTTCACGCACCCCTTGAAAAACGATGGATCGAGGTTCTACTGTATTACAAAACGGAAATTTCTAGCACTGTTTCTAATGCATGCATCCGACTTGGGTCGTTTGCTAATTGCGATCTTTTGCGTGACTCATCTTATTCTTGAAGCAGGCCCGTAGAGAAGAGTTGTTTCGCGACGGCCCCGGTTTATACCGTTAAAAAAGATGCACTGGGGAAAATTTCAAAGCTCGCTATCTAACAAGACAGACAAGTAGAGGGAGTAAACTACTTTGACATGTTTTCACCAGTGGTTTTATTTAGAGTTCGACTTAAAATTCGTTTTCGGCTTCAAATCTGAGTTTCGGTGAAAATACTATCAAAAATTTGGCCGTAACGAAACTACCTGTGTTCCAAAAATTTCGCTTCTTCCTTCTGGAATTATAAACATTACTCATTGATTTGGGCTGTATCAACTCACATGAGACACTCTCTGTTTATTGCTAAGAACTTCACTGTTTATAATTATCGGTCATGATTGGCTGAAGGCGTGAGTGCAAATTAATAAAGCAAGAATTGCCTGAATGACTAAACTCTAAAGACGCTTTTCACGAGCTCATTAAAAGCTGCTTACTTAACAGTAATAGAAAATGTTTAGTTTTAAACTGCAAAAATGTTTCGAAACTCTTTGAGAAAGTTCTAGTACAACAGATGATCATTTACAAAAAATCATTGCAAAAGATAAATCGAGGTATTATACCTAAAGTGAAGCCCAGTGGTCAGCACGTCTGTATGCCACGCTACAACAGTTCGACTTGGTTCGTTTGCTAACTCGGATCTCCTGCGTGTTGCGTCACTCATCGTATTCTTGAAACAGGCCCGTAGAGAAGAAAGTTGCTTCGCGACGGCCCCGCGACCAGCCCACCATTTAGAGAGGGTGTCATGGCTCCTTTTTAATGTGTATGTGTGTGTGCGGGGGGGGCGTTCACATCTCTTAATAAGCAATTTTTATATTGAAGGCTGTTCCCATATCCAAAATGGCTACTTTTCAGATACTTTGGAAAGTAATTTTCATTTGTAAATACAAAAAAATTGCATTAATATTCGTAAAAATATAAAATTGGCGCTTTTAATATCAAGAAATTGAAGAATTTCCCATTTTCTTATAAAGGCAAGGATTCATTCAGAAATTGAGCATTTTAAGCCAAATTTTAGGACTTGACACACAAAAAAAATGTCGTCACGAGGGTACCATTGGCTTTCGCGGCCTGAAATTCAGTTTAAAACACCTCATTTCAGGAGATTCCCCGAAAGATTCTTTGCCTTTCTCGAAAAATGCAAAATGCTAATCATTAACGTTTGTTCTGAATAAGTGCACTTGCAAATGTCTTACCTCTGAGATTAAAAATGACTTCATGGGTGTGTCAGAAATTATTTACTAGATTCTTATTGCTGAGCAAGGGGTAAATTTGAAAGAATTATATATATTTTTTATTTTTAAAATGCCGTTTAGAAATTTTTTTCGTTCAAGTCGGGGGGGGGGGGTCACGACCCCCGTGATCTCCCCCTTGGATTCGCTATTCGACTACCCTGCATCTTGTTTCCCATGCGATTTTGTCAATAAATAAAAAATAACGTACTTTTATTATTTGTCAGCAGAGGGCAGCACCACGCAAACGCAAAATGCACCCCAAAACGCAGATTTTAACACTAGAACGCCCGGAAGGTTGGTTGGTTGTATTTATGACGGCCAATTATCTGCACGAGGGATATAGGCCCAGGGGGGCATAGGCGTAACTTGGGCTCTAAGACTGGGGGGGCAAAAGTTTTAAGACCATTTTTTTAAAAATATTTATACCCTCCCTCCCTATTATCACACACATACCCTTAAATTAAGACGTCTTTTTTTTTTTTTACCGCGCAAAAACACCCAGGTTTTTACTGATTTCGTAGATATTTTCATATATTTTAGCTTATAAAAATATTTATACTCGTCCGAACGTTTCGAAATTTTTGGAGGTGACTTAAATCTGGTCTATCCAAATGCTCTAAAAAGTTTCTATTAAAATACGCTCGTTTAGTTACTTTTAGCATAGAAAAACTATCGTCACCGTGAGGCGCGAAGTGACCTCTGTGCCGGTATATTTGAAAGGGTTAAAATTCTTATTTTTAAAAGCCGATTATAATATCGATTAGAAGAATGTTTCATCTTTAAGAACATATTTTTGGTTTGTCGGTACCTCTAAAATTGTGCCCTGAAGGGGCGAAACCGCGACGAAACACTCAGATTTTTTATTTCCATCGAATTTTTCACATATTTTATCTTGTAAAAAATATTTTATACCCGTCCGAACGTTTCAAAAATTTTGTAGGTTATGTAAATCTGGTCTATAGAGATGCTCCAAACAGAAAAAAAAAGTATGTTGTGTAAAGTAAAAAGTAAAGTGTTTTAAAGTATGGACATTTTGTTACTTTTAGGGTTAAAAAAATATCGTCTCCATAAAACGCGAAGTGACCTGAGTTCGCCAGTGTATTTAAAAAGGTTAAAATTCATATTTTTTAAAACCATCGATTAGAAGGATTTAGCTTTGAGAGCACATTTTTAATTTGTCGGTACCTCTAAAATTGCGTCCTCGAGGGGCGCTGTAACAGGACAGAAAAACGCTTCACGGAAAAAACGAGCCTTTTTAGAAAAAAAAAATTCCAAGGATTAACTGTGATATTTTTTTCAATTGATTGCGGCATTTGAGACATAAGAGTACGATCTTATAGAATATGTCATCCGTTTTTAACTTTACTAAGCAGTTTGACTGATGTAAGTTAATAAATAATGACAAAATACTCCCGAAATTCCTTCTTTTTGAATTTCATTTTCTCCCGATGCATAAAGAAGGCTTCTGCGCGTGCGCCATCACTTTTTCCCAAGGGACGAGATGAGTTATTAATGAGAGTGATTTGCGAATTTTAATTAATAACTCAACGAATTATTAGAATTTTAAAATTCTGAATCTGAGGTGCATCAGAAGAGACTTTGGGCTACTTTCATAAAAATTGTCAGCTTCGTACTTACGCTAGATTTTGCTAGCCATCGCATACACACAGACAGACACACACACACACACACAAAGCGAAACTTTTTTTTATTAGTATAGATTGTCCTCAAATTGGGCGAGCTTTTTTGGCATTTCTTCTTAATAATTCATTTGATAATCACTTCTTCTTTTTCATAAAGATACACATTTATTAAGGGGAAAAAAACAAAATTAGCATACAGGAGAAATTTGAAAGGGATTGATTGAAAAAGTAATTCGTATGCGACATCTTAATCATCAGTTAGATTTTAGAGCTGTTTAAATCTAGTAACATTAATAGTTCATTTTTTTTCAACTGGCGGTAAACTGTTATAGTCCACTAGTTTCCAGGGAAATTCCAGATAACTCGTTTTTCCCACTCTTTTCGTTCTTGACTATCAAAGCTCTGAAACAACCTCAAATGTAGTGTGAAAAAAGTAATTAATTGGGGAGTTCAGAACCCGTTATCAGAGAAACATTCTGAAAGTCAACCGCCATTCTTAGCGAAAAACACTTTTGATACGATCCCACTCATTCTGGTTTAAGATGATTCCAGATAACTTAGCAATACAAAAATTTAAATTAAACACTGATTTTAATGTTTATTTTAATTCGAATGTTTTTAATTTTTCACATTTTCAAAGTGGGTTCCCCTTAAAGACCTAAATAAAAATATTCAGTATTTTTATATAATGTTTTTACTTTCAAAATATTAAATACAAAATTTTATGTAATTTATAGTATTTTGATGGAAGAATGAAGAAAAAAATGTCAAGTTTTCTGCTTCGATTTATTTATTTCCTTTTTTACCATATTCTTCAATGGTCTCAAATCCAAAGGGTCAACTTTATGACACAAGTTTTCATTTATTTTTGTTCGGAAAAGCGTGGAATAGGCAGGTGTTATTATTCAGAAACTATGTAATCGAAATAAGTTTTCCATTCTTTGGTAAACGTAAATATGATCTTTCAGAAAATACCATCAACTGGAGTTTTGAACCGAATTTCCGGACGTAAGGAAAAAACCAGCCAGAAAACCATAAAAAAATCATCAATTGTGTATTATTTTATCCTAAAGAAAACAAGTGGGTAAGTGTGATATGCAGAGGATTTCGTTTAATATGTCTTTCAAAACACTTTATCCTTAAATTAACAAATCAAAATTCTTAATAGAAAATTAATAATTCCTTTCATAAATGGCAGCACTATTATATTTAGGAATGCGTCCCCCTGAAAATTATCCACTCCCATATTTCAATTTTTTATATATTATACAAAGTTTAAAACAAACGGATATTTCTATCAAGAATTATCGCGTTACGTATATACATACGTACATACAGAACATGCGGGCACATTAGCTATCAAGCTTTGATAGTCTGGGAGCTAACAAAAAAACGGTAATAAAAGCTAAATGATAATGCATGTAATTAATAAATAGACGTAACCAAATGTGTAAAGTTTAAAAAAAAAAAGTCAGATTAGCCATTTTTTTCACGGAGCCCTTGTTTGCTCCCCCCCCCCCCCCCCCCACACACACACACAAATTCAGCTCACCTTAAATTCATAAAATTCTTATTATGTGTTATGAACTATGTCAAAGTTTAAAATCGATCGGTTCTTTAGTTTTCCCAATTTTAACAAATTCTGGTCAATTGTATGTACGAAAAAGCATCCCTTTTATGCTTAAAAATCGATTTTTTCATAAACCGGAAAGTTGTGGTCCGATTTTTTTAAAATTTAGTTTTACGAATCAGCATACGAAATAACATCCGGATGCGAAAGAACCAAATTTGTAAAATCAATAGTTAAAAAAATCTGTACTGCGATTATGTACAAACATTATAAGTGTTAAAATAAATAGGGTTCTTACTGATTAATACTAAAAAATAAATAGAACTATATTCCAACTATAATATTAACCTAAATGAGTAAATAGCAAAAATTTATATTTTATGAAGAATTAAATAATAATGAATATGTAACATGGTTCATATACTCGAGAACAAATACTATTACAGCACTGCACACCTTTTGATACTTGCATAAAAATGGCATAGAATAAACACATAAGGAAAATAGTGACCACATTGTTTATCTATTTCACAGAAATCTTATCAGATCTTTCATATATAATAAGAGATATATTAAGAGAACAGAGCTTTATTTTTTTCTTTAACTGAAAGAAAAAAAATAGATATTTCATTTAATGATAAGAATTTATCATTACAAGAGTAGGAGTCAGGAATAAACTGTTAAAATTTAGGAATTCTGTACATCCATCAGGCGTCCTTTTGACGAAATTTGAGTTTTTACCGCGATCCTTTGGCAGAAAATTGCATTTTTCGCGATCTTATAATGAAATTTCACGTTTTCCGCGATCTTTTGACAGAAATTTGCGTTTTTTCGCGATCGTTTGACTAAATTTGTGTCCTTTCCTCGATCTTTTGACGGAATTCGTGTTTTTTTCCGCGATCCTGTGACAGAAATTTGCGTTTTTTTGCGCACCCCTGGGACGAAATTCACGTTTTTCCCGAGATCTTTTGACGAAATGCGCGCTTTTACAGCGATCCTTTGGCAGAAATTTGCGTTTTTCGCAATTGTATGACTAAATTCCGCTTTTTCCTTTCAGAGAAATTGACGTTTTTTCGCGATTGTTTGACTAAATTTGCTTTTCTTTTTCAGGATCGTTTGACTAAATTCGTGTTTTTTCCTCGATCCTTTGACGAAATTCAAGCCTTTTCTGCAATTTTGTGACAGAAATTTCCTATTTTCCCCGCGCCCATGGAACGAAATTCATGTTTTTTCTGGAATTTTTGGATAAAATTCAAGTTTAAACAGCGATCTTTTGGCAGAAATTTACGGTTTTTGGGATCTTTTAACGAAATTCCGCGTTTTTTTCCGCAATCCTCTGACATAAATTTGCGTTTTTTTTGCGATCATTTGACATAAATTTGCATTTTTCTGCGATCGTTTGACTAAATTTGCATCTTCCCCACAATCGTTTGACTAAATTCAGGTTCTTTCCGCGATCCTTTGACTAAATTTGCGTTTTTCCGCGATCCTGTGACAGAAATTTGTATTTTTTCCACACCCCTCGGACGAAATTCACGTTTTTCCCGAGATCTTTTGACGAAATTCGCGCTTTTACAGCGATCCTTTGGCAGAAATTTGCGTTTTTCGCAATCGTATGACGAAATTCCGCTTTTTCCCGCAATCCTTTTAGAGAAATTTGCGTTTTTTCGCGATTGTTTGACTAAATTTGGTTTTCTTTTTGACGATCGTTTGACTAAATTCATTTTTTTTCCTCGATCCTTTGACGAAATTCAAACCTTTTCTGCGATTTTGTGACAGAAATTTGCTTTTTTCCCCGCGCCCATGGAACGAAATTCATGTTTTTTCTGGAATTTTTGGATAAAATTCAAGTTTAAACAGCGATCTTTTGGCAGAAATTTACGGTTTTTGGGATCTTTTAACGAAATTCCGCTTTTTTTCCCCGCAATCCTTTGACATAAATTTGCGTTTTTTTTACGATCATTTGACATAAATTTGCATTTTTTTTTTGCGATCGTTTGACTAAATTTGCATTTTCCCCACAATCGTTTGACTAAATTCAGGTTCTTTCCGCGATCCTTTGACTAAATTTGCGTTTTTCCGCGATCCTGTGACAGAAATTTGTATTTTTTCCACAACCTTAGTACGGAATTCATGTTTATGTCCAGGATCTTTTGACGAAATTTGCGTTTTTGCAGCGACCCTTTGGCTATAAATTACCGATTTTTTTGCGACCATTTGTCGAATTTACGATATTTTTTGTCAGAATTTTCTCACTTTTTTTTTTTTTTTTTGTAAAGGAAATGCTTTTTTTTTAAGTTGGCAAATTTATCTGCAAGGTCCAAAATAAATCTGCGACACACATCCCGCACTTTCTGCTACCGGGTAAAAATGTAACTCTTTTTCTTTCCGTGTCACTTGACCTGCCGTGCAAAAAATGCAATTCTGGTTTTAATTACCAAAAAATTAATTATCTTCGCTTCTGATTGTCGAAATTAAAAAATAAAGACATATTCTGAAACAGAATGAAATTTTACGTCGGATGGCATAAAAATCATAGCTCGAAAATCGATATTTAAATTTGGTCTTATATAAAAATTCTGGCAAGACCGCACCTGTTTTATATTCTCTGGTTATCGCCGAAAATTCAATTCATCAGACATCTGTCGCCTTCACAAATGAAGGAAAATAAAAGATTTTTTTCTCGATTTTTAACTAATTTCAAAGTTTTTATGGTACGATCGAGATAATTTTTAGAATTTCTGAAAGCTGATTTTTTCCCCCGTCTTGTGGTACTAATTTCGAATTTCTGGGATGAGTAGAAAAGAAATAAAAGCGCCTTAAAGCAATCGCTAGTCCTTATCTGCCGTTAAAATGACTCCTGGTTTTAATCGATGGAAGAGATAGTTTTTATAATTCGATAAAAAATTTATGCTTTTGTTGAATCATGAATGCCTTTCAGATCTTGTAATTGGGGTTTTTTTTTAATTAACAACGTCTACTACTTTTACTTTACTCTACTACTAACTTACTACTACTTTACTCTACTACTAACATTACTACTTTTTCAAATTTTTACGATTTGCGTTTGATGTGATGTGTTCAGCTATAAGTATGCAAAATTTCAAGTCTCCAACATATATAGTTATCGGCACTGTGACAGACGGACAGACAGACGAGTGAGACGAGCGAATAGGGTTTCGTCAGATGAAGGAAACCCTAATGACAATAGTCAGAATCAAAAGATAGTAATCAAGAGATCTATCCCACAAGTGCATTTAAATAGTTCTATGAAAATAAAAAAGGAAAAATGTTTCCGCTTTTCTGAAAAATAGAGCAGAGGAAATATTCTTACTTGAGCTTTGACTACTGCATCAGAAATTACTTCTATGAACGTGAAGACGTTAATTCTGGTTATTTTGAATTGCCCAATGCTTATGCCAGTTCGTGCGCAAAATAGCATATAAATGGTTAAATTAAAAAAAAATTGAAATAGAAAGCTGGGCTTTAACTACAAAGCGATACAAAAACTGTAGGGGCAAAAGGTATTTGCCCTGTTCCTGAAAAACTAGGGGGTATGTGATCCCCACTTGCCTCACCAGAATACGCCCAAGGGTACAACCGGGTACAACGCGACATGTGCAAGACTCTATACCTAAGGAAGACCTAAGTTGTCAATGGTGATTATACTAGAGAGGAGTGTAAGTCCGCGACAATAAATAGTTCTGTACTGAATATGAAAGAAATGGCATATTAAATCTCTTTTTTTCTTCATTTTCACGGGAAAAACGATTGACTCATTAATCGAAATCGATTGAGCTTAGCATATATTCATTTTTATGATAAATATCTAATAATAATCAAGGAAATGTATTTATTCGCAAGGAAGTTTTTTGGCGAGTACTTGGCGCGGTGCTCGCAAATAACTAGCAACCTTAGACCCCCAACAGAGCTGTGCGGGGTGATGGTCAATAGATATTGCCTCTTCTTATTATCAGAGATTGTAGATTTTTGATGTCCAATCAAAAGTTTCTTTTTTTAAGCTATTACATATAGAGAAAAATTTTCGGTGGATTCGAATTTTTCGGAAAATTTCACCCCAAGTACATACCCAACATATGAATGAAACTTTTAAAATAACAAAGACAATTTTCTTTTGCAAATTAAAACGAATAAAAGAAGGGAATTATTGTAGGGCTGTTCTCAAAAAAATTATCTTTTTCCGCTCAAGAACCGGAAACTTTATATTTTAAGGCTCCTTTTTAAATGTAAAAACAGGATACTTGCAGGCATGATATTTGAAGGGATTTGAAATCGAACAGTTTTTCTTAGTTTCCGGTAAATTAATTACAAACAATTGTTGTCTAAGAATGGATTTTTATTTATTTATCTAATTTACTGGACAATCGCGTTGGATAGAAAATTTTGGTGGATTAGACAATTTCACCTCAAATAAATATGAAGCATATGGAAAGAATATGTAAAATAACAAGAATTTTCCTTTTGTGTGAATTAAAAGAGGTTTGTTTTAATGCGTCTTTTCTTAAGTACATTCACGATATAATTTCCATCCCTCCGCATACAGAAGTTTAAACTATTCTTATTTTACTTAGAAAGAATTGATCAGAAGTTAAATTAATTTGTCTTTTAAACAATGATATAAATTCAATATTTTAACAGTATTTTAGACACAAAAACAAGAAAAAATTCACCAGTTATTCATAATGCATACTATATTTTTATACATAAATGTAAGTTAATTTGATTCGATAAGTTAAATTATAATTTAATTTGACATAAATCAATTAACTGGAAACGAAATTGCAAAATATCTAAATATATTGGATTAGTTTAAAATAACTTCTCCAATGCTACTAAAAATGTGCATTTGTTCGTAAACATTGTGAGAAAAAAAATTGTGAGTAAAGTGTTGTACGAACATTGTGAGAGGGTGTGTATGTGTGTTTCCTTCTATTTTAATAGATAACTTTGAAAAAAGTGATATTATAATATTTTTTAGGATGAAATTTATATTGAATATGAAATTGGAATAAAATTTGTAAGGATATAATTAGATTATTTTCAAATTTTTCCTTTGTTTTAAACATAAAAATTGAATGCTAAATAATAAGAATTTTATCTTTACTTAAAATGTTAACATATATATCAATAACATTTTTATTCGGCTTCGTAATAAAACACTGCACAGCTTTTGAATTTTAGCATTCATTACTATGAGTTTATTACACCGGTAGATTTATTTATTGTTATTATTGTAATGAAAGTTTTCAAATCTAGGACTAAATAATAATTGATTTAGAAAAGAAAAGCTAAAAATATTAATTCCTGTTTTCTTTTATGATTTTCCGAAGAAGATTTCTATTACAAACAAATCGGCGAAGACCATTTATTTTTATTATAAAAATAAGGGGGAAAACAATTTTTATTTTATACACGTTTCATGTGATTTACAATAAATTCTATATTGAATGTATTTAAAAAAACTGTTTAATTTAATATGATATAGCTTCTTGCTAGCTAATTTTATATGATATGATTTTTGTTCGCGCACTTTTAAAATAAAATTTCCTGTCCTTTTTTTTTCTGGTTGGGTGGGAGGGTGTCTGAACTAAAACACAATTTTTCTCTTATAAATTAGTTCTTTCTGAATATTTTTGTACATTAAATCATCGTTAATTTTATATCTTCGCGAAAAAACGCTGAAAATAGCATTATAAATGACTAAAACTTCAAAAATTGCAGGATAAAAAAAATTTCTATATTGGAAAAAAATAGGATTCCAGGGATCGATGCAGGTTTTTATTCTTGGGGCCCATTTTGTGAAAAGTAAAAGTTATTTTTATGAATTTTATAATATTTTTGTGAAAAATACCATTTTGTAATGAAAGTTGAAATCCAGTTATTCAAATTCGAACCAAGAATTTATTAACAAAAACTTCTTTAAATCCCCTTGCTAAAGTTTTTGCTTTTCGTGACCTGGTTTTATTTACAAATTACATATTTTAAAACAGTTTTTATGAAAAAGATTGTTACGAAAGGGGCCTGGCCTATTTCATTAAAAGGAATTTTGTGAAGGGGCCTGTTTTATTAAATTCATTTTTGTGAAGAGGCCTGTTTTATTAAGTTCATTTTTGTGAAGAGGCCCAGTTTATTAAATTTATTTTTGTGAAGGGGCCCATATTATTAAATTTATTTTTGTGAAGGGGCCCATTTTATTGAATAGATTTTTGTGAAAGGGCCCTAAATTGGCCCCAAATTTTGCCTGGATCGACCCCTAGATTCAATTTGCGAATGTTGAGAAATCGTCGCGCAAACCCAAAAAAAATCCCACAAAAATTGCTGTACGCGAATTCCAAATAAACTTCATTGAAAAAAGGATAACATTTATTGTATTGGACTAAAAGTTAATAATTGGATGTATTTTTAATAATGTAGAAAATCGCCGCGAAAAACAAAAACAAAAAAGAAACATTAAATCGCATAAGAATCGCTAAAAATTCAGAAATCACAGATGACAAAATTTAGTACATTAGGCTAAAACAATGGAACCGAAATTCTTTTAGGAATACAGAACAATCTGCGTGGAACATGAAAAAACAAAAGAATTGGTAACATGAACTCGCTCAAATTTATTCCCCCAAACAACGATATCCCGGCCAAATCCGGCGATCCTACAACGCCAAAGTTAGTAAAAAGGCTGGCGTAGCATAGTACCCATTGACTAGTTAAACGTGGAGAGAACGGAATGTGTGTGCATCTGTATATCCAGACGCCATGAGAATTTCCTCAGCTCACTGGTACTGGACTTACGCTTCGAGTATATTCAAGGAGCGCCACTATAGTCGAGAGCCCTGAGGGCCAGGAAGTTCTTGTTTTGTGCTTATATTATCTTACGAAAAAGGACAATGGTCAGAGTCAAGACACAGTAATCGTGATATCTATTCCCACCTCTTCCCACACGTGCACCCCCCCCCCCAAAAAAAAAACATCCCTGGAAATGAAGAAGAAAATAAGTTTTGTACTTTGTACAAAAAGGAAAAAAATGGAGACGGAAAAAAATTCTCTTGAACTGTTATTATAGCAGAAGGTTTTGTCAAGACATAAGAAAAATTACTTATGTCAACGTGAAAACATTAATTCTGGCTGTTTTGATTTTGCTGTATCCAATTTTCGTTCAAACCCAAGATAGTAATATAAATTATTAAACTAAAGGGGTAAAAAAAAGCGAAAAAGGAAATACAGAAATTTGAAAACAAGACAAAAAACTGGAGGGGCAAAATACATGTTTTGCCCCTGCTCTTAAAAAACTGGGGGGGCATATGCCCCCCCTTGCCCCCGCCAGATTACGCCCATGCAGGGGGGAGTGCCCTTCGTGGGGGTCTTTCTAAGGGAACCTAACCCGTATTAACGCTTGGAAATCCAAGGTTCGAAGAAAACCACGAAAACGCCGAACGATTAGGCCGACGGGCGCGATTGGGATCGAGCCCAGCACCTCCCGTCTACCAGCTTCGAGAACAGAACCTCTCAGCCACTGGTGGGGCAGAACGCCCGGAAGGAGTCGATTCGACTCCAATCAAATAGTTAAATGTCCATTGGAGCCAGAAAATTTTAAATAAAATAAGTTAAATTAAATTCGCGCAGAAATGCGTTAAATTAATCAGTTAAATAATTTTAAATAAAAATTCTGGTATGAAATATTTTTATGAAACTTAAGTGAAATTTCCGGGAGTTCTTTCTAGTGTTAAATAATATTTTCTGGCGGTAAGGTGCTGTGCATATATAACGTTATCACTTTTTTGGCAATTTTGAACCCCTCCCTCCCCTTACGATCAGTGGCGTAGCTAGAGCATTTTGTTTGGGGGGGTGTGGAGATCGAATTTACCGAATGTTCATAGTACATTTTGTATTTTTTTTGTATTTATTTGTATTTTGTATTTTTTCACATTATTTTCTTTCGGGCGAAGGGGGGGGGGGGGAGATTAGACATTTATTTATTATTTCAGCAATGTATAAATAAACAGACCAAAAAATTTTAACAAAAAACTAAATAATTTCAACCATTTAAAATTTTACAAACTGGGGGGAGCGAGGGTAGTAGAAATCGTGAATGGAGGGAGTGAAGTAGATAACTGCTGATTTATTTATCGTATTGCACAATTACGAATAAAGCAGAGGAAAAAAGTAATTTTAAAGACTTTAAAACAGAAAATATTAAAAAAATAATTCTTTTTTCCTTTTATTTATAACTCAAAGTTTGAAATTTGCAATAATTTTTAAATTTTAAGTTAGAAGTCTGTAGGGGTCGAAATTTTCAGGCCCGGGCCAGGCCGACCCATTGAAAAAAATTCGACCCGGCCCATTATAAAAGGTAGGCCTGAACTCGGCCAGGCCTGTCGAAAAAAATTATTGGCCTGGCCCGGCGTTATAGCAGCTAAACGTTCAGCCTGAGACCATCCTGGCCCGGAAAAAAATGAAAATCTCGACCCGAAGTTTTAATTTTTTTAAAAATAAATATAATAATTTCAATAAATTTTGGACCGTGAATTCTTGGAAGAATGAAAGCAGTCCCGGCTCGGTACAGAAAACATTAATTAGGCCTGGTCAGGCCTAATTTATATTTTGCCAAAATTGTGCCAAAGCTGACGTTTGTAACAGATTTTTTTAAAACGTGACAATCGGCAAAAGAGCATTATTAGGTAACAATTGATTATAACTTTATATGTAATACATTTATCAGAAAATTTAAAAAGGCTATTTGATTTCAAAGTGCTTCATGCCTCATGCCTGCTTATTTCATGCTTCTGGAATAAAAAAATGTTTACTTAAATGTGTCAGAAAATTTAACCTGAGTGGAGTAAAAATATTTTTTAAAAACAAGTTTTTCTTTTCTTTCTTTTTTTTTTTTTTTTTTTTTTTTTTTTTTTTTCATAAATGTGGCATTTAATTCGAAGTTAGAAAATTGTCTAGTTATTTCAAATCTTAATACGTGTATGATATATTTGATAATTTTGATCATATGTGACAGAAAAATGCACAATATCAGAATAAGAGGATTTGGATTTTATTTTTTATTTTATTTTATTTATTTCTCTTTTTCCATAAATATTTATCCAAGTAAAAACGTAAGATAAAATAAGAAAATTAATAAAAATTAAATAAGAAAATATGAGAGAATTGGTTAATTAGTAGTTTTTATTTTCTCTGGTAATTAGAATAAGGATAATTGTTGCAGATTACTTCAATGAGAAAATTTTAACTGTCTGTAACTGATAAATATTTATTGAAAAAGAGAAAGAAATAAAAGAAAATAAAAAATAAAATCCAAACCCTCCTATTCCTATGTTGTGCGTTTTTATGTCACATATGATCAAAATTATTAAATACACCATACACGGATTCAGATTTGAAATAACTAAACAGTTTTCTAACTTCGTATTAAATGCCACGTTTATATATATATATATAAATAAAAACATTTGTTCTTAAAAAATATTTTTACTCCTTAAGAATGTTAAATTTTCTGACACATTTAAGTAGACATTTTTTTATCCAGAAGCATGCAATCAGCAGGCATGAGGTGCTTTGAAATCAAATAGCACTTTCAAATTTTCTGATAAATGCACTACATATTAACCCCTTGGGGACGAGCGACCCGTATACGTGCCGCATGAAGCGCTCAGAATCCTTGTTTTACCTCATCAGTAAAATTTTACTGTAAAATTTGCCTTATTTAATCAGCGCATTTTCTCGATTCAAGAAGACAAAAATTTCTGTTTTTAAAAAACGGTGACAAAAGATTAAAAATTTCGTAAAAGGCTCCCGTCTCGAAGGGGTAAGTATCAATTGCTACCTCATAATGATCTTTTGCCGATTGTCACATTTTAAAAAGATCTGTTCCAAACGTTAACTTTGGCACCATTTTCTGAAAGACCAGTTACCTCTATGGGGAAAAAGAGAAACGCTATTCGTTTACGAATAAGAAAGAATATCTCAAAATTTCGTGTATTTAAAAATGAAAATTTCTCCACGAAAGTGTAAAAGAGATGCAAGTTACGATTTCAGAACAGCTTTAAATAGTTTTTAAAAACCACATAATGTGGCTAATCAAAGCTGCACTTTATATGTAGGATATTTTTGCTGTTGGATTTTTAAGTTGGAACTCGTAGCATAGAAAGTTATCAGAATTGAAATAGTCAAATATCATGTTGAGCAATTGAGCATAAGTATAAAAAAAAATTAAATATTGTTATTTTAATTTGCAAAAATAAAAAAAATGTGTTGAACACAAAAAGATTTTTTTTTTTTTCGATGGAGAAGGGGGAGGGGAAAGAGGGTAGACAGTGTGGAAAATTATTTTATTTTCTGCAAAATTACTTTGCTTTATTTTTTTATGAGTTGTATCGTTGATTCTGTTACATGAATTAGCCTGATTCAAGTCAAAGGATTTTTTTAAATTAATTTCAATTAACTTTGAGATCCCTTCATTTCAGAAAACAAAGAAAACTAGTATGTTGTGGCCATCACAAAACTTTCTTCTATCTCATACATGTCAATACTTCAAAATTCACTATCTCAGTGCCAAATTAAATGGCAATCTGTGTTCATTATGAGAATTCTAAAAATATGAATTTCCGTGCATTAGTTCTCGAGGTATGACCGTCACTGAAATCGTGTAAATCCAGCAAAATGCAGCATAGCAGCGCCACCTATTGGGTTATTTACACCAGAACCTAATTATCACCAATTTATGTGAACGTCTAACTGAATATGAAGTTTGGAGAAAATTCGTGCATTAGTTCTTGAGATAGCAGTATTGCGCAAATCATGACAAATGCAGCATAGAAGCGCCACCTGTTGAGTGATTTGCAAAAACACATAATCAGCAGCAATATTAATCAAGTTATACTTAAATCTGAAGTTTGATGAAAATTTGTGCATTAGTTCTTGAGATAGAGCTATTGAGGAAATAGTTCAAAATGCAGCACAGCAGCGCCATCTATTGGGCGATTTACACCAACACGTAGTCAGCATCATTTCATATGAAGGACTAACTAAATCTGAAGTTTGATGAAAATGTGTGCATTAGTTCTTGAGATAGAGCTACTGCGAAAATAGTGTAAATCCTGCAAAATGCAGCATAGCAGCGCCACCTGTTGGGCGATTTACACCAAAACGTAAACATCATCCATTCATGTCAAGGACTAACGGAATCTGAAGTTTTATAAAAATCCGTGCAATAGTTCTTGAGATAGAGCTTTTGCAAAAATTCTGCAAAATGCTACATAGCAGCGCCACCTGCCGGGAGATTTACACCAAAAACTAATCAGCACCAATCTATATCAGGGACTACCTGAATTTAAATTTTTATTAAATTCCGTGCATTAGTTCTTGAGATAAGAGCGCCCACAAAAACTGTGTCACATACAGACAGACGGACAGTCAGACAGACGGACTCACAGACAGACATTTTGTAAAAACATGTTTTTTTGGAATCTCTGACCCCTAAAACGTGTAAATCCGTCGAAAACACGAATTCGAAAATTTTCATGAAACCAATACTTTCTTCTTGTACAGATAGAAGAAAGTAAAAATTGCTTTCAGTTTTTGCAGCAGAAAGTAAATGTATGTCTCAAAACGCCAATTAGAAGAAAGATTAATGCTTATCATCAATGCACTTGTCTTCATATATCAATACAACCGATGATTTTAAAACAAGTTCAAAAACATAAATAAAAAATATCTTTTCGAACTGAATGACAAGGACCAGTGTTGCAGTCGTAAAAAAACAAAGAGTATACGCTAAAGTCATGAACATTCATGGATACAGTATACGCTAATGCTTTATTTGAGAAGCAGGGGGTATGCGGAGCTGCTTTAAAAAATTCAGATAGTGGGTATATGGCGTATATCTCCGTATACTCTCCACCACCCCGTGACAAGAACAGATCCAGATCTTAAAACATGTCGTCGGTTTATATTAAGTTACAAAGGAAAAAATCCAATATTTTGTAGTTCTCTATCTTATTACTTTCTTCTATCTTTACAAGAAGAAAGTATTGGTTTCATGAAAATTTTCGAATTCGTGTTTTCGACGGATTTACACCTTTCATGGGTCCGAGATTCCAAAAAAAAAACATGTTTTTACAAAATGTCTGTCTGTCTGTGACATAAATATTGTGGGCGCTCTATCTCAAGAACTAATGCACGGAATTTAATAAAAATTTATATTCAGGTAGTCGCTGATATAGATTGGTGCTGATTAGTTTTTGGTGTAAATCGCCCTGCAGGTGGCGCTGCTATGTAGCATTTTGCAGGATTTCCGCAAAAGCTCTATCTCAAGAACTAATGCACGGATTTTTATAAAACTTCAGATTCCGTTAGTCCTTGACATGAATAGATGTTGTTTACGTTTTGGTGTAAATCGCCTAACAGGTGGCGCTGCTATGCTGCATTTTGCAGGATTTACACTATTTCCGCAGTAGCTCTATCTCAAGAACTAATGCACACATTTTCATCAAACTTCGGATTTAATTAGTCCTTCATATGAAATGATGCTGACTACGTGTTGGTGTTAATCGCCCAATAGGTGGCGCTGCTGTGCTGCATTTTGAACTATTTCCTCAATATCTCAATTTCAATAACTAATGCACGAATTTTCATCAAACTTCAGATTTAAGTATAACTTGATTAATATTGCTGCTGATTATGTGTTGTTGCAAATTGCTCAACAGGTGGCGCTTCTATGCTGCATTTGTCATGATTTGCGCAATACCTCTATCTCAAGAACTAATGCACGAATTTTCCTCAAACTTCATATTCAGTTAGACGTTGACATATGCTGGTGATAATTAGGTTTTGGTGTAAATAACCCAATAGGTGGCGCTGCTATGCTGCATTTTGCTGGATTTATACGATTTCAGTGACAGTCATACCTTGAGAACTGATGCACGGAATTTCATATTTTTAGAATTCCCATGGATGAACACAGATTGCCATTTAATTTGGCACTGAGATAGAGAATTTTGAAGTGTTGACATGTATGAGATAGAAGAAAGTTTTGTGATGGCCACAACATACTAGTTTTTCTTTAAAGCGGTTCTCGAGCTTCCTACTGAACAACGCAAAATTTTCTGACACATTTTCTGTCTCATTTTTAAGCATATTGGCATGGCTGACTGTTGAAGCGGAATACAACGGAAACTAGTTTTACATTTTGTGATAAAATTACTTATCGCGTTATAAGCAATTGTGGTCACATGATGACAAGTTTTTTGCCTTTCATGAGCTGCCGTGTCTGGAATTCGGTTTAAAACGCCAACTTTGACAATATTTTCTGAAAAATCTTTTGCGCTTACCAAAGAATGGAAAACGTCTTTCGACTACATAGTTTCAGAATAACAACACCTGATAATTTCCGAACAAAAATGAATTCAGAAATGTCTCAGGAAGTAGTTCTTTTGATTTGAGCTACTTTCTGAGGAAAAGGATTTTTTCCCCGCATTTTTTTAAAATAATTTTTTCAAAAACTTTCAGTTTTTCGAAGACACAATATACCATTATATATAGTAGCTAATAGGGATGAACCGAATATTCGGTATCTATTCTGTATTCGGCCTTTTCGGCCATGTTACCGAATATTCTGTTAGGCCGAATATCAAGATATTCAGCCAAACCGAATACTTAAAAAAACTTTTAAAGCACTTTTTTTAAATTTTTACACAATTTCTACTTTTAACTGTCGATATTCATAATATTTAGAAACAGAATCATATTTAAGTAAAAGTCAGTTCAGTCACTTTCAATGATATCATGACATTTAATACAAACTAAATTAATATGAAACAAATCTTGCTAAAATAGCTGCATTTACTGATAAAAATGTGAACGAAAATTCAGTTTCGGCTTGTAGTTGCACAGCCAGAATTTTTGACAGAATATGTGAATATATTGTAATTTTGATGGAATGAATGGAGTGAGGTGTTGCTTCTTGTTCAAAAATTTTTTGTCTTGACCACATTATCTCCGTCGAATGTTTTTTACAATTTTTTTTAGGAACAATGTGTATGTTTACAATCTCTGAAAATAATCCCCCATTCGAAACACTGATCTAACATGCATTTAAAAATTCCTTGCTAAATCAAATGCAGTAGAAAAGTTATTTTTGCTGAGTTGTTTGTTTTAGAATTAAAAAAAATATATATATTCACTTGGCTTAATTCACCAGAAGAAGCTATGAAATGTCAAACTTTTTTAATTAATAAAATTTTAAAATTCTCTTCTTAAATAACTCAAAGCAGATTTCATGTGTAAAGTTTACTTGTAAAAAAGGTCTTGTTTATCAATATGTAAGTTTCTGCATTAAATATTATGTAAAATTATTTTTAAATTTAACATTTTTATGCTTTTAATCTTTGAAATATAAAAGTATTCGACCAGTCGAGTACTTGGTATTTGGCCGAATAGGTACTACTCGGCTGGCCGAATATTCGGTATTCGGCGTAACAGTTAATTCGGCTAGCCGAATATTCGGTATACGGTTCGCCTGCAGGCCGAATATTCGGTAGAAAAGTTATTTTTGCTGAGTTGTTTGTTTTAGAATTAAAAAAATATATATATTCACTTGGTCTAATTCACCAGAAGCCACGAAATATGAAATTTTTTAATTAAAAAAATATTTTATTAAAATATTCCACCAGCCGAATATTTGGTATTTGGCCGAATAGTTACTACTCGGCTAGCCGAATATTCGGTATCCGGTTCACCTGCAGGCCGAATATTTGGTATTCGGTCAAAATCACTATTCGGTACATCCTTAGTAGCTGATGTAATTTTATTACACCGTTTTAATTTTCTTTGATAAGAAAAAATTCTCGGTTCTCTCTTATTTTTTGCTTTGAAAAACAGACAATACAACAGTAAACATCTGGCGACATCCTGTCCCCCGAAAAAAACGAAATATCCACCCCCCCCCCCCCCCCCCATAGCTTTCAGAGTCCAGCAAAACGAATTTTAACGAACAAGAAGTCTGGCCTTCTAATTTCATTTGCATTGGTCAAGGAGTGTACGCATTTACCCTCAAGGCCTTTTTCTCCAGATTCCTTTCTTCAATGAAACGAAGATATTCTCTACCCTCCTAATCTTCTAGCTTAAAGGGATACTGCATAGAAATAGGAAGAAGGTATATTTAATCTTCGGATACTGTATCATGGACGCCCATTCTCCCTCCCCTTCTTACACCAATGGAATAGCTAAAAAGTGAAATTGCATACAAAATATTTAATAATTTTAAATATGTTTTGACGTTTTCTGTTTTGCAATAAATTTTGTAATATGTTTTTAAAAATTCTTAAAAAAAAAAAAAAAAAAAGAAATCAGAGTCAAATGATGCAATTTTTGAACGAAAGTGAAATTACCGAATGTATATGAGTTTACCGAAGTGGGGGGGTGTCGCACCCCCCCACACCCCCCCCTGTAGCTACGTCCCTGCTTACGATATCATCCCTCGAACACACCCCCCCCCCTCCCGGAATGATATCGTTATCAATGTGTAAAAATTCTTTTCATTTTTGAAATTTTTTTCTTTTGCTTGGAGTGATATACAAATATTGTTACATTTATTTTTCGCATACTTCATTGATTCATATGAAGAGAACTCAATAAAATATCACTTTATATATGAATTTTTTTTTATCCAATAACACTTAAAAGAAATAGTTACTATTTAAAAGTATTTTATAATAGCTTTTTGATACATAATACATTCAACAGTAATAATGTTTTCTTGCACTTGACCCCGCACGGGGGGGGGGAGGGGGAGACAGAGCTTCTTATCACCAAAATAGGCGGACAACATTCTTTCTCTTTTATTTATTAGTAAACACAGGTATCATTTGAAACATACTTTGCATATGGTTTCTCGAACAGCGAATTATATATGCAAACACATATGACAGAAGAAATAGGAAATTTGGAATTAAATAATTTTACAATCATTTAATGATTTAATAATAACTTTGTACTTTCATAAAAATAGATAGCAGACTAAAAAAAGATAACATTCTATTTTGATGTAAAGGCTAAGTTATAAATAAAAAGAGAAAATTTTGTTTGGATCAAAAATGATAACGATATCAAAAGACGAACCCCCCCCCCCCCTTCCACTAGGGATATCTAACGATATCATGTGCCAGACTCCCTCTCCCCCCTAAAATGATAACTTTATATATGCACAGCTCCTAAAGAAACTTTATCCTTCGACGATAAAAGAAAAAAAAAAAAAAAATCCATGAGAACAGTGGCAATACGAACTGAGAAGCGTTTTAGTTTTGCTGTCATTCTAAAAACGTATACACGAAAATAAAACAGACCAGGGAGATAGTGGTCAGTCTCCGGTCGTGTCAACAAAACAAGGATAAAGGGTTATTTAGATTTACTAGTAAATATTCAGATCAGAAGCCGCAACGTCCATTTTCCAAGAGATTTTAATTTTCATCTCACTTCACATGCTATTTAACATCTTACAATCAGATTGATTATTATTACGTGGATGAGATATAGCACTGTGTTGTAAGCAAATAAGGGTTTGGTGCTGCTATCTGGTGACAGTTTCTAGAAACATTTTCTCTCTCCAACATTTAAGAAGCCAGTGTGAATTGCAATTGCAAAAGCGTTCAAGCGTGCTAGCGTGGCTGACATTTTGAAACGACCTGATTTTTGTCACGCGATAACAGGCGTATTTATGAACCGATTTGGATGTAATTCGGTGTGTACATAGTACATACCAATGTCTCGACCGAGTTCGTTGGCCAGCTTCATCCGCCATATTGTTTCAAAATGGCGGCCATTTAAAATTTTTAAAAAAATTTTAAATTTAAAATGTGGTACCAAAAAATTGAAAATGGAAAAATATTTTTTTCTTATGTATTTGACCTTTATACAAAGACTCCGTAGCAGTTTTTGTTTCGTCTATATCTTAAAAAATGGCTGAGTTATAGCATTTTGAATTTCTAGCGAAGTTGACATTTTGAAACGTCCTGAATTTTGTCACGCGATAAAAGGCGTATTTATGAACCGATTTGGATGTAACTTCGTTTATACATAGTACATACCAATGTCTCGACCGAGTTCGTTGGCCAGCTTCATCCGCCATTTTGTTTAAAAATGGCGGCCATTTAAAATTTTAAGAAAAATTTAAATTTGAAATGTGGTACCAAAAAATTGAAAATTTAAAAAACATTTTTTCTTATGTGTTTGACCTCGATAAAAAGATTCGGGGGCAGTTTTTGTTTCGTCTATATCTTAAAAAATGGCTGAGTTATAGCATTTTGAATTTCTAGCGTGGCTGACATTTTGAAACGCCCTGATTTTTGTCACGCGATAACAGGCGTATTTATGAACCGATTTGAATGTAACTTGGTCTGTACATAGTACATACCAATGTTTCGACCGAGTTTGTTTGCCAGCTTCATTCGCCATCTTGTTTCAAAAGGGTTGCCATTTAAAAAAAATGTAATTTAAAATTTAAAATGAGGTATTAAAAAATTGGAAAATGAAAAAGATTTTTTTTATGTGTTTGGCCTTGATACAAAGATTCTGGAGCAGTTTTTGTTTCTGAAAATTTGTTCTTTTGTTTATATCTTAAAAAGTGGTTGAATTATAGCACTTTGAATTTCTATCATGGCTAACACTTTGAAACGATCTTGTATTTGTCTCGCGATACCACACGTATTCGCCTATTTCGATGGAAGAAGGCATGTGGATAGTATACATCAATATCTTGACCAAGTTCGCTGGCCAGCTTCATCAGCCATCTTGTTTCAAAATGGCGGCCATTAAATTAAAAATATATATATTTAAAGTGAGGTGCAAAAAAATTAGAAATTGAAAAAGGTTTCTTTCTTAAGTATTTGACCTTGATATAAGGATTCAGGAGCATTTTTTGTTTGTCTTTATCTTAAAAAATGGCTCAGATATAGCAGTTTCAATTTCTAACGTGGGTGACATTTTGAAAAATCTGATTTTTTGCCTGCGACAGCACTCGTATGTATCAACCGATTCCGATGTGAGTGAGCATGTGCACAGCAATTACTAAGGTCTCGACCAAGTTCACTGGTTAGTCTCATCCACCATGTTGTCTTAAAATGGCAGGCACTTTAAGAAATCGCCGAATTTGGCAGCGAAATATAAGTTACTTTAAATAAAAGCAGCTTGGATAAAGCTGACTAATTTTGCGAAATTCTCATTCATAATGATTTAGTATTGATAAAAATTAGTATTGAATCTCCTACATTCGGTTTCCACTTAATTGAGCTTCGTGTGTTTGAATAATATAAGTTGGCTTTTTTAAAATAAGGAATATGAAAGCTACCTCTTCCTCCCGGCACTGGCCGGAAGGACTTTTTGAATGTCCCGTATTTATATAAAAATAGCTTGGTTTCATATACACGTTTTAAAATTAAAATTTGATTTTTATCAAACTACAGCTCTCATAACTGACTTGAAGCAGCTATTTTTGATTAATTTACTGTCACCGGTAAAATATTTGTTCTTAATATCGCCCGAACCAAGAAGAAGAAGAAGAAAAAAAAGCCGATCTTCCTTAAACATTAAATATTCTTATTTTTAATCAGAGAAAGAAATGGTGATCACGGATTTAAATATCGTTGCAATATTCTATGTTATCCAAGCAATTTTGATTAAATCATGTAAGGGTATTTGTTACTTAATAAATTATATTTATTAATTATTACAAGGAATTTTATGAGTATTTTAATATATTAAAAAAAAATTCCATCAGTTTTATTGTTTCAGCAGTGAAAATAGTAAATAAATGGTACTTAGTTATCCCGTCGACCAAAAATCTATCGCCAAACTATAAGATTAAATGCCAATAATGCTTGAACGTAAATGTCACATTCACTTGACTGTAAGCAAGTTACACGTGTTTATGTCATCAAGTGATTTTTATTTCGACGTTTTATTTGTATATTTATTAATGTTATACTAATTTATTTGTTCTTTCGTTATTTAAAATAAAAATTATGTCAATTTGTATAATTTGAAGAGTGTTTTAGCGATTTATATAATTTGGCGAAATTGGTCGACGGGATAACTAAGTGGTACCAAAAAAATTTGTGACATTGATGTTTTAGACTAAGCATGTGTTTTTTTTATTTATATATTTTTATGTGTGTTGGTTTAACAGTTTTAAAGAGAAACACATTATATTAGTTTTTTAAATAAATAGAACTTTACATTTACATAGATATGGACAGTTTATAATAACCCTTAACAGCTGTATTCGAATTAGCTGTCATTTCTAAGCTTGATTGGATTGTCAGCAGAATTGTAAACATAACCATGGCGACATGACGTAATTTTGGTGTTTGTTTACATATCTACCCTTCCCAGGTTGTTTCAGTTACGGTCAGAGTCAAATTTCAATTTTGGGCAGGGTATCAGAGTCCTCTGGTGAGCGACTTCATACATTAAACGCAAATCAGTCTGCCTGTAGTAGTATCTAAGTATGCCTTGAGCATGGCCTTTCTTCGTTAATATTAAAAAAACTGTCGTATACAAAAATATGGAAATCGGTGGTATTATAAAGAAATATTTGATAAACACGCTGATGCAGACAGTTTTCAAATCGAAGAATTACTTTCAGAGATATTTAATGCTAAAGTTGGACAAAATGGTTCCATTAAAAAAGTTTTATTGGAGCAAAAACTATACATGAGAATTTAATCATTTTTAGATCATTTTATAGGTTATAAGTTCCCGGTGTGCAGATTGCATTTATTATTTTTTTTATTTGACTATTTTTTGAGGTTTTATTTCTATTTAAAATTCAAATTTTCAGTATTTCGAGAGATATTTTTTACAAATTTAAAAAATGTTATTAATTTAAACTGTTGCCAACTGTATAAACAGCGCAAACAATAATGTTTACTTCAAATTAAAAATTTATTTACACGGGACTATTGTAAACAGAAAAAAAATTAAAATTAGAATTAAATGATTACATGTTAAAAGCAGGAAAAATGCGTCATAAGAACCATATTTACGCTGGAATTTTAAAAGAGAAACAAAATGTTAAAATAAAAAAAATCATTACTATGCGTTAAAACCTGTAAATGGAGGAAATTACGTTATATTTAAAATGGCCAAAAAATATGGCAAAACAATTTAAATTAAAAAATATATCTGCGCGAGACATTTCCTTGATATTTTGAGATAATATTTTCAACTATTATCGTGAATTCGAAGACAGCGCAAGTAATATTTACTTCTAACAACAAAAGTATTTTCACGTGAATATTAATAAGAGAAATAAAACTTTGGTGTAAATTACATCAGATTTAAAACGATACATTTAAAATGAATTATTTAAAAGGACTATGTTATAGCGCTGTTAAAAAATACCGGGAGACAATCACTCTGTTTACTTAATTCATTTTACATTAGCTTATTTTCGAATGTTTAACTAATTTTTTTTAATTAAATACGAAAACAGCCATTGTATCTTTTAACAGCAGCAGATATGGTCTTAAAAATCCCCAATCCAAGAAAAACGAATGGAAACCCGTTTACAAAAAAATCGCTACTGTTTTTTTTTTTTTTTTTTTTTTTTTTTTTTTTTTTTTTTTTTTTTAAATTCAATATTTTTAAAGCCGACCAAATCAGCGTGCTTTTTGGATTTTGGTCTCCCTGAACGGGGGTTGGCGAGCGTAGCTCGTAGGGGGCAGAGCCCCCTAGTATCTCTCTATTCTAAAAAAAAGTAACTACCGCTGTCACCGCCGCCGCCGGTTTTGAATTTTTTGTGACCGGAGGTCTTTTTTCGTTAATATTAAGAAAAATATTGCATACAAAAATATGAAAATCGGTGGTATTATAGAGAAATGTTTGATAAACACGCTGATGCAGACAGTTTTCAAATCGAAGAATTATTTTAAGAGATATTTAATGCTAAAGTTGGACAAAATCGTTCCATTAAAAAAGTTTTATAGTAGCAAAAACTATACATAGCAGTGTAATCATTTTTAGATCATTTTATGCGTTAGAATTTGCCGGAGTGCAGATTGCATTAATTTTTTTATTTTGACTCATTTTTTGAGGTTTTATTTCTATTTTATATTCAAATTTTCAGCATTTTGAGAGATATTTTTTACAGATTTTAGAAAGTGATATTAATTTAAACTGTTGCCAACTGTATAAACAGCGGACACAATAATGTTTGCTTCAAAAAAAATTATACCTGTAAATAAATTAAAAATTTATTTACACGTGACTATTATAAACAGAAAAAACATTTGGAATTAGAATTAAATAATTATGTACAAAAAGCAGGAACTTTTTAAAAATTACGTCATAAAAACTATAATTACACGTGAATTTTAAGAGAGAAAGGAATTTGTAAAATAATAAATTTATTAACATGCGTTAGAAGTCTTAAATAGGAGAAATTACGTCATATTTACGTCACATTACAGTTATTACATAAAACGAACACAAAATAATATTGCAAAACAGTTTAAATTTAGAAATTGCGCGAGACATTTATTTGAAATTTTTCAACTATTTTTGTTAGGACAGCTTAAATATTTCATTTCATAACAAATGTATTTTCACGTGAATATTAAAAAGAGGAAAAAAAGTTTGGTGGAAATTACGTCAGATTATAAACGATATATTTAAAATGTCTTATTTAACAAAGACATTCTTTTCGCTTTATTAAAAAATACCGGGAGACAAAGACTCTGTCTACTTAATCCATTTTATATTTTGAAATGTTTAACTAAAATTATTTAATCAAAGACGGAAGCAGCCATTGTATCTTTTAACAGTAGCTGATTTGGCCAAATTCCCCAATCAAAGAGAAATGAATAGAAACCCGTTTATAGGGAGATAGCCACTGTTTTTTAAGTTATAATTCAATCTTTCGAAATGTTTTTAAAGCCAATCAAATTAGCGTGCTTTTAGAGTCTGCGGTGTCTGAACGGGGGTTGGCGAGCGTAGCTCGTAGGGGGCTGAGCCCCCTAGTGAAATACAAAGAAACTCGTAAGGTAATGTTAAACCCATATAATAAAATCTACAACCCTAATCGAAAAAGTGAACACTAACGCGGTTAGAATTCAATCTCAGCTATTCTAAGCAAGAAAAAAATCATTTAAAACTACTAATAGGCAAATGAGAAAATTTAAAAAGAACGCTCCCATAGGTTTAATAGGAGCGATCCAGTTTCTTCGCGTGACTAATGTAGGCTCTAAACGCTCAAGATAATCCTATGGGAGCGTTGTTTATCTATTTCTTGGTAGCATTTTAATTACTAGGGGGCTCGGCCCCCTACGAGCTACGCTCGCCAACCCCCGTCCAGACACCGCAGATTCTAAATGCACGCTAATGTGATCGGCTTTAAAAATATTTCGAAAGATTGAATTATAATTTAAAAAACAGTGGCAATCTCCCTATAAACGGATTTCTATTTATTTCTCTTTGATTGGGGAAATTTTAACGCCAAATCCGCTGCGGTACTACTTGATTACCCTGTCGACTAATTTCGCCAAATTATATAAATCGCCAAATTATACAAATTGACATAATTTTTATTTTAAATAACGAAAGAACAAATAAATTAGTACAACATTAATAAAAATACAAATAAAACGTCGAAATAAAAATAACTTGATGACGTAGACACGTGTAACAACATTTCAAAATAAGCTAATATAAAAGGAATTAAGTAAACAGAATCTTTGTCTCCCGGTATTTTTTAACAAAGCGAAAAGAAAGTTCTTTTAAATGAGACATTTTAAATTAATCGTTTTTAATCTGACGTAATTTTGACCAAACTATTCTTTCTCTTTTTAATATTCACGTGAAATACTTGTGTTAGAAATAAAATATTATTTGCGCTTTCCTAAGAAAAATAGTTGAAAAGTATCCTCTCAAAATATCAAATAAATGTCTAGTGCAATTTGTAAATTAAAACCGTTTTGCAATATTATTTTGTGTTCATTTTATGTAATAACTGTAATGTGACGTAAATAGGACGTAATTTCTCCTACTTAAGACTTCTACGCATGTTAATAAATTTATTATTTTACAAAATCCTTTCTCTCTTAAAATTCACGTGTAATTATAGTTTTTATGACGTAATTTTTAATAAGTTGCTGCTTTTTGTACATAATTATTTAATTCTAATTCCAAATGTTTTTTTCTGTTTATAATAGTCACGTGTAAATAAATTTTTAATTTATTACACGTATAAATATATATATTTTTTTTTTAAACAAACATTGTTGTTTCCGCTGTTTATACAGTTGGCAACAGTTTAAATTAATATCACTTTCTAAAATCTGTAAAAAATATCTCTCGAAATGCTGAAAATTGGAATTTAAAATAGATATAAAACCTCGAAAAATGAGTCAAATTAAAAAAATAAATCAATTCTGCACACCGGGAAATTATAACGTATAAAATGAACTAAAAATTATTAAATTCCGATGTATAGTTTTTGCTACTATAAAACTTTTTTAGTGGAACGATTTTGTCCAACTTTAGCATTATATATCTCTTAAAATAATTCTTCGATTTGAAAACTGTCTGCATCAGCGTGTTTATCAAACATGTCTGTATAACACTGCCGATTTTCATATTTTTGTATACATTATTTTTCTTAATATTAACGAAGAAAGACCTCCGGTCACAAAAAATTCAAAACCGGCGGCGGCGGCGGCGGTGACAGCGGTAGTTACTTTTTTTTAGAATAGAGAGATTATTAAATGATTTTTATTTGTAAGGACTTTTTCTTTCTTTTTTTGCGGTCGATAACTTTTATTGAGCGGGAAAAGGGAGGTTGGGGGGGCAAAATCCATGTTTGTCCTGTGCGAAAAAAAGACTCGTTTCGGCCGTTGACGGTCATTAGCTCATTAAGAGGCTACTGGAGTCAAGTGAAAGGCCCGTTCGCTAATGTTAATCCTATGGAAGAAATTTATAACGATATCTCGGTTGCATTTCAATATTTTTAAATGATTTTTTTTTTTTTTTTTTTTTTTTTTTGCATTGGATAGCTGAGATCGATCTGCACAAAGGCCGTTTTTTAATTTTTCGATTTTGTTTACAGATATTTTTAATGAGGATGCTTTCATTTTCGGAACCGGTTTCGAAACTAAAAGCATCCTCATAAAAAAAAAAAAAAAAAAAATTCTACAATCAAAATCGAGAAAGTAAAAAAAACGGCTTTTGTGCAGATGGATCTCAGCCATCCAATGCAAAAAAAAAAAAAAAAAAAAAAAAAAAATAAATCATTTAAAAATATTGAAATGCAACCGAGGTATCGTTATAAATTTCTCCCATAGGATTAGCATTAGCGAACGGGTATTTTCACTTGACTGAAGTAGCCTCTTAACAGACATGCTCACTTTTGTTGTAAATAGGATAACACCAAAAATATGCACAGTAAAGCCCCGGTTATCCGCGAAGCGAGGTTTTTTTTTTTTTTTTTTTTTTTTTTTTAGTCAATCCAACAGCAAAGGAAATACAATAAGCCCTACTAATAAATATAAACAGAAAAAATCATGTATTCGAAAGTCATAGAAGAATATTTCTAGATTCCGTTGCCATGTTTAAAATATCAGATATAACCAGAGCCTGATTAACTGTATGTTGAGCCCGGGGTACACAGGCCTTGTCGGGGCCCCTTTTCTCAAAAAAGTTCATGCATTATAATTTGGACAAACAGTTCTATGTGTAGTTTACGATTTAAACCATAACTTTAAGAAAAACAATATATGTATTATGGACACATATAAAAATGCATCAAAAATATAGGAAGGTAAAATCTTCTGCACTATATGGTCTTTAGAGCAAGTTAAACTCTAAACCTGTAAGACAGAATAAAACGTGTTAGATGTAATATCCGTTCTTCTCAGGATTTTCAAGTTTACATTACAGTTCGTCGTCGTTATTGAAAAATACTGACATAGTTTAATTTACATAAATGGGAAAGATAGATTTTTTTCTATGAACTACAAATGGAAATTTGTATTAATTCTTATTTTCGGAGAGTGCACAAAGTACATTTTGGGGCCCCCTGAAAATGTGGGGTCGGGGCACATGCCCCATGTGCCCCTGTGATAATCGGGCTCTGGATATAACGTCTTGATGACTTTTCTTGATTTTATTAACAAAACGTAAACACAACAATTAAATCTCTCTATTCTAAAAAAAAGTAACTACCGCTGTCACCGCCGCCGCCGCCGCCGCCGGTTTTGATTTTTTTGTGACCGGAGGCATTTCTTCGTTAATATTAACAAAAATAATGCATACAAAAATATGAAAATCGGTGGTTTTATGCAGAAATGTTTGATAAACACGCTGATGCAGAGAGTTTTCAAATCGAAGAATTATTTTAAGAGTTATTTAATGCTAAAGTTGGACAAAATCGTTCCACTAAAAAAGTTTTATAGCAGCAAAAACTATACATGGCAGTGTAATCATTTTTAGATCATTTTATGTGTTAGAATTTGCCGGAGTGCAGATTGCATTAATTTTTTTATTTTGACTCATTTTTTCAGGTTTTATTTCTATTTTAAATTCAAATTTTCAGCATTTCTAGAGATATTTTTTACAGATTTCAGAAAATTGTACTAATTTAAACTGTTGCCAACTGTATAAAAAGCGCAAGCAATAATGTTTGCTTCAAATTAAAAATTTATTTACACGTGACTATTATAAACAGGAAAAAAACTTTCAAATTAGAATTAAATAATTACGTATTAAAAGCAGGAACTTATTAAAAATTACGTCATAAAAAGTATACACGTGAATTTTAAAAGAGAAAGGATATTGTAAAATAATAAATTCATTAACATGCGTTAGAAGTCTTAGCAGAAATTACGTCATATTTACGTCACATTATAGTTATTACATAAAATGAACACAAAATAATATTGCAAAAAAGTTTAAATTTAGAAATTGCGCTAGACATTTATTTGATATTTTGAGAATTAATTTAAAATGTCTCATTTAAAAGAACTTTCTTTTCGCTTTGTTAAAAAATACCAGGAGACAAAGACTCTCTTTACTTAATTCCTTTTATATTAGCTTATTTTGAAATGTTGTTACACGTGTATACGTGATCAAGTTATTTTTATTTCGACGTTTTATTTGTGTTTTTATTAATGTTGTACGAATTTATTTGTTCTTTCGTTATTTAAAATAAAAATTATATCAATTTGTATAATTTGTCGAGTGGTTTGGCGATTTATATAATTTGGCGAAATGGGTCGACAGGATAATCAAGTAGTACCGCAGCGGATTTGGCGTTAAAATTCCCCAATCAAAGAGAAATGAATAGAAATTCGTTTATAGGGAGATCGCCACTGTTTTTTAAATTATAATTCAATCTTTCGAAATCTTTTTAAAGCCGATCACGTTAGCGTGCATTTAGAGTCTGCGGTGTCTGGACGGGGGTTGGCGAGCGTAGCTCGTAGGGGGCCGAGCCCCCTAGTTATTAACAATTAAATAAGACTATTGTGATAAATTCCAGGGGAGCATATCAAGAATAGCTTCATTTTTTAGATAGAAAAGGTGTTTCCAAAACAAGAAGCAAAAACAAATGACTGATTTTTTTTTTTTTTTTTTTTTTTTTTTAATGTGTAATTCAACACTTCTTGTACAGTATGTATGGCATTGTTTCTTGTTTACTGTTCTTTATTTTAGTGATTTAGACTAAAGCAAAAGTTTCTGCTGTACTGTGCATATGTATTTATTTTAAACGTTTTGTTATGTTTTTTGTATACTAAAACATAGTTTTATGTTGAATTTCTTTTTTTCTTGCTTGCACCCCATTTTCAGTTTTTTTTGGGTTATCCGCAGTGCCCTTACCACCCAATTCCGCGGATAATATGGGCTGTACTGAATATATATATATTGGTAGAAGTTTCCATTATAAGCGCCAGCAAGCGCCACTGGACGCTCTACATTTCGGACTGTGATATTCCGTTCATACGGTAACATCGCGATTGCGTAAGCACACTGTTTTATCAGAACGTTTTGGGATACTTTACAAGCAACTCTTTTTAACCAAGAGAAATCCCGATCATAAAAAACAATTTACAGCTAAATTCGGTTACAGCGAGCTTGAATTTGAAAAGATCTTTGAGGAATTAGTGTAGAAATGGTTTATACAATTTATAAAATGCACTGAAAAAAGAATTGGTCATTACAATTACAAGTGAACCTAGAGTATAATGAGGAAAAAATGACCACACATAAAAAATGATCTATTTTTTCTAAAAAGAATCTACCATTTCATAATAAGCTAGCTCGATAATAATTAATTAATGCTACCGATAGCCCGAATAATTAATAATAATAATATATTTTAGAGAACTTATAGTTTACCGAACGACTCCTGCTACTTCGAGCCTAATAATAAGCTAGAAGCAGCAGGAGTCGTTCGGTAGCTTCATCGCCCCAAGCCCTCCCTTACCGCTTTTCGGTGTCTTTAACTTGTGCAATTTCCCTTTTAAATTTGCACGGTTTCAATTTTTGATTTTTTTATTTCAATCTGTCTTTTGCTAGAGTGTCTTTTACTCGGGACGTGGCTGGGGACCTATGAACCTTGCTTCCGCAAAAGAGTCGGAATAAGTAGAAGAATAAAGGACTTAATTATCTACGTTAAGTTATCCCATTTCATACAAAACATATCGTTACCATTTTATTGAAATGTTTTTATTTTTCTCAAAATGATGACCATCCAGCCGACTACAGTTAAGGTGAAACACCACCCTGTAGAGGGGGGGGGGGGTCAATAACTGGATAGAACATCTCTTGATGTCTTCTATCACTCCTCTAACCCTTTATGCCCCGATGGTACTTCAAAGTACCATTAAAATAACTTGTTATAAATTTCATTTAATACATCGATGAGTAGTCATTCGGTTTAGAATAAGTTACAGATACTTTACTTTATCTTGTTCCAAAAGCAGGATGGGTGTCACAGAACAAATATAGTATTTTTAAAAGGATGATTTCTTTTGCCTTTGCCTCTTTTCGGCTTTCTGGACGTTGAAAGATTGGGGGGTCAGTTCGGAAATATTTCTGTATTTTTGTCGTAAGAGCATTCTATTTTGTGCATTTCCTAATTCTACAAAAATACTGAGAAAAATATTTTAAATAAAAGTTTTGAGTGAGATTATAAAGAGTGCGCAAAATCCCTATCCATTGAATTTTAATTGATTCATTTTAACTGGCAAAATCCTTCTTAAATGATGGTGTTAATCTCCTAATGTAGTTTCAAAAATTCACGAAAATTGCTTTAGAAGAGGAAATTTTCATGAATTCCTAATTTGGGACATACAGGGTTAATGTGTCGGAACGCCCTGTATATCTCTGAGGTGCTGCATCTACAAGGCGCCTACTGTAAAATAGGAATCGTTGATATAGTGCAGTGATTCTCAACCTGTGTGCCGCGAAAAAATCTCAGATATACCGCGAAACTATTTAGTCAAGTTACATAATTTTTTTAAAAATTCGAATCTCTAATATCCGACATTTCATATTATACGATTTACTTTGAAATAAGATTTTAGTGTCAAAAATTTGCTTTATTTGGGAGATATTTTTCTTTTCTTACTCATTTTAAGGGTATACGACGAAGTCCTAAAAGTGGCCTTACATCTCTTGAGGTAAATTCTTTCAGAAAAAAAATCGTGTCACACGAAGAAAAAAAGATTATAATTTGAAATGCAGTAGAAAATATCGTTGAAAAATGATTCAAGAGTATGTCTATCCGGAGATTTTATCTTACGCAGAAAGTATTCTAGCTTTAACCCCTTCGGGACGGGAGCCTTTTACGAAATTTTTAATCTTTTGTCACCGTTTTTTAAAAACAGAATTTTGTGTCTTCTTGAATCGAGAAAATGCGCTGATTAAATAAGGCAAATTTTTCAGTAAATTTTTACTGGTGAGAAAAAACAAGGATTTTGAGCGCTTCATGCGGCACGTATACAATGTCGCTCGTCCCCAAGGGGTTAAAAAGTCAAACTCAGATATCTCGTTAAATGCTAGTGTGACAAATTAAGATATACTTTTCCACATTATCAGTTCCTTTTCCTCTACAATTTTTAATATGTTCTTGGTTATTTCTTGTAACTTCCTGCACTGCTATGGATCAGTAAATCTATACCTCTAATCAGCTTCTCCTCCGATATGGGAAATTTCCATAATTCTTTGCACTGATGACGTTATGCTCAATGATACCGAAACTAAGTGTTAAAAAGGTGTTCCATCTTATTATAAATGTTAATGCATATTAAAGAGAGGTAAATAAAAAATAGTGTAAGATTTTATTTAAAGTAACTTTCTTTTCCTTTATTCGGACTATTTGTTATTGTGATAGTAAATAAATTAAAAATTATATGTAATGATAGATAACACTTCCTTTTTTAAGTCATCATAATGTTAGTGTGCCGCATAAATTTAATACTAGGTTTAAGTGCGCCGTGAAGTAAAAAAAGCTGAGAAACACTGATATAGAGTGACACACACAATAATTTGGTTACAGTATTCTCTGGGAACAATCATGGGTGGAAGCGCATTTTCTTTTGTGGTACGAGTTTTTAATTTTTTAGCCTCTTTATATGCTATTTCTTTCGGCCAGCCATTAAAAGTGTCGTCTCTCAAAAATAACGTCACGTTGTAGAAGCTAGCCGTAAAACAAAGCAGATGTATCATTGTGCGGAATAATCTCTACTGCAATCTGTTAAACTTCCAAGCATCTCACATTTCAATTTTTAGACCGTCGTACTGGGAAAAAAAAGTACTTTTAAATGCAATTTGTTTGAAAACTGCGCCTCCGTTTATTTTTGAGATATTTATTTTTTTGTAGATTTTAGCGCCATTTGTTTAATTTTGGCAACTCAAGTACTCCATTTCTGTAGAAAGTAAAGAGAAAACAGCAATTGTATTTTTTTGTTGCCATTTTCTCATAAAAACTGAAAAAACTGTACTTAAAATACGTGCTATTTTGAAAAAATATAAATGAATGATTTCTGATAAAACAGGGAACTATTATAAACTAAATTTAATTTTAAGTATCTATATTAATATTACAAACACACGAAGGCCTATGAATCATGAGATAGCCGATTTTTTTTGTCCAGTTTCTCGAATGTCGAAATCTCTTTTTTGGATTTGTGTATTATTCAGCGATCATCACGCCTTATGCATATTTTACTGTAGAGGAAGTTTAAGACTGGATCGTAAATGAGAAATTCTTCAGCGGATGCGAAGACGTCATTTTATATAAAATAAAAGCGTGTGTTTTAAGTCGTAAAGCTGAAGTATGTTTTGTACTACAGTAAAGTCCCGCTTAACCAAGTTATTTTCTTCTGATGGACTGGTGGTTTCCATTATTATGAAACAGTTATTATAAATGAAGTGTTAGGTGAAGATGAAAGAGCAGTAGAACTCTGATTTTCTGGTCAGAATGGAAAAAAAATGGCCATAAATGTTTTTGAAAAAAAATCCGAAATCACGATATATATATATATATATATATAATTATGGCCATTTTTTCCCATTTTGACCAGAAAATCAGAGTTCTAACTTTTTACGGTTGCTCTTTCCTCTTCACCTAACACTTCATTTATAATATGTTGACAGACATTACGAAATGTAATCTCCAAATGAAGGCTATGAAATAAATCAAACTCAGTAAATTGCTTTTCATCTATCAACATGATTCATGAAAGCAATTATGAAAAGAAGTTGTTACTCAAAACAAGGAAGTTTACGATTCTAAATAAATACTTTGTATAAACATTTCATCACATATCCGAGAAATTAAGACATTTGAACAATCAATAATCTAAACTGTTTAAGTGACTATAAATATAAATAATGTAATATTAAGATTGACGATACTAATTTCCTGTTTTTATCTTCAATAATGTATAATATATGTTTTTTACATTTACTTGTATTGCAGACTCTCAAAAGGATAGATGCGGTGGTTTTTATGCTGCAAGTGTAACTAATTAAATTCTCTTTCTTTAAAAGTTCAATCTACATATTTTTTTACAAGTCACAAAAATAATCATGTGTGCTTTAAAATAACACGGAATATTATACCATTAGCAATGGATTAGAATGGGAAACGACTAAAAGTTACAGATGATATTACCCTGATGACGGATATCAGATAAACCACGGATACAAACATAAATACAAGCTAAGCCAATGTTTTCTTACCTATGCTTTGCTTTTATAATTGAGATAAATAAACTATGAGGAGCAACGAATTTCGCACAAACACATTGTTGGATAAGTTGAAACGTCTAACATAATAACTGTTTCATAATAATGGAAACCATCAGTCCATCAGAAGAAAAAGACCCATTCCAAAGGATTTCGATTCGTTTCCATTCGACGGGTTTCGAGGTTCGATTGAAAAAAACTACGAACTCATGAATGAATTAAGCGAAAATTTCTATTTCATCTCCTTAGTGGGTGACGATTTGTGTCAATTCGGTTTATCCGAGTTTATTGCTTATCCGAGGTGAGCTTGTTCCCTATTAACTCGGTTAATCAGGACTCTACTGTATCTATATTTATATACGCACATATATTCTGTGCCTTGGAACAAAAAGGGCCTATGTCCATTTTTCTCAAATGGCAGGAAACCCAACTTAAGTTTGACACATTGCATTAACAGTAAGTGACATTGGCCTCGACAAAATATTTTGTTCTCAGTGATCTAATATTGGGAGGATTGTGGCCCTTTTAACAATTACTTTATATATCGCATCCTGAATTCATTCGTGCATTTAACTCAAATTTCTCAATTTTGGACATTGGCCCTTTTTGTTCCAAGGTACAGAATATATTTCATCATTAAATTCTGAAAAAGCAGAATTCCTGTTCTCTAGTTTATTTATTTATTTTGCCTATGATTGGGCGTGTATAAATTCTATTAATAGATCCTATACAGGACAGAACAAAAGATATGTTTAGAGACGGGAACGGCTGAAGAGGAATTTTCAACTGTGCTATGCGTTCCCTCAATGAACTCAGTGACCACACTAAGTTGGCATTGCTGGAATTGCCTTTTCCAAATGATTGGCCCTTTCACTTTTTGAAACGGTGAGATTTTGTTGGAGTATTCTGGAAGTGTTGGAAACTGTTTCATAACCTATGCTGTGCGAAGGATTTTTTTTTCTTTCTTGTTTTAAATTTGTGTTTTCTAACTTTCGAACACGAAGTTTAAATCGAGGATTAAGGGTACAGCCGCTCTGACATGCCATACCGGTGCTTAAGAAGTGCCAACGTGCAAAGAAAAAAACCACCAGGCCCGGGCCGGCAAAAAAAAAAAAAAAAAAAAAAAAAAAAAAAAAAAAAAAAAAAAATGAACGGGCCTGAAGGGCCGGGCCGGGCCGATAAAAAATTATTTGTAATTATTGAAAATTATTTGTAAAATACAAAACTTTTTACCTTCCTCATATATGTGTTAAATAAGGTATAATTATTAATTAAAAATTAAAAAACGAGAAAAAGATATTCGTACAGTATAGCAGAAAGCCTTTCACTTTACACACATCACAGTGTGACATAAGTATTTTATTTTTGTGTTATTATGAATATAATATCTCTTGAAAATACTTCTAAGAAGATTTTTTTTATTAGAATGTAAAAAAAGAAAATTGCATTTTATAACATTAACCCTCTTGTCACCCTGAGCCTCATATGAGGCTCCTACTTCGAATTGCAGTATTTGAAAGAAAAAAAAAATATTTTTGTTAATTCCAGCACCTAATAGTGATAGCCTATATGTCGATATATTTACTATTATGACTTTACTTATGTTTCAGCATTTAATAATAATAATATTAATAAAAGTTTTCTTCATTATTAGTAAACCGTTGGTGTTTCTTTTAATTCAAACATATGTTTCACTCTTTAAATTTAAATTAGGGACTCCTTTTCCGAATTAGTAATTTGTGATAAAAGATAAAACTAAATTTTTTATGTTTCTATAATCTGGTTGTAATACGACATTTTCCAAACGTCTTAAAAAATTTTTCCTGAGACTATTTTTATATGAAAAACACGCAACATAACTACATGCGTTAGGTTTCTGTAAAGAACACATTCGTTAAATTTCAGTAAGCTGTAACTTCTGTGATTTCGATAGCTACTTTTAATTTTGTTAGAGTAAAAGTAATTTTTCCCAAAATTGGAAAAAAAATTCGGTGCCGAGAGCAGGGCCCGCTTAACACTTAGGAATAGGAGAAGCCCGACGTCACACATGGGGCCCCCTATTACTCTACAAATTGCTTTTTATTTACTAAATCTCTTTTTCGTATGCTTAAATAATTCGAAATTTTACCATCAAAGTTAAGTAAATAACATTTTTAATATTAAACTAAAACTACCTATATAAAAGTATTTTATTATATGTTTAATTGTAAATAACCAATTTATTTTGTAAATGACAAATATGGAACTATAGTTGAGAATATGTGAACTTCAAAATATTTTTTGTGATTTAAAAATTGCCATATAGTAAGAAAAATAAAGTTTCATAAGAAAAAAAAATGTATTTTTTACAGTGATTGAGTTTCTTTTTTCTAAAACTCTTTTTTCTAAACAGTTTTGAAAAGCAAAATTGGGGGCCCTTTTGTATTTCAGTGGGTAAGCACGGGCTTCACGGGCCTATTCCGTAAACAGGCCCTGGCCGAGAGGGTTAAATAGAAATTTTATTCTGCGGACTGCAATTTTCGTATTTTGTGATAGTGTCCCACTTACTCTTTGATCACGATAGTTCATAGACATTCATGACATATCCTATTTGTACATATTAATACTTGAATTCACCTAGAATTATGGCACAATAAGATATCGAGAACTAAAAATCATACGTACAGCTATAGATTATGAAACCCTTTCCAACGCATTCAGAATACTCTCTCAATGAACCTTTTGGAAAACCCAATTTCTGCTGTTACCCTGAACAGTCGAGAAAACAGACGATTGTTTTTTTTTTTGTGTGTGTGTGTGTGCTCTGTGGATAGGCATAGGCGTAGCGTCGGGGGGGCACGGGGGGGCACGTGCCCCCCCAACCTTCTGTACCCCGGGCGCCAGAACAGAAAGCTTAGGGGGCGCCAAATGAAGATTTTTTTGTCTTTACATACAAAAATGTATAATGTATATGTATATATATAGAATTTGCATAAAAATGTCTCACAGCCGAAAAATCCAAAAGGAAAACTGAACCAAAGGTATTAAAATTTACAAATATATAAAAGGATTCATCTATAACTGAAGACTGCAAATGAATTAGACAAAAGAGCTGTTCTACAATTCTAAATGTACCATATTTACGCCTTCTATCATTTAAATCCCTTCCTGTGTCAGGAGAATCACTAACATTTTCCAAGGTCAGTCTCCACCCCTAACCTTCTGTGTGAAACTGACCCTCACTGATAATTGCCAAACGCCAACCGATTTCCCTGGGAGGGGGAGTGCAGAGGGGCCATATGCCCCGGATGCTAGAACGAAAGGCGAAGGGGGCGCCAATTGGAGATTTTGTTTGACTCTGACTTTTCTGATAAAAAGATTCCAAGAAGGCTGTTCTGTTGTTTGGTTTTTTTTTAATCCCTCTCCCTGAGCAGCATTGAACCTTCTTTTTTCCCGCCTTGCTATGGGCGAGGTCGAGCGACTGTCCGGGACAATAAAAACAAACGAGAGAAGGAGTCAGGCCGAAACTAAGGGGGGGGGCATGTGCCCTGGGCGCCACGCGAAGGGGGGTGCCAGATGAAAATTTGGTTTGCCGTTTTATGCAATATATATATGTGCGTGTGAAATTTGTGTAAAAAATATTTTCTAGCCGAAAAATCAAAAAGAAAATCTGAGTAATCTGCATTAAAATTGTCAAATAAATAAAAAGATTCGCCTGCAATATACAAGACTGCTAATCCCATTCTTTTTTTTTATAATTACTTTTTTACAGGCATATCATTCTATCTGAACTTAGAGATGGTGAGGTCAGGTGACTGTCTTGGACAATAAAAACCAAGCGGTCGAAAATTCACAAAATAAAAAGTAAAAACATAATAATTTTGTTGTTGTTGTTTTGAGTCACACATAAATTTGGAAATTAGCATTAGGTTCAGGAAAGTATCTAGACATATCAATCTATAAATAAGATGAGTGGTATAAGTGATAATTACACAAAACTGGTGTAGATAGTACAGGAAAATATTTTACAATACTGGAATTCATTTTTATGCCTATAGTAAATCGTGGTTTTTTAGTTCCTAAAACGATGTGACTCATATCACTATGACATTAAAGTGCCTCAATTGTAATAATTTGTAATGCTACAATAACATGTAAAATCAGGAAAAAATAAAATGTGTATACAATGGAATCTTGTCTTAAATGAAAAAACTACATGGTTCCCAACAGAAAGAATACCTACAGTTATACCTGCTAAGACGGAAACCTGTATAAAGCGTAATTATTTCCGATTCCTTTCGATTTTTTCCCAGGTTTTAGTGAATAAATATTTGATAAAGCTGGTTATATATTTCAGTATTACGTATTCAATTGTTACGTATTTTATTGTTACGCATTTAAAATTTTAAAATAAGTCCGCTAATAGAAACTTTCGCAAATTTTTCTTTGTAAATTTACTTTGCGGAGGAAGAGGGGGGGTGGGGCAAAATCCATGTTTGCACCGGGTGAAAAGACAGCTAGTTTTGGCCCTGGAAGGAGTGCAAAAAGTTAAATGCTTTAGTAAAACCATTTAAAAGAAGAAAAAAGAGTATAGCATTTGCAGTGGTACAGTAAAAAATCTCGCACAGGGCGCCATGGCTAATAAAGTCGTCCCTGCCTTTATCCCTCAAAATGATTTTTTCTCTTCTTTTTGTCATTTCTAGGCGTTTTGCCACCCTAGGCGGAAATTTTGGTGCATTATTTTTTGCATTACTTTTGGAGCAATTGTTTTTTGCATCCAACTAGATCCAGTCTTAGAGAGACGAGGCGAGCTTAGGTGACTGCCCGTGATAAACAAAAAAGGGCGCCATGGCGCCATTTTTTGTTTGACACCCAGGGCGCCACGAATAGTAAAGCCGCAGCTGCCCCTGCTTTTACCTTACCAAATTACATTTCTCGCCCTTTTGCCATTTCTAGGTAGGTGACAACTGAAAAAAGTCGCCCGTGCCTTTTACTAAAATTACTTTTTTACATCCAGATCCGGCCTCAAAGGGCGCGAGGTCGGGCAACTGTCAACGGCTAAAGACTAAGGTTTGAAATATATGCAAGATAGAATAGTAACTCCTTTTTTTAATGTTTTTTTAAGACTATAGCCCGGGCCGAAACTGCGGCGGTGCAGAAAGGGCATGTACCCAAGGTGCCAGAACAAAGGCGAAGGGGCGCCAAATGAAGATTTTGGTTGTCGTTTCATACAAAAATGTATAAATATATATGAAATACAAAGAAACTCGCAAGCTAATGTTAAACCTATGGGAATGTTCTTTTCAAATTTCTCGCTTGCATTTTATTATTTTAAGAGTTTTTTTTTTTTTTTTCTTAGGATGGTTTAGATTGATCTTTAGCATTGCTAAACTTTTAGGTTTCGAAACCGGTACTGAAAGTGAAAGTAACTTTATAAAAATATCTGCGACCAAAATCGAAAAAGTAAACACTAACCCGGTTAGAAATACACCTCAGCTTTTCTAAGGGAAAAAAAATAAAACTATTAATATGCAAGCGAGACAATTTAAAAGAACGCTCCCATACGTTTAGCATTAGCGATCCAGTTTCTTCGCGTAACTAGTGTAGGCTCTTAACGCTCAGGCTAATGTTAATCCTATGGGAGCGTTGTTTACATATTTTCTGCACTAATTTTAATTATTAAATGATTTTTATTTTTTTATGATTGTTATTTATTTATTTATTTATTTTTTACATAGGGTACTTGAGGGCGATAACTTTTATTGTGTGTGAGGAGATGGGTGGGTGTGTGTGGGGGTGGGGGCAAAATCCATGTTTTCCCCTGGCGCAAAAAAAGGCTAGTTTCGGTCCTGAACGTACGATTGATATAAAATGTACTCAGGGCCATCACTTTAGACGTTTTGTTGGTGGGGGAGAGGACCTTAAATTGTCAAGTCAAATTTCAGTATTTGCCAACTCATTGAGAAGTAAAAATAAACAGTTCTCGACATTTGCCAACCAGTTTTATAATGTTACCAAGTTACCACAATTAGAAAATGTAATATAGTTCTTATTTGTAAAAAGCTTAATAATATTCCCAATTATATTTGTAACTTTTGTCAAATCAATCATAAATAGAAAGTGTTTTATAGTTTTTTATTAAGTTTTTAAACAAATTTGCCAACTAAGTTTGTAAATTTGCCAAGTGTAACAGCATTCGCAAACGTTTGGAGGGGGGCTCCCCCCGTCCCCCCCTTTGCGAGGGCCCTGGTTGTACTTATTGTGCAAATTATTAAAAACATTCATTAGTCACTGTTTTAAAGGAATATGCGATAGTGTATTATACATCGGATTTTCAGATAAATAATTGTGAAATTTATATTCACATATTTTAGGATTGTGACTTATTGAGACTTTTACAAAAAAGATAAATGGCAGTGATTTTCAATTTTTAATTTTTTTTAAGATGCAATTAAATTTAAACCTCTTTAGTGTGTAGCATTTCACCCACTCTCTCTTCCACAAAAACAAAAACGCTTTAGTTCTCAACCATCAATACGGTGCTGGCCAATCATTGATATTTTGTCAGTAGTTGTAAGTTGATCGGTAGAGGAAAAATTTTTCCTAACTTCAAAACTATATACTATTTTTTATAGTGTCCAGTCACCCACGTAGTTTAATTGCAGTGAGTAACATGATCACGCAAAGAACTTCTTTGACCTCTGAACTCGTATTTCCCTCTCGTGCAAAGTGAGATAGTAGGAGCGTCTCTACCTAACTCCCCCCCCCCCACACACACACACACACAAACACACTTGGTTTGGTCTAATCTGGTCATTTGTGGGAATGCGCTTGTAGTTAAATGTTGTTATTATTTTTTAAACTGGTCAGGAATGAATGACCCACGCAAAAACAAGCGCGATAAAAAAAGTAGGAATTTTTTATAGAAAACTCAATAAAAATAGATGCCACGGAGTACGACATGCTGGTTTTAAATTCATGCAATAAAATGGAACAGAAGGTAAGAATATGAATTGTTTGTTTTAGTAAATTAATACGTTTTCAGGAAAAAAAAAACAAAAATCCCCTCAAAAATGTGCTTATTTTTGGCACATCATAAACATATTTCTATTCCTATTTGCCTTAAAATTACAGATGTTTAAGTGACAGGTGCTTAAGAATCGAGTAGCGTTCTCCCTTTTCTTAACGTTTTTTCCTCATTCGAAGCAGCTTGATTTAAAGCGGATTACTAAATGGATCCGTCTTGTAATTATTTTGAAAATAGTAGCTTTAGTAGCCTCCAACGAAAAAAAATAGTAGCATTTGTTCGAAAATAGTAGCCAAAATAGTCCTATACCCATCACTTTAAAAAAAGGGAAGAAAAAAATGTATCTATAACAACTGAAAGGACTTTATAAATGTTCAGATCTTATTTCACAGTTTATCAATCAATCACTGAAATCACTCAAATCGCTGAATAAAGAATTGATTTCTTCAAATGAGAAAGCAAGTTATACAGAAATTAAGGCCCTATTGTTTCAGTTATGAAGTAAGTAAGCTTGGTTCTTCAACAATAAAAATTATGTACAGCACCAGGAAACATAGTAGTAAAAACTTCTTGCAGATTACCCCCGATACTATTTTCCATCAGGCCTTTCAAATTCAAGAGTTTCTTGGACAGAAGGAAGAAAAGTTTTATTTGAGGGGCAGGGTTAAAAATAACGTGTGGAATATCGCAAATCCCACACAAAAAAGGAAAACCTCGCATAAGAAAAATCGTTTGGATGGAATCTTCCAAATTTACTTCTTTCACAGGAAAATGATTTGTAAGCGATTTTTTTTCCCTCGCAAAATCAATTCTCAAACAGTCGCGAATTTTGCCAATCGGTAGCGAAAAACATCACAGATATCAACAATTGGTCGTAGAAAAAAAAGTTTTCCATCGGTCGCAGAAAAAAAACTTGTAAATTTCGCCTAAGGATTGTGGAAAAAAATCGAAAATTTTGTCAAACTGTCGTGGACAGAAAAAAAAATTACCCGCGAATTTAATCAAAAATTGAGCGAAAAATCAAGAACTTCCTCAGTCGGCCGACAAAAGAAAAGACAAATTGCGAAATCTCCTTCAACGATCGATGCAAAAGATGGCGAAAAGAAATAACTATTTTCGTCAATCGCGAGGAAAATCACCCCCCCCTAATTGGGGAAAAAAATCGCGAATTTTGCAATTCTTCACGGAAATAATTGCAAATCTCCTCAAGCAACAGTAAAAAATATCTTGAAATTTAACAAAGGTCGCGGAAACAAATGGCGATTATCGTCAGTTGGTCGAGGAAAAATTATCGCAAATTTGGACAAAAAGTTGAGAATTTCGTCTAACGATCACAAGAAAAAAAATCGCAAATTTTGTCAAATGTTAGCGGACAAAAAAACACAAATTTGGTTCTTAAAAAAATTTGAGAATTTAACCAAATGATCGCGCAAAAAATCACGAATTTCGTAAGTCGGTCGTGAAAAGAAATCATGAATTTTGACAAACGATCTGGAAAAGAATAGGTAATTTCGTCGAAAGATCTCTGAAACAAATAGTAACTACCATCAATCGGTCGCGGAAAATATATATCCCAAATTTGGACAAGTGGTGGCGAAAAATAAATAACTTTCGTCAATCTGTCGTAGAAAAATTTGCGACATATGGCAAAGGATCGCGGAAAAAGTCGCAAAATCTCCTTCAACGATAGTATAAAAAGATTTCAGAAAGAAAGAGGTATTTTCGTCAATCGATTAGGGGGGAAAATCGCGAATTTTGGAATTCGTCGCGGAAAAAATCGCGAATCTCCTCAAACAACCGTTGAAAAAGTACGTTTGGGAAGATGACTTTACAAGCGCTTTGAAGAAAAAGATCGAATATATTCAGTAAAAATAGTCGCTTAAATCCGAAAAAAGTCGCCTGTTTTCTTGAAATAGTCGCTTTTTGGCCTAAAATAGTCGGCATAGCCACCGGATGCTTAAAATAGTCGCTTTCAGTAGCATTTTAGTAGCAAGTGCAGCCCTGCAGTTGTATGTTAAGAAAAATCGGAATTTTATGAGAAATTGAGTCAGGCCTAATTTAATTGATTTTTCAACGGGCCCTGAATGTTTTTACTGATTTTTGTACGAGCCAGGCTTGGCCATAAACTGTGAAAATATAAACGGGCCGGGCTCGGGTGGAAGTTTTAATTTTTACGCCGAGCTGGGTCCAAGCCTTGAACCTGGTCCGTGCAGACCTCTACTGTGCCTCCCCAGGGCGTTGCAAAGAGGTTGTTAAAGGAGCGGTCGGTCGCCCCGGGTGCAAAATTTATGCTGCGAACCACGGTTTTATTAATTTTTTTGTCCTCCGATCATTTTCCGGGGAATTTCTTTTTCTCTCTTGATCATTTTTTTCCTGTCGCAAAATATCATGAACTCTCTAACAAATAAGTGCAATTTTCCCTTATGTTATTTAGTTGTTCTAAATTTTTAAATTAAAATTAAACCTCTTAAATTTCCAAAATAAACGCGAAATATTTATTCAATAGAATTTATTTATGTTTCTGCACTTTATCAATTTTATAACACCCATCACAAAGTTTTTTTTTTTTTTTTTGGGGGGGGGGGGGGGGGGTGCAAAATTGAAAATTCGCTCGGGGCGCAGTTTCACGGCCTTGGTGCCCCCCCAAAATTTCTGGTTACGCTACGCCTATGTGGATAGGTATGTATGCTACATAGTATGCTATAAGGGAGTTCCATGAAACGCATAGCGCAGTTGAGAATGTCCATTTCCGCCCCTAAACGGATCTTGTTGAGAATTGGAAGACCCTGTAGAGGATCTATAGAATTTAGATACACTTATTCCTGTTTAAATAATAGTTCGACTTAAAAACGCATACCACATCTGAAATTGCTCTTCCAACCATTAGGGTTTTCATAGTTGAATGATCCCACATAGCATTTTTAGTTTGCAGAAAATTTACAGCAGTCTTGCTTTGAAAACCTGCCAAGTTGTAGCAAGCTCAGCATGACAAGACTGAAAGTTCATAACAAGACTGCAGCAAGATAACGCAAACGCCGAAGTCAGCACACTTTGAACTTGCAGCAAACGTGTCGTGCAAGTTAAATTCATGCTGCATCAAATTCATTGCAAATTAACAGCGGACAAGTAATCAAACTTTCTGCAAAGTAGCAATCATTCCACGCCTCACTATCTGTTTACAACTGTTACACTATAAGTTTAACCCCTTCGGAGGGGTCTATAGACCTGATCAGGTCTATGGATGCGAACAGACCGTCAGAAGGTGCGTGCATCGTTTTCGTCACCATAAACAAGGTAATACGAGAGCTGTTCAATAAGTAATAAGACTAAAATTATAAAAAATACAGAATACTTTCAATCGCCATCATTTACATGGTCTTTTTCAAAATAACTACCGCGGCACGTAATGCATTTATCCCAACGTTCTGTACACTTTTTAAAAACATGTAAAAGTCCGTTTTTTGAGAGCTTTTCAAAATCGCCTCCGCAGCCTTAACACATGCTTTGTTCCTTGCAAAATGTTTGCCTCGTAATGGTTTCTTAAGTTGAGGAAACAGCCAGAAATCGCATGCAGCGAGATAACGACTGTATGGAGGGTGTAGTCTACGTTGTTTTGCTGCAAAACATCCTGTACGCAACGAGCAATATGTGGTCGGGCATTGTCATGGTGCAATAGGAAGCCATTTCCGAGGAATGGACGTTTCCTTTGAACGTGCTGTACCATTGTCCGTAGGTCATTCGCGTAGTACGAGCCGTTTACGGTATTGCCGGGTTCGACAGAGCGTTGGTACACAATTCATTCATAATCAGAAAAAATTATGGTCATAAATTTACCAGCCGATTTCACAGTTTTTGGTTTCTTGGGAGTAGGCGAAGACAGATGCTTCCATTCACTGCTTTGTTGTTTCATGGTTGGGTCATAGTGATACAACCAAGCTTCGTCTGCTGTGATGATGCGTTTTAAGAAATTGTCGTCTTTCTTTCCATTCTGTGCACACATCCACTCGATGCTGCATTTTCTCAGGTGTCAACAATTTCGGAATCCATCGTGCGCAAACATGTTTCAGTTGCAAATGTTCTGCCACGATTGAGTGAACACTTTTCAAGAGAGCATGCAGCTGACGTACTGTAATTCTGTGGTCCTCCTTGATGATAACCGCAGCTGTGTTAATCATTGTCTCTGTGACGGACGTTGAAGGTCACGTTCAATATCTTCCACATTTGGCCTTGCCAGAGAAAAATACTTGCCCTCGACATTGCTTCTGTTAGCAATATTTAATCTTTGCTATCATGAAGGTCGTGAGTTCGTTCCTCACCCGGGGCACCAAGATCTTCTAATAGTTTTAGCAGCCATATCAATTCCTGTGTTGCGCTCGCCGCTGCAACGAACTCTGCCTCTGCAGATGATTGTGCCACACACGTTTGTCGTTTTGTTATCCATTGTATTGGATTCTTTCCTAAAAGGAATAAATTGCCTGTTGTCGATCTTCTTGTTTTTAGATCTCCACCCCAATCTGCATCAGTATATATTTCTAGGATGGGTGGTTCTTCTGTGCTAATTACTAAATTTAAGTCTTTTGTTGAATAGAGATATCTTATTAATCTTTTAATACCTTTCCAATCTCTTTCAGACGGCGTTTCGTTTTTTCTGCTCAAGATGTTTACTCCTACTAAAATATCGGGCCGACTTATTGTAGAAACATATAACAGCGCCTCTATTGCTTGTCGGTACTTAGTGTTGTTTGGCATTTGTGTTTCTTCATTGTCTAATCGTTGAAAGCCTGTTTCCATTGGAGTGCCATATGTCTTAGAATCTTCTAAATTAAATTTTTTTGCGATTTCTATTATTTTTGCTGTTTGATTTAGTTTAAAGCCGTTGTGAGTCTTTTGTATTTTTATCCCAAGGTAATTGGAAATTTGACCTAAATCTTCAAGTGCGTACTTAGATTTTAGTTTATCTATTATCTCATTTATATTTTCATCTTTTCCTGCGATGAGGATATCATCCACGTATACTGCTATATAAACCGTGTTTTCCCCTTCTTTTCTTATAAATAAACAATTGTCAGCATTGCTCTGTTTAAATTTTAATTCCTTTAGTGTTTCACTAATGTTTGAATACCATGCTCTTGCAGCTTGTTTTAGTCCATATAGCGCTTTTTTTTTAACTTACAAACCTTATTGAGTTCTGTAGTGTTTATATACCCTTTAGGTTGTGATACATAGACATTTTCTTCCAATTCACCATGTAAGAATGCAGTTTTGATGTCAATCTGTCTAATATTGAGATTGTGGTATGCTGCGGCAGTTATGAAGACTCTTAAACTTGTGTGGGAAACTACTGGCGCATAAGTTTCATCGAAATCTACTCCGTATTTTTGTTTAAATCCTTGTGCGACCAATCTTGCTTTGTAACGCTTGATTTTTCCGAATTCCTCATATTTCGCTTTAAAAGTCCATTTCGACCCAATTACTCTTGCTCCTTGTGGGGGATCAACTAAACACCAGGTTTCATTTTCATTAAGGGAATTCATTTCCTCTTCTGTCGCTTTTATCCAGTTCTGTTTTTCTATAGGATTTTCTGTACTCATCATATCTTCCCAATTGTTAGGTACATATACTGGATCGTGCCGGACTGCATAAGCAAACCTGTCCGGCGGCACACCTCTATTGGTTCTCTCTGATCTTCTCACTTGTGGAATTTGTTGTTGTGACGCGGGTGGTGGACTTAGTTCATTTTGTGTTGGTGTCAGATCCATTTCCATTTCATTCGTGTCTTTCTGTTGTGTTTGTTTGTTTGTTTCTGAGGTTAATTCTCTTCTATTTAGATTTTCATTAGTATCCGAATTATTTTTATTTTCTTTACATTTTACACTTCTGGCCAATATTACTCTTCCGTCACTTGTATAGATTCTGTACGCCTTAGAGCGACTGTCGTATCCGACAAAAGTGCCTTTTTCCGCTCTATTATCTAATTTTCCTCTCTTTGATTTGTGTATGTAGGCGTATGCAGTACAGCCAAAAACTTTGAGATATTTCAAATTTGGTCTCCTGTTCATCCATAATTCATAGGGTGTGGTGCTTACCGATTTTGAAGGTAGCCGGTTCTGTAAGTGATTCGCGGTACATATGGCTTCCCCCCATAATTTGTGCGGGAGATTTGCTTCATTTAGCATACTTCTAACCATATCAAGTAGGGACCTATTCTTACGCTCTGCGACACCGTTTTGGCTTGGGTTAAATGGTACGGTAAGTTGATGATGAATCCCATTTTCTTTTAGATATTTTTCTATTTCGTTCCCCGTATATTCACCACCGTTGTCCGATCTTATCTCAGTAGGCATTTTTCCGAATTTGTTTTTCACGATTGAGACGTATTCTTTCAATTTTTCTGAAGCCTCACTTTTATTTGCCATTAAATAAATTACACAAAATCGTGTATAATCATCGATAAAAGTGACGAAGTATTTTTTCCCCCCAATTGTGGGTGTATTTATAGGGCCGCATACATCAGTATGGACTAACTCGAGCCTTTTTGTAGCTCTATATGCACCTGATTTGGGAAATGGGGTCTCGCTGATTTTTGACTTGATGCATACCTCACATTTAGCGTTATGTTTGCAGTTGTTGATTTTAATTCCCTCAACTAAGTCCTTTGATAACATGAACTTTATTGTGTCGTAGCTCCTATGCCCCATTCGCCTATGCCACAAATCTATGCAATTTGCATTCGAACAGTTGTAGGTGACATTTGCATAGTGCTTGTGATTTTCATCTTTACTAACATGTATTTCGTACAGATTGTTTTTAAGTTTACCTTGAAGTATAACATTGCCTTCGTGAATTATATCACATTTATCTTTTTCAAATTTGACTTTGCAACCGTTTTTAGTTGCCCTACTCACTGACAGCAGGTTAGTTTCTATGTCAGGAACGTATAGTACGTCACGCAATATAACTTGTTTGTTTTTATTTTCGGTATGAATTATTACCTCTCCAGATCCATATGAAATCAGTTTATTACCATTAGCTACCGTGACATTTGTTTCCTTATTATTTGTAATTTTGGTAAAAAATTCTTTTGAATTTACTATGTGACTGGAACTGCCACTGTCCACTATAAAAGTGCCTTTATTTTCGGACTCTTCGGTTAGTAAAGCGACACTGTTGTTTTCATTTACTGTGTCTTTTCTTTCTTCAGGTTTCGCATTTTTATGTAAATTATTTTCTTCATAAACTAGTGATGTTGAATTGTTTTTATTTTTATAGTGCCTGTTATTAGTGTAACTGTTGCTGTTTTTCGTTTTTAGAAACCAGCAGTCTTTATTTGAGTGGTTTTTCATTTTACAGTGTGAGCAAGTACTTATTGCTGCCTCTTTTCTGTTCTGAATGATTAAATTTACCTCGAGTTTTATAGGCTTTATTGCTGTTTTCGGAGTTTTCACGATTATCTACTCTACGAGTATATTCGTCCGTAAGCTTGCTTTTTATAAATTATACGGTTAACTCAGCTTCATCTCTGGCCTCCAGAGCAGTAACTAGGGTATCGTAGGACGGCGGCAACGACCACAGCAGCAGTGCTGAAATGTGCGAGTCAGTTATGTTTTCACCAATCGCTGACAGTTTATCTACTATCTCTAAAATTTTAGTAATGTGGGCTGTCATATTGCCACCTTCAGTTAATTTTGTACTGTACAGTTTTCGTAGCAAGTACAGTTTACTAGAGAGATTAGATCTCTCATGGATTTGTTTAAGTGCGTCCCATGTTTGCCTAGCTGTATTTAAATTTTTGACATGCACTATTTGGCTGTCCTCAATGGATCGTTGAAAGCTTCACGTATCAAGTCAAAAGTCTCCGATGCTGATTTTTGCAGACGAACACAATATTTAATCGTATAACGTTGTTCAATCGACGCTTCCATTTCGTCAACTGGCCGCTCTCGTAGGCGCTCACAAATACGCTTCAGTTCAATCACGTGATACTCAGGAACATAAGTCTGTACACGCCATCTATCGGTAGCTTTTGTTAATACAGATAACATTTTTTTTTATGCCACAGAAATTAACATTTCGATGAGTGGTTTCGCGGCAGTAAAATTAGTCTTATTACTTATTGAACAGCCTACCTATTTGTACATTTCAATACGAGCCTTTTTTGGTATCTGATAAGTATAGCGTTTAGAAAAAGCGGTGCCAACCGAATAAAATTTCTGCAATTTCTGCGTATGGGCTGATTGTCTATTCTCTCAACAGAGGGATTTTTTGCTTTCATCACTTTCGTGAATTAAACACGTCTTGCCATCCGTTTCACAACAAACTACTCATGCAAGTGGGGGATGGTATACCTTGCGGGAAATTTGCTGCGAATTTCTCAAGGCAAGATAATGTCAGAAAAAATCAAACTTGCTGCTAATGTTTATGCTATCTGGGATTAGGGTTCATAGGTTTCCATAGTTGAATGATGGTTCATTTTCTTGTGTAGCCCAATTATTTTGTGCGTCCCTGCCAATGATAAGAACCTTGTAGTACACCTCAGTGCTATATACTATTCGAATAAACTACACCGCAAACGACTTTCCCCCAAATAGCACCCTGTAACAGAATTCTTTTGAATGTCCCTGTCCCTGTAGGCTACAGGTTCCCTCTGGACCCTCGCTCCCTTAACAAGATAAAAAAAAAATTCCCCTCTTCCATAACAGCTAATTATACCAGATATTAAAATAGTGTTGTATATTATCTATACCTGTTTTATCTGTCCATCATTAAGAATCACAAAGTAGAAATTAATTAAAACGACCATCAAATCCTTCTATATATAAAAAAAAAGTAATGCTTTGGAAATGGACCAATGAAAATCTGCGTAGATACCGCGAAGCGCATCTGATTGGTCAGAGCTTTCTGACGCTGTAAGAAGGGTTACCAAAACGGGGTTCTGTCGCCAAACGTAGCCAAGTTTGTCGCCAAGTTGGCGCTATTTCCAGTATTTCGCCAAATTTCCATAGACTCCCTTTGAAATCCAATAGGGTTTACTTGCTTGCAGAAAATCAACAAATTGAGATATTTCAATGCAACAAAAACTAATATTAGCTTAAAAATAGAGCTTAATTGAACTATTTACATTATTTTTAAGCACAAACAATACCTATTTACAATATTCGTAACACCAAATATATAATTTTATGTTTAATAATTCTTATAATTATGAAATTCTGTAAGCTCTAATGATTATGTGTTTGGAGATTAAAAAAAAAAAAAAAAATTGCCAGGAGTTGGGGAGGAGCGCATTTTTACCAAGTGGAATCTAAAAATTGAATGCATAGAAAGTAAGGGAACGCGAATGGAAACGCGAACCAATTACGTCTGAGGATGGCTAGAAAATAGGGATTGCTTCGCGATTCCATTCGTTATCGCGAAGCGATTAAGCGGGGGGTTGGTGAGCATAGCAAGCAGGGGGCAGAGCCCCCTAGTGTAGTAAAACATTGTTTATTAAAAATTCAAAAATAAACACAAAAATAATAAGAATTAAAAAATAATAATAATGAGGGTTAATGCTGGTGGAGTTTCAACAATTTGTTAAAGTTGGGATCCAATTTAGTTAGAATCCGTCACAAATTGTCACTGTTCCTTTTCTTAGAAAGTAAATTAGCTACTGCTCGGAACCCACTCTCAGCCAAATGCGATGAGGAAAAGCAATTAAAATTTCTGCGCACAATCCAAGTTAGAGAGCTGGTGATGGTTTTGAAGCTAGAACTCTTGGTATCCGTTTCTGAATTTTACTTTTAGTTCTTCGTGAGTTGTGAGTTCCCCTTCCAAATAGGATATAATACTGATGTATCTGCATACGCGAAAGGATCTAAAACCAAACTCAGTATATTCATGTTTAAAAATATTCTGGAATCGCCCTGTAAAAATTTCGTGAAGAATGCCCAAGTGTTGGCAGTGAGTAAGCATACCTTCCTGTTTTGCTCAGACTGTGGATAATGTGGCAGAGTGGCTATATTCTCCTCTACTTAGATTTCGTTTGAACAGAAGAAGTTTATCCACAGAAGCAGATATGACGTTTTTTTTGTTTTAACCCCTTGAGGAGCAAGTAATTGTTTTACTGAAATGTCAAATTCACACCGGAATCTGCAAAAAGATTTATTTCAAAATAAGGAAAAAGCAATTTTACGGCTTTTTTCCACCAAAGTTAGAAAAGTAAAATTTAATAAATTTTTTCTGGTGCGAATCTTCATTAATCGTAGGTGGGATAAAATATATCCCACCGCCCCTCAAGGGGTTAATTAAATTGAACTCATCACTCTGCAATCATCTTATGTTTTATAATGAATATTTAGAAGATTTAAATTGACTTCATTTAAAAAGATCTGTCAAAAAAGCGATGTCTTTTTTTAATGTTATCAGGTTTTAGCCCATTTTTTCGTCTCTATTTTTAATGGAGTGTAGTACTGAGTCAAATATCGGGTATTCCAATAATGACTGATGGATTTTAAAATTCAATAACTTCCCAACGGTGGCAGATATTAAAAAAAATTCTTGCAGGAGGGTTATGTTTGATGTCAGGAGATATTATATTGTGATTCTTTATTTTAGTTCGAATTTCAAACAATAGATGGCGCTGAGAGCAATAGGCGCTCAGTTCGGATACGATTTTTGGCACTTCGGGATCCATTCAATACATTTTAATCTCCTTTTTTCGCATGGAAGAAGAGAGAGGCCGAAAAATCGAGCTTGGATTGAGCGGATATTGCTTGCAGCGCCCTCTATAGATGCTATTTGTAACTAAAACGGAGAATCGCAGCATAAAAACTCCTGACATCTGACATAAGACTCCTGCAAAAAAATAATATCTGCCACTGTTTGCAAGTTATGGAATTTAAAAATCCATCAGTCATTTTTGGGACAGATTCAGAGCCGACAAACTTCTGTGTGCAGCGATTTTAATCATTTGCAAGACTGAGGCAGCGACTACTTCACAAACAAAACAACTTTCCCTACAAAGTTGGCAAGTATCGTGTCATGAAATGAATTCCTTCTAATCTTATTGGCTGCTCTAATCATGTAATGAAGCGAAGTACACAGTCCAATTTTATGCACCCAAATAGCTGATGATGAATAACGAAGTGTACAGCGAGTACATTGGGTACGGCTTATTTCAAATGCATAATGAAATCCTTATGTCGCCGCGATGGAGCAATACCAGTAGCAGGTGACAAAATATTTACGATTATGAAGAAAAACTTGTCCGCGGTATTAAATATCGATTCTCACTTTGGTATCAGTTTCCAAATTTTTAGCAAATATTAACTCTTGACAAATTTTTCTTTTTTACGAGTAGAACATGTGATAAGAGAGTGTTTTGTTATTTGGTACCTTTGATCCATCGAGTTGAATGGAAAATTTGCAAGTTTTTAAGCAATACCATAATGATAGTTCAACGTCTTTAGCCATTTCATCTATTCTCCTTTGCACCGAATTATGACTCAGAATTTTTTCTGATGATATCGGACGGTGTCTTATGATAAGGAACAGTTTTTGTCATCTCTTTGACTGCCGGCAAGATGAATTCCTCGCCCGTTGTGTGCGGTTTCCCTGCTTTTGAGATTGACACTATAATATTTAAAGAGGCTCGTAGTCCGTCATCTCCTTGTTTAGAAGAAGTCTCCAAAAGGTTTGACACAGTTGGCTGCATCCAGTATTTCTTTTGCAGTCCTTGAAATTAGGATACATCTTCAGCCTTTATTCGGATGCTTTTGTAGCCTAGAAGGCTTCGTGGCTTCATTTGAAAAAACTCTTTTGCACACATAGGTAACGATTGGTTTGTAGGAGAGTGCGTAGATCCATATTTCAAATACTCATTACTATACTCCGGACATTTCTTCATAGATTATAAGATATTTTGAAATGCAAAATTTGCTACCGTTTAAGATTAAATTTTTTTTAAACAAATTAATAGATATATAGTAAAGTGGAGACAGACGCCGCGGTGGGACAGATGCCGCAGAGATTGTGTAGACTACACTAGCGTTCTCTAGACCAATTTTAGAAGTTCGTAGTGTTCCTCTATGCTGTGTGATTTGTTGTATGCGTTTCCACCGATTAATTGTCAGTATTTACATATTTATGCCAGTTTTTATGGCTCGAACCTGCGTGGTAAGTTGCTAAAATTATTCTAATGAAGTTTTATTACATATTTTAAGAAAAATAAACAGAGATTTCATCCCAAAATCGATTGCAACTATAGACTAGATCCTTTTAGAATACTGACATGTGCTTTCCTTTCGCTCACGTCACTCACATGATACAAAATGGCGGCGCGGCATCTTACCCGTCACTATGGGACAGATGCCGCACCGAGGTTGAGGGACAAATGCCGCAAAATATATTTTTGTTTTTCGGTTCAATAAATCCATCACTGCGATTTAAGTAGAACTTACATTTAAATGAATGTATATTAGCACATTCTGCTCCTTATCAAAATATTCTCAGCAACAATGTTGGTTCACCATGTGCGAATAAGGAAAACGTAGGCCGTTTACAATTCTCACCATCTAAACTGTTAAACAAAATATCTCCTACCTCAATGGTCAAGAGACATATACAGCCAAGTAAGAGAAAGTAAAAGGATGCAAATATTACAAGCACAGAGTTTATAAACAATAAAAAAAAGAAGGAAATGAAAAACAAAAGAAACTAGAAAGCGTCAAATAACGACAACTTGGCGGAAGTAAACTGTGTACAAAAAGGAAGGGAAAGATCAACTTGAAAACGCCTTACTTGAGGAAAAGACTAAAATATAAGTCATCATCCGACAATGGGTAAATTGTTCCTCTTATGGGTTCTGATGGCAGAACTGGATTGGAATTTGATGAATCTGAATATGTTGAGTGGATGGGGTCTTATCAAGGAGCAATGTCTAAAGCGGACAGGATTCAGTGCATTAAATTCAATCGATAGCTGCATGAAAAACGCTTACTTTACTTTTGCAACGGGTAGTGTGGTGTGATTGGGAGCGAATGGAAATACAAAATCAAAGAATGAGAGTAAAGACGAAAAATAAACAGTCTAGGGCCTAAATAGAATAGAACTAATACCTACATTAAGAGCAAACTGCAAAGTTCGTCTGGATGTAAACCAGTGATTTATATCTTTTTTTGAATTATGCTGTCTATTGTTTCCCGTAATTATGCTATCCATTCATATAAATTCAAATGATTTTCTTTTTGTCTTAAGTTTTGTTTATAGAGATTACACTTTTACATTTTACACTTTTCACACAACTTTTTACAATTTAGTGACATATATAATTTTTGTAAGTTTGCTGTTATTTATTTTCATTTCAAGTAGTTTGAGAAAATAATTATGTGATTTGCTTGAAAAAAAAGTAAACAGCCTAGCATTTTTCTCCAAGCGGCATCTGTCCCACACCCCATGCGGCATCTTATCCAGCACATAAAAAATGATGTTAAAAAAGGACCTGTGGGAAAATAATTATGCCTACTTTATTAAGAGGGTTTTAACTTATTTAACACAGAAATTAGAATCTAAAGGGTTTGATCAATGATTTCTGGTACTTAGTTTGTTGTTTTTCGCTCTATTGTACATTTTATAAGAAGAAAAGAAAAACTGCGGCATCTGTCCCCACTTTATACTATAATGACTTTTATCACTTTCAGTCAGAATAAACAAATTTCTTGAGCAGATTCAAATTACAGGTTCGTTTGAAAATCTCTGTTCAGGCATGTGTAGCCATCTTTCTGACAATTTTCGAAATTAATGTTAATAAAAAGAAAAAAAAAAGAATTCTGTTTGAGACTTCAAGCTAGCATAGTATCGAAAATTTTGTACTATACTTTTTTGAATTCTTAATGATATTTTTAATGGCAGTCATAGCGATTTTTTGCGTTTCGCATTGATTTTTCGACATAATGAAAAAATTGCGGTTACAATGCTTTTATCTTTTATCCTGCTATAATAAAAATTTGTTCTCCGAGATTTTTAGCGTTTCTCCGTGTTCCACCGCGATTTTTTGACATTCGTAAAATAAATTCGACCCTCCCCCCAGGTCAGGTACCTTTGTATGGATTTCCATATAAAGGTATTGTATAGTTAAGGTTTTTATCACGGACCCGGGCAATGGGGGGGGGGGGGCAACTAATTTCATTACATTAATTTCCTAAATAGGTAGATATGCCATGACCGCCCCCCTTGACTGTGTTGACGCCCCCCATTTTTCTCTGTATCCTCTATCGCCCCCGTTGGGAACCCGCGCTGTAGACGAACCGTAATTTTTACACGCTTCATTTTTAAATCACGGACAGAATTCATAAACATTTTTCAATTATGCTGGAAAGTATTAAAAACTACAAAACAGTCCGATCTCTCTCGCTTTTGTTTAAATCCTCCTTTACCGATAACATCGCCCCCTCATAATCTTGCGTTTTCTCCGCGTGTTATGCTTTTTTAGGGTTTCGTTCCTCTGACGAAACCCTATTCGTCTCATTCCTCTGTCTGTCTGTCACAGAGCCAGTTCTCAGAAACTATATATGTTGCAGACTTGAAATTTTGCATACTTAGAGCTGAACACCTCACATCAAACACAAATCATAAAATTTTGCAAAAGTCGTAATTAACGGACGTTACTAATTTAAAAAAACCCAATTACAAGATCGGAAAAGCATTCATAATTCAACAAAAGCATGGATTTTTTATCAAATTACAAAAACGATCTCTTCGACGGATTAAAAACAGGTGTTATTTTAATGGCGGATAAGATCTGGCGATTTCTTTAAGGCGCGATTACTTTTTTTCTAGGCATCCCAGAAATTCGAAATTAGTACCACAAGACGGGCACAAAAAAAAATCAGCTTTCAGAAATTCTAAAAATTATCTCGATCGTACCATAAAAACTCGAAAATTCGTTGAAAATCGAGAAAAAGTCTTTTATTTTCCTTCATTTGTGAAGGCGACAGATGTTTGATGAAACTGAATTTTCGGTTGTAAACAAGAGTGTCAGGTTCTTAGGAACATATACTGTTAGAACTATGGTTATATATTATTTTCTTGCTTGTATAATGTCTGTGTACTGGGAATTTTAAAGTAACATTCTTTTTTTGTCTGGAATTTAATCCGATCTACTGAGTTAAATAGATTAGTTAAAGGAATGTACTTTATCAATAGAGGGGAGCTTTCCCTCCTATTCAAATGCATACCTGAGATAAGACAAACAAAAGGGTTTCATCAGATAGCGAAATAAGGAACGTCACGGGAAGGTGACGGTAAAATTACGGGAAGGTTTGAGGTTCGATGAAGGGGAGTGGACCCTGGTGTCAGAAGAGAAACCTCGTTTATGCTTTTGGGAGGGGAGTAAGATATCTGAGAGAGATCAGTTAAGGTGTATACCTGAAAGTGTGTGGTCGCTTTCTCACAGAGTACAGTTGATGTTTGCAACTCAAGGTTGAGTTGTTCCAGAGGAGCTCTTGGATAGAGCGTGATTAGGCGATGTGAAGCTCTTGGAGTATAGAGCTAATGTGTTGTGAGATTAATAGTGATCTCGGATAATTCTAATTTAACTAGCGAAGAGTGAGAGGAATACAGAGTAGTTTAACAGTACACAGAAAGTATTTACTGTTTAATTTAATGTTGAACCGGATTACCTATATCCGAGTTCTAAAGTGTAAATATTGTTTTGTGATTTGTAAATAAATTGTCAGTTAAGTTTAATTGAAAGAGTTGGTTTTATTTTCAGTAATCCTCTCATAGCGTGACCGATATCACGTAATCACATCGGTGGTGGCAGCACATAAATAATAAAAAGAAAATTGCCCAGTTAAACTGATGGCATTGGACTCATAGGCTATTCACACTAATTGTATATTATACTCTTATTTCAAAGAATAATGCCCCTCGAAAAATAAATGAAGGGATTTGCCCCTGTTTCTCCTTTATACTTAACCAAAGAACCTCCAAATTTAATCAGAGAAGCTCTTTAATATAATAAACTGGCATACCAAATTTGAAGCAAATCAGATAATTCTGCATGAAAAACCATTTTGCTAAATTAAGGGGGGTATTAGCTCCTCCATTTCTCCCTTTATGCTGAAAAAAATGAACCTTCAAATCTAATCAGAAAAGCTCCTTATCAGTATGAACTTAGAAAAAAAAATTAAATTAAATGAGATAATTCTGCACGAAAACCCATTTATCTAAATTAAGGGGAGGGGACACTTGCCCCCGTTTTCTCCTTTTATACTTAACCAATGAACCTCCAAATCAAATGAAAAAAGCCATATCGGAATAAACTAGTATATCAAATTTGAAGCAAAGCGAATAATTCTGCTTGAAAAACCCATTTATCTAAATTAAAGTGAGCACTATCTCCTGTACCCTCTTTATACTTAACCAATTAATCTCCAAATCTAATCAAGGTAGCTTCTTAACATAATAAACCGGTATACGAAATTTGGAGCAAATCGAATAACTCTGCATGAAAAACCCATTTATCTAAATTAAGGGGAGGGCTAGCCCCCTTTCCTCCCTTTATACTTAACTAATGAACCTCCAAATCTAATTAGGGAAGATCCTTAACATAATAAACCGGCATACGAAATTTGGAGCAAATCGAATAATTCTGCATGAAAAACCCATTTATCTAAATTAAGGGGAAGGGGCTCCCCCTTTCCTCCCTTTATACTTAACTAATGAACCTCCAAATCTAATCAAGGCAGCACCTTAACATAATAAACCGGTATACCAAATTTGGAGCAAATCGAATAATTCTACATGAAAAACCCATTTATATAAATTAAGGGGGGGGGGGGTAGCCTCCCTTTCTCTCCCTTTATACATAAGTAATGGACTTCCAAATCTGATCATGGAAGCTGCTTAACATAATTAACCGGTATACCAAATTTGGAGGAAATCGGATACTTCTGCATGAAAAGCCCATTTATCTGAATTAAGGCGGTAAGAGGGGGGGGGGCTAGCCCCCCTTTCCTCCCTTTATATGTAACTAATGAGCCTCCAAATCTAATCAAGGCAGCTCCTTAATATAATAAACCAGTGTACCAAATTTGGAGCAAATCGAATAATTCTACATGTAAAACCCATTTATCTAAATTAAGGGGTGTAGCCCCCCTTTCCCCCTTTTATACTTAAGTAATGAGCTTCCAAATCTAATCAGGGAAGCTCCTTAACATAATAAATCGGTACACCAAATTTGGAGCAAATCGAATATTTCTGCAAGAAAAAATTCCCATTTATCTAAGTTAAGGGGGGTGGGACTAGCCCCCCCTTTTCCCCCTTCATCCTTAACCAATGAACCCCAAAAACTAATCAGGGAAGCGCCTTATCAGAATGAACCTAGAAAAAAAATTTGAAGCAAATCGGATATTTCTATCAAAAGTTATCGCGTTACGTACGTATGTACATACGGAACCGGCGGGCACAAAGCTCTCAGGCTTTGATAGCCTGTGAGCTAAAAAGAAAAGGATTTCTTCAAAGTTGTATGGACTTAGAGCAGTGGTTCCCAACCTTTTTTTGGTCGCGCCCCACCTAAGCCTCTCTGAAATCATGATGTCCCCCCTCCCTTCTATATATCATTTAAAACTTACATAAAAGATAAACTGCTATTTTCCCGGAAAGATCCGAAAATAGTACTTACTTTGATAAGTTATTTCACATTCTTTAATTCATCAAAATCATATTTTTTTATTACAAGTAAGTTTTTAACATAACTCTATGAATGTAATGAGGCCATGGATCTTCGCATTTACATCTACAAAAGTTTTAGTGGTTTTTTTTGGCAACTTACCTCAAAAGTGATAAATAGCCAGCATTTTTATCTTCGTAAAATTTCTTGAAATCTCACTCACATTTTGTGTTACATCTCATAGAGTTGATACATTTTATAATGGATTTTAGAACTTCGTTAAGAACAAGTGACATTTGTTTATCGTCGAGATTGTATGGATAACATAATTCACAAGTAACATTTCCGGATTCGCGCTTTTATCTGTTTTAAGTTCTTTCCCCTGAGAACATACTCCTTTAATAGCGGGCCTTCTTTTTCTCATTATTAATATTTGGACACCATGTTTTCTACGATTTCAAATTTTAAAATGCATATGTGATGAAATTTGTTTACATATTCCGTATGTGATCTGCAGAAGAGCCAAAAGAAGTTTACTTTCTACCATTTCCTTCCATGATGTGTTCGGGAATTTATTCATTTCATAAAAATAGTACCTCATGTAGATAATTCAAAACATTTTTTAGATTAAACATGTCTTTTTTTAAATAAATAGTGAAAAAAAGTTGTGTGTTTTACTAAAATAACATTAAAACCAGAAAAATTGATATGATTTCTTAATCTATAAAATGTAACAATTTTTTTGTTGTTGTTCAACTCAAGAACCTAAGTCTTAGCTTCCCCCTCCTCCCCACTTTTAATTTTTACTTCTGACCAAGTAATCGCATATTGTCATCCAATTCATATATCCAATACACGGGGCTGTTGAGTTTAAAAAAAAAAAAAAAAAAAAAAAAAAGCAATTTATCAAATTACAACGACCATTTGGAAAACGATTTTTTTTGAAGACTAAAATTTAAGACATAAAAAATCGCACGGAGTGGATCATACATTACGTACGCCATGAATTAAACATTAATCATGAAAGACGGTAGTATTTCGAGTGACGCAGCCTAGCCTTACTCCTAAAATCGTATCGTATCGTATCGTTAAAATCGTATCGTATCGTATCATAGAATTCGTAGATGGCGGAACTCATATATACAGCTAACTCGACATCAAAGAAAATGCGAAAAGCCGCCTTTTAATAACTCAGCAGATATACGTCTTATTGTTCTGAATTTTCTAGAACAGTCTTATATCTGCAGTCTAATTGTATACTGAAATTTTTACATTTCTACGTGCAGTATATTTTGAGATCTAAATAGTCATTTTTAAAGTGAAAACGTTGGTATAATATCGAGGAAGTTCCTAATTTGAAAATCTTGAAAACGGTTCTAACGATTATTTTTAAATTGATACATAATATAAATGTGATTAAGGCGAGGTGAATAACACTTTTCTTTTTTCTGGGAAAACTCTCGTTCGTTAAATAATTCGATTTTTTTTTCTCTCGAAAATGACACGGGCGATTTTTTAAAAATCAAATAAATATGTTTCAGATGAACCAAATAACAATTTACTTGTTTCCAGCAAGACTCTTGTTCGTTTTATAATGCGCATGAAAAATCGGACTATATTTCTTCGCCATTCTATGGAAATTTCACCGAAAGTGCATGACACTGTATTCATACACATGCTTTCTTTTTAACCACTTTTGGGGAGAAAAATTTTGTCTTCCCACGGCTGAGTGGTTGAGGGCCATCGTCTACTGATCTTAACATATGCAGTTCGATACTCGCTGGTGCGTGTGAAGTTTTTTTTTTTTTTTTAAAGTCTGTTAGTTGACCATTATTCTCAGTTCCTTTGTAATTTTTTAATTGCTATTAAGTTAAATAAAATTACAATTATAATGACGCCAATTTGATGGTAATTATTTCTTGGCAATTTTTCAACAATAAAAATATTACCATAAATTTTATAAATATATTTAATTTCAATCACTTTACAAAAAATATACATTAATACAGTAAACTCTGTGTAAGGCGGAATCGATCGGGACCAAGAAAATTTTCCGCAATAGACAATATTCCGCCTTAGACAAATTTTACTCTATGTCTATGGATTCGTAGGGACTTGAAATTCTTTCCGAGTTAGACAGATTTCCGTCTTACACAGAGTCCGCCTTACAGAGAGTTTACTGTAATTATTATTTGAATATAAATCACACGATCAGAAACGTAAAAAAATAATTCATTTCAGCTCTTCTTTTTATAATATCATTTTTTATTATTATGACGGTCAATCAATATATAATCACTGACATCCATAATATTATTATTATTATAATTATTATTTTCCTTGCATAAAAGCTATTGTGATGTAATAATATCTTTTATAATAAATAATTTAGTTGAAATGTTTTATTTATAAATATCAATGAAGTTTGATTACAGTTTACATAATAAGCATATCAGACTTCTGGTGTCGCCATCTTTTGACGCAATTGCGTAGTATTATAGAGAAATGTTTGATAAAAACGTCTATCCATTTATGTAACTATCCATCTATGAAACACCATCTATGTAAGGATTTAATAATTATAAATTAACATTTTGGATTTATTAATTTAAGGATAAAGTGTTTTTAAAGGAATATCAAATGAAACCCTCTGTGCGATCTGCGATTATACTTACCCAGTTGTTTTTATATACAAACTGCTATAAGGAAAATTGTAATAAAATAGTAAAAATTAAATCTGCATTAAATTCCATAAGTATCTTTTTTTTAATCATTTTATCACTAACCTCAAAAAAGTAATGATATCAATGCAAAAACCCTTGACGGGTTAAAAGTTTCTGACGCAGCACTTTATCTTATGCTCTAAGAATTTTAAATATGGAACTTAAAAATACTGATATCAAATTTTGAGTGACGTTATGCTATTTCTTAAAAAATATATTTGTATTTATTTCATCATTTTATTTTTGTTTTATTTATAATCGCATGTGCAAAAGTTATGTTCAACATGAAAAGCTGCATAAAATTTTATTCGCTGTTGCTTTATCATTTACATCTCTCATAAATTCAAAATATGAGTTTTAAAAGATATGATATAAAATTTAAGTGACGCCTTGATGAGACTTTAAAAGGTTTGTTTTTTAAAATTCAATTTAAATTATTTTCGACTTGGTTAAAATATTTTTTTTTACATCTACACAATACTTTTAATTTTCCAATTCACTGTTAAATATATCACTTTCATTGAATCTATACTATGCATTGAAATGTATTTATTTCAATAAATTGATTTATCTTTTGTGTCACGCTATTCAAAATTGTGAGTAAGATTTATGTAAATGGTTTATTTGCGTCAAACTATCCTTTTTCATACATTTCATGTAGTTTGGACACAATGACGCAAAGAAACCATTTACATAAATCTTACTCACAATTTTGAATAGCGTGACACAAAAGATAAATCAATTTATTGAAATAAATACATTTCAATGCATAGTATAGATTCAATGAAAGTGATATATTTAACAGTGAATTGGAAAATTAAAAGTATTGTGTAGATGTAAAAAAAAATATTTTAACCAAGTCAAAAATAATTTAAATTGAATTTTAAAAAACAAACCTTTTAAAGTCTCATCAAGGCGTCACTTAAATTTTATATCATATCTTTTAAAACTCATATTTTGAATTTATGAGAGATGTAAATGATAAAGCAACAGCGAATAAAATTTTATGCAGCTTTTCATGTTGAACATAACTTTTGCACATGCGATTATAAATAAAACAAAAATAAAATGATGAAATAAATACAAATATATTTTTTAAGAAATAGCATAACGTCACTCAAAATTTGATATCAGTATTTTTAAGTTCCATATTTAAAATTCTTAGAGCATAAGATAAAGTGCTGCGTCAGAAACTTTTAACCCGTCAAGGGTTTTTGCATTGATAGTGTTATTACACGTAAAAATTGCAAGCCAAAAGTATCGCCTGCGACCCGTCAGATTTCATGAAACTTAAGTATTATCCACCTGAAACTTACGTAAATATCCAAGTATTTCATTGGCTGTTCGGGAAAAGGCTTTTCCATCGTCAGATTTCCAAGAAATCTGACGGCCAATTTTAAATGAAATTTCATTCTTAAACTTCTAAACATCCGACAATATTACTTTTTACACCGTCGGATAGAGAGAAAAATGACTTTTAAGGGGTCTTGTACCGTTTAAACGCGTCGAAAATTAACGAAAAACTTCAAAGTTTGAATTAGTCTATCTTCAAAGCCTTTTTATGTATAAACATGAAATTTTGGATATTGTTTAAACAGATTGTGCTTTGTAATATGCTACCATTAGAAATTTATTAACCCTTTACAGAATTTGTGTATTGTTGAAATCAAAATAGCTCTTTTTTACCCCATAAGTCATTGCGCGCATGATATCTTGAGAAAGTATGTATGGATTGCCATGAAATTCGGTAAAGATACTAAATATATATGTGTGTTTAAAATGATCTACTCTTAGGCTAAAATTATTTCATTAACTATATAAAAAAATATTTTCGTAAAAGAAAATAAAAATTTTGTATTTTTAAGGAATAAAAATAGTCATAGCTAAAAATATTACCATTGTAAATACTTAAAAGTAGATCATTTTAAACACACATATTTGTTTAGAATATTTACCGAATTTCATGACAATCCATTCATACTTTCTCAAGATATCATGCGCGCAATGATTTATGGGGTAAAAAAAAGAGCTATTTTGATTTCAACAATACACAAATTCTGTAAAGGGTTAAAAAATTTCTGTTGGTAGTATATTAAAAAGCACAATCTGTTTAATCAGTATCCAAAAGTTTACGTTTATACATAAAAAGGTTTTGAAGATAGACTAATTCAAACTTTGAAGTTTTTCGTTAATTTTCGACGCGTTTAAAAGGGACAAGACCCCTTAAATGCAATTTGTTTGAAAGCTGTATCTCAATTTGTTTCTGAGTTATTAATTTTTTTTGTAGTTTTTATAACTTTTTTGTCATAGTGGCAACAGAAGTATCCATCTCTGTTGAAAGTAAAGGGGAAATACAGATTACTGTATAGACCAATCAGAAAACGAATAAATTGCGGATTAAACCAATGAAAACCTTCAGATATACTTTTCATTTCCCATTCTGACGAGAACAATAACCATGTTTCCAAATGGTTAAAAAAAAAAAGCCTTTTTATATATTAAAAAATCATGTTAATTTTTATGGTTTTAAAAGGTCAAAAGGTTTTCGCATCATCATAAAACGATTTCAGATAATTATTCTGATGTAGGTGTATTTTGAATTTTTAAATGGGTACGTTTCGAAACTTAATTTTTATTAAGTTATTTTTAAATTTTTTTTCATATATTATTTCTATTTTTAAACTACGGCAATATTTTCATAAGAAAAAAAATTGACAGAAAATTTGTTAAGAAGAAATCTGAAATTGCCCCCCCCTGAAAAGCCATATTGCCCCCCTGTGGGGCGTACGCCCCACGTTGGGAACCACTGACTTAGAGGGAAACCCGAGAAACAGATTATAAAACAGGTGCGTCCTGTGGTTAGAAACATGACCAAATTTTTTATTTTAAAATTTTTGAGCTACGATTTTTACGCCATCCGACGTAAAATTTCATTCTCTTTCAGAATGTCTTTATTTTTTAATTTCGATAATCGGAAGCGAATATAATTAATTTTTTGGTAATTAATTCCAGAATTGCATTTTTTGCACAGTGACAGGGAGAGGAAAAGATATATTTTTATACTAGGGTTTGATAATGGAAGTACAAAATTTTTTAACGATTGATTTTAAAAATTTGGTTCTTTCGCATCCAAATGTTATTTCATACGTTGATTCATAAAGCCTAAATGTAAAAAAAAAATCAGACCACAGTTTTCCGATTTATGAAAAAATCGATTTTTAAACTTATAAAAGAGATGCCTTTTCGAACAATAGACGGGAATTTGTTAAAATTAGGAAAACTAAAGAACCGATTTCTTTTAAAGCATTGTTCAGAACGGTGTCACATTTTTAAAAATACAACATAAATTTTACTTATTCAATAGAAAATTTTCATAAGTATATCACTGTTTTCAAATAGTAATTTAAGCAAATATCTTAAATTCTTACTTAAGACCATTTTTAAACTGTAGCGTTCTCTACCGTTTTGCGCGTGGTGAGATAAATATTACTCATTCAATATAAAAAATTTCATAAGTGTTGATACCACTATTTTAGAACAGTAATTTCAGAAAATATCTTAAATTGGTGTTTAAGACCGCCACCCCCTCGACTAATGTATCTACAAATAAATTGTAGAAAGGAGTTTCGTTCAGATACACTTATTTTAAGAATAGAGTGCGCTCCCTGGTAGTGGAATGTTTAATTAAAAGAACGCGATTTTATTTAAATTAGGAAATCTAACACGGCTATCTGTTTTTTGAAACTTTAAGATAGTTTATAACACATAATAAAAAGTTTTCAAAAGAATGGCGCGAAACATTTCGTGGGAAGGGGAGGGAGACGCAATTTTTTTTTAACCTTTTACCTTTTTGTATGCGGTTTTTAAGGGTTTAATAATTATAAATTATTTATCATTTTGGCTTCATCAATTAAAGAATACAGTGTTACACTTACCCACTTGTTTTCTTTCCATAGGATACCGTGTGTCTATTAATTGAGTTTGTCATCTTGCATTGTGGAGAATGTTAATTTATAGAGGGATATTATCAATTTTGAAAACTGTAGGGGAGACCAAACTCAGTACATTCCAGAGTTTGAAAGTTAAGTAGAACGTAAAAAATCCCTTGGCCTAGAGCGGGGCCGTCGCGAAACAACTTCCTTCTCTTACGGGCCTGTTTCAAGACGAAAATGTACAGCAAGATGGCGGCGCAAGAGATCTGAGTAGCAAACGAAATAGGTCGGATAGTTGTATATTTGTATAAAAAAAAGTGCTAGAAATTTCCGTTTTAGAATATTTTATTGAGCAACTTGTGGCTTGTTTAAGATCTATTTGATTTATACATTCAATAATTAAACAGAGAAGGGTCATTAAACAGGTGCTTTTTTTTTTTCTCCTTTGATTTAAAATATATTCAAATACATTTGATTCGCCGTTTTTATCGGAGATTTTAACTTGAAATATACATTTATGGTGGAAAATATCATACATTAAAATTATCAACTTTATCATAAAAAAATAAAAATACAAAAATAGTTAAAGAACTGGGATTCATGGTATTTTTCGGAGAGTTTAACTTGAAACATACATTTATGACAGGAGATATCATGTATTAAAATAACACAATTTTAGCAGATAATAATTAAATTTCCCTTTAAAAATAAATACGTCTTAATTTAAAAGTATAAATTTCAGGATTGATATTACATAAAATCAAAAATAAAGATATTAATTTTTTTAAACAATTAAAACAAAAATTCTATTTATCAATTAAAATTTTAATTTTAGAATGAGATTGCCCAAATAAAGTGTATAAGTACATGATGTAGGCAGATAGTGATAAAATAAAATGGCTCCAGGAAATGTTATTATTTCTAATTGTAAATGGTTTTCAAATTTTTTAAAACTAATTATAATTAGTTTTTAAAAACACTTTTACAATAGTATATTTACAAAAGTACTTACCAAAATTCCAAGAGCCCAAAATCTTATTGTACAACTCACCATTGAAAAGACTGAAAATTTAGGTCTAAATTTCATAAGTAAATGCAAGTGTGGAAGCCAACGTTGTTATATATTTAAGGAAGCAGTTTACCTTTTCAACATTTTTTTAAATTTAAATAAATGATTCAAATAATGCAATAAGTCACTGCATTTCAATGTTCAACTAAAAGTACATTAAAAAAATGTTTTTTAACTGCATATTTAGTTAAAAATTTAAAATAGTTTAAAACATTTAGAATTTTTTAAAATTCTACTTTTTTAAATATTAATATTTTTGCCAATTTTTTAAAAAAGATTTTCAAATGTGTATTACGCAAGACTGAGCATGGAGTTTTAGATAAATCAAATGTTACATTTAATATAATTTTTTCACTGATATACATAGTGTAAAAGAGTGAAATCTAATACATCTTCATATACTTTTATTAAAAAAATAAATAAAATAAAACCATGAAGGAAAATTCCATGCTCATATTTTTCACATAATTCCATGCTCATGTTTTTCACATATATGATAAAGAACATGTACAAAAAAGTTTAAATCTATATCTGAAATACGAAAAAAAGGCCTTAGCATTTTAAAACTTGAAAGTGAAAAAAATAGGAACATAGCCCCCCCCCCCCCCAAAAAAAAAAAAAAAATTAAAGTTGGTTGTTTCTGGGTAATTGCGCTGGGTGTATTAATGAAATTTACAATATCTGGCGTTATAATCGCCGTATGGGTAAAAATGAGGTGTCACAATATTCATAATTAAATAGGCTTCCATTTAATATTTTTTTAAATATAAAAAATCCATTTTTTGTGTTAATTTTCAGGTGAACTGTCCCCTTAAGTTATGTGTTTGTCAGGAATTGCGAATATAATAATAAAATAAATAACTATACAAAAGTTAAGAATGACAACAGAAAACTCACTTCTAATGAAATAAAATCACATGTATTAACAAACATGTAACAGTCGTTGATAAGTTTCCAGATATTTCAACTTCCTTAATACTTGTCTGTTTAAGTGAGATTATTTTTTTATGCAATATTAAATACCATATATTTTTTAAATTACTGTAAGTATGTACTTACTGTTAGTGAAAAATGCTATTTTAGTTGTAACACCTACCAACGAAATGTGTATTTTAAGTTATGCATACATTATGAAAATTAAATTTTTTATTGATAAATAGAATTTTTGTTTTAATTAATAAAAAAATATAACATTTTTATTTATGAGTTTATGTAATATCAATCCTGATATTTGTAATTTTAAATTAAGGCATTTTAATGTAAGAAATTTTTAAAGGGAACTTTGTCATAAATGTATATTTCAAGTTAAAATCATACACAGTTAAAAATTTTGTAGCATTCTGTCTGGTCATTCGGCCGTTTTTTGAAAAAACGGTTTCATAACCATAATTAACTATATTCTGACCATAAAATGGCCAATAATATGCTCAGAATAGTGTTAAAATTACGGTTGTGTAACCGTTTTCGGAAAAAAACGGTCAAATGACCTGCCAGAATGCTGCAAATTTTTAACAGTATAGATAAAAACCGCGAATCAAATGTTTTCGAATATATTTTAAATCAAAGGGCAAAAAAGAAGCAAAAAAAAGAAAAAAGAAAGAAAGTACCTGTTTAGTGACCCTTCGATGTTTAATTATTGAATGTTTAATTCAAACAGCCATAACAAAATATTACAAAACGGAAATTTATAGCACTGTTTCTGATGCATACATACAACTATTCGACTTGGTTCGTTTGCTAACTCAGATCTCTTGCGTGACTCATCTTATTCTTGAATCAGGCCCGTAGAGAAGGAAGTTGTTTCGCGACGGCCCCGCCTAGAGGCGGAGGTAGATTTTGAGGTTAAGTACTTATTTCACCGACAAAAACTAAATCAAGATAAGAAATAAACCCAATTTAAAAATTTTATCTAGCCGTTTTTAACAAGTTTTTAATTTCATTTTTATGTAAGAGCTGGTTTTATCAGAATCGTGTTAATGGGATCATTTTTTCTTCAACCCCCTTTTTTTAGGGTTTCGTTCACCTGACGAAACCCTATTCGTCTCACTCCTCTGTCTGTCTGTCTGTCCGTCCGTCGCAGAGCCCGTTCTCAGAAATTATATATGTTGGAGGCTCGAAATTTTGCATATAGCTGAACACATCACATCAAATGACAAATCATAAAATTTTGAAAAAGTCTAATATTTGACCCTCCGGTCTCTAACTTGTGTATTTTAAGGAAGTTTTCTAACTCAGCCCCTAATTAAGTTGGAGACTTGAAATTTTGCATACTTATAGCAGACCACTTCCGATCACACGACAAATCATAAGATTTACAAAAAGTCTTATATTATTTACCCCTTCGGGCTCTAACCTGTGTATTTTAAGCATTTTTTCTAACCTTCCCCCTTTCCACCCGGGGGCACTTTTCTGCCAACACCCCTCACGTGATATATCATTTCACAGCCTTTCGATCACTCTTTCATATTATGCACCATAGCCTTGCATATTTTAGTGCCACTTTCTACCGGCAGGGAGCGCCTAGCTATCTCGGGTGCTATGAGCCCGATACCCCCTCTACGGATAGGTTGTAAAACAGAGTTTCGTTCGGATAGAGGTTTTTTTAGAATAAAGTGCGCCCCTGGTTGCGAAAGTGGAACTAACAGATTTTTCAAAAGGATAAAGTGAACGGAATATTAAACGAAACCCTCTGTGCGATGTGTGATCACACTTACCCACTTGTTTAATTGTTTTTTGTGGTAAGACTGACTATCAAAAAATTGTCTATATAAAATTTGTAGATAGTATTAAGACGATTTATAATAAGTTTAAGTTAATTTAATATCTTAAGAATGGACGAAGTCATGAATTTTTTTCTCCCTTAAACCCTATTTTTTTTCTCCCCTTGAGACCATTTTTAATTTTATCAAAAATCCGTGATACATAAATTTTTGGCTATTTTCCTAGAAGTCATAGTAACTTTAAACTGATTCGATATGTAATTACACCAATTAAGAAGCTGTGGTTTTTTTTTCGGTTTTCATAAAACCTATCCCTATTTCTACCCCCTTGTTCCGATTTTGCCCATTCACGAACTGGACCGAGATTTTCTGCCTCTTGATTTTGTGTATCAGTTTGGAAGAGATTTGTACAGAATTGTGGAAGTTATCGTGTCCGTAAAAAAAGTGATTGATATATATATATATATGTGTGTGTGTGTGTGCGTTGTGTGTATATATATATCTACCCTATATATATAAAATCCTAATGAAACGAATTTATGAAACGGCTGAAATGAAACGAATTTGTGAAACGATTCTGTGAAACGACTGATTAAACAACTGATTATGTTTCACGGCGATTTCTCCTAAAATACGGAATACTTTGCCATGAAATTAACACCAAAATTTCGCAATGATCCGCAGATCTCAAAACTGGTATTAGAATTTTTAAATTCGAATTAGTTTTCAAAATATTATTTTTTTTCTAATTTTATATACTTTTCTCTAATGATGACAACTCAAATTTTAATCATAAGAGATATTTTTTTCATATTTTAGAAAAGGCTATTATTTTAAACTAATTTGGCGACCAGTTTGGCCTCCCTTAAATGTATGCTAAGAAATGTATCATGTTACTTTTATTCATAATTCAATTTGTATTTCATTATCATTTTATTTAATACAAAACTTTCATTTAAAACTGAAACGTTTAAAATAAATGGCTTTCACTTCTTTCTTTCTTTCTTTTTTTTTTTTTTTTAACGAAACGAAAAGAAAAATATTAGGCACAGATGTCATATACGCAACGCTGTATCTAATTGGCGCGAAAATGGCGTTATTTTGCCTAACATGGTAACCCGGCTATTGTTGCTTATTTATTAATAAATGTTTATTTGAATTTATTTTCTTTTTATTTACAAAAAAAATTATAAATTGTTTTGTTCTATAGTTATTAATTAAACTTTTTTTATTTATTGTTATTTCATTTTCAAAATAACAGAAAATTATTTAAAAATGCATATGTAACTGGTATTCGAAAACGAGGCTTTCGCCAAATTGTCGTAAAAAATGCACGCAAAACTCAGCGGGTATATGACAATACAACTAATCATGACATTTAATTACAACTTCAAAACAATGTTTTAATGGTACTACTTCTCCCGTCGACCAATTTCGCCAGATTATATAAATCGCCAAACCACTCACCAAATTATACAAACTGACATAATTTTTTATTTTAAATAACGAAAGACCAAATAAATTAGTATAACATTAATAAATATACAAATAAAACGTCGAAATAAAAATCACTTGATGGCGTAAACATGTGTAACTTCCTTAAAGCCAAGTTAATGTGGCAGTTACGATCGGCCATTATTGGCATTTAATCTTATAGTTTGGCGATAGATTTTAGATATAACAGGCAACAAATTGTGAATCAAACACGAAAACAACCATTAGATGTCTTAACAGCAACTGATTCTGCCGTAATTTTTTGCAATCAAAGGGAATTGAATGGAAACCCGTTGACAGGGAGATCGCTACACGTTTTTTCAGTATAATTCAATCTTTTCTAATCTTTTTTAGATTCTTCAGTGTCTGAAGGGGGGTTGGCGAGCGTAGCTTGCAGGGGGCAGTGCCCCCTAGTATATATATATATATATATGTAATAATAAAAATTTTCGCCTCTTTTTCTTCGTAAAACTATTCCAAATTCTTAATATTTTTCCTTTTTTACCTATCTTTATAATATCTTAATACCTTTTGTCTTTTATTTCATGCATTTAAAGTTGCGTATTCTTTTATTATTCTAAAAAACTTCAACCCTTAAATGCCTGGTGTTGCTTTTCGGCAACATACCAAATTTAGGCTCTAAAATACTATTAGAATAATATTGAAGCTATAATGCCAAATGTTGCCAATAAAATACATTCTGAAAATATTATTAAATCAATTTTCAACATGTATATGGCAACACTTGTGCTGTTTAAGAATAAAGATAGATTTATTTTTTCAATTGTTGCTACTTGTTCTTTTTGTTTTGTTTGGAAGCTTGCAAAATACCCTATTTTGACCTGCAGTGAGCAAGTAAAATTTATTTCTTATCATAGTTCCTAAAATTCTTGTGTGTTTAATATTATAGAATTTTATCAAGGGGAATTATTTTTTTAATTAAACACCAGTATTGCCGATTAGAAATAAACTGTTTTTTAGTCGTAAACTATACTTAAAATGAACTATGATTTTTTAAAGTATTTTTTCCATGATTTATTTAAAAAATGAAAGCCGAAAAACATTATTACAATGATTTTTCAAAAATCAGGCATTTAAGGGTTAATCCATTCTCCAAATCTTATAAAACCCATTAAATTACTTTTTCACTTTATTCTAAAACTAAATTCTCTTTCTTTCGAATGTTTTAATATCATTTATTCTTTCGTGTTCTATACTCACAATTCCATGCCTCCGCCAGCGCTATTTGCGCTTTTATTCTGACGCCGTATAAAGAGTTCTTTATCGACGTCATCCTTTCCCATCGAATCGTAATTTGTTCTATGTCCCATCCTCCCCCACCTCTCTTCTAGATTGGTCTTTTACTGTTCTGTAACCGTCCGCGCGTTGTTGTTCAGGGTACAAATATCGTTACATCGGCGATGGAGAGAAGATCTTACGTTTTTCTGGTTGTCTAATTAAGCTGCGTCGCTTGGAGTGAACGTTCGAATGTGTGGATCCTATTCTTATAACATCTAAAGTCTTATGAAGTGATAATCGATTTTTGTGAGTGGATGGAATAACTACTGGAAGTGTTTTACTATGTTTTTGTCAATAAAACCAGTTTAAAAAGTGACGATGACTCTCTATATTCATTACGTAAGGGAAATTATCAATGTGTTTCGATCCTGTCTTTCTCGCCACCCTGACTGCAATCCGGTATTTTCAATATAACGGATGGATGGTTTTGATTGCTCTACTATATTTTATGTCGAGGTGTACTGGTGTCGCCTAAATATCTGAAAGTAGGTAGCAAAATTCTACATATATATATATACAGAGCCCGATCAAGCTGAAGTTGGGCCCCCCCTACCCCCCATTCCCGGCGACACTTTCAGAAAAAAAGTAGGTTTATTTGAGGAGTTGACAAAGTTGTTTGGGTGAAAGTTTCAAGTTTACAAAAAAAAAAAAAAAAAAAAGAAAAAAAAAATTAACTTACAAGAATAATCAAGAAAATGAATTACCGTCCACTTTCTCAAATAAGAATTTGTATAATTCACAAACATCTATGATCCACAGTTTATGTTGCAGAATAAATGACGTCTTTTTCAAAACTCGCCTTATCCAAAATCATAAAAATTGTGTTTTCCCTAACAGTCTAGTAATCATTTTAAACTATAATTCTGACATTGTTAAATCCTCGTTTATATTGAAACCAATAGACATAGTATGCAGGTTTTGGCCTTTCCCCCAAATTTGATTTTCTGGATATGCAAGTTTTGAAAATTATAGGTACTCTCAAATTGAAAAGGACTTTTACAGTAAAATTAAATAGGGAGGTTTTTTATTACAGTAAAACTTTGTTTTTACGTCAGGGACCAATATATAAAATGCAAACAGCGAAAAACTTAAATTGTGAGAAAATTTACATGCAGGAAAACGCAAATTCCAAGAACATATAATCGAGGTAAAATAAAAAAATAAAAAATCAGCCACATAATTTGTGGGCCCGGGGCCGAGGCCCGTGCATTAATCAGGCCCTGTATATATATATATATATATATACAGGGGGATTCAAAAAAAGTTGACAAAATGACATGGCAAATCAGACATACAAACAAGGATAAAAAATCACATAAGAACATAGGTCGGAAATCACTTATTGTGTCACCCATACCGGGTGTTTCATCCTCACTCTATTTGGGTGGACAGTCATCACTTTCAGAAAACTGAAGTCTATTATAATAAAACCTTTCACAGACATTCTCACCTTTGTTGTCAATGGAATAACACCCAACAAAAGTGGTAGAAGTTTGCATAATATGCGCCAGCAGTAGGCACTGGACGCCCCACATTTTGGACCGTGATGATCCATTCATACGGTATCATCGATTGCTTGAGCAACGTGTTTTTCCAGATCTTTTCGTGATGTTATCCCATTTCACTCAAAACAAGGTCCCTATCGTTGCATTTTCATTGCATTGTTTAAACTTTTCTCGAAATGATAACCCTCGACCCGAGTTGAGTTAGGATGAAACACCTGTCAGGTCATAATACACCGACAGATGGCGACCCAATACAAATGAAAACAAGCTACGCATGTCGCATCGCAAGTAGTAAATTTTGAAATAATATTTATAATTGCACATAAAATATTTCTTTACTAATATAATAATTTAAAATAAATTTCTTTATCTTAAAATGTATTTTTAATCTTCGGAATAGTTTTTGTAAATTAATTTGTATTTTAACATTTCATTTATTTAACCCTATGAATATTGTATATTTTTCACTGTAACTGTATCTTCAGTGCAGACAGCGTGGTTGATTTCAATAAAGTTAGCGTGCTGAGTATGTTCTCGCTGGAGTACCTGTTTCGAATGGTGTTATTATTTTAATATTGTGTTAAATTATTCATTTACAATATCGGATATAGATCCGAATGATGTTTCAAGACGATCGCAGCTTAAATGCTATCGTGAACATGTTAGCTGCATATGTATACAGCAGCAACACACTCTGTATTGGAGGCTTAATAAGTGGTTTGCGACCCCCATGTTCCTATGTGATTTTTTTTTTTTTATCCTGGTGGTATGTTTGATTTGCCATGTCATTTTGTCAACGTTGTTTTTAATCACTCTGTATACATATATATAGAGAGTGTTTCTAAACTCATGGTACAAACTTTAAAGGTAGGTAGAGCACACAGTAACAATCATTTATTGTACAGGAATGTATGGGACCAAGTGACGCATTAAGGTAAAAACACCAGGGGGCAATTAGGCCCCTTTTTTAATTTTCAAAATTTCTCATTTATACCAGAAAATTTTTATGCTATCCTTTTCTTGACATTTCATAATTACTTAATAATAAAATTCTTCTTTGAAAATTTTTGGTGTGAAATCGAAATTTTTTGAATTGAAAATAGAAATAGAAATAGAAATTTCTTGAAATAGAAATGGAGTTTTTGGTTGATTCTACTGGCGGTAGAGGGCAGTAAGTGACTGGTCGCCGTTCAGTACCATGCATATTCAAGCAGAAGAAATCGCCATTTTTAATTGTGCTATGGTTCGTCATGGAAGACTTTACATATGCCGAAAACCGACATGCATTTCATATAGGGTCGTGCAAATGGCAACGCCAGAGCTGCCTTACGAATGTATCAGGAGCAGTTTCCTCGCAGAAGAATGCCTGATCATAGAATGTTTCAGCGCTTTACACCGTGAGCTTTCTGAAACAGGTTCTTTCCACGCCACCAGACATGAAACTGGGCGAGAAAGAGCTGTACGCAGTGCAAGCCTGGAAGAAATTATTTTGAATTTTGTGAGTGAAAGGCCCGAATCAAGTACAAGATCTGTTGCACAGAATTTAGGTGTGAATCATCCGACCGTTTGGAGAGTGTTAAATGAAAATTGATTTCATCCCTTCCGTTTTTAACGTGTACAAACTTTGAATCTGGAAGACTATTTTCTGCGGTTGAACTTTTGCCAGTGGGTTTTAAAGCAACATGTATTGCAGCCAGACTTTACTGCTCATATTCTATTTACAGATGAGGCGGTATTTACACGCGAGGGTGTATTTAATGCGCACAATTTCCATTTTTGTGCAACCAATAACCCACACATGCTTATCAACAACGATTTTCTGTGAATTTGTGTATTGTTAATAATTATTTGATTGGCCCATACCTACTACCAAAGAGGCTGGATGGTCGCTGTTACCTTATTTTTTTTTGCAACAGGTTTTACCAGAACTGCCATTCGTAACCGGATGTGGTTTCAACTAGAGCCTCTACAGTTTACCAGTATCTCCAGTAGTCCTAGTTTCAACATGATGGAGCGCCCGCCCACTTCACCGCTGATGTGCGCAGTTAACTGAATGCCACATTTGGGACGCGATCGATTGGGCGTGGTCCACCGCGATCTCCCGATTTATCGAGACGTGATTTCTTTTTTTGGTGACATCTGAAGAGTCTTGTTTATGAGACTCCACTTCATTGGCGCACCTACGGGGGGTGCTAAGGGGGCTGAAGCCCCTCCCAGACCACGAGACTAGGCTAAATATTTATTTAAAGTTTTTTTAAATTATAAAATGTTGTTTTTATTATTTTTAGTAGGTCCTTAGAAAAATGGAAATTTTGTAAAATATTGATCTTTGTTCCAAAATTTTTTTCTTATTCTTAAATTTTCTTATGAAATTTGAATTATTAACATATTTAATATTTACTAATTAAAACAATATATATATATATATATATATATATATATATATATATATATTATGAAACATGTTTAAGACTTCCGAATTAGCTCCATCAAAAATTTTCAGAGCCACTTCTCCTCACCTTGGCTTAGCTGTCTGATTACACTTCTGTTAAAATAATATGTCCGGGCCTGACCCGTCTCGTCCATTTCGAATGAAATGTAAGAAAATTGAATCGAGGTCCGGCGTGCCGGGTCAGATCTGGGCACATGTAGAGCTCTAAAATATTCTATCCCCCTCCAAAGCTTAATCCTGGGTGCGCCACTGCTCCACTTGACTCAGACGAAAATCTAGTAGCTCGCATATGCGAAGCTGCTGCACGTGTGCGGGAAATGCCTGACATCTTTAGAAGTGACGCCAATCGTTCCACCCACGCTGCCAAGCATGTATCACAGTGGGTGGGCGCAATTTTGAATACTTATTGTAATATTATTGTATGCATTATTATTTACTTGTAAACTACATTGTAAATAAACATTTTATCTTTTTTATTCATGTATTTCGTTTGATAAGATTGCCAGTTTTGTGCTTTTTTTATTCAAAAATTTCGATTTCATACCAAAAATTTTCAAAGAAGAATTTTATTGTTAAGTAATTATGAAATGTCAAGAAAAGGATAGCATAAAAATGTTCTGGTATGAATGAGAAATTTTGAAAATTAAAAAAGGAGCCTAATTGCTCCTCTGGTGTTTTTACCTTAATGCGTCACTTGGCCCCATACATTCCTATACAATGAATGATTGTTACTGTGTGCTCTACCTACCCTTAAAGTTTGTACCATGAGTTTAGAAACACCCTGTATAATAGATAGATAAAATTTTGAACTGGGGGTGATCTTGGGTACTAGGGGTGATGATCGGCGTAGATATGCAAAAAATGTGTCAGAAATTCCAGCATAGGAGAAAATGTAATAGGTAGTTTTTCTTACGAAATAACCTAAAAACATCCGTGTTTAAGAAAACACATAACCTATTTGAAAATCGGGCTGACCACTCAGAACCGGAAAAAGTACTTCAGTTCTTTTGTCTCTATTGGATTTGTACAGGCTATTCGATGGAGTATGCTTAAACCCGTAAAAAATCACCGACAGCAATTTATCAGTACGCTGAAATAGACTTGAATGCTTCTCTACAGCCTATTACCTAAAGATTTTCAGAGGCACCACCTATTTTCAGGCAAAAAAAAAAAACTCTCTTAAAACGGCTGAAATCACACTTTTAGAAAGGATCATTTCTAAGCGGTCCTGTATCCGAATCTCATTGGAAAGTGCTCACCCAAAAAAACAAGAAAGGAAAAAAATCATGCGTCCAGCATCGGTCATGAAACACTTTCCAACACATTCAGAACAATGTAAGAAGACTTCACCGTAGCCATTTGGAAACGCATTTAAAAAGCCAATTTCAGCCATTCCCATTTTACAGCTAGTAAAGGATCCGAACTCTTGGAGCAGCCCTGTATGGGATTTGTATCTACAAACGACATCCAAGCAAAAATGGAATTCAGTACAGACCCCAATTGGAAATTCCCCTTCGGCAGTTTCCACTCATCAGGAGAATAGTACAGTAGAACCTCTCTTATCCGAAACTCTTTTAACCGAAATCCATTTTTAACCCTCCGACTGTCTTGGAAAAGGGCAAAATTGTAATGTTGTTTTCTCTGCATTTTGTTTTAAATGCTAAAAAAAATGATTCTTTGAACATTTTATAAAAAAAACTTAATAACGAATAGGAATGCAATCCTTGGAAGTATTAATCATTGTTCAATGTATCAAAAATACATTAAATCAATAGAATTATATTACTTTAAATATTGCTTGTAATTCAGTGAAACCTGGAGCTTAGTGAACGTATTAACACGGGCTTGTCAGTGAGGGTGTTTTAAAGCTTTTTCATTTTTTACTATCACATTCCTTGTGTGAAAAATTAATTTTGATAGCTTTTTTTAATTGTCATATTCCTTGTATGCAAGCGGTCCCTTCCGAACTTCGAGTATACATATAAATATTTTCGATCCTCTTTCTTAGAGTTCCTTTGAATTTAACTTGAGCTCCCGTAAGTTGCGCAGTGGAACGAAGAAAACGATCCCATGAGCCATTCCGAAGCTTTTGAATGTTTTGGCATGGCTGGAGCAGCAGAAAGACTGTGATACGGGTGAACTCATATTATTAAAAAACTCCGCGATAGAGCTTCAAAGGAAAGGCAAGCGAAACTGCGACAAACGAAACATTTTATCAAACCCTTGTGATATACGTAAAAGGTACTTCATTTCAAAATTAAAATCCAGGTAATTTACTTTTGTTTCTATTTTGCTATTGCTTTATTTTTATGAAGCAATTGCTGCAATAATAAGAAATATTGTATGTAGTTCTCCTTAATCTTAAAATGGAAGCATTCTCGATTTTCCGAAAGAGAGTCGGTCCCAATGACTTCGGATAATCGAGGTTCCACTGTATTGCATGTAGTTCTCCTTAATCTTAAAATGGAAGCATTCTCGATCCTCCGAAAATTTCGATTTTCCGAAAGAGGGTCGGTCCCAATGACTTCGGATAATCGAGGTTCTACTATAGTGTGAATTCTTTTGTGCATCTCTGTACAGGAGGTATATAGAATGGATACACAACGCGCCCCATCCAAAAAATGAGTTCCATTTAAGAGCGCCTATACTGAAATGGAAAACGCACTTTTAGCCAGTGGCTTATAGGGACTCGAGCCCACCCCATACTTTGATCTCTCCGCCCACCCAATTTTCATTCATTTATTTTGTTATTTATTTAATCACCGAAATAAAATTTGATTTTATGGACGTTCTCGAAAAAATGTGTTTGAAAACTAGTAGGGACAACCATTCGACTTAGAGGAGAGCCTCTTCTTCGGATGTATCATTCCATTTCTCTCGAAACCCAATTTCCTGCCTCTTTCGCGATCTCTTTTAATGTCAAGAATCGATACAGAACTCAATTGACTAAAATGTGTGTTTCTCCTCACAAATAGTTCATTTTTAGAATACTAAGGGGCTCTGCCCCTTACGAACTACGCTCGTCAACCCCCGTTTAGACACCGCAGACTCTAACAGCACGATAATTTGATCGGCTTAAAAAAGATTTCGGAAGATTGAATTATAATTTGAATCTGAGAATTATAATCTGACGTAATTTTCACCAAACTTTTCTTTTTCTTTTTAATATTCACGTAAAAATACTTTTGTTAGAAATAAAATATGATCATCTTAAAATATCAAATAAATGTCTCGAGCAATTTAATTTAAACTGTTTTGCAATATTATTTTTTGTTCATTTTATATAATAAGTGTAATGTGACGTAAATGTGACGTAAATTCTCCTATTTAAGACATCTAACGCATGTTTATGAATTTATTATTTTACAATATTCTGTCTCTTTTAAAATTCACGTGTAATTATAGTTTTTATGACGTAATTTTCAATGAGTTCCTGCTTTTTATATTTTCTGTTTATAATAGTCACGTGTAAAATAAATTTTTAATTTGAAGTAAACATTGTTTGCTCTGTATATACAACTAGCAACAGTTTAAATTAATAACATTTTCTAAAATTTGTAAAAAATATCTCTCAAAATGCTGAAAATTTGAATTTAAAATTGAAATAAAACCTCAAAAAATGAGTCAAATAAGAAAAATAAATGCAATTTGCACATCGGGAACTTATAACGTATAAAATGATCTAAAAATGATTAAATTCTCATGTATAGTTTTTGCTCCAATAAAATTTTTTTAATGGAACGATTTTGTCCAACTTTAGCATTAAATATCTCTTGAAATAATTCTTCGATTTGAAAACTTTCTGCATCAGCGTGTTTATCAAACATTTTTCTATAATACCACCGATTTACATATTTTTTTATGCAACAGTTTTTTTAATATTAACGATGAAAGGCCATGCTTAAGCATTCAGATTGGATATGGATCTACCCGGAATATCTACGCAGATTTTCATTGGTCCATTTCCAAATAAAAACTTTTTTTTATATATAGAAGGATTTGTAATAGACTGCCCGTCAAAAATGACTGAATATGAGATTAAACAAAAACATAATTTGAGGAACAAATTTAAAAAAAAACAAAATTTATTTCCTATATTGTTTAAACCTGAGAAGGGACAGATATTAAGTTATTTCATTCAATTAGTTCTACATTTAATGTTAAATTTTTGTAACAAATTAGTTAAGCCAACTGAAGATTAGAAAATAAAAATAAAATTCATACAATATGATACTTAAAACATCCTGAAAACTTAGATTCCGTTCAAATGAAATCGAAATAAATCTTAGACTTCTTCCATTTTTAATTGAAAATATTTGTATTGCAGATTTAGTATTATGTTTATGAAAATTGTGCATAAAATGATAAGATGCATGCAAAATACAAAACTTTAAAAAAAGTCTAAGATTTATTTCGATTTCATTTGAACGGAATCTAAGTTTTTAGGATGTTTTAAGTATCATATTGTATGAATTTTATTTTTATTTTTTAATCTTCAATTGGCTTAACTAATTTGTTACAAAAAATTTAACATTATATGTAGAACTAATTGAATGAAATAACTTAACCCATTAAGCGCCAAGTCTCCCATTTTGGGAACCTTTGTTAAGATTTTTTTTCTCCACAAGTAATTAAGACACATACATTTTATATTACTTTTATTGAATATTGAAGTACTTAGCATGGTTGGAATTTTTTTCAAAAAGTTTGTAATTTAAATTCTATTTTTTAAAATTTTTCAAATTTAAGGAAAATTGACTATATTTACTTCATAAGAAAAAAAATCACTAAAAATAATTAATTCGACGGCGAAAGTTTCGAAACATTGAATATGAAAAAAAAAATAGTTATTTTTTTAAATCATAACAAACATAGATCAAGAAAAATAATTTAAAAGGGTTTTACAGTTGTTTATTTAGAAAGGTCCCAAAATGGGAGACTTGGCCCTTTCTGACTAGCAAAATAAAGTCCTCACCCCTTTTCCATGAATACATCTGTTGACCTCTCTGCTGTTTATTCTTTACTGTTGAAGGTCAGGCTCTTTTGTTATTGAACATAGTAACCCCTCTTTTGTTGCTGAAGTCCAGGTGTTTTTATCAAAACAGTTGATTCTATTCATAACGTTCTGGAGAATGTTCTAGATAAACGTGTGATAAATTCTTGGTCAGCAGTCTAAGCTAGGCGCTCAGTAAGCAAGGTTCATTTTCAATAGAGAAATTTCTGTACTTTTATTTAAAGTGTAAAAATGGCGTCTAAGTTTTTAACTGTGCAGGAAGCCTTAGACTATATGGAAACATTAGATTCGGATGAATTCTCAGCAGATGAGTGTACAATCACTTGTTTGCCACCAAATCCTGATCAGATAACTGATGAGGAAAATTTTAATGAAAATTATTTAGATGAAGTAGAACCAGTGGATGTATGCGGAGAAGTCGAACTTAATTTAAAACGTCGTAAAACACTAGATATTTCAAAGAAGAAAGTAACATATAAAAAGAGGAAGAGGTGTCCAGAAGAAAATTATTTTTCAAGTGATGAAGATGACTGCAACAAAAGTCAAAACCAACAAACAGAGTCCAAAAAATTGACAAAACGGAAAAAAAAGGTTAAAATAAATAAAGCTATTAGGACAAAGAAGGAGAAAGAGCCAAAAACGAAACCATATGTTTGGAAAAAAGTCGATAAATTAGATCCAATTAAGTCTGAAAAAACACCAATTTTAGAAGAGATCCATCCTGAGTTAGCAAGTAAAACTCCTTATGAATTATTCAAAATGTATTTTGATTCTGATATCATGAATCTTATTTTAGAAGAAACTTTAAGGTATGCTACGCAAAACAATAATTATACTTTTTCATTATCTGAAAAGTTATTGGAAGTATTTCTCGGAATTCTGTTGTTTAGCGGATATCATTCCTTGCCTCAAGAAGATTTATATTGGAGCAATTCAGAAGATTGTAATCTGCCTTTCATACAAAATGCCATGAGTAGACAGAGATTTAGAGATATAAAGAAGTATCTCCATTTATGTGATAATAATTCTATTGATGGCTCTGACAAGTTGGCCAAAGTTAGATGTTTTATAGAGTTGTTTGGAAAAAAACTGCAGCAATTCGGAACATTTTCTGAATCTTTAAGTATTGATGAGGAAATGATCCCTTATACAGGCAGACATTCTACCAAAATGTATATGCGTGGAAAACCAATAAAATTTGGTTACAAATTATGGATTCTTGCTTCTTCTCAAGGTTATCCATTCAATTTACAAGTTTATGTGGGAAAAGAAACAGCAGCCGAAGACAAAACTCCCCTTGGAACAAGAGTTGTCTTGGATCTAATAGAATGTGTAGAAAACTGTAGAAGACACAAAGTGTATGTTGACAATTTTTTCAACTCTCTGCCATTGCTTGAAGAAATGCGAAGAAGGGAATTCCGTCTAACTGGAACGGTGAGAGAGAACCGACTGCAGAACTGTCCTTTACAAGATAGTAAAGTTTTGGTAAAAAAAGAAAGAGGGACATTTGACTACATTATAACAAAGGATTTAAGTGTAGTAAAATGGAAAGACAATAAAGTTGTATGCTTAGCATCGAATTTTGAATGTATGGAGCCTATGGGGCAAGCAAAGCGTTGGTGCCGAAAATCTAAAAAGAAGATTGATTTGCCTCAACCAGGAATAGTTGGATCTTACAATAAAAATATGGGCGGCGTAGATCTTCTTGATCGATTTTTGAGTAGTTACCGACCCAGAATAAAGGGTAAGAAATGGTGGTGGCCATTTTTCACCAACACACTGAACATGGCTGTGGTAGCAGCTTGGAGAATCCATCGTGAGATGAATGGACAAATGTTTCAGTTAACATTTTTACGAGACATTGTGATGGGTTTGAAAAATCAGACAGACTGCAATCGTTGCCAATACCTCAACTTGGACCACACACACCAGTGAACTGTAACATACGCTTTGATGGTGTAAATCATTTTATCACACAGGCAGGAAAGCAATCAAAATGTAAACTTTGTAAAAAGAATACTCGTCTGTGGTGCGAGAAATGTAAGGTAATGCTCCACAAAAATTGCCTAATACCGTTTCATACAAAAATGTAAAAGAAAAAAGATATTAAAAAGGTAAGAACATTTACGAGTTCTTCATTTTATGGCTTGAATATATTTAATATGCAATTAAGGTATTGATAATTAACTTTATTTACCATATACAAATAAATTTGGGGATTTATAACTCGATTTCGAAATATTTTAAAACTAAACATTCAACTCTAAACATTGTGGTGGAGGTTTCTATTTTATCCCCATTAGGCGCCAAGTCTCCCATTTTGGGACTATATCATATCTTCTAACCAAATAAAGATTTTTTTAAAATTTAAACTGCATATGATTAGAGACGTATATTAAACCTAAAAAAATATAAAAATTATAATTTTTGGGATGCGGTTCATATAGCGGCGTTTAATGGGTTAATATCTGTCCCTTCTCAGGCTTAAACAATATAGGAAATAAATTTTGTTTTTTTTTAATTTGTTCTTCAAATTATGTTTTTGTTTAATATGTCATGTTTTTTAATGACTACAGCACTCAGACGAACGCATTTCAAAATTAATACAGAGTATCATCATCAGGCTTTGATGTATGCGGTATTGCATCACAATGTGGGATGCAGTTTACCAATGTGCAATTCAAAATGTTTCACCACTGTATTAATGCAGGTTGCGGTAGTTTGGACAAAAACTTCCAATCTGAACGTAAAAAATCTATAATCAAAACATAAAAAATTAACTTCACTTAAATTTAGATACCCTATTTCCCACTCAGGAACGCTATGAATGTAATTGTAAATTCTGTTGAATCCTTACTGCTAATATTTAACAATATTATAGCTGTGATACAGTAAAAAATAAAAAAATAAGTTTTACTTGAATTTTTAAACCTTATTCTCTCCCAAAGGGTGATGTAAACACATCAGAAAATTATTACCTAAGTTTAACTTGGGGTATAAATAGTTCTCATCTCAAAAAAAAAAAAAATACATTTTAAAATTTAAGTTATGTAATTCCCCACTAAGTTCGCTACCTGCGTAAAAATAGCTATCCATTCGAAACTTTTTACTAAAATATAAACTTGACCAAAGCAAAAGCGTATTCTGAAAATATCCTTTTTATTTCCACTATGACGCCATATTCACCTTTTTAATTTTTGAAGGAAAAAAAAAAACTATTTCAATTAAAATTTTTCACGCGGGAATCTTTCTACTAAAACCAAATAAATTATTATTACAGCTTTTGAAATTTTTGCAACAATGAAGAAAAAATATTACATTTTCTATTAAAAATGTCCGTTGATTCTCAATGAAAAAAGTGAAATTTGGAATTATTAAGAAAAATATTTGAATAATATACAAAAAAATTGGCCCTTGTTTCTCTCTGGGTTATAATTCACCCATATGCAAAAGTATTTTGCCATTCGTTTTGACCCTGACGTCAGGCAAACGTTTTTAAACTTTAAATTTATAATATTATTAGAATTAGTAAAGAATAAAAAATGAGTGGCATCAGGGACAAAAAGGTGGGAAGAAAAAATGAAAAAGTTATCATCTCCATAGGCTTTTCTATGTTAAATTAACATTGAGAAGTGACACTGGAAATAAATAAGTATTGCGCTGCCGCGCAATACTTAAATATATACACAACACACGTGCAAGAATGCGAGTTTTTCTCGCTTGTTTCTCAGTGATAGATGAAAATAACAGATTTTAAAAACGAAACTCATTTATGAACTAGTATTTTGTGGCCATCACAAAACTTTCTTCTCTATAAATCACGTCCATTAAATCATTTAAATAGTACAAGAAATAACAACGATTTAGCACCCATTCCTATCAAAGTATATCTACATTTGAAGTTGGATGAAAATTCGTGCATTAGTTCTTGAGATAGAGCTATAACGGAAATTCTGAAAATTGTAGCATAGCAGCGCCACCTGTTGAGCGATTTACACCAAAAATAAGCAGCACTAAATGATATCAAGGTATACTTGAATCTGAAGTTTGTTGAAAATCCAAGCATTAGTTCTTGAGATAGAGCTATTGCGGAAATCGCAAAAAATACAGCATAGCAGCGCCATCTGTTGAGCGATTTACACCAAAAATTAAAGAGCACTCATTTATATCAGGGACTAACTGAATCTGAAGTTTGATGAAAATTCGTGCATTTTTTCTTTAGTTAGAGCTATTGCGATAATCATGAATAATGCAGCATAGCAGCGCCACCTGTTGGGCGATTTTCACAAAAAAGCAATCAGCGCCAAACTATATCCTGGATTAACTGAATCTGAAGTTTTATGAAAATCCGTGCAGTAGTTATTGAGATATAGCTATTGCAGAAATCGTGAAAAATGCCGCATAGCAGCGTCACCTGTTCGGCGATTTTCACCAAAAACTAATCAGGTCCAGTTTATATCAAGGTCTAACTAAATATAAAGTTTTGTGAAAATCCGTGCTTTAATTTTTGAGATAGAGCGCCCACAAAATTTTTGTCACATACAGACTCACAGAGTGACAGACAGACATTTTCTAAAAACCATCAAATCGGGTTCTGGGCATTCTAAAACGTATAAATCCGTCGAAAACCGGAAGTCGAAATTTTTCACGAATCCAATACTTTCTTCTTGTAAAGATAGAAGAAAGTAAAAATTGTAATATAGTAGAAGACCACTAATCAGAACAGCTTAGTTCCAAGTGTTGTGCGGATTTGAGGCTTTTAGGTCATGTCTATATTATAAAATTAGATATATGGCTTCTTTATGCTAAATAAATTGTACAAATATTGAAAAAAAAAGCATGTGTATATGAAATGAAATAGCAAATAGGTTGCCAGAAAATATGTTACCAATTTTTCTTCTTCGCCAAGGCCCCTAAAGTGGAAAAGTATCGAGGATTTAACTTTTGAATCCGACTATATAAAGCGCGATACTTTTCCAGAATAGGTACCTTGGCGTACTTTTTCAAAGTTTGTCATAATTCGGGCTTCAGAAGTGAGATTTTTTGCCAAATGATATAAACAGCTATGAAAACAAAATTAAGGAACTTTTAAGTTTATTTGCATAATCTATAAACAAAATAGTTAAATGACTTCTTTATATAAAATAAATTGTATAAATACTGAAAAATTACTTGTGCATATGAAACAGTGAATAAGTTGCTAGAAAATATATTACCAAATTTCATTTTCTCTATCTCGCCAAGACCCCTATAGTGGAAAAGTACCTAAAGCACATTAAAATCGAGCAGTTAGGACAGGAGCTCAGCCAGTACAGCGCCGTCTACTGGCTGTTATGTTATTAGCAGCTTCGGGATGAAGATGTAAAGACGTACATTTTCGTTCTTTAAATTCTCACCCATAGATTTTGAAAAAAACCCTTAAAAGCGTGGAGTTTAAATTAAATTACGGTGACCTCGATTATGAAATAGTAATGGTTTGAAATGGGAATTTCACCAAATTAGCTAGCTATCGCCAAGTTGGCTTCCTATAGGACAACTTATTTTTGTCGCCAAATTTGGCGATATTTCGCCAAATTGGTCAACATTTGGCGCTACTGTGGTAACCCTGCATTAGTAATTTTCAACAATTACTCATTACAATGAGGCGGTCCTACCGGAATTGTGAGGGACACACAGAGACTTGGATTTTATATAAATAGATATTAATGTATTTATAAGAAAGAACACAATTTAATGCAATTATTTATTAAGTTTTTATATTTCACTTAGAAAAAACTATAATTTGTCTTCGAATTATCAGCCCCCCTCTCCACACATATACACTAAGGGGCCTGTTATTTTACTCAAACAGTTTTGGGCCCACCCAATAGTTTTCAAAAGTCTTCCAGCCATGATGACTGAAAGACAGAAATCGATTTCTTTTGCGTGTCGATGAATAATGCAAGGGCGGCGCCAGAGGGGGGTGTGGGAGGGGGCGGGGAGGGGCACCGTCGGGCATACCTGGCCCCCCACATCGGGGTCAAATTTAATAGTCGTCGGGGAAAATTTTTTGACTTGAGTGTAGGGTCCTGTATCGGGTCGGGTAACCCGATTTTTTTTGCACACGACCCGAGTCGTGTCGAGTCGGGGACAGGTTAATTAAAAAAAAGATCTTGCGTTAGTTTATAGAAAACGCGACCCACGGATAAGCTTGCCACTTTTTTTTTCAATTCCTACTATTAACTCACACCCTCCCTATATTTATTTATTTATATATTTATCTTGTTCAAATTTTCAATCGTTAATAAAATACTCATTATTCATCCTATCAAGTTGAAATAAATTTTTTAAAACTTGTACTGGATGACAATGGATGTTAATACAGTTTTTTCAAATATTAATTAAATAATTAAATTTTAATTAATTAATTTTAGTTTTGCATGGGAAACAAAATGGCGGCCATTGGTTGTTGAAGATCAATTAAAGTATTTCAATAAGGGGTTACCATAGGGTGAACCCTGTTGTGTCGCCCAATACCCCCAAGTTTGTCGCCAACTTGGCGATATGTCGCCCAATTTGGCGGCCAAAATGAGTCGCCAAAAGTGACGCCAACTTGGCGATATCTCTAATATTTCGCCAAATTCCCATAGACTTCCATTGTAAACCTACTTGCTTATTGAAAATCAACAAATTGAGATATTTTAATGCAACAAAAACTAATATTAGCTTAAGGGATTACATTAAATTTTTCTTTGACCTAAGTAGGAATTGACTTTTAAAACAAAATTTTTATATTACTTGTTTCTTTGGAAGTCGGATTGGTTTGGCTACAATTTTTTCGGTTTCGGTATGACATGAGTTTTGATTCTTAGGCGTCGGTTTTGTTTAAGCTGATTTTTCAAAAAAGTGCCCAGAATTATATCTCAAATTAGAGACCTGCATCGATTCAGGTTGCCCTATTTTACCTACACCCGACCCGACCCACGGCTTGGATTGAGGATAACATTTTTCGTTGGGGTTGGGTTCGGATGGGTTTGGGGTTGAGTTTTGATACTTACGAGTTGTGTTGCCAGGTGTCCCGATTTACGTGGAACTTCCCGATTTTCCAAAAAATTCCCGATCCCAAAGTACGTTCAATTTTTACGAGTTTAATATAAATTAAAATTTTATTCTTTAGTCTGCGACGAGCAAATTTAAGAATTTAACCACATGTCGGTTAAAGTCTGTCATCACAACGGCCGGATGTAACCGAAAATCTTATGCATTTTGTCTAGAACGCATTCATGTGCACTCTTGTTCTGTGTTTATTCGATTGACCGCAAACTTAAGCGCCTGTAAGAAATACGATTTCAAGAAGAGACAGAACGTGGAAATTCATCTGCTCACTTCGATCTTCTCATTAAAAAGCGTAGAGTAAGCATTTTTTTAATAAATGAATAAGTAAGTAAAAAGAGTTTTGTATAATTAGTCAAGCAAACTTAGTATCAAACTAAAAATTTCTTCTTTGTTCATTAATTTCAATATGCAGTAGTCTCATTTTATAATAATTTGGATATTAATCGCTAATATATAAAAGATAAATGGAAGGTTATTAATAACAAAAAAAATTATATACATACATAACTTCATTGTAAATTGCAGGAATATGTATATACAGCAACAATTAAAATCTTGTATCGGGTCAGTTAACCCGATTCTACCCGAACGTGTTGGCCATTAACTCTAAAATTTTGCTGCGGATCGGGTTGATTACTGTTTCCGTTTTCGGGTCATCTCAAATGAGAGTTTTATTTCTTAGGAGTCGACTCGAGTACGCCAGTTTTCCCAAAGAGTCCAGATTATCGTTTCAAATGATAATTTTTTTTATCATTTATATATGAATGAGTAAATGTATGCATTCATTTTTCGAAATGTAAAATTGATTTTAGAGATATGATTGCAGACTATTTTCCTGAATTGTTTTACATTTAGGATCGAATTTTTTTTTTCATTTCATGCTTAGGATCAAGTTTCAGGTTCGAAAAAAAATATTTTGTCAATTTTGGGTCCTCGAACCGTGCAGGGTTGTAATTCACAATTCGTGTTTAGGGTCGTAGGTTTGCATTTAGAAATTTACAAAATCGTGTAAAACAGAACACCGACTTACTTGATAATTTAAACTTGATTGCATTATTAGATTGAACAATTTCAATTAATAACTTAGTTATAATTTGTAGAGGTCTGTACGGTCCAAAATTTCCAGGTCCGGGCCAGACTCATAGAAAGAAAAGTTCGGACCAGCCCGGTATAAAAGTTAAAACTTCGCCTCGAATCCGGACCGGAAAAAAGTTAAAATCTCGGCCCGAGTCCGATCCAGCCCGATGGAATTTCTATAAAACATGGATTTTTTGCATCAATTTTGTTAAAAGGAAGAGTTCTGACCAAAAATACTTATTTTAGCTTTTTTTTTTCATGCTTATAATCTTCATTTTTAAATAAGCGCCCTAGGTTGCGTTATACATTTTTTTAAATAAATCTCTATTTGTATGTAAATGTTTCAGCTATAATCGTTAATCAAAAAATTATGTATTGGAGAAAAATCTGAAAAATTCTATACAATAAAATCTTCTAAGACGGGATCGCATAGAAAAGAAATAAAATGGGTTATAAACAAGTTCCCTTCTTAGCAGGTGTATATGTATTATATTTTCTCACGTATTATTATATTCATTTTGCATGGATCAATACATTTTTCCATATAAGACAGGATTCCGCCATAGGCTGGGGTTTTATTACTTTCTTCCATCTTTACAAGAAGAAAGTATTGGATTCATGAAAATTTTCGAATTCCGGTTTTCGACGGATTTACTCGTTTTAAAGGTCAGAGAACCCGAAAAACATGTTTTTACAAAATGTCTCTCTGTGAGTCTGTCTGTCTGTCTGTCTGTCCGTCTGTCTGTGTGTGACATAAATTTTGTGGGCGCTCTATCTCAAGAACTAAATGCGCGGAATTTAATAAAAATTCATATTCAGTTAGTCCCTGATACAAATTGATGCTGATTAGTTTTTGGTGCAAATCGCTCAACAGGTGGCGCTGCTATGCTGCATTTTTTATGATTTCCGAAATGGCTCTATCTCAAGAACTAATGCACGGATTTTCATGAAACTTCAGATTCAGTTAGTCCTTGATATGACTTGATGCTGATTACGTGTTGGTGTAAATCGCTCAACAGGTGGCGCTGCTAGGCTGCATTTTTTACAATTTCCGCAGTGGCCCTATCTCAAGAACTAATGCACGGATTTTCATCAAACTTCAGATTCAGTTAATCCTTGACATGAATTGATGTTTTGTACAGTTTGGTGTAAATCGCTCAACAGGTGGCACTGCTATACTGCATTTTTTACAATTTCCGCAATAGCTCTATCTCAACAACTAATGCTTGGATTTTCAACAAACTTGAGATTCATGTATACTTTGATATGAATTAGTGCTGTTTGTGTTTTGGTGCAAATCGCTCAACAGGTGGCGCTGCTATGCTGCACTTTTCAGAATTTCCATTATAGCGGTATCTGAAGAACTAATGCAACAATTTTCACTAAACTTCAAAATCAGTTAATCCTTGATATGAAATGACATTTTGTACATTTTGGTGTAAATCACTCAACAGGTGGCGCTGCTATACAGCATTTTTCACGATTTCTGCAATCGCTGTATCTCAAGAACTAATGGACATATTTTCATCAAACTTCAGATTCAGTTACTCTTTGATATGAAATGATGCTGACTACGTGTTGGTGAATATCGCCCAATAGGTGGCACTGCTATGCTGCATTTTGCACTATTTCCTCAATAGTTCTATCTCAAGAACTAATGCACGAATTTTCATCAAACTTCAGATTCAAGTACACCTTGATAAATGTTGATACTGATTATGTGGTTGTGTAAATCGCGCAACAGGTGACGCTGTCATGCTGCATTTGTCATGATTTGCACAATAGCTCTATCTTAGGAACTAATGCACGGATTTTCCCCCAAACTTCATATTCAGTTAGACATTGACATATGTTGATGATAATTATGTTCTGGTGTAAATCACCCAATAGGTGGCGCTGCTATGCTGCATTTTGATGGATTTACACGATTTCATGGACAGTAATATCTCAAGAACTAATGCACGGAATTTCATCTTTTTAGAATCCTCATGATGAGCATAGATGCACTGTGATAATGAATTTTGAAGTATTGACAAGTATGAGATAGAAGAAAGTTTTGTGATGGCCACAACATACTAGTTTTTCACACGTTTTACTGTATTTCAATATATTATAGCCTAGAAATCAACTATTCTTTAAAAGGAATAAATTTTAAGGTTTAATTACAGAATAACGTCGACTTAAAAATATATACAGATTTTGCAAAAATTTTTGGTTCGGGCCAAATTTTACTGATTTTTGAGCGGACCAGGCCATACAGAGACAATGATTTTCAGGCTGGATCGAGACCGGGACTGAAAATATCGGCTGAAATTATCTGCGACCTAGGAAGAATGAAACCTGTCCCATCTCGGTACGAAAAAAAAGAAGTTAGGCCAGACCCGATCCTCCAGAAGAAATTAAGGCCCCAGCACGACCTGGAAAGAGTAGTGACTAAGCCCGATCCGGCCCGTGCAGACCTTTAAACTTTGGCTGTTTCAAAATAAGCATGAATTTAAAGATTTTTTTTTTTTTTAACATCAACAAGACTTTGTGTTATGACTGAGCTGATATTAAAATAATGAAATTTTACATTCTAAACTGTTTTACAAGTTTTTCTTTAACTTACATAGAATTTTACATTTCAGTTTTAGTCTCAGATTTAAATTCTTTATCTTATCAGAAGTTAGAGGACCTTACTGTCTGGTTTCGATCGATATACACTAAAAACAATACGTGAGTTGAAGGCGTTTCTCCCATTGCTTTTATTATTGCAACACGAAAATTCCTGTTTTTATTTTCCCATTTCCTCCCAAAATACAGAAAATTATTAATCTAACGTAAAAATTATCTGAACTTGCATTTTCGTCAAATCACAGGGGTGTTTCCGTAATTGTGCTGCATGTTACTTTTTTGTATCAGAAACCGATTTTTTAAGTAGGGTAACTCCGGGAGAGTCGCCACATACGGGATAGATGCCGCACCCCTTGTATTTCTTGTAATTATCAATAGATGGTCGTCAAACGGACAGTATAGGTGCGCAATGAGATTATTTTAACCAGTGTATAGCGTGAATCCCATTTCGATGTTTACTTGTAGAAGTACAATCCTTAATTTGACGTAAGTGCATGATTTCACTGTCCAAACTTTTAAACACGTTATATGTTTAAATGCATTTCGTACACTAATTACTAAATGCATGCATGATTTCGAAGTCAAAACTAAGTGTAGCGTTTGTATAGAGTACTGTGTTTATAGTTACGCCATTCTCGTTAGCGATGGCAGGTAACTGTGATGGCCGAAGTCTGCACCATGCAAAATGAGATACATGCTGCACTGCTATTCCGGTATACATGCCGCAGTTTCTTTTGTGCGGGATGATTAAGTGTTATTAACTTTTCCTTTTCTTTTTGCACAGACTAAACATGTTAGGCATATTATCAAGTTTACTAAATCCAAAGGAGAAAAAGGAGAAAATAAAAAGTAAGAAGCGCAAGAAAGATGCGAGTCAAGAAGTATGAAAAATTGGATTACGCGTAAAGCAGACGTTCTTTGCAAACTACTCCAAAAAAGAGGAAGTGCAATTGGCTTCGTTGCATCATGTGTTTAAATGTAGTTACATAACGACTATACTTTTTCGACACTTTTTCTGTAGATTGCAGTCGAAAAAACAGGTCTCTTAACCCATTCGGGACCATAGGAGCATATAAGCACCTTCATAAAGAGCTTACAAAATTTGTTTCTGGCACCAGTAAAAAAGAAAAGTACTATTTTCTTTGTTTAATTAGAGCATTTCATGATTATTTAAGTAAAGGTAACTTCTTTTAAAAAAGTGGTATCAACCGAATAAAATTTGTGTAAAAGGCACCGGTCCCGAAAGGGTTAACAAATAAATTATATAAACACAATTTTACTTTTTTTCTTTTCCCTTTCTAATACATTGATGTTACGTTGTTGCTGAAATAACAATTAAAATTTAATGTAAAAAAAAATTAAGTCGATAATTTTAATAGTGAAAGTAGGCAACAATTATTAATTGGAATCTACTAATACGTTTCATTGTACTCATTTAGTTTCATTTTGTTATTACATCGTTAATTATAGTCCAGATATAAATAATTTTTTTAATATTTTTATTTATAATTTCATTTTGTTCTTATTACAAGCGCGGCATAACTACCGCACAAGTGCAGCGTCTCAGCCTGAATGTACGGGTGACGCGCCGCAGTGCAATGTTTTAGAAAATAATTGTTAAAAAATATTAATAATTTGTTTTGAATTTTTTTGTCGCAGTACACGCGTTGTATATTTAACATTGAATAGCACAGCATGATTTTTTTAATTTTATGTCCACCATGGGACTTTATGCACAAATTCAAAAAAATGTGCGGCATAAATCCTGGAATTACCCTATGTCTCTTTTCCTCCAAAACACGGAAAATTCGCGAACCGAAGCTCAATTTTTTTTTTCTTTTTTAATTCTCCTGCCAAAAGACGGAAATTTCTTCATATAATAGAAAAATCTGTTCTTCACAGGTGCATTCCGGCAACTTGCTGCCTGTGCTTTTTATGTTTTACGAAATGTTTTCTTGAGTGTACGTAATAATAATTGTGCTTTTCAAAAACGGCTGAAATGAAAAATAATGAAAAAAGTAAAATGCTGTATTTATAAAGTGAGCATTCTTGTCAAAGAATTATTGTTAATTATTTAAAAAACCTCTAGTTCGACAAATTAATTTCACACCATTCCTTTATGGACAAAGTATAATTCACGTACATTCAATACGAAGAAAGGAAGCTATTTAATACAGCAACCTGTTACGATGGAACGACAAATCGGAAGAACTTTCCAATTTAGACAGGTTTTAACCTTACCCTGTTTTAGCCGATATTGGAATTTTTTTCAGTTTCAAGCATTATTCCGTTATACTGGTTCTGTTTTAACGTTTTATTGCAGTGCTTAAGGATGTCCCGATTTTCAAGCGCCTACCCGCTTTTTATCTTTCTCTGTCCCGCTTTTTGCGATGCTAGACCTGACAACGCTACTATTACGAGCCAAGTTCGAATTAGCCCCATTTTACAAAAAGGAAGTCTAAGCTATTGTTTTAGATGAAGAATTATATATTTAAATTTGAATGGATCGCTTTACATGTTTATTTTCTATATAAAAGATAGAATTGATATTAGAGATATGATTGCAGACTGTTTTTTCATAACTGCATTAAATTATAGATCTTTTTTGTGTCGAGTCGGGTTCGGGTTGAAGTGTTTCGGTTTAGGGTCAATAGAAAAATTGTTGTCAGGTTTTAGGTCAATGGAAATTTTTCGTCACCCAAAGGGTTTCCGTTGGGTCAACGGAAATTTGACTTTAAGTTGAACGTTTGGTCTGGTATAACGCAACCCGCGCAGGAATCTATTTCAGATGAAAAACTACATATTTACGAATGACTCCTTACATGTTTATGGATGGGATACCCCATCCAGATTGCTTCAATTCATGATTCGATCAAGCGGTTTTTTGGTCTACTTTTTTGGCGCAACATGTCCCTTAAGGGATTTTGTGCCACAAAACTTCATACATCCAACCAACCAACCTTACATGTTTATTTTTCTACATAAAAGATAACACTAATATTGGAGATATGATTACAGACTATTTTTCTATAATTACATTATATTTTGGATCAATTTTCTCCGATTCCGGGTTTCAGGTTGGGATTTGAATTAAGTATTTCGGACTCGATCGGGTTGCGGTTAGACGGAATATTTTTGGTTGGGTTCGGTTCGAGTTGCAGCTTGCTTTTAAATAAAATTTGCAGGCCTGCAAATTTTGCTTATTACCCGGGCAGGACCCTAGTTAGGTGTAACGTTTAACTAGTAGTTTTCACGATGACACTTTCACTAACAAATTTAAATAATTTTAAAATAAAATAATTTTTGGTCACTTCATGCGTTTTCGATAGGATTGTCAACTGATTTTTTTCCGTTAGCTCCGACATTAAAATACACGGCCAAGTCGGCCTGAACACGAACCGTGTTTCGAAAAAAATTGGTGCGGGACTCTTGTTTCTATAATACTTTGCATTTTCTCAAGGGCGGGGTGGCCCGCAGTGTTTCGACTCATAACAGGAGAACTGTTCCATACGCTGTCGGCGACATTTCTAATTCCACTAGACTTCTGTTCTAGCGTACTTCAGAACCTGTTCTAGCGTCCTTAGAGCCGTTCTGATTGGCTGGCACGATTCAGATGAAGTGGCCAGACGACCGAGCACCGTTTGCACATATTTGTCATGTTTGTTTTCAGCTATTTCGTTTCTGATGCTACATAAGTTTGATTTGAAAAAGTTATTTTTAATTTTTAGAAGATGAAAATCACCCCTGACCCCCCCCAAAAAAGTTTCTGATTTTATATTTTTTCATGGTTTAGATATGCAAATTCCCCCTGCAACTGTAGCGTTTTATAAGTGATAATGCGTTTTTAATATAAATTATATATTTAATAATTTTTAATGTAAATAACATTTAAAATTTATAAAACAGCCTTTATCTGAAAAGGTTTTGAAAAAAAAACAAAAAAAAAAAACAACAAAAAAAAAAACAGTTTTAGTATGGAAATGATGGAGGTTTGTTTTATACAAATATTTTTGAATACTTTCAAGTAGAAAATAACTGTTTCATCATCTAAAAATGAGAAATAACTTATTCAAATCAAACTTATGCAGCATCAGAAACGAAATAGCTGAAAACAAACATTCGAATATGTGCAAACGGTGCTCGGACGTCTGGCCACTTCATCTGAATATGGCCAGCCAATCAGAACGGCTCTGAAGGACGCTAGAACAGAAGTCTAGTGGAATTAGAAATGTCGCACTTTGTCGCTCACACATTGCTGTGTATGTGCCATATATGTGAAGTAAAATTTGTGATATTGAATGACCTCTTATTGGGAGGTTGCTGGGTGAAAGAAGCAGCGAAGAAGCAGAGTTTTTCCTTTCGGGTAATGTTCAAAAGAGCGGAAACTTTTTGTGTTATGGATTCGTCCGCCTATAAAGATTAGGTGACTAGTGAGGTGTTTCAAAAATACCCTTAAGAGCTTTTTTTTCACTTTATTTCTCTACAATATTCTTTGACAAGCTTCGAAATTTTTGTTTCGAATAAAAACCGTTTGACCCTCTACAATTCATCTCTAATTTAAATAGCAGTGTGAGTGTTAGAGATCTGCGCGTTCCGGGATTTGCCAAATCAGAACGCAAAAATTTTATGTTTTCACGTAATTAACCAACATATTCCACCTGTTATTTAAAAAAGGAAAAAAAAAAGAAACAAAGAAATGTTTTATTGTTCATTTACTCCACTAATAAAGGAGAAAAGTTACCACGACATTACAGTTAGGAAAAAAAAATCTGAAGTATAAATACAGTGACAGTCCCGGTCCGGCCGGAATCTACAGAAAAAATGTAAGATCCGGACGTGTCCGGGGGAAATGAAGTTCAGGCCTGGACCAACTTTTCAAAAGCTAAAATTTAGCCCGAGCCTGTACAGAGTTTTCAGATAAAATTAAGCCCGGCCCGAGTTTAATGAAAGAAACTTTTACCAAGCTCGGGGTTCGGGACAGGCCCGAGCTCGTGGAGACCTCTAATACATATTATGAATTTGGCCCCCCTGTCGGGGATACTGTGCCCCCTCCCCCCCCGTCGGGCAAGTGCTGGCGCCGCCCCTGGAACAATGGATGCTATTCCACAGTCTTGTAGTTTGATGATTCCCATACCAAGGCCATTGCGATCCCCATAAAGGTCTTCGATCCCTCAACCAACCTATAATGTGGGAGTTAAAAGCCCCCCCTCCTCTTTTCACAATAGTTTTTTTTTTCTTTTTCTTTTCATTATTCGAGTTTAAATCTTCCGAACTCGATCTGGTTAGGTATAGACCCTTTTCCAACTTTATTTTAATGTTTTATTCATTGGTTCTTTTAAAATAAAAAGGGTTGAAATACATTAAAAAAAAAAAGGGACATCAGCTGTCGTGACCTTTGGTAGGGGGGATGTGCAAGGTGTCAGGGAGATATGTGGGAAACGACACTTGTGTCGCAGGGTGCATTCGTTCTCCCTATTTATTCTAGCTTTGTGCACGTTATCAGGGCCGAAACGGGACTTTTTTTTTATTAATACAGTCGAACCTCGTTATGCCGACGCTCTAATGAACATAAAAAAGTGTCGTCATAAGCGGAGTGTCGTGGTAACCGGAGTTGGAGAAAAATATGTTTATAGAAAACTGTATTTTTTATTGATTTAAGACAACTTTAAATTCATAACTGCTCTTGCAGTTTTAAGCGATAAAACATTATTATTAAACAAAATAAACACAAAAACAAAATTGAAAAATATTAATACTTGGAAATTTTTCCAGAGAGAGACATTCGCCTTGCATACAATATTTCAAATGAAAATCAAATTTCAAATTATTTGCTTAAAAGGCGCAAAGGCCAACCTAGTGAAAAAGATTCCATGCCGGGACACGAACCCGGGTCATCAGTATAGCTCACTGACGTTCTACCGACTCAATCACATGGAACGATACCCAGCCTAGAACTTCTCACTATTACAGGTTGGCAAGGCTACAAACGCATCACCAGATGGAATATTTTTCCGTGAGCCACCGACATGGGGCAAACACAGACTTATAATTAAATCCAGCATCGATTGAATCTATATTAATATATATATATATATATATATATATATATATATATATATATTCTTTTTTTTAAAGGCGCAAAGACCAACCTAGTGAAAAAATTTCCATGTCTCTCTCTGAAAAAAAAAAAAAAAAAAAAAAAAAAAAAAAAAAAAAAAATCCAAAAAATTTCTAGATCGCCAGAAACAATCGCCAGAATTAAAGGACAATCTAAGCCCACCATGAGGATTCTAAAGCTATGTTAGGTTCAGGGTCGGACTGGGCCAGGGAAAAGGGCGCAGACCTTGGATTTTCAGAGGGCGCAAAAATTTTAACAAACTCATGTTAATTTTACTTGCTTGTGTTGTATCTGGCTTAACAAGGTTTAACACATTCGCACGTACAAAGTATGAAAATGGCTTGATATTATATCTCTTAGTCTAGATAGAAGACTTAGCTGTATTCTCCGTTTGAAGAATAATCTTCATATGTTACACGAAATTTCACGTTATCACAATTTAAATCCAAGGTTGGGAGAGCTTAATTATAGACTTCATGATTCAAGATATTTTTATTGGGAGAGCATAGTTGTAGAATTTACGATTCTTTTTAAATCATATTTGGGAGAGCTAAGTTCAAGAATTCACGATCTGTTTTTAAATAATATTAATGTAAACAAACATATTTCACAACTGAAAATGGCGCTGGTGTTTTTCAGTATAAATCCAAGTCAAGCACAGGATAATTAAAAACTTTGTTAATTCTATTTACACTTATAAATATTTACAGTATTTACAATGAAAACATTTGGATACCATTTCTTTAAAAACATGTAAATATTCCACACTGGGAATTCAAGTTAATCATATTAAAATTTCTTTTATATATTCAAGAATATTTATTTCTCCCTTTTCGGAAGATCAAGAAATACACAGCCAGCATGCTACTTTCGAGATTCACATTTAAACTGAACTATAAACAAGAGAAATGCTTTTAAAACAATTAATACTTCAGAAACTATTTCTTCTAACAAGAAGTCAAGCATGATTTCATATTCGGAAATAAATTTCCCCTTTTTTTTAAATTAAACATCATTTCTTCTAATAGAAGACCACGATAAAAAACCTATACGCAGCATATTACCTGCTGCGTTCAAGATTCACATTCACAAAACCAACTAAAAAAAAAAAAGAAAGGAAAATGTTTTTTAATATTAATTCTCTAGTCAGACCACGTGACCTGGGATCACTGGCGCCTAATCAGTCTGGCTGAGAAAAGAAGAGTTTGCGAAATTTCACAAACTCCCCCCCCCGATGAACAAGGGTTCATCAAAATGGGGATTCAAACAATTAAAGTAGAAATAAAATTATTCTAAAAAATTATCAGTTACACTATACGTAAATACAATACAAAATCAAAATATATACTTACATACTGGACTTCAAATAAAATAATAAACAATTTAAAAATTTGCCAACAGGTTTCTGCTACTAAAAATAGAAAGAACAATTTAAATCTATACAACCTTTTCTGGAATATTCATCACAAAAAAAATTAAACTAAAAATTAGAAATATTATTAAACAAGAAACATTTTTTTTTTTTTTTAAGTGAAAAAAAAAAAAATAAAAATCTTTTTAAAGTCAATAGCAAAGACAGTTCAAGATTTGTTTTGAAAGACAAATGTCAATGAGAGTTCTCGAGTCTCTAATAATATCAGAGTTTTTTTTTTCAGTTCTATTAATAAAAAAGTTCAGAGTTTTTTCACTTCTAAATTATACACAAGAATCAATTGGTCTTTAAATGATGGAATTATTTGCCTTCAGTTCATAAGACCTCATTTTTTTTTTAAATCTCTGTCCACAAATACCCAACTTCCAGAAAGTTCTTGATACATGTTCATATGCATAAAAATCACATCATATACTCCAAAGTCAGAAGTTTTATTCTGGTCCGTGTAGTGAGCAGATTGTAAGTTGAGAAGATACTCATTTTTCAAGCGCTTCGAAAAATGATTCAGAAGAGTCTCGCGCAAACGGAAGCGTTTCACTAAGGATTCCTTGGTTGCAGGTAAAATCAAATCGTTCACTTTTATGGTAGGTAAACACAAGATATGTTTTAGAGGTGCTATAACTAGTTGACCAGGGCGAACACTAAAGTTCTTGGAGATTGCACATTTGTTTAGGACTGATTTTATACACTGTCTGGATCTTAAAATCCAAAACTTTTCACTAGTTTGTACTAATGTACTGGACACTCCTGAATGAAAAACTTTTTCATGTGCATCTTTCACGATTATTTCAGTCAATTTATGTTTTGCAGGAATCACAAGGGGATGTTTTTCATAACATGAGGAATCAGACTTTTGTAACCGTCCTCGTACCAACAGAAAAACTTCATCTGACAACATAGGATTTAACTGTAGAAGATTTGATTCTTTAGGGATACTCTTGTTACATTTCATGGATTTTATAACTTCAGGGAAACTTTTTTCGTGTACTAGTTTTGACCAAAAATTTTCAGCATGTAACATTTCCTCAGCTGATAATTGTGAAAATGTTCTTTTCTCTACCTTTAATTTTATATTAGAAATAAATCTAAATAGCCAAGCAGTTACTCGATACAATTTCTTTAGGGAGCTATATTTTTCAAGATTAAAAATAGGAATTTCATCAGCTTTATTTGTTTGAACAACACAAGAAAAGGTTGCTGATTTTCGAGACTTCTCTTTAGAAACATCAGGTAATTGTGTAGCTACAATTTTAACACTAGGCTACTGATTTTCAGGCAAGGAAAGAAATTCAGGAACATACACATTAGGGTTAGCATCAGGAAAAACATGCAATTGGAGATGCTCCTTAGTAGGGGAGAAATGAGAGTTTCACGCCAGGAGGAGGGAGGAGGCATGAGGAATGAGGGAGGAGGGAGGAGGCATGAGGAATGAGGGAGGAGGAGGAATGAGGAGGTGGTGGAATGAGGAGGGGGAGGAGGAGGTCTTCTTTCGAGAGCGTCTTGTAAGAGTAGGGGTAAAAGGGGGGTAAAAATTTTTTTTGGTGAGATAAGGATTTTTTTGAGTAAAAGTGGGAATTTTCGAGAGATTGAATTTTTTTTAACATGTTATAGTACGAGGGGGTATTTTTAAATTAGTTTCATAGATTAACCTGTTATAGTACGAGGGGTTATTTTTCGATCGGTTAACTAATTAGTAATTAAAAATAGCAATTAAAAATTTAATGAGGAAATATTTAATGAAGCGACTTAGAATTTTTCGAGAGTTATTATTACTCAACTATAGTATAGTATGAGGTTTTAAGGAATTATTAAAAATGGAAATTAATTTAAAATATCAATTAATTAAAAAGTAATTAAAAATAATTAATAAGAAAAATTAATTTAGAAATTTTAATGAGTGGACTAAGAATTTTTGAGTTTGAAATTTATTTTTAGTCAACTATAGTATGCAGTCGCGAATTTTTAGAATTAAAAATATTCATTCATTAAAAATAGTAATTAATTAAAAATGCTAATTAAAAAATATGAATAAGAAAATAACTTAATGAAGAAACTTCAGAAAATTTTTGAGAGTTTCATTTAATTTTGTTAATGAATTCAGTGGTATGAGATATTTTTATTTGAAATGGAAATTAAAAAAAAAGTGGAAATTTTTAAATTTTTGTAGGAATGTGAATGTTTTTTGATTAAAATTTGCGGAAGGATTTTATTCTTTTAAGTGACATGTTTTTAAAGATATTTTTTTGAATTGCAGTCATGTTTTCACAAATATTTCTCGGTTTTATATAATTGAATTGAAAGTTTTGTATTAGTCGATTAGTAATTTTAGACTATCATTAGTTAGATAAATGAAGTTATACTTTTGTAATGTGCTTTATGACTAAACTTTACTTATTGAATGGTAAAAAATATATGTAACTAGGAAATTTGGTGAATATTTGAAGAAAAAATTAAATTTTCAGTGATCTTTTAATCTAGTCAATGTATGAATCAAAAATAAAATAAAATTTAAATTATACTTAACAAATATTTCAAAACACACCACAAGTATTCAGAGACTTAATACTATTCCATAATTTTTTAAAAGAGGAATATATATTAGCTGATTTCGTTTCATATAACATCAAATTTTACTGTATGCACGTATTCCCCAAATGGAAAAACCCTTTGGTAGATAAGCACCTCAACAGTTCGTATGATAAGTACATGACTCACTTTTCTGGAGGGTTTATTTCTAACGCAATGATGAATAGGGATTAGATAATTGTTAGTAGTTAAATATTAATTAAAAGGGAATTAGAAATTTGATTAAGGATTTTATTCTTTTAAATGAGATGTTTTCTAAAGGTAATTTTTAGAAATTGTAGTTTTTTTTTTTTACCTATTTTTCAGTTACGTTTTTGAATTGAAAGGAGGACATTTATCGGTTATACGTATTGCTTTAGTGAATGTTATTAATGAATTCACATATATATGGTCATTTTGGAGCCTTTTAGAAATATTTTGCTAAGAATTTAGAACGTATGAAAATATACAGAATATCATTAAAAATATAGGATCTTCACACATGTTAATTAAGTATAATTTAATGTAAAAATAATTGTAATTCCAATTTAATTTTTAACCTAGTAAATATGTGAAGCCACGCAAACTTCAAATTTTTTCTTAATATAAATAAATATTATTTTTAGATCATTTCTTATAAATATTAATACACGAAAGAAATGATTGCGCTTTTAGAGCCTGTAACTTTAATCATCAAAATTTAAATAAATATTTATCACTTTCAAATGAAAATAATAAGCCTTTCGTTTAATATTTTTCATTTTAATTAATGCATAATTAAATTTTTCGAATGATTTTCATAATTAAAACAAATAGAAGAGGAATTCTTTTCAATTTTTTTAAGAAACAGGCAAGTTATTATTAGGCAATACACTGCAGTATCACCCAGAAAAAACTTTGTAAAACCCAAGAAGAGATCTACTAACAATGTATTACTAAATCCTACTTGGTCGAGTTTATATTAATAAAAATGAATTGAAATTGTAATAAACTGTGTATTCCTTTTTACCCACACTACATATTAAAACACATTATAAAAATAACTTTAAATGCTACTTACCTAGACACGACCAACTCGTACACTTGCTTGGGAAGAAATGAATACAAGTTCTTATCAGGAAATCTTATCAACGATCGAATACGTCACTAGATAGTACAGCGCATGCTCGAAGATATCACGTGATCTTGCTTAAGTAGATAAGCGGGGGATGTTATCAGTCAGTCGTCTCCAGGTAAGAGTAGTATAAGGTTCTATTTTATTTCGCGCAAGTCGACTATAACAATAGGGAAAATAGTTCACTTGTATTTAAAATGACTTTGTTAATTTTTATATATCTTGTTAAGAATGAAAAAAACTAAAAATAATTTATTTTTAAAAGATTAATTGAATTATTATTGTTTTAATTATTATAAAAATCAATTAAAGGATATGTGTTAATTGCAATTCTAACTAGAAAAATATATACTCGAAAATTTAATGAACTCCTAATCAGTGAAGTTATCTACCTGGGAAAAACCCCTGAATGACTCATAACTTGTTAGTCATTTGAATCAGATAAGAACTTGTCCTCTCCATTTTTCGAGAAAGTGTATCAAACAGATGTGTTCGTAAAAGGTAAGTGTGATTTTTATGTGAATACTTATTTCTCTTATACATTTAGAAAATATGTGTTGTTGAAGCATATGCATTTGTGGAACTTAATCACGAATTTAAAAAGCAGTTTAAATATGTGAGATAAATATATCTTGAAAAGTTAGTTAATATATAAAAATTATTTTGACGAAATTTTTCAAATTCTGGTCATTCACTTCTATAACACTATACATTTCCTAAAAAAATGATACTTACAATACTATGTCAGAATAATGATAAAGAATGAACTGCGATGGGTGGGGGAAAATCACATGATCTCTATTACGTAACATAAATGGGAACTAAATCTATATCTCACAAACACTGTGCAGAATGACTATGTCAGGTTTTTAAGACACACATAAGAAGGTATATATATTTCAAAGAGTGATATTAGCATTACTATTCATATCCCTCGATATTAATAATATATTTATTAAAACCCCCCGCTTGATTACATATAAGAACATAATGACACTTATGTGTGAAACTAATATTAAAGTCTAAGTGATGACTCATCATATTAAACGTTTGCAGTGTATTGCCTAATAATAACTTGCCTGTTTCTTAAAAAAATTGAAAAGAATTCCTCTTCTATTTGTTTTAATTATGAAAATCATTCGAAAAATTTAATTATGCATTAATTAAAATGAAAAATATTAAACGAAAGGCTTATTATTTTCATTTGAAAGTGATAAATATTTATTAAAATTTTGATGATTAAAGTTACAGGCTCTAAAAGCGCAATCATTTCTTTCGTGTATTAATATTTATAAGAAATGATCTAAAAATAATATTTATTTATATTAAGAAAAAATTTGAAGTTTGCGTGGCTTCACATATTTACTAGGTTAAAAATTAAATTGGAATTACAATTATTTTTACATTAAATTATACTTAATTAACATGTGTGAAGATCCTATATTTTTAATGATATTCTGTATATTTTCATACGTTCTAAATTCTTAGCAAAATATTTCTAAAAGGCTCCAAAATGACCATATATATGTGAATTCATTAATAACATTCACTAAAGCAATACGTATAACCGATAAATGTCCTCCTTTCAATTCAAAAACGTAACTGAAAAATAGGTAAAAAAAAAAACTACAATTTCTAAAAATTACCTTTAGAAAACATCTCATTTAAAAGAATAAAATCCTTAATCAAATTTCTAATTCCCTTTTAATTAATATTTAACTACTAACAATTATCTAATCCCTATTCATCATTGCGTTAGAAATAAACCCTCCAGAAAAGTGAGTCATGTACTTATCATACGAACTGTTGAGGTGCTTATCTACCAAAGGGTTTTTCCATTTGGGGAATACGTGCATACAGTAAAATTTGATGTTATATGAAACGAAATCAGCTAATATATATTCCTCTTTTAAAAAATTATGGAATAGTATTAAGTCTCTGAATACTTGTGGTGTGTTTTGAAATATTTGTTAAGTATAATTTAAATTTTATTTTATTTTTGATTCATACATTGACTAGATTAAAAGATCACTGAAAATTTAATTTTTTCTTCAAATATTCACCAAATTTCCTAGTTACATATATTTTTTACCATTCAATAAGTAAAGTTTAGTCATAAAGCACATTACAAAAGTATAACTTCATTTATCTAACTAATGATAGTCTAAAATTACTAATCGACTAATACAAAACTTTCAATTCAATTATATAAAACCGAGAAATATTTGTGAAAACATGACTGCAATTCAAAAAAATATCTTTAAAAACATGTCACTTAAAAGAATAAAATCCTTCCCCAAATTTTATTCTAAAAACATTCGCATTCCTATAAATATTTAAAAATTTTCACTGTTTTTTTCAAAAAATTTCTATTTTAAATAAAAATATCTCATAACACTCAATTCGTTGACAAAATCAAATAAAACCCTCGAAAAATTTCTAAAGTTTCTTCATTAAATTATTGCCCAACTAGTAGCCAAGAGGTTCTGCTCTCGAAGCTGGTAGAGAGGAGGTGCTGGGTTCGAACAGAATCGCGCCCGTCGGCCTAATCGTTCGGAGTTTTCGTGGTTTTCTTCGAACCGTGGATTTCCATGCATAAATACGTGTTAGGTTCCCTTAGAAAGACCCAAATATCTTTAAAAAACATGTCACTTAAAAGAATAAAATCCTTCCGCAAATTTTAATCAAAAAACATTCACATTCCTACAAAAATTTAAAAATTTCCACTTTTTTTTTTTTTTAATTTCCATTTCAAATAAAAATATCTCATACCACTGAATTCATTAACAAAATTAAATGAAACTCTCAAAAATTTTCTGAAGTTTCTTCATTAAGTTATTTTCTTATTCATATTTTTTAATTAGCATTTTTAATTAATTACTATTTTTAATGAATGAATATTTTTAATTCTAAAAATTCGCGACTGCATACTATAGTTGACTAAAAATAAATTTCAAACTCAAAAATTCTTAGTCCACTCATTAAAATTTCTAAATTAATTTTTCTTATTAATTATTTTTAATTACTTTTTAATTAATTGATATTTTAAATTAATTTCCATTTTTAATAATTCATTCAAACCTCGTACTACACTAATAAAATCGTTCGAATAATTCTAAGTCGCTTCATTAAATATTTCCTCATTAAATTTTTAATTGCTATTTTTAATTACTAATTAGTTAACCGATCGAAAAATAACCCCTCGTACTATAACAGGTTAATCTATGAAACTAATTTAAAAATACCCCCTCGTACTATAACATGTTAAAAAAAATTCAATCTCTCGAAAATTCCCACTTTTACTCAAAAAAATCCTTATCTCACCAAAAAAAATTTTTACCCCCCTTTTACCCCTACTCTTACAAGACGCTCTCGAAAGAACACCTCCTCCTCCCCCTCCTCATTCCACCACCTCCTCATTCCTCCCTCCTCCCTCATTCCTCATGCCTCCTCCCTCATTCCTCATGCCTCCTCCCTCCTCCTGGCGTGAAACTCTCATTTCTCCCCTACTCTCCTTTTCCATGATCAGGTTGCTAAAATACTGCCAGGGAATTTTCAAGTGAGCGAGATCAGGGATTTCTGAAAGCCAATTTTGCCAATCATTTTCTAGTTCACCAGAAACAAAAGGGGCAATAAATCCGGCTGAATCAAGGAACATAGTTGCAATTTTCAAAACATTCCGTTTTGTACAAGAATCATTATTTAATTTTTCTAACAAGGGTCGTAATTCTAGTCCAAATTTTTCTTCTGTATTGTTACAGATCAATCCTAAAATTTTCAAGGAAGTATTTGGAGGTTCGAAATTCGAAACAGGAATGTTTTCATCATCTAAAACATTAGAATTCAAGTTAGGGACATGACACAAACATTCATTTAATGATAGAGAATCACCATATTTAGAAGAAGAATCATAGACTATGCGCATTTTTGTTTTAGTTTTGTCGTCACGGATAACAGGTCTGTGTGGCAAGTAACAGGAATTATTAGAATGTTTCTCGATGCACAATTCTATTACACCCTCATTAAACTGCTCTAGCAAAATGGAGTTATATTCTTTAAATAAAGAATCGTTTTTCAAGAATTTATTTTCTAAACTAGAAAACCACTTCTTTGCTACTTCAAGATTATTTCTAAGCAATTCACGAGAATTTTTCCACAATAATTTTGCTTTATAACGTCCATTTACGAATTTTAAATTTTCTTTAAATTCTTTTATTACCTCATGATCGGTAATGTTCTTTTCATTGCTTTCAGCAATGCCAATTGATTCAAGATCCCAAAATGCTTTCAGCTGAGTATTTATATTTTCAACTGAAACACGCAAACAAGCTACTTCTTTTTTATTCGACTCTATCTGCCCTTGCACCGTATGACCGAAAATATTTTCTGCAACGTATAATTCTTTTGTCAATTTTCCCTCGATTCCCTTTAATATTTTCCACAAAAAGTCAGACCCTAGCAAAATATTTATTTCCTGTTCAAGACCTGTATCAGCAGGCTTAAAGCCTCTTGTTCTCATTATGTCTAGAAGTTCTGGTTCTAGTGTTTTCACAGAAGCTCCAGTTATATTATCAACCACTAGTGCTTCGATATTTATCGAGTTAATAGGTTGCACAACACTGGATAATTCTAGAGCAACAGCTTCATAACAAGATTCATAAGGGCGTCTCCGCCCAAAAGGATAAACTAATAAATTTTCTCTTCGCAATGGCTTCAATTTTAATTTTTGTACTAGCGATCTCTTCACGAAGCATTTTTCTGAACCACTATCACATAAAACGCGAGCCAACAAGCATTCCTTACCAGCAGACACAGAAACTGTACAAGTCTGCAATAATGTAGATTTATTTTGTTTATATTTTTGTTCCGACATCATAGATACAATTGCACCTTTCATTTCTTTTTCAGGATTTTCTTTTGCTGTTTCTTTAAAACAAAACAAAGGACCATGGGTAGTGTTACCACATTTGGAACAAGGGTTAATTTTTGTTCTACAGTTAATTGATAAATGGGACTTGTAAAAGCATTTGTAACAGCGACCTTCTTTCTTTAATTTATATCGTTTTTGTTCATCAGTGAATTTCGAACAATTTAGTCCTACATGATCAGAAGACTTGCAAAATATGCAAAACTGTTTTGTAGATGTATTTAAAGCAGCAGCTGAAGGTATATTTTTCTTTTGAGGAAAATTTTGATATTTACTTGAAGAATTTTCATATTTAGTTTTAGAATTTTCATAAGTCTTGCTTTGGGAATTATTTACTAAATTAGTAGCTTCACGACATCTTAATTCCGTTTTAATAAAATTTATTAAATCGGTGACTTCACAGTCCTTATCGGGGTCACGTTTTCGATGGAAATCTAGTATCAAATTTTCGGGTAACAGTCTTAATAATATTGGTAGTAATAAATGGCCGTAGGAGCCTGATGTCACACCTAACGTATCAAGATTTCTCATACAAGTTTCGATATTATCATACAACTTTCTTAAAGAAATAACATTGTTAGAGGATTTCACTGGTTCAAGATTTAGAATTTTATTCATGTAACAGTTTATGATATTTTCCCGCTTACCATACCTCTCTTCTAACAATTTTAAACAAGTAGAATAATTTTGATCTGTCAGTTCAAAACCAGATACAATATTATATGCAGGACCAGACAACAAGGATTTGAGATATTGGAATTTTTCAATTTTTGATAACGATTCGTTTGAATCTATCGCACTAGTAAATAAATTAAAAAATTCTAAGAACTGGCTTGCATCACCAGAAAATTTTTCTATGTTAAGTTTAGGAAGCTTCTCTGCCGAAACTGGTTTACTTCCGATTTTTGAACCGTTACTTGATTCTAGTACAACTTTTGGTTCAGTTTCGATTTTACATTTTTTAAGCCTCATCTTAATTTTAAATTTCAAACTGGATATTTTTTCAGAATATTCTTCTACCGATTTTAGTTCTTTTTCATATTCAGTTTTTTTCCTGAATTAGCTCATCTATTTCGGAATCTAATTCCTTGTGTAGAGCTTCCTTTTCATTTACGAGCTCTAATGATTCCATTAATGAGTCGCAATCAGTTTTATCAATATCGACAGATAATAATGTATCACATTTTGTGATTAATTTCGTAATGGCTGCACGAACAGTAGCTCTTTTACTTTTAAGCTTATCAGGCTTATCCATGTTTAAATTTAAATTCAATGTTCAAAATAAATGATCATGAAAAATGTATATTTTCAAGAAATCAACAGTCATGCAGAATAATAAAGGTATTTCTTACCTTTTTTCCGGGTCTTGAGGCACCAAAACATGAAGAATAATCTTCATATGTTCCACGAAATTTCACGTTATCACAATTTAAATCCAAGGTTGGGAGAGCTTAATTATAGACTTCACGATTCAAGATATTTTTATTGGGAGAGCATAGTTGTAGAATTTACGATTCTTTTTAAATCACATTTGGGAGAGCTAAGTTCAAGAATTCACGATCTGTTTTTAAATAATATTAATGTAAACAAACATATTTCACAACTGAAAATGGCGCTGGTGTTTTTCAGTATAAATCCAAGTCAAGCACAGGATAATTAAAAACTTTGTTAATTCTATTTACACTTATAAATATTTACAGTATTTACAATGAAAACATTCGGATACTATTTCTTTAAAAACATGTAAATATTCCACACTGGGAATTCAAGTTAATCATATTAAAATTTCTTTTATATGTTCAAGAATATTTATTTCTCCCTTTTCGGAAGATCAAGAAATACACAACCAGCATGCTACTTTCGAGATTCACATTTAAACTGAACTATAAACAAGAGAAATGCTTTTAAAACAATTAATACTTCAGAAACTATTTCTTCTAACAAGAAGTCAAGCATGATTTCATATTCGGAAATAAATTTCCCCTTTTTTTTAAATTAAACATCATTTCTTCTAATAGAAGACCACGATAAAAAACCTATACGCAGCATATTACTTGCTGCGTTCAAGATTCACACTCACAAAACCAACTAAAAAAAAAAAAAAAAAGAAAGGAAAAATGTTTTTTAATATTAATTCTCTAGTCAGACCACGTGACCTGGGATCACTGGCGCCTAATCAGTCTGTCTGAGAAAAGAAGAGTTTGCGAAATTTCACACCGTTCATGTTTAAAGTTCCATTAAATCTACAGAATGCTACGTAATTTTCTAAAACGAATAATGTGATATCTAAAAGTTCCAGCAAGTTTAACACAGATTAGCTTGTAACAGATAACTGATATCATTATTCTTTTGTCAATAGTTAGTTTATAAGAGTCATGGAATAAAAAGTACCCTACCAATTCTGAAAATGACCGTATAACAGGGTTCGTATACCTCCTGGAATTTTGCAAACCAAAAAATTTTTCGGCACCAGTATTTTCTTGTAGAAAATCTCTCCTTAAAAGAAGACGAAATTTCGTGCGCTTAAATTAGATTTTTTTTCTATAAAAAATACTGATAGTTTTCCTGGAAAAAATCTCTGATCCGTACGAACCCTGGCACAAAAAGACAAGTGTACCAATTGATTGGGAATAATATCTACTATTGAATGCTATTAATAAATTTTGCTTTGGGGTGTTGTCTACATATTAAAAAATGCACAAACTTTGATTTTTCAAATGGTAACATTCATGTTTGACATTCTGTTTCAATTCCTTTGCAGCCGCTAAATAGATACACTTATTATGGTTTTCTTAATACAAAGAGTGCTAGAAGTTTATCCATAAATTTCGAAAAATAAAATGATCTTACAATAAAACTCAACTAGTCATCAGTAAAATTGCACAGGAATTTTAAATTTACAATAAACTTACTTTACAAATCCTATAAAGTATTTCTGGTACTTATCTACGAAATTTTTCTGTGGCTCTTTTGATAAAAGAAGACGGTCCTCTGAAGTTATGGAAGGGCAAAATTTCTCTTTATGTCGAAAGCTAATTATTCAAAAGAGCTGTAAACTTACACATTGATGTTTTTAATGATTGTGGTTTGTTGTATGCAAAAATTAATATAGGCCATAATTCATATTTTTTTTTACATGAATTTATTATTAGTTTTTATGATTAAAAATGTTTTTAAGTCACGAAAAAGGTCTGTAGTATGTTTTGTTCTATTCAGTGTATCTCTTAAACAAATTGATAAAAAATCAATCAGATGACTTTTATGAAGATATAATTTAATTTTTCTCAAATTGGTTTCCTTTAGCATCGTCAAATTTAAACTCTTCAAACTCTATCAAGGTTTAAGATAATGTAAATGACCAATGTCTTTTTCCTGGCTGTCCCGATCTAAGAAACTTAAATGGGACATCAAAAATGAGTGTTATTGTTTAAAAATTCAAAGTTGGTACAATTTTTAATATGTAGACTACTTCGGAAACATAATTTATACATAACAATAAGTAGTAGACATTCTAGTCGATTGCCCCCTATATATTTTGTTTGATTATTTTTAACAGATTTAGTAATGGGCAACCACTTTTATTTCTCTTATCATCACTGTTGCACAGACAATAGGTAGAAAAAACTAACATGGCTTTTTGCGCTAGACGTGAAATAGAATTGCTGCAGTGCTGCTGAAGGGTTCATCCTTTTCTTAAAGTATATTACTTTAATATTATATGAATTAGTTATAAATCAGTTAAAAATTTGATAAATTCAATTTCTGCTACAATCTGGCAGCAATTACTTTTCACAGGTATTTTGTAGGAAGAGGTATTTTGTATCCTTAAAAAATCTTTATGTATCTATAAAATGCTGAATTTATATTGCTCTATTCTACAGAAAAAGTACACACACAAAAAAAAATCGCTTTGTTAGTCTAATATCACTAAAATAATTTACTAAATTTACTCTTCCCATGATTTGCAAAATTCTATTCACAATTAGACGTCAAGGGAAATATTTAAGTTTCCATATGCATGTCACAGGATCCTGGGCCGGCGATTTTTTTTTTTTTTTTTCAAAAACCTATGATATTTTTTATTTTAAGCAATTACTTTTTACAAGTATTTTGTAGAAAGAGGCATTTGGTATCCTTAAAAAACGATTTTATGCATACATAAAATGCTGAATTCATATTGCACTATTAAAAAGTTTCTAAAGTACACCAAAAAAAGTCTCTTTGTTAGAGTAAAATCACTATAATTGAGTAAATTTACTCTTCTCAGCACAGTCATCCCGTGATTCGCAGAATTCTTATCACAATTAGAGATCAGGGGAAATATTTAATGCAAGTTACAGGATTCCGGAACCAGAGTTTTTTATTCAAAAAACCTGTCATATTTTTTTTTTCTTTATTTGATAATAGATTTTTGCGTTTAGATTAAACAATGTTTTATTTAAAATAAATAAAAGTTTTTCTAATAGTTATTTAACCATGAAAAGTCTGTAATTAAATAAAGAGAAGATTAGCATTAACCGAAAGTTGTGGGGTAAATTTTGTGAATGAAAATCGCTGGCAGCAGGATTTCACAGCTTGCAGGATTGCAATCCAGAAGTGTCATCAAGTTTGCATTCTTTAAAAAGATCATGTTTTCCAATCAGCAATAAAATTCACACAACAGGTTTTTGCCTTCTGATATAACTTTGTTTCTTTTCTAAATTTGTTTTCAAAAAGCACGGCTTCAATTATAGGTGCATTCAGGGCCGACTTTAAAGGGGAGGGAAAGGCAAGGCTCTAAAAGCTGTAGGAATGAAAATATGCAAAATATTTGGTTAAAATTAAAATCTATTATATATCATTCAAAGAAGTGATGGGGAAAAAAAAAAAAAAAAACTAGTCCAGGGCGCCATTGCTACTAAAGCTTTCCCTGGATGCATGTTTTCTCTCTCAATCATATTCCCACTTTAATTTTCGATCCTAAAATTGTTTCGATCTAATATTTAATTTCTTTGTGATAATGAAAAATACCTCTCTACTGCTGACTGTCTATTAATTGATGATTATTCCCTAAACGAATTCTCGAAATTTAGTACACTAGTCACAAAGTATAGTACATACAACGAGGGTAAAAATATTGGTGCGACTTAGGAACTTATGGCTTATGGGGGCGCGAAGTTTTTCTGGACGAGGGTGCACCGGCCCTCGGGCCGATGGGCCGGGGGGCCAATCCGAGCCTGAGGTTCATTGAATGGTGTGCATTTAAAAAAGGAGATCGCATCTTTGAAACAAATCATTGAATTTCGTAATCTTTTAGAGGTCCGCAATCAAAAATTCCAACCTAAAGAGTATAAAATCTGTTCTTCAATACACACCCAAGTCTAATGAGGATCTATTGACGTGAAAATATAACAGGGTATTAAGGCTGTTCTTAACTGCTCTGCTCAACAAGCGTAAAACGTTTTGACATATTTACAAATTCATTTTTTAACAGAAAGCTATAAAATAGGAAAGCCTGGCCATGGAAGCGATTTGGAATGTAACTGTTTTTCCATTTTTGGATCTATCCATTACCTATTGAGTTATAAGCGATTTCGATCACGTGTCAAACACGTTTTTCGCCCGCTCTTGAGTGCTCTTTCTCCCTTTTCGCGGAAATTCTGTTCAAAACGCCCCCTTTGACACTCTTTTCTGAAAGATCTATTGCACTTGCAAAATAATGGAAAAAACAGCTTAATGACATAGTTTTTGAACAACAATACCAGCTCGTTTCATGCATTTTCGAACAAAAATAAATTAAAACTTACGTCAGAAAGTTGGCCTTTTTGATTTGATTCCATTGCGTTCATTAGTTTTTGAGATAGAGCTTTTGCGGAAATCGCGAAAAATTCAGCGTAGCAACGCCCCTTGTTGTGCGATTGACAGCAAAACCTAATCAGTAACAGCTTACGTCAACGTCTAACAGAAGATCGTGTCAATCCTGAAAAATGCGCCTCCTGTTGGGCAATTTATACCAAAACCTAATCAGAAATAATTTATATCAAGGTATAACTCAATCTGAAGGTGAATGAAAATCTGTTTATGAGTTCTCGTGGTAGAGCGATTGCGAAAATCGTGAAAAATACAGTACAGCAGCGCCACGTGTTGGGCGATGGACACCAAAACTTAATCAGTACCCATTTATTTCAAGGACTTAACTGAATCTAAAGTTTTATTCAATTCCGCGCGTTAGTTCTTGAGCTAGAGCGACCACAAAATTTTTGTCACAGAGAGACATTTTCTAAAACAGTCCAATCGTGTTCTAAAACGTGTCCATCCGTCGAAAACCCGAAGTCGAAATTTTTCACGAATCCAATATTTTTTTTCTTCTTGTAAAGATAGAAGAAAGTAAAGAAAGGTTCTACGCTAAAATAATTGAGAAAATAGGTAAATCTACCCTATATATATGAAATCCTAATGAAACGGATATCATGAAACGACTGAAATGTAACGAATTTATAAAACAATTCTATGAAACGACTGATTAAACAACTGATCATGTTTCGCGGCGATTTCTCCTAAAACATGGAATACTTTGCGATGAAATTAACACAAAAAATCGGTATTGATATGCAGATCTCAAAACTGGTATTAGATTTTTTAAATTCGAATTAGTTTTCGAGATATTAATTTTTTTCTAATTTTAAATACTTTTTTCTAATGATGGCAACTCAAATTTTAATCATGACAGATATTTTTTTTTTCGTATTTTAGTAAAGGTTATTATTTTAAACTAATTTGGCGACCAGTTTGGCCTCCCTTAAATGTATGCTAAGAACAATGCTTTTTTTTTTTTTTTTCCTCATTATCATTTTATTTAATACAAAACTTTCATTTAAAACTGAAAAGTTTAAAATTAATGGCTTTCACTTCTTTCTTTTTTTTAAACGAAATACAAAAAACAAAAAACAAAAAAAAAAAAAAAAAAAAAAATTAAAAAAAATTAGGCGCAGATGTCATATACGCACCGGGATACCTAAATGGCGCCAAAATGGTGTTATTTTGCCTGACATGGTAACCCGGCTATTGTTGCTTATTTATTAATAAATGTTTATTTACATTATTTTCTTTTTATTTAAAAAAAAAATGTTATAAATTGTTTTGTTCTATAGTGATTAATTATTTTTTTTTTATTTATTGTTATTTCATTTTAAAAATAAAAGGAAATAATTTACCATTACATATGTAACTGGTATTCGAAAACGAGGTTTTCGCCAAATTGTATTTAAAAAAATCACCCCAAACCCGATTAAATAATGCAACAAACCCTGACATTTAATTTCAAATTCAAAGCAATGTTTTAATGGTACTATACTTAGTTATCCTGACGACCAATTTCGCCAAATTATATAAAGCGCCAAACTACTCACCAAATTATACAAACTGACGTAATTTTTATTTTAAATAACGAAACAACAAATAAATTAGTATAACATTAATAAAAATAAAACTTCGAAATAAAAATCACTTGATGGCGTAAACACATGTAACTAACTTCCTTACAGTCAAGTGTGACATTTACGATCAACCATTAATTGGCATTTAATATTATAGTCTAGCGATAGATTTTTGGTCGATGGAATAACCAAGTAGTACCGTTTTAATTTACCACTCGAAAAATAAAAAAATGCTAACTGGCGAGTTAAAAAAAAAAAGCTATTGTCGAGATTAGCATTCGGCTAACATTAAAGTATCCAAGAATTCTCAAAATGGAAACCTTTCATATGAAAAGCGAAGGGTTGTAATCGTTTGTGGCAGTTACATGACTTGGACTATTATAATATAAGTGAAATGATGGCAACAGAATAATATTTGGCGACTTATCGCCTGTGGCTGGCTAACATTAAAGTACCAAAATGGCCGCCTGGAATATAAAAAGCGAAGGGATCCGCCTGGAACTGTTGATAATAGTCACATGACTTAGGCTATTATTATAGAGATTATTTTCAATTCTAAAAACAGCGCAAAGAATAATATTTCCTAACGATTAAAAATTTATTTACACGTGACTATTAAAAACAGAAAACAAAAAAACTTTAAAATTATTATTAAATGAGTACGTGTTAAAAGCAGGAAAATATTGAAAATTATATCTTGAAAATTGTGTTTACACGTGAATATTAAAAGAGAAATGAAGCTTTAAAATAATAAATACATTAATATGCGTTTAACCCTTTCAGGGGCAAGGTACTTCTATTCGTAAAATGTTGAAATCAGTGAATGGCACCAGAATTTACAAACAAATTTCGAAATACGAAAATGCTTTTGTTCACTTACTTAATAAAAGGAAAATTTTCATTCCAATATTCTGGCGCCAATGTGGCATTTAAGAATTAAAATTCAGTGGTCCAAAAATGAGCCACCGCCCTTTGAAGGGGTTAAAGCAGTAAAATGTACATAGTAATTGTAGTAAATTGTATTATGTCAATCGTTTTATAACGCTGTTAATAAATACCGGGAGGCAAAGACTCTGTTTACTTAATTCATTTTATTTTAGCTTCCTTTCAAATGTTTAACTGGTCTTATTTAATCAAACACGAAACCAACCATTGGATGTCTTAACAGCAACTGATTCGGCCTTACATTTTCGCAATCAAAGAGAATTGAATGGAAACCCGTTTACAGGGAGATCGCTATAGGTTTTTTTCATTATGATACAATCTTCTCTAATCTTTTGAATACCGATCAAATTAGCGTGCTTTTAGATTCTGTGGTGTCTGAACGGGGGAGTGGCGAGCGTAGCTTGCAGGGGGCAGAACCCCCTAGTAGTAATATAATAAAATATTTTTTTTTTTTTTTCATCGGTGTAAATTTTATAAAACACAAAGCTTATTTTGCTGATATTATCTAAAAATTTCGAAAATGTTTCCGTGTAATTTTTAGAGTTTCGTTATAGACAGGTTCTGTTTTCATACGATTAACTCTATTTTCAAATCCCGATTTAGGTGACGACATGTTACATGTTACCAGTTACGGGAAAAAAAAATACTAAAATAAGTATTTTTTGTCATAACTTCTGGTACAATACAGTTTTTAAAATCAACAAAGTTTTAAAGTACAAAAAAATTTTAAAAAGTTTTTGTTATCGTTGTAAAAATTCAATCGGGTCGGGCTTAGGCTGAGATTTTAGCTTTTATGCCGGGCCGGGCTAATCAATTTTTTGTATAGGTCGGGCCGGGCTAAGCTTTTCATTTTTATGCCGAGCCGGTCCAAACAAAATTTTCTACAGGTCGGATTGGCCTGGGTTAATCAATTTTTAGTATGTGTCGATCCGAACTTTAAATAAACTAGGTCGAACGGGAAAAAAAAAAAAAAAAATCTACGGATCCGGCCGGGCCAGGAGATTTCGGCCCGTCCAGACCTCTAAATTGCCGCCCTGATGGAAATTTCTTAATTTATCTTTCTCTAACTCATCAAATAAAAAATAAAATTTAGTTAAGTTTTATTAACGTTTAAAAATAATTAAAAAAATTAAAATTAATGAATAATTATTAAAATTTGCCCATTATTTTACGTTAGACCGTTTTTTACTATGTATTCTACGTTTGGCAAAGATTTAGGCTGTGCAAACTCTGATGGGTTGTTTACGAGCCAAGCTTCCTATTTGCTAAGGTCTGACTGTGCACTAGACGTTAGTAGCTTTGAAGCTCGACTCCAAAACAACCATTCATTGTTGAGAACTGGACGGGCTACGTCAACGTGACGCAAAGTCAAAGGCGAAACTCAATTCTGATGGGTTGTTTGCCAACCAAGCTTCTCCACTTCTAAGGTCTATTGTCAGAATGCGGGAGTTCTAAGTTCTAAGCCCTCATCTCGAATCCGAAACGAAACTATCATTCAAGATTAGTGATGGGCGATTTCGATTTTTTTAATCGATTTAATCGATACTATGGCCAACTCGATTTAATCGATACTATAAATTTTTTAATCGATGTCTCTAAAGGTCATATCATTTTCATTTTCCTTCAAAAATTTAAGGTCAAGTAGTTGCATGTCCAATCCCAAAACTTTCTTCTGTCTCATAAATGTTAAAACTTCAAAATTCGCTATCACAGTGTCAAATTTAAATAACCTATACCCATCATGAGGATCCAAAAGTATAGGTTCGTTGAAATATGTGTATTTAAAAAATATATATAAGAATCCCATTTTTCTAACAAATCATTGAATTTCGGCCCACACCCTCTTAGCTCCGCAACGGAAAATCCCAGTTCAAAGGGCATAAAAGCGACACCTGCTGGGTAGTATACACCCAAGCCTAATAAGGATCTGTTTATACGACAGTGTAACAGAATATGAAGTTTGATTAAATTCCGTGCATTAGTTTTGAGATATGGCCATCATGAATATCATGAAAAAAGCAGTATAGCAACGCAGCCTATTACATGATTAACACGAAAGACTCAGAAAAAACAACTTACGTCAATGACTAACAGAATATTAAGTTTGATGAAATTCCGTTCATTACTTCTTGAGAATTATCGCAAACATTGTGTAAACCCTGAAAAACAGTGTTGAATTCAGGGGCTGGTACGGGTGGACACCCCCCCCCCCCCGGAACATTGAAATGTCCCCTAGGGAGATTTGAGATTTTATGCTTAAGGCTCCGCTGCACTGAAACTCCCCGATCGCGAAATCCCATGTTAGCCTATGGGAAAACTTTCAATCGCGATGACTCATTACCTAATATAATTATTAAAATTCCGTCTTCACCATCAGAAAGTAGACGTCAGATGCCGATGATGTGCGTTTTTAAAAATTATCTCCGTAAATTTTAAGTGCATAAAAAATCCCTATAAACTTTGAAATTTCCATTTGGTTAAATTTTATCATCCTCTTAAAAATACTTAAAATTTACGTAGACAATTTTTAAAAACGCACATCATCGGCATCTGACGTCTACTTTCTGATGGTGAAGATGGAATTTTAATAATTATATTATGTAATGTGTCATCGCGCTTGAAAGTTTTCCCATAGGCTAACATGGGATTTCGCGATCGGGGAATTTCTGTGCAGCGGAGCCTTAATGGACAAAAGTCCAATCCTTCCCCCCTCGTAACTCTAGAATGTTCCTCTCCAGAACCATAGAAATCCCCCCCCCCCCCCCGGAGAAAAATGTCTGAATTCAACACTGTTGATAAAAGCAGCATGGCAGCACAATTTGTTATATCATTTACACAAAAACCTAATCATGGATAACTTATGGCATTGTCTAACAGAATATTAAGTTTGATGAAATTTCGTTCATTAGTTCTTGAGATATTATCCCTAAAATTGTTTAATTCCTGAAAAACGTGTTGAATTCAGGGGGTGGCCCGGGGGGTGACATTCCTCCCCCCCGCAACAAAGCATAAAATCTCAAACTTTCTGGGGGGCATTTGAGTGTTTCGGGGGGAGGAGAATGTCACCCCCCCCCCGGGGCCACCCCCTGAGTTCAATACGTTTTTGTACATTAAAAATTGATGAAATTTCGTTCATTAGTTCTTGAGATATTATCCCTAACATTATTTAAATCCTGAAAAACGTGTTGAATTCAGGGGATGGCCCGGGAGGGTAGCATTCCTCCCCCCCCCCCACCGCAACATTCAAATGCCCCCCAAAAAGTTTGAGATTTTATGCTTTTTGTACATTAAAATGTACAAAAGTCCAATCCCCTCCCCCTCTGAACTGTCCCTCCTGGAGAAAAATGTCTGAATTCAACTCTGCTGATAAAATCAGCATAGCAACGCCCCCTGTTGGGCGATTTATACCGAAACCTAATAAGCAGCAATTTATGCCAACGTCTAACTGAATGTGGTTTTATGAAAATCCGTGTATTAGTTCTTGAGATAGAGCTATTGCGAAACTCGGGAAAAATGCAGCATAGCAACGCCCCCTGCCGGTAGATTTACATCAAAACCTAATCCTCAACAACTTATGTCAACGTCAAACTGAATCTGAAGTTTGGTGAATATTCGTGCATTAGTTCTTGCGATAGCAATCTTGCGGAAATCATGAAAAATGCAGCATAGCAGCGCCACCTGTTGAGCGATTTTCACCAAAAAAGTAATCAGCACCAATTTATATGAAGGTCTAACTGAATCTAAAGTTTCAACAGATTCCATGCATTAGTTCTTGAAATAGACCGCTCACAATTTTTTTGACAGAGACAAATAAATAGACAGACTGACAGGCAAAAAATTTATAAAAATAGTCAAATCGTATTCCAGACAAGAAGTTCTAACACTATAAATCCTTAGAAACCGGAAGTCGAAAATTTTCACGAAAACAACACTTTATTTTTCTAAAGACAAAAGAAAGCAAGAAAAGATGAACGCATCGATTCTGCCCTTTGATCAGAAACGGTGAATCGATTCAGTTCAGATTCGATGCCGATGTCGATCTTCAGATGCGATCTTCAGAATCGTTACTTTTTTGATTTACTTCAATACTTTAGATGCAATGTCGAATCGTTATATTTTGATTTACTTTCAATTCTTTAGATGCAATGTTGAATCGTTATGCTTTGATTTACTTCATTTCAAATCGCATCGCGGTCGATCCACGATTCGGGTTGAATCAATTCTTCCAATTTTGCTGTTTTAGTGCCAGAATTGCTGTAAAATTTTGTACAAGAGCATTTTTTTACTTTCTAGGTTAAATCAGTGTTGAATGAGGGTATTTTTCTCAGGGAGGGATTTATGCGACTCCGGTCGGGATTGGGGGGGGGGGGGGTATTTCAGAGTTCCGTAATGGAGGGGGTGCACATTTGTCCATTAAAAATCATAAAATCTCAAAACTTACGGGAGGGACATTTCAATGTCCCGGGAGGGATGTCCTCTCGGGCTACCCCCTGAATTGAACACTAGGTTAAATCGTTATACTTTTGTTTAGAAGCCTAGTTATTCAGGTTACTAGTTTATTATATTGTATTTTTCAAGTTCGTCTCTTCTAATCTCTCCACCCCCCTCTCCCCTTTTCCTCGCTAATCTTAATTTACAGGGCCGTTCAAAATTTGCATGCAATTTTTAAAATGTCCAATTCTTGTTCTATTTTATTATAAAGCAACATTTTGAAACCTTGACCAAAGATACTTTTGAGGTCGCCCCTCCGACCGTTTGGGGCTTACCTGCTCCCTCGGGGGGGGGGGGGGATATTTTTTGTTTCTTCCAAACCATATCGTATAACATATCGTTAGAAAGCTTTTAATGTGATCTTTTATTTTCTGTCTCTAGCCTTCCTTCTTTTTGGTAAGGGTCAATCGTGCTCCAACTTTTGTATTGATATTTTTGACAGTAATTTCAAAGGAATATATATTTATTCTTTCGGATTTACTGTTTTAAAGGCAGAACTGCTGTCAAATTTCGCATAAAAGCCTTTTTCTTTCTAGGTTAAATTGTAATATTTTTAGTTTAGGAGCCCAGTTATTTGGGTTACTAGTTTATTAAGCTGTACTTTTTCAGTTCGTCACCTACTGGTGGTGGGGAGGTGAGCGCGTTTTTCCGACCCGGTGGGCAAAGTGGGGGGGGGGGGGTAACACCTATACGATGCTGTAGGCAGCGGGAACCCGTTTCGCGGTTCGTTCGCTCCGAGATTTCATATTAGGGGGAACCCGCTAGTTACTAGCTATAATGTTAAAGATTTCCAAGCAATATACATGTGCGTCCACTATCCTTCTAAGACAGTAAAATTAATTGATTTTTATTTCTTCTGAGAAAACTAAATTTTCACGTCTTGCAGCGACGATTTTTTTTTTTTTTTTTTTTTAATGAAAGAACTTTTATAAACTTTGCTAGTTACATTATTAAACTCAAATTGTAAGAATACTAAATCGGTTCTTATGGCAACGTGAATTATGTCCCTGAAAATTTAAATTTTAATTCAGGCTGGAAGAAAATCACAATGATTTAATTACAGGGACAGTCAAAAGTTTTCCGTTACATTACGGCCAATGGAAAAAATTATTTCAAGTGCATTTTAAGGATGTTACAGACTTTCGAACAGAATGAAATTGATATGCACTTATGAAGTGCATTGTTATAGTACGAGCGCACCACATTTGCCACGTTTGACGCGCAATTTCCAACTTGTATTTAACCGAGACCTTTCTTAAAAAATAAATTTAAATAAAATCTAAATTACAATATTAGTAAAATTACATCTTAAAACTAATAATTTAAAAGTTAAAAACTTTATTATTTGACTCAAAGGTCTGTAATAGCTTACGACTGGGCCCCTGACTTTGTCTACCCTCTAAATGTGAGGTATGGGAGGTGGTCGCTACGGCTCTTTGATTCGCTAAGTTTTGAAATTAATATTTTTGAGCTTATCTGTGCGAATCTGTGACTATCGAAATATCGATTCTAGAATTTGGGAATCGATTCTTATTGTGATCGATTCAGTTTTATACGATGTCGATTTGAATCGATTCCTGAATTTTCCAGAATCGCCCATCACTATTCAAGATTCAACCTTTCCACGGCGAATGGAGAACCAAACTCACAGTCAGGTGAAATACAATACTCCTCACTGTCACTGGTCGTCTGGTGAGGATCACCAACTTGTTTCTTTCTCCATTTGAATTTTGAAAGGAGTGAGGGGAAAAGTAATTTTGAAGCGATTGTTACCTTATTTACATTTATGCATTATTTACCTTATTATTTTGTTCGCTTTTATTTATAATAAACAATCGAAATTAACTTGAGTAAGATATTTTTATAACATTTTTATACAACGAGAATGAATAATTTAGATTATAAGTTGTAACAATTTTTAAATGATATGACATGACAAATATTCTTTAATAAAAATTTAGTTTTCATTGAAAAATGTTTGTAATATCATTTAAAAATTGTCTATAAATTCCGTATGGTAAAAATCTCAATAAATTAGACAAATAATTTAAAAAATATAGAATTTAATGTTTTAGCATTAAATGAAAAAAAAACCTTAAAAATAAATCCAAAAACTTTTTTTTTAAGTCGCTCCAGATTATCTGCCCACAAAATAAATATGAAAGTAAAAAAGTTTTGCTGTTTTTAACCCTTTATGTCCGACGGTACATTAAAGTGCCATTAAAATAACTTGTTATAAAACTAATTTAATACATCGATTAGTAGTTATACTGTTTAGAATGAATTATAAATATTTTACTTTATCTTGTTCCAGAAAACATTATTGGTTGTACAAAAAAAAAGAAAAAAAAAAAAAAAAAAAAAAAAAACAATAATTTCTTTTGCCTTTGCATCTTTTTCAGCTTTCTTGACGTTGACAGATTGGGGGGGGGGGGGGGAGGCGAAAGTTTCTGTTCGGAAATATTTCTATTATAAGAAATTATATTTGTGTATTTTGTAATTCTACAAAATACTAAAAAAACAATTTTAAATAAAAGATTTGAGGGGAGTTACAAATATTGCACAAAATCCCTACAAATTCAATTTAATTAATTAATTTTAGCAAAATCCTTCTAAAATTTATTAAATGATTGTTTAAATCTTCTAATGTAGTTTCAAAAATTCACAAAATATGTTTTAGAAGATGAAATTTTCACAAATTCATAATTTGGGACATAAAAGGTAAACATTATTTTATAGACATTCAATGTTTATCTTAAAAATCAAGCCTAGTTTCATGACTGCTATTCAAGCCCGCTACAATGTGTTAATTTGGCGTGGACCCCGATTACGGAAATTTCCTTCGTTTAATTTGCGATTAGAAAAGCATGAACTTGTGCATTTATTTTTAAAAGCTCAATTTTCTCTCTGTTTCTTTTTTTTTTTCTTTTTTTTTTTTTTTTTTTTTTTTTTAACATATGCAAAAGGAAAAAAAGCATAGTTTAAACAACCTTTCAAGTAGGGTGCCAACGATTTTAATCAATTGATTTAAATCAGCGATTAAAATCATGATTTTAATCAACCGATTTTTTAAAAAAAATCATTGATTTAAATCAAAAATTTTCTAAATGTTTAAAATGTCAAAAAATATATTAAAATCTAACATAAACATAATTTGAAAGTTTCTACAGGTAATTTGACTTATGAATAAACAAAAGAAAACTTTAAATAATTGCTTCTAAGTTTAATTCATGAGTATTGTAAAAAATTAAAAACAGTTGAGTTTATAAAAAGCATTGTTTTTAAGTTTTTATCCAAATTAAAAATGATGTTTAAATCTAATATAATTTGCAATGTCATAAATTCCTTTAGGTAATCAATTTATGCATAATTTTATGTAAAATTACACACAGCAAGTGTAATACATTTCTACAAGTAAAAGAATAAATAAGTAATTAATAGCAATCTCAAGTTAAAGAAGAATGAAAGAATGACATCTTTTCAAAGCTAAATTGTAAATGAATGCATAAGAGAAAAAGAAATAATTGGTATAAAAATGCTAAGCTCAGCATGAACTTCTTCGGTATAGGTTGAATAAATGTTTTTAACTTTGTAGCTCACATAATACTAAATAAAAAATAATGATTAGGGATTGAAAAACAGCAAAATTTTTCTTAAAAAGAAAAAGAAAATTGAACCATTGAAACCTAATAATCCACACCGAGGGGTAATAATGCTGTTACTTAAATATTTTGAGGATTTCAGATATAAGTGGCTAACCTAGATTTATCCTATACGAATGGGTTAGGGATGCACCGAATATTCGGTTTGGCCGAATAGCAAACTATTCGGTATACCGAATATTCGGCTTGGCCGAATAGCAAACTATTCGGTCTGCCGAATATTCGGTTTGGCCGAATATCGAAATATTCGGTCCAACCGAATACTTAAAAAAACTTTTAAAACATATTTTTAAAAACCTTATACCATTTCTACCTTTAACAGTCAACTTATAAAGATATTCAGAATAATTAGAAACAGAATCATACATTTAAATAAAAGAGAATGTTTATACATTATTTGCTGTTTGTTAAGTATTATTTAAGATAATTAACCAATCCCGAGGATTTTCATAGGAATTAATTGTGTACAAATGCAAGTTCCTGAACATTGTCCAGTAAATAATCTGTTTTTTTTTTGCTAAGATTTTAAGAACATTTACAATCTCTGAAAATGACCGCCCACCCCAGACACCGATCTAGGATGCATTTAAAAATTTCCTTGCTTAATCAAAGGGAGTGGAACAGCTATTCTTGCTGAGTTGCCACTCTATAAAATTTGAATAGAATGTATTATTTATTTACTTTTACTTTAGTCTCTTCCTGACAAACAAAAAATAGATGGTCCTGTAAAATTTTTCTTCCAATTTTTTCACAATTTCTCTTAGATTTTAAAATGTTTCTTTTAGAATTTAAGAAAATTTTATTCATTTGTTTTAATTCACAGAAGAAGCCATGAAATTAAAAATTTTATTAATTAAAAAAGTTTTATTACCTATCCTCTTCTTAAATAACTCAAAGCAGATTTTTTTAGCATAAAGTTTACTTGAAAAAAGCTCTTGATTATCAAAATGAAAGTTTCTGTTTTAAATATTATGTAAAACTGTTTTAAAATTTAACATTTTAATGCATTTAAACTTTGAAATATAAAATTATTCGACAAGCCGAATATTCGGTATTCGTCCGAATAGTTACTATTCGGCAGGCCGAATATTCGGTATTAGGTTCGCCTGTAGGCCGAATATTCGGTATTCGGCCAAAATCACTATTCGGTGCATCCCTAGAATGGGTTTAACTCATTTTCATAATTCTTTTGGTTATCATACATATATATGTGTGTAAGTTTAGATTTTGGTGGTTTACTGTAATTTTCCTAAATACAAATGCAAAACGAGCTGCAAATAATATTTGTTAGTTTTGTTATTTGTGTTACTAACTAATGAATTACTTATTTGCAGTTTTTATTAATCCTGTAATTACTTATACTATTTCTTCTAGGACTTTTTGTAAATGGTGCCGCACCATGCCCCTTTTGAAATTGGCAAAATGCACCGTGCATTAAAAGAAATAGTTGAAATTCACCTGTAGTTATAGCCAAAGATTTCTTGTAAAAAACCTCCCCATTCAACAGTATTTCTAAATTCATATGGCCAAGATCTCGCAAAAACATAGAACTTTATTTCTTTAGAAAATACAGGATATTATGAAAATATTTTATTTAATTGTATTTTTCAATTTGTTATTGATAAATAGGGATGCACCGAATATTCGGTATCTATTCGGCCATGTTACCGAATATTCGGTTTGGCCGAATATCAAACTATTCAGTATGCCGAATATTCGGCTTGGCCGAATAGCAAACTATTCGGCATGCCGAATATTCGGTTTGGCCGAATATCGAAATATTCGGCTGAGCCAAATACTTTTAAAAAAAAATTAACATATTTTTTAGCTTACCAGGAAGTGAGTGAAAAATCGATTTAAAATTCCAGATTTAAATACATGAGCAAGGAAACAAAATAAATTATTGTACATACTATTACAAAATTGTTCATGTAATATTTTTTGTTCTGTTTATTCTTAATGATTAAAATCGGTTTAAAAACTGACATTATTTTTTTTTAATTATTTTCCATTAGGCAAAAATTTTTGAAAGTTTTTAGTATTCTAAGTTAGTTATTAAATTTTTTTATAGAAAAGTGCGAATATTTGTTTTATTTTGGATTAAAATCCAAAATGCAAGTTTCATAAAGTAACATAAGGGGAAAAAATGCAAGTTTCATTTTTAATTTCCATTAACTAAAAAAGTACTTGCCATATTATTTAAAAATTTTTACAGCTTAAAATTGAAATTTTTCATTCACATTTTATAAAAAGTCATCAAAATATCTTGAGTTCATTTCGATGGCTTATTTTAAATGAAACAGCAAAAATTCGCTTCAAAATTGGCGACATGATTTTTTTGTCTATAAAAGGGAGCATTCGACGTTTTCCCTAGTGCTAGAGATTGCTCTCTGAAAAGGACGCGACTCAATGACCAATGAGGTGGCAGTATTTCACCCGACTGTGATTTTGTCTCTCCATTTTAGAATTTCGCCTTCCCACAGCTTCCGCTCCTCTTCGGCAGATGTCTCTCCCGCTCGCCTCTTGGCGTCACGCAGTCAGCTGATTGTCTGGCGCATGCGTATCCCCCACCCCACAGCTGTGGATGGAAGAAGGAACTCGAAAGTGAAAGTACAGCTTGTTTTGGTTTGTGTGGCGACATTGTTTGCTGGATTACGCACTGTTTTGGATTACACCGTGTTTGTGATGTGATGACATGATGCCTAGGATCAGGCATAGGATCGGGATCAGGATTGATGCTGATAATGCCTCTGCAACAGATCCGGGTCACACCGGCGGAAGGGAAGCAGAAACAAGCAGAGAAGAAGCAGAACATCAGCAGCCCTGATGGAGGAGCTACCAAGGTGAGAAGAGTCTTTTTTTTGTGTGTGTGTTTTTAACTTGTTAGACTTTGCGCCAGTAATAACATCATTTAAGACCGTGTTGTTAAGTAACAGTCTTTCCGAACAATCTGTTACCTGTTACCCAGAAATGCTGTAAAAGAAACAGGGCAGGATCCTGTCTTATACAAAAAAGTGTCACACGTTACCAGGTCCCGGTGATTACAGATCATCAGGGACTTACTGTAGAGTATACGGTTACGGTGAATACCTTCTGACGTTTTTAGAGTAAAAAGAAAAAAAAAATCTACAGTATCTTCTGGTTTGTTGACTACTACATGCAGGGCCTGATTAACCTCTGAAGCCATGGGAAGCACAGTGTCATTTCGGGGGACCCCTTTCATTCAAGAAGAGTTTTCTAAATTCGGCATACCCGAAAACTCACCAATGCTATAAATATTATTCCAAACCAGTGGCTCATTTGAATTACATATATTTCATTAAACACCTCTTTTATGGTCCCCTTACACAAAAATTGAATACAACCAAGAAAAATATGCAAAAATGATTTTGCCTAATATTAGCATAAAAATGTAAGTTGTATAAAAAGGTTGAATTCATCATATATGCAGAATATAAAATGTCAATATTTTGAAATACTTGAAATTTTGGTAGTAGTTTAAATGATTGATGTTTTATGCTGCATGCAAGCCAAATTCAATAATATTCAAATCTAATACGTAAAATAAACATACATCTAACAATCCAACATTGCAATTACATCTCATTAAATTCAATATAAAATATGGGCCCCCTGTTTTCTCAATTTCAGGGCCCTTCAAAAATATTTAAGGGAAGCACCTGCTTCTCGTGCCTATTCGGTAATCAGGGCCTGACTGCATGATCATGATATCGCTATATCCCATATTTACATTTGAAATATCGTGCTATTTCACATTAATTTTTCCTAATATCATTATACACATACACAGCTGTAAATGAATTTTTCAATTGTTATCGATTTTGACGCATTTTTATCTCCCCTCCCCCCCCCCCCCCATAAAAAAAAACTTTTCCAACTTTTATGTTTGAAGCTGAATTTTTAAATGTAGATCCATGGTCTGAGGACTTTCAAAATTGGGGGGAAAAAAGACCATTTTTACATTTAATATCTTAAAATGTATATGATTAAAAAAAAAAAAAAACTGCTATGAAAGATATAAGTATGTTCATGAATTAAAAAAATTGCAAGATGCAGAACTATTATTTACAGGGTGCTTCAAACTCTGACATTTGTCACAACTAGAATGACATTATTTTGTGCCTAATTATACATCAGATTGTACTAATGACCCTGAGCCTAAATAAATTTGTATTGAAAGCATTTTACTATTTTTAATACTAAGTTGTATTTCGCTAATGCAAAATTTTGAAAATTTCAACAGTATAACAAACCTTAAAAAAAAAGTTTTTTTGAACACTAAAAAGGAAATTTTAGGTTCAGTTTATACAGACTATCCTGAAAAATGTTTTGAAATTTTCATGAAAAAATATTCAGAAGTTTTTGAGATATCCTTGCATGATGCCCAAAGATGTCATTTGGAGAAAAAAAGACTTCAAAGTTGCGGAAACGCCGCTTCAGCTATTGGGAGGGTATAATTCTAAAAGCCATAACATCTGTTCTAATTTGAAGGAATCGAATTTGAAGGAAATAATTCTACCAAAATGCTCAGAAAAGAGGGGAGTTTAACATGTAAGAAAATTAAATTTTCGAAAATTTTGAAGCTTTAAGAGTCCTGAGACCCTTAAAACCTTCATTGAAATATAGGTGAGAGTGGGGTGGAATGGGGCAGTGTTAGGAATGGGATAGTAAGATTTTCTCTTTATGTATCATTCTGAACATTTAATCAATTGCACGCTAGATGAAGCAATGGTAGCCCAATCTTCAGTTGAAAAAGTTGTTGATCTGCATAAGCTTGCAATTGCATAAAGAAAAAGATTATTTTAGGAATCGAAAGTAAATTTGCTTCCTATACTTTTAATGATTTCTGTATATTAATGACTTATTTATGCTTAGATGTAATAGTTTCCCTATTTATCGAACATCATACTGTTTGTTATCCATAATTTAGACTAAGCCTTAAAGCAGTATTTTTGTGTGTACAAGAAGTTTAACATAAAAGAAGGTAATGGGGAGGAATGGAACATGCCAGCAAAGTGAGGAATGGGACAAGTCAAATTTCTTCTTTTTAAAAATATTTGCTAATATGCAAATATTTTTAGAGGGTAATATATAAATTGTAACAATGATAATATATTCATTTACTTCAAAATGTAAATACATTTAACTGATGGTTTTTGAATGTCACCTGTGACTGACAGTCCTGAATTTTCCTGAATTATGGAATCCTGAATGAAGATACTGGAATTTGATAGTGTGGAATTTGATAGTGCACAGGCATTACCAACCTACAATCTTTCTTAGACTATATATGTAAGCCGACATTAGACTATTTGTGCTTTATCATACTTTTGTTTAGCTGTCTCATACCTCCCTGTTAGTGGGGAGGTATGGGACACATTTTGAAACTTACAATTTCTTTAATTATAAAATTGTTTCTGCAAATTATGTTTCTATAGTGTTCAGGGAATTTCGAAAGTGTTTCATTTTATATTCTATAAATTGAAATTTTTGTTCTTGTGTCAAAGAAAGTTAAAATTCTTATACTTCTAAAAAGTGTCCCATTTCTCCCCGCTCTCTCCTAATGTGTATCATTTGGATAAATGATTAAAAAAAAAAAAAAAAGTTGGAAATTGCTCGTCAAACGTGGCAGATGAGGTGCGTTCGTACTATAACTAGTTTTATAATTATTTTTTGCACCCCATATTGTACGGAATGTATATTTTAGTGCACTTAATAAGTGCATAGTTTATAACATCATTAAAATGCACTTGCAATCATTTTTTCCCATTCTCCGTAATGTAACGCAAAACTTTTGACTGTCTCTGTCATTAAACTATACACCGATCATAAAATTTGACATGACTCGACACAATTTTGCAACAATTATATATTTAAAATTTCAGACCATTCGGAAGGCTATAACATCATTAAAATGCACTTGCAATCATTTTTTCCCATTGACCGTAATGTAACGGAAAACTTTTGACTGTCCCAGGGCCGAAACTAGCCTTTTTTGCGCCCAGGGCAAACATGAATTTTGGCGCCCCTTCCCTCCTTTCTTCCTCAAAGTATATTTACAAAGAGAATTTTACTAATTTTCTAATGGCCGACTTATTTTAAAATTTAAAATATGTAATCATAAAAAATGTAATATTGAACTACAAAAATTGAATGTGACGTTTGTTGCTATTATAGTTCGTTCACATAAAAGAATTAGCATGTATTACCGGCTATTTACAGTGTTTGCTTATACAGTAGGGTTCCGATTATCCGAATCCCGCTTAACCGAGTTTCGCTTTAACCAAGTTGTTTTCTTCTGATGGACTGATGGCTGTTTCATAATAATGAAAGCCATCATAAATAGAGTGTTAGGTGAAGATGAAAGAGCAGCCGTAAAAAGTTTGAACTCTGATTTTCTGGTGAGAATGGGAAAAAAATGGCCATAATAAATGTGCTCTTTCATCTTCACCTAACACTCCATTTATGATGGCTGTTTCATAATAATGAAAGCCATCAGTCCATCAGAAGAAAATGATCGATTCCAAAGGTATAATCTTTCATTTGGCGCCCGGTGCACATGCCCCCTCTGCCCCCCCCCCCTCCCCCCCTTAGTTTCGGCCCTGGACTGTCCCTGTAATTAAACTATACATCTGATTTTCATAAAATTTGAAATGGCTCGACAAAATTTTGCAAAACATATATTTAAAATTTCAGGCCATTCTGTTGGGTAGTTTTTGCTCTGTTATATGCGGACAGACAGACGGACTGAACGACGACTATAAAATGCTGCGTATTTATATAATTACGAACGCACAAAAAAAAAAAAAATATTTTCTGCTTTTTCTTGACTTCAGTTTAAAGTAGAAGTTATTTATTTTTTGTTATAATTTTTCAGTCAAAGCAAATCATTTTAAAAAATGTTGTTGTTAAAATTAGGGATTAACCGAAGCAGTAATTTTGCCGAATACCGAAGCTTCGGTCGAAGTGTATACCGAAGCTTCGGTATTCGGCAACCGAATACTTGAAACTTTTTAATACGCATTTTTGTATATATTAGCTTTTTTAATAAGCTTTAATTGAAATTAAATTCTCAATAATTTAATTCAGTTACATTTTTATTCTTAAATCTAATTACACAAAAAATATTTAATGACTTCCTTCCACTCACAAATTCATTAACCCATCACTTATTTTTTATTATTTTATCACTGGTCAATACCCAAAAATAACCTATGAAAGTATTAAACTATACATGATATAATTCAGTATAAGGATTGTCAGAAAAACAAAAGTTCATTCAAATAAACAGATACAATGTTGTCATTAAGCATTAAGCTGATTTACTGATTGTTTAAGTCTACTTTTAAGCATATTGAATAGGAATGTTCTCAAAATACAAAAAGGTATCCTATCAATTTCTACATTTAACTATTTTCTGTCAAATTATTGATAGAATATTTATATTTTGATTAATATTTTAACATTGTGGTGATGAAGATAAGAAATTTGAGCGATTTTGATATAATGGTTATAAAAGCTATAGGATAGGCATAGGTGTATACTTATTTGATGTGTGTACTTTCTTTAATATACACCTTAGATATACAGACATGAACTCTGATATACTTATTTGATGTGTATATTAAAGAAAATTCACATTAAATAAATTTAAATTTAAAAAAAAAACTAATGTAGAAGTAAATAAAATTAAATGATAAGGGAAAGATCCGCATTTTCCTTACTTTTTTTTCTCTGATGTAAACAGTTGTTTTGATTTCACACCTATGTAGACTATTTTAGGAAGGAAAAAAATTTTTTTAATTAAAAATGCCCTTTGACTTTTTTTTTGTAATGCAGCTGAATTCTGAACTCATGCACATAATATTGAAACTCATTGTTTAGCCTATTCTACTGCTAAGTAAAAGAGAATTCTTCTACTTGTAAGAAAATACTTATCTGCAGTTATTCGGCCGAATATTCGGTTTACATGCCGAACCACCGAATACCGAATCAACTATTCGGTATTCGGTCAATCCCTAGTTAAAATGTAAAACTGATATTCAATCCTATAACTTGTTTTTTGTTTATTCCTTAAGTATACTTCGATTTCAGTGTCGCGCAACACGATTTCAGTATCGTAGCTGACTTATATATGTTGTACCCAGAAATACTGTAAAACCCGGCTGAGACGGAATCCCGTTTTATACACACTAGAACGAAAAATCAAGCATCAATCCTAATAGGGGCCCCATAGTATATATGAAATGCCCTATAATCGTAAATTAATTAAAATTAATCTATTAATAGATAAAAGCGTATTTTTTTTTATATTAGGGGAGAGGGGTGGAATGGGACAGTAGGTTTTTCTCTTTATGTATCATTCTAATCATTTCATCCATCACACATTAGAGGAAGCAATGGTACCCCAAGCTTCAGCTGAAAAAAGTAGCTGATCTGCATAAGCTTTCGATTGTATAAAGAAAAAGATTATTTCAAGAATCAAAAGTAAATTTGCTTCATATGCTTTTTTGTATATTAATGACTTGTTTATGCGTAGATGTAATGGTTTCATCATTTATGGAACATTATACTGCATATTAACCCTAATTTAAACTATGCTTAAAAGCAGCATTTTTGTTTATACAAGATGTTTAACATAAAAGAAGGTAGAGAGAGGAATGGGACATGTATAGTTCCTTCTTTTTAATAAGATGAATGTAAATTGCTAATATGCAAATATTTTTCGAGGGTAGTATATATTAATTGCAACATTATAAATATATTCATTTACTTCAAAATGTAAATAAATTAAACTTATGACTTTTTAATGTCATCTCTGAATGACAATCCTGAATTTTCGTTCCAGTGATGGAGGTAATGGGATTTCTTATTGTAGAACCGACATTGTGAACCTACAATCTTTGTTAGACTGTAGATATAGCCAACACTAGACAATTTGTGCCTTATCACACATTGTTTTATAGCTGTCCCATACCTCCCTGTTAGTGGGGAGGTATGGGACACATTTTGAAATTTACAATTTCTTTATTTATGAAATTGTTTCAGCAAATTATGTTTCTGTAGTGTTCAAGGACATTAGAAAGTGTTTCATTTTGTATCATGGAAGACGGTAGTATTTCGAGTGACGCAGCCTTAAGCCTAAAATCGTATCGTATCGTATCGTTAAAATCGTATCGTATCGTATCATAGAATTCGTAGATGGCGGAACTCATATATACAGCTAACTCGACATCAAAGAAAATGCGAAAAGCCGCCTTTTAATAACTCAGCAGATATACGTCTTATTGTTCTGAATTTTCTAGAACAGTCTTATATCTGCAGTCTAATCGTATACTGAAATTTTTACATTTCTACGTGCAGTATATTTTGAGATCTAAATAGTCATTTTTAAAGTGAAAACGTTGGTATAATATCGAGGAAGTTCCTAATATGAAAATCTCGAAAACGGTTCTAACGATTATTTTTAAATTGATACATTATATAAATGTGATTAAGGCGAGGTGAATAACACTTTTCTTTTTTCTGGGAAAACTCTCGTTCGTTAAATAATTCGATTTTTTTTTCTCTCGAAAATGACACGGACGATTTTTTAAAAATCAAATAAATATGTTTCAGATGAACCAAATAACAATTTACTTGTTTCCAGCAAGACTCTTGTTCGTTTTATAATGCACATGAAAAATCGGACTATATTTCTTCGCCATTCTATGGAAATTTCACCGAAAATGCATGACACTGTATTCATACACATGCTTTCTTTTTAACCACTTTTGGGGAGAAAAATTTTGTCTTCCCACGGCTGAGTGGTTGAGGGCCATCGTCTACTGATCTTAACATAGACAGTTCGATACTCGCTGATGCGTGTGAAGTTTTTTTTTTTTTTTTTTTTTTTTTTAAGTCTGTTAGTTGACCATTATTCTCAGTTCCTTTGTAATTTTTTAATTGCTATTAAGTTAAATAAAATTACAATTATAATGACGCCAATTTAATGATGATTATTTCTTGGCAATTTTTCAACAATAAAAATATTACCATAAATTTTATAAATATATTTAATTTCAATCACTTTACAAAAAATATACATTAATAATTATTATTTGAATATAAATCACACGATCAGAAACGTAAAAAAATAATTCATTTCAGCTCTTCTTTTTATAATATCATTTTTTATTATTATGACGGTCAATCAATATATAATCACTGACATCCATAGTATTATTATTATTATTATTATTATTATTATTATTTTCCTTGCATAAAAACTATTGTGATGTAATAATTATTTTATAATAAATAATTTAGTTGAAATGTTTTATTTATAAATAACAATGAAGTTTTACATAATAAGCATATCAGAATTTTGGTGTCGCCATCTTTTGACGCAATTGCGTACTACATTTTGTCTTATTCGGAAAAAAAGGAAAAAACTAACGCTTTTCACCGCTTTGAAAGAATCTCTTGTGACTAGAGGTCTATTTCGCAAATATTAAGAAAATTACTGCATACAAAAATATTAAAATGGGTAGTATTATAGAGAAATGTTTGATTAAAATGTTGAAGTAGACAGTTTTTAAATCGAAGAATTATTTTAAGAGATATTTAATGTTAAATCTGGATAAAATTGTCTCATTAAAAAAGTCTCATAGGAAAAAAAAAGTTTCTTTTATATTTGGTAATTTTCAAATGTTTAACTAATCTTATTTAATCAAGCACGGAAACAGCAACTAACATCAGCTGATTCGGTCTTGAAATCCCTCAGTAAAAGGGAAACCCGTTTACAGTAAGATCGCCATTGATTTTTTAATTATACAGAGCAGCCTCGATTATCCGAGCTAATTGGGACTGTTAGTAAATCGGAATCGGAAATCTCGGTTAATAGAAACTGTGTGTAAAAACTCGCCGTGCTTGCGAATTTAACATCTCTTTTAAAAAAATATATAGAACGTTTTTTAAATAATAAAAATAAATATATGTAAAGTTTTGTTTCACAGCTTAACAAATTTAAAAAGAAAATCAACTACCAGTAGTAAATTTTAAAATGCAATTTGAAAAATTTACGAAAGTTCACACAGCCACTGGAAACAAAGCATTGTTCGCTATTGACTTCTCAGGGTCCAGTGTTTCTTTGGAGTTGAGTGCTTTTGGGGGCAGAAGGGCCTGTATAGCACGGACAGTGAGCTAAAGAGTGTGTTTATTTTTAAGGCTCATTCAAAAGGAAAAAAAATCAGACTTTGTTATCGGCTCGGTTAACAGAAACCTCGATTAATCGAAGCTCGGTTAATCCAGGTTCTACTATAATTCAATCTTCCGTAATCTTTTTAAAGCAGATCAAATTAATGGACTTTAGCACGAAGTCACATAGCTGATAACTGCCATGCTTGTTGGCCACCTTTTTTTCAAAAAGTTTGCTTCACCTTATTCAATTAATGAGATATCTCCGATAAAATAAGTCACATTTTCCCGTTCTAAAATACTGGTATCCAAAAATCGTAGCATGTAACCGACACTACAAGTACTCATGGAACTAGACTATTTTAAGTCTAATTTTTATTATAGACTATATAAAATTATTAAAAATATATATTATGATAGGAACTAGCGGGCTTCGTCCGCTATTTACGTTACGGATATAAAAATCATGTTTTTTTTTTTTTAGGGAAAAAGAAATAAAAACCTATTTGACGATAGGTTTATAAAGACACATTTTGTATTTGTTATATTTCCGGGGATGAGGAGGGGGGGGGGCTATTTTGATTAAATATCGCAATTAGTCCACATGGCAGATATAATTATGATAGACACTAGTGGGCTTCGCCCCTCTATGGCGCCTTATGGGTCCAGCTTCCATAACTCAGAAACCACCTTTCGGACATCAATGCAACAGATTCCAAACGTTATAATTAACTTAATAATCACCCTATATAGCATTAAAGTAAATTTATGAGTACTGCATACTATTTTTTTATCGTAATTTCTGAAGAGAAAAAATTATTTCGGTTCCATTCTTAGGTACTGGTCTGAAAAATTTTGAAAAAGGGGGGAAGGAGGGGACATGAGACTGCTGTTTGTGAAACAACACAACGGGGTCTGGCTTATTCAACTTGGTTTTTGGTGACTTCAATTGGAAGGTGGTTTGTTTAAAAGAATGCGTTCCCTGCCCCATGAAAATTGGAACTATTGGTGCACCATCTATGTAAGGATTTAATAATTATAAATTAACATTTTGGATTTATTAATTTAAGGATAAAGTGTTTTTAAAGGAATATCAAATGAAACCCTCTGTGCGATCTGCGATTATACTTACCCACTTGTTTTCATATACAAACTGCTATAAGGAATATTGTAATAAAATAGTAAAAATTAAATCTGCATTAAATTCCATAAGTATCTTTTTTTTAATCATTTTATCACTAACCTCAAAAAAGTAATGATATCAATGCAAAAACCCTTGACGGGTTAAAAGTTTCTGACGCAGCACTTTATCTTATGCTCTAAGAATTTTAAATATGGAACTTAAAAATACTGATATCAAATTTTGAGTGACGTTATGCTATTTCTTAAAAAATATATTTGTATTTATTTCATCATTTTATTTTTGTTTTATTTATAATCGCATGTGCAAAAGTTATGTTCAACATGAAAAGCTGCATAAAATTTTATTCGCTGTTGCTTTATCATTTACATCTCTCATAAATTCAAAATATGAGTTTTAAAAGATATGATATAAAATTTAAGTGACGCCTTGATGTGACTTTAAAAGGTTTGTTTTAAAATTCAATTTAAATTATTTTTGACTTGGTTAAAATATTTTTTTACATCTACACAATACTTTTAATTTTCCAATTCACTGTTAAATATATCACTTTCATTGAATCTATACTATGCATTGAAATGTATTTATTTCAATAAATTGATTTATCTTTTGTGTCACGCTATTCAAAATTGTGAGTAAGATTTATGTAAATGGTTTCTTTGCGTCATTGTGTCCAAACTACATGAAATGTATGAAAAAGGATAGTTTGACGCAAATAAACCATTTACATAAATCTTACTCACAATTTTTAATAGCGTGACACAAAAGATAAATCAATTTATTGAAATAAATACATTTCAATGCATAGTATAGATTCAATGAAAGTGATATATTTAACAGTGAATTGGAAAATTAAAAGTATTGTGTAGATGTAAAAAAATATTTTAACCAAGTCAAAAATAATTTAAATTGAATTTTAAAACAAACCTTTTAAAGTCACATCAAGGCGTCACTTAAATTTTATATCATATCTTTTAAAACTCATATTTTGAATTTATGAGAGATGTAAATGATAAAGCAACAGCGAATAAAATTTTATGCAGCTTTTCATGTTGAACATAACTTTTGCACATGCGATTATAAATAAAACAAAAATAAAATGATGAAATAAATACAAATATATTTTTTAAGAAATAGCATAACGTCACTCAAAATTTGATATCAGTATTTTTAAGTTCCATATTTAAAATTCTTAGAGCATAAGATAAAGTGCTGCGTCAGAAACTTTTAACCCGTCAAGGGTTTTTGCATTGATTCTATATATCGAAATTTTTGTTTTTGTGTCAAACAAAGTTGATTTTCTTATTTGTGTAAAAAGAGTCCCTTTCCTCCCCACTCTCCCCTACTCTTCATTTTTGGGGTTTCATAGTTAAAAAGTAAGAACGGAACCACACTCCTATTCGTATGTCTGTCTGTCCGTCTGTCACAGCCGTAAACTATGGAACGTGGAAAGTGCATGAAAAAAATGAGCGGTAGTAGAAGTTAATTTAAACCTTGCCAGAAAACTAGAGCGATTACCCTGGGTTACCTCGTTTTTGAGAAAATCGCATTTTTTCATGACACACTCATTTTACTTTGTGTGGCACCCAACAAGGTAGCTGAGGGGCGCTCAAGGTACTTATCGTCGCGGAAGTATAAAAATATTGATAATGATTTTCGAACAAATGGGTCGGTCATTAAAACAGTGTACGCTACAGGAAGAGAGTATACGATACGCCAGAGTCATGAACGTTCATGGCTAGAGTATACGCTATAGCTTTATTTGAGAAAGAGAGGGTATACGGGTCTTCTTAAAAATATGCAGACTCCGTACAACCCTCCACTACTACACACCCCTGGACATACATAAAGACACGGGGCCTACTCTAATATATTTATTGTTCTACTTGACCGATTTTTTTTTTAGCCCCCGGTGTGCTATGCTATTTCTTTCTCCCAGCTTATTTTGTGTCGTCTCCAAAAAATAACGTTACCTTACAGAAGCCAGCAATAAACAAAGCATATGTATCATTGTACAATTAAATGCTCTATAGCAATTTTTTTAATTTCTAAGCATCGCACTTTTTTAATTTTTAGACCGTCGTATTCGAAAAAAAAAGTACTTTTAAATGCAATTTGTTTGAAAACTGTATCTCCATTTATTTTTGAAATATTCTTTTTTTTTTTTTTTTTTTGTAGTTTGTAGCACCATTTGTTTAATTTTGGCAACTCAAGTACTCCATTTATGTAGAAAATAAAGGGAAAATGGTTGAAAAACAGCAGTTATATCTTTTTGTTGCCATTTTCTCATAACAACCGAAAGAAAATGTCATTAAAATACGTGCTATTTTGAAAAAAATATAAACGAATAATTTCTGTTAAAACAGGGAGCTATTATAAACTATATTTAATTTTAAGTTATCTATATTAATGTTACAAACAAATGAAGGCCTGTGAATCATGAGATAGCCTTTTTTTTTTCGTCGAGTTTATTTAATGACGGCCTCTTTTTGCTATATTTGTGTATTATTTTGCGATAGTGACATCCTATGCATGCTTTACTGTAGATGTTTGAGAGTGGATCGTAAATGGTGGAATTCTTAAGCGGATGCGAAGGACGTCCTTTTACATAAAATAAAAGTGTGTGCTTTAAGTCTTAAAGTTGAAATATGTTTTGTACTATTTATATATACATACACAGTGAAACCTCCCTGTGCGACCACCTCCCTGAACGACCATTTTTTCATGGAACGACATTTTATCCCATAGGCTCAATACTAATTTTACCTCCATTCAGAGACCATCCCAGTTGAACTCCCTCCATGAGCGACCTATTTCTTTGAAGAAAATGAAACAAATTCCGTTTTTTTCTGGTCGTCTGAAGACGGTTTTATTAGAAAAATAATTCCGGAGAGCGCGTTATTCATCAAACTTCTAAACTAAGTTTAGAATTTTTTTTTTTTTATTCCGGTAACTTTTAAGTGTTTAAACCCCTTTGTGCCTTTTTAGGCAATGAATTTAACTCTGATGACAAATTAAGAATGACGGTCCATAAACTCCACTGCCCTATTCTGTCAGGAAACTCTTAAAGAAATAGATAAATTAATGAAATCGTCATTATTTTTCCCACCCAAAAAAAAAAAAAAAAAAAAAAAAAAAATGCATTTATTTACTGAACTTTGAAATAAATGTTATAAAAAGTAAAATCATAAAATCAAAGCAAACGTCAATGTATTCATTTTTTAAACTCTATAGTAATTAACTTATGTCATTAACTTTTGTTTTGATACTTAAATTTTAAATTTTTTTCAAAATGTGAAAAAAAAATTTTAGTAACATTAATGGTTACCTTTTTTAACAATTAAAGTCTACATTTAAAGATGGCCTCCATTAAGGGACCACCTCTCGTAGCGACCAATTTTTATTGGAACGGAGCGTAGTCGCTTTAGGGAGGTTTTACTGCATTTTTTTTTTCCTCGGGACGACACTAAATTCTGAAAGAGCAGAATTCCTGTTTTCTAGTAATTTATAATTTATTTTGTACTTTTTAATCTTTAAAATGTGTCACGCCCACTTGGCCTGTTTTGGCGAACGTTTAGAGGCGCATTATTCAATCCACTGTTTTTTGAACTCCGATACAGGCGTACGAGTTACAGAGAATATTGGCCCATGATGGGCTCATTAAAAAATAAATGTATTCATTACTGATTAAGTTGTAAATATATTACAATGTTGTAGTGTAGTCAGGGCCATCGCTAAGACTTTTTATTGGAGGACCTTAAATTGCCAAGTCAAATATCAGTATTTGCCAACTAGTTTTATAATTTTGCCAGGTTACAACAATTAGAAAATGTAATGGAGAGTGGCGAGGAATGGGACAGTTTTTACAAAAATAAGAAAATCGAATTTGTTTGACACAAAAATGTCGATATATAGAATACAAAATGAAACACTTTCTAATGTCCTTGAACACTATAGAAACATAATTTGCAGAAACATTTCATAAATAAAGAAATTATAAATTTCAAAATGTGTCCCACAACTCCGCACTAACAGGGAGGTATGGGACAGTTAGGAATGGGGCAGTCGGAAGGGACCGCTTGCACACAAGGAATATGACAATTAAAAAAAAGCTTTCAAAATGAATTTTTCACTCAAGGAATGTGATAGCAAAAAGTAAACAAGTAATATAAAAATTTTGTTTTTAAAGTCAATTCCTACTTAGGTCATCAAAGAAAAATTTAATAAGCTAATATTAGTTTTTGTTGCATTAAAATATCTCAATGGGTTGATTTTCTATAAGCAAGTAGGTTTACAATGGAAGTCTATGGGAATTTGGCGAATTATTAGAGATATCGCCCAGTTGGCGTCCCTTTTGGCGAATAATGATGTATCGCCAAGTTGGCGACAAACTTGGCGGTATTGGGCGACAGAACAGGGTTCTCCCTATAGTAACCCCCCTTATAAATAGGAAGATGCATTAAATGCTGTTCAATAACCAATGGCCGCCATTTTGTCTCCCATGCAAAACTAAAATTAATTAATTAAAATTTAATGAATGGATTAATATTTGAAAAATCTGTATTAACATCCATTGTCATCCAGTACAAGTTTTAAAAAATTTATTTCAACTTGATAGGATGAATAATAAGTATTTTATTAACGATTGAAAATTTGAACAAGATATATATATGAATAAATAAATAAATATAGGGAGAGTGTGAACTAATAGTAGGAATTGGAAAAGCTTTAAAAATGGATTTCGGTTAACCGACAGCTTCGGTTAAAAGAGTTTCGGATAAGAGAGGTTCTACTGCAGTTCTTATTTGTAAAAAGTTTTAATAATATTCCAATTAGATTTGTAACTTTTGGCAAGTCTATTGGACATCGGAAGTGTGTTATAGTTTTTATTAAAGTTTTAAACAAATTTGCCAACTAGGTTTGTATAAATAGGCCAAGTGGAACAGCATTCCTCAACGTTTTATGACGTAGAGAGAGGTCCCTGAGTGTTGTGTGGAAGTGAACTTAACACAGTGAAACTTCCATTTAACATCGTTAGGAAGAAAATTCGTTCAATAGAAATCAACCTCATGAAATTTGTGTAATAAAATACACATGCATGAAATGAAAAATAACACATAACATGGAAGTATTGGAAAAATGTATTTTTATTCGGGCAGTATTTTTTTTCTATTTAGGTGCGTTCGTAATTATATAAATATGTAGCACCTAGAGACGTCATGCAGTCCGTCCGTCTGTTTGTCCGCCTATAACAGCGCAAAAACTACCCAACCGAATGATATGAAATTTTAAATATAGGATTGTTGCAAAATTGTGTCGAGCCATTTCATATTTTATGAAAATCGGATGTACAGTTGAATGACAGGGACAGTCAAAAGTGTTCCGTGACAGGACGGCCCGTGGGAAAAAAATGATTGCAAGTGCATTTTAATGATGTTACAGACTATGCACTTATGAAGCGCAAAAAAATATACATTCAGTACAGTATGTGGTGCAAAACAATATTTATGAAATTAATTATAGTACGAACGCACCTCATTTGCCACGTTTGACGAGCCATTTCCAACTTGCTTATTTAATTCTAACTTCTACACGTTTTCCCCGACATTCATCCTGTAATCCGGGAAATTTCGTTATCCGGCATGCTTCAAGTCCAGTCACTTTCGAAAATAATTTTCGTAAATAAAATCGGTTCGCATGAACCGGAATTTCGGATTAGCGGGGTTCTACTGTATTTCAAAATGTCGTTACAAATGCCAATACTTTAATATTATGAGTTCAATCCTACAACAACTTTGACTTTCATCTTCAATTTCTGCTTCAGTCCATGAATCTCGATCGTGATATTGATTCAAATCAATAGTTTTCGGTTATTCTGTTGTACATCAGCTGTTCGCGAATAGCCGGCTTAGGATGCTAAGTTTCCGTCGCTTTTCGAGCCGCCGGTGTACAATAGAACTACGCAAAATCAAGAAAATTATACAAAAATCGCTATGACAGTGCTCCCTTTCAGCAGAATATTTCCAAATTCAAGGAGGACCTGCTTGGCATAGCCAAAAGCATACACAAAAATTGGGTTCAATTCTATAGATAACTTCATACACTTTTCGAGGGTACAATAATGAAAATGACACAAAAATCGCTATGACAGCGCTCCCTTCTAATTTTTCTAAACTAAGGGAGGACCTGCTGGCCATAGCCAAAAACTCTAAAAAAATTGGGTTCAATTCTATGCATAACTTCATACACTTTTTGAGGGTACAATGGCGACACACGGACAGACAGACATTTTGTATAAACATGTCTTTTGGGATCTCTGACCCCTAAAACTTGTCAATCCGTCGAAAAAAATTGCGATCACAATAATTTCTTCTGTTGAATATATGAAGAAAGTAAAAATAAAATTCTTTAAAAAAAATCTTGATTAAAATGAGGTGGGATATAATATACCTCAACGTCCGTCAGCGCGATAAAAGAAGGGTCGATTTAGGAAGCACAGTCTGATTAAATTTGGAGGTTCATTAGTTAAGTATATAGGGGGAAAGGGGGGCTAGCCCCCCCCCCGGCCCCTTAATTTAGATAAATGGGTTTTTCATGCAGAATTAATGGATTTGCTCCAAATTTAGTACACCAGTTTATTATGTTAAGGAACTTCCCTGATTAAATTTGGAGGTTCATTAGTTAAGTACATAGGGGGGAATGGAGGGCTAGACCCCCACTTAATTAAAATAAATGGGTTTTTCATACATAATTATTCGATTTGCTCCAGATTTGGTGTACCGGCTTATTATGTTAAGAAGCTGCCTTGATTAGATTTGGAAGTTCATTAGTTAAGTACAAAGAGGCGAAAGGGGGGGGGGGCTAGGCCCCCTCTTAATTTAGATAAATGGGATTTTCGATGTAGAGTTTTTCGATTTCCTCCAAATTTAGTATACCGGTTTATTACGTTAAGAAGCTGCCTTGATTAGATTTGTAGGTCTATTGGTTAAGTATAAAGGGGTGGGGGCTAGTTTCCCCTTAATTTAGTTAAATGGGTTTTTCATGCAGAATTATTCGATTTGCTTCAAATTTGATATACCGGTTTATTCCGCTATGGCGTTTCCTTCATTAGATTTGGAGGTTCATTTGTTAAGTATAAAAGGGGGAAAGGGGGGAAGTCCCTCCCTTAATTTAGATAAATGGATTTTCATGCAGAAATATCCAATTTACTTTCATTTTTTTATGTTCATTCTGATAAGGAGCTTTCCCTATTAGATTTGGAGGTTCATTAGTTAAGTATAAAGGGGGTGAAGGGGGTTAGACCCCCCCCCCCCTTAATTTACCGATATGGTTTTTTTCATGCTGAATTATCTGATTTGCTTCAAATTTGGTATACCGGTTTATTATGTTAAGGAGCTTCCCTGATTAGATCTGGAGGTTACTTGATTAAGAATAAATTGGGGATACGGGGTCTAATCTCCCTTCATTTATTTTTTGAGGGTCATTATTCTATGAAATATGAGTATAATATACAGTTAGTGTGAATAGACTGTGAGCTCAATGCCATCAGTTTAACTGGGCACATTTCTTTTTATTTAATTTTTACTTGTGGTTAATTAACTCAAATTTACATAATGTAGCATAATTTCAAATTCTTATAAAGGTATGTGACAAGATTTTCAACAATTTAATTTCTATTAAATATTGTTCATTATTTGTTATGAGTGATAATTTTTATTTCAATTCAGTTATTCACAAGTAGTATTCATTTCACAAAATATAGAAAATATGTACAGTCGTGGAAAAAAAAAAGTAAACACCCCCTCAACAAATTACCGTAGAAGAAAATGACTGGTACCGAACGATTGGAAATAAAGTCTACTTTTATATGATGTATAAAAAAATTTCTTAGGAGGCCATCTACTTATTAAAACGAACCATAACTTTGTTTTTCCCAATAGCAGGTACACAATTCTGACTGCAGTAATGAACTGCACACCCTTCAATTAGCCTAAAAAATTTTTTTAAGCATTTCGTACCATAAGTTTCCAAGAAATTAATTGTTTTAAAACGAGCGTATTTTGAGGGCTGTATCCGAATTGAAGTTCCGTACTCGATTGTTAACCGAGAGAACCCTCTTCTTGATCAAGGCACCTTAAGCACCACTCAAGCAGTCAATGAAGCCGGTTAGATTACAGGACAGCATTAAAAATTTCAAAATATCTATAGTCAGTTCTATCATAGACGGCCCCTCAAGCCATCATTTGAAAACTACTTGGAAGAAAAATGTGAAATTTTGGGTTTCCATAAAGCAGGACTTAATCAATGTAAATCCATTCAAAAAATTGTAGGTTGCATTCATATTTTTTTCGAATATTAATTTCATAATTAATAATTCATATCATAAAATCAGTGGTGGGATTCAACCGGTACGCACGGGTTCGGCAGAACCGGTTGTTAATTTGTGCTGAGTTCGGCGAACCGGTAGTTAAAATGCTACTTCAAATGCGACAATCGCAGTTACATTAATTAACTCTCTTTAAATATTTATCTGCGCAACAGTAGCTTTTTCTAAATATAATACTGTGACATGTTCTGATTTGTTTCATTTAATAAAATAATGTTTCATTTGCAGAAAAAGAAAAAAAAATCCAGATATATCGTCGAGTGCGTATTATAGTTACTACAAAAAAAAAAAAAATAGAGTCAATTATGACTCATTATAAAAGACGACATTGACGAATGTCTCGGTGAAAGTTTCGACTTTGGTCACAAAACCTAACATAAAACATGCATTAAAGAAATCCAGAAATCAAGCATCACCACTGACAAGAGCCGATTTATCGAGATTAACTTTGAAGAAATTAAAGCATTTGCCACCACAGCAAGATTCATTCTTGACATTCAGGGAGTTAGTTTCTCACGAGATTAGAGACTTCTTACTCGAGCTTCCTATAGTTAATGTTTTTAACTTATAGTTAATGTTGTTAACTGATTGCAACTTTAGATCATGGGCATGTGTTAGTTCTTCAGCTTAAATTTCTGCTATTTTTTTATTATCTGTATTGTATTATACTGCTTTGATGCATTTTCTGATAGAAAATTTGATCAGATTTTCATGACTGTCGAATATTATTTAATGAATTACGTCCTTTTGTAGGAAAACATGTTTCAGGAATTTTTTTCACTGTACCAATAGATCAGAATTTTTAATCAATGTTTTATAACTATGGAAAGTTTTTTATAATCTATGTGTGATGCTTCATTTTACCTTCATGTTAATACATCAAAAATCATTCGGGCAGCGAACCGGTTGTTATATTATTTGAACCACACCACTGCATAAAATTATAAAAATTGCAAATTCAACGTATTTATGTTTGGGTATATTAGCATTATTTCTACACAAAAAATTAGCACATTAGGAGCATAATTTCAGGAGATATAAATAAAAATATGGAAATGTCATTTAACATGAGAAGCACTCAATTTTGAAGGTTTATAATTCAAAAACTTATCATTCAAATGACTTGAAATTGGGTGTCTAGACACAGTTTGAACCGAAGATTTAAAATGTCTCGTTAAAATTGGGTATTGCCATTGAAAAAAATGAAGTTTGGATTCGTTTTAATAGGTAGATGGCCCCCTAAACCATTTTTATATACATCATTTAAAAGTAGACGTTATTTCCAATCGTTCGGTACCAGTCACTTTCGTCTACGATAATTTGTTGAGGAGTTAGTAGGGGTGTTTACTTTTTTTTCCACGATTGTACTATTTTAAAACTACACAAATTAAAAAACTAAATGCATCCTACGCATTTAACTAATTAAATATGCAGTTACTTATTTAAATATTTTGTACTCCTCCGGTTTAACCAGCCAACTCTCGTCCCATTTTAGACCGTTTAAGAGGGAGGCTACTGTACAGGCAAATGGCTTTACCCCACTTACCCGTATTCCTTTCTCTTATTAGGGGATAGGGGCCATTAACTTAATTATAAATTAATTTTAAGGCATTTTTCAAACTGCAACATGTATGGGAGTTGAAACAACTATGGATGCGCCCCTTAAACTCTCGCCAAAATAGGCCAAATCGCTGTGAAATGGCAATAATGAAACAAATTTTAATACTATAAAGTAGAAAATAAATTATAAATAAAACATGAAGAGAGCCCTTTATTATATATATACACTGCGTTAAAAAAGTAGAAGGACACTAGACTTTTTTTTCTAAAAAAAGCACGACTCATTAAGTTAGTGCAAAATTCTTTATATGCGTAACATTTTACAACTAAATGAATGTAAAATCATAGTAATAAAAAATAAATTACGTAGAAAATTTAATTTTCATAACATAGTTTCTGTTGCTTACATGAAACTCTGTAAAAAAAAAAAAAAAAAAAAAAAAAAGTAGGACACATAAATATTTTATATGAAAATTAAAGTATTAGTAAGAAGTTTTCTTTCCATTTGCTTTTATGACTCTGTTTGGCATTGAATCCTAGAGTGCTTATATTTTACTTTGGTGAAAATTGTCCTTAAGTGCATTCCGAAGCTCAACAACAGATCCATACTGTTTTCTTTCATTGTATACGCGACGAAATAATGTCGCCCATGTGTTTTCAAATATGTCCAGGTAAGGGCTTTTAGCTGGCCATGCCAAAACACGGACTTATTTTCTGTGGAACCCATTTTTAACACCAATAACTGTGTGAATCGCTGCTCCATCTCGTTGAAAAATCCAATCTCCACCATCTAATTCTGTATACCATAACGAGAAAGTTCAGATTCCCACAATCAGATGTAGTAATCTTTATGGTTCTATTTACCGTTCAAAAAGACCAGACTCGTTCTTCCATCCAGGGCTGTGGAGCAAAGCCTGGAGTCGGGCCCATTTTTGAGCGAAGGAGTCGGAATCGTCCATTTTTTCCCACCGACTCCGCAGCCCTGCTTCCATTCCATCCGACTGCTAGACAGACCATCAAACTTCTCCCTCCCATATGTCGAGTGGGATAAAATCCCAATGTTTTACCCCATTAGAGTAAATTATGACCCCTCCGATTTTTTAATATTTAGGATTTTTAATGATTTTTTTTCAATGCGATTTTTAGCGGGTTTTTTTCGAGTTCTGCTGCGATTGTTTGACATTCGGAAATAAAATTTTGTTTCAAACTTTTAGCCTATTATATTAAATTTCGCCGATTACGATTTTGAATTTTAGCGATTTTGAATTTTTCACGATTTTTTATTGTGATTTACATAGCTTTTTCGTAATTCGTGCTGTATTTTCATGGACCCGGGCAACGCCGGGCAGATTAGCTAGTATTAAAATATAACTTCAAAAAGGCCATCTGTAAGTTAAAATGAAAATGGTGGGTGGATATTTATGAAGAAAGTGAGAGATGCCATTTCAGAATCGATTCTATAATATTTGCTGCATACTATGACCAAACATTCTCTCTGGGAGACAGGCATAAAAGATGTTCACAAAGATGACTGTGAGAAAAATAGGTTGGAAGTTTAAACTGGCTTGGGGGGAGGATCGATAGGGGTGGCCAAAAAAAGTTCAAGTTAAAATTGTTCCCCTTTTTTTGGAACCTATAAAGACTTAACCCGGTTGATCCTTTCCATGTTAAAACTATTGAAGATGTGAAAGAATTGTAAAATAAGGTTAAAACATTTTACAGTGATACCTTTACTGGCAAAGAAAACTAAAAGGGTGAGTCCTGTTGAAATGAGTGCTGTGTAAAAATTTTAGTGGAGTGTGAAAAAGCAGGTTAGGCTACTAAAATATGTATTTATTTATTTTATTTTATTTTTACTTTTTTAAACGAAATGGGTGTCGGTTTTAAGTTCTTATTTTTATTCCATCATCAGAACTTTTTTGAAAACTCTGAAAATTCTTAACTGATTTACATAAATTTATATAAAACAGGTATAGCTATACAGAGATAGCTATGTGTGAAAAAGTAGCGCATATTTTTCTTTTATAGGATACTTTTCGAAAATAGGAAAGGATTTCAGGTGTACAGTTACAATTTCGTTTTCAGGCCTTTTTTGCTGTATTCAGAGGGTCTAATAAATATCCCGTTTTGTATTATAACATTTTACAAGGTGTGTCTCTTAATGACCGTTCAAATCTGACCCTTGAAAAGCCCCACAAATAGCTGTCTGAAATGACCCCAAACCACGGGATCATTTTCAGACAGGATTTTATTAATTTTATTTTTTATTATTAATGCTAATTATCTGAAAAGGCTTCAAAATAATCACCAGGCATGGTTAAAAGAAATAGTCATTGATTCCTGAGTCATTGCGAAAGTTTTGTTTTTGTCTGAAAATGACCCTATAGTAGGTATACTAAAAGTGAGTTCAATGAAACGCATAACTCGTTTTATGAATAGTCAGATCTTGGTGCAATAGCTGTTGCACTCTTATGGTAAAAGGCATGAAGACAAAATTGATTACGATTATCTATATATTCAATTGAGTCATACGGAACTCAGTATGACATCATCTTAACTAGGACGTCATCACCCTGGCAATCTAGAATCAGCATGACCTATCATGGGATTCAATAGAATGAAGAAAACTTTTAGGAACATCTTTTTTAACCATTCGGAAAAATGGTTATTGTCTTCGTCAGGGTAGGAAATCAAAAGCATATCTGAAGCTTTTTATGGGTTGAATCCGCATTTTATTCGTTTTCTGATGGGTCTATGCAGTCATCTGTATTTCCCTTTACTTTCACCAGCGATGGATACTTCTGTTGCCACTAGGACAAAAAAGTAATGAAAACTACAGAAGAAATGAATAACTCGGAAACAAATTGAGATACAGCTTTCAAACAAATTGCATTTTAAAGTACATTTTTTTCTCTCTACGACGGTGTGAAAAGTAATAGTGTGGGATGTTTAGAAGTTTAAGAATGAAATTTCATGTTAAAATGGGTCATCGTCAGATTTCTTGGAAGACGGTGGAAAAGCCTTTTCCCGAACAGCCAATGAAATGCTTGGATAATACGTAAGTTTCAGGAAATCTGAGGAGTCGCGGGCGATTTTTGTCGCTTGCAATTTTTACGTGTCATAACACTATTAATATTTAATTCATGGCGTACGTCATATAGGATCCACTCCGTGCGATTTTTTATGTCTTAAATTTTAGTCTTTGAAAAAATCATTTTCCAAATGGTCATTGTAATTTGTTAAATTGTTTTTTTTTTTTTTTTTTTTTTTAAGACTGCTTTCAACTGCTCTGCTCAACAAGCGCAAAGCGTTTTCACACATTTACAAGTTCATTTTTTAACGGAAAGATATAAAATTAGAAAGCCTGACACCGGGGGTTTTCCATTTTTGGGGACCTATATTACCTATTGAGTTAGAAGCGATTTGGATCGCTTGACAAACACGTTTTCATTCCTTTCTTGAGTGATTTTTCTCCTTTTGCGCGGAAATGCCGTTCAAAACGTCCACTTTGACACTTTTCTGAAAGATATTGCGTTTGCAAAAAAAAAAAAAAAAAAAGAAGTTGGAAATGGCTCGTCAAACGTGGCCAATGAGGTGCGTTCGTACTGTAACTAGTTCTATAAATACACTGGTCATCAAAATTAAAGGATAACGAGAACAAAATAGGCTCAGTAAGTTAATGTTGCAACCAATGCCCAATGCTTCATGTTAATTAAATACTATTGAACTCAAAATTGCACTTCAGCGCATACGTTAGCGTCGGAAATATGCAAATTAGATGATTGACAATGTGGTGCACAATGGACGTATGTGGGAATTGTGGTCTGTAGTGTTGTTTAAGGTGAATGTGGTGTCTGAGTGTGACCAGTATTCATCAGTTATCTCTCAAAGGCATCATTTAAGTTAAGTTCAAAAATGGCGAATAATGGGTAGAATCGAGGAAGGTCAAAAACAAAGGGAGGTCGCCCAAGATTTGAATATCCCTCAAAGGGCCCTATCAACAGCTTCGAGCCGCTTTTAAACGCTGGATACGTTGAAAGACAGCATGGTCAAGGGAGACCAAGAACAACAACTGCATCCGAAGACCGTTTTTTGTCATTGCGGTTCGAAGAAACCGCGAAGCGACTACAAGAGATTTGGTTTCAGACCTTCAGGCTGCCACAAGAACTCGAATGAGCCGTTCTACTGATGCACGAAGGCGTAAACAGGATGGACTGTATGCGAGAAAACCAAAAGTTTGTGTCCCACTCACTCCAGCTTCCCAAGGGGCCCGTTTAAACTGTTACCCTCGTCAAGTTCAATGGAGGAAAGAAGACTGGCCTCAAGTATTGTTTATTGACGAGTCCAGATAGAGTCTGAGCACTGATTCTAGACGTGTTTTGATCTGAAGAGTTGAAGGAAGACGCAACTTGCACTTCCCTTGTCCGTGAAATATCCCATTCGAGCCCAGTCTTCTTGGCTCCATTGAACAGGACGACAGCAACAGTTTAAACGGGCCCCTTGAGAAGCTGGAGTGAGTGGGACACAAACGTTTGGTTTTCTGGCATACAGTCCATCCTCGTTAAGCCTTCGTGCAGCAGTAGAACGGCTAATTCAAGTTCTTGTGGCAGCCTGAGGGTTTGAAAGCAAATCTCTTGTAGTCGCTTCGCGGTTTCTTCGAGCCTCAATGACAAAAAACGGTCTTCGAATGCCGTTGATGCTCTTGGTCTCTCTTGACCAGGCTGTCTATCAACGGATCCAGTGCTTACAAAGCGGCGCTCGAAGTTCTTGATAGGATGCTTTAAAGGATATTCAAATCTTGGGCGACCTCCCTTTGTTTTTGACCTTCCTCGATTCTATCAATTATTCGCCACTTTTGAACTTAACTTAAATGATGCCTTTGAGAGATAACTAATGAATACTGATCACACTCAGACACCACATTCACCTTAAACAACACTACAGACCAGAATTCCCACATACGTCCATTGCGCACCACATTGTCAATCATCTAATTTGCGTATTTCCGACGCTAACGTATGCGCGGAAGTGCAATTTTGAGTTCAATAATCTTCGCTTCGCTCAGACAATTAACTTATGTAATTAACTTTTGTTTTGATACTTAAATTTTCATATTTTTTTCTTAATGTGAAAAATAAATTTTTAAATGGTAGTAATATTAATTGTTAACTTTTTTTCAACAATTAAAAGCTATATTTAAACATGAGCTCCATGAAGAGATCACCTCTCGGAGCGACCCATTTTTATTGGAACGGAACGTGGTCGCTTTAAGGAGGTTTTACTGCATATATGAATTGGAAGCTGGATGAAAATTCGGCCATTTATTCTTGAGATAGAGCTAGAGTGGAAATTACAAAAAAGGCAGCGTAGCAGCGCCACCTGTTGAGCGATTTGCATCAAAACATAAACAGCAAAAATCGTTGACCCCTAAAGCGTATCAATCGAAAATCGAAAGTCAAAAATTTTCATGAATCCAAAACTTTTTTCTTGTAAAGATAGAAGAAAGTAAAAATAAGAGCAAAAAAAATATTCATTTCTAGTTAAGGCTTTTCTTATCTGCTCTGTTTAAGAAGCGCCAAACGTTTAGACATATTTACAAATTCATTTTTTGACGGAATGCTATAATATATATAAGAAAGCCTGGCCATGGATGCGATTGGGAATGGAATTAATTTTTCCATTTTTGGATCCATCTATTACCTATTGAGTTATAAGCGATTTCGATTTCGATCACGTGACAAACACGTTTTTCGCCTGCTCTTGAGTGCTCTTTTTCCCTTTTCGCGGAAATTCGGTACAAAACGCCCACTTTGACACTCTTTTCTGAAAGATCTATTGCATTTGCAAAAAAATGGAAAAAACAACCCAATAACATAGTTTCTGAACAACATCACCAGCTCGTTTCATGCATTTTCGAATAAATAGTCCAATAAATTAAAACTTATGTCAGAAAGTTGGCCTTTTGGATTTGAGAACAAACACCCTTAAAAATTGTGTGGATTTATGAAGCAGAAAAAAAACTGGCAGATGGCTTCCCCCCACTTACTAATGTCTCTCTCTCTTATACAGAGGGATGGGGGGATAGGAGGGAGACATAGCTTTAAATACAATAGCACTGCTGTCGGAAAACAAAACCCTTTTCGAGACAATCGTTTTTATCGATTTCATCGAACCAAAAAAAAAAAAAAAAAAAAAAAGAGGCAGATCGATCTTCAACGATGTCTCTGTGATTTCGACCGTGGATAGTGAAGTAAGTGTGTTTGTCCAATCCGAACTGGATACTTTCGGAAATTGGCTAAGTCGTAGACACTCTACAAATTTCGGTTTAGACAGGTTTGTATTGGTTTGAACGAGGGATGCATCGAATAATGCGTAATCTATTGGGTAACGGGCCATACTACCGAATATTCGGTTATGCCAAATATCAAAAGATTCGGTCTTCCGAATACTGAAAAAAAAAAAAAAAAAAAAAAAAAAAAAAAAATTAAGAACGAAAAATCTCGCATCCAGTATAGATAGATTATGAAACACTTTCCTACATTTCCAAAATAGTTCCGTAAAAAACTGTAAAAAACTAGTGTGTTGGGACCATCACAAAACTTTCTTCTCTATAAATCACGTCCGTTAAATCATTTAAATACAGTTGGACCTCGTTATCCCGACACCCGGTTTTCACGTCACTCCGCTTATCACGACAGTTTTTCAAAGTCCCGATTTTCTGTATATGATTTTAATATAAATAAACTCCGGATTTTGCGTCGTTGAGTAATTTTCTACTCCTGATTTCCCGAAGGTTTAGGAAAATTGTCCATTTTTCATAACCCACGTTATAAGCCCCGAAATGAATGATAAGAAATGTCTTAGCCCAACTTTTCGCAAGGTGTCTAAAATACCAATTGAGATAAATGAGAAATTTTACTTCAAATCTTTATCTGAATAAATAAAACCACACACTATGAATGACCCACTTAAGCTGCAGATAGACGGATCAGCCTACTCGCGGTCTTTTTGTTCTGGTCAGGCGGCGCTTTCTCGTGGTTACACGGCGTTTTCCATCCGACTCAAACCGAAGCATTTGCATTGCCTTGAAACGATCAGAAATTATTTAACATCCATTCCTGAAACAACGAATATCGATTACAATTCAATGTATAATATTGGAAAAGGAACTGTAGGAAGCATATCGAGTGATAAACAAACTTTAATTCATCAATATTTCGTGTAACAATAAAAAATAAGTCATCCTAAATCTGATTTTTATTATTTTCAATTTTGTTTTTGTGTTTATTTTGCTTAAAAGTGCAATAACAGTTATTAATTTAAAATTGTTTTAAGTTACTTAAAAATACAGCTTTTTATAAACGTATTTTTCTCCAACTCCGGTTACCGCGACACCCTGCTTATGACGACACTTTTTTCTGGTCATTAGAGTGTCGGGATAACGAGGTTCGACTGTAGTTCAAGAAATGACATCCATTAAGCAATAATTCATATCAAAGTTATATCTAAATCTGAAGTTGGATGAAAATTCGTGCATGTGGGAATCGTGAAAAATGTAGCCTTGCAGCGCCACCTGTTGACCGATTTGCACCAAACCATAAACAGCACTCATTCCTATCAAGGTGTACCTGAATCTGAAGTGTGTTGAAAATCCAAGCATGTGTTCTTGATGTAGAACTATTGCGGAAATCGCAAAAAATGCAGCCTAGCAGCGCCACCTGTTGAGCCATTGACACCAAAAACTAAACAGCACCCATTTATATCAGGGACTCACTGACTATAAATTTTTAATAAATTCCGTGCATTACTTCTTGAGCTAGAGCGCCCGCAAAATGTGTGTCACATGCAGACAGGCAGACTTACAGACTCATGACATTCTAAAATTTCATAGTGGGTATAGGGTGCACCTCGGGGCAGGTGGAGGCGGTGACACGAGATAAGCTTAGCTAATTTTTTTTTCGAAATATTTTAACAAAGATACATTTTTTATTTAATCTACATAACATGTATTTCTTATAATATTTATTATTTCTTCTTTTAAGAAGTCATTAGGCTTATCAATGGCAAAGATTAGAAATTTAGAATTTAAAAAAAAATGCAGAAATTCATGCTCACACTATTCAGAAAGCTGCTGCAAAACTTTTATCACCTGAAATGTCTTTTCAGTTCAAACAAATTTCTTTTCCTGAACAAACAATTCCATGTATATTTTAATCTAACAAAAACATAACTGTGAAAAAAGGGAGCCAAGTTCTGTAAAGACAATGTCAAGAAAAGAAGTGATAACTAACTGGGTGGCAAGTTCAAATAAAATTCACTCAACTTACCGACTGAAGTGTTATAACATATTTTAAATTGTTTAGAAATAAAAATTATTGACTGCATATTAATAATGAATCTAGAACTTGGCAAGTTCTACGAGTCATTTATTTTTATGAATGACATTATTATATCAAAACTTGTTATTTCATGTTTGGAAGCCTTCATTTGAGGGAGCTCAATCCTCTTGAAGGGCGGTGAGATAAAATATATCCCACCTAATTTTAACTTCAAAATGCCACATTCAGAGGCGGATTAACCACTACTCGGGCCCCTAGGCTTGACTTTTCTGTGGGGCCCCTCCTCTTCTTCAAAGCGATGTAGACCAGATGATTCAAAATACGCTCATGCTCAAATATCCACTGAGAAGGAAACGTACTTCCATTTACAAAAATTATAGAAATTAAGTAAAGTTTTTAGATATAGTATTTGTTTTACAAATAAAATTCTAAATCTAATTTTGATACAGTCCCTGAGTCTTATAGGTTGTATTTAGAAAAATTTTTTTTGCCTAAGAGGGGTGGGGGGTGGGGGGGGGACCTATTCTTTTAGAACCAAAACTTACCAAAATATGAATTTAATGTAATTTCAGTGTTTTCTAGCACTAGAAACGGAAAGAAGTGTTATTTAGTACAGGTAAACGGCAAACATTGAAATTTCATAAAATTCAAAATATTATAACTTGGTAAGTTTTAGTCCTAAAAGAATATTATTTTTCTTTTAAATGCTCTTTTTAGATGGAGGACAACTTTCTTTTAGGACACAGGGACCCAGAGGCCGTACTTGTCTTGAAATTCCTGAAATTCCTGAAAAATGAAAAGACTTCCTGAAATTTCCTAAAATATTGTAACCTGTCCTGAAATTTCGCGAATTTGTACAATAGCAATAACAGTCATGGTTTTACCGCTAATATAGGTCATAGGGGGGAAAAAAACGGGAATTTGTCAGCCGGACAGGAAGGAAAATCATCGAGAATTTCGTTTATCGGCTGTTCAGCGATTCCGCGGAGTCGTCATCATCAAAAACATCACGTTGATATGCGTAAACGACACAGAATTTCGTCAAACGATCTATGAATAAAATCGCCTATTCCGGCCAATCATTCGAGGAAAAAATCATGACTTTCGTCAAACAACTGCGGAAAAACTCGCGAATTTCGTCAGGAGGTCGCGTAAAAAAAAGACGCGAATTTTATCAATCGGTCACGGAAAAAAATTGCGAATTTCGTCAAACAATTTCAGAAATTAATCGCGGAATAAAATCGCGATTTACGTCGAACAAAACATCGCGATTTCGTCAAAAGGTCGAGTAAAAAATCGCAAATTTCGCCGAACAAGTGCAGAAATTAATCACGAATTTCGTGAAACGATTGTTAAAAAAATTGCGAATTTCCACAAACGATCGCGGGAAAAAAATCTCGAATTTCAGCAAACGATCGCGGAGACAAATCGCGAATTTTAGCAAGCAACTGAGGAAAAAATTGCGAATTTCGGCAATCGATCAAGGAAAAAATCGCGAATTTCAGACCACGATCGCAGAGAAAAATCGCGAATTTCAGCAATCGATCGCGGAATGCAATCACGAATTTCGGCAAACGACCGACGAATAAAAACGCTAATTTCGGCAAACTTCGCAAAAAAGAAAAGCTAATTTCGGAAAACGATCGTAGAAAAAATCGTGAATTTTGGCGATCGATCGCGGAAAAAATCGCGAATTTTGGCAAACGATCGTAGAGAAAAATCGCGAATTTTGGCAAACGATTGCGGAAAAGATACGCGAATTTCAGCACACGATCTCGGAAAAAAAATTCGCGAATTTCTGCAAACGATCACGGAGAAAAATCGCGAATTTCGGCAAACGATCAAAGAATAAAAACACGAATTTTGGCAAACGATCGATAAAAACACGCAAATTTCGTCGAAAGATTCCAAAAAATAGTGAATTTTGTCAAAGGTTCGCTAGTTTCTTGAAAAAACGAACAAAACGCGGTTAAAAAAAACCGTAAATTTCTTCAAAAAAGCGCAAGTTTTGTCAGAAAATTGCGAAAAACGCAAATTTCATCAAAAGATCGCGAAAAAAAAGCAAATTTCTCAAAAAATCGCGAAAAGCACTCAAATTTCGGTAAAAGATAGCAGAAAACACTCAACTTTTGGTAAGAGATTGTGAAATCACGTGAATTCATCAAAGGATCGCAAAAACACGCTAATTTCGTGAAATGGTTGCGGAGATTTTGTGTTTATTTTATTTTGTGATTTACTGAAATAGGTCCCTTTAGGTTTTTAGGTTAGAAATAGATTCCTTTTTATACAAAATATATGGTCTTTTCTGGTCCCTTAAAAAAAAAATGGTCCCCTTTTACCATTTTTTTACTACAAAAGTTGAATGGGATGTATGTTGTATCCACATGCTTTTCTTTGATTAGTTAAAATTACTGCTCTAAAATAATATTTTTAAAGCCAAATAAACAGATTTTTTTTTCTTCCTGCTGCTAATTTTTCATTATTGCAATCTGTACCCAATTATCGTTTATAATGTCCAGAGTTAGCAAAATGTGTGGAGAAATTTCATCTGGGTAATTATTCTTTCAAATGTCAAAATGTTTTCAAGATAGGAGTTTTTAGGAGTTTATTAGCATTAGAATTTCAATCTGCTCCAAAAACAGCTTTTATTGCTACAAAATTAGATTTTTGCTGCTACAAAATCAGGTTTTTGCTGCTCCAAAAATGGATTTTATTGCTCCAAAATCAGATTTTTGCTGCTCCAAAAATGGATTTTACTGCTCCAAAATCAGATTTTTCCTGCTCCAAAGGTGCTCCAAAATGGATTTAGTGCACTTTCATCCCTGTTAATAGATTTTCACAATTTTTTTTAATTATTATTCCTTTGTTTTATAGTGTAAACGAACTTCACACCAAATTTGAAGTTTGTAGGTGCAGTAGATAAGTATTTGGCTATCAATTTGCGGCAGAAATCTATATTTTAATACTGCTGTATTGAATGTATGTTTTGAAACGAAACGTATTGATTCGAAATTTTTATTGTTTCTGAAACAACAATATAATCCCTTAAGCTAATATTCGAAAATTATTAAAATATCTCAATTTGTTGATTTTCTGTAAACAAGTAAACCCCATTGGTTTACAATGGAAGTCTGTGGGAATTTCGCGAAATGTTAGAGATATCGTCAAGATGGCGTCACTTTTGGCGACAAACTTGGCGGTATTTGGCGACAGAACAGCGTTCCCCTTAGGGCAAATTAAAATTTTGCCTACTAAACATAATGTTAAAATAAAAATGGACACCCCGAAGTGGGTAATGAAACGAACGTAAACGAACTTCGTACCAAATTTAAGTCTGTAGCTGCAGTAGGTATATGAGTTTTTTATGAGTGAGTAAGTCAGTCAGTGTTAAAATTATCGATTATCAGACATTTTCAAATGTCATTATCTCGGAAACTAATTATGCGTTATTTATAAAATTTTGGATTCTAGGTAATTAGGGTAGTCTTACTACGTATTTCGTATAACAAGTACGTACGTCACATAGATTTTCAGTAGTAGAGCATTGAAATTTGACGAAAGCAGCTCGAAATGGTTCGTGTAATATAACACACGGGTATGTCAGAGGAACTTGGCTGACACACTGCCGTGTGTCTAGATTCAATAATTGAACTTTTCAGATCTATTTTTAACTGTCCCAAGGTGCTCCACCCGGTGATGCACCTTGGGATAAAGCACAAGTTTAATAAATATATTTTTTAAATTCTTCTATAATGGATATAAGATCAAAAGCTATTTAATGATGTAGCCAAAGGTTAAAAGAATGAATACCAGGTGAAATTTTGACAATTGATCAATATATATATAAAAAAAAAAAAAAAAGAAAAAAAGAAAGAAAAAAAGTGTCCCAAAGTGAGCCACTCTCTCCTATGTATATTTTCTACATTTTTGTGAATTTTAATGAAAGCATTAATTTTTTTAAAAAACAAAATTTATATTTATATTTATTTATTGATTATGTTTACAGGTTTTTTTTAATTGGGTTGCTTTTACTTTCGGAACCGGTTTTGAAAGTGAATGTATTCTCAGTAACAAAAACCCTGCAAAAAAAAAAAAAAAAAAAAAAAAAAAAAAAAAAAAAAATCGTAAAAGTAAAATACGGCCTTTGTTACAGATCGACCTCAGCTATTGGAAGCAAGAAAAAAAAAATCATTTAAAAATATTGAAATGCAAACGAGATATCTTTAAAAATTTCTTCCATAGGATTAACGAGCCAACGGGTGTTTTCGCTGATTGAAGTAGTCCCTAAATGCAGGAATTTTTTTATAGACAGTTTTTCCGTTATCATAGGCACTGGCGCAGCGAAGGGGAAGGGGGGGTAAAACACCTCCCAGAGCTAAAATAATTAGTATAATTGACGCTTATATGAATCAGTAGTTACGCAAATTAGCCGCTTTTATGAATCAAAACCAAAGTTAATATTAAAATATTTTGCTTATTCGGAATCTGTGGCTTTGTTGAATAAAATATTACTGAACCAAGTGATTCAATTAAACGGTCAATATTGTACTTAAAACTGTGACAGTTCACATTACATGCATTAGTTTAGTGAAAACTGGTCATTTGATTTGAAAAAGGAAAGCTGTCGCATTTTCGAGACATCTTAATCTAAAAAATGGTCATTTCTTACCGCATAGACGCTTTGAGTTTGAGTATTATACTGTGGACAGTTTTTTAATTGCATTTCTACCTGAGTTCCATGTTCGGAACGATAATTGGCCGTTAAATTCCAGAGAAAAACGTAAAACACGCTTTCCAGATTCCACAGTTTCAAACGCCCCGTTTTGCGTTTTTGCTCTCATTTTACCTTTGAAAAAGTAAGAATTAAAAAAAAAAAAAAAAAAAAAAAAAAACAGCAGTACTGTAAAGATATTAACGTGAAAAGCTGTTTTTGATTGTGATTAAACAGATTATTGCAATCAGCGTTTCTTTTGAACCATTTGTTCCAGGGTGGGGGTACATAAATTAAATTTAAATATTGCAGTTTATTAATTGGTAATGTAGCTTGAAATTTTCCCCAGGTTTTGCTCTCGGGGAGGCTCTGCCACCCGTTCCCGTAGGAGTGAAGCACCGATTGCAATTGCATCGACTTCACATGCCTGTGAGCAGGATTTTCAAAAGACTGTCATCAAATGTGAAGCACTTTCTTAGAATTAATAAAAATTGCTATCTATATCTTACACTGACACAGATGAAGTACTCAAAAATGAGTCAATCGATGTGCTCATATCAAATTGAGTATGTTTGGATCAAAAATGAACCTATCCTTTCTCAATTTTGATCCATCACATGTTATCAAACCCAAACAAAACAATAATTGTGTACTCTGTAATGGTTTATTTCATTTATGATGAAATCATTATCATAAAAGATGTTTATTAATGTAAATATTAAATTATGCGCAGTATTTTAAAATAATTTAAAAGTGCTTGCAAATAATGCTCTTTTCGTAAAAACATTCGACTTGGGTATCTTACTAATAATTCTGCTATTTTTCTTAACGAAATCCATTAAACCTTTCTTGTTAATAGTTGTGAACGGGAAATAAATGTCAGTACATTTTTACTTTAATTTGTAGGTTCAGGGGGCTGTACATAACGATTCATGTTTGAACATGGGATCAAAATTAAGGACATTACTTTCTTAATTTTGAGTACATTTGGATCGGAGCTATTTTGAATATGTAATCGTATTTAAATTTTTGTACTTTTTACTTTTTAAACTCAATTTTGAATACCCCCTTTTTTTTTTTCAGTGAACACACAAAGTTATGCTAACTATGCATCAATTTAAATTAATGAACAATAAATTAGTTTATACCTTGATTTACTCTTATTAATCTTAAATGATGCTACCTGCATATCATCAAAATTATGACCTGTTATATTTTTCACGAGGCCGAAACTACAGTCACTGTTTAAATTACATAATACGTAAAACTACAAAATGTCATTATGAGGAGGTGGGGGCATTTCTTTATAGGTATTTAACTGCAGTGCCTTTTATTTAACTAAAAGTATATACATGTCGTTTCGTGGAAGTGAAAAAGTAAATAAATTTCCCCCTTTTTTCAAAAATGTTATTGAATTTTTTCCCTTATTTTTTGCGGCCGGAGATAGGTATTACCTATCTTTCATTCTACCATAAGTAACAGAAAATTAAATGTATCTAAATATTCGTAAAATCATAAAAAATGAAAAAGGAAATAACATTTAGAAAGCATACATGATTTTTTCTTTAAAAAAAATTGTGACATATACAGGGTGTTTAAAAAAAGGTAGGAAAATATTTAAGAGGGTAGAGATTAGCAACATTTCTGCAGGAAACCAGGTCACAATCCATTTATCCAGCGAAAAATGTAGGGTACTCGCAAAACCCGCGGCTTTGCTCGCGTAATAATTGAAATATGCCAAGTAGTATTTGTGCGCCCATTTTTATCAGACGGAATTATACTGCTACGGATAACTCAAAAGTTACTAACAAAGCCACAGTTTGACTAAACTTCATTATTTCACTGCATCAGGCTAAAATGAGACTTAATTTAATGAGAAGAGCTAAAACTAAATTCTAAATAAATGATAATTTAGAATGTATTTTGAAGCTTTTACGCTCATTTCAGTTTTCACTTGAAGTTTTGAATTTTTTAGAAATCATACATTTACATCTTAAAAGTAACCATCATGATATATTCCAAGCTTCTAGTCTTTTCGAGTATGCGTGCCAAAAATTTCAAAATTATTGGGTACCAACATTCTAACGTGCCAGAAATATTTTTACACTTACACTAAATTCGATTCCCAACTTATTTATTATACTGTATTTATTCAATAATATAGCCATGTCGCATAGAATTCCATGTTAATAATCTATAAATGAGTTTTTCTTTTATTGTAATACTTCCGAATCAGATCATGTTAGTTGTAGAAACAGGTAGATACATATTATTTACAGTAACAGTTAAAATTCAGTTTTCAAAATTATAACCTAAATATAATAAAACCTAAAATTACTTAAAACCCTAAATCTAAATGAAATAAAACCTAATCTGAAGTAGAAGCGTGTCAATTAGGTTTATTACTATACAAACTAATATCTAAAAAACCAATTCTCAAAAACCTTTGAAATTTCATAAAGAAGCAAAATGATTTGGAAAACACTATATGTTGAAATGGTTTGGCAAGAAAATGACGCTACAAAGGCGCTTTCATTGAAATTTATAATATCTTAATTCATTCAAAATTTATGAATTATTTTAAAGTAAATTATATACCAGTTAAACAAACTATACTTTTTGTTAAAAAACATAAAATAGATTGTTCAGCATAAACTTAATATAATCTAAAAGTTTTTTTCGCGTGCCAAGTTCGGCATGCTTGCCATAGGTTCGCTATCCCTGTTCTAGTCTGACGGTCTACCACCCTCCTGGTAGTAGTAGCGCCAACACACGATGTAGCTTATGTTGGAACAGGGACTGACACTGACACCATCGATTTGCCAATATTACTTTTGAAATTGGTTTGGTATTTTCTGAGATTCCATAGAAATTGTAATTTAGAAAGTTTTTAAAATGCTTTCGCTCATTTTACCCTTTTAATTTTTGAATATTTTAGAAACTGTTCTTAGAGAGTATTTACAGCTTTTAAATATCTACCATGACAAATTTCAAGTTTCTATCTTTAACAATTCCATGGAAATCGAAATTTAGAAAGTTTTTAGAACGCTTTTCGCTGATTTCACTATTTTAAATTTCGAAATTTTTAGTAACTGTTCTGAGAGATTATTTACACCTTATAATATCTACCATGCCAAATTTCAAGTTTCGATCTTTAACAATTCTATGGAAATCGTAATTTAGAACACTTTTAGAACGCTTTTCGTGCCTTTCACAACGGTTCTTAGAGAGCGTTTACATCTTAAGAGTACCATGCCAAATTTATGGTTTCTATAACCCCATCCAAAAATCGCAACTTTAGAACATTTTTTACTCCTGCGACCACCTGGTGGTAGTAGCACCAATATAAAATATAGCCTATATTCGAGCTTTGACTGTTACCATCAGTTTGCAACTATTTCTTTTGACGGTTTGGTATTTCTCAAGATTCCATAGAAATCATAATTTAGTACATTTTTAGAACACTTATTGCTCCTTTCACCTTTTAAAATTTGGAATTTTTTAGAAACTGGTCTTAAAGATCATTTACATCTTATAAGTACCTACCACGTCAAGTTTCAAGTTTATATCTTTAACAATTCTATAGAAATCTTAATTTAGAAAGCTTTTACAATTCTTTTCGAGCATTTTTACCCCTTTTAAATTTCGATTTTTTTTTTTTTAATACTTAACTGTTCTTAGAGAGCAGTTACATCTTATAAGTAACTATCATGGCAAATTTCAAATTTCTAGGTCTTTCAGTATCGCACAAAAATCGCAATTGTAGAAAATTTTATACTCCTCCAACCTCCTGGTGTGAGTGGCTGCGACATAAAATATAGCCTATGTTGGAGCAGGGGGTGCCACCATCAATTTACTACCATTTTATTTTGAAATCAGTTAGGTAGTTCTAGGGATTCCATAGAAATTGTAAAAACATTTTTAGAACGCTTTTCGCTCATGTCAGCCTTTTAAATTTGGAAATTTTAGAAACTGTTCTTAGGAAGCATTTACATCTTATAAGTAACTACCATGACAAATTTATAATTTCCACCTCTTTTAATATCACAAAAGACGCAATTTTAGAACTTTTTTTGCTCGTGTAACCCCCTGCTGGTAGTGGCACCGACATAAAATGTAGCCTATATCCGAGCTGGGATTGTCATCATCAATTTGCAATCATTTTTGAAATTGGTTTCGTATTTATTCCCTGATATTACATAGAAATCGTACTTTTTGAACGCTTTTCGCGCATTTTCATTCTTTTAAATTATGATTTTTTTTTTTTTTTTAGAAACTGAGAGCATTTATATCTTAAAGTAACTACTATGTCAAATTTCAATTTTCTAGGCCCTTCAAACACAAAAATCGCATTTACAGAACGTTTTTGCTCCTGCACCCTCTTGGGGGTAGTTCCACTGGCATAAAATAAAACTAACAACCAGATGTTGCTTCTTTATAATATTAGTATAGATAAGACTTCAAGTCGAACCCAGATATTTTTTGAGAACTGTAACGATAATGATAAGTTATTTTAACGAAATTTTCAATAAATTTATGTTGCTTTCCTTTTATGTGAAATTCGATGTCACTTAAAGTGCTGGTAGTGCACAGTAATTCAGTAAACTAAAACCGCGTTTAATGTTAACTACATTCCAAAATATAGAATGCCTAATTCAGCACTGTTTGTAAGTGGATAATTAATTCTATTAATTTTTGTGATATTATTACATTTACACAAAGCAAGGTAAGGCTATTGAAAATTTTGCTAAAATTTCTTTATTATTGAAGTTAGGAACAAGAATTCGGATGGTCTTAGAGTGAAACCCTGTGTATTTTTAACTGAAAAATTGGATTGCATTGTAACCCTGATTTTCTATTAAAAAATGTTTGTATGTCTCTTCCATCGTTTAAAATTTGCCTATGATTTTTTTAAACAATTTATATAAATCTAACATAGTTTTGTGTTATTTCATTGATGCATTTTCACTTTTGTAACTCTAATATTGTAAACGCTGTTTAACACTTTCATCGCAAGGGACGAGATAACTCGTCTTCCAGGAATATTAGGAAAATCAATTTGCACCGGAAAAGTCTGTGATTTAATTATTAGACAGTGATTCCGATATCTAATGTCTAATAATTACCAGGGAGAATTTTCCGGTGCGAATTGTTTTTCGCAAACGGACACGACATTTTATTATTTTTTATGTTTGTAAAGACAAACAAATCATTAGAATGAGAAATGATATTGATTATTATTTTTCAAAGTAAAATAAACAAGTTTTAAATGAATTTGTGTTTTGTTTCAATTTTAGCGCTGCGAGAAGCGGCTCAGGCTCTTAGCGCAAAGGGTGAGACAAAGGCGCGCCATTGCCGCGATGAAAGTGTTAAATGAATCATAACCAGCGTAACTGCTGATTCTAATATCCGAGCGGGAAAAAAAACTTTATGATTTCATTTATTAATTAGCCAGTGATTCGATTAGATAGTGATTCAATTAACAGGCGACCACAATTATCAGCATCTCAACCCCCCCCCTCTCCCCAGAGCCGAATTCTGGCTGCGCCACTGCGTAGGGTTAATAGACATTTGTATAAGTTCCGATTGAGAACCCGTTTTTTGTGTCAGTGTCAGCACGCGTTCCTCTCATCCGTCACGTGACCGCACCCTCCTCCCGTCTCTATATTTACACCTGCCGGAGAAAAGAGTTTTCCGTGCCAAAGTTTTGTTCAAGGTCGAACCGCTTAAAACTAAGTTCACTGGCAGAGGTGCTTTCAACTCCGGAACAAGAAGGAAAAAACATGCCTCTAGCACACATGACGAAACACTTTCCAACACTTTTTTTTTTTCGTGATTTAGATTTAAAAAATGACTGGAAAACTCCAGTTTTATTACTTTATTTTTTACCTAGAGTTAAAAATTTCAAAACAATCCCATTTCTTGTTGGATTAAACTACCTGGAAAATAATTTTATTCGTTTATGCATTATTATATGCAATACCTGGGGTTTTAATGTTTGCATGTTTCATTAAAAAAATGAATTTTAAAATTAAACACCGTACGGACTAGTATGAATCTCGCACTTTCCAACAAAGTTGAGAAGTGTTTATGACTTCGGTTTGTCTGGCCGTCTGTCCGCACTCTAACTCTCGTAACTCGGATTACCCTGAAATTTTTGGATGTTATTGACGTTCACCTAGCACTAATTTCAAATAAAGTTTGTAGCATTTTTAGTTCATTTACAGGGACAGTCAAAAGTACTAAGTTACAGGACGGCCAATGGGAAAAAATAATTTCAAATGATTTTTTATGATGTTACACGCTTTCAAACATAATAAAATTGATATGCATTTATGAAGTGCACTAAAATATGCTTTCTGTAGAATATGCGGTGCAAAGAATAGTTATTATTCATTGACAAGGCCACACAAAAGAATTCCGTTACATGATGATAGGGACAGGAGAATTGTTTGCGGCGTATTTTAATTGTATTAAACTATTTCATATATAATGAAATTGATATACGTCGCTGAGCTTTACTATACCTTATTTCATGTATAATCAGGGGCGGATTTATGAAGTGAGGGGCCCCTCTCACTGGAACTTTTTGGGGCCCTTCCATCTTACGAAATTGGGTATATTATCAACAAATAATAGATATCCAAAACTTAATTACAATAATTACTTACAAATTAATTAAAATGTATTCAAATTGTTAAAGATTAATTACACAAATTTTATTTCATATTCAAATTACATCAGATTATTTTACATGAACTTAAATATTGTGACGGATAAATGTGTTAAAATTATGTTTCTTATTTTCCTTTCCATTTTTTAAGAACATAAAATGATAATTCAAACCAAGGTTATTCGGAATTTAAGGAAACAGTATTTTAGTATCTGCTGAGCTATAACTCAAATCCTCTTTTCTTTACTTTTCATTTTTGGTTCATTTATAACATGAAATAAGATATAAATATATGGGGTTCTGATGCGCGGGACTGCAGCGGCCCGCGCTGCATCCCATTATCTTGCTTGAAATTTTAATTTCATGTTTTAATAAAATAATTTCATAAATCAAATAAATTCATCAATTATAACCAAATTAAATTATATTTTTCTTCTTTTCTACACAACGGGGTTTCAAAGAATGACAAATGCTTTATGGACTTAAAAAGAATTCGAAGCTCCACGAGTTGTTTTATAACCATCTGCACTGGATTTTTATGTAAATGTATTTTTTAAACATCAATTTAATTAACTAATCTATATATAGGTTTGTAATTGAGTGTTTCTTAATAGCAAATGCTTTAAAAAAAAAAATGGCCCCAAAAATGTAAATGTCGCACTTCCACAACTGAGATTAGCGAAACATCTGCTAAAATAGAAAAAAATCCCTGGCGGCTCAGCCTACAGCCACAGGTAGATTCCGAAGTTAAGTACTAATTTTACCAACAAAAACCAAATCAAAATTAGAGATCAAACCTGTTTAATAATTTTATCTGGCCGCTTTTGACGAGTTTTTAATTCCATTTAATACGATATTTTTTTTCTTCAACACATATTTTTTTTTCTTTTGCTGTAAGAGTCGGTCCTATCAAAAAGTTGTAGATAAAAGATAATATTAAGAAGGTTTATTATAAACTTAAGCGGATTTGATGTCTTGTGAACTGACGAAGTTATGATTTTTTTTCTTCATCAAACCCCGTTATTGTTTATTTTTAGATTTTTTTTATATATAAAAGTTGGTCCTATCAAAAATTTGTAGATCAGATTAAAAAGATTTATAATAAATTTAAGTCGATTTGATATCTTCTGAATTGACGAAGTTATGAATTTTTTTCTTCTTCATCCCCCCCCCCCTTTATTGTTTGTTTTTAGTTTTTTTTAATATATAAAAGTTGGTCCTATCAAAAAGTTGTCAATGTAAAAGTTGTAGATAAGATTAAAAAGTTTTATAATAAATTTAAGTGGATTTGATATCTTGTGAATTGACAAAGTTATGAATTTTTTTCTTCGCCCTTTGAGACCATTTTTAATGATATCAAAAATCTGTCATACATAAATTTTTGGCTCTTTTTCTAGAAGTAATAATAACTTTAAACTAATTTTATATGTATTACAATTAAGAAGTTATAAGATTTTTTTCTGTTTTCACAAAAACCCTCCTTATTTCCACCCCCTTGGTTCAATTTTGACCATTAACGAGCTTGACCGAGATTTTCTGCCGCTTAATTTTATGTAACAGTTTGGAAGAGATTTGTGCAGAATTATGCAATAGTGTACATAAAAAGGTGATATATATATAGTTTTGACTGGTCATGATTGGCGTAGATCTGCAAAAATGTTTTAGAAATTCCAACATAAGGGAGAATGTAATAGGTAGTATTTCTTACGAAATCTACTTAAAATTCATATTGAGGAAAACTATAGGGGGCATTGTCTTTGACAATCGTGATATATTTGATTGCCGTGTGTCATTTTTGATCTAGATATGGAGAATTTTTTGAGAGGGAAGAAATATGAACACTTACGATGCAATAATAAACTATTGATTACTAGCTGACCCACCCGGCGTTGCCCGGGCCCGTAAAAATGAACTTAAACAAAACTCAAGTTTGTATGATTTTATATCTTTGGAAAATCGGGGCCCCAATGTCTTAAGCATCATAGAGTGTTTCAAATTAACTTAGTTTTCGGGGATCCAATGCCTTCGGCAGTGTCTAGTGTGTTCCCAACAAACCTCTTTCTGAACGAACCTGTGACCTGGTTCTCCGTTGCCTATGGCAGTGTGCACCGGGAGTGCTCCTCACGCACCGAAGATAATTGAAAAACAAATTGAATGAGCCGAACTTCTTAGTAATCGGGCCCATAGAACCCGACCTGAGAATGGGCCACCTGGCGGTTGAAGATGGAACTAAAACCTGAAAAACTATCATAAACTAAATTGAGTGAACCAATTTCCGTTGAAATCAAGCTCATAGAAACCGAGAAAATAATGCGCCGGTAATGTTCGAAAATTGTGGTAACAGAAGTCCAAGATAAACTTTCATAATGCAGAAAGTAGCTAAATCGTAATCTAATTTGAATGAACACATTCCCGTTGAAATTGGGCCGATAGAATCCGAGGAAGGAATGCGCTCCCTAACGGTGGAAGGTGGCCCCTCCTCTATCAATTTAACGAATTATCGTTAACGAAAGTTGTAAAAAACCAGGAAAATCCCCCCCCCCCAAAAAAAAAAAAAAAAAATTAAATAATTACAGTCAGTTATGTAGAAAATTTAAATAATTTCAAATTTAAATATTATTAGTAAAGTAAATAGCTATGTCTTATGTTCCAAAAATAAAATGCTCTACATAGTGATACAATGATCCCTTGAAAATCTTAATAAACAATCCTTTGATTACTATTACTAATAATGATGTAGTTCCTTGAATATAATGTACTTTCCCTTGTCTATTCACAAAAAATTTCTCTGAAATACTTGTTATCTGGGATGTCCGATTTTTCTGTTTTCTGTCTATACGTGGGCAATTATTATCTTTTATTGAAAATAAAGAATTTTATAAGGAATTCCTGAAATGATTTGACATTTAGCAGTTGAGTCTTTACATATTTCAAGAAGTTGTGTGTATTGTCATTTGACACGTCTCTTCTGAACCTCCCAGGTTAAAAAGGAAAAGAAAAGAAAAGAAGAAGACAGTAAAATAAGCAGAAACACCTATTTACTAGCTTTTTACGCGACTGAAAATATTGATCTTAAAATGGACAGTAATTTTATAAAAGTTGTCATCCAATACTACATTTAAACACCCGCCAGGATTTTTTTCTAAGCTATGTTATAATACACATTACTTTTAAATTACAAAACTAAAAATTAATAATATATCTTTTTAGACATTTTTCATGAGACTTTTCTTTGTTATAGCTCAAGCGAACCTTATTTCAATACCCCCCCCCCCCCCTCTCATTTCCTTGTTAGATCCAAAGTAATGGGTTTTGTTATATTATACAGGATATAAATGGATTTTGTTGCATATTTTATTTAAAAAAGTAAACAGGTGCATATTCAATAGAATTTGAATTTTAACATTTAAAATGAGAAACTAACTTATTTCCTTTTTTTACTATCTAATTTTCTTGTGCAATTATATTTATAGGAGCCAAGACCAATAAAGCACTTCACTAAACTTGACTTTAGTTTTTTATTTTTATTTTTTCAGTGTAATTAGTTTGCTGAACATATAATTTTTTTTCCTTGAGCTAATCACTACTTCACAAATATAAATAAATTCAACTGGAAGACAGTATCTCCAGTATGGTTAACTTTCTTATATAATATTAATAATATGAGGTTGTTGAAGAATTTTTTCTATTCAAACACTTCTTGTAATTTTGTGTGATAACTCCGAATCAATATTTTTGGACATTAGATTTAGCAAGTAACGGAAAAAATAGAATTTAAATATTGAAATATTATAACTAGCACCCAAATTTTCAGTGCTTTCTTAATTCGACTTCATATCTTCAGTTTCATTTTTATAATACCCCAATAACAACTGGGTAATCCCCAATCAAGAAAATTTTCTTTTACAGCTTGACTGAAATCTTAAAGATCATTTTATGTTATTAATTGCTGTAAATAATCTGCATTTTCACAAATGAAAATATTTTATGCTAAATATTGAATATTTGTAATCTATTTTATGTTTGCTAAATTCACATGCTTTAAGTTATCTCTTTAGAGCGCCAGATATGTTCATCAACACATGCAATTTTCATTCTACATTCATACAAACATGACCTAGACTTACTATGTCTCATGTTGACTGCCAAGATATTTTTAAAAGTAGAAATTGTTTATATCCAACAATTTGAAACATTTAAATTACGAAATATATATATATATTCTATTAGGTTTTAACATTAACCCAATATTTAATTTACGGATGAAATCCCCTCCCCCCCATCTCTACATTTAACCACTTATTTTTAACAATAGCGTTATTTTTAATCTACGGTTGTAGTGACTAAACGTAAGTCGATGCGGAGAAAGAAAATTAATATTCGAAATACGTGGTAGTAAGGGTATAAGGAAATGTTTTAGTAGTTTAGTAGTTCCGGAGGATCCTAGAACTATGTTTAATAAAATTGCAAGAGAATCGGATCATTTTTAAAGAAGCTGCACCAGGGCCCCAAGAAGGCGATTAACATTTACAATTGGTCGTAGCTAAAGTCTGAGAAATTTTTTTGACCTTCATGTATTAGCTGAAGAACCTAAGAAGTTGTTACCAAAAAAAGCTAGTGAATCAGACTCTTTTTAAGGGGTCTATAATAGGGGAACCATAAGATGTCAATTGATAGTTGAGAGTACAGCCCTAAGATGAAAACATGTTAAAAGGTCCTAGTACTTAAATCTTTAGATCTTTAATTAGTCGAAATTAAGCATAGGGTATGAAAAAATCATTAGAATAAAACTTTAAAGAATAGAGCAAAAATTAGGGGGAATTCTTCAAGAAGGGCCCTAGAGCCCCCTCCCCCCCCCAAAAAAAAAAATATGAGGGGTAGCTGGAGGTCCACAGAAGTTGTTAGAAAAAAAAGCTATTGAATCAGGCCATTTTTAAGGGTGCGATAATAGGGGGCCCGAAAGTGGCCAACTGATAGTTGAGAGTAGAGCCCTGAGATAAAAACATATTAAAAGGTTCTATTACTTAGCACTTTAGATTTTTAATTAGTCAAAATTACGCATAGGGTATGAATTAATCATTTGAATTAAACTTTAAAGAAATGCACCAAAAATGGGGGGAAATGCTTGAAAAAAGGGCCCTAGTGCTCCAATAAATACATGAGGGTGTTAACTCGGTGAGAGGAGTCCAAGACTCAATTGTAAAGTTATGCATTGAGAGGGTGACACAATTAGGGGGTGAAAAATGCATGGCGATCCGAAAAGCTCAAGGGGCTCGGGCCCTGGGAAGCCAGGGCCTTAACTGGAATGTAGGAACGGTGGAATAATTAAATGTATAAAGTTCCCCCAAAACAAAGATCGAATTAAAAGGGGCAATTTATTAACAATTTAGGACACAAAAACTTCAAGGGGTCCTGTACTAGGTCCCAGGACACAAAGGTCTTATCTGGAATGTAGTTGGGTGTAAGAAAAAAATTTAGTACTTTATAAAGTAGCCGCAGGATCCAAACTACTATGTAAACGAAAATTGCAAGAGAAATTGACTATTTTTAAAGAAGATGGATGAAGTGCCCAAGAAGGCAATTAATATTCAAAATTAATGGTAGCTAAAGTCTGTTTTTTTTTTTTTTTTTTTTTTTGTAGTTTATGTAGTAGCTGGAGGACCCAAGAAGTTATTAGAAAAAAAGCTAGTGAATTGGACAATTTTTAACGAAGCTATAATAGGAAACCCAAAAGAGGCCAACTGATAGTTGAGAGCAAGGCTCTAAAATGAAAACATGTTAAAAGGTCCTAGTACTTAGTGCTTTAGATCTTCAATTCGGCGAAATTAATCATAGGGTTTGAAATTATCATTAGAATAAAATTTTAAAGAAATGCGCAAAAAATGGGAGGAAATGCTTTAATAAGGGTCCTAGTGTCCCAATAAAAATATGAGAATGTTGGCCCGGGGGCAGGACTCCAAGAATCAACTTTAAAGTTACGCATTGAGAGGGTGACACAATTAGGGAGGGGGGGAATGCATGGCTCACAAAAAGTGCTAGGGGCCCTGGACCGGAGCTTATGGCGCCAGGGTCTTACTTGGAATGTAGAATCGGGAAGCTAAGTAAATTAAAAAAGAGCACCAAAAACGAATATTGTATTAAAAGGGGCAATTTATTAACAATTTAGGGCCAAAAACTTCCAGGACCCTGACCAGGCCCCGGGGAGCCAGGATCTTACTTGAAATGTAGAATGGGGGATAACTAAATGGAGAAAAGACCCCAAAAACGAAGAAGATCGGATAAAAAGGAGGCAAATTATTAAAAATTTGAAAGGCCGGGGGAGCACCTGGGTCTTAAAAAATAAAAAATCTTATCCTCAGGTGCATCAGAAAATGGCTTAGACTATCCTCATCCAAATTTTCAAACATCTAGATTAGGCAGCATTACAGGCGGTAGATTTTGCTAGCCATCGCACACACAGAGCGAAACTATCTTTTATTAGTATAAATAATCAGTAACAAAGTAAAAATACATTTAAAATATCAGCTTTATGAAAGTTGCAAACCAAGTGTGGGCCCTCCAAAATTGGGGGCATTAGGTTGGTGGCCCATGATTTAATCGGGCCCTCAATCTGTGTAATTAAGTCGTCATAGAATGACTTTAACAGGTTTCCTTTGAATCCCACCTCATTCCTGCACAACCAACTCCCCAACGAGCTTAGTCCTGATAATAAATAACGGAAAAATAATAAGGAAAGCTAAAACATTTCTGGTAGTAGCAAATGATAGAAAATAATTTTATTTATTGCATTAAAATGATGTGATATTAACTGAAAAATTAAAAAAGAAGACTAAGAAAATCGTTTTATCAAAATGTCACATTTCTCTTCGAACTCAAAAGAAGATTTGGGGGCCCTTGTAATGCGGGGCCCCTCGCGATTGCGACCATCGCGACCCCTTAAATCCGCCCCTGTGTATAATACAGAGCGCATAATAGCATTTAAAGGGACACACAAAAGATTTCAGATAGTATATTGTATCCGAAGTACTGTATATGAGCGATGATTGCAGAAAATGCATTTTTAATTATGATTTGCGCTTTTATGTTTCACTATACGAGTATTTATGCATATTATAGGGTGTGTATAAATGCTATAATTCATATACAGGGCTACACAAAACAATTCGTAAGGGTTGCTGGGTATGAGCGCAAATTGTTTAAAGGTGGTTTTTAACTGAGTTATGCGTTTTTACGCTGAACTGCATTTAGCTTACTGAGAAATGTTTGTAGAATATAGATAAAATGGTATACAGGGTCACGCAAAGAATTGGATACGTGGCCGTCTATGGATAATAATTTCTGTAAATGTGATTTCAGTAGTTATAAGAGTGTTTTAGTTTGAATTAAATTTTAGCTAAATAGCGGCGTGTAATAAGGATTATACAAAAGTATTCAAGTATGTTTCCATCTATTAGTATAAATTGCTTCAACTTGTTATAGTATACGTTTTCTTGCTAAACTAAAGTTTCCCATTATATAGTATATATATATATCAACCTACAGATCCAATACAGGGCTGTTCAAAAGAATTGGAATACATATTTGGCTATGGACGGTAGCTGCTGAAATCAGTTTTTAAAATGTTTTATGCGTTTTCTAAAATGTTTACTTAGTTCTCTTATATACCTTATTTCCCTAAATAACAAAGTTTTGTTAAAGCATTCAGGAAGTCTTGGAAAGTATTTCATAATCTATACTTAACACATGATTTTTCTTCCTAAGTTTCTTAAGCCTAAATAAATAGAGTCTTGATTCTTGAAAAAAAAATTAAAACGAAATGTAAATTCATGAAAAGCCCTTCATGATATCACTTTCTCTTGTAAAAGCTATGCATTAACCCTATATTCGTTTTAAGGGGTCTTGTACCCTTTAAACGCGTCGAAAATTAACGAAAAACTTCAAAGTTTGAATTCGTCTATCTTCAAAGCCTTCTTATGTATAAACATGAAATTTTGGTTATTGATTAAACAGATTGTGCTTTGTAATAGGCTACCATTCGAAATTTATTAACCCTTTACAGAATTTGTGTATTGTTGAAATCAAAATAGCTCTTTTTTTTTATCCCATAAGTCATTGCGCGCATGATATCTTGAGAAAGTATGTATGAATTGGCATGAAATTTGGTAAAGATACTAAACATATATGTGTGTTTAAAATGATCTACTATTAGGCTAAAATTATTTCATTAACTATATAAAAAATGTTTTCGTAAAAAAAAAATAAAAATTTTGTATTTTTAATGAATAAAAATAATCATAACTAAAAATATTACCATTATAAATACTTAAAAGTAGATCCTTTTAAACACACATATTTGTTTAGTATATTTACCAAATTTCATGCCAATCCATACATACTTTCTCAAGATATCATGCGCGCAATGACTTATGGGGTAAAAAAAAGAGCTATTTTGATTTCAACAATACACAAATTCTGTAAAGGGTTAATAAATTTCTGTTGATAGTATATTACAAAGCATAATCTATTTAATCAATATCCAAAATTTCATGTTTATACATAAAAAAGTTTTGAAGATAGACTCATTCAAACTTTGAAGTTTTTCGTTCATTTTCGACGCGTTTAAAAAGGTACAAGACCCCTTAAATAGGAGGTCATACGTGAATGAACCTATATTATTCGCAACTAAAAAGAAATGGCGCTTGTAGTATTTGTCGAGAATTAAATAAAAATCATGCACTCGCGACATCATAGTTCACTTTTACATTTTAACAGAATAATAAGGCTTACTATAATGTGTGACTCGTGCCAGTCTACACGTCAGGACACATTGCCCTTGAGTGTGTTCAGGCTGCACGCGCGCGAGCTCAGGAGACAGGAACATGGAGTGGGTAAATATCATGGATGGAATAACACGTAGTATGTTCAGGAACAGATCATGGATTTGATTAATTATGGTGCTAATTATAAAGATATTTTGTTGCAAAAGGAACGTGTGCTAGATGGCTGAATGGATAAGGCAGTGAACTCGAGACTAGGGGTTCTGGGTTCGAATCCTTCCAGTCCCACATTGTAATCATAATTTTTTTTTGTTTTGTTTATTGGTTGTTTTATATTTTTCATAATGAATAAGATATTTTTGATGAAGATATATTTTTTATTTTTATTATACAGAGGCACGTGTATTTTTATTATAATAATAAAATATCTATTTAAATGTGAGAAAATGAGGTATTTCGAGATGAAAGTTTTACATCTGAACGCCTTTTAAATATTTAAAGTTTCGTTTCTAAGTGATTATATATGTATAATGATATAAACATTAAGCAAATCCAAATGAAAAAATAATATACTATATTGTGCAAAAATATCCTTTTGCACGTAGGATAATTCCTTGATTTTCTTTTCTTTTTTTTTTTTTTTTTTTTTTTTTTTTGAATACTTTACGAGTGAATTTTTATCGAGACTAGGCTGGAAATCATATTTTACTTTGAACATTATAAAAATAAAATGTAATAGTTGTAGATTATTTTAACTAAAAATATCTGTAGATATATTTTTTAAAGAGATAAAATATATAGGTCTGCTGTCTATTTTTGTAGTGAATAAAGTATGATTAGAATGTTTATAAATTTTCTACTGAAAGTATAAGTAAGTATTTTGCTTATACTAACAGAATTTTGAATGCCATTTATTTCTCATGTTTTATGATGTATTTTGGTCTGTTATCCACACGGTATTAAAATATGCAATCATAAAATAAGAAATATATATATTAAAACCTTCTCTGAAAAACTGTCTAACTAACAGTGCAAATTCCATTGAAATCCATCCAGTATAGTAGATTACAAACAAATCTCATATGTTGATATCACAATCTTGGTTTACTAACAGCATTCTATTTATCAGAGAAGTTATAAATCAACTGATAAATCATTTTTAAATAAATAAAAAGAAAATTGTTAAAAAGTTAAAATTTTTAGATCACCAGTTGAATTCTTAAATTGTATCAATCAACCTACCAAACAAAGCACAACCAATAACACATAAGCAGAAAACGCACAATCACGTGATCAAATCGCCCACACAATTTTTTTGAGCAGCTTGCTCGGAGTTTGTGTGCGGTTGGTTAACTAATTTTAAATGCTAAATGGGCTAAAGTAGATAAAGAAGGTCACGTGATGTTTTTCCCGACTATTTTAGATTTTGTCTGAGTGAACATAGGCATGTAGTCCTGTTACGAAAACCATGTTTTGGAAGGATAAAGAAATATAGTCGTTGGTTTTACCTTTTTTGAACCATTAAAAATAATGAAATAATTGAATTATGTTAAAATTCCTTTCTTCGATAAGACCTACTCCATGACATAAACTTCTGAGCGCGCGCGCGGCGCGAAATGCACTTCTGAACACGCTCCTTATCTTTTTACGTGTGAAGGTTTCGTTCACTGTATTGTGAAAGTTGGTCATTTTTTAAATTCAATATTCGAAGAATACGCACCTGTTTGTGGAATAAAACACAAAATGAATTTTTGCGAGACGTGTCACTTTTCTTGCGGGTGAGCGATTTGCGCAAAAGCACAAGTTATAGTCACTACGCTGCTGTATCCAGACTGTAACCAAACCAGGGCTTAATTTGCGCCGGAGCCCACCAGAGCCCGGCTCCGGTACATCTCTGTTTTTAGTAAATATTTAAATAGTGTTCGGAATTCACGGAGCTCATAAATACAGGGCTCCGGAGCCCAGTGCAATAGCGCTTCCGAAAAACCGAAGCTTAAATTACCTTTTCCTTTCCTTCTCATCTCCTGGGCCCCACCAGTGGCTGAGAGGTTCTGCTCTCGAAGCTGGTAGACGGGAGGTGCTGGGTTCAAACCCAATCGCGCCCGTCGGCCTAACCGTTTCGGAGTTTTCGTGGTTTTCTTCGAAGCCGTGGTTTTCCATGCGTAAATACGGGTTAGGTTCCCTTAGAAAGACCCCCACGAAGGGCACTCCCCCCAGGGCCTACATCCCACGTGTTGATAATCGGCCGTCATAAACACAAACCAAACAAACCAAACCTTCTCATCTCCAAGCTTTTGCATTCTTTTTACAAAAACACTTATATGTGACGTAATGTGTCACATACGTAGGAGATGGAGATAAAACGGACTCAATTTTTATATCAGTTTTTAGGCTTACACTGACTCGAGCTCAATCTGTATTACATTTAAAATTTTATTTATTCATGTGTTGAAAAAAAATCCTCTTTTAAAATTGCGTATTATATTCCACTTCAAATCATTTTAATGCTATTTTGATCAGAATGAAGGGGAAACAGAAATCGTGTTTTTCTATTTCAAATTTATATCGGCGACGTGTTGATACGGCGCCACTCAAGAGACTGAACAATAAATTTGCTTTCAGTTCGATTTTCTTTTGTGACAGTAGGATAATTTTTTATTGGCTGGGTTTTCTTTTTATTATTTCGATATCTAACCTGAAAAGAATATTTTCTGTTTTATCCAACAAGCATCAGCTTGACGTTTTGTTTGTTCGAGGTTTTTTGTCTTCTATTGCGTACGAGTATAAAAATCACGTCAGTGATTTTTCTATTTATTTTGTATCATGAAGGGTACTCTGCACCTATACCACCATGAGGCTCTCTGCACCTATACGAAGTTACTTTCCTTTGTAAGTAGATATGATTACAATGTATTGTTATTCTGATAGAAAGCAATCGAGCAGTGTTTCCCCTTTTTCTATAAAAGCATAGATTCTTTCCGATAACGTTGTCAAACTTTTAATTTTATCTGATTTTCAGGGACTCACCGCAAAAGATTTTTATGCGGAAGGAAATGATTATAGTTTAAGATATGCACCTTCCACAGGAAATTGTAAAATATTGTTCCATTCTTCAGCATATAAATATTCATTTCTGTAAATTTCATTCATTTTTTTCTTATAAATGCATAGCTGCGAACTATCCCTTTTTTGTGTTAACACCATTTCCTAATCATAATCGTTACCCTATTTAATCGCAGAATTCTGCAATTGATTAACATAAAAAATAGGCACGGATTTTTACTATTCAGAAGAAGTGATAACTAAAAAGTGGAATAGTTGACAGCTAAGTATATGCTGATAGATATATTTAAAATTTTTATTTTGCTAAAGAAAAAAAAAAAATGCTTTAAATTTTGCAATTAATGTACGAAGTATAAATATGCAGATTACAGGGGCAGGGGGTGGAGGTACGGTACGGTTGGTGTACCTATAGCGCAGAATATTAGGGCTCCGGAACTTTTTTTGTTAGAATTTAAGCCCTGAATCTAACCTAAGTTAAGCAAGATCACATAGGCACGTTCAAAATATCAGTCAAATCTACCATTCATTCAAATGCTCTTGTTGGTGAGGAGAGACGTCTAGGGTCTGAGTAATACAAAATTGAATCGCCAAACCGCCCAGTAAAAAGGCAATTTTTTTTAAACTTTCCAAACGAAAATGACGTCACGATTTATTAGCCGCGGTACGGTATGCTATTTCTTTCTGGGTCTATGTCATTTAGCAGACAACCAAATAGCCGACAAGACATTTAGCAGACAGCAATTAGACGACAGGACGTTTAGCCGACAAGTACATTTAGTCGACACGTACATTTAGTCGACAGGACAATTAGCCGACAGCGACAGTTAGCCGACAAGACAGATAGCCGACAGAGACAATTAGCCGACAGGACAATTAGCCGATAGGACAGTTAGTCGACATGGACAATTAGCCGACAGGACGTTTAGCAGACAGGATGATTAGCCGACAAGACAATTAGCCGACAGGACATTTAGCCGACAAGACATTTAGCCGACAAGACATTTAGCCGACAGGACAATTAGCCGACAAGACAATTAGCCGACAGGACATTTAGCCGACAGGACATTTAGCCGACAGGTCAATTAGCCGACAGGACGATTAGCCGACAGGTCAATTAGCCGACAGGACAATTAGCCGACAGGATATTTAGCCGAGAGGACGATTAGCTCAGTTAGGTTTTGGTTTGGATACTGTTAGGTTTCGGATAGGTTACAGTTAGAATACAGTTAGGTTATAATTAGTTTACGGTTACGTTAAACTTAGGTTACAGTTATGTTACGGTTAGGTTACAGTTAGATCACGGTTACGTCACAGTTAGATTAAATTTATGTAACAATTAGGTTACGTTTAAGTTACAAATAGGTTAAGGTTAGGTTACGGATAGGCTACAGTTAGATTAGAGTTAAGTTACGGATAGGTTACAGTTAGGTTACGGATAGGTTACAGTTAAATTACGTTTATGCTACGATTTGGTTACAGATAGGATACAGTTACGTTACAGTTTGGTTACAATTAAGATTACGGATAGGTTACAGTTAGATTACGGTTAGGTTACGAATAGGTTACAGTACGTTACGGATAGGTTCCAATTAGGTTACGGTTAGGTTACCGGCAGGCTACAGTTAGGTTACGGTTAGGTTACAGTTAGATTACGGTTACGTCACAGTTAGATTAAATTTAGGTAACAATTAGGTTACGTTTAAGTTACAAATAGGTTAAGGTTAGGTTACGGATAGGTTACAGTTAGATTAGGGTTAAGTTACGGATGGGTTACAGTTAAATTACGTTTATGCTACGATTAGGTTACAGATAGGATACAGTTACGTTACAGTTTGGTTACAATTAAGATTACGGATAGGTTACAGTTAGATTACGGTTAGGTTACGAATAGGTTACAGTACGTTACGGATAGGTTCCAATTAGGTTACGGTTAGGTTACAGCCAGGCTACAGTTAGGTTACGGTTAGGTTACAGTTAGATTACGTTTACGTCACAGATTAAATTTAGGTAACAATTAGGTTACGTTTAAGTTGCAAATAGGTTAAGGTTAGGTTACGGATAGGTTACAGTTAGATTAGGGTTAAGTTACGGATAGGTTACAGTTAGGTTACGGATAGGTTATAGTTAGATTACGTTTATACTACGATTAGGTTACAGATAGGATACAGTTACGTTACAGTTTGGTTACAATTAAGATTACGGATAGGTTACAGTTAGGTTACGGATAAGTTACAGTACGTTACGGATAGGTTCCAATTAGGTTACGGTTAGGTTACCGCCAGGCTACAGTTAGATTACGGTTAGGTTACAGTTAGATTACGGTTACGTCACAGTTAGATTAAATTTAGGTAACAATTTGGTTACGTTTAAGTTACAAATAGGTTAAGGTTAGGTTACGGATAGGTTACAGTTAGATTAGGGTTAAGTTACGGATAGGTTAGAGTTAGGTTACGGATAGGTTACAGTTAGATTACGTTTAGGCTACGATTAGGTTACAGATAGGATACAGTTACGCTACAGTTTGGCTACAATTAAGATTACGGATAGGTTACAGCTAGATTACGGTTAGGTTACGGATAGGTTCCAATTAGGTTACGGTCAGGTTACCGCCAAGCTACAGTTAGGTTACATTTAAGTTACAGTTAGGTTATAGTTACATCACAGTTAGGAAACGCTTAGGTTATAATTAGTTTACGGTTAGCGTACATTCATGATAAGTTTATTTTACAGATAGATTACGGTTAGGTTACAGTTATGTTACAGTTAGGTTAGGGTTAGGTTATAAGTAGGTTACGGTTACGTTACGGTTAGGTTATAATTCGGTTACGGTTATGTTCCATTTCCGTTACAGATAGATTACGGTTAAGTTACGGTTATATTCCATTTTCGTTACAGATAGGTTACGGTTACGGTTATGTTCCATTTCCGTTACAGGTAGTTTACGGTTGGATTATGGATAGGTTACAGGTAGGTTACAGTCACGTTACATTTAGCTTAAAATTAGTTTACGTTACGGGTAAGTTACCGATAGTTTATAGCTACGTTACAGTTATGTTACGGTTATGCTATAATTAGATTAAGATTAGGTTGCAATTAGGTTACAGTTAGGTTACGGTTAGGTGATAATTTGTTTATAGTTAGGTTGAAGGTATGTTACTGTTAGGTTACCGTTAGGTAACATATTACAGCTAGGGTACAGTTAGGTAATGTTTATGGTAGAGTTAGATTAAGGTTACGTTACAATTAGATTACTGCGCCCAGGGCTTAAATTCTAACAAAAAAAGTTCCGGAGCCCTAATATTCTGCGCTACCGGTACAACAACTGTACCGTTCCATCCCCCACCCCCCCTCAACCCCTGCCAATGTAATCTGCATATTTATATTTCGTATATTAATTGCAAAATTTAAAGCATTTTTTTTTCTTTAGCAAAATAAAAATTTTAAATACAGTAATCTCCCGACTATCCGGCCCTCCGTACTATCCGGCCAAGTAAAAAAAATTAGGAATGTTGCAAGCAGCCGAGACAGGCATGTTCTTTTCCAAAGGAAAGTGCTAACACACGACAAGAAGGAGCAAGAAGGGATTACACAATGCAATATCAGAGACAGTCATCTATCAATTACTTTATCAAAAACTAAAAAACTAAGCTTTGACTCTTTTATCTTATGCATAACTTTTCATATTTGTGCAATCATTTATTAACAAGCAATAAAGAAAGATTTACTAATTTTTTACGAATTAGGCTTACGTTTTACGTTAATGTTTTTCTTATTTTGAAACTGCATGTACTGTATGTATAAAATTTATCTTAGAATGTGTGACATGTGTTTTTAATATAATGAGGAGGGGGGTCCAGGAAATGAGTAAATATTTATGGAACTCCGGCCTATCCGGCTTTTTTGTTATCCGGCCTACCCTTCCGCCACAATAGACCGAATAGTCGGGAGTTTACTGTATATCTATCAGCATATACTTAGCTGTCAACTATTCCACTTTTTAGTTATCACTTCTTCAGAATAGTAAAAATCCGTGCCAATTTTTTATGTTAATTAATTGCAGAATTCTGCGATTAAATAGGGTAACGATTATGATTAGGAAATGGTGTTAACACAAAAAAGGGATAGTTCGCAGCTATGCATTTTTAAGAAAAAATGAATGAAATTTACAGAAATGAATATTTATATGCTGAAGAATGGAACAATATTTTACAATTTCCCGTAAAAGGTGCATATCTTAAACTATAATCATTTCCTCCCGCTTAACTATCTTTTGCGGTGAGTCCCTGAAAATCAGATAAAATTAAAAATTTGACAACGTTATCGGAAAGAATTTATGCTTTTATAGAAAAAGGGGAAACGCTGCTCGATTGCTTTCTATCAGAATAACAATACATGTTAATTATATCTACTTACAAAGGAAAGTGACTTCGTATAGGTGCACAGAGCCTTAGCGTGGGTACCGTTCATGATACAAAATAAATAGAAAAATCACTAACGTGATTTTTATACTCGTACGCAATAGAAGACAAAAAACCTCGAACAGACAAAACGTCAAGCAGATGCTTGTTGGATAAAACAGAAAATATTCTTTTCAGGTTAGATATCGAAATAATAAAAAGAAAACCCAGCCAATAAATAATTATCCTACTGTCACAAAAGAAAATCGAACTGAAAGCAAAATTGTTGTTCACTCTCTTGAGTGGCGCCGTATCAACACGTCGTCGATATAAATTTGGAATATAAAAACACGATTTCTGTTTCCCCTTCATTCTGATCAAAATAGCATTAAAATGATTTGAAGTGGAATATAATACGTAATTTTAAAAGAGGATTTTTTTTCAGTACATGAATAAATAAAATTTTAAATGTAATACAGATTGAGCTCGAGTCAGTCTAAGCCTAAAAACTGATATAAAAATTGAGTACGTTTTATCTCCATCTCCTACGTGTGTGACACATTACGTCACATATAAGTGTTTTGGTAAAAATAATGCAAAAGCTCGGAGATGGGAAGGAAAGGAAAAGGTAATTTAAGCTTCGGTTTTTCGGAAGCGCTATTGCACTGGGCTCCGGAGCCCTGTATTTATGAGCTCCGGTGAATTCCGAACAATATTTAAATATTTACTAAAAACAGAGAAGTACCAGAGCCGGGCTCTGGTGGGCTCCGGCGAAAATTAAGCCCTGGTTACAACCGAATTTTATACGGTGTAGTTTTATATCACACTAGCTGACCCACTAGGCGTTGTCCAGGCCCATCATAATAACCTTAAATAAAACTCAAGTTTGTATGATTTTATATCCTTTGAAAATCTTGTAAATGAACCTAGTTTCGGAAGTCCCATTACCTTCCACAGCCTCTCGTGTGTTCCCAACATATCTCTTTCCGAATGAACCTGTGATCTGGGTCCCCGCTACCTAAAGCAGTATGTACCGGAAGTGCTCCGCACGTGCCGCAGATAATCGAAAACCAAGTCGAGTGAACCAAACTTCGTTGTAATCAAGCCCATAGAACTCGAAAAATGAATGCATCATTAATGTTCGAAAATGTTGGTAACTGAAGTCTAAGATAAACTTTCATAATACAGAAAGTAGCTGAATTGTAATCTAACTTAAATGAACTTATTCCCGTTGAAATCAGGAGCCCAGAACCCGAGGAAAGAATACACCCCTAAGCGGTGGAAGGTTGCACCACCCCCCTCTGTAAATTTCACGGACTACTTTTAAAATTAACGCAATATTATTTAATAAACGGATGAAATCCCGGGCGGCAAACAACGTAGCTACGCTACTGCACCTAACGAAAATTTTCATATGAATTCGACATTCGTTTTATTCGATGTTAGCATAAATTAGAGGCCCCGATGTAATTATGAGCGCGCTAGAGTGCGAAGCCAGCTAGTTTAATAAAATGTTATTATTATTATGCTTACATGTTAAAGCCTCGATAACTCGACATCCTCATAAATAAGTGTATTTAGTTAATAATATTATTTATACAATTGCTCTAAAAACTGGATAACTTGAAGATTCATTAATCTGTTTTATTATATATCGATACAAGTTATACGGTTAAACCTTGATGAATCCTCAAGCTTATAAATCTATGTTTTTATTTAAACAATTATCATTGGTCATTGTGGTTAAAACTTTGATAACTCTATATCCTCATAAAGCAGTGCTTCTATGCAATAGAATATAATTAATTTTCTTTACATCCGCAATAAAATCAAAATAACAAATTATCCCCAAACGATCTCTCTAAAAGCAAAAACCTAGTTACTTCGCCATCTCTTTAAATTTACATTTCAATCAGTTTGATATAAATTCTGTATGATTTTCAAAAAAACCTCGAAAAGTCGTCATCCTTAATCATCTGTGATTTTATTAAGTCGAATGTCATTAATGAATTATATATATCCAATCTTGATAACGACATTCTCACAAATTCGTCTTTTTGCGCATCGAATTTATTTAATTTATATATTAAAAGATCAGTGATTCGCCAGCCTTATAAACCTTTGTTTTTGTTGAAAGAAGTAATACAGTAAATTCTGCCTGAGGCGGACTCTATGTAAGACGGAAATCTGTCTACCGCGGAAAATTCTTCAAGTCCCGGCGAACCCATAGAAAATTACATTAATTCATGCTGCATAAGGCGGAATCTGTTTAACGCGGAAACGGAAAGGATTTTGAGGTCCCACCGTAACCAAAATTTTGCATAAGGCGGAAAAAAGGATATTTTAAAAAAAGGCATTTCGTTTATCAAACTTTAAAATTGTTAAGTCAAATACAAAATGTCGAGGATGTTTCCGTAACACTTTGAAAAAGTTAATTCAAAAGAACAGAAACTGTTTAAATTTTAAATAATTCTTACTATCTCATTTTTTCCTATACAAAATTGCATTTAAAAGTTATTTCTAGTAGAATGCAAATTTATGAAAATATATATTTTCTAAAGTAAAATATATTATACTTTATGGTTGTACTCAAATTCAAAATAAAAACATTGTCTCATTCTCGAAGTTTATTATTATTATTATTATTATTACTGTGTGTGTGTGTAAATTTACAATTTGCGTGTATTACAGCAGTACTAAGAAAATGAATAGCGTTTCTCATTTATCTATAAAGACAAATAATCTTTCAGAATTTCAGTTTTCAATCGATTTTGGGCCCAGGAAAATCAATGAAAAATAGTCAAATATAGTTTTTTTTTTTTTTTTTTTTGAGGAGGGGGGAGCTTTTTTGCATAAGCCGGAATATCGTCTACCACGGAATTTTTTCTCAGTCCCAACCGATTCCGTCTTAGACAGAGTTTACTGTATTTATTTGTTACTGATATGGGGGCACTATAATATCGATAGCTCATCAATTTCATAAATCAGTGCTTTTACTCAATCATCATTAATATTTTATACATATGCATTAAAACCTCAATAACTCATCAGCTACTAAGAGTGTGTTTGTATTTAACTGTAGAATAAGTTTTCAGGGAGATCGGATTTAACGACAATCCAGTTTTTAGCGAGGAAAATTGAATAAAACGTATACCAATAAAAGAAAGTTTCGCTCTGTCTGTGTGTCTGCGTTTGATGACTAGCAAAATCTACCGCACGTAGAAGTCTGAACATTTAGGTGAGAACAGTCCAAGACATGTCCTGATGCACCTGGCAATCAGATTTTTCTTTTTTTTAAGGGTCCGGGCCCCTGTGCCTCTTTAAGATTTTATGCTCTAAATTGTTAATAACTTACCCTCTTTATATCCGATCTTCTTCGTCTTGGGGCCAATTCTCCATTTAGTTATTCCCTCATTTCTACATTCCAGTTAAGACCCTGGCAGCCTGGGACCCGGTACAGCACCCCTTGAAGTTTTTGCGCCCTAAATTGTTAATAAATTGCTTCCTTTTAATCCGATCTTCATTTTTGGTATCATTTTTTCATTTAGTTACTCTCCCATTTCTACACCCTAGTTAAGACCCTTGCTCCATTCTCCCCCCTGGGGTCCCGTAGGCCCCTTGAATTTTTTGTGCGCCATGCATTTTTCACCCTCTAATTTTCTCACCTTCTCAGTGCATAATTTTAAAACTGAGTATTGGACACTTCTCCCAGGACCAACACCCTCATATTTTAATTGGGCCCTAGACAATCATTTAAGCATTTACCCAATTTTTGGCATATACCGCATTTCTTTAAATTATTATTCTAAGGAATAATTCATAACTCTATGGCTAATTTTGAATAATTGAAGATCTAAGACCTTTTAAAATATTTTCATGTTAGGGCCCTGATGTTAACTATCAGTTGGCCTCTTTTGGGCCCTTTATTGTAGCTCCCTTAAAAATGACCCTATTCATTAGCTTTTTTTTCTAACAACTTCTTAAGTCTTCTAGCAACTCCATGAACGACAAAAAAAATCTCACTTCAGCTACCACCAATTTTTAATATTAATCTCCTTCTTGGGGCCTTTGTTGCAGCTTCTTTAAAAACGACCTTACTCTATTACAATTTTCTACTTCATAGTTCTTGCGTCCTACAGCTACTTTAAAACTATTAAAAATTTTTCCTTTACCCAACTACATTCCAGTTAATACCCTGCCCCCTGAGACCAGTCTTTCTTTATACCCAAGCTACCACCTTTTTCGAATATTAATCTCCTTTTTCGGCAACAGCTTATGTTTACTCACTACATCCGTAAATTAAAAATAAAAATCGCGTTACGTTAACGCTTAAATGCGCGATTTTTTATTTTGCTTCGAAAAAATTATATATGATTCTCTGAAAGGTTTATTACACAGGAAAAATAATGAAAAAAAAAAATCAGAGATATGTTTTTCATATAATACGGAATCTTTTTTTCTGTTGCGCATCTGCAATACAAATAATAACTACTGTTGCGTGGCTGTTTTACGCTAAAATATTGCAAATCAGTAAACATTTTAATACCTATGTCTCCAAATACCTTATTTTATATAATTATTTATTTTATAAAACTTAACCTTTAACCCTTTAATTCCCATGATAGAATACGTTCTAGAAATTACGTACTCCAGAGAATCTGCGACTTTACACAAGAAAGTTTCAATGGTTAATTTTGCTTTATTTAAATACGGAATGACTGTTATTAATTAAAACAAATACTGCTATTTTTATCTCCTGGTGTGAATTAGGTATATACGAATAAAAAAAAAATCTATTCAATTAAAAAAACTGTTCTTTGCATAAAAAAACTGTTCTTTGTCCCTGCGCACTAAAGGGTTAAAGGTAACTTTAGAAAAGGGATTGCATCCGTTTATTAAATAATATCGTGTTAATTTTAAAAGTAGACCGTGAAATTTACAGAGGAGAAGGGAGGCAACTTTCCACCGCGTAAGGATAAATTGTTTCCTCGTGTTATAAGGGCCCAATTTCAACGGGAATTGGTTTATTTAACTTAGATTACAATTCAGCTACTTTCTGTGAAAATACTACTTTCTGTGATTATGAAAGTTTATCTTAGACTTCAGTTAACGACATTTTCGAACATTAATGATGCATTCGTTTTTCCGGTTCTATGGGCTTGATTACTACGAAGTTTGGCTCACTAGACTTGGTTTTCGATTGTCTACGATACGTGCGGAGCACTTCCAGCACATGCTGTGTTAGGTAGCGGGGGCCCAGATTACAGGTTCGTTCGGAAAGACGTTAGTTGGAAACATACGAGATGCTGTGGAATGCAATGGAACAACCGAAACTAGGTTCATTTAAAAGATTTTCAAAGGATATAAAATCATACAAACTTGAGTTTTGTTTAAGGTTATTATGATGGGCCAGGGCAACGCCGGGTGGGTCAGCTAGTGTGATATAAAATTGCATTGTATAAAATTTGAATGTAACGAAGGGGACTAAAAAAAGCAAGCAAAAAATTCATATCGCACAGTTTGTTTTTTATTTTTAATTCGATATAAATTTCGTTATTCATATGTCTAACTGTTTTATACGTTTAATATAATATGTTGAAACATCACAAAGAGATTATTATTTGTTAAAAAACCCTGTTTATATGACTTACCTTTTTCTACATAAACAAATTGCAGTAGTAATCCTTATCTCAGTTCATAAAATATTTTTTTTTAAATGCCAATTGCCCATATCCGTTTATTTTTAAAAGAAAATCATGACAATTCAACAAACTGTTGTATCGAAACATTATTTGTACTATAAAATTTATCAAATAATGATATTTTCGTGCAAAATGAAAAAAAAATAGTTAAAATTCTCAACGATAAGCGAAGTTTTAGGAGCCTCATTATAAAAATGTATGACAAATAGGCAGATTATGGATTCTTAAAATAGTCTCACACTAAAAAATTGAATTTGATTGCTTAGTATCTGAATGAAAATAGCTGTACATTTTGTGCTTGTAAGAAATAAAAATGGTTCTATATGAATGCGTTAGAAAATAGCCAATTTGGATTTGAGAAAATCATTTAAAAAAAAAAGAAAAGAAAGAGAAAAAAATCACCCCCGGCTCGGCCTGCAGGCACAGGTAGATTTCGAAGTTAAGTACTAATTTCACCAAAAAGGCTAAATCAAGATTAGAGATAAACACAGTTTAACAATTTTTTCTGGTCGCTTTTGATGAGTTTTTAATTTCATTTTTCTGAACTGGTTTTATCAGAACCATGTTAAGGCTGTGTTCTCAACTACACTGCTCAACAAGGTTGATGTTTTCTGACACAATGACGTACAGATTTTTTAACGTAATTGTATAAAATTGGCAGACCTACTACAAGGAAGTTTTCTCCCTTCGTTCAGTTTTTTTTTTCCTTTTGTTGGGAAATTTGGTTCAAACTGTGACAGTATTTTCTGAAACATCTATTGTGTTTACAAAAAAACCCGGAAAATGTCTTTCAATTACATAGTTTCCGTATAAAAACACCTTCCAATTTTATGCGTTTCCGAACAAAAAGGAATTAAAACTTATGTCATAAAGTTGCCCCTATGGATTTGAGAACAACCTTAATACGATATTTTTTTCTTGAACCCCCTTTTTTTGTGTAAGAGTTGTTTTTATCAAAATCTTGCCAATATAAAAGTTGTAGATAATATTAAGAAGATTTATAATAAATTTAAGCGGATTTGATATCTTGTGAATTGACGAAGTTATGATTTTTTTTTCTTTTTAACCCTCTCCCTTTTTTCTGTAAGAGTTGGTACTATCAAAAACTTGTCAATATAAAAGTTGTAGGTAAGATTAAGAAGATTTATAATAAATTTAAGTGGATTTTATATCGTGTGAATTGACGAAGTTATGAATTTTTTCCTTCTTAAAACTCTATTTTTATTGTCCCTTGAGCCCATTTTTAATGATATCAAAAACCTGTTATGCATAATTTTTTGGACCTTTTCCTAGAAGTAATAATAATTTTAAACTGATTTGATATGCATTATAATTAAGAAGTTATTGTTTTTTTCTGTTTTCACAAAATCCTTCCCTATTTCCACCCCCTTGGGTCGATTTTGCCCATTAACGAACTTTACCGAGATTTTCTACCCTTTGATTGTATGGTATGGCCTTGATCAGTTTGGAAGAGGTTTGTGCAGAATTATGGAAGTTGTCGTGTCCATAAAAAAGTGATATATATGGATAGATAGTTAGATAAAGTTTTGAACTGGGGGTGGTTTGGTGTTCTATGGTTTCATGATCGGCGTAGATTTGCAAAAATGTTGGGAAAATGTATGTTCTTTTCTTATTACGAAATCTACCTAAAAATGCATTACCCTGATTTTATTCCTCTAAATATCTACAATATTCTGCTTAATACTGAATATCGTCCGAAATTCGTTAGATCCCTAGCTGAGGCTGAATACATTCTACGACTACAAATGCAAACTTTATTAACAAGAATGAAAAAAATAATATTAAATAGGAACCAATTTTATTAATATAAAGGAGAACCTAGCTTCAAATTTAAAGAAAAATTCTATATGCTTACCATATATATCTAATTCGATAAATGCTTTTCTTAAATTTTGAATATAAATTAAATTAGAATTATTTGAAAAAAATATTTTTAATTTTCTCAACATATATTTTTTAACTTTAGAGTATTATTCATTACAAAGAAACCGTTATAGAAAAATTAAGTTAATACAAACAGAGGAATGAGGATGAAACGTAAAAAGTTCTCAATAAACTTGAAAATTGGTGAAACAATTAAAATTATGTATCAGGTTTAAAACAAAATGTTATTAGCATGCGATACGCTATGCTATTTCTTTCTCCCAGCTTATTTTGTGTCCAAAAAATAACGTTACCTTACAGAGGCTAGCCGTAAAAGAAAGCATTACGATTAAATACTCTTTAGCAATTTTTTAAACTTCTAAGCATCGCACATTTTCAATTTTTATACCGTCGTATTGGAGAAAAAAAGTTCTTTTAAATACATTTTGTTTGAAAACTGTATCTCCATTTATTTTTGAAATATTAATTTTTTTTGTGGTTTTTAGAGCCATTTGCTTAATATTGGCAACGGAAGAACTTGATTTCTGTAGAAAGTAAAGGAAGAATAGTTTTAAAATAGCAATTATATATTTTTGGTGCCATTTTCTCGCAACAACCGAAAGAAAATGTAATTAAAATACGTGCTATTTTGAAAAAAATATATAAACGAATGATTTCTGTTAAAAGAATGGAGCTATTATATACTATATTTAATTGTAAGTACCTATGAATCACTAGATCGCCATATTTTTTTTTGAATGACGGAATATTTTTTTGCATTTGTGCATTATTTCGCGATAGTAATGTGCTATGCATGCTTTACTGTAGATGTTTAAGAGTAGATCGTAAATGTAGAATTCTTAAGTGGATGCGAATGACGTCATTTTACATAAAATAAAACGTGTGCTTTAAGGCTTAAAATTGAAATATGTTTTGTACTGCAGTAGAGCCCCGCTTAACCGAGTTATTTTCTTCTGATGGGCTGGTGGCTTCTATTATTATGAAACAGCCTTTATAAATGAAGTGTTAGGGGAAGATAAAAAAGCAGCCAAAAAAAAAAAAAAAAAAAAAAAATTATAGCCAATTTGTTCCCCCATTCCGACCAGAAAATCAGAGTTCAAACTTTTTACGGCTGCACTTTCATCTTCACCTAACCCTTCATTTATAATGGCTGTTTCATAATAATAGAAGCCATCAGTCCATCAGAAACAAGTGGGTAAGTGTGATCACAGATCGCACAGAGGGTTTCGTTTAATATTCCTTTCAGAACACTATCCTTTTGAAAAATCTGTTAGTTACACATTTTACAACCAGGGGCGCACTCTATTCTAAACAAACCTCGATCCGAACGAAACTACGTTTTACATACTATCCGTATATATATTAGTCGAAGGGATTGGGCCCATAGCACCCGAGATAAGTAGGCGCCCCTAGCGGTAAAAAGTGGAACAAAAATATGTAAGGTTATGTTGCATAATATGAAAGAATGATCAAAGGGGTGTCGGCAAAAGTTGGAAAAGTGCTCCCCGGGTGAAAAGGGCGGAGGTTAGAAATATTGCTTAAAATATACAAGTTAGAGCCCGGAGGAGTAAATAATATAAGACTTTTTAAAAAATTTATGATTTGACGTGTGGTCTGAGGTATTCAGCTATACGTATGCAAAAATTCATGTCTCCAACTTAATTATGGGCTTTCTTAGAAAGAATTGCTTAAAATACATATGAGGTAGCTCAAAGGGTTAAACGTAAGACTTTTTCAAGATTTTATTATTTGTCGCATGGCCTCAGGTGTTCTGCTATAAGTATGCAAAATTTCAAATCTCCAATTCAATAAGGGGCTCAGTTAGAAAGAATTGCTTAAAATACACATGTGGGAGCCCAAAGGGTTAAATGTACGACCTTTTCAAATTTTTATGATTTGTCGCATGATGGTGTTCAGCTATCAGTATGTAAAATTTCACGCCTCCAACCTAAATAGTATATCACTTTGAAAGAATTGTTTAAAATACACCCAAAAGGTTAAATGTACGACTTTTTCAAAATTTTATGATTTACAGTTTGATGTGAGGTGCTCAGCTATAAGTATGCATAATTTCACGCCTCCAACCTAATTAGGGGCTCACTTAGAAAGAATTGTTTAAAATACACATGTGGGAGCCCAAACGGTTAAATGTACGACTTTTTCAAAATTTTATGTTTGTCATTCAGCTATAAGCATGCAAAATTTCACGCATCCAACCTAATTAGGGTTCACTTAGAAAGAATTGTTTAAAATACACATGTGGGAGCCAAAAGGGTTAAATGTACGACTTTTTCAAAATTTTATGATTTGTCGTTTGATCTGAGGTGTTCAGCTATAAGTATGCAAAATTTCACGCCTGCAACCTAATTAGAGGCTCAGTTAGAAAGAATTGTTTAAAATACACATGTGGGAGCCCAAAGGGTTAAATGTATGACCTTTTCAAATTTTTATAATTTGTCGCATGATGGTGTTCAGCTATAAGTATGCAAAATTTCACACCTCCAACCTAAATAGGGTGTCACTTGAAAAGAATTGTTTAAAATACACATGTGGGATCCCAAAGGGTTAAATGTACGACTTTTTGAAAATTTTATGATTTGTCGTTTTATGTGAGGTATTCAGCTGTAAGTATGAAAATTTCACTCCTCCAACCTAATTAGGAGCTCACTTAGAAAGAATTGCTTAAAATACACATGTGGGAGTCCAAAGGGTTAAATGTACGACTTTTTCAAAATTTTATAGTTTGTCGTTTGATGTGAGGTTTTCAGGTATAAGTATGTAAAACTTCACGCCTCCAACCTAATTAGAGATTCACATAGAAAGAATTGTTTAAAATACACCTGTGGGAGCCCAAAGGGTTAAATGTACGACTTTTTCAAAATTTTAGGATTTGTCGTTTGATCTGAGGTGTCCATCTATAAGTACGCAAAATTTCACGCCTGCAACCTAATTAGGGACTCACTTAGAAAGAATTGTTTAAAATACACATGTGGGAGCCCAAAGGGTTAAATGTACGACTTTTTCAAAATTTTATGATTTGTCGTATGGTGTGTGGTGTTCATCTATAAGTATGAAAAATTTCAAGTCTCCAACGTGTATAGTTTCTGAGAACGGGCTCTGTGACAGACAGACAGACAGACAGAGGAGCGAGACGAATAGGGTTTCGTCAGATGAACGAAACCCTAAAAAAATGAAGTAATGGAAATGCCGGGGGCGACACTAAATTCTGAAAAAGCAGTTTTCCTGTTCTCTAGTTTAATATTATTCTATTAAATTTTCAGTTCATTTGTAAACGTAGGCGTATATGATCCAGCAATGGCATTCATTATACAAATAATAGTTTTTCCAAAATAATTTTTTACATTCCGTGTTTAAATGTTTAAATTTCTTAATTAAATCAAAAAGAGAAACAGTCCTAATTTTTTTTAAAATCCTTAACAGTGTTGAATTCATGGGGTGACCCGGGGGAGACATTCTCCCCAGAGAATAAATGTCCCCATGGATGATTTGTGATTTTGTGTTTTTAATGGTCAAAAAGTGCAAATTCCACCCCACCCCGGAGCCACAGAAATCCTTCACGGAGTAAAGTGTCTAAATTCAACTTGATCAATAAGAGAAAATTAGGAATAATCCAGTTTAATGCCATAATATGCTTTATTTGTATAAAATAGACTTATTAGCACGGTTAAATTGGTATCAAATAATAGCTCTTTTCGTTAGTAACCGAAGAAAATGAAATGATTAAAGAAATGACCAAATATGATGATTGATATCTCCTTTCAACTGTTGCATCATGATTCCGCCAAATACGCATATGTTGGCGCAACACTGTCTGGAATAAATAATGTTAGGGTGGAATAAAAATAAACAGCTCTTAAATTTACGATTATAAATTATTACGATTATTTATTAATTATTTACGATTTATTTAATTATTTACGATTATTTTCAAAAATAAATAACAAAATAAATAAATTACTGATAATAGGAAGTTAGATATAAAGGATTTTATTTTAATGTTTTTATGCGTAAAAATGTCTCCATGAATATTTTAGAAAGTTTTGGAAATTTGAGCGGTTTTTTTTTTTTAACTTCTTAATATTTATTATCCATAAAGTTTATGTCATTTTATTACCTAATTACAGTTACTAGAACTGGTCTTTCTAAATTTTCTCGTTTATTATAACACAAATTCTCCATACATTGAATCACCTATATAAAACTTATTATTGACATATATCATATTGGATATCATTTTTTTTTTTTATTTATTTATACAAATTTCTTACTTCTTTTCTAAGCAGGGGGACGGGGGAGGTTAAGATTTAAAAAAAGATATTTTGTTCGTTTTATGAAAGTAAAAAGAATAAAATAGTTATTATGTGACTAAATAAACAAAATATTTTAATATAAAAGATTATTAAAGATTTTTATTTCAGCTACATCTGACAATTTTCTGAACACAATCAGAAAAGTCTTTTTTTTTTTTTTTTTTTTTTTTTTTTTAAATAACACTTTCATAATTGTTGTAACAAAAGACGGGGCTAAACTGGCGCCACAGCTAAATGCAATAACCAATCACATTCTTCATTTATATCACCCTGGTAACGTTTTCCACTAAAGGCTTCATTTGGTTTTGTTATACAACTTATATTGGAAGGATGAGCCAGCTTTCGGATCTCTCGGCGATGTCTAATAATTTAGATAATTCCGATAATGTGCCTTCTATCGGTAAACCATCAGAAATTATAATTTCTCAGAAAGGACAACCTAAAATCAACATTAATGGGTTTCTTTTCACAAAAGATAAGAACCGTGAAGATATATTTTATTGGATTTGCGAACGAAAAAATTTTAAAGAATCCAGATGCACTGCAAGAGCAGTTACAACCTTCTTAAACGGCGAACATATAATTAAAAAGTTTGATACCCATTCTCATAACCATGCTGCAGAGGCAAGTAAGCCTTTTATTCTCGAAGCGAAAAATAAAATGAAAGCACTTTCAAAGCAGTCTAATGATCGACCAATTCAAATTATAAATGCAGTAAAATCATCCGTAGCTCAGGATATACAGCCATGCTTTCCCAATGACGATGTACTTAGACGTCAAATTAACAGAGCGAAACATACTGATACACCAGTCGAACCAAAGCAATTAGGGAATTTTACTTTACCCGTTCAGTATGCAGCCTTTTTTTAAAGATATTAAGGAAGGCGACGAAAGAATTTTCCTTTTCACCACTGGGGAAAATTTAAAGAAATTGCATTCCTCAAAGTTCTGGATCATGGATGGGACATTTAAAACTGTTCCAACCATTTTTAGACAAATGTATACCATCCATGCTAATATTGGTAGTGCATCAAATGTTCGTTTGGTGCCATTAGTATACGCACTTATGAGTTCTAAAGCTGAAGAACTCTACAAAAGTCTCTTTCAAAATGTGATAGATTGGGCAGAAGATTTCGGGTATCAATTGAAACCAGAATTTATTCTCACAGATTTCGAAAAAGGAACAATAAATGCCGTTAATACAATTATTCCAAATGCACAAAGTAAAGGATGCCACTTTCATTTATCTCAAGCTGTGTATAGGCAAATTCAGAAAAATGGACTATCAACAACAGCACCAAAAGTGGTTTCCTTGTCAGAACAGATACTGAAAGATAAACTGTCTAACTTAGGTGATCAGTTATTTGCAGCTTAATGAGAAAAATCTTTTTTTTTTCTTTCTTTCTTTATTTTTTCTTTGTTCAGTTTAAATAAAATCTGAAAATATTAATCATCAATATGTTGACTATTTTGAAATTATCAGATGTATATCAAAATATCATATTTTCAAAAATATCATATTTACGAAACCTTACCAATTTACCGAAAACCCCAATCATTCAATTTAATTTAAATTATTTTTGAGCTTCTAATGTAAATATTTTTAATCCCTATGCAACTATTCTCACACCGCTAAACTAAAATACAAATGGTGAGGCATAGTTTTAGTTGAGCCATACAGATAATAAAATTCAAAATTTCAAAAAAGGATGTGAGGTATATCACTTGACAAGTGCTGTTTTTGCTTTAAGGAGACATACTACTCTTAAATCTTAATATATATATATATATATATATATTTTAGGAACATATATGTGAAGGTGTGAACCACATTTTATGTGCATTTTAAAACAAATTGCATGAACAATTCCTATAATTACATTAGTTATGACTAGAGAAATATTACGTGATCCCTATATAAGCAATGCTTAAAAGAATACTTTAGTGTCATTTCCCCCAAAATATTAAAAAGGTTTTTAATTGCGCACATGATTCCTCTTGAACCATTTAACATTTTTACATTCTATCTTCACATATTTATCAATTATATCTATATCTTAAGACAACCTAAACATGTTTATATTTCAGCAAAATTAATATATTTAAAATAAAGTTTAAAATATTGCATTTTTTTGTGCGGGTGAAACAATAAACATATTTAAGCTCAGTTTTAAGTTAAAGATATAATTAATCTATAACATCTGAAAAATATCACGTAGTTCCAGGGATATCTTGTGCACAATTCTGAAAAACCTCATTTTGAAATGAATCACTTTAAATTATACTTTATTAAAATTTAAAACATCCAATGCTCTGGTATATTTTAATTGGATTAGTTTTGAGTCAATAATAAGTAAAACTATAACTTCATAAAACATATTCTTTAAAAAATTTTAAATCATTCCATATAATATTGAATAATTCCATGAAATATTGTTGACCAGAGATTTTCCAATAATACAATAGAAGCCCCACTCTCTTCTTTGAACATTATGTTCTTAGATAGGTTTTCCAGATTGACACATCAATAAAAATGTCCCAATATATGGATTTAATATAAAATTTGCTACAAGTTTAATAAATATGGTCAAATATATTATATAAATATATGATTTAAAAACTTAAGGTTTTATGCAAAAAAAAAAAAAAAAAAAAAAAAAAAATACATAGGTTGAACTAAAGATTCGAAGCATGCCTTTGTCAATGACATTTGCTTGAATAGTACTTATCAACATAAAATCATGCCAGAGATGGCAATAGAGGAGATTATTGTCATAAAAACTGTCCCTTCAATGTAGAAATGTAGCAAAAGGCTTGAGAAATCATGTCCTAAGAAAAATTCAGCTAAATGTGTTCTGCGAGCCGTTGATAGTTGATCAACGTAACATGATTAAGTTATCACAGGTCTTTCAAATGATGTGTCACATGCGGGGTGTTGGAAAAATTTAGAAAATTGCCCCCGGCGGGGCAGAGTGGGGGATGGGAGGGAAGTTTATAATATGACATAGCGGTCACAGTGCTTTCCAATGATATATCACACGAGGGGTGTCGGCGAAAAATTACAAAAAGGCCCTCCACCGGGGGGGGGGGGAGGCAACTATCCCGCCCACCGTTATACACCCCCCCCTACTTTGAAGTTTTCATATATTATAAATAATATTTATCGGAGAACTACGTATAAGAATTCCGATCTAAAATGATGAAAACGCTATGATTTCAAAAAAGTTGAAAAAGGGCCCCATTTGGGATGGCAAATTGGCTGGAGGAACGTGGGAGGTGTATAATATGGAATAGGGGGTCACAAGGCTTTCCATTGATGTATCACATGAGGGGTGTCCACAAAGTTAGAAAAGAGTCCCCCGGGGAGGCAACTATCTCGCCCACTGTTATACACCCTTCCCCTCTTTGAAGTTTTTATATGTTATAAATAACATTTATCGGAGGGCAACATAGAAGAATTCTGATCTAAAATGATGAAAACGCTACGATTTCAAAAAAGTTCAAAAAGCGCCCCCCTCCTTGGGGTGGCAAAGCAGTGTGGGGGGTGGAACTTGGGAGGTGTATAATATGAAATAGTGGCTATAGTGATTTTTAATGATATATAACATGAGGGGTGTCTGCAAATGTTGGAAAAGCACCACCGGTGCACCAACTCTCGCGCCCCTCTGCAATATCCCCCCACTCCTTGAAATTTTATATTTTATAAATAATATTTATAGGATGGCTCCGTAAAAAAATCTAATCTAAAATGATGAAAACGCTACGATTTCAAAAAGTTCGAAAAGTGTCCCCTGGGGAGCTAAATTGAGGAGAGGGGAGAAGTAATAATTATAACATGAAAAAGTGGTCTTTCCGGTGATATATCACATAACTGGTCCGAAAAAAGTTTGAAAATTGCCCCCTGTGGGTCCACTCTTTCGCCACCTGAATACACTCTTAATTCATGCATCCCCTCTTTTAAATTCTTATATTTAAAAAATAAAATTTTTCGGAGTTATCCGTCAAAAAACCCCATTTCAAACAATATTTATTGTAGAAAATGTTACATTTTTAAAAATTTGTTTGTTATACCTAATTATAACCTGACCGTAATAGTAACCTAATTATAACCTAACTATAACCTAACTGTAACCTATCCGTAATGTAACCGTAAAATAACCATAACTTAATTGTAACGTAATTGTAACCGAAACGTAACCTAATTGTTACCTAAACGTAATCTGTGACCTAACTTAACCTAAGTGTCGGTAAATGTCCTGTCAGCTAAATATCATGTCGGATAATCGTCTTGTCGGCTATTTGCCCTGTCGGCTAAACATACTGTCGGTTAATTGTCCTGTCGGCTAATTGTCTCTGTCGGCTAACTGTCGCTCTCGGCTAATTGTCTTGTCAACTAAATGTACGTGTCAGCTAAATGTACTTGTCGGCTATTTGGTTGTCTGCTAAATGACATAGACGCGAATAAGCCGGTATATCAAATTTGAAGCAAATCGAATAATTCTGCATGAAAAACCCATTTATCTAAATTAATGGGGGATATTAACCTCCGTCCCCCCTTCATACTTAACCAATAAGCCTCCAAATCTAATCAAGGCAGCTCCTTAACATATTAAACCGGTATACCAAATTTGGAGCAAATCGAAAAATTCTGCATGAAAAACCCATTTATCTAAATTAAGGGGGGATAGCCCTCTTTCCCCCCTTTATTCTTAACTAATGAACCTCCAAATCTAATCACGAAAGCTCCTTAACATAATAAACAGGTATACCATATTTGGAGAAAATCGAATAATTCTGCATGAAAAACCCATTTATATAAATAAAGGGGGTAGCCCCGCCTTTATACATAATAATGATCTTCCACCAAATCTAATCAATGCAGCTCCTTAACATGATAAACTGATATAGCAAATTTGGAGCAAATCGAATAACTCTGCATCAAAAACCCATTTATCTGAATAAAGGGGGGGGGCTAGCTCCCCTATCCCCCTTTATTCTTAACTAATGAACTTCCAAATCTAATCAAGGCAGCTCCTTAACATAGTAAACCGGTATACCAAATTTGGAGCAAATTGAATGATTCTGCATGAAAAACCCATTTATCAAAATTAAAGAGGGGTAACCCCCTTTCCCCCCTTTATTCTTAACTAATGACCCACCAGATCTAATCAATGCAGCTTCTTAACATGATAAACCGATATAGCAAATATGGAGCAAATCGAATAAATCTGCATGAAAAACCCATTTATCTAAATTAAGGGGTGGGGGGACTAGCTCCCCTATCCCCCTTTATTCTTAACTAATGAACCTCCAAATCTAATCAGGGAAGCTCCTTAACATAATAAACCGGTATACCGAATTTGGAGCAAATCGAATAATTTTGAATGAAAAAAACATTTATCTAAATTAAGGGGGGTAGCCCTCCCCCCCCCCCTTTATACTTAACTAATGAACTTCCAAATCTAATCAGGGAAGATCCTTAACATAATAAACCGGTATATCAGATTTAGAGCAAATCGAATAATTCTGCATGAAAAACCCATTTATCTAAATTAAGGGGATGGTCTAGCCCCCTTTTCCCCCTTTATCTTTAACCAATGAACCCCCAAAATTAATCAGAGAAGCACCTTTCCAGAATGAACCTAGAAAAAAAATTGAAGCAAATCGGATGATTCTATCAAGAGTTACCTCGTTACGTGAATACGTACGTACATACTTACATACATACAGAACGGCGGGCACATCAGCTCTCTGACTTTGATTGCCTGTGAGCTAAAAAGTTGAATTATGATGGTGACGAGTTATTGAGGTTGACATTGTTGGTATATCACCGACCCATATCAATGTGTCTTCTAAATTCTTTCGCAAAATGTATGTTTCGGATAAATATCATGTCGGCTATTTGACCTGTTTGCCAGCTGTCCTGTCGGCTAATTGTCATGTCTGCTAATTGTCCTGTCGGCTATTTGACCTGTCTGCTAATTGTCCTGTCGGGTAATTGTCAGGTCGGCTATTTGATATGTCGGCTAAATGTCCTGTCGGCTACTTGACCTGTCGGCTAATTGTCATGTCGACTAAATGTCTTGTCGGCTAAGTATCATGTCGGCTAATTATCCTGTCGGCTAAATGTCCTGTCGGGTAAATGTACGTTTCGGCTAAATGTACTTGTCGGCTAAACGTCCTGTCGGCTAATTGGTGCCTGCTAAATTTCTTGTCGGCTATTTGGTTTTCGGCTAAATGACATAGACCCCCCCCTAACCTAACTATAACTTATCCATAATCTAACCGTAACCTATCTGTAACGGAAATGGAACATAACCGTAACCTAATTGTAACGTAACCGTAACCTACTTATAACCTAACCATAACCTAACTGTAACATAACTGTTACCTAACAGTAATCTATCTGTAAAAAAAAGTAACATGACGGTACGCTAACTGTAACCTAATTATTAACTAACCGTATCCTAACTGTGATGTAACTATAACCTAACTGTAACCTAATTATTAACTAACCGTATCCTAACTGTGATGTAACTATAGCCTAACTGTAACCTAAATGTAACCTAACCGTAACCTAACTGTAGCCTGGCGGTAACCTAACCGTAACCTAACTGTAGCCTGGCGGTAACCTAACCGCAACCTAATTGTAATCTATCTGCAACCTACTGTAACCTATCCGGAACTAACCGTAATCTAACTGTAACCTATGCGTAATCCTATTTGTAATCAAACTAACGTAACTGTATCCTATCCGTAACCTAATCGTAGCAGAAAAGTAATCTAATTGTAACCTATCCGTAACTTAACCGTAATCTAACTGTAACCTAACCGTAACCTACTCATAACCTAACCATAACCTAACTGTAACATAACTGTAACCTAACAGTAATCTATCTGTAAAATAAACGTAACATGACGGTACGCTAACCGTAACCTAATTATAACCCAACCGTATCCTAACTGTGATGTAACTATAACCTAACTGTAACCTAACCGTAACCTAACTGTAGCTTGGCGGTAACCTAACCGTAACCTATTTGTAATCTATCCGTAACCTACTGTAACCTATCCGGAACCTAACCGTAATCTAACTGTAACCTATCCGTAATCCTATTTGTAACCAAACTGTAACGTGACTGTATCCTATCCGTAACCTAATCGTAGCAGAAACGTAATCTAACTGTAACCTATCCGTAACTTAACCGTAATCTAACTGTAACCTAACCGTAACGTAACTGTAACCTACGTTTAAAGTAACCGTAAACTAATTATAATCTATTCGTAACCTAAAAGTATCCTAACCATAACCTAACTAGGTTAATCGTCCTCTCAACTAAATATCCTGTCGTCTAATTTTTCTTGTCGGCTAATCGTCCTGTCGGCTAATTGTCCTGTCGGCTAAATGTCCTGTCGGCTAAATGTCCTGTCGGCTAAATGTCCTGTCGGCTAAATGTCCTGTCGGCTAATTGTCTTGTCGGCTAAATGTCTTGTCGGCTAAATGTCCAGTCGGCTAATTGTCTTGTCGGCTAAATGTCCTGTCGGCTAATTGTCTTGTCGGCTAATTGTCTTGTCGACTTATTGTCCTGTCGGCTAATTGTCCTGTCGGCTAATTGTCACGTTCGGCCAATTGCCTGTCGTCCAATTGTCTGTCTGCTAAATGTCCGTTTCGGCTACTTGTCCTGTATGCTATACGTACGTTTCGGCTACTTGTCCTGTCGGCTAAATGTACTTGTCGGCTACATGTCCTGTCTGCTAAATGTACGTGTCGGCTAAATGTACTTGTCGGCTAAACGTCCTGTCGGCTAAGTGCTGTCTGCTAAATGTCTTGTCGGCTATTTGGTTTTCGGCTAATCGTCTGCGACCGTTTCTTTCTTCCATCTTATTTTGCGTCGTCTCCCGTATTGGGGGAAAAACTGTACTTTTAAATGCAATTCGTTGGAAAATTGCATCTCCATTTATGTTTGAAATATTCATTTTCTTGTAGTTTTGGGAGCCATTTGCTTAGTATTGGCAACGGAAGTACTCCATTTCTGTAGAAAGTAAAGGAAAAATAGTTGTAAAATAGTAATTATATATTTTTGTTGCCATTTTTTCATAACAACAACAAACAAATGTAATTAAAATACGCGCTATTTTGAAAAAATATAAACGAGGAATTTCTGTTAAAACATGACGCTATTATAAACTATAATGTCCTTTTACATAAAATAAAAGCGTGTGCTGTAAGTCTTAAAATTGAAATGTGTTTTGTACTATTTATATATACATGTATTTTTTTTTCATCGGGGACGACATTAAATTTTGAAAAAGCAGAATTCCTGTTTTCTAGTTATTGATTTTTTTTTTTTTTTATTCCAGTGATAATGAGATGAAGACGCGTATCTCAGAGGGCTGCAGTGAGCGGAAATGATGTCATAGTAAAAATGAAATGAATATTTTCTTTGATAAAACTCAATATTTTACTACGAATGCGTCTGAAAGTAAATTTCTGTATTTTTCCGCCACTCGGATTAGAACCTCAAGTGCAAAATGCATTGAGGTGAAATGTAGTATGTATATCTGCGAAGAACATACATATAATTTATTTGCACAATAATGAGAATTTTATAATGTAGGTTAGAAATTACGCAAATAAAAATCTCTTTTGGATAATTCAGTGAATATTTATACTATGATTTTAAAAAATATTTTAAGTATTTTTCTAAAATTTATCTATTTTTAAATTTTCATACTGTAATTAAGGTGAATTATGCACTTAAGCAAGTGCAGGCTTAAATGCAAAATCGTAACCGGCAAACGTAACATCAAGTTCGGGAAAAAAAAATTGATTAATAATCTATTGCACGTTCAAATATTTTTAAAATAGGGAATTTGAGTATGAAAGGTACCATTGTCACCTAGAGTAGCAATCTAGGTGGCCATAAAAGTACGCATGTAAATTTTCGACGGTGAAATTCGTTGAAACAAAAATTATAATTGTGTCATAGTGGCGCCATTTTCGTTGTTTTTCATGACGTCATACCCAAGATCAACGGGAAGCTTCCATAAATAAGTTCATAATTTCATGCTACTAATTGCGTATAGGAATAAAGTTAAATTCTTCAATAATTTGAAAAGTTGAAATGAAACTTTGGTTAAAAAATATTTGTTTTAAGAGCTAGGCTAGCCAATATAATATTGATTCATTGTCGTAATTATTTTTGTTATCTTTTTTTTTTATAAATTCAGTCAGTTCTTTTAAACACATTTTCATTCATCGAATTCGAGTCGTTTCTTGTGAACACATCCCCTGTGATACACATCTTGTGAACACGTGTGTGGTTGCACCTGCCTGTACGGTTCAAAACGTCCACTTTGACACTCTTTTCTGAAGGATCTATTGCGTTTGCAAAAAAAAAAAAAAAAAAAAAAGCAGCTTGATGACCATAGTTTCTGAACAACACCTGCTCGTTTCATGCGTTTCCGAACAAAAATAAATGTAAACTTGTGTAATAAAGTGGATTTGAGAACAGACTTAAAAGAATGCTCAAATTTTTATAAACTTTAGAGTCACTCCACTTCTAAAGAAACTAGAAGATAGCCAGTTAGAATGACGTGTTTTCAAAAGAATGATATAGCATTACATTATAAAAAGAATTATGAAGTAATAAATTTTATGTTATATGACTAATAGGATCAGGTGGTGGTAAAATAGTTATCAAAACAGCCCATTTATCATTGAAACTTAATTTGCGAGAAAGAACTTCACTCACAAAATTTCAAGAACTACTTCACAAATTAGAACTAATAATGCTATTTTAAAATATATTGTCAATTAACTTTCGTCTTCGTTCATTGCTTTAAAAAAATCAATAATAACCTTCAATTTCTTATAAATCAGAAAAAAAGAGTCCTTCACTGATTAATTGCCGATAGCTGACGCCAAAATAATAATTATATAAGTTAAATTTTTTAAAAGTTCAACTCTGATTAAATCCTAATTTTTTTAAAGCATGCATAAAGAAACCTGTAATAAATTTTGATCATTAAAAATGATCCTTTATCACTTAAGTAAATTGCAACTATTAATTGCATTAACAGATTTTTTTTCTCAATTTCTTTTATTAAATTACAAATTTATTTTCCCTACAAAATACAAAATTTTATTTGCATTGATTGATATATATGTGTACTACACGGCATTAAGTATATCTGATAGTGATAATCTAATTATATTTTATAATAAATACTATTCATTTCCCCCCCAATATCTTCAGAGTTCAAAGAATTTCAAAAGAGCTTCTTATTTATTTTAACTGCCGATAGATGGTGCCACCAAAGCACAAAAGTTCACAATGAATGCGATACAAACGAATGTTTACTTATGGAGGGAGAGATTGAGCTGCCAAACTAATTTCAACTGAAGTTATCTCAGAATATATACATAATTGAATGTAAGTCATCTCTCAAATGTTAATTTATTTTGAATAATCTTTCTAAAAATGTAACTTTTATGAAGTTTTATTCGAAAAAATAATTTTGAATAAAAATGGCCGAATGGAATACGATAAAGTGAAGTGGGATCCGGATGAGTTTACTCCGGAAGCGTTATATACACTTAGCGATAGTATATATATAATATCTGAGATTGGTTTCTTACATTTTAAATTCGAATCCTTTTTTGGATGAGTCATTACTGAAAAGTGCCCGGATGGTATTGAGCTCACAGACTTCTCTCACTCATTGCATATTATACTCTTATTTCAAAGAATAATGACCCTCGAAAAATAAATGTAGGGGGATTATACCTAACACCTAACCAATGAACTTCCAAATCTAACCAGGGACGCGCCTTATCAGAACATACCTGTACAGGCATCCCCCGACTTACGTAAGTAATGCGTTCCGTAAAGTTTTGCGTAAGTCGAATTTGTAGATTCCCTAGGTAAAATACTGCAATATATATAATCTATACATCATTTACACAGTATTATTTTATAAATAAAGTAGCATGTAGCAGTATTTACTTGGATAGAAACTATAAAAGTATGAAAAAATAGTAAAAGAACACTTTTCAAATAAAAAGTATCTTGTGGAATATGGGATTTATAAATTTAACATGGATGAATTAACTTATATCAATTTTGAATCTACATCAAACGAGCAGTTCTGAAGCTGGAAGAAAAAATACTCTCGTTCCTCTTCAACGAAACTTTAAAATCAGGTTTCGTTAGGGTTTGAATTCAGCTAACAAAATTGTAACGGTTAAAGAGAGTTCTTTTTGGTTCATATTAATCAGATTTGTGTTTGCTTTGTTAAAGATTCGATTATATATCCCAATAAAAATATAACTATATCTAATATGTAAAACTATATTATTCATAGCTGCCAACTTTTACGCTTTCTTCTTACCACTAAAATTTTATAATAAATGTTGTCTTATTTAATCGTTGAAATCTCACGATTAAACAAGACGAAAATCGCTATCAAATTTTAGTGGTAGTTAAAAAGCGTAAAAGTTGGCAGCTATGATATTATTGCTGTGGTTTTTATCTGCATATTCATATTTTATTTACAAATTATATTTATTATTACCAAAACTATGCAAATGATTATCGAACGCGCTAGTATGTTCATAAATGTAATTTTCGAAATTTCTTACGTAAGTTGCGAATTTTCGTAAGTCGAAGGATGCCTACAATATTTGAAGCAAATCAGATAATTCTGCATGAATAAACCATTTCACTAAATTAAGGGGTATTAGCTTCCCCATTTCCCCCTTTATATTTAACCAATGAACAGCTAAATATAATCAAGAAAAGCTCCTTGTCATAATTTGAAAAAAAAAAAAAAAAAAAAAAAAGGACGAATATAGGATAATTCTGCATGAAAACCCATTTATCTAAATTAAAGAGGGGGGGACTTGCTCCTCTTTCCCCCTTTTATACTTAACCAATGAACCTCCAAATCTAATCAAGGAAGCGTCCTATCGGAATAAATCGGTATAAGAAATTTGAAGCAAATCGAATAATTCCGCATGAAAAACGCATTTATTAAATTAAGGGGGGAGGGGAATAGACCCACTTTCCCTCTTTGTACTTAACCAATGAACCCCCAAAACTAATCAGGGAAGCTCTTTATCAGAATGAACCTAGAAAAAAAATGTGAAGCAAATCGGATATCAAGAGTTATCGCGTTACGTACATACATGCACAAATACAGAACCGGCGGGCACATTAGCTCTGCTTTGATAGCCTGTGAGCTAAAGACTACTACTAAACTCTGTGGCTATACAATCTATGAAGGATCTGGGCCGACAATGCCCATCCCTGTTTTCTAGACCTTGGGACTCGAAGTGCTATGCAGCATGTGTCTCGGCTAGCGTAACGAGGGACCCTCGAGGTTGAGTTCCCAAGCAAGCTTGGTACTCATTTTATCGACCCCGAAAGGATGATAGGCTGAGTGAACCCTGCCCAGCCGGGAGTCGAACTCTCGACCTGCAGCGCGGCAGTCAGATGCTCTGACCGCTACGCCACCGGGCTTCGAATCATGACTGTTAAATCACTTTTTATTTCTCAAAGGCCATTTCTACAGCCCTTTAGAGTGTAACAAAAAAAAAATTTCTCTGAAAGCATGAAATGTTTCTGAAGATTTTAACCATTTTCGTAAGCATAAAGAGTCTATTAGAAAGAGAGAGATTAGCTTCCAAATAATAAAACACTTGTTACTATAGAGTTCGGAAGCCGGTGACATCATCGCGGAAATGAAAACTTTTTATGTAAACCGATAGTATTTAGTCACAGGAACAAAATGGGGTTTGACAAGCCGAAAATAAGTTTCATTTAATTAATTATTATGAAAAAACTGTTTTCGCGGAACTTGACCACCGTTCAGACGGGGAATAAATTAGCCACCGGTAAAAATCAAAGTAAAATAAATGTGTAATTTTATCATCCTCCACCTCCTTAAGGGGACCGGGAAAGTCCTATCTCTGCCATGTTAAATTCACCCGCTTTAGGTACCTTTTTCTCAGAAAGGATGAAAGATAGAGGTCTAGATTTTTTTGAGTAGTTTGAATAACATGGCTTTACGTATTTTAAGACCATTTTTTTTTCTAACTGAAGCTGAAAATGAATTATTAATTATTTATTGAAAGGCTTTTTTAAAATTAGCATTTTTGGTAAAATTTCCCTGCCTAAGATAAATAATTCTCAACAAATCATTCAATCCCTGTGTTAAAGTATACACTATAACGTAATAAAAGTATTTAAATAAAATCTGAGCTCTTAAGTTTAATAGATATTGAAAAAAAGGAACACAAACATGAAAAATCCAAGTTTTGAGAAAAAGTCAATTGACACGTGAAGCGCCACGTCAGTCACCGGTGACTGACACTGAACTTTCCGTTTAAAACGCGTCATTCACTGATGACTGACGCCTAAAATATGATATAAAACTAAAAAAAATATGTATTGTTTTATTTAACAAATTTAAATTACGTTCTATAAATATATGTAAGTTTATATATCTCACCCATTTCTAAAAATGTTAGATTGGTAAGCTTGTGATCCATCAATCATCTCTGATAATATTAATTTAGCAAATTTACGATCCACAAATAATTAACATATGGTCAGTAAATTTTACGGTCCTTGAGCCATCTGTGACAACATGTAATGGATAGTAAATTTACGGTCCATGAACCATCTTTGATAATATTAAAATAGTAAATTTACGGTCTATGAAGATTTCTATTATTTTTATATTTGTAAATTTACGGTCCATGAACCATTTCTATTAATTTTATATTTGTAAATTTACGGTCCATGAACCATTTCTATTAATTTTATATTTGTAAATTTACGGTCCATGAACCATTTCTGTTACTATTATATTAGTAAATTTACGGTCCACCAACTATTCCTAAATGGTACATTGGTAAATTTACGGTTCGTGGACATAATGCAACTTACGGTTTGTGGACCTTATTTTAAAGTTACGGTTCGCATATGTAAAATTACGGTCTGTTGCCCGGTTACTCTGCTGCCGGTCTATGGACCGTAATCTGACGATGGAAATTTTTACAGTGTAATTAGTGAAAATTTACCGACCTTTTATTTATTACAGGATTATACTTTCTTTAAAAATTACTTAAAACGTAAATTTTTCAGCGCTTCAGTGTCAGTCACCGTGACACTCAACGTTTTAAAGATTTAAATTGCCATTAAGCTGTGAAGTAATATTAGAAAGAATGAATAATTCCAGCACTTCCTTTCCTTCTATATATAAAAAAAAGTTTTGATTTGGAAATGGACCAATGAAAATCTGCGTATATATTCCCGGCAGATCGGCATCCAGTTTGAATGCTTAAGCATGTTCTTTCTTCGTTAATATTAAAAAAACTGTTGCATACAAAAATATGAAAATCGGTAGTATTATAGAGAAATGTTTGATAAACACGCTGATGCAGACAGTTTTCAAATCGAAGAATTATTTTAAGAGATATTTAAGGCCAAAGTTGGACAAAATCGTTCCACTAAAAAAGTTTTATAGGAGCAAAAAATGTACATAGGAATTTAATCATTTTTAGATCATTTTATGTGTCAGAATTTCCCGGTGTGCAGACTGAATTTAGTATTTTAATTTGACTCATTTTTTGAGGTTTTATTTCTATTTTAAATTCAAGTTTTCAGCATTTCGAGAGATATTTTTTACGAAATTTAGAAAATTGTATTAATTTAAACTGTTGCCAACTGTATAAACAGAGCAAACAATAATGTTTGCTTCAAATTAAAAATTTATTTTACACGTGACTGTTATAAACAGGAAATATAAAAAGCAGGAACTCATTGAAAATTACGTCATAAAAACTATACTTTACACGTGAATTTTAAAACAGAAAGAATATTGCAAAATAATACATTCATTAACATGCGTTAGAAGTCTTAAATAGGAGAATTTACGTCACATTACACTTATTATGTAAAATGAACAGAAAGAATATTGCAAAATAATACATTCATTAACATGCGTTAGAAGTCTTAAATAGGAGAATTTACGTCACATTACACTTATTATGTAAAATGAACAAAAAATAATTTTGCAAAACAGATTAAATTAAAAAATTGCGCGAGACATTTATCTGATATTTTAAGATGATCATATTCATAATATTTCATTTCTAACAAGAGTATTTTTACGAGAATATTAAAAAGAGAAAGAAAAGTTTGGTGAAAATTACGTCAGATTATGATTGTCAGATTCAAATTATACTTCAATCTTCCGAAGTCTTTTTAAAGCCGATCAAATTAGCGTGCTGTTAGAGTCTGCGGTGTCTGAACGGAGGTTGACGAGCATAGCTCGTAGGGGGCAGAGCCTAGTTTTATATATAAACATATGTGACACATCGTTGGAAAGATAAAAGTTTAAACTGTATTTAATGATATAAAAAAAGTAAAAATCGATTTTCCCCCCGAATTTCGCTTACCTAGTCCCCTTAATAATAGGAATGACGGACTTTTTTGGCAGAATAAAGTGTGTCATACCCAGTTTTTCTGAAAGAGCACACAATTTCCTATAAAATACTCTAAGAGTGCCATATCCGCTGTGACGGTAAAACATTATAGTTTTTAGCTCACAGGCTATCAAAGCCTGAGAGCTAATGTGCCCGCCCGTTCTGTATGTATGTATGTATGTATGTATGTATGTATGTACGTACGTGCGTATGTACGTAACGCGATAACTCTTGATAGAAACATCCGATTTGCTTCAAAATTTTTTCCTAGGTTCACCGTGATAAGGCGCTTCCCTGATTAGTTTTTGGAGTTCATTGGTTAAGGATAAAGGGGGAAAAACGGGGTTAGTCCACACCACACCCCCTTAATTCAGATAAATGGGTTTTTCATGCAGAATGATTCGATTTGCTCCGAATTTGATATAACGGTTTATTATGTTAAGGAACATCCCTGATTAGTTTTGGGAGTTCATTGGTTAAGAATAAAGGGGGAAAAACGGGGTTAGTCCACCCCCCTTAATTCAGATAAATGTGTTTTTCATGCAGAATGATTCGATTTGCTCCGAATTTGGTATAGCGGTTTATTATGTTAAGGAACTTCCCTGATTAGTTTTGGGGGTTCATTGGTTAAGGGTAAAGGGGGAAAAACGGGGTTAGTCCACCCCCCTTAATTCAGATAAATGGGTTTTTCATGCAGAATCATTCAATTTGCTCCGAATTTGGTATACCGGTTTATTATGTTAAGGAACTTCCCTGATTAGGTTTGGGAATTCATTGGTTAAGGATAAAGGGGGAAAAACGGGGTTAGTCCACCCCCCTTAATTCAGATAAATGTGTTTTTCATGCAGAATGATTCGATTTGCTCCGAATTTGGTATAGCGGTTTATTATGTTAAGGAACTTCCCTGATTAGTTTTGGGGGTTCATTGGTTAAGGGTAAAGGGGTAAAAACGGGGTTAGTCCACCCCCCCTTAATTCAGATAAATGGGTTTTTCATGCAGAATCATTCAATTTGCTCCCAATTTGGTATAGCGGTTTATTATGTTAAGGAACTTCCCTGATTAGTTTTGGGGGTTCATTGGTTAAGGGTAAAGGGGGAAAAACGGGGTTAGTCCATCCCCCTTAATTCAGATAAATGGGTTTTTCATGCAGAATCATTCAATTTGCTCCGAATTTATTATACCGGTTTATTATGTTAAGGAACTTCCCTGATTAGTTTTGGGGGTTCATTGGTTAAGGATAAAAGGGGAAAAGGAGGGTTAGTCCACCCCCTTAATTCAGATAAATGGGTTTTTCATGCAGAATCATTCGATTTACTCCGAATTTGGTATACCGGTTTATTATGTTAAGGAACTTCCCTGATTAGTTTTGGGGTTCATTGGTTAAGGGTAAAGGGGGAAAAGGGAGGTTATCCCGCCCCTCTTAATTTAGATAAATGAGTTTTTCATGCAGAATGATTCAATTTGCTCCGAAGTTGGTATACCTGTTTATTATGTTAAGGAACTTCCCTGATTCGTTTTGGCGATTAATTGTTTAAGGATAAAGGGGGTTAGTCCACCCCCTTAATTTAGATAAATGTTTTTTTTTTTGCAAGATTATTCGATTTGCTCCAAGTTTGGTATACCGGTTTATTATGATAAGGAGCTTCCCTGATTAGATTTGGAGGTTCACTGGTTAAGTATAAAGGGGGAAACGGGGGCTAATTCCCCTTCACTTATTTTTTTGAGGGGCATTATCCTTTAAAATAAGAGTATAATATACAATTAGTGTGAATAGTCTGTGAGCTCAATGCCATCAGTTTAGCTGGGCACTTTTCTTTTTTATTTACTTTCTTCTATCTTTACAAGAAGAAAGTATCGGATTCATGAAAATTTTCGAATTCCGGTTTTCGACGGATTGACACGTTTTAGGGGTCAGAGATTCCAAAAAACAGGTTTTTATAAAATGTCTGTCTGTCTGTGTGTATGTGACACAAATTTTGTGGCCGCTCTATCTCAAGAACCTAATGCACGGAATTTAATAAAAATTTATATTCAGTTAGTTCCTAATACAAATTGATGCTGATTAGTTTTTGGTGTAAAACGCTCAACAGGTGGCGCTGCTATGCTACATTTTTCACGATTTTCGCAATAACTCTATCTCAAGAACTAATGCACGGATTTTGATCAAACTTCAGATTTAGTGAGTCCATGATATGAATGGATGCTTATTACGTTTTGGTGTAAATCGCCCAACAGGTGGCGCTGTTCTGATGAATTTTGCAGGATTTACACGATTTCCCTAATAGCTCTATCTTAAGAACTAACCCACGGATTTTCATCAAATTTCAGATTCAGTTAGTCCTTGATATGACTTGCTACTGATTATGTACTGGTGTGAATCGCCCAACAGGTGGCGCTTTTGTGCTGCCTTTTTCACGATTGCCTCAATAGCTCTATCTATAGAACTAAAGGACGAATTTTCATTTAACTTCAGAATTAGTTATATGTTGACACAAGTTGTTGTTAATTAGGTTTTGGTGTTAATCACCCAATAGGTGGCGCTGCTATGCAGGAATTTTCACGATTTTTGCAATAGCTCTATTTCAAAAACTAATCCACGGATTTTCTCCAAACTTCAGATTCAGTCAGACGTTGACATAAATTGTTGCTGATTAGGATTTGGTATAAATCACCATAGGTTTCGCTGCTAGGCAGCATTTTGCTGGATTTAGACGAATTCAGCGATAGTCCTATCTCAAGAACTAATGGACGGAATTTCATATCTTTAGAATCCTCATGAGATGCATAGATTGCTACTAAATTTTGGCAGTGTGATAGCGAATTTTGAAGTATTAACATGTATGAGATAGAAGAAAGTTTTGGGATTTGTACATCCGACTAGTTAATAATTAATTTAATTAAACCTATTTTCGGCTTGTTCGTATGACTTTTTACTATCGAATTTTTACCTTTTTGTTTTTTGTTTTCGGAAGACAACTTGCAAATGAAAAAATACATCCTAAAACCACGTGTCTGAACATTTTTTTTTATCTGAAACAATCGAAGAAATCTGATGGCTACCATTTTGAAGACATTTTCATAAAAAACTTTTTAAATTAGAATATAAAAATGCGATTATTTATATATATATATATATATATATATATATATATATATATATAGAAAGCTACTGCGGACACAGCTACAAATAAACAGCTTTCATTTTCAAAAATAATTAGCAAAATCGGTTCAGTAGAAAGCTCAGGGCATATGACGCAAACAAGAAAGAAAAATCCTGCGTACGGCATAGATTATGAAACACTTTCCAGCACTCCCTGAAAGCTTTAACAAAACTTCGTTATTTAGGGAAATGAGGTAAATAAGATAACTACGTAAACGTTTAAAAAACTGATTTAAGCAGATACCATCCATAGCCAAATATGTATCCCAATTCTTTTGAACAGCCCCGTATTCGATCTCTAGGTTGATATATATACTATATAACGGGAAAATTTAGTTCAGCAAGAAAACGCAGGTTGAAATTTCTCTTTCAGCAATTTTTACTAATAGATGGAAACATACTTGAATACTTTTGTAAAGCCCTGTAGTTTACTTAGTACCTTTATGACACGCCACTATTTAGCTAAAATTTAATTCAAACTACACGCTTAAAACTACTAAAATCATATTTCCAGAATTGATCATCCATATAGACGGCATGTATCTAATTCTTTGCGTGACCCTGTATATTATTTTATCTATATTCTACAAATATTTCTTAAGGGTGTTCTCAAATCCAAAAGGCCAACTTTCTGACATAAGTTTTAATTTATCTTTGTTCGAAAATGCATGAAACGAGCGGGTGATATTGTTCAGAAACTATGTCATTGAGCTGTTTTTTCCATTTTTTGCAAACGCAATAGATCTTTCAGAAAAGAGTGTCCAAGTGGGCGTTTTGAACCGAATTTCCGCGAAAAGGGAGAAAGAGCACTGAAGAGCAGGCGAAAAACATGTTTGTCACGTGATCGCAATCGCTTATAACTCAATAGGTAATGGGTGGATCAAAAAATGGAAAAAACAGTTCCATTCCCAATCGCTTCCATGGCCAGGCTTTCCTATTTTATAGCTTTCCGTTAAAAAATGAATTTTTAAATATGCCAAAACGTTTTACGCTTGTTGAGCAGAGCAGTTAAGAACAGCCTTAATAAACTAAATGCAGTTCAGCGTAAAAATGCGTAGCTCATTTTAAAAACCACCTGTAAGCAATTTGCGCTCATACCCAGTAACCCTTATGAATTCTTTTGTGTAGCCCTGTACATAAATTATAGAATTTATACATACCCTATCGCATGCATAAATAGAGTGAAACATAAAATCGCCTATCATAATTGAAAATGCATTTCCAGCAAACACCACTAAAGTACAGTACTTCGGATACAATATACTATCTGAAATCTTTTGTGTGTCCCTGTAAATGCTCTGCACTTCGTATTATACATGAAATAAGTTATAGTAAACCTCAGCGATGTATATCAATTTCATTACATATGTAATAGTTTAACATAATTAAAGTACGCCGCAAACAATCCCCCCCCCCCCCATCATAAATCAGCATGCAACGGAATTCTTTTGTGTGGCCCTGTTAATGAATAATAACTATTCTTCGCACCGCCTATTCTACAAAATGCACATTTTAGTGCACTTCGTAAATGCATATCAATTTTGTTATGTTTGGATGCGGTAACATCATTAAAAATCATTTGAAACAATTTTTTCCCATTGACCGTAATGTCACGGAACACTTTTGACTGTCCCTGTAGATGAACTAAACATGCTAGAAACTTCAGTTCAAATAGAGTTCGGGTTATGGTAAACGTCAACAACAGACAAAAATTTCAGAACTATCCGAGTCCATTTACGAGAGTTAGAACGCGGCCAGAAAAAACGAAGTCATACAAACACTTTTCAACTTTGTTGGAAAGTGTTAGAAACAACCTTGTCTTTTAAGTATATAGATCATGGGTCGGCAAGTAATTTTAAGTGGGGTCCGATTATTTTGAAAAATTGGATCGAGGTCCAGAGAAAAAAGCACATAAGTAATACAAGTACTCATTACAGTAGAACCTCGAATATCCGAAGTCATTAGGACCAACCCTCTTTCGGAAAATCGAAATTTTTGGATAATCGAGAATGCTTTAATTTTAAGGTTAAAGAGAAAGATATGAAATGTTTCGCATTATGGTAACAAGTGCTTCATAAAAATAAAGCAATAGCAAAATAGAAACAAGAATAAATTACCTGAATTTTTGTTTTGAAATTAAGTACCTTTTACATAAAAATGTTTTGTTTAACGCAGTTTCGATTGCCTTTGCTTTGAAGCTCTATCAAGGAGTTTTTTAATATTATTAGTTCACCAGTATCACAGTCTTTCTGCTGCTCCAGTCATGCCAAACCTTTTGCGAAACATTCAAAAGCTTCAGAATGGCTAGTTTGTTCGTTTTCTTCGTTCCACTTCGCAGCTTATGGGAGCTCAAGTTAAATTCAAAGGAACTCTAAGAAAGGGGATCGAATATGTACTCGTAGTTCGGAAAGGACCGCTTGCACACAAGGAATATGGTAGATTTTTTTTTTTTTTTAATCTTTCAAAATGGATTTTGCACACAAATGTGATAGTAAAAAAAAAGGCTTCAAAAATGGATTTCGGTTAATCGAGACTTTCGGTTAAAGGAGTTTCGGATAAAGGAGGTTCTATTGTACTTTTAAATTGCTATTTTTACATATACATACATAAAACAGAAATTAGAAAAGTCAGGTATACATACGTTCTGAAAATTTTTACATACACATAATAGAATAGAAAAGGCAGGTTTTCGTTGAAAAATGAATGCGAAAAATTGCACTCGTGGTCTTGGGGCAGTTTTTTTATAGTTTGTTTCACATGGTGAACAGTAATGCGAAAAGCGTCTTCAAGGTTAATCTCGGAAAGATATTTGTTTTGAAAAAATTCCTTTTGGAGAAAGTTGTTTCACATGCATCTGTGGAACCAAACACAATAGCCAGGTTAATAGCTAGTTTTTTGCAATTTTCTTACTTTTCTTGGACACTTTCATACTTTTCTGTCCTCTCAGCCAGAAACTTCCCATAACTTTAAGCTTTTTAGGATACATATTGATTCTCATAACTTTATTTTAGCACACGACCCTAACAATGCAAAGAAACGAAAGCTCCGCACAAGATCGCAATCTAGTATCAAACGACGTGCTATTACTTGTAAAATATAAGATACATGGCTATTGCTCAAATGTACCTATTATCTATACTCCTATTATAAAGAGGAAAAAATTGTTTATTTGTAGGAGGTAAGCTCTGGAACTACCGAACCGATTCCAAAAGTAATGGTATCAAAATGATGGTGTTAGTCCAACTTAGAACATAGGCTATATCTTATGTCGGTGCTACTACACCAAAGGGGGTGTAGGAGCAAAAAACGTTCTAAAAATGCAATTTTAGCGTTACTGAAGGGCTTAGAAATATGAAATTTTGAATATTAGTTACTTATAAGATATAAATGATGTCTAAGAACAGTTCTTAAACAATTCGAAATTTAAAAGGGTTGAAAATGCACAAAAAGCGTTCTAAAAAACGTTCTAAATGATAGTTTCTACACAATCTCAGAAAATAACAAACCGATTTAAAAAATATTGGTGTCATAATGATGGTGACAACGCTTGCTCCAAGATAGGCTATGTTTTATGTCCGTGTCACTACCCCAAAGGGGTTGCAGGAGCAAAAAACATTCTAAAAATGCGATTTTAGCGTTACTGAAGGGCCTAGAAATATGAAATTTTGAATATTGGTTACTTATAAGACATAAATGATGTCTAAGTACAGTTCTTAAACAATTCGAAATTTAAAAGGGGTGAAAATGCACAAAAAGACTTCTAAAAAACGTTCTAAATAGTAGTTTCTACACAATCTCAGGAAATACCAAACCGATTTAAAAAATATTGGTGTCATAATGATGGTGACAACGCTTGCTCCAAGATTGGCTATGTTTTATGTCGGTGTCACTACCCCAAAGGGGGTGCAGGAGCAAAAAACGTTCTAAAAATGTGATTTTAGCGTTACTGAAGGGCCTAGAAATATGAAATTTTGAATTTTAGTTACTTATAAATGATGTCTAAGAACAGTTCTTAAACAATTCGAAATTTAAAAGGGGTGAAAATGCGCGAAAAGCGTTCTAAAAAACGTTCTAAAGGTGGTTTCTACACAATCTCAGGAAATACCAGACCGATCTAAAAAATAATGGCGTCAAAATGATGGAGACAACCCTTGCTCCAACATAGGTGATGTTTTATGTCGGTGCCACTACCCCCAAAGGGGGTGCAGGAGAAAAACGTTCTAAATTGCGGCTTTTGCGTTACGGAAGGGCCTAGAATCGTGAAATTTGGAATGGTAGTTAGTTATAAGATATCAATGATCTCTAAAGACATTTCCTAAAAAAATCGAAATTTAAAAGGGGGCCAAAATGCTCAAAAAGCGTTGTAAAAAACTTTCTAAATTGCGATTTCTATGCAATCTCAGGAAGTACTGAACCGATTTCTAATATAATGGTGTAAAAATGATGGTGATAGATCTTGCTCCAAGATAGGCTATATTTTATATCTGTTTGCACTACCCCAGAGGAGATGCAGAAGCAAAATGCGCGAAAAGCGTTCTAAAAACGTTCTAAATGCCGATTTGTCGGCAATATCTCAGGAAGAATGAATCTGATTTCAAACGTAATGGTAGGAAATTGATGCTGACAGCCACTGCTCTAACAGAGACGCTATTTTATGTCGGTATCACTATCACCAAGACGTTGCAGGAGCAAAAAAGCGTTCTAAATTTCGATTTTTGTGATCGGTAGGGGCTAGCAACTTAAAATTAGGCAAGGTACATATTTATTAGATATAAATGATCTTTAAGAACAGTTTCGAAAAAATTGGAATTTTAAAAAGGGGTGAAAATGCGCGAAAAGCGTCCTAAAAACGTTCTAAATTGCGATTTCTACTCCTATCTAAGGAAATACCAAAGCTATTTCAAAAGTAATGGTTACAAATCAATGGTAACAGTCCCTGCTATAACATATGTTATATTTTATGTTGCTGTCACTACCATCTGAGGGTTGCAAAAGCAAAACATGTTCTAATTTGCGTTTTTTGCACAACTGTGGTGTCTAACACTTTGAAGTATGGCATGGTATTTACTTCAAGATGCAACTGCTTTCTAAGAACAGTCGAAAAAAAATTCCAAATTTAAAAAAATGAAGTGAGTGAAAAGCGTTATAAATTACAATTTTTAAACAAACTTATAAATTACCAAACCGATTAAAAAAATAATGATGACAAATTTTGGTGATAGAGCCTGCTCAAACACTTAAGCTATATTTTATGTGTGTCCCACTACCACCAGACTATTGCAGGAGCTAAAAACTTTCTAAATTGCGATTTATGTGATACTGAAAAGGCTAGAAACTTTAAATATGACATGGTAGTTACTTATAAAATATAAATGCCCTCGAAGGAACGTCGAAAATAAATTCGAATTAGAAAGGGGTGAAGCGATGGGGAGGTGCGAAAAGCATTCTAAAAAAGTTCTAAATTACGATTCTATGCAATTTCAGGGAATATAAACCGATTATAAAAGTAATAGTTGCGAATCAATGGTAACAGTCTCTGATCCTACACAGGCTATATTTTATGCCGGTGATTCTACCACCTGGGGTTCACAGGAACAACAAACGTTCTAAAAAGGGCTTTAAAAGCTTTTTAAATTACGTTTCTGTGGAATATTAGGAAATAACAAACCGATTTCAAAATTAATGTTGGCAGATTAATGGTGACAGTTCCTGTTTCAACATAGCCCTTTATGTTGAGAGCGGTGGTAGGACTTGGAATTTGACATGATGGTTAATTTCAAGATGTAAGAAGATGGTTTCTAAAAAATTCAAAACTTCAAATGAATACTGAAATGAGCTTATTATTTGAGCATAAAAGTTTCAAAATATTTTCTAAATTATCATTTATTTAGTTTTATTTCGTTTTATTAATTTAAGTCTCATTTCTGCCTAATGCAGTGTAACAATGATGTTTAGTCAAACTGTGTTTTAAATAGTAATTTTTGAATTATTCCTAAAAGTAATAAGTACCTTTTAATAAAAAAAAACCTTTTAATAAAATAAAATATTACCTTTTAATAAAATAAAAATTTAGTTAGTACCTTTTAATAAAAATTAAGACATATAAATATCACTTGGCATATTTCAAATATTACGCGAGCAAAGCCGCGGGATTTGCTAGTATGTAAATATTAATAAATTATTTATTCAAATTGAAAATTTTTGGCGGTCCAGACTTCGACCGACCGCGGTCCGCCTATTGCCGACCGTGGATATAGATGATGCCACTCAATTTAATTTTAAATAAAATCACAATGTGGAATGTTGGATCCAAATTTCTGTTCATTTTAAAAATCTTGATAGGACTTAAAAATTTCACGTCACATTGGTTGAGAAGCATTGTTTTTAAAAGCATACCTTAAAATGTTTATATAGACGTCGTTGGAAGCGTGATGGAACGAAAGTAAAGAGGTTTTTTTTCTTCCTCTCTCTCTCCCCTTCCACAGCTGTTCACTGTCAATAATCCACTTTGCAAAATAAACATGTGCGTTTATTTTGGAACGGTACTTTTTATTAAAGCATCCATGGACGGTCGTTGAACCGCGGTGTGAAATCCTCTTTTGTATTGAGTTGTTCACAGTATTTATTAATCCTTCACTGCACGATTTTTTCTATTTGCATGAAAAAAAATATTTGAATTCTTTCTATCGTTCTAATAATAGGAAAAATAGTAAAAAAAAAAAAAAAAAAAAAAAAAAATCAAATTTTCAGCTAAAATTTGATATTTTAGGGCGTGTACCCTATGTACACAATTAGGGTTTTAAAATATTGTATTGCTATATTTTACAACTAAATGAGCTTAAATTAATTAATTTTATCTGCTTAACACTCTGCAACTTTGTTTATATTAATATTTTTTAAGTATTCAGTAAGAATAATGAAAGTAAATATTACCTTATAGCTTGATCGAATTTTTTTTTTTTGTTTCCGAAGAACAAATTCTAATTTTTAGTCAAATTCAGCCCTCTGACATGGACAAAATGAGTGTTATTCTATTCTTTGGGTTGTTCTTAATCAGGGATAGCAATCATATTGGCTAAATTCGTGGCACAGAATAAGAATTACAGTGTTTTTAGGTATGTGCCAGATGTGGCACGTCGTGCAGTGAAGGGTTAACACTTTTCGACAGAGCTGAAAAGTGTTTATGACTTCGGTCTGTCCCTGCTCAAACTTGCGTCCATACGGCAGTTGAATTGTCGTGTAAATCGTATATTTTATTGAGGTTTACCATGGCATGCTCGGTATTGAAAATGAAGTATTGAGCAATTCCACAGAAAACCATCCCTTTTTTTTTGGGGGGGGGGGGGAGGGGGTATCAAATTTATAATATGTTTAATTTAAGGGTATGGTTGCAAAACTTGATATTTTTATATTCTATAGAAAAATCCTAATAAAAAGGCATTGTAAATTACTGTTTACAAACTAAGTTAAGTACCGGTATTGTTTTTGTAAAGTCATAATGTTACGTCAGTTACACACTAAAAGTTACGTCATTTACACGTGTAAATGCCATTTTTTTTCTTTTTCATTATTCAGAAATTAATTAAACAAGTTACTGTTATAATTTGGCATAACTGAGTGTTGTTAACATTAAATCACTTTTTTGAACGGGATAGTTTTGACAATTTTTACACTTCAATGAAGGCAGAAAAAATGTTTGTCTATTTCATGTTACAGAATTTTGAATTGCAATTTTTGGGACTCAAAGAGAGATTGAAATAATCTGCAGGTATTTGGGTATTAAAACCTTAGTAAGAAATATTTTAAATTGCAAAAATTTGTTCTAACTTTACTAGTAAATTTTCCACATAGATTGGAAAACAAAATTTGATGATAAAATGTTACGTCAGTTACGATGGAATTGCCCTATATAGCATTGAGAGTTCGTTTACAGGGACTGTCAAAAGTATTTCGTTACTTTTCAAGTGGATTTTAATGCTATTACTGTATTCCAAACAGATTGAACTTTATATATATCACTGAGGTGTTCTATAGAATAGGGTGTACAAGTACATGGCATGTATCGTAGTACACCAACAGGGACATACAAAAGCAGGGTTCACTTTCTTCCGGAAGAAGCTAGTTTCTTTCAGGACAGTGGAAGAAAGTGGAAAAAAGCCGGAAGAAACGGAAAAAAACTGGAAGAAACCAACAGAAAACAAAACATACGTTTAAAATTAAAAGATATTAACTCTAAAAAATAATTAAATTGAAAGCATAATTTAGGAAATCTAAAGTGAAAAACTTATTTCAAATATTATTTTTTGAAAAATAAATTGTTTTATAATAACAAACTTCAGGTTTGGCAGGTATTTACACTATGACGCAAAAGTTTAGACAATGACGTGATTCAGCTTTAAAATGTAGAATTATGACGTCAGAATTACAAAAACCTGTAAATATATTCAAAAACTGATTTAAAATGCTATGTACAAAAGACAGTCGTTTTATTTGCTATAATACTAATTTTTTTCATAAAAATTCAAATGTGCTTGTCGCAAAAGTTTAGACACTATTCTAAATTTCTTTGAATATTCGCTGGCATATGCAAATTTAGAATCGATGATGTCACAAATTTGGAGTACTTAAGTTCTGCAAACGATTGCGCTTCATAGTCGACATGCCGAGAGCTAAAGAAATTCAAGTGAATGAGGTTTCAAGGATTTGGCAGTTGAAAGGTGAAGGGAAGAGCGTTTCTGAAATTTCTGCTATTATTAATAGGTCAAAAAAATTTATTTATCGAGTTTTATCGAGTGGTTCCGAATATAAAGCAAAATGGTTGTCTGGGAGCCCACGTGTGACAAATGTGCGAGAGGATCGCCTGATACAAAGACTAGCGAGTACTCAACAAATGAGCGTACGTGGAGTTCAAAGCTCATCGGGACACTCTGTATCAAAGGATACGATTCGTAGACGAATTTTGGAAAAAGGAACAATCGTTTATAGCAAAATGCAGAAGAAACCAGCTCTGAAACCACATCATAAGTTACAAAGATTTATGTGGGCTCGAAAGCATATGTCATATGGAGAGAAATGGCAGTCAGTCATATTTAGCGATGAAAAAAAGTGGAATCTGGATGGTCCAGATGGTTGTTTATCGTATTGGCATGACTTGCGGAAGGAACCTCGACGTTTTTTTAGTCGCAGACAAGGAGGGGGCTCGGTGATGGTTTGGACAGCCTTTTGCTATAATGGACAAGTATCTCTGACCTTCACCAGTGGTCGTCAAACTCACAGCATTATACACAGACATTAGAAGAAAACCTACTGCCATTTGCTGAGCTTCTAGGGGGTCCTCAGTGGGAATTTCAGCAAGACAATGCTTCAATTCACACTGCAAAACATTCAAAATCTTGGTTTAATTCCCATGATATAAGAGTTTTCGACTGGCCAGCATGTAGCCCAGATCTTAACCCTATAGAAAACCTTTGGAGCATCATGTGTCGCAAAGTTTATAGCAACGTTAGACAATACTCTTCTGAAAAGGAACTTAAGACATCTATTGAGAATGCATGGTACGATATCGATCCACAAACTATGCAAGATTTAGTTTATTCCATGCAATCTCGTGTATATGACGTAATACATAAGCATGGATGCGCAACCAGGTTTTAAAAATTGTTTATTTCGATTTTATTTAATTTGTGTCTAAACTTTTGAGACAGCAGTTTATTTTTGTTACCATTTAATTTATTGCAATATGCACAATTCCACTTTTCTTTGTTATAAATATTGTTTATATGTACAGCACATTAATTTCAACCAGTGATTTGAAAATTGAATAAATATTTTTCAAAGTATGTAAGAATTTCTTCATTGTCTAAACTTTTGCGTCATAGTGTATAGGGGATGGTTTTTACAACTTTAGGGCTAGGAAACGTTTATTCACTGCTTATGATATTTCCGTAAAAAAAAAAGTTATCTATCAATTCTTTGTTTTTCCTATAAAAATTCTTTATTTTTTAAAGAATATTATTCAACACATTAAGGAGAGGGGCCTCGCTAAGTGTTTGACAGGCCCCAAAACGTTTGCGAATGCTGTTACACTTGGTAAATTTGTTGAAATCTTTAATAAAAACTACAATACACTTTCTGTCTCTGATAGACTTGGCAAAAGTTCACAAATCTAATTGGGAATATTATTAAACTTTCTACAAATAAGAACTCTTATTGAATTTTTTAATTGTGGTAACTTGGCAAATACTGAAATTTGACTCGGCAATGTAAGAGGTTCTCTCGAAGAAAAAGATCTTAGCGTTGGCCCTGATTAAACATACAAATGTGTCTTTGAATCTTATTTATACTAGCATGTATATCTCATATCTCAATGCTGCATTAAAAAGACTAATATTCTAAAACATCTTTCATAGTTTTAGCTAGTTCATATTATTTAGAATCATTATACAGGGTGTCCCAAAAGTCTCCGTACAACTTCAAAAATTGATTACAAAAAAAAAAAAAATAATAATAATAATAATAATAGGCCTACAGCAAAAATAATTACAATAGTACATAGAGTAACTCAAAAAGTTTTTTCTACTACCTTAGTATACTTCTACATGAGATCCTTTCGTCCATGCGACGAAGCATTTCAACTGCAAATTCGAAGCGTTTCGCATAATCCTCCGTTTGTAACGCCTGCACAATCTGAATTTTGTAAGCTGAAAGTTGTAATCGTTTATGAAGCGCTCTGTGTGTTGCGATTTTTGGCATAATAAGCTCTTGCGATGCTTTTCGAATTGATTTTAGAGGGGTCCGAGAAAAAGTTTCACGTACTCGTTCCGCACTTGTTGAACTGCTTCATCGCATGGAAACGTCGCTTGCAACGAAAAGATCTCATGTAGAAGTACACTAAGATAGTAAAAAGAAACATTTTGAGTTACTCTATGTACTTTTGTAATTATTTTTGCTATAGGCCTATTATTTATTATTATTATTATTATTATTATTATTATTATTATTATTTTTTTTTTTTTTTTTTTTGTAACTAGGGGGCTCTTCTCCCTACGAGCTACGCTCGTCAACCCCCGTTCAGACACCGCAGACTCTAAAAGCACGCTAATTTGATTGGCTTTAAAAAAAATTTCGGAAGATTGAATTATAATTTGAATCTGACAATTATAATCTGACGTAATTTTCACCAAACTTTTCTTTCTCTTTTTAGCTCACAGGCTATCAAAGCCTGAGAGCTTATGTGCCCGCCGGTTCTGTATGTATGTACGTACGTAACGCGATAACTCTTGATAGAAACATCCTATTTCCTTCAAATTTTTTTTCTAGTTTCGTTCTGATAAGGCGCTTCCCTGATTAGTTTTTGGGGGTTCATTGGTTAAGAATAAAAGGGAAAAGGGGGCTTAGTCCAACCCCCCCTTAATTCAGATAAATGGGTTTTTCATGCAGAATTATTCGATTTGCTCCGAATCTGGTATACCGGCTTATTATGTTAAGGAACTTCCCTGATTAGTTTTGGGGGTTCATTGGTTAAGGATAAAGGGGGAAAAGGGGGGGGGGGGGTTAGTCCACACCTTAATTTAGATAAATGAGTTTTTCATGCAGAATTATTCGATTTGCTCCAAATTTGGTATACAGGTGTATTATGTTAAGGAGCTTCCTTGATTAGTTTTGAGGGTTCATTGGTTAAGGATAAAGGGGGAAAAGGGGGTTAGTCCACCTCCTTTAATTCAGATAAATGGGTTTTTCATGCAGAATTTTCGATTACCGATTTTGGTATACCGGTTTATTATGTTAAGAAACTTCCCTGGTTAGTTTTGGGGGTTCATTGGTTAAGGATAAAGGGGGAAAAGGGAGGATCGTCCCCCCCATTAATTTAGATAAATGGTTTTTCATGCAGGATTATTCGATTTGCTCCAAATTTGGTATACAGGTTTATTATGTTAAGGAGCTTCCCTGATCAGTTTTGGGAATTCATTGGTTAAGGATAAAGGGGGCTAATCCCCCTTCACTTATTTTTTCAGGGGCATTATTCTTTAAAATAAGAGTATAATATACAATTAGTGCGAAGAGCCTGTGAGCTCAATGCCATCAGTTTAGCTGGGCACTTTTCTTTTTAATTAATATTCACGTTAAAATACTTTTGTTAGAAATGAAATATTAGGATCATTTTAAAATATCAAATAAATGTCTCACGTAATTTTTAAATTTAAACTGTTTTGCAATATTATTTTTTGTTCATTTTACGTAATAAGTGTAATGTAACGTAAATTCTCCGATTTAAGACTTCTAACGCATGTTGATGAATTTATTATTTTACAATATTCTTTCTCTTTTAAAATTCACGTGTGAATGTAGTTTTTATGACGTAATTTTCAATGAGTTCCTGCTTTTTAGCTCACAGGCTATCAAAGCCTGAGAGCTAATGTGCCCGCCGGTTCTGTATGTATGAATGTATGTACGTATTTATTTACGTAGGTACGTAACGCGATAACTCTTGATAGAAACATCCGATTTGCTTCAAATTTTTTTTTCTAGGTTCATTCTGATAAGGCGCTTCCCTGATTAGTTTTGGGGGTTCATTGGTTAAGTATAAAGGGGAGAAAGGGGGCTATCCACCCCCCCTTAATTTAGATAAATGGGTTTTTCATGCAGAACTATTCAATTTGCTCCAAATTTGGTATATCGGTTTATTATGTTAAGGGGCTTCCCTGATTAGATTTGGAGGTTCATTAGTTAAGTATAAAGGGGGGATAGGGGGTTAGACCCCCCCCCACTTAATTTAGGTAAATGGTTTTTTCATGCAGAGTTGTTTGATTTCCTCCAAATTTGGTATACCAGTTTATTATATTAAGGAGCTGCGTTGATTAATTTTGTAGGTTTATGGGTTAAGTTTAAAGGGGGGGGCTAGACTCCCCCCCTTAATTTAGATAAATGTGTTTTTCATGCAGAATTAATCGATTTGCTTCAAATTTGATATGCCGGTTTATTCCGATATGGTGCTTCCTTTATTAGATTTGGAGGTTCATTGGTTAAGTATAAAAAGGGGAAAGGGGGGCAATACCCATCCCCTTAATTTAGATAAATGGATTTTCATGCAGAATTATTCAATTTGCTTTAATTTTTTTTTCTATGTTCATTCAGATAAGGAGCTTTCCTAATTAGATTTGGAGGTTCATTAGTTAAATATAAAGAGGGGAAAGGCGGTTATACTCCCCCCCTTAATAGCGAAATGGTTTTTTCATGCAGGATTATCTGATTTGCTGCAAATTTGGTATACCGGTTTATTATGTTAAGGTGTTTCCCTGATTAGATTTGGAGAATCATTGGTTAAGTTTAAAGTGGGGGAACGGGGCTAATTTCCCTTCATTTATTGAAGTGAAAACTTCTTTAGGCGCGTTGAGCTTTTTTTGAGATGGGGAAAAACCACTGATTTCAAGACACTGTAACGTAACCGACATGCTAGCATTTTGGCACATAGACACTAGCGCGCCAAGCGGTGAATGACAGGAACTTTTCCCTCTTCAGCTCAATCCGCAAAAGAAGAAGGAAGCTAAAACTCACTTTTTCTCCCGGCGTATTGCTAAAACAAATTATTATTTTGTTTTTCGTCAGTTAAAATGAATTATACCGTATTCGTGACCTACCTATTTCGTGTAACTAAAAACCGATAACGCTGTATTTTATCGTGTTGATGGTCTGGTCAATGACCAACAGTATTGGCGGGAATTTCGATTACGGAAGATAAAATACGGGGCACAGATGTCAGCTACGCATTTGGGTACCTAATTGACAGCAAAATGGCGTTACTTTATTTTACAAGGTAACCCGGCTACTGTTGCTTATTTATTAATAAATTATTCATTTACTTTTATTTTATTTTTTTTAAATTGTACAATTGTTTTGTTCTATAGTTATTAATGAAATTACCGTTTATTTATTGTTGTTTACTTTTTAAAACAATAGAAAATAATTTAAAAATATGCATTGTAACTGGTATTGGAAAACGGACTTTCGCCAAATTGACGTTAAAAAATCGCGCCAAACCTGGTTCGTATATCACATCTCTGCCAAATTCTCGGTTTTTTTATTTTTCGACTTTTTATCCAAATTTTCCGGATTTTTTAAATTTCCCCTTTCATTGTATCCCAAACACTACCTTCATACCAAATTTCAAGATTCTAGGGATACAGGACGTACCTCTGAGTTTTGATGATCGGTGAATCAGTGTCGAAAAGGCGAAAGTTTAAGTTCATATATCTTCTGAAATAAAAAAGATAGAAACGTGAAATTTCAGCATTTAGTTCCATTTCCACATTACTTTAGATTTACAAAGTTTCAAGTTTCTGGGAATCACCAACACAAAGATATTGGGGGGTCAAAAGTACCCTGAGTTGCTTCCAGAAAAAGATGCTTACGGCTGTGCTTTCAAGACTTGGCAGGGGCACTGCCGTGTCCCCAGATGCTTTCATTAGTGCTGCTACACACTTCAACGCATAAAACATTTCCTGACGATTAAAAAAACACACACATAATTGTTGAAGTTTTCGCTTCTATTGGCACTCCTGGAGTGCCACTGTTTTTTTGTGGGCATTATTCTTTGAAATAAGATTATAATATACAATTAGCGTGAATAGCCTGTGAGCTCAATGCCATCAGTTTAACTGGGCACTTTTCTTTTTATTATATTTTCTGTTTATAACAGTCGCACGTGTAAAATAATTTTTTAATTTGAAGCAAACATTATTGTTTGCGCTGTTTATACAGTTGGCAACAGTGTAAATTAATACCATTTTCTAAAATGTGTAAAAAATATCTCTCGAAATGCTGAAAATTTGAATTTAAAATAGAAATAAAACCTCAAAAAATGAGTCAAATTAAAAAACTAAATGCAGTCTGCACACCTGGAAATTCTGACGCATAAAATGATCTAAAAATGATTAAGTTCCTATGCACAGTTTTTGCTCCTATAAAACTTTTTTAATGGAACGATTTTGTCCAACTTTGGCATTAAATGTCTCTTAAAGTAATTCTTCGATTTTGAAAACTGTCTGCATCAGCGTGTTTATCAAACATTTCTCTATAATACTACCAATTTTCATATTTTTGTATGCAACAGTTTTTTTAATACTAACGAAGAAAGGCCATGCTTAAGCATTCAAATTGGATGCCGATCAGCCGGGAATATCTACGCAGATTTTCATTGGTCCATTTCCAAATCAAAACTTTTATATATATATAGAAGGATAAATTTTTGAAGTTGTACGGAGACTTTTGGGACACCCTGGTACTATCGCATGTTATCATCTCTTTCATTTAGATCTTACCTTACACACCAGTGATGTGTTGTTCTCTCCTCATATTAGTTTCCCTAATAAAATGGATGTAAATTCTAAGCACTTTTCTATTTAAATATTCTGACAAATAAATTTCATCCTATAATAGGTAAATGGTTCATATACTTACTACCAGTTAAAGAAGTTAATAAAAAAAATATGCTAGTTAAATTGAAATGGATAACTTCTAATGGATTTGTGTATTTTTCATAAAAATTTCTTCTTTTTTCTGCTATCCAACGAGTGAAAAGCTTTAGTCAGGTGTGTAATCTTGCTAGAAAACTGATCTAATTATATTAGTTAAGCATATAGTTAAATTTTTATCGTTCTAATGAAATTTTCTTAAGGTTATCTATAAGAAAAAAATATTTATCGTATTTCACAAAGCTGCAACTTATATTCTAAATTCGGTAAAGCAAAACAGTTTCTTCCATTTCTTCCACTTGGAAGAAACCATTTCTTCCGGCCGGTTTTTTCCGCGGTGTTTACCACTTTGGAAGAAACTTCCCATGCTTACCTATATTCTATATTATAAACGACAAATCTGTCCGTGCGTAACGCTGACGTCATTTTGACGGTGGCAACAACCTTAATACCGCACGTTTTCAATTTTTTCAACTTCGAATACGGAAAAAATCTACTTTCAAATGCAATTTGTTTGAAAACTCTGTCGCAGTTGACTCCATTTTTAATGTTTTTAAAATAATTTTCAAATATGAATTTTTTTTCCCTTCAAATCTATCTCTATCGCGTGCATACGATTACGAAAGATAAATCCGTTGGCACTTTAATTACTATAAATAGCTCATCCTGTGTGTTTCCACGTTTCCAGCTTATATTCCGTAACGTAATTAAAACATTCAACACTCAATCAATAAAATATAAATAAAACACAAATTTAAGACATGTCATCGAATTTCGGCCGTAAACCACTCAAATGAACAGAATCAAGATATTTCATTGTAAAGAGCGATCTTTGGAGATTTCTTCGACTGTTCACTATGCTGAAGCGAGACCAATAGTAAAATATCGCTTTAAGTACGTTTCAAAACTTTATCTGAACGCGTTATTGTTATTTTGCATATAAATGCGATATTTAGTATTTTCAGTGGACATTTAAAAAAATTACATATTAAATGTAAAAAATCTGTTAGTTATTAAATATATATATATATATATATGCAGTAGATCCGTGCGAGGCTTTCTCACCGCAATCTTCGAGATTATTGGCTGGTAGGGATTTTTTTTTCATTCACTAGGGGGCGCTGCCCCCTACGAGCTACGCTCGCCAACCCCCGTTCAGACACCGTAGACTCTAAAAGCACGCTAGTTTGATCGGCTTTAAAAAGATTTCGGAAGGTTGAATTATAATTTAAAAAATAGTGGCGATCTCCCTATAAACGGGTTTCTATTCATTTCTCTTTGATTGGGGAATTTTACGGCCAAATCACCTGCTGTTAAAAGATACAATGGCTGTTTCCGTCTTTGATTAAATAAAATCAGTTAAACATTTCAAAATAAGCTAATATAAAATGAATTAAATAAACAGAGTCTTTGTCTCCCGGTATTTTTTAGCAAAGCGAAAAGAAAGTTTTTTTTAAAATAAGACACTTTAAATGTACCGTTTTTAATCTGACGTAATTTTCACCAAACTTTTCTTTCTCTTTTTATTATCCACGTGAAAACTTTTGTTAGAAATGAAATATTATTTGTGCTGTCCTAATAAAAATAGTTGAAAAGATCATCTTAAAATATCAAATAAATGTCTGGCGCAATTTTTAAATTTAAACTGTTTTGCAATATTATGTTTTGTTCATTTTACGTAATAAGTGTAATATGACGTAAATAAGACGTAATTTCTCCTATTTAAGACTTCTCACGCATGTTAATGAATTTATTATTTTACAATATTCTTTCTCTTTTAAAATTCACGTGTAAATATAGTTTTTATGAAGTAATTTTCAATGAGTTCCTGCTTTTTATATTTTCTGTTTATAATAGTTACGTGTAAATAAATTTTTAATTTGAAGCAAACATTATTGTTTGCGCTGTTTATACAGTTGGCAATAGTTTAAATTAATACCATTTTCTAAAATATGTAAAAAAATATCTCTCGAAATGCTGAAAATTTGAATTTAAAATAGAAATAAAACCTCAAAAAAATGAGTCAAATTAAAAAACTAAATGCAGTCTGCACACCGAGAAATTCTGACGCATAAAATGATCTGAAAATGATTAAATTCCCATTTACAGTTTTTGCTCCTATAAAACTTTTTTAATGGAACGATTTTGTCCAATTTCAGCATTAAATATCTCTTAAAATAATTCTTCGATTTGAAAACTGTCTACCCTACGTCGTGAATTCAATGCTATCCAGTGATAGGTCAGGATTCTAAGTTACCAGGGTGATGACGTCCTATTTAAGATGGAGTTCTATCATTTCCGTATGGCTGAATTGAATTTTTATAAGAATTACCCTGTTCAGACTTCTCAGCCTCTAAAAACATAGTAATGTGCCCTGTTGAAAGAATATTACCAGGCCATGGATGATTGGATGATATTATCAATTTAACGGCGGTTATCTTCTGTAATCGGGTTGCCATGGTTTTCTGTTTGAAAGTGGCCTCATCCATCGCTGTCTTAACAACTGATGGTTGTTTTGGGAGTAATAAGTAAGATCCATTACAAATTCGAAAAACAGCTTGTATAATATGGTTTGGTGAAAAATGTCGCTATCTTTCTGACTTATAACGACGCTATGGACATCATTCTTCCTTTAGGTTCACGGTTAAAAAAAAAACTGCGTCTGCTTGGGAATAGCTTTCAGAACCACGCTACGCTTACATTTTATGTTTGGATCGAGTTTTAGATATTTTCAGGAACAGGTATAGCTTATTCACGAATTCTTTTCCCTATTTTAATACACCATCATGCCTATTTTCATGTTATTTTTACAATGTATATTTTTATATTAATTAATAAGAATATCAGACTTTTCTAATATGTATTTATCCATTAGAAATTTCTACAAAATAAATTGAAAGTATTTTGTGCTTAAATTTACCTGTATTTGTGCTAACAAATTTGCTAGTTGACCTACTTTTATATACCATATGACGTAACATTAAAATTCACTGGAATGAAAATAATTTTAAATACATCTTTTTAATATACGACGTAATTTTCTATATCAAATGTATTTATCATGTAATTATTATTATTTTTTTTTTTTTAAATCTCTCTTTTAAGATTCACGGGTACATATATTATTTAATTTGAAAGTGTTTGGAAATATTTTTTGAGCTTTTTAAATACGACCTAATATTCACCATTAAAAGTTTTTCACGTGTAAAGATTTAATTATTTCAGACAATTTAATACGACGCTATTTAATATTAAGACATTTTACATATGACGTAATCATCACCTTTTAAAGGCGTTTCGCGTGCAGTAATTTTATTATTTTAAAGTTTTCGTACTTTTTTCATATTTACATGTAAATATTTTGACGTAATTTTCCCTATTTTCTGCTTTTAACGCGTGATCATTTAATTCTTATTTTAAAGTTTTCCTTCTGTTTTTAATAATTTCACTATGACAACAACAACAACAACAACAAAAATCCAATAATCCCTTTCCTCTCTTTTTTCCCCCACAAAAATGGATTTTTTTTCATGTCAGTGGGAATTATGTCAAAGTGTAAGATGACAGATTATTTTTGATTTTTAAAAGAAACTGATTCCTGACGGTCGAAATGTGAAAAAAAGATTTTATTTTATCAAATTTTCTTGTAAAACATAATTTAATCGCAATATCGTCTTCACTACCGATTGAAATAAAAGACAATTTCAATTTTAATTTAAAAATGGCGAAAAAAAAAAAGAAATCTAAAATAATCCCTATCGTTATCCGTTTTACAATTGTTTTTTCAATATTATATAATGAATTGTAATCAATATTCGTTGTTTCAGAAATGGATGTTAGATCATTTCTGATCGTTTCAATGCAATGTAATGCTTCGGTTTTAGTCGGATGAAAAACGCCGTGTAGCCACAAGAAAACGCCGTCTGACCAGAACAAAAAGACCGCGAGTAAACTGATACGTCTATCTGGAGCTTAAGTGGGTCATTTATAGTGTGTGGGTTTATTTATTCAGATAAAGGATTGATGTAAAATTTCTCGTTTATCTCAAAGGCTATTTTTAGACACTGTAGTGAAAAGTTTGGCTAAGACATTTCTTACCACTTAATTTCCGTGCTTATAGAGATGGATTATGAAAAATGGACCATTTTCCTAAACCGTCGGGATAACCGGAGTTGAAACTTATTCAACGACGTGAAATCCGGAGTTTATTTACATTACAATCCTATACAGAAAATAGAGACTTTGAAAAGTGACCTGACAAGCGGAGTGATGTGAAAACCGAGTGTCGGCATAACGAGGTCCGACTGTATTATATGAAACGAGTGGGATGGGGGCATCCCAAACCTTCGATCGCATAAATGTTAATACTTCAAAATTCGCCGCCATCAGAGTGGCAGAATGAAATGGCAATGTAAGCCCATCATGAGGATTCTAAACATATGAAAGTTTATTTACAAGTTTATTACTTCAGATAGGACTATTGCTAAAATCGTGTAAATCCTGCGCCACCTGTTGGGCGATGAATACCAAAACCTAATCAACCCCAACTTGTGTTAACGTCTCACTAAACCTAAGTTGGAGGCAAATGTGTGCGTCCATTCTTGAGATGGAGCTAATGTGGAAATCATGAAAAATGCAGCCTAGCAGCGCCACCTGTTGAGCGATTGATACCAAAACGTACACTGAAAAAAAATGAGTTCTCAAAATTGAGTAAAAAGTACTCAATTTTAAATACGTCACCTATTCAAAATAGCTCCGATCCAAATGTACTCAAAATTGAGAAATGCAGCATGCACTCATTTTTGATTTCATGGTTGTGTTCAGGTATGAAGCATTATACCGCCCCCTGCACCAACAAATTAAAGTAAAAATGTGCTGACATTTATTTTCCGCTCAAAATTATTAACAAGAAACGTTTAATTGAGTATTTATTAAGAGAAATACCAAAATTATTATCAAGATACCCAAATCGAATATTTTAATGATAAGATCATTATTTTAAAGTACTGTGCATAATTTAATATTTACGTTAGTAGACATCTTTATGCCACCATAAATAAAATCAACCATTACAGAGCACAAAATTATCGTTTTGTCTTGGTTTGATAACATGTGATGTCTCAAAATTGAGAAAGGATAGGTTCAGTTTTGATCCAAACATGCTCAATTCCATATGAGTACATCGATTGACTCATTTTTGAGTACTTCATTTTTTTCAATGTACACAGAACCCATTCATGTCAAGGACTCTTTGAATCTGGAGTTGGATGAAAGTTCGTGCATGAGTTCTTGAGATAGAGTTATTGCGGAAATCTCGAAAAATGCAGCGCCACCTTTTGGACGATGGACACCAAAAAGTAATTAGCACCTATTTATATCAGGGACTAATATGAATTTCTAAAAAATTCCGTTCATTAGGTCTTGAGAGAGAGCGCCCACAAAATGGATGTCGCATACAGACAGACAGACAGAAGGATAGACAGACATTTTGTAAAAACACGTTTTTCAGTCACGTAAAATGTCATCTGCGATACAGAATGATTTTTTAATCGTCATCTCATTAAAAAATGTTTTAGATATACAGTATATAACTTCAAAAATCCGGCATCATCGGTACCGAGACTATGCCGGATTTTTGAAGGAATCTCAAAAGTAGTACTATATTCTTAATGGTGCCCTTAGCCATACTTTAATTCATTATAAATGATAATTATGTAAGAAAAAAAGAAGAAAATTAAATATAAAAATAAAAATAAACTTACATTAATTGATATTTTCTATGTTACAGAAAAAAAGATAATAATAAAGAGTAAAATTATTTATTCTCGTGTAATTTCGGGATCATGGATGACAATTTTGTTTCCTTCAATTTTTTTTGGCCGTTCTTTAACAAGTTTTTCTTGTATTTTATACAAATGGAGAATCTATATTTCGGAAATACAGTCTTGTTCTCTAAAGCAGGTATTCATTCTTCAGTCAAATTTATGCATTTTTCTAGTGACGCCTTTTCTTTTGCCTGTTGTTCAGCCTCGTCTTCCGAGCTGTTACGAGCGTTATTTGCTGTTCTATTGAGCACAGCGTCAGAAGAGAGACTCCAGAGAACTTGTGTACTAGTCTCCACGCCGTTGCTGTGTAACAGTGCAGCTTCCAGAAAATAATCGCCTCTGACAAATGAAAAAAAATGCCAAATATTATTTTTTTTGCATTTTTACTTTCGATCTTGAAGTTTTTAATTCATAAACAATTGCTAATTTTCTTCTACCATAACTTGAAAGTGCAAAATAAAAAGAAAAGGAAAAGATGGTTTTGATGCCGGATTTTTGAAGTCACACTGTATGTACAGTAAACTCTGTCTAAGGCGGAATCGATCGGGACCAAGAAAATTTTTCGCAGTAGACAATATTCTGCCTTCGACAAATTGTACTCTACGTCTATGGATTCGCAGGGACTTGAAAATCTTTCCGAGTTAGACAGATTTCTGTCTTACAGAGAGTTTACTGTACCTCGATTTCTCTTTTAGAATGATTTTTGTAAATGAACATCTGTTCTACTAGAACTTTCTCAAAGAGTATTCGACACTTCTACACTTTCAAACTAAAAATTTTCTTTTATTGTTAAGTCTGCAGCTCATAGTGAACATGTGAAAAGCGTCTTCAAAGTTTAATCCTATAGGCATTGCTTGCTTTATAATTTGCACCCACTCTTGAGCCAGTCATGACTGATATATTATAAAAGATAGATGAAGTTCATATCAATAAATAGTGTCTCATTTGAGCCTAAAGCTCAAATCAATAAGTCATGTTGACATTGGGTATATGGGGTGTATTCACATATAAACCGCTGTTCGAGAAACCCTATACGAAGTACGTTTGAAATGATACTTGTGCTTACTAGTAAGTAAAAGAGAAAGAATGTTATCCACCTGTTTTGTTGATAAGAAGTTCTGTCTGTTGAATGCTTTTTTAACAGAAAGTTGTTATAAAATACTTTTAAATAGTAACTATTTCTTTTAAGCGTTGTTCAATATAAAGTTACCTCATATATAAAGTGATATTTTATTGACTTCTTTCTCTTCATTTGAATCAGTGAAGTATGCGAAAAATAAATGTAACCTTATTTGTATATCACTCCAAGCAAAAGAAAAAAAATTACAAAAATGGAAAGAAATTGTAGACATTGATAACGATATCATTACGAGGGGGGGTCGAGAGATGATAACGTATGATATCGTAAGGGAGGGGGGGAGTCCAAAATTACCAAAAAGTTGATAGTTATTTTTGTACAATCCCTATTACTGTTGAGTATTTTTGATGTAACAAAATGCTAGTATTAAATACTTTTAAATAGTATTTCTTTAAGGTGTTATTGGATATGAAGTTACTTCCTGTAGAATAGTGATATTTTGTTAACTTCTTCTCTCCATTTAACCCCTTGAGGGGGATTTTAATCAAGATTTTCACCAGAAACTTTTAATTAAATTTTACTTTTATACCATGGATGGAACAAAGTTGTAAAATTGCTTTTACTTATTTTGAAATAAAATTTTTGGAAAATTCCGGATGTGAATTCAACATGACAGAAACACTTGCCCCTGAAAGGATTAAATCAGTAAATAGGCGAATAATAAACATATAACCCTATCAGAATATATAAAAAGAAAAAGAAAGAAAAAAATAAGCTATGATAATAATATCATTAGGGCGCAATGGTGGGGGTTGAAGGAAATATAACGCATGATATCCTTAAAGGTGGGGGGGGGGGGAGATTAAGTGGTACAAAATTGACAAAAAGTTGATAACGTTCTATATGTACAGCAATTCACGTTGTCGTGGTACCCATGGCAGCAAAAAAATTCTGACCGCTATTTCTAAACAATTGTTTTTCCGGTCTATTTTCAATAGAAATTTATCCTGTTTGGAAAATAGTGGTGTTAAAAATTTTTGGTAACATTTCAAACTTTCAATCCTACTAAATTATATTAAATTGACCATTTTGTTTTCGTTACCTTTCTGTTTTAGCTACACCTTTCTTGCACTATTTTAGGGCATTGCGACCTCTCTAACATCGTAAACATATGTTTGCAGCTCGCGAGAAAAATAGGTTACGTTAAGGGCTGCTCAAAGCGATCCGAGTGAAAGGGAGATCTTTACTCAGAGTTGGATCTAGTCGACGATAGATGGCGCTGACGTTTTGTTGTCATTTTTGCCGCAACTCCCGTTAGCAACCCGTGATTCTTCTTCCCCGTGAACGACTCTGGAATCGTGTTTGTTTATGCCTTTCTATTTCTTTCAGAGATTGTTTATAGAAGGGATTTGAACAAAGACGAACACGGAATTCTCTTTTTTTTTTAAATGAGAGATATTTCAATAGGTCCGTTTAATCGACGTTCCGTTCTGTTCGTGAACTAGGCTTAAAAGAAAACCACCTGGTCGGATTTGTCGTACTATTGATTTACTTCAAAGGCGGTAAGAGGATGATGATGTTGTGTTCTCTTTTCAACATTTCGGCATTACAATCAACATGATGGAAATGAAGATATTTTAGGATAAATCGATGCGTTCACCATTGGGGTAAGTTCTGTTCTGGGTCTTTCGCCAAAAAAGATGTTTTGTTAAAATTAAGTTTTTGATTCGTTAATTCATATTGTGCCTCGCGTAAACTTGGCACATGTGCATGGATGGGGTTTTTTTTTTGTCAGTACAAAATAACTGAGATCGGTGTAATTAAAAAATGTCTTTATCTAATTGAGTGCTATTAGGAATTTTTCGTTTCGTGAGTTCCTTTCTACATAATGCATTTCTTTTATAGTAAATGTCTATGAATACTATTAACCGACTTGCAGCATTCGTACTCTGTATTAGGTAATGTTTTTAATAGGTTTAGACTCGCTAAGTCACCTGATTTTAATGTTCTCCCGCACTTCCAAATTTAGACCTATTGTTTCAGATTTCTCACCTATTTTTTACTATTCTTTTATCTTATCCTCCAGTAGACTTGTTCTTCTGCATATTTTTGATCCATTGTTATAATAGTGTGATAAATATAGGGATGCACCCAATCGGTATTCAGCCATTACTACCCACTATTCGTTTAGGCTGAGTATCAGATTATTTAGCCTGCTGAATATCAAACTAAATACATAACCATTAGGAAACAGATGTCATATATTCCCCAATACGCCATCTAGGACTTTTTTCTTGGCGTGCATAATTTTATTTCACAAATGTTTAGTTTTATTTGCATTTTAAATGTTTAGAGTTAGAATTAAAATTTATTATATTAGAAATTATTACAGTATCAAAATTATTACATTATTAGAATTAGAAAAAAAGCCAAGATGGTGGATGCGGGAATATATGACATCTGTTCTTGTGCGTAATATGCCAATGTCATATACGCACTGGGTACTTAACTGGTGCCAAAGTGCCGTTGTTTTGCTTGATATAGTAACGCAGATGTTGTTTATTTATTTATTAACCGTTATTAAGTTTTTTGAAAAAATCGCTCTAATATGCGTATATGACATCTATGCCTAAAATTTTATATTGAGTAATGGGTAGTGTACGACTTAGTTATCCCATTTTGCCAAATTATATAAATTGCCAAACCATTCGCCAAATTATACAAATTGACATCTAATTTTTATTTTAAATAACGAAGGAACCAATAAATTAGTAACATTCATAAAAATACAAAAATTTCGTTTTTCAATGAATTTAATCACATCTGATTCTGGAAAAGTATAATGATTGCCAAATTTGGATTTTTTTAACATACTACTTTAAGAAAAATAAATCCCCATTTTAATCAGGTTTTTTCCCAATAAATTATTTAATTGATTTCTTCATTTCATATTGAGATATTTGAGTTTGAGATATCTTATCTTTGGCGATTATAAATGGATTCAAAAGGGGATGTTGACTAGGGTTATTTTTTTGTTTTCAGAACTTTCTTATGGACCATTTTCTTATATAATACAAGTATAGGTATTAGAAAAAGTAGTTACTTTGTTGATTGTTAAATTAGTTACTATAACCTTTGTAACCAATTCGGGTTTGCATTTAGTTAATTCGGTACTTTTCGGTTAGCCGGGCGCCAGTGTCATATATACATATATATGTAGGGTAGATGCACCAGTTTTGGCCACATTGGATCAATTTGTCCAATATTTAGCCTGTGAATTAATGCTAACAAATAATAGGCATTCTTACATTTTAAGCAAACTCTCTTTTATCATTTACAATATCATTTGTTTATTTTTTGATAAAATATGACTTGCAAAAAAAAATAAATGTGTGAAACTGTAGTGTGTGCTTACATGTTTTAAGATTTTTGCTTAGCTGGCAATTTTTCAGAATCTTTCAACATTAGGCACTTATTGGGTTCTATTTGTTCTGAAACAAATTGCTATTAGGTTTTATGAGGTAAGCTTTCTCTCTACTACAATTTTACATTTGATTTAATTATTTTAACAGTTTAATGGGGGGTGGCCAAAACTGGTGCATTAAATTTGCTATATGTACCAGTTATGGCCATGGGGGTGGCCAAAAAGGGTACAACATTATGTTCCACTTTTGGCCACATGATTCATTATAGAGGGAATTTTAGCCATTTAATAAATTTAAGAACATCTGGAAAAATCAATTTAATTTTGTTTTATATAGTAATGGCTTCAATAATAATAAAAGCAAGGCTAATGGCAGTTCTTATAAAAGAGATTTTGTTATTCTCTGTCCAATAGATAATTCACTTTAGAAAGAAGGACATTGTGCTAGTCACTGAAGAATGATATTGCTAAAGAAAATATAGTATTGTGTTTAGTATTGATAAAACAAAAGGGGAGGCGATATGTAATGTTTAGATATGATAAATAAACTAAAACATAAATTTTGAAAGATTTTACAACTTATAAATTAAAAAGTTCAATAAAATTATAGCATGATTTAATTGCTTGTATTTTTCCTAAAGAAATGAAGTTCCATAATTTTTGCAATATTTCAGGCACACGGATTTAGAAATACTAAATATTGTGAAAATCTTTACTAGAGATATCTAAATACAAGTAAGAATGTATTTCACATTATTTAAAAAAAAACAGGATTCCTTTTACCAAGTTTAAAAGAGATTCTGTGCTACTAAAAAATGGCCTAGAGGGAACACTGCTCTAAGATAGGAAGTAAAATTAAGGCCATTCAAAATGTAATGCCAGCACTACAAGCTAGCAAAGTTTTGGAGTAACCCGTTCTTGCCTTACATCACAAGTTTGCAGGACGGACACCACTTTTCTCTAATAATGTTGAATCTCAAGTAGTAGTTCTAGGAACTAGGAATTGAAGTTAAAAATCAATTAGAAAAGTAGATTTTAGATATTGTCAGAATACTATTTCCTATAAAAATGGAATAACTTTTAAGATTCTGCCCAGAAAATTGTAGCCGGCAAGATACAAACTCCATTTCAAGATGGAAGACCAGGTATGAAATGGTATGATTTACTTCTGAAATCACACCCTAAATAACTTGCAAAGAAGCAAGGTATTTAAATAAGGTACAAGCTAATATAAATCAAAAGATGATTTCATAACTTTTTGATGAAAATCAAACAAAAATCAGAAAATGCTTTCAAGAAATATAACTCTTTGATGAAGATTCAAGTGTTCTAAACAAGCCACAATCCATGAATACTTATAAAAGATTAAATAGTTAATCTTTATGTCCTATAGGCACTGTTGTCCCTTTTATGAATCAAATTTAAATATATTTTTTTGTTTTTTAATTGAAATTTTCAGTTAAAATCAACATAAGTATATTTTATTTGATGTTTTTATCAATTCATAAAGAAATTTGCAAAATTCTCATAATACAGCAAACAAATATATGTGTGGTAAAATAGATGTTGCATAAAAATGCTTTATTTTTACTTATTATCAATTAAAATGTTTGTTAAACTACATGATATTGGAGTGGCCAAAACTGGTGCATAGAGATGGCCAAAACTGGTGTAGGGGTGGCCAAAACTGGTACAAATTGGAATAAATTACTTGATGAGTTATTACTCACAACCTAAAATAGTCTGTAGAAAGTCATTATAATTAACAGAAAGACAATTAAATTTACTAAATGATGTTATTATGATTTAATATGCTTCAATCGATCAAGAAATGCAAAATTTCTATTTCAAATTTTCTCTAAATGTGGCCAAAACTGGTACATCTACCCTATATATAAATGTATGTATTTATAGATAGATATTTACATATATCTATATGTGTTTATATACAATATTTGTATATGCATATATATGTATATTTATATATGTGTATGTATATAAATATGTATATAAAACACTGGCGCCCGGCTAACCAAAAAGTACCGTTAATTCATTTGCCCAACATTTTTCGAAGTTTTTGAGATAATCACATCCTGGTGGTTTTCTTCCAAAAGGACTTTCTCTGTTATTTAAATAGTTAAAATATGTGTAAATTAAGTTTGATATATCAGAACTTTAAAATGGACATCCATATTGTTCAAGAAAATTCAAGCTTTCACCAATACAAGGAGGTTCTTCTAATGACATCCCTGATTCTCTTCCTGGACTTTTATGCTGCAGCAGCTTTACTGATTGCTGCATTCACAGCCAGCAATGTTAATTGAAAACTAGCATGGAGTAATTATCATGATTCTTCCTCAAATATGTTCTAGGCATGTTGAAACTACAAAAAATAGCTACGTTTTAAACAGGGTTCATACGCGACTAGAAAACCGGGAATTGTCAGGGAAAATGACAAGTGCTCGAAAAGTCAGGGAAAATTGCAATTTTTTTCTAAAACCTGGAAAAGTCAGGGATTTTTTTATGTGGTATCATGTCTCAAGATTTTGCCGAATTCCGAGGTTCGTCCGCAAAAAAGTTCTTATTTTTCACTTGGAAGTAGAATTTTCGCTAAATATTTTACTAAATTCACATTTTGACAGGCAGAAGTTTTAGCTATACAAATTTGTCGCCAAATGGGCAATATCTTTGCCAATGATGGGACTCTGTAAAAGAGCGAACCACGCAATAGAATAGAGTTATTTTCTGGTTTCTTTTGTCAGCTTTAAAGTTGAATGTCGCCAAATAATTTCGTTTGTTATTTAATGCAACCCTTTTTCATGAAGAGTGAAATAGGCGGAAGCTGAAGGGCTGGTTAAAGCGAACGGAGAACCGCGATCTTCTTGTCTTCTGCTGACTGCTGCTGAGTGAAAAGGTGATTTAATTTCGTTTTGGTGACGGCATGATTCTTTTCTGAAACCGAAAGTTCTGTTAATTGCAGGTAAGTAATCTTAATTAAAAGTATTCTTTAATAGCCCTAGTTTTTTAATAATAAATAATATATAACAACTAAACGATTTTTTCAGAAACGAGATTGTTATTATTAAATATCTATTCTGAAGATATGTTTTTATCCCCTTTTATCACATTATTATATACAACTTTGCTAGTAAAAAAATAAAAAAGGTGAATCCTGGAAAAATTTAATTTGGTTGCACTATTCTAAAGCTAATGTAATGCAAATATTTCGCATGAACTCATCTATTATTCTTCACTCGTATGTGTGTCATTTTTCAAAAATTTAGATTTAAATATATTTTTAATATATAGTACAGAATATATTATCCGGAACGCTAAACGATCTGAAACCGAAACTTAGTGAAAGCTTTCATTTAAGAAAAATTTGCAGTTTTTTTTTCATATTTTATTGAAGAGTTAATATGTTTTATAAATCGATATTTTGAATATTTTAAACTTTTTCTCATACATCTCAAGGTACCGTTATATCCGATTAATTCCCCCCCCCCACACCAAACACGGCAAAAAATCGTAAAGTAATCGGAGAGGACTTTTACAGGGATTAGAAGCGGCTATCAAAATCTACCACCTGTAGAGATCCGAAAATGTGTATAAGAATAGACCAAAGCCTACCCTGATATTCATTTTTTTTTTTTTTTTTGTTAACCGAGATAATTAAAAGTCAGAACCTAAAAAGCACGAAATACGCGCTCTCCCTGCTACACTCTGAGCCTACTTATGACGCTCCTATGAAAGATAAGAATTGAATGTACGTGATCGTCGCACATAAGTTTCTTTTGGATCATTTTTATGACTTCTCATTGGCGTAACTTTTAGAAATATGGGAAAACTAACTACATATTTTTAAATTTCGTATTTTTCTGTTTCAAACGCTAAAATCCATTGTAAAAAAATTTAATTTTTAACCTTTTGAAAAAAAAATTCGAAACATCACTTAGAATTGGAACACGTTTTCCGCGATCGAAAATCTGTCGGCAAGCCTCTGGTCTGAAAATTCCGAAAAATTAAGGTGATCATTTCCGAAAATTAAAAAAATCAGTCATAAATCTTAAAATTCAGGCATAAAATTTATCGCAAAATTTGACGAATGATCGCCGAAAAAAATCAATTTCGTCCATCGTTTGAAGAAAAATTGCTAAAAGGAGCGTAGGAAAATGCGAATTTCATCAAAAAAACGTGAAAATTGGCAAATTTTGTAAAAGGATCGTGAAAAAACGGCAAAAATCGTCAACAGATCGCAAAAAACCCCCTCTAATTTCTTCAAAGAGGCGCAGGAAAAAAAAAACACTTAGTGCCGGGAGTTTACTCCTTTCAGAAAATTTCCTTTGTTTGTTTTTTTTCCTTGTTTAACCAGAATAATTATTCTCTAATTAATATTAATTAGTTTTTAATTTTTTATGGTAATTATTTTAAACCACTGTTTTTAATTCATAATGTAAAAATAATATATGTAATTTTTTAAGATTAATTTGCAGAAAGTTTTTGACCAAATATTTATTTCTGCAGAAAGTTTTTGGTTTTATACAAGTCTGGGGTAGTGTTGCCAGTGGGTTACTTTTTTTTTTAATTCAAATTTCTTGATTGGCAACACTTTTTTGAAATGATAAAATTTCTTCTCTTAAATCTGTTGTTTAATATTTTCAGCATTCTAAAAAGCATTTTTAAGCAGGTTCATGTGCAGTTATTTATTTAATTAAAGAAATATGTAATTTAATATCTAGCATTAAAAAGAAATCTGGCAACATAGTATAAATAAAAAAAGTACTGTTATTATAATTTATTTTGCCCCACCTAACCCTAAATTAAGATTTTATAAATTAAAACTAGAATAGATTCAGATTTTTTTCCCTTTTGCATTAATTGTTTTGGAGCTACTTTTGATAGAATGTAATAAATATACAAAATCAGTTTTTTAAAAATGATTGCAGTATAATTGTGTATTTTCTTCTTTTAGGAAAAAGTATATATAATATGTCTAAGAAAAGAACATTATTTAATCCAGAGTGGACAGACAAGGAAATAAATCCAGAATGGTGCTCTTGGTTAAAAGAAGTAAAGAGTGATCCATTCTCTGCCCATTGTTCTATTTGTCGAAGATCATTTCAACTCAGTAATATGGGTAGAACAGCCATTACCAGCCATGAGGAAGGTTATAAACATCAGAGAAACGCAAATTCTGCTAAGGGTTCTTTGCCATTGGAAAAAGTATTTCAGACTGATAAATCTACGAAAGAAAATACAATTAATGAAAATAAAAAGTCCATATCTGAAGAAAAAATCATAGCAGAAACGAATGATACTTCTACTGCAACATGTGTTAAACCTTATTGTAGTAATAAACTTTCTTTAGAGAATCATGTTTCAAAAGAAGCTGTTTTAAGAGCTGAAATTCTCTGGGCCATGAAACTTGTCATGTCCCATAGTTCGTATAATTCCTTTCATGATGCTTCCAGTTTGTTCGAAGCAATGTTTCCAGACAGTAAAATAGGACAAGCAGTTACTTGTAGTAGTTCAAAAATGTCTTACATGATTTGTTTTGGCTTATCACCATACTTCTCTGAACATTTAAGAAGGGACATAGGGAATTCAAAGTTTGTTATTTGCTTCGACGAAGCTTTAAATAAAGTAGTTCAAAAAGGTCAGATGGATATTGTAATTAGGTATTGGTCAGAATCATTTAAAAGAATAAAAACTCGATATCTGGATTCTGTTTTCCTTGGCCATTCCACAGCACTAGATTTAATAGCTAAACTTCATGAAGGAACTGAAGGCCTTGACCTTAGCAAACTATTACAGTTGTCAATGGATGGCCCCAATGTAAATGTCAAAATGGCCAGACTATTGACAGATGAACTTGCCACTGAACATTTATGTGAAGTTCTGGATATAGGGACTTGTGGGTTGCATGTAGTTCACGGTGCATTTCGCACGGGCCACAAAGCTGCAAATTGGTCTTTAAATACTGTGTTCAGAGCTATGTATCAATTATTTAAAAATTCACCTGCAAGACGAGCAGATTATATTGAAATTACAGGCAGCAACAAATTTCCTCAAAAGTTTTGTGAAGTACGGTGGGTAGAAAATGCAGCTGTTGCTGAAAGAGCTATTGAAGTTTTCAATTTTGTAAAAACATATGTTCAGCAATCGACACTTCCTAAAACACAAACTGTTGAAGTATTACAGGAAGCGTGCAATAATAAATTGATCTTGCCACAGATGGCCTTTTATTCATCCATTGCTGCACTTTTGCAACCATTTCTTAAAAAATACCAATCTAGTGATCCACTTTGCCCATTTATGCATCGACTTGCATTTTATAATTTACCAACTTATGAAAAGATTCATTAAATCTGATGTTATGAGATTAGCAGACACTGCCCAGAAGTGTATGAAAGTAGATATCAATGATAAAGACAATTTACGCAGTCTTCAGGCTCTTGATGTAGGAGTAGCTGCATCAGGTCTTCTTGCAAAATGTGGTGCCACAGAAAATGAAAAAAAAAACGATTCCGGCTTGATTGCCAAAATTTTTTTAAAGCAATAACATCAAAAATATTTGAACGTTCTCCGCTGACATATTCTTTACTTAGATATATCTCATGTTTAGATCCTAAGCTAATTCTATCCAATTCCAATACTTTAGAACTGAGAATGAGTAAATTATTAGAAGTTTTATACACAAAGCAGCATGTGACATCTGCTGAAGCAGACAGAGCTAAACAACAATTTAGTAAGCTTTGCTTTGACGCAAAAGCTGAGAAAAAAGAATATTTTGAAAAGTATTCTTATGAAAATGAAAGTTTAGATGCATTTTATTGCAACATTATTCCTGAAGATAGCTTTAAGGATTTATGGAAAGTTTTAAAAATTGTTTGTTCTTTCAAATGGGAATGCATCTGTGGAAAGCAGTTTTTCAATTAACAAAGATGTATTAATAGAGAACTTAGCAGAAAGATCTGTGTGTGCCCTTAGGACTGTTTATGATGCTGTTAAAGCAGCTGGTGGAGTTGAAAAAGTAGATATTAGTAAAGAAATGTTGAGCCATGTTAAGGTGGCTAGAATGAGATACCATGACTATTTAAATGAAAAAAAAAAAGAAAATCATGAAGCAAGCAAAAAAGAAACAGAAAAAAAAAAAGCTGTAGCAGAAATTAAACTGTTAAAAGAAAAAAAAAATTAAACTGACACAACAAACTGCTTCTGAAACAGTACATATAAACAATATGATTGCAGAACTGTCCAAAAAAATTTGAATTTTTAATATGCATAATGTAAATTTTGTTATAGAAGTAAAAAGTTACTTTGAATCCTTCTGAGTTGTATTTTAGTGTTTTTTTTTCTTTCTTTTTTTAATTATTATAAGTTATTTTCACTTTCAGAGGTAAGTTTACATTTTATTCTTATTAATGTACCTCTTATGCTGTACAAATTTAATCATTAAAATGTAAAATTGAAATTCATATTTCTAAAAAAATGTCGTGAATTGTGGTCAGGGAACTTTAAGAAATATGACCTGGAAAAGTCAGGGAATTTTGTAATTCAAAAAGAGTATGAACCCTGTTAAAAGTTCTCCAAAATATCAATCAGTAAATAACACTATTCTGAACCTATTAAAAATTAAACCTAAACTTTTTTTAACCCCCATATTATAAAATAAACTATTATTAAATAATTATTATTTGCAGTTAGTTTTTAATAATTATTAGTATTTAATAAACTGGCATTGTATATAATGAATAATTTAACTAGGATCAAATATCTATAAGTTAAGCCTAACCCTATGACCACTTTACCCCATGTAACTAAAACTATTATGAAATAATATCTGTAATAAATACAACTTAGCTATAAATGAAAATATGTTCTTGAGATATGTGCAAAACTTTCTGAACTGCTAATTTAACAAAATTTGGAACAAACAAAACGCAGCAGAAAAGTTAATTAAAGAGTTAAAAGAACAAGTTGTAACAAAGGAGTGCTCAGTACTTCAAATATGTTACTACAAATGTTTTTTTGAGTGAGAAACTTTGATCAATACTTACTAAATCTAAAACTAAAAGAAAATTATTCAAATATCTATATTTGTCAGGATTTTAGCCCTTTTTATAAATTATGACCAATTTACCCCACCTGACCCTAAATGTCACATTCAATTAAAGTCAAGTGAATGTGAGACATTTACGATCAACCATTATTGCCATTTAATCTTATAGTTTGGCAACAGATTTTGGGTCGATGCAATACCCAAGTAGCAGGGTTGCAAAAAAGCCGGCTAAAATTAAAAAAAGCCACGCCGGTGGCTTTTATTGGTTTTAACCGGCTTTTTTTGGCCAAAATTGGCCTTTTTTGGCCAAAATTGGCTTTTATACCATGAAGCATTTTAATTATAAATGACACATTTTTATGTGTTTTTTAATTAGTTTTAAAGACATTTAATTGAGGTAGAAATCAATATAACCCAATTTTTCAATAATGAAGACATTAATATTGGAATAAAAGGCCATACCAATTGCTTTCTCTGGTTTACACTCACCTTAACACCCTTTTTTTCATTTTTACTGGTTTATATAATTAAAAAGGACAATGGTTGCTTAGTTATATATTTTATTAACTAATTTTAAGGGATATTAATATACAAGTCTTATTTTATTTCTCATAAACATTTATTTAAAACCACACAGTCATTTAATAAAAACATCATTTCTGTCTGTCAAAACAGTATTATGAATAACATATGCATTAATTTATGCATGAATATCCACTATTTTAAACAGCAACTAGCTTTTCAAAATTCTAATTCAACAAGTTTTATTTGGAGAACTTTTTTTTAACTGTTCTGTTTATTTTATGCACTTACATATGCTAAAATTTCCTCAAATGTTATATCCTTCCTAATTTCTCTTTCAACATTGTTCATTCTACAATTGTAATCTGTCTGTATGGACATATCTGGAATAAGTTGCATAACAGCTTAGTAGCAGAAAAGCTTTTTACATATATCATTTTTATAAGTTAGCATATCAATTGCTTATTACTGGGTATTCTCAAGTATTATATAAGATAATTTCAGTTATTAAATATATGCTATTTAGTTTTAATCAATTTTAAAAGTAAATATCAGTATGTAAGAATGTTTCTATTTTGATGTGTGACATTTTCTTATTCTTTCATATAATCTTTAAAATGTGTGGTATGTGTAGAGCTATAATAAAGAATTCCAAACCAATACTTTAGAGTCTAATTTAATGTATTCTTCTGAATATTTATAATTTTTTTTCTGACATAATGCCTTCATAGTTGCATTCTAGCAGTTATAAGGACTTATTTATTTGACAAAATGTAATAGAAGTTTATATTTTTTTAGTAGAAAATATTTATAAGTGTATTAAAAATAAATTAATCCAAATTTTATATGAATTATCTATAAACCACCTTTGTGAAAAATAAAAGCCGGCTTTTTTTAAGCGGTTAAAACCAAAAAAAGCCGGCCGGCTTTTTTTGGCCTGGCTAAAAGCCGGCAACCCTGCCAAGTAGTACCGAGTAATGTCTCTATGCAATAAGTGAACATCATTATTAAAATAACCCTATTCTTTATTGATTTTTTAAATTCATTTAATTTTGCTATCTTAAAATTTTAGAATGGCAACAATCTTCCATTTGTATAATTTAGCAAAATGGGTGGATGAAATAGTCAAGTAGTACCAAAATTAGTACTGAAAAAATGTTGAATTAGTACTTATTTTTTAGGTCTACTTTGGGAAAGAAAAAAAATTACAGCCCTAAATAACAGGGTCGCCAAATTAAAAAAAAAAAAAAAAAAAAAAAAAAAAACTTAGTTGAAACCTGAAGTATTTAAATTTTGTATTCCAATTTTTGAAGATTTTAGAAATCAATTTCTGTAACACATCAATAGGGAAGTGGCAAAACTCTTTTTTATATGTACAACTGCTGAGCGAATTTTGCACTTTTGTTTTTCATAAGACCAACTGAAAAATTTCATGATGGATAGATGAATTTTGAGGGTTTTTACGGAAATCGATCAGTGAATTTTGAATTTTATTTTCCTTGCAGCCAATCGACAAATTTCACTGTTTTTCTGCCTTGACCCATTCACAAAATTTTTCTTTATCCAATAAATGTATTTTGCAAGAAAGGGTGTGTCAAAACTCAAAAAGAGACATAAGGATCACCAAGAACATAAAGTAGTTTGAAAAGGGCACCCAGGTTGCATAAAGTAGTCAAAAGTGGACTCAGGCTCTGCCAAATTGACATACAATCAACACTTATCTCTGTTTCCAAAATTGAATTTAAAGCTTACATTTTAAAGTCAATTCTCGAAAAAAAAAAAAAATTTCTTGCAACATGATTTTTTTTAATAGAAATAAATTACTAGAAGTTTTAAACTTTCTGTGTTACTCTAACTTGTGTCAATAGTCTGATTGATGAAATTGATATTATGTTATTGGGGGCCTACTGTACCTGTTTGCAGGATTTGAAAAAACCCAGGTATTATTAAGGGTTTTTTTTTTTTTTTTAAGAGAACTGTTTAACCTTTTATCTACTGATGGTACTTATAAATACTATTAAAATAACTTCTTATGAAATTTATTTAATTCATCAGTTAGTTCTAATACAGTTTAGAATGGGTTACATTTACTTTATCTTGTTCCAAAAGCCTTATGGGTTACACAAAACAAAAGTATTTTTAAAAGGATAATTTCTTTTGCCTTTATATCTTTTCAGCTTTCTTGGCATTGGGGGAAGGTGGGGGGGGATTTTTCAATTCGGAACTATTTCTATTGTTAAGAACATTCTATTTGTACATTTCTTAATTCTACAAAATACTACGAAAAAGATTTAAAATAAAAGATTTGAGTGGGGTCATAAATAGTGCACAAAATCCCTATCAATTCAAATTTAACGAATCCTTCTAAAATTTATTAAATGACTAGCAGGCCCGCCCGGTGTTTGTAAATAATAACCATAAGCAAAACCTAAGTTTGTATGATTTTATATCTTTGGAAATTCTTTTAAATGAAGGCGGCCCCCATTGACTTCCGCACCTTCTATTGTGTTCCCATCAAACTTCTTCCCGAACGAACCTGTAATCTAGATCCCCACTACTATGGCAGTATTTACCGGAAGTGCCTGCACATGCCGAAGACAATCGAAAACCATCAGATAGAAAAGAGGCATGTTATTAACAATTTAGTGCATAAAAACTTAAAGGGGTCCAGGGGCCCCGGTCCTTAAAAGTTAAAAATCTGAGCCTCAGGTGCATCAGGACGTGTCTTGGAACAATCACTAATGAAGTTTCAAACTTCTACGTGAGGTAGATTTTGCTATCTATCGCCAACAGACACACACACACAGAGCTATTTCTTCTTTTATTAGTATTGATAACCATCAGGGTTCACAAAGCTGGGCCCAGTTCGAAAAAACCCGGTGGGTTTTTTCAGAATGGGCCCACTTGAAAAAACCCGCTGAAAAACCCATAACGTGGGTTTTTTCAATTTTCAGAAATATTTAAAATTTTAAACATATACATTTAATGAATTTAAGTCATTTCAGTTAATTTTGAAAAAAAAAAATGTATAAAAGCCATTAGATAAACACCCGAGGTAAAATAAAAATGTATTTTAGCACATTGAAATACTTTACTAACATAGAACATAGTAGGCAACATACATAGTACATAATTATAAAGGCATATCATCTTTATATAAAAAATTCAAATGAATTATATTCATGAAAATAAAATATATGTATTTTTACTTTCTTCTATTTTTTTTTTTTTACAAGAAGAAAGTATTTAATTTGTGAAAAATTTCGACTTCCAGTTTACGACGGAATTATACATTTTAAAAATCTCCTGAAGACGATTTGATGTTTCGTAGAAAACATCTGTCTGTATGTGACAAAAATTTTGTAGGTGCTCTATCTCAAGAACTAATGCATAGAATTTCACAAAACTTTAGATTCAGTTAGACCTTGATGTAAACTGATGCTGATTAGTTTTTGGTGTATATTGCCCAAAAGGTGGTGCTGCTGTGCTGCATTTATCTCAATTTTTGCAATAGCTTTATTTCAAGGACTAATGCACGGATTTTCATCAAACTTCAGATTCAGTTACCAGGTAAGTTGTTGCTTATCAAGTTTTGGTGTATATTGCCCAACAGGTAGCACTGTTTTGCTGCATTTTTTTATGATTTCTGCAATAACTCTTTTCTCAAGAACTAATGTCCAGAATTGAATAAAAATTTAGATTCAGTTAGACCTTGATATAAACTGGTGCTGATTAGTTTTTGGTGAATATAACCCAACAGTGGCTGTGTTGTGCTGTATTTTGTATGATTTCCGCAATATTGCAAGAATTAATGCATGGATTTTCATCAAACTTCAGATTCAGTTAGACGTTGACGTAAGCTGTTACTGATTAGATTTAGGTGTAAATTGCACCTAATAGCAGGTAGTGTTGGTATGCTGAATTCTTTACGATTTTTGCAAAATCTATATCTCAAAAACTAATGCACGTAATTTATTTAATATTCTGCTTCATTTTCATGCAAATAGATCCTTATTAGACTAGGATGTAAACTGAACAACAGGTGTTGATTTTATACTGTTTGGGTTGAAAATTTTGGTTGTGGACATCTAAGAGGGTGGGTTCCAAAATTCAATGATTTGTTTGAAACAATGTGATACTTACATCTCCTTGTTAAATGCATCGAATTCAACGAACCTATATTTTACAATCCTTGTGATGGGCATAGATGTGGCACTGTGATAACGAATTTTGAATTATTAACATGTATGAGATAGAGGAAAGTTTTGGGATTGGCACATCCAACTAGTTTATCCCTTTTTTTTTTCTTCCTACTTATATTTTAAATATTACTATTCTATTCATTATTTGATTTTAAAGCAAATTAACAATTTTATATCTTCTATTATATTTAAAACTAATTTGTGAGAAACACTGACACTTAATTGATTTAAATTCATATAATTTATACAATTTATAACTTGTAAAATAGCATTAAAATTATATTGCATTTAAGGGAAGAATGTATTGTTTTATGTATAGTATATATAATATATAAATAATGCAGTATACAAGAACGTTATATCGCATAGATTGTACTTTTGAAAAAACCCGATTTTCCCTGGGGAAAATTGGGTTTTTCATGAAAAAACCCATGTGGGTTGGGTTTTTGCGAACCCTGATAACCATATATATACATATATATCACTTTGAAATGAAACTTTGAATATTAAAAGACGTTCAAATCTAAAACTTTCATTGAGAAATACCTCATTATCTTATATTATATGAAAAATATAAAGCAATCTATATTTAAAAAAAAAAAAAAAAAAAAAAAACACATACTATTTGGGACGCGGAGGATTCAAACCCTTAACATCTGGTCTCAAGTTCAATGTTCTATCCATTCAGCCGTCTAGCTTATACTTCACTTGCAACAGATTACCTTTATAATTAACAATATAATTAATGAAATCCATGATCTTTTCCTGAACGCGCTGAATGTTTATTCCATCCATGATAAAGACCCAACCATGTTCCTGTCTCCTGAGCTCGCGCGTGCGGCGTGCGTGCATGCATCTTGAACACACCCATTGCTATCCCAGTTTATTTAATTTCTTCTGAGAAAACTTTATACAACCAACCAACCGAAAGCAAGTGGATTAAAAAAAAGCTGAGAAAAAGGCGTATTTTTGATGAAAGTGAGTTGCGTTTGTAAATTAATTACTCAGCTATTAATTAGAATATTAAAATTCTGAAAGTCAGGTGCATTAGGAGAGGCCTTGGACTCTCTTCAGAAAAATTTTGAACCTCGTACGCGAAGTATATTTTGCTAGCCATCGCCTACACACACACAGAGCGATCTGTTCTTTTATTATTATAGATTATGTAAACCTTCTAATGTAGTTTAAACAATTTGCGTAAAATGCTTTAGAAGATAAAATTTTCATAATTCAGTACATAAAGGGTTAAACTTCCAACTTTCCTGTGCATAATACCTAAATTCTTCATTAATTAGTGAAAGCTGGGTTTAATTTTGCAACAAGTATGAATTATCAATAAATATATAAAAAGAAAAAAAATCAAGTAGATATTACTTCAAACGTGCGTCTATGTGCAGAACGTTCACACACATCAAAGAGTATATCTTTGTTTTGTTTTGTTTTTTTAAGGGCGGAGGGGTGTATGCATTGCATGTGCTAGCCTACTGTTTGACCCATCAGCTTCAATACTAAAAAGTGAAATTTCCTGTCAACAAGTTGCTTGACCACTCAGCTGCAAGCTGAATATGTCAAGTCCTCGATGGGTCTTTACTGTCTGCATCTGCACTTTTGTAAGTTATTTTAAGTGGTGCCATCTTTAGACATGCATTTAAGAATGCAAGCATGAAAGTCTTCCTTCGTTTTTGCTCATTTCATCTCTGCTTAGAAGTTTCTTTTGAATATTTTTTAAATCAGCGTTTTGCAGTACCTACGCAGATTTTCATGGGTACATTTCCAAAGCATTACTTTCTTTTATTGTGCTGTCCTCTAAAAATACCCATTTTTTGAATTTTTCTCTATATAAAATTTAATAAAAAATACAAAACAATTTGAAGTAGCTACATTTTCACAGCTTGTTCTGACTAAGATTTTAATGTATAGTATTTTTGATTCGGTCAATATACTACGAAATGGCAGTCAATTAAAGAAGAATTTGAAAAAAAACCACTCTTTCCTAAAAAAAACCCACATTTAAAAACACTTCTAGAAACCAAAATATTAGACAGTAAAGTATTTTTTTCATTATTAATTACTTTTAAAACACAATTCCGCAAAAAAAAGTTTTTTTTTTTCAGTTTTTTTGCAATCAAATCCAAAGGGGCAACTTAATCACACAAGTTTTAATTAATCCTTGTTCAGATAGTAGAAACGCCTGAAATTGGCACTGTGTTATTCAGAAACTACAGAAATATTCCATTTTTTGGTAAACATAAAAGATCTTTCAGAAAATAATGTCAAAGTTGCCGTTTTGAACCATATTTCCAGACAAAAGGCGAAAAAACACCCAAAGAGAGGCGAAAAACCAGTCGTCATGGGGCCCAAAATCACTTGTAACTTGATAAGTAATTTATCAAAAGCGTAAAACTGATTTTGATTCCAAATCGCTTAGTCAGCCCTGTCAATTTTTTGTACCTTTATGTTTAAAAATGAATAAATGTGTCAGAAAGTTTTGTCCTTGTTGAACAGTGAACTTGAGAATCGCCTGATAAAATTTGCATAAAAAAGCAAAATAATGATTAGAATAAAATAAGCTTGTAAACATTAAAACAATGTATGATATAAAAGTAAAAGGATATATTTGTGTAAAAAAAAAAAAGTGGATGGGCTTTATTTTTGCAAAAAAACAAAGAAGGGGGGGGGGTAATTTTACCACATTTCATTTTTTTATTTCCTTCTTTTGGTCGCTTAAGCCATTTTAATTCATTTTCTTTTTTTCCTCCTTTCCTTTTCTGTACTCCTTGTTACGTTGTTTCCCTGCTTGTACAGTGTTCTCTCTTCTTTTTTTTTTTTCTTTATTCATTTTTCTACGTTTTAACTTTTTATTTAGCCGATGGCTTCAAACATTATTTCATTTCAGTTGTTTCAATTTTTGTCCTTATATGACGTCACCGGATTCTGGTATCAAATCAGATTTAAAATATCTTTGTCAGTTTAATTTAAATTACTTGGTTTCTCCAGTTGGCATCCCGATATTTTGCAATCTTCGCAGCCTGTTACTCTTGTGTTCGGCGTCGTTCGCATTCTGTTTGGCGAATTTTTCGTTGTCCGGCAACACTTTTCCCTCGCCAAGTGACAGCTGCATTTTTCTTTTACCCTTCGGTTTTTTTCTCTTCGCTTGTGGAATGAATTTTGGCAGTGAGGTTGTTGTTGATCGAGAGTCTAATGATATAAGTCTATGGGAGTGTGAGTGATATACGTCGACATTCTCAACGGACTGTAGAGGTAGTGGTGCTCAATGTATACATTTTTATGTATAAAAATGACAAAATGTCATGTTATATCGGAGGCTTTGGTACGCAGAGTGTTATGTGTAACAGTTGGTTCAGGAGCGGAATAAAAAACAAGCATCTGAATGAGCTAGAATAATATCAAGGTGGTGCTTAGAATAAATCTCCAATTATAAGTACATGCTGTTCTTAAAAATAAAGAAAAAGTTTGTAATGGTATTCATGATAAACTGGTCATCCTCTGTACAAGGACAAGGAGTGGAATTCCAATGAAATTTGATAAGTATATTTTATATGTATTTTTTTTGTTTTCGTATCTATTGTTCAATTTTATGAGAAGGTATAATATCTAGAAGCAATTAAAATGAATGCTTATTGTTCCAAACGAACAAATATTCAGGCAGTCGTAAAAAAAAAAAAAAAGAAATCATCAGAAATGTTATATTCTCATAATTTTTAACAATTTAGAAAGCTAAAAAGAAATTCTAATTGTATGAATGGCATTTCAATGTAATTAATACATATTTATGGTTCCAAAAGAACCCTAATCAATTGATTATGATAAAAATGTCAAGACATTGTCTCTCATACTTTCCAGTTCATTTTTTTTTTTTTTTTTTTTTTTTTTTAACAAAAATAAAAAAAATGGCCTTTTTTATGTTGAATATTTCAAATAAAAATTTTGCTAAATATTTCTGTCTTTTATTTACATATATGATGTGTAACTTATTTAGGTATGGCAGTCATTATCTTTTACATTTTTGAAGAAAAATAAGTAAAAATGAGACACCAAAAGTTGTTCTTTTTTTAGGTGTGAGCGAACGAATTCCTCTAACGAATGAAAATAAGTATTTTGTTCTTAGCTCACAATTTGATTGAATTATAGGTTCGAAGAAAGATCTGGATTATAATTCACAACGCAATTTATTTATTTATTTTTTTTTTTTTTTAAGATACTTGAAACGCTGATAAAGTATTACTTTTTAACAAGAATAATTTCAGCTTATTTCATCCACCTCATATTATTTCATCTATATCATACATCATATTTTATAACAGGGGGGAGAGAGGTATGACATAACTTGTACAAATTCTTAGAAATGCAAAATATGCGTTAAATTTGCATAATTTATTGGGGTTTTTTTTCCCCTTTAATTAATATTTTAAAGAAAAAATGTATGCTCCACCATTTATTTATATATATATAAAAGTGGGTTTTTTTTAGTTCCTGCATGGGTTTTTTTAGCTCTGTTTTCAAATCGTCACAAACTGAGCCAAACATAATATAAACAGCTGAAAATGGTGCATTTTATTCACATATTAATGGTTTAACATAAAAACATCTAAAAACTGATGTATACTCATTGTAACATGTCATATTATAACAAGAAGAACTGTGAAAATGAAGCTCTTTTTTTTTTGCTAGACTTCTGTATTATTAGCTTATTTTTTAAAAAAAACTAAATAAATACTTATAAAGTAATTTTAAATAATTTTATTATTGTAAATGGCATATAGAAACAGGGCAAAAAGAAAATTTTACTTCAGTGATTTTCTGGATGAAGTTCTAGGGTGGGTTTTTTTTAGGATACATTTTCCTGTGTTTTTTTTTAAGAGGACAGCACAATATATACAGAAGGATATTTAAATTGGCATTTACCTTTTTTTCGTTTATTTGTGTTGTAAATTCACTAAACATAAGCTTCAGATGAAAGTACGGGGAAACTTCCTGTGTGACCACCTCCATTAAGCAACTACCCTCCCTGAACAACCCTTTTTTCATGGAAAGAAATTGATTCCCATAGGCTCAATAGTCATTTTACCTCCATTCAGAGACCATCCCAGTTGAACTCTCTCCATGAGCGACCCATTTCTTTGAAGAAAATAAAACAAATTTGTTTTTTCCGGTTCACTTGAAGAAGGTTTTATAAGAAAAATAATTCTGGAGGATGCATTATTCATCCAACTTCTAAACTAAGTTTAGAGTTTTTAAAAATTCCGGTAACTTTTAAGCAGGGTTCGTTGATATATATCAATGGATATATATCATGATATATATCTTGATATATATCCGATATTTATTTTTAAAATATCAAGATTTTTTGATATTTTCGATATTTTCAAATTCTTGACATTTATTTTCAAAATATCAAGATGTTTGATATTTTGTATATTTGATATTTATTTTCAAAATATCACTGTGCAAGGAAATTTTGATATTTTTCGCATTCAAAGCAAGTGTAAATGAAATTTCCACCTGTTATTGACTGTGTCATTCTGTAGATCATGAACTTTTGCCTCTGGCAGTGACTTTTTTAGGAAAAGAAGAAAACAAACCTTTTCCAAGCTTTATGTTTCAAACTTTTATTTTTAAATGTAGAACTAATAATTATGTTAGACAGTTAATTCAGAACAGCCATTGAAAGATAAAATGTAATTCTGATAATCATTTATATACAGCCAGGGTTCGTTGATATATGTCAATAGATATATATCCAGTATTTATTTTCAAAATATCAAGATGTTTGATATTTTCATGTTACTTGATATTTATTTTCAATATATCAAAATGTTTCATATTTTCTGCAATATCTAGTATTTATTTTCAAAATATCAAGATTTTTGATATTTTCATATTACTTGATATTTATTTTCAATATATCAAGATGTTTCATATTTTCTGCATTTGATATTTATTTTCATAATATGAATGTGCACAAGATATTTTTGATATTTTCAGTCATAATTCGTAATATTTCAGTGTAAATGAAATAAATTTTCAACTGTTATTGACTCTGAATCTGTAGATAAAAAACTTGTCTCTTCTGGATGTGACTTTTTTTTAGTCAAAAAAGAAAACAAATATATTTTTCAAACTTTAGATTTGAAGCATTTTTTTTAAATGTTGAACTAATAATTATGTGGGACATAATTAATTCAGAACAACCATTGAAAGATAAACTGACTAATTTAAATAAGCAGTTATATACAGCTTCATTAGAAAAGAATCTTTTCTCAAGTTTTGGTTCAGTTGAGTTTGAACTATACAGCATGTTAGGAAATATGAAATAAAACATTTTATACTTACATTTATGTTAAAATTTTTCAATTAAAAAAACTTTTTTTTTGTATTTAAAATTTTGTTTTAAAAACATCTGATTTTTTTGTACTTGATCTTGATACAGAATCCCATAGTTAGTTTTTTTTATAAGTGTATAAATCAAATCGTTACTGTTTTCAATTATTTCATCTTCAATTTTGTTCTAAGTGAAAAAAAAAAAAAAGATAAGAAAAGAAAAATGCATTTTTAGAATATTCTTTAAGTTTTCATGTTAAGTGTAATATATTTTAATTTCTAATCTATATTATGCTCGAAAACATTTATTATCAGCGGTAAGTTGGCTGCTTTGAAAATATCGGATATATATCGAAAATATCGGATATTTTTGATATTTTCGAAAATATCATGATATTTGCGAACCCTGCTTTTAAGTATTTAAATCTTTTTATGCCTTTTTTGGCAATGAATTTAACTCTGATGACCAGGGGTGGGGAATTTCTAGAAAATCTTACCAGTCAAGGATTTATTTCACCAGTCAGTAAAATGCAACGCAACGTACAGTTGAAAATTTTTATGACAAAATTATACAACTCAAGAATAGTTGGTTACTAATTACTAATGCATTTTCATATATTTTTTCCTATAAAATTAAGAAATATAAACAAGAGATGAAAGTTTAATATAAAGTAGAACTTTAAACCATGTTTACATTGCAGTAATTAGGAAAGTTGAAAAATATAGCTTACTACTAAATAAAAAAACGTTTATGGCATACCTCTATAGTTTGCAATTTTGAAAGACTACCTAAAAATTCACTTGCCAGTGGCAAGTAAAATGATGTATTTTCCCACACCTGCTGATGACGAATTAATGGTCCTGACCTATTCTGTCCAGAAACTCTCAAAGAAACAGATAAATGAATGAAATTGTCATTATTGGTTCCCATCCAAAACAAATTGCATTTATTGACTGAACTTCGAAAGGACTTGGAAATAAAAGTTATGAAAGATAAAACCATAAATTCAAAGCAGATGTCAATGTATTCATTTTTTGAACTCTTCAGTCATTAACTTATGTAATTAATTTTTGTTTTAATGCTTAAATTTTTATATTTTTTTTATAATATTTCATAATGTAACATAAATTTTAGTACCATTAATTGCTATTTTTTTTTCAACAATTAAAATGTAGATTTAAACATGACCTCTATTGAGAGACCACCTCTCTAAGTGACCCATTTTTATTGGAATGGGACTTGGTCGCTTTAAGGATGTTTTACTGTAATTGTTAAAACGTTTCATTTCATATTTTGATTCCCTCTAATCTTTGCACTCCCATACCTTAGATTAAATGATGTTACAGTTGTGAAAGCATGGGAAGGTTTGAAAAAACCCGGAGTGTTTTTTTTTTTTTTTTCAAGAGAACATACCCTGAAAAATCTGCATGCATTTTTTCAGGCTGGGTCCTCTTGGGCAAATCCTGCCTGTTCAGTATTGCAAATGAAGTATGTAGCATTTATGCTTTATGGACAGAGAGGCTAAAAAAAAAATTCTGTTATGTATATAGTCTATGAGCAAAAATCGTTTGCAGTGTATTTTAATGATGTTACACTATTTAAAACATGTTGTAGTACACTTCAGTAATCTAGATAAATTTCAAGGTGCTTACTCTAACATAGTGTGTGCATAGAATGAATCATTCATTGACACAGAAAATAGTTCGGTTGCAATACTTGTATAGAAGCAATCATTGCTGGAAAGTGCTATTTTTATTTTTTTTTTTGCCTATTACTGGGTATGTATGTACATTCCATAGAATAAATCTTGGAAATTTTTCTGTAGAAAATTTCTCTCATCTCTATTTGTACAGAAAAATTTCCAAGCCATTCTATACAGTATGGAACCAGTTATCCAGAATATTTTCAATTCTTTGATTTTAGAATCTTTTCACGAAAAAAGGGCCATACAGCTCCAGTTTGACATGAGCATTGCTTGAAATAATGCAATATGCATAGTATAACTTGATGCCAACATCTAGCATTTGAAATAAAGGCATTTAGTGTGATAATTGTCATTTTGATTTTTATGCAGAGAGAAACATAAGGATTTTTGTTTCCAAAATATTCCCTTCTTTCAAACTCTGATCTTTTTTGGATCTGAATCTTAATGTGTGTAGTCTAGAAATCAGAATCAATGCCACTGCCACATATATTCTACCAATTGGATGTTGCTTTAATGCCCAACCAGTTATCCCATGAACCCAAGCATTCCAGATAAAGTGGTTCTGTACTGTAGATTTATTCAATTTCATCAATGCTGGATTCACTTTAGTTGAAAAAATATTCCATCTTGTTCTGCGGTAGTAGCCTTGTCAACATAGGATAATGAGAAGTGGCAAGCTGGCTGTGGTTCAGTAGACGTAGAATATCAGTGTGCTATAGGGGGAGACTTGGGAGAGTTGATCCCTAGAAAGACTTGATCCCTGGGTCTAAAAACCAAAGAAAAAATGCAATTAAATCTTTGAAACTGGAAAAATTAATAAAGTGATTCCTTATCAATAGATCTAGCAACAAAATTTCATTCCGTCATTTTTATTTTTGTTGTAAGAAAGGAATCTCTGTTTTCTTACAATCAAACTTCTTTTTGAGTAGGTAGTTTGAGTTTCATATTTTTTGCTAAATATAACTAAATTACTTCATTTCATTGATATAATATACTAACATTCCTCACTGCTTAAATGTTGTTATTTAAATCCAATAAAGTTTCTTTATTTTTTATTTAGCATTTTTTTCCCACAAACATGCACATTAGGGACACTTGATCCCTGTTGTATGGGGAGACTTGACCCTGAGGATCAAGTGTCCCGAAACCAAAGTTAAGCTAAATTAATGTTAAATTTTATTAATCCCCTACTTCTCATTGTGACATTTAGATATTATCTGCATTAGTTAGAATATGGTTGCCTTGATTTTAGATGGTTGACAAAGATAGAAAGTTAATATGTGGCTGCATGTGATGGTTAGCAAGCACATGGTGGATGAATGGACATGTGAGACATATGTTTAACTTTGCAAAATTTTTACAGCACTTTGTAAAGAATGTAAGATATTATAATCAAAACAGTAAAGTGTTAATCATAAAAAATAATCATGATAATCTATATAAGCATTGAGAGTTTGAATTATGCCAAAGAAAATGTAATAATTTTGTTAAAAATATCACCGCACACTTCTCACAAATTGCAGCCTCTGGATCGTACTGTATATGGACCACTTAAAAGATATTTTAATGTGGCTGCTCAAGACTGGATGACTAATCCTCCTGCTCAAATGACAACAATTTATCAAATTGCTGAACTGATCGGAATTGCCTATCCTAAAGCCATGGTGACAACTAGCATAATAAATGGGTTTAAAATCACTGGAACATATCCCTTAAATCGGAATTTCTGAATATGATTTTTATCATCTTTCGTTTCAAATCAATCATTAACTTCAACAAGCAGTAAAAAAATTACTGTTAAACCAAACATAGTGACAGCAGAAGACATACAAGCTTTCCCTAAAGTTTCATTACCAAAAATGGGAAAATCTTAAGAAATGAAAAAAGGTTCTTCAAAAATTTTGACAAGCACACCAACTAAAAGACAGAATGAAGAAATACAAGATCGTCACCTGAATAAAAAACAAAAATCAGGAAAAACTCATTTCATCTCAAGAAAAAAAAAAGTAAAAACACTGATACAGAAAATTTAAAAATGAAAGACCTGAATCTTCAGAAAGTTATAAAAGCAGTTATAGTATTTATGATTCAACCGACCCAGATCCACTTGATGAGCATTCTTATGAAATCATTGAAGATTCAAAAAATTTGTCGATTGATGAAAATGACTTTGTCATTGTGCGATTTCTGGGAAAGAAGAAAATTAGTCATTTCGTAGGAAAAATTTAAAAGAAGATTTTATCATCTGAATGTGAAATCAATTTTCTAAGAAAAGGAGGACTTAATTTCGACCAATTTATTTATCCAGAAAATGTTGATAATAGTGTTGTGGACAATAATGGCATTGTCAAAAAAGTACCAAAATCAACCATGCTTGGTGGAATTCTTCGAAATGCAATAATTTTAATATTTACATTTGATTTTTCAAACTTTGAAAATGTTTTTGGATCATTGTGTTTTTCTCCCTTTTTACATGTTAGTCAACAATAAATTTGATTTCGACTATTTTCGGGTGTATAGTCCGCATCCAGTGTATAGCCCGCACCCCTAAATCGAGCGGTACTATAAAAAAAAGTTCGTGTATAAGCCGCGGAGTTGCATCGTTGTATAACCCGCGGGCTATACACCATCTACCAATGTATATTGCGACCAAGGTTTACGCCGCATGTGAAATTTCCGCGGTAATCGCGAATGGCGTGCTAAACAGAAACACATTAATAAGATGAATTAAGAAATCATAAAAATGAAATTATTAATTAGAAATAAATAATTTAAATGCAAAATTCGAAATTATTAATATAATTTAAATAATATAAATACGAAAAACTACACTAAAATTGCGTGAAATTTGCAGCTTAAATTCCAGCATATGGCGCGCATTATTACCTTGGTATAATCGCGAATGATTTTGCAACAAAAAATTAATTAAATTGAAATTTTAAAAACCACAAGTACCGAAATTACAGGGCTCCCACTAGATCCGTTTTTTTTTTTTTTTTTTTTTGGCTTCAAGTCCGTATTGGTCCGTTTTTTCATTGTTAGGTCCGTAAAGTCCGTTTTTTGACACTTTTAACCGACTTTTATTTAAAATTTTCCGATGTTTGGCATTTAGCAGAGCATCGCGGAAAAATCGCGCTTTTCGCAAACATATGCCAAAAAATACCATTAAATTTCGTTAATCGATCACGAAAAGAATCGCCAATTTTGTCAAAGGATTGCGAAAATGCGCAAATTTCTTCAAAAGATCGTGAATTTCGTTAAAAGATCGAAAAAAAAAACGCGTTCAAAAGATAGAAAGAAAAAAAAGCGGTCAAAAGATCACAAAAAAGACTAATTTCCTCAAAAGATGGCGAAAAAAAAAACGCAAGTTTTGTCAAAGAATAGCCAAAAACGCGTTTTTCGTCAAAAGGTCGCAAATTACAGCAAAGGATCGCGAAAAACACGCAAATTCCGGCAAAGGATCGCGAAAAAAACGAGAATTTTGTAAAAAGATCGCGCTAGCGTTTTTGGAAAAAAACGCGAATTTCATCAAAAGATCTCTCAATAAAACGCAAGTTTTGTCAAAGAATCGCGGAAAACGCGATTTTCGCCAAAAGATGGCAAAAAACACGCAAATTTCGCCAGAAAATCGAAAAAACACGCGAATTTCGTCAAAGGATCGCGTAAAAACGTCAATTTCGTCAAAAGATTGCGTGAAGAACGCGAATTTCATCAAAATATCGCGAAAAAAAACGGTCAAATGATTGCGGAAAAAAAAACACGAATTTCGTCAAAAAATCGAAAAAAAAACTAATTTCGTCAAAAGATTTTAAAAACTTTAATTTCGTCAAGAGATAGTGAAAAACATATAAATTTCATCAAAGGATCCCGAAAAACACGCAAATTTCTTTAAATAGTCGTGGAAAAATTCGTGAAATTCAATCTGTCTTAGAAGGTTTGTAACCTCTACCAATAACAATGGCTTTAAGATAATGAATTTCAGAATTTGAATCGGAGCAAGCGTTTTCTTTATGACAAATTATACTTTGAACATTTATTAATTAGTGACAATTGAAGGAAAGGAGGGTTTCCTTGTTTATTTTATTTTACGATTTGCGAAAATAGTTTCCTTTTGATATCTTTTTCTACAAAATATGTGCTCCCTTTTGGTCCCCTTTTTTACTACACAAGTTGAGTGGGAGCTCTGGAAATATGAAATTATTAATTTGGTATAAATGATATAAGTACGATATTCAAAATTAATAATTCGTTATAAATAATATTTAAAAGAAAAAATCCCGTTAAAATTGAGTAAACTTTTCTATACACGAAAGAGCGTCATGTGAACGATTGGGCGTTAGCAATCTCAACTTTAACTCAAGTATCTTAAATAGCGTGCTCGAACGACATTAAAATGACGACGTGCTAAAATGACATTTTCACAGTGCCATATATTAAAATTATTTACAAATAGATAATAAACGTATTATTTTTAATATTTAGCGCTATGTACAAATAAAATAACGTTATCACATCCCGTTTCGTCAATTGAATAAGATATAAAAATTCTCATTTTAATCATTTCTAAAAGAATCTGTAGATCGGGAATGCAGATGTTTTTGATTTTTTTAAGAGGGGGGGGGGGGTATTAAAAAGAAACCTCGCACAATAATTCATGAATTTTAAACGGAAAAGCATGGAATCTGCTGGCATATCTATCAAAGTGATTTGAAATCGAACGCGTTTTTCCATTTTCGATAAATGTATTATATCTTAAGTTATAAGCGATTGCTATTTGATGATGACCTTTCCCGAGCTGTCTCATCTGGAAATTCAGTTAAAAAATCAACTTTCAGCATTTTCTAAATTGTTTTTTCCCTTATCAAAAACTGAAAAACGCTATTCAATTTCGTTAAGTATTAATAAATGTGGAAATAGTTTTATACATTTTAAATTAAAAATTACTTATAGTGAATGCAGCCGTTATTTATGTGTGTATGCGTGTTTTCTAATAAAGTTTTCAGAAACAAAACAAAACTTTTTATTTAATTCGAATCGGTTTTATTTAATTCCAATCAATCTGCAAGAAATTTCACGATGATCTACTTTTATTATTTCTTTGCACGTGGAACGATAAGGATTATAAACATTATATGATTCATGCTAACCACTACGAAAAGATATCACGTGCGATCCTAAAGCTATTTTCTTTTTTTCCCCCTTCTTCTATCGCTCTGTTTGGAACTTTTTAGCTGTCAGAATCTCGAAGAAATAAATATAGATTTCAATTAGAAGATTTTGCTTTAAAAGCATTTATACACGAAATGATTAACTAAAAAAAAAAAAAAAAAACAATACTTACCATCACTGTGCTGTTTCTTAAATACAAGATGATTTAACAATGCAATTTAATCAGATTTATTTTATGGTCGTTTTTGAGAATATTTGGCGTTATTGTAGATCAGGGTCGGCGAACCTATGGCACGCGTGCCACTTTCGGTACGCCAAAGAATAATTTTGGCACGGAGCGGCGTTGATTATGTTTCTAAATGAGGATACAGCGATTTTACTCAAAATACAAGAATTTAGATGATCTGATTAGATTCTAAATTCGATTAATTGCAAATTGAAGAATATTAATCTTATTCAATATGATTTCGAAAATTTATCAAAGAAAATATTTGAAACTATCAAAATGAAAAGATTATTACCGATGATAAATTATGGCAACTTGGAAATTAATTTCAGAACTATTTAAATAAACTGCCTTTTTTGATTTTCAATAATTTTTTCTACTGTTTATATCTGTCATTTTCGCAAATTTAGAGTATAAAAAATCAAATAGAGAGTGGTTGCCATATAAATTCATTTAGTTTGCATTCTGCTGAAATTAACTGAGCATGAACCTAATTATTTTTCATCCAAGATGCAACTATTAAAAGCATTATGTTTTTAATTAATTTCTAAAATATAATTGTTTCTATAATTATTGCTATGTAATACTTACATGTATGTTACTCATTTTAGAAAATATCCTAATAAGTAATTTTCAAGTTGTTTTGGTTCATTATATTTTAATCCACTAAATTTGTTTTTTAGTTGGCACGTCAAGGTCAAGTAAATATTTCTTGAAAAAAAAATTGGCACGCGACTATAAAAAGGTTCGCCAACCCTGTTGTAGATGTTTTAAAAATACTTCTTGCATGAACATTTAAAAGTTACATTTTATATTTATTTCAATCACTTGGTACAGAATTGAATCCTGCATTGGGTCGAGTAATTGAATAGTACCCGAACCCGACTAAAGTTCGGGTCGGGTTGGCGGGATTTTTTTTTTTCTTTCTTTTGACGTGGGTCGGGTTGGAATTTGATTCGTTCGAGTTAACTTTTTTTTCTCTCCGAAAGATGATGCTGAATATTTGTTAAAATGGTAAAAGCCAAAATAATTTGATACAAGAAAAACATAATTATAGACTACTTTTCCGTAAATGCATTAAAATATGGATTAATTTTCCTTCATTTTAGTTTCTGGTTTTAATATTTCGGTTGACAAAATTTGTTCTTGTCGGGTCTCGAGTTGACTTTAAGTAGAATTTTCGGATTCGGATAGGATACAATCCGGACCTTGCAGTTCAGGTTCAGAGTAGAGTCCAACATTTGATCTTGTAATCTGATTTTACCTGCTATTGTTTTGTTATGGATAGAGGGGGGAAAATGTATTTTTTCTAGAAAAATACATTTTTTACAAATAGATTATTTTCTTAGAAAATATGGAATATTAAGCATTTAAAAAAAAATTATATCCACTAATTTGTTTTATGTATCCTATGAATATTGTTTTAAATCATTTTTATAGGATTTTCACTTAAAACGTACACATTAGAGATCTGCATGGACCTGGTTAATCTCTTTTTATTAGACTCGGGCCGGACCGCGATCGAGCATAATTTTTATCTGCGGCCGCTCCGGGCCGGGACTGGAGAACTACTTTTTTTTTTTTCTTTCTTTTTCGGGGCCATGTTAAACTGGCAGGTTTTTGCGAAAATAACAGTGAAATTTTTCCTTTGTTCGACGAAATATTTTGAAATTTATTTCATTTTATTAAATTATAGAGAAATATATTTTAAAAAATCTTTATAGAACTTCAAAATTATTTTTTCTTAAATATTTTTCTTCCATTTTAAACTACATTATATTTCTAATGAGTTATCATTTAAATGAATTTCTCTAAGTAATCAATAATGTTGCCATTCCATATTTCATAGATTGTGGACATACTAGTTTAAGCTGCTAAATGTTCGCATGAGTATGTAAAAAATATATCTTAAATAATTTTATTTATATGATCCCGGACTTGATTTAATTGATTTTTCTTGGCTGGGTGGGCCAAATTTTTAGCATAAATGGTTCAAGTTTAGCCCAGGCAGGGCCAATATATTTTGATCGCCTGGGTCTAAAAATTTCGGATCACCCACATTTTTTTAAAATCTCATTAATATGAAATTTCTCATCTTTGGTATCTGAATTTTTGGGAGTGAAAAAAAAAAAATTAATTGCGCGTAAACGCCGCATCGCTTGAAATTTCAATTTAAAAAATTTTTATTTCTTCCGTAAATTACGGTACTAAAATCTTTTTTTTTTTTTTTTTTAATAATTCCATAATAATAAAACCAGATTTTAACTTATTTATTATTATCATTATTTTTAATCTGGAAAAAAAGTCACTTTTTTCCCCTTTAAAAATAACAAAATTATTGTCAGAGGTAATTCAAGAAATATTTTCGTTTTTCTACGCCCCACCAGTGGCCGAGAGGTTCTGCTCTCAAAAGCTGGTAGACGGGAGGTCCTGGGTTCGAACCCAATCGCGCCCGTCGGCCTAATCGTTCGGAGTTTTCTTCTAAACTTGGATTTTTGTGCGTAAATACGGGTTAGGTTCCGTTAGAAAGACCCCCCACGGAGGGCATCCCCGCCTCTCCGGGCCCATTTCGTAGATAATTAGCTGCCATAAGCAACACAATACACGAATTTTTCCACAATATTTTTTTTTCATGTCAAAAAGTAAATGTAATTATTATGCTAATTGCATACATTTCTGGCAAACATTAAATACCATTTATCTCAGTTTAATTTTTTGAATTGCAGCAGCAGATAATAGGTAAATTATCACAACAGTAACTTTGAGAGAACTGGATGTAATATACAACTGGAGCCATTAATGGCATTTTACCTCCTAGAAAATGTTATTATTTTAAACAATAATTACTATAAGTAATATAAAACTACTGTATAAAAAGGCACACAGTATTTCGCTCAAAAATATTTATTTTAATCACTGGAATCGGAAAATCCTTCAAAATCTGAAGTTTCCGAGTCCGTCATAAACAAACCAATAATATCTCTATTTCCAAAGACAGAAATAAATAATAATAGCATTTAAACAGTAAAAAAACATTACAAACACGGGAAAATTCTTTAAATTTCGCGGCATAGCGAAAAAAATTTACAAATTTCGACGATTTTTGAAATTTTTTCGGGTTTAAAAATTATAGAAGAATCACGATTTTCCGTTTCTTTTTTTAAAAAAAATCTTTGTATAGTCCGCACCGTGTATAAGCCGCAGCGGCTGTTCCAAATGTTTTTTTCTTGTATAACCCGCGGGCTATACACCCGAAAATACGGTACTTAATTTGAATCATTTCAATGCATCTGTTTAACGGATCAAGTCTCCCTGCAACTGGGGAGACTTGATCCTTTTTTTATTTTTTGGAAAACAATTTATTTTTATTTTAAAATGGTTTTTCAAAAATAAAAAAATACTACAAGAAAGACACATGAGCCTTTAATAATAACTGGAAACATTTTTTTTTTAATTTTGCTTTTTTCCAAAATAAAAATTAAAAACTGGAAAAAGGATCTAGTCTTGGTGTGCTTGTCAAAATTTTTGAAGAACCTTTTTTCATTTCTTAAGATTTTCCCATTTTTGGTAATGAAACTTTAGGGAAGGCTTGTATGTCTTCTGCTGTCACAATGTTTGGTTTAACAGTAATTTTTTTACTGCTTGTTGAAGTTAATGGTTGATTTGAAACGAAAGATGATAAAAAATCATATTCAGAAATTCCGATTTAAGGGATATGTTCCAGTGATTTTGACCAGTGACTGATGACCCGGGTTCGAATCCTAGCTTGGACACTTTTTCACTCTGGGGTCATTCCATGGTAACTTACGTAACATTTAGAACAATTTACTTCATTAAATTTAGTAATACAGTAGACTCCCTCAAATCCACACATCATTTTAGATGTAAATAATGAAACTTTCAGTTCGGATGTAAGGGCAAAATTACAGAAATTTTTAGTTTTATATCATTCCGTATGTATTTTAATATGTAATTCTCAATAATTATGACTGAATGAACTTGTAATTTTTCATGAAGGAAGAATAAATTTATTTCTGAAAAAAATCAAGATATTGATATCACTGGTCATTGCAAGTTTTTATCAAATGTTTTTATGCATTAATCAAGTTATTTTGATTATTAAGACTGGCTAAATCTGAAATGAAATAAAACTTTCTTACTTTATGATTTTTATGTGAATTAATAGGGTACCTTTATGGAGAAAATTTCATTGAATAATTCAAGGAAAATCAAAATCTTATCTTATCATTATTATGCATATTTAATTTTACATTATTCTTTACTTTTAATAATTTAATCATTTTTTAAATTATCTTGCTTTTTGTCATTTTAGTTTATTACTTTACTTAATTATTTTAATATTTTACTCTATTGCAAGCATTCATTATAATTTCGATTGCATTACTACATTCAAATGACTGTTTAAAAAATGCAATGATTCGAAATGTACAAAATTCTAAAATCCGTACAACCTCTGGTCCCAATCTGTGTGGATTTGAGAGAGTCCACTGTATAACACCAAAAAATATTCAAAATGCAAATTTGTAAATTAAACCTATTCAAAGCTCAATTTAGTTGAAAGTTGCCGAATTTTAGTGTTATTTCTTAAAATCTGGCAGTTCTGTTTATTATGGTAACTGACATTACAGAAAAAGAAACGTAAGTTACCATAAAAAGTCTGATTTTCATTCTCACTTTTTAGGTAATTGTCATCCAAATTGAGCTTTGGATAGATTTAGTTAGCAAATCGTGTCCACTTTACATTTGAATATTTTTTGGCGTTACATTACTAAAATGACTGCAGTAAATTGTTTTAAATGTAAGTTACCATGAAATGGCTCTCTGTTGTCTGTACGCCTTTTAAGCAATTAAAATTTGAAATATCATTCTATAGAAACATTCTTGGTACTTCGTTATCCCCTCGACCCATTTTGCCAGATTATACAAATTGGCGCAATTTCTATTTTTCTCTTCAATATTCTATTTATTGGCACTATTTCTATCTTAAATAACGAAAGAACACATAAATGAGTATAACATTTAATGAAAATACAAATAAAACGTCGAAATTAAAACCACTTGATGACGTCAACACGTATCATTTGCGTAAAGGCAAGTGAATGTGACATTTTATCTTATAGATTTTGGGTCAATGGGATAACCAAGTGGTACCCAATTTTCGGAAGCACCTGTTTCCTTTTATGGATGGAAATAGCTGAAAGGCAATTTTTGACTCTGCTGGTTAATTGAACTGACTATTAGCATGCTATATAATATACATATACAAATGCACAAAACAAATTATATTTGTCTGACTCTGGATGGTAACAGAAATTGTTTATTGAGACCTCAATAAACTGTGACAGTATTTATGAATACATTGGAAAGTGTTACATAATCTAATCTATGCAGGACTTTTCTTTCCTCAAGGAGAAAGGGTGGATGTAGTTGTAGAAATTATGTAACAGCAGGACACATTCTAAGAAATATATCTAATAAAATACCATTTTATATCTTAAAACTGAAATAGGTTGCTAGTGACAGCTAACAGATGTTATTGCCTTGTACCAGCAACAATTTCATGCAGAGACCCGGAGCTGTGTTTTCGCTGGAGCTGGAGCTCTAAATTTTCACCTGCTCAAGGGCTCCTTTAGTTTTTAATATTCTTTTAAATCTTTTTTTTTTTTTTTTTTTCAGTATTTTAAATTTCCAGGCTTAAAACATTTTAATTACATCATTATTCAATATTTTAATTATATCATTTTTTAGGGTTTTATTTTTTTTATTAGAGATGAAAAACTTCTCAAAACATGGTAACACTGCTTTACTTCTACTTGAGCTAAATGACAACACTATTTGAAAACAAATAGGGCCGCCTGTTGTTTACATGTGTAGTTGTACAATTTTGGTTGTTTGAAAAGTATAGAAGAAATTTAAGATTTTTGTGTTTAAAATTCCACCAAACTTTTTATTTTAAAAGCAAAAGCTAAAAAATGTCATGTTTTCTGAACAAGTATTTCACGTTTGATGAGAAGAAAAATGCATTTTGTCAGATCTTTAATGAAGGTAAAAGAAGAAAGAATTTGTGAGCAAAAAATTAAATGTCTAAATTAAAATCTGCAATACAAAAGTGCGAAGTTGGAGCCGGAGCCACAGTATTTTATCTAGGAGTGGAGCTGGAGCATCAAAAATTGTTCGGCTCCGGGTCACTGATTTCATGCGATCCTTTATGAATGTGGGAAGTATTTTCAAATGCATACTTTTTAAACCCCTTGGGGACACATATATGCGTCACTTAAGGTGATCAGAATCCTGGATTATTTCCACCAGTTATTTTTTATTGTAAATTTTGCCTTATTGAATCAGGGCATTTTCCAGATTAAATTAGGCAACATTTTCTGTTTTGAAAAACCAGTGATAAAATATTAAAAATTCTGTAAAAGACACTCGTTGCAAAGGAGTTAAAGGTTTGTATCTGGCATGTATCTTATTATTCCATCCTTAACATAATACAAAATCTGCAATGCAGTTATTTACAACCTAAAAGGGTGTTGGGATGGTAAAGGGCAAAATTAGCACAAGCCACAAGGCCAGTCAATGAGAAAAGGTGGCTAGTGAAAAATTGTCTATCAGCAGCCACCTTCTAGCTGCTTTTTTTACAAGGAGAGAATAATTTTTTTTTGCATTTCATCAAGAATTCTACTTTTTTTAGTACCAATATATTTATATTAACATACTTATATGGGCTGTTCAGTTTTAGATTAATACTTATAGAAATTTTACTGTTTAGTCTTTTTAAATAAAAAAGTGGCTTAAAAAACTAGTCCTACCAGCTGGTGACCTCTAATGAAATTTCCCAGTTTTGCCCTATATGGGTTGGATTGATTTTTGATGGCCGATTATCTACTCGAGGGAGTGCCCTCCATGGGGAGGAGTCTTTCTAAGTGAACCTAACCCCTATTTATGCAAGGTTTCCCAAGGTTAGAAGAAAACCACGAAAACCAACCTAAAAATGGAAAACGTCTAAGATTTATTTTCTATTTCATTTGGACAAAATCTAAATTTATAGGGTGGTTTAAATATTACATTGTTTGAATTTTGTTTTTTAAAGTTCAATTCGATTAACTCTATCTGTAACAAAAGTTTAACATTGTAGAAGCACCTGAATGAAATATCTGTCCTTTCTGAGGCCTAAACAATGTAGGCAATATATTGCTTTTTTGTAATTTGTCTTGCAAATTATGTTTTTATATAATAGTTATGTTTTTTATTAGCTACTGCTTTCAACCAATTAAATTAAATTAAAAAAAAATTCAAATGATATATTTAAGCTACCCTAAAAACTTGAATTATTTTCAAATGAAATCTAAGTAAATCTTAGACTTAGGTGCTGTAAAAAATGCCATGTATGGGGTACTGAAATTCTCATGCCAGACCCGATGCGGAGAGAAACCGCATTCGGAGGTCCCAGCCAAATAGTGCAAGCTGAGTTCTAAATTTCTGGGAGCTGATGGCAGCCTGGGAGGGATGCAGAAGGTGCAGATCATTGGTCACAGAGAGGACGTCTCTGCAGACCGTTAGTTTTTATTATATCATTGGGACGTTGTCCCTTTAATTTCTAGGTTATAGTCATTTGATTGATGTTTACTGTAATTTCATCATCTGTATCTATCCATAAAATTCTGTTTTAATCAAGTAGATTTCATTAAATACTTGAAAGTTAAATTGGGCTTTTTATTGTGCCTTGCTTAATTCCCATGTGTATTTTTTATAATAGTGTAACAGTGTCCATCAGACCAATGTTTTGTAATGGGGAAAAACATGAACTGCAGACACAAAAAATGAGATGTTAAAATCAAGTTAACATTGAATGCGTGTTTCTTCTTTTTAAAACTATTTTTACATTTATGCTTGTTTTTCACGTGAAGTTCTAAATTAAAGTAGTATAGGGGTGCTGATGTCTTTATTTTTCCTCAGCCTCCGGACGCCCTGTGTTCCCCTCCTCCTCCGCTGCCCCGGATGGACCGTCGCCACTCCTCACAACCGTCGACGGTTTCATCTTCTGGCAACGGCCTGCAGGTAAAAATTATGTCAAATAAATTATAGTGTGGATGGTACTTACGTATAATCCTTTCCCTGTAGATACAACAACTTTTATTTTTTTTAAATCATACAGTTTATTATAGTTTTTTTTTTGTTGTTGTTTTATTTCATTTTTACATTATTTAACATTTATTTTTAACAATGTTATGTATTTAATAATGTATTTTCCTTGCACGAATAATGCACAACAATCTGTCTGCAATTCTTCCAGCATTATTCGACAGCGGCTATCGATAGCTGAATGTACGATGTCGTTGCATATATTTTCATTTTCTCAACAACCGCTGGCAAATGAAGTAATGCTGGAAGAATGGAAGAGAGGAGAGGGAAAAAGCTATAAGATCTCATGCCGAACTCCAAATAAGCCAAAACATTATCATTTCAATCAAACTGATGAAGCCTCCGGTGAAGGGGCCAAAATGTTTTTTGAAATTGAACTAGGCAGTATAGACGCTGCATTGTAAATAATATGCCAGGTATCATCTATATTATAAAGGACAAACATAGCTGTGCGTAATGCATACGCCATTTTGCAAATGGCAACACTTTGAAATTTGAAATGAAATTTCGGTTTTGCAATTATATCTACAGCAAATTTTTAAACTTCTACACATCACACAGCTTAAATTTTAAGACCGTCGTATAAGAAAAAAAAATGCTCTTTTAAACGCAATTTGTTTGAAAACTGTATCTCAATTTATTTTTGAGATATTAATTTTTTTGCAGTTTTTAATACAAATTTTGTAATTGTGGCAACTGAAGTACTCCATTTATATTGAAAGTAAAGGGAAAATAGTCATGGTTTATTATTTTTATTGATTATATCCTTATTGATGCCATTTTCACATTACAAATAAAAGTAACTTTTTTATCATTTTTGAACAGAAAATGATGTCAAACATTAAAAAAGAACATGCATTCTTCTTCATAAATCAGTTACATTTCAATATTTTTACATTACGCTGATACTGAGTTTGAGACGCTAGGCAAAATAATTCAGTGAGTAAAAAGGAAGTCATATTTAAAACAATACGATCATTTATTTTGATAAAACTAAATATTTGACCAATATTAAATGGCCAATATTATGACAACTAAAGGCAAATTTCTGAAAAAAAAATTTTGCAGGTATTGGATTAGAACTTAATGTTTGTGCGAATGTTCAAATGAAAAGTTGTATCGGACAAACAAACGTGACTTTAAGTTTGGAAATACATTCATTAATAATGTATTGCACATAAAAATACTTTCAAATTGTGAATTTGAATGGTGCGTAATGTAAATTATTAGAATGTGAAAATAACGTACAGTTTAGATTTTATGGGGGAAAATTTTATGATGTGACAAAGCGAAATACTTTTAACTGATTTTTCATCCTGTAAATACAAACATAAGAGCCTCAATCGATAAATTCAACCTAATTGCTCATCTTGATTACGTATTCTAATAAAGTTTAATTTTTCAATAATTTAAGCAGTTGAAGTTTGTGGAAATAATATTTTGGTAATTTTAGGTTAAAAATATTATTTGTTTTAAGAGTGAGACAACCAATATCAGACGATTTTTTAATTGTAATTATTTTTGTAGGTTTATTATAAATTCGATCTGAAGTTCCTTTCTAACATTTTAGTTCATCGAATTTCGACGGGTTCCAACTCGTATTATATAATATTGATATATAGCATACTTTAAAACTGTTAGAATATATCTCTTTTATGAAAAGTAACGAAATATGTTTTATAAAAATTGTTTTTAATGTAAATGTAACACAAACAATATAAGGAATTTTTTGAATAAAAAAATAATATGCCATGTACTTGAATAAACATACAGTGAAAAAAAATGTCTAGGTATACTGTGATAGCTCTCTACTATGGTAATAATGCCTGAAGATAGGGTATAGTATAATATATAAGCATAATACGGGCATTACAAAAGGCAGTTATCTCTGTCGATTAAAAGTTATCTAAATTTATTATGTTTATAATTGGCTATTTTTTCACACATCTGATTACCATTGTACAATAGACTCCCTCGCACATCATCACAGATATAAACAATGAAACTTTCAGTTCCGATGCATGGGCAAAATTACACAATTTTTTAGTTTTATATCATTCTGCATGTATTTTAACATGTAATTCTCGATAATATGACTGAACTCATAGTTTTTCATGAAAGAAGTATAACTTTATTTCTAAAATATATATATATATATAACCATTAATTAAACATTACCGACCATCATCAAAAACCGCAATATTGTGAATGAAATGACAATAAAAATGGATACCACAGACCTATAATATAGAACTGTATGTATAAAATAAAGTGCCTTATACTTAATTACAAGAAATTAATATGGAAGAAAAAAAGAATATGGATACCAAAAAAAATTGAAAAACTTATATATTGAATTACGTTTTCAAGGGTACAGAATTCAATGATATAAGCAAATCTGTTGTTTTATGTGAGAAAAAAAGCTAAAAGCTGAAAAAAAATTTTCTCCTGTACTCAAACAACCAATATGAACAAGAGGATAGTTTCAAGATGAAAACAGAACAATATCAAATGGCATGAAATGGAAAAAACAATACAACCCTTTAAATATTAAATTTATAGCATAAAAAATAGAAAAATTACACAACATACTGAATAAAATCCCAGTTGATTTTCAAAATATCCTCGCGCACATGGTATCCAAAAGCACGATAAGATTAAGGTGAATTAAACAGTTATGTTAACACAGAAATTAAAACCTATGGATTTAGTTAATTGATTTTGAAATACTGTGATAAATTCAATTAATATAATATAAATAGAAAATAATTACAATATTTAAAAAACCTAAAAACACTTTTAAATTGTTTAATTTCTATTTTACAATATTGCCAATATTCAGCATTCAATACCACCTGGTGTAAAAAATTAAAATTATTACTCTAAGAAGCATTGAAAGGCAATTTTATATATATATATATATATATATATATATATATATTGCTGATATTACTGGTAATCACAATTATTTTTACAAATATATTTATAATCAAGCTTTTTTGGTTATTAAAACTGAAATAAAACTTCCTTATTTGTTCATTTTCTTCTTAATAGGATATCTTTAAGTGGAAAGTTTTATTGAATAGTTCAAGCAAAATGTATCTCATCTGTATGTATATTTAATTATACATTTTAATTATTTACTTGACCTTTACTTTTAATAGTTAAATCATTTTTTAAATGATCTTACTTTTTATTATTTTAGTTTAGTACTTTACTTAATTATTTTAGTATTTTACTAAACTGCAAGCATTCATCATTATTTTGTTTGCAGTATTACATTCAATTTACTATTATTTAAAAAATGTAAACAAAGGAATGACCAGAAATCTGCAAAATTCTAAAGTCCACACAACCCCTGGTCCCAAGCTGTACGGATTTAAGGGAGTCTACTGTACTATTATAAATATTATGCAGGCACCCGTGATTGACAGAATTTTTGTGAATCTTGCTAATCTTATAATAGTTTAACATTGCAATCACTGAGCAAACAGAAAGCTTCTATAAAGTGAGCTCCAAGCTCCTATAACGGGAGATCTGTCTTCTTATTTACAACATAATTTCCATTGTGGAAGGATACAATGACAATCAAAAACTTATAAAGTATTAATAGTAAAGTATTTTATTCCAATCTTTACCAAGCTTGTATTTATTTTCATTGCATGCTCTAAAAGAGGTGCTTCTTTTAAAAAGCCCATAAAACAGCATAAAAAAAGAATGCACTGTATAAAAATTTAACATTCACTCCTATGAAAGAGTGACTATTCACTCCTATGAAAGGGTGACTATTCACTCCTACCAAGGGTGAAAAAATGTACTTCTTTAGCAAGAGTGAATAGTCACTCCTCCGAAAGAGTGATTATTCATACCTGTTTAGAGTCTGTGACTATCCACTTCCCAGGAGTGGGTAATTCACTCTTTAAGAGAGTCAAAAATTCCACTTTTGCTCCGAGTGAATAGTCATTCTAAAGAGGTTGGGCATACTTTGACTCTGCGAAAGAGTGACTATTCACTTCTCTGGAGTGAATAGTCACTCCTTTTCATTTAGAGTGCAGGAAGTATAACGGACATTTTCGAATATATGACACTATTACAAGGACACAATGAAGGATATGAGTAAGTACAAAAAGCACATGAATATGACGTCCTATTTGAAATAAAATGAACATTTTCAAATATTTGGGGAAAATTGAAGGAGCACCCATATAAGGTTAATGGCTTTTACAAGAGAAAGAGATGTCCTGAACACTGAGCTCCCTGTCTGTCATTCTATTTTAGCAATGACAATCCTTTCAGTTCGCATTCATGGCAAAAAATACCGTTTATCGCATTCCTTTACAGGATTAGAGAATCGTTTATTAACTTGATACGTGTCACTTAATGAGAGAAGCCTAAATTAGGATAATAAAAAATGAGAACACTCCTATCTAACATGGATAACACAAACTATTTTTTACCTTTGCCTTGCAAGCTTCTGACCGTCGACTCAGAACTTTTTATGGAGCTCAGTGACATTGCAATGACAGAGATATAACTGTCTGTAGACGAATGAATAGGTTCAAATAGTTTGGCAAAAAATTGTTAAGATCCTTTATAAAAACTTTGATAATTTCTATTACAGTATCTTTATCGGATGAAAACAACTAAAACAGGATGATAAAATACGTAAACACCTATCACTACAAAATAACAAAACCTCACACAATGGGGTCTATTCATGATGAGTCTATAACAGGAATGTTCAAATAGGCGATAACATAAACTGAAAACATTTTATTTCTTTTATAGACACAAAAAATGGAAGCTTGTGTGCTATTGCAGGTCCCAAAACCTTTTAAAATATCATTTAGAATTTCTATACCTGTTCTTCATCACATGAATTCAGCCAAGGGTTGCCATTCAGATGATAGCGATTGAAACAAGATTTGGCCATTTATCACTGGTTAACATAAAAGTACCAAAATGACATACAGTATGGAACTGTTTATCCGGAATGGTATTTCCCGTTGACCCATTTCAGAATCTTCGCGTGTCAGTTTGACATGAGGATTGCTTAAAACATCACAAATTGCTTTCTATAACTTGATGCCAACATCTAGGATTTGAAATGAAAACATATTGAGTTAGATAGTGTGCATTTTGATTTTTATGCAGAGGTAGAATTTTTGTCTCAAAATGATTCCCATAAATTGCTGTCTCTCAAACTCTCATTAATCTTCTTTTGATCTGATTCTTTATCTGAATATATCTAATAATTAATTTGAAACCAGGAACAATGCTTCATCCATATATATTCTACAAATCTGATCAAATGGATGTTGCTTTAATGCCCAACCCGTTATCCAGAAAATAACAGATATCCAGAATTCATCTGACCTCTATCATTCTGGACAAATGGCTCTGCACTGTATATATATAATTTTTTTGTTATTTTTCCATTATACCAACAGTTAGGCAATTAGGTAGTTCAATTCTCACTGTGCTAAAGTGTTCTTGTAGCCAAATTCACTATTTATTGAATTGGACTCATTTTTTAATTATTATTAACAATTTCGAACATAGTTGCCATAACGTTGATAGACACTACAGGGCCAAAGGTGACTAGCCACTTGCGATTTTAGACGTTTTGTTAAATATCTAGAAAACTACATGAGGAATTATCTTGAAACTTTTGGTGTGTAAACAGAATAGTACAGGTCATACATTTCCATGAGGATTTTTTCCCGAAACCCCGTAGGGGACCGTCAACAAATTAAAAATAACAAATATCTTTTGGATAATACTGTAAAAACTAATGTAGGAAAAGCGTTCAAACTGTAAATTATGATTAAGTGCCTTATTGTAATAAACTGTGTTCATTTTTTTGAGGGTAGCATGTATACTCATAGAGAAATTAAAGTTTTATGAAAAAGAGTCCCAAATTTTGCCAAGTTTTTTGCTTATAATTTGTGTTCTTAATATAAAAAAAAAAGTTCTTTTCAGAAAATAATAGGACAAACAACATTGTACACAATACCCTGCAATCACAATTAAAAAGTAATAAAAATTGTATGAAAAATGAACATGTTTATTAAATAATGATTCACTGCGCATGTCCGAATGTAATCAAAATATAATTTGTATAATGTGTTAGCTAAATGTATAGAGCAGTGAAAATCTCAAAAACATAGTTTGAAAAGTCTGAAAATTATCATTGATAGAATAAGCTCAAAATCCGTTATTCCCATAAGGAAGCAAAAAGATGAGAAATTTTATCCAAATACAGTGGTGCGTGCTATATTGGCACAAATTAATGGATATATGGATACATCCATTCGTCTTTTTGCTTCATTTTGGGAACAACGTATTTTGAACTTATTCTATTAATGATAAATTTCAGAATTTTCAAGCTATGTTTTTGAGACTTTCCCAAAAGTTGCTCTATACATTTAGCTAACACATTATTGCACATTATATTTTAATTGTGTTCGGATGTGCACAGTGAAACATTTATTTAGTAAACCTGCTCATTTTTGATATAATCTTTACTATATTTTAATTTTGATTGCAGGGTATTGTGTACAATGTTGTTTGTGATATTTTCTGAAAATAACTTTTTTTTTATATTGAGAACTCTGCAAATTATAAGCAAAAAACTTGGCAAAATTTGAGACTGTTTTTATGAAAACCTGAATTTCTCTTCGAGTATACATGCTATCCTCATAAAAATGAACACAAATTATTACAATAAGCCACTTAATCATGATCTACACTTTGAACGCTTTTGCTACATTATGTGGGGGTGGTGGTTGTTTGCCCCTCTATCTTTATTTGTCACAAGAAGGGTTAAACCCATATAAAAATTCAGCAGAGTGACTTGACAAAATAAATTAAGTTATGCATGAAAACTTTGAAAATGTTGTTGAAATAATAACTTGGAATAAAAATATGTTGTAATATATGCAATTTCATGATTCCTATATATAACATTATGTTTCAGTGAAAAGGTAAGTGTAAAATGTACTTACAGTAATGTGCCAAAATGATGGAACAGAAGATTTCTTTATTGGAGCTAAGATACATGAACGTTACTTCGTTCCAGAATTAAACTGATGGACACTTGAGACGATAGTCTACCTGAACTCGAGGGCACCTCATTATTCAACAACATAAGTAATTTTTAGAGAATAGCAACTTGTAGTATACTTTAAACAACTCTGTCGCTGATTTAAATTAACAATTTTACGCTGAAACTTCTTCATACTAAACAATTTATACTTATTAAACTTTGAGTTCTTACAATTACATCGGCACTTAGCCATATACTTTAAAATATTCGCTGAAGCTTCCTCAAAAACACACCAGATACCATAAGTCAGCCATCAGACATCGCACCCCAAAAAATGAAATCGCTGTCCCTTTAAATCAGGACGAAAACCTATCGGCCAATCAGCATAAGTCGGAAGATCCTTACCATTTACTTTTAATTTGAATAACATTTAATAAATATTACGATGACTTAAGAAAAATTACTTTAATATAAAAATGACTTTAAAAGATGCTTTTACATGTTAATTAATTCAAATACTTATCTAAAAAAATGAATACGAGTGAATGCGATCGCAAGTAAAATTGCTGTATACGGTCCACGACTGAAACGCGATACGCAACCACCCAACCGTAGTGGTAAAAACTTAAACAAACGCCGTAAGGCGGCAATGAAAAGAAAATATCGTGTTGTCGAGTTCAGGTAGACTATACAAATTGCTTAATGAAAAAAAAATAGCAATTAAAATTTGAAACTTGATGAAATTAAATGCTTGGTAATACTTTTCCACAAAATGCGCCTCTTTCCCATTCATTTTGATTTTCTGCAATAAAGTTCATTACAAAAGTTCTTGTAAAACTGCAGGATCAAAGATTTTTTTTTTTTCTTTTCTCTCGTGGAAAGTTTATCACCATAAAAAGACTTTTCTGAATCTAAGAAAGGAGTCCTTTACGAGGGATTTCGTCAAAATATCCGCATAGTTTTCTTTTGACATAACATGCTTAATGTCGAAGAGGCCATTGTTATACCAGTCTCTTATTAACTTGTATTTCAGATCAATGTAACGATTCTTTATGGTATCAGCTTTATGTTTGGTAAAGGAAATGGCAGCAGTATTATCACAAAAGAGCATTGGACGTTACGTTGAATAGTAATAATGTCCAAGTTAAGACTTTTCTGAATTTCAATTAGAGACATGTTTAAGAACTTTAGATCTTTTACAGCTTCTGTCGCTGCTATTATTTCTGCCTCCATTGGACTCAAGGCTACGCAATTTTGTTTAGTTACTCTCCAGGTTACTGGAATATGATTTAAGAAAGCAATGTAGCCACTCCATGATTTTCTGTCAGTTGTGTCACTAGCCCAAGAAGCATCGACGTAGACAGCTAGCTGGATTGGAGGGTCAGATTGGGCCAACTTCAATCCCAAAGATTTTGTCGAAGAGAGATACATCAGGATTCGCAGGAGTGCTTTGTAGTGTAACAGGTTGTGGCTCTCAGTAAATTGCGAGAGTGCAGCAACAGGCCAAGCAATGTCTGGACGGCATCGATGAGCAATGTATTGTAGACCCCCCATCAAGTTTCGGTACGGCAGGTTCTCGGGAAATTCGTCATCTTCAGCAACTGGAACAGGATTATATCCAGGAGGAGAAGGAAGAGATATATTAGTAAAATCAGGGACATCAAACTTCTTTAAACACTTTTCAATATAATATTCACAGTTAATATTAACTATTGCATCCTCTTCTCTTTTAAAATTGATACCTAGTAACATTGTAATAGGACCTAAAACTTTAACTTCATAAATGGATTCAATTAATTGTACTACCTCTTTTAAAACTTCATCATTCTTCGCAAAAATAGGCAAATCATCCCCATACACTATATCTATTGCTTCACTTTTATAAGAGTATACGCAAGTTAACCCTTGTACTTCACTGAATCCATTTGCAATTAACTTATTATGCAAGTCATGGTACCAACATCTTCCAGCTTGGTGAAACCCATAGATGGCTTTCGTTAACTTTAAAACACAGTGTTCTTTCCCTGGAATTGTATAATCTTCGGGTTGTTTGATGCAAATTTCTTTATCAATATCCCCATATAAGTATGCACATTTAACATCAAGAAGACAATGCACCCAATTCAATATTCTAATGAAAAAAGCTATGAAAAGACGAATGAGTGTAAAATTTATTACTGGACTAAATGTGTCGTTGTAATCTAAACGTCCTCTCTGATTGTTACCTAGTGCAACTAAACGTGCTTTAAATATGCAATTCTTCCCTTCACTATTTTCTTTTACGGTATAAACCCATTTGGTTCCTATAACTTTCTGATTAACTTTTGGGACAGGTGTCCAAACGTGTCTATCTAACATGGTTTGGATCTCTTGATCCATTGCCTCCTTCCATTTTTGTGCCTCTGGAAGTTGTTTTGCTTGTGTCGCATTTTGTGGTACAATTATCTCAGTTAGGAGCGCTTCTTCAGCTAATTCACTTTAAAGTTCCTTATCTAGCTTAATTGGGCCTTCATATGTATTTCCTAATGAAAAATTTGCCACAGTATCATTCAATATGATTTTATACATTTTACAATATTCACGTAAATCTTGTTGTGATCTTAACCTGGAACCAGTAGAAGATAAGATATAAATGTTAATTTTATCTTTAGTTCTTCCTTTCTTTCTTTTCTTCATAAATCGGTAAAATGTTGCTTCCGCTTCTTCCTGTTCCTTCAGAATATTCTCTGCTAATTCATCTTCAGATGTTGATACATCATCTTCCATTTTCTCTTCGGATCCAGATTCATCTTGCTGCATTACTTTCTCAACTTCTGTCGGAGTTGTAGAGCTACTCGGTTGATGGACAGTCAAGTCATCTTCCATTGTCGGTGAATTGTTACGACCTGTAAAGAATTCATTATCATCATTTGAAAAATCAACAAACGTGCAATGTACTATTTTCCGTTCAGGAGAACTGTTCAGTTGCGCTTCGTCAAATGTTACGTGCTTTGACTCGACTACTTTATTTTCTTTAGGGAAATAAATGCGATATCCACATGATCCTGTACCATATCCTACAAAAACTCCTCTTTTTGCTCTTGATTGAAATTTATTTCGTTTTTTTTTAGGTTGATGTACATACGCAATGCATCCATAATGTTTCAAATGATGAATAGATGGTTTAGCTCCGTACAATCGTTGAAACGGTATTGCTTCTATCCCTGTGTGAAATATTCGGTTGCAAATGTAATTTATTGCCATAACTGCCTCAACCCATAGATAGATTAGGCGGCAGATTAGCTGCTTGCATAAACGTTCTCGTCCCTTCAAATAACACTGTTATATCGCTCGGCAATGCCATTCATCTGGGGGCTATATATTGTGGTCCTCTCATGCTTAATTCCCATCTTTTCTAACATATCTTTTACTTGTTTATTACAATATTCTAACCCGTTATCAGTTCTCATGACTTTGACTTTTCTGTTAGTTTGGCGTTCCACAAGCGTGATGAAGTGCTTTAATTTCAGGAAAACTTCATCTTTAGAGCGTAGCGGGTAGCAAAAGGCTCTTCGACTAAAATCGTCAATGAAAGTAAGTATGTACCGTTGCCCATTCCTTGATGTAACTGGAGCCGGGCCCCATACATCGCTATGTATCAATTCTAACATTTCCTTTGACCAAACTTTCTTTAATCTAGGATATGTTGACCTAGTATTTTTAGCTAGAATACATGGTTCACACGGAGTCTCTTTTCCCTGTAACTGTCCACAATTTTGAACTAAATTTTCATGAAACATTTTCTTAATTATATCAACATTGCTATGTCCTAGCCTTTCATGCCAGAGCATGATGTTGTTACGCTCACTGTCAAATGTAACATTGTAACTTTGATTTAACTCTTGTGTAACTCTTGTGCTCTTTACTTCCTGGACATTATCTTGTATTACATGAACACTTCTTGAATCAATGTTACAGGTTTGATTTAAGGATTTAGCAGAAGTAGAAACTTTTAATTTACCCTGATCAGAAAAAGATGGTTGATCAGCAAGCTCTAAGTATTGGTTCTTAACATTAGGTTTAGTTTTGTCATTATAACTTTTAATGGCTTTAAGAACATAAAAATTATCTTTTAGACTGGCAGTATATAAATACTTCCAATGCTTATCAAATACTTTAAACCCATTGTCCATTGTGGCATGGAGACCAGCTTTATCCATCTTTGACATGGAAATTAAATTTTTATTAATGGTAGGAACATACAACACATTATGTAAATTTACAATAGATACTTTATCTTTTTCTTTTAATTTGAAACTTACTTTTCCTATTCCTCTAACTTTATGAGGTGTTGTTCCCATCCTAACAACTGCACCCTCTGGTGGCTGGCTCACTTAGACAAGTAAAGAAATGCTTATTTTAGCAGACATGAGATGTGGACGCTGAATCCAATGTCCACTCCCAGCAAGGGGGGAAACATTGCACATATCATTACTTTTACATTTTAATTCTGCGACATATGAATCTAAATTCACTTCGTCCCTTTTATTACCACTTTTCTGTTTCCTACAATTTTTATCCCAATGGTCATATTTACCACAAACTTCACACTTTAAATTTATTTTATTTCGAGAATGAGACTTAGGGGAAACTTTTTCAGACATTTGGGTGGTTCTATCAGCCATGAGGGTTTCATTTTGTAATCTTTCTCTCAAATCCCTTCTTGAACATTCCTTTAGAATCTCCTCTTTAACATCCTTAAATTTAAAATCTTTTTCTGGCAGACGGTCTAATTCCCTAATTAATTATAATTTTCTGGTAGGCTTTCTATTAATTGGTAACAACGATGCTTTTCTGCAACTTCCTCCCCGGAATCAACTACGCGACGATAAGCCTCTTCAAACCTAGCAATATAAGTTGGGATATCTTCATCTACATTAATTTTTAAATTCCTAAATTCATTTACATGAAACGATTTTAATGCTCTTCCTGGGATTTCCAGATTTAATTTTAGCGTTTCCCAAATTTCTGACGGACAGGCCCTGACTATCGCAAGGGCACCCGCGGCCCATGCCCTGGGCACAAAATTTCTGAGGGGCACAAAATTTTTCAGAATTCCATCTAAATTTCCATTAAAAAAATCATAATTGTGAAAAATGTGATATTTGATATATAAATCCGATGAAATGACAAAAATATATCTCAATATATGATTAAAAGCATATTTCAATAAATAATAGACAAAAAAAAATTATTTTTTTTATACCTAGAACCAGTTTTTAATTTTCCAGAAAACTCAATTTTTTTAAGTTATCACTTTTTGAATAAATGTGTAATATGTAAAAAAAACTAGTATTTGTAAATCAGTCAGTCTAAGGGGACACAAAAAATTGAAAGTCCCCTGGGCACAGAAACTTGCTAGTCGGGCCCTGCTGACGGATAATCCAAATGACCTATCATTAACCCAATTTCAGGACTGACATACGTTTTGATAATTCCGGCCAGGGTTGGCTTTTTCCCGTCCAAAACTTGTTTTTCCCATCCCACCGGGAAAAACTGGTAAATACCGGGATAAAGTGGTAAATACCGGGGAAAAAGTGGTAAATACCGGGAAAAACTTCCAAATGACAATATGTAAGAAATATTCTGGTTTTCTGAATCTAATGTGTAAAATGAAAGTTGGAAATACATAATTATTACAAATTTCTTTTATGTTTAAAATTATTCTGTAAGAAAGGAATACAGTAGAAGATCTGTATAACGAAAACCTAAAAATGCAAGGTTGTGCATTATATGGGTCACATTTCGCACATCATTAAATTTACCTTATCCCTTTAAGACCGGGCAGCTTTTTGTGTTTTTTTTTTTTTTTTTTAAACAAAGATATAACTGAAATTTGTAACCGATAATTTACTATCTGTTGATAAAATTCATATAATATAGTTTCTGTTAACCACCACAATCACTCGATTCCGGCATTTATGGAACAGATAACCCAGGAAGATAGAATTTTAATTATTGCCTAATCCGCACGATCGTGTGGGTCACGTCTTAAAGGGTTAGAAATAAGACGAAATATGTCTGAAACATATATGAAAATACATTAGAGTATCTTTATACTGCATTCCTTGTCCACAAGAGTTTTCCAGATTATGAACTTTTTAATAACATTGATTATTCCACATATTGTTAAATATACTTTATAAACATGGTCAACTATACCTGGACCAAATCATTCATTAAACATTTTTGAAAATGGGTAATATATTGTAATAATACCATTTTTCTTTTCATTAAAGTTCTAAATTAAGGGGGATAAAGTTGAGCTAATGTAACAAATTCATAATAATAATTAACAACAAAGATCTTCTACTGTATAAATAAATAAGAATTATTGCATAAAACATCTTCAGGGATGTCTTGCATCATCAGCATCTTTGGAGCGTTTTTTTTTTTCTAAATTTTCTTTCATCCAAAACAAGATTAGAAATGGACTGGGTTTACAAAAAGTCTCTAAATTAGTATTTTGTTTTACGAGGTAGGATTCAAAAGTTCCTGGACTGACTCTATAACTGTAAAAATACTACCAATTTCATTGCTGAAACACATCCGCCTTCGAAATAAGATCCTTGCGCAACAACACACTTTTGCCATCGGCTGTAACGGTCATCGAAGCACTTCTGGAATCCATTTTTAGCCATGTCCTTTAATTCAGCCTGCGATGCACTTTTAACTTCATCTGAAGATTGAAATTGACGACCCTGCAAGCGACGTGCAGTTCAGAAAACAGACTAAAGTCGCAGGTTGAGAGATCAGGGGAGTAAGGAGGATGTGGCAAAACTGTTGTTTTCGTTTTCGTAAGGAAGTCACCAACGGCTAGGGATCGGTGTGCAAGAACGTTGTCATGCAAAAGCATCCATGACTGCTCAGCCCACAATTTTGGCCTCTTCTTAAGGACCGACTCATGCAAACGACGCAGGATGTCTACATAGAGTTCTTTGTTGACAGTGCGTCCTTCAGGGATAAATTCCAAATGCACAATGCCCTGGATATTGAAGAATACCTTTAACATGACCTTCCCTTTAGAGCGATCTTGGCAGAATTTCTCCTTCCATGATGATTTCCAAGTTGCTGATGCTCTCTTGGATTGCAGAGCGTATAAAAAACACCATTTCCAGTCTCCAGTAACAATTCTGCCAAGTAGGTAAGGATCTTTGTCATCAGCCGAGATTAAGCCTCCCACCATTTCAATTCGAATTGCCTTTTGGTCTTCGCTTAACCCTTTCAGGGGCGGTGGCTAGAGGGTCTAACCACCTAATTTTAATTCCAAAACTGACTACTGGCACCAAGAATATTTTAATAAAAAGTTGCTTTTGTAATTAAAGTACAAAATAGCGTTTTGTTATTTAGTAAGAAATTCGTTTGAATATTCTGGTGTCAGTCAATTATTTTATCAGTTTACGAACAGAATTTCTCTGCCCCTGAAAGGGTTAACATGCATGGTCGTCGATTTCAAACTTCAGATGAAGTAAAAAGTGCATCGCAGACTGGATTAAAGAACATGGCTAAATATGGATTCCAGAAGAGCTTCGATGACCTTTACAGGCGATGGCAAACTTGTATTGTTGCGCAAGGGTCTTATTTCGAAGGCAGATGTGTTTTAGCAATGTAATTGGTAATATTTTTACAGTTATAGAGTCAGTCCGGGAACTTTTGAATCCTACTACGTATGATGCTAAAATCCAATGTGGAAGACGAAGAATATGAATACGATTATGATTGATAAATGTTTGGGAATCTGTGTACTAGTGTGTGAATATTTAAATAAATGCACTCCATTGTCTGTTTTTGTAGATCTTCCTTTTCTTTTTTTTTTTTTTTTTTTTTTTTTTTTTTTTTTTTTTTTACTTTCAAGCTATTTTTTGGAACCCAATTTTGACATTTTTAAGGCTGTTTTGAATTTATATTTCTGTTTTTAATAATCAGTTTTTCCCATGTGGGAAAAACATAGTATTTCCCAGGACGGTAAATACCGGTTTTTACCATGGTATTTACCAGGGGTGGGAAAAACCTTGCCAACCCTGATTGCGGCTGCTCTTTGCTTTGACTGATTTAACTTAAATGTATCGAGGGGCTTCAAATCTGTATAATCCGGCCATTCAGTTTTATTCACACAGGTATACAAACCTTCGGTTTGTAATGTGAATTTTATAAAACGAGTCCAACTTTGATAGTTATCCCTACTTAATACTACTATATCTGGTGCAGTAGCCATTTATATATTTTTACTTAAAACAATAAATAGATATAAAATATAAATAAAATGGTAATAAAACTTGCATGCACATATATATAAACATTAAGATATTTCATACACTAGATACTTGAAAAAAACATTTCATTAATTAGCTTCAACATTTTCATTTTAAAATACTTTTCTCTTGAAGTGCTTCTAGGTACTATAACCTTTGTGGGGGTGGTGGTTGTTTGCCCCTCTATCTTTATTTGCCACAAGAAGGGTTAAACCCATATAAAAATTCAGCAGAGTGACTTGACAAATTAAATTAAGTTATGCATGAAAACTTTGAAAATATTGTTGAAATAATAACTTGGAATAAAAATATGTTGTAATATATGCAATTTCATGATTCCTATATATAACATTAAATTTCAGTGAAAAGGTAAGTGTAAAATGTACTTACAGTAATGTGCCAAAATGATGGAACCGAAGATTTCCTAGAAGATTTTTTTATTGAAGCTAAGATACATGAACGTTACTTCGTTCCAGAATTAAACTAATGGACACTTAAGACGATAGTCTACCTGAACTCGAGGGCACCTCATTATTCAACAACATAAGTAATTTTTAGAGAATAGCAACTTGTAGTATACTTTAAACAACTCTGTCGTCGATTTAAATTAACAATTTTACGCTGAAACTTCTTCATACTAAACAATTTATACTTATTAAACTTTGAGTTCTTACAATTACATCGGCACTTAGCCATATACTTTAAAATATTTGCTGAAGCTTCCTCAAAAACACACCAGATACCATAAGTCAGCCATCAGACATCGCACCCTGAAAAATGAAATCGCTGTCCCTTTAAATCAGGACGAAAACCTATCAGCCAATCAGCATTGACTACGCAATTTGCATAAGTCGGAAGATACTTAACATTTACTTTTAATTTGAATAACATTTAATAAATATTACGATGACTTAAGAAAAATTACTTTAATATAAAAATGACTTAAAAAGATGCTTTTACATGTTAATTCAAATACTTATCTAAAAAAATGAATACGAGCGAATGCGATCGCAAGTAAAATTGCTGTATACGGTCCACGACCGAAATGCGATACGCAACCACCCAACCATGTTGGTAAAAACATAAACAAACGCCGAAAGGCAGCAATGAAAAGAAAATATCGTGTTGTCGAGTTCAGGTACACTTTACAAATTGCTTAATGAAAAAAATAGAAATTAAAATTTGAAACTTGATGAAATTAAATGCTTGGGAATACTTTTCCACACATTAGTTTTGACTAGATTATCCAAAAGATATTCATTCTTTTTCAATTTGTTGACGGTCCCCTATGGGTTTTCCGGGAAAAATCTTCGTGGAAACATATGACCTATACTGTACTGTTTACACACCTGTAGTTTCAGGTTAATTCCTCATGTAATTTTCTAGATATTTAACAAAACATCTAAAATCGCAAGTGGCCGGTCACCTTTGGCTATATAGTGTATGTTGTTGGAATTTACTATGACATTTTCAGTATTAAAAATAGACTGTGTAGCATTTACAGTGTGTGAAATATCTTTACACTGAAAAGAATTCCGTTACAAAACAGACTAGGGTGAAAATGAAGATAAATCGGAGTTTGAAAAAGGGGAATTTCTTAGTGAGACCGATTTTGCATAATATCTAAATAGGCTTCCATTTCGAATCCTAGATGTTCACATCAAGTTATACCATGAATAAATCAAGCACTGCACATCTCAAACTAGCACTGTAGAGTACTTTTTTTTGTTGTTGTTCTGGAATCTGTCTATTGGAATTAGGATTCTGGATAACTCTGGTTTCCAAATAAACAGTGCCATACTGTAGTATTATTATTTCAATTTTTTTTTTAAACAGTTTCATTTTATAAAATGTAAAGAAAGCAAAAAAGAAGGCATAAATAAAATCAAAGTTCATCTTAAAATTGAATTCTTTTGTTTTTTGCCTGATAAGATTGTTAATACACCTTGTCTATGTGTACAGGGTGACATGTGTCGCATCTGCCACTGCGAGGGGGAACCCGACTACCCCCTCATCTCCCCCTGTTTCTGCTCGGGTTCCCTGCGCTATGTGCACCAGTCTTGCCTGCAGCAGTGGATCAAGAGTTCGGACACTCGGTGCTGCGAACTCTGCAAGTTCCACTTCATCATGCACACCAAGATCAAGCCCTTCAGGAAGGTAGGTAGCCCTTTCTATAACCTTACCTAATTACTAATTTGAATGTATGATTTTAGTTGCTTTTTTTAAAAAAAAAAAAAAAAAACACTGTGCATTCTTTAGAAGGTTTTAATTTTAGACATCAGTCAGTTCAGTTGACTTTGGATTTTAGCTAGAGTTTGACCCAATATTCATTTCTGGCACAAAATCTTAGTTTTGCTGAACATTCATTTTTTATGACAATAGTGTCAAATTATTGGGCTGAGAACGAAACTATCTATAAATGATAGAAAGAAAAATAAAGGAATTAATCAGAAATGGTGCTTGGTCTAGAGTTATGAAGAATAAGATAAAAAGTAACAAAACTGCGACAACACCCAGGTTAATAGGGCATGTGAAGGATCATCAAGACAATTTTCCTCTTAGACCTATGGTTACAAAATGTTCAGGACCCACCTACGTATTGAAAAGGCATTTGTTTCTTTCCTTAATACAATTCTTTCACCTTCTAACCATGCTTTAAATTCAACCACTCATTTCATTAATAGAATCAAAGATATTAATTTGAAAGAAAGTAGTATAATCGCAAGTTTGGATATTGTATCTTTATACCCTTCCATTGATTTAAACGAAGTGAAGAAGTTTGTTATACATTCCATAGAAGCCAATAGCATTTTTAACATGGACTTTAACAACAACTTTAAAACCTGCATTCAATTTGATCACAGAAAATAACATTTTTATTTAACTAAATATTCTATAAGCAAATAAAAGGCATCTATATCAGAATATTAGCAGAAATTAAATTAAAACCATTAGAGCAACAAATCTTGAATGCCTGTAAGTTAAAGCTTTGGTTGTGATATGCTGACGATGTGTCTATAGTATGGGATTACAGGATGGATGAACTAAAAGAATTTTTACAGGATATCAATGCAATTGACGATAACATAAAATTCACTTTAGAATAGAAAATGAAAAGACCTTACCGTTTTTAGACATTGAATTTGACTAGGAATAATGGAAAATTAGATAGAAATGTTTATAGGAAACTCAGTAGGTCAAATCATTCCATACCATATGACAGCGCTTCTCATTTTGGATACAAAATAGCAGCCTGTAGGTTTTATGTTAAACAAGCCTTTGAAATAGGCACAGACACTTTTCTAGATAATGAAGTAAATAAAAGGAAATGCATTGCCAAGGAGAGTGGTTTCCTCCTACATTTTATTAAGAAACTGGTGTACGAAAGAAAATATAAAAAGCACATAAGAGCAATTCAGTTAATGAACTTAAATTTTGTAGCTTTAGGTATGTTCCTGGTTTATATGAGAAGCTAAGATATGCAGTAAAGAAATTTAATATTAATCTGGTAGCTAAAACAACAAGAAAACTCAAAGATTTAATCTATAGCAAGATTGACCCTATTCCTAATGATGAAATCGCACGTAATTCCATTGGTAACTGAAATGCAAGAAAAAAAATTATATATTGGGATGAGCAGACGTAAATTTAAGGACAGATTGAAAGACCACGTAAGTGATATTAAGTTTAGTAGACAAACCACAGCATTAGCGAGACCTAACCTACAGCAAAATTCAAATATTCGTTTTAATGAAGCAAGAAATGCCTTTCTTACCTCCCATTATCATATTTCATTAATAAAAGAGTCCGTAGAAATGTTAATAAAAGGCAATAAGGCTATTAATGATAATATATGTCATGCAACATTCCGGTTATAGGGTTAAAGTTTTTAAAATAGAAGATGTTTTGTTAAAGTTGGATAGAAATGTTCAGTTTACTGCCTTCCCTCCACCGTAAAGTAGACTCACCTGGTTGGCCAGCCGAAGACAGAATACGATTAAGAATTTAGCGTACGCAATCAAAGCTGGCCTGATCGAAAGCACTCTTCGCAAAATTTTGGAAGTTTTTAAGTTTTTAAAAACTATTTTATTACATAACAACATCTTTTATATTTTCAACATTAAATGCACCTTTTTAGCAAGTTTTCTTTAATTTTATTTTGAAACTGTGTGTGCTCCTGAAATGTGGTTATTTTCAACATCCCTCATCGTTGTTTTGAGCTGTATTGGCTTAAATAAGAGCCTGTTTATGTATTGCCATGGACTTCACCGTTTAGAATGATGGAAAATATTTTCCACATGCTCATTAAAATCTGCAGACTTAATGGCGATAGAAAATGTTTAGTCTGAATATCACACAAGTATTTTGAACATGCTCTACGGAAGGTGTAGAATATATGTAAGAGCTGATGATCCTTTCCAAAAGTTAAAATGAGGCACCTAAAAGTGATTAAATGAAATTTGTATAATTAAGGAAGTGTTCTGTGTTACCAGTCAATTACATTTTATTTCATTCGAAAATGACAAGTTTTGGTCAGAGGCACGGAAAGCCAACTTGGAAATAAAGTTTCCAAACAGAGACATATTGCTTGTGAGTGTTTCTTTATATGTATAACTAATTAATAATTGTACGTATGTAAATGTCTGTCTGTGTGTGACACAAACTACGCTCTATCTCAAATGGCTCAATCAAGTTGGGCGCTCTATCTCAAGAACTAATGCATGGAATTTAATAAAAATGTATATTTAGTTAGTCCCTGATATAAATGGGTGCTGATTAGTTTTTGGTGCAAATTGCTCAACAGGTGGCACTGCTGTGCTGCCATTTTTTTATGATTTCTGCAATGGCTCCTTCTCAAGAACTAATGCACAAATTTTTATGAAACTTTAGATTCAGTTAGTCCTTGATATGACTTCGTATTTACTGCATTTTGGTGTAAATCATCCAACAGGTGGCGCTGCTATGCTGCATTTTTCCTGATTCCTGCAATAGTTTTATCTCAAGAAGTAATGCACGGATTTTAATCGAACTTCAGATTCAGCTACCAAGTTGACTTAAGTTGTTGTTTATTAAGTTCTCGTATATATCACCCAACAGGTGACGGTGCTGTACAGAATTTTTTAAGATTTCCCCCATAGCCCTATTCAAAAACTAGGTCACAGATTTTCACGAAACTCCAGATTCAGTTAGAAGTTGACATAAGTTGTTGCTGATTCGATTTTGGTGTAAATCATCTAACCGGTGGTGCTGCTATTCTGCATTTTTCAGGAAGTATTTACACGTAAGAGATAGAAAAAAGTTTTGGGATTGCTACATCCGACTCGTTAAACAGTTTTGTTTTTGGTCGAATACTAGTTTTAGAGTTGTCTGCCAGGCATAAAGGATGCTGTCGTTCTTATATTATGTTTCATGGCAGGGTATTTATGTTATAATTTAAAGTGAGATGAGAGTTGACTGATTAGAAATTTATTTTGAATGAATGGGGTTATTCGATTTTGAAACCAGAACTATAAATCTGTGAACTGCAATTTGTTGTGATTGTCAAGAATTATGGTTTGTGGATGTAAAGATAAAAAAAAGAAATTTCAAGATGGAATATCTTTTTTTTAATTCTTTTCTAACACAATATGTGTCTGATAGCCTGAAACCTCAATCGACATTCCGGTGTGATAGATATCTATGGTTATATATCTTGATGTCCCGTAGCAGAAAGTTCAAAATGAGAGACGGGTGCGTAGATTTTCTTTTCTCTTTTTCAGATTACTTTTCCATCGAATCTTTATTTTGCTTAATATTATCTTTATTACTTAATAGGATTATTATTAATCAAAATGCATAAAGATGTCACTGGTAAGTGATTGTTTCATCCATTAACGCTTCAGTTGTAAAATATTTTAGCTGCAGATTATTTTATGCCCTTGAAGTATCTGTCACAAACACTTGGAGAATTTTCTGCTACTAGGCCTTGATATATATTCAATATTTTCATATAGTACTTGGTATTTATTTTCAAACTATGGTATATGATATTTTCAATCAAAACAAGTGTACTGTAATTTCCGGCCTATAATCCGCGAATTATCTGCTGAAAATTTTTTTAAGCAGAAGTTCTGGGCAGACATCCGGTTTCTACCAGCAGTCATAAAATAAAAATGTAAACAGTTATCAAACAATTGTCTGCTATCGACCAAGTTGCTTGTGATTGGTTCAAACATGACGTGGCGTGCTAGTGGTAGTGGCTTCCGATTATGATGTTATTTTTTTTAGCCTTTTGGCAACATGTTTCTACGAAGAACAAAGCATTCCTCAACTCATCCCTTTCAAAAATTGCAATCTCTATCGAAAGTGATTATGGATGTAGCTCCTCCCAAAATTACAGCAGTTTTACTGATTACGATGCAACCAATGGGAATCGATTACACATTAATCGAATGAATCATTATCGTATCGTAGTTTCATGGTTTTACTGCTGCCCTCTATGGATAGGATAATAAAATACAATTACGTCCTTGTAATTTATATTAAAAACCAAAACGTATTTGATGGTATATCATGTTGAAAGTTATAATAATGTCTAAGCGAGAACCTGTTATTTAACACTGCAGAATTTAAACACGTAATTTAAGAACATTACTTAAAAAGCAGAAGATTATTTGAAAACAGCAATTATTACAGAATTATCTGTATTCACAAGACATTCTATGTTTTAGATATAAGATTCAATGAAAAAAATTACTTGTATTTTTTAACTTGTAATTATTTTATTATTATTTTTTTTATTTTATTACAATTATCATTTAAATAGAGCAACTAAATAAATAGGGAGGTGGTTTATTAGTAGTACTTTGTAATGTTGAAAACAATGAGTAATTCTCGTATAGTCCGGCCTATAATCTGCGGATTATACGTCGATGCGGATTATCTGCTGAAATTTTTGTATAAGGGCTAAAAATTGCTGCTGCGGATTATAGGCCGGAAATTACAGTAAATGAATTTTCCAACTGTATCATTATGTAGATAAACAACTTTTGCTCTGGCAACAACTCTTTTAGCAAAACATACTCTCAACTTTGTTTGAGGCTGTTTCATATTACATTCTTACATATTTTTAGATGTAAAATCAATAATTAGGATGAATACTATTTAATTAGAACAGCTATTGAAAGATAAACAATAGGCTATAGATTAACAATAGATTTAGACAATAACAGAGCTGCCAACTGCTATGAAAAAAATCATAGTTCTCATGATTTGGAGCTAAAAACTACGATTTTCTGCAAAAAGCACAAACACATATTTTATCCCAGTTGCAGTTTTGCAGTCCGTACAGCCTATTTTTCAGGAGTGAGTTTGTTTCAAAAATTTAAGGCACTCGTTTACGAAAATTTTAAAAAATCGGTCATTAGTTGGAAAATTTGGACATAAAAAAAGCACAAGAAAAAAAATCAGGGCTTGAAAGCAAACTTCTTAACTTAAAAATCTTTTAATGAATATTAACCACGAGTGAATCATATTTCTGTAAATATTTATATCAGGAACTCCTTCCTTAGAAGTAGGGGCACCATTTCAAAATTTTCTTGAGGGGCAGGGTTTGAAATAGCATGTGCAATTTGTGCACAGAAAAGGAAAAAAAAATGCTGTGCCGGTATTTTCACCCTCCAAATTCTTTCACATGTCTGATTCTTCCACGAGCAATTTTTTAATTTCTTGGAAGTCAGCAATTTTTTTCGGTTAAGGAATCCTTCAAAATCAATTCATGAATCAGTCGTGGAAAAAATTGATAATTTCTTCGAACGATCATCGAGAAATATCGTGAATTTCGTCAAAGATCTTTCTTCAGTTGGTTACTGAAAAAAAATCACAAATTTCGTTAAAAGATTGCAGAAAGAAATCGCGAATTTCATCAAAATATTGTAAAACAATTACGAATTTCGAAAGAACAATCGAGAAAAAATATTGCAAATGTCATCAAAATGTCGTGGAAATAAGTAATGAATTTTGTTAATTGGTCACGGAAATATAGATCGCGAATTTTGTTAATTGGTCACAGAAAGATGTATCACAAATTTTATCGATCGGCCACATATTATTAATTTCAACAGAAGACCATGAAAAAAAAAAATCTTCAATCTGTCTCAGAAGAAAATAAATTCGTCAAAGGATCGCAATAGATACGTGAATATCGTCAAAAGATTGCGAAAAGAAAACACTATCTTCGTTGAAAGATCGCAGAAAGAAAACTCAAATTTCGTCAAATGATCACGGTAAAGAAATGCAAATTTCGTCAAATGATCACAGTAAAAAGCGTGGATTTCGTCAAAGGAATGCAATAGAATAACATGAATTTCATCAAATGATTGCAAATAAAAACATCGTGAATATCTCTTTATTTATTAATTATTATTCCATGTATTCGAATATAACCATATATTCAAATTAGTGTTTTTATAAATTCCATTCGCAAATTCGTTTCATTAGGATTTTTAAAAAAGGCCAAAATGATATGAATTAATTATACCCCTATTAATTTCTTTTTCTCCTTATTTAAGCCTTTAGATAAATGAGATAATTTGGACGAATTTGTTCAAAATATTTCCAGTTTATGAATTAAAATACATGCTTAGAAAATTGTATTTTTCTCTCTAAATCATTTCTTCAGCTGAACCTTTGTGAACTGAAAAAAATTGATAAAAACTATGATGGAATTATTTTTTTTTTTAAGTTAATGGAATTTATGTCAGTGATAAAAATGATTTTGGTTTTCTAAAATAAACAGATTATTGAAGATCGAATATGTGAAAATCAGTTTTTATTTCTCTAAATATTCTTTTTAACAACATAATTTAATCATATTATTGTCTTCCCTATGAATTGAAATAAAAGATAATATCAATTTGAAAATGATGAAAAAAGAGAAATCTAATCGCTGATGTTCTCCCTTTTTTCCCTAAAAATGAAGTGGTTTAGTTGCCGTCATTATCGAAATGTCATTAAAATTAGAAAAAAATTAGTATCTTGAAAACTAAATCAAATTTTTAAATTGTAATACTACTTCTGACATATGCGGATCAATACGAATAATTGGTAATAATTTCACTACCAAATATTCTGTACTGCACAAACTGTATTTTAAGTGGAAAAACTGTGAAACACAATCAGTTTTAAAAAGCAGAAAAAACAACGTTTAAAATGCACAAATAATACATGAAAGGCAGCAAACAGCTGTTTTGAATCTACTAACGAGATTCTTGTTCAGTGCAAGATAGGGGAAAGGAACAGCATGCTAGAAAAAGCAAGGCTGAGCAAAATGATAGACAGAGATGCTTAAAAACTGTGGAACACAATCAGTTTTAAAAAGCAGAAAAAACAACGTTTAAAATGCACAAATAATACATGAAAGGCAGCAAACAGCTGTTTTGAATCTACTAACGAGATTCTTGTTCAGTGCAAGATAGGGGAAAGGAACAGCATGCTAGAAAAAGCAAGGCTGAGCAAAATGATAGACAGAGATGCGCTGGCTTATATACCCTATGCGGGTAGCGAAGCCGCTAAAAACAACTAATGAGAGAGAAGCAGTGGAAATGACTGGGTGGACAAGTAGCGACATCTACCGGAGAAGGAGAGAAAAAGAAACCAAAAAAGGGGAAATTAAATTAATGCTTTCCAAGTACTTGGAAAATCAGGAGTACTAGATAAGTCATTGACTAAAGAGTGAGAATTTTTAATGATGTGGTAAGCTTCTCTAAAATCACGATCAAGGTTAGAAGAACATTTTTGGATAATGATGGCTGAGGAAAAATCGAACCTACCTATGTTGAGAAGACCAAGAATGTTGAGCAATAGAAGAACATTTGAGCTCCTGATTTTTAACATAACCTTCATGCTCTTTTAAACGAAATCTAAGAGCACGCTTAGTTTGGCCAATATAAGAAAGGCCACACTGGCTAGAGATTTGGTAAATACCCCAGTTATCTAGGCGATCAACGGGGTGTTTGAGATTTGAAAAAGGGATTTTATTAACAGGAGAAAAAATAACATTAAAATCAAACGTTCTTTGGATTTTAGCAACTTGCTGACTGATTTTAGGAAAAAATGGTAACACAACTGAAGTATTAGAGTTGGAATCGGAATGCTTTTCAGAATGGGCGGATTTCGCCAATTTGTTATAAATAGAATCAATAATATTAGGGGAATAACCACGATCAACAGCAATAGCTTTGAGGTAATTATGTTCAGCACTAAGTAACTGAGGAGTGGAACAGATATTGGTAGCCCGAAAAACAAAATTATTGAAAGCAGTGAATTTCTGGTTAGGGGGATGAGAAGAATATCTGTGAGGTGGGAGATTCGCAGCAAAAGGTTTACGAAAGATGGTAGTCTGAAAGCCATTTTCACAACGAATAACAAGGACATCCAGGAAAGAAAGACAGTTATTGGTCTCAATTTCAGAGGTAAATTGAATGCAGGGATCAATGGAATTCATAATAGAGAGAATATGATTAATATCAGAATTAATTTCAACCAGGACATAAACATCATCAACATAACGAACATAGAACAGAAATTTTAAAATTTCAAAAAGTTTGAACTCAAAATAGTGCATATAAATATTGCATAAAATTGGACTAAGAGGATTGATTACCCATAGCCAAACCGTCAATCATACGGAAGAAATTACCATTGAAAACAAAAGTATTTTGCGACAAGCAAGCGCGAGTGAGAAGGATAAGCTCCTCGATTTCAAAATATGAGAAATGGAATTCACAAAGCCTTTTCTTGAGGCAATCTAAAGCCCCCTCAACCGGAACGTTTGTAAATAATGATTTAACATCAAAAGAAACCATCATGTGACCCTGCGGCTTAAAATTATGAAGTTTTTTAACAAAATCAAAAGAATTCTTAACAATGAAACAGTTACTGCTGAAAAGTGGGGAAAAAACAAAAACTAAATATGTCTGAAAATTTTGCGTTCTGATCCAAACTTAATTATTACTAAGGCTGATAAAGGTGGTCAGATTGTTCTTCTCGACAAATCTACGTATTTGGGAAAATCCCATAAATTAATCAATGATGGTCCGTATGTGGATATCCGCAAAGACCCTTCCACTAGTGAAATTAACTCTATTAAGTCTGCCATCAACTTTTCTTCCATTATTCCTGCTAACTTTAAGAAGTCTCTTATTCCGTCTATTGCGCATTGTGCCAGGTTTTATGCTTTACCTAAGGTCCATAAACCTGACATTCCTGACAGTGAAACAGTTACTGCTCAAAATTGGGGAAAAAACAGAAACTAAATAATTGGCAAGCTTATAAGAAGCTGTACCGATACTAGAGACAATAGGTCTAAGAGGAATGTCAGGTTTATGGACCTTAGGTAAAGCATAAAACCTGGCACGATGCGCAATAGACAGAATAAGAGACTTCTTAAAGTTAGCAGGAATAATGGAAGAAGACTTGATGGCAGACTTAATAGAGTTAATTTCACTAGTCTTTGTGGATATCCACATACAGACCATCATTAATTAATTTATGAGATTTCCCCAAATACGTAGATTTGTCGAGAAGAACAATCTGACCACCTTTGTCAGCCTTAGTGATAATTAAGTTTGGATCAGAACGCAAATTTTTCAGACATATTTAGTTTTTGTTTTTTCCCCACTTTTGAGCAGTAACTGTTTCACTGTTAAGAATTCTTTTGATTTTGTTAAAAAAACTTCATAATTTTAAGCCGCAGGGTCACATGATGGTTTCTTTTGATGTTAAATCATTATTTACAAACGTTCCGGTTGAGGGGGCTTTAGATTGCCTCAAGAAAAGGCTTTGTGAATTCCATTTCTCATATTTTGAAATCGAGTAGCTTAGCCTTCTCACTCGTACTTGCTTGTCGCAAAATACTTTTGTTTTCAATGGTAATTTCTTCTGTATGATTGACGGTTTGGCTATGGGTAATCAATCCTCTTAGTCCAATTTTATGCGATATTTATATGCACTATTTTGAGGTCAAACTTTTTGAAAGTTTAAAATTTCCGTTCTATGTTCGTTATGTTGATGATGCTTATGTCCTGGTTGAAATGAATTCGGATATTAATCATATTCTCTCTATTATGAATTCCATTGATCCCTGCATTCAATTTACCTCTGAAATTGAGACCAATAACTGTCTTTCTTTCCTGTATGTCCTTGTTATTCGTTGTGAAAATGGCTTTCGGACTACCGTCTTTCGTAAACCTTTTGCTGTGAATCTCCCACCTGACAGGTATTCTTCTCATCCCCCTAACCAGAAATTCGCTGCTTTCAATACTTTTGTTTTTTGGGCTACCAATATCTGTTCCACTCCTCAGTTACTTAGTGCTGAACTTAATTACCTCAAAGCTATTGCTGTTGATCATGGTTATTCCCCTAATATTATTAATTCTATTTATAACAAATTGGCGAAATCCGTCCATTCTGAAAAGCATTCCAATTCCAACTCTAATACTTCAGTTGTGTTACCATTTTTTCCTAAAATCAGTCAGCAAGTTGCTAAAATCGTAAGAAGGTTTGATTTTAATGTTATTTTTTTCTCCTGTTAATAAAATCACTTTTTCAAATCTCAAACACCCCGTTGATCACCTAGATAACTGGGGTATTTACCAAATCTCTTGCCAGTGTGGCCTTTCTTATATTGGCCAGACTAAACGTGCTCTTAGATTTCGTTTAAAAGAGCATGAAGGTTATGTTAAAAATCAGGAGTTCAAACGTTCTTCTATTGCTCAACATTCTTGGTCTTCTCAACATAGGTAGGTTCAATTTTTCCCCTGCCATCATTATCCAAAAATGTTCTTCTAACCTTGATCTTGATTTTTGGGAAGCTTACCACATCATTAAAAATTCTCACTCTTTAGTCAATGACTTATCTAGTACTCCTGATTTTCCGAGTACTTGGAAAGCATTAATCTCCCCTCTTTCGGTTTCTTTTTCTCTCCTTCTCTGGTAGATGTCGCTACTTGTCCACCCAATCATTTCCACTGCTTCTCTTTCATTGGTTGTTTTTAGCACCTTCGCTACCTGCATAGGGTATATAAGCCAGCACGTCTCTGTCTATCATTTTGCTCAGTCTTGCTTTTTTCTAGCACGCTATTCCTTTCCTCTATCTTGCACTGAACAAGAATCTCGCTAGTAGATTCGAAACAGCTGTTTGCTGCTTTTCATGTATTATTTGTGCATTTTAAACGTTGTTTTTTCTGCTTTTTAATATTGATGCACAAAGGCTTTATTTGCTGTTTTTACACAATCAGTTGTTTAATCAGTCATTTCATAAATTCATTTCATTAGGATTTTATATATATATAGGGTAGATATATTTCATACATTTACTATAATTATATATAATTATAAATCACATTACATAGGATTACATTACATACAATGTGTCCTAAAATGGACTGACTAATTTTAAAAATCAATAACTTGCAAAAGGTGACAGCTGTTAAAAAAAATCTTGCAGGAGGGTTATGTAAGATGTTAGAAGTTTTTTTACTGAGACTCTCAGTTTTAGTTCCAAATAGCAGTAATAGATGGCATTGCAAGCAATAGGCACTTAAAATAAGGCCTCATTTTTTGGCCTCTCTCTTTTCCCAGCATTGATGTGGAAAAAAGTTAAATATACAGAGTGTGTTTCAGTCGAAAATGTAATTTTGTTTTTAGGAACCCACTCCTTATATTTAACCTTCTTTTTTTCACATCAATACTGGGAGAAGAGTAGTGCCTACTGTTTGCAATGCTGTGTATTGTTGCTATTTGAAACTAAAACTGAGAATTGCAGTAGAAAAACCCCTGGCGATTTAAAAATGTAGGCATTTTTTGCAAAAATTTCTGGGCCAGGCCTAATTTTACTGGCCTTTGAATGAACCAGGCCACACTTTGACAATTATAGCACAAAATTAGCACTCGCCAGACATTGAGTAACACTTAAAACATGGTGGTTAACTTTATTGTCCTCACTCCCCAAACTCAATGGGCACCACTCGCCAAACGCGATGGTTGAAAGATCGATGCCAGGGAGGAAAGGGGGGAAATTTGTTCATAATTTACGGCGTCCAAATCGGCGATACTTCCGAACATAAGGAAAAAAAGTAGCAGGGGTGATTCTGTCTCGAATTTTCCAAAAATTTAAGGCATTCGGTTCTGAATTTAAAAAAATGGTCATCAGTCCGAAAATTCGGACATAAAAATAACGCTAATTTCAATATGGTCGCCAAAAAAATCAGTTTCATCAATTGTTCGCAGAAAAAAATCGGCAATTCTGTCAAAGAATCGCGAAAAAACGTGAATTTTGCCCTAGAACACGTAAAAAACTCGAATTATGTCAAAACATCGCGGAAAAAACGCAAATTTCATCAAAAAAAAAACGCGAAAAACACAAATTTCGTGAAAAGATCACAGAAAAATGCAAATTTCATGAAAAGATCACGGGAAAATGCAAATTTCATGAAAAGATCACGGGAAAATGCAAATTTCGTGAAAAGATCGCGGAAAAAATGCAAAATTCGTGAAAAGATCGTGGAAAAAATGCAAATTTCGTCAAAAGATCGCAGAAAAAATGCAAATTTCGTCAAAAGATAGTGGATAAAATGCAAATTTCGTGAAAAGTTTGCGGGAAAAACGCAACTTTCGTCAAAAGATTGGGAAAAAAACGTGAATTTCACGAAGATTGCAGAAAAAAAACAAATTTCATCAAAAGATCGTGGAAAAAATGCAAATTTGGTCAAAAGATTGCCTAAAAACTCAAATTTCGTCAAAAAATCTTTAAAAAAAAATGCAAATATTTTCAAAAAATGGCGAAGAAAACCCTGCAAATTTCGTTAAAAGATTACAAAAAACACAATTTCGTGAAAAGATTGCGGAAAAAACGCAGATTTCGTCAAAAGATTGCGAAATTCGTTAAATGGTCGCAGAAAAAATGCATATTAGTTAGTGCTGAGAGGGGGGTGTCCCTCTCTGCTGTAACCTTTCTGAAAATTTCCTGTGAATTTATTTCATTGCAATTAATAGTAAAAATAAAATTTTTCAGTTGAATATAATCATATTGAATGGTAAGTAATATATATTAGTAAATTACAATGTTGATAGTTAGAAAAAACACAATTTTGTATGGAGCATACATAACTTTGTTACTGGCCAGTGGTTAAAAAAAAACTGGCCAGTGAAAAAAAATCGGTGTACTGGCCAGTGGGTAAAAATGTTAATTTTGACCTATATTGACAATGATTTTCATTACAAGCTAGGTCAAAACTAGGACTGAAAATTTTGGCCCGTGAAGACTGGGAATGAAACCAGTCCCGGCTCTGTACAGAAAAAATAAGTTAGGCCCGGCCCAATCCTTCAGGAAAAAATTAAGGCCCGGCCCGAGTGCTATCAATGAAAATAGCCCCGAGCCCAGCCTGGGGGATCACGGGCTGGCCTCTGCAGATCTCTGTCTCACCCATCCATGCCAAAGTTCTGCAAAACTGTGAGACATTTTAAAGAGTAGAAAATAAATCATAAATAAAAAATGAAATGCTTGAAAAAAAAAAACTTATTTTATAAATTATAATACTTTATTATTTATAAGTTAATATAATAGTTTTTTATAAGGTAATAAATTAATCTACGATGATACGTCGAGAAATCGATTTAGAAATCCCCCAAAAGATGGTTTAAAGAATGTTTCATACTTTTCATTTCTCATTGCCCTGTCTTAAAAAAGAAACAGAGCAAAAGTTTCATATATTTTTCAATTAATTCATTGGCTTGAGCTTTGTACAAAGCGTGAAAAGAAAGCAGAGTGACTTTTCCATAACTGGATTGGGTGTCCATGTAAATGATGAACCTATTGTTTTTTTTTTTAAATCATGAATTGGGGCATGATTTTGAAGGTTATAAAAGTGTTTTACTTCTCTTGCAGTGGGAGAAGCTGGAGATGTCACCTGTCGAGCAGCGTAAGGTGCTGTGCTCCATCACCTTCCACGTGGTGGCCATCACGTGCGTGGTGTGGTCCCTGTACGTGCTGATTGAGCGCACCGCGGAGGAGATGCGGAATGGGGTGCTCGAGTGGCCCTTCTGGACGAAGCTGGTGGTGGTGGCCATCGGTGAGTGGTGTCACTTCTGGTTGTACAATTCAGCGTGCAATAGGACTGCATCGTGAATGTATTGCAAATCATTTGAGATGAATTTTTATATGTACAATGCTAAAACAGTATGGAACCCTTTATCCAGAAACTAGTTAGCTAGAATAATATTTCCAATTGAGTTGTTTCAGAAAAATAGTGCCACACAGTGACAGTTTGACATGTGCATTGTTTGAAACATGCATGCTGTGCCATGCCAACATCTAAGATTTGAAATGGAAGCCTATTTAGAGGGAGATATGGGATGTTTTGATTTTTATGCAGAGTAAAGAAAGAAAGGGATTTTCATAAATTTTCTTCTTTAAAACTCTGATTCTTAATCTATGGAAACCGACAATTAATTTGAAATCTCAAAAAAAGTCACAATCACATTCCTTCTACAATTCTCATTAAATGCATGTTGCTTTAATGCCCAACCCGTTATCCAGTATACATCGGATCACGGTCACTCTGGATAAAGGGTTCTGTACTCTAAATATATATATATATATACAAGGTGATTCAAAATGAATGAGACAAAAAGAAAACTGACTGGGTTTTAAGCATACCGATTTCGGTAGCATATAGCATACCTTCCTCAGTATTAAGGATGGCGGAAATTTGTCACATAGGAGAGATGGTGATTCAAGTTAAAGGTTTATTGACCAATAGGAAAACAGAGGATTGTAGGTAACAGCCAGTAGGAAAATAGATGATAAATGAAACCGAAGTAGTGAGGGGGGGGGGGGGGGGAATTAAGTAACAGAAGTTTCTATGTAATATTTCCAACAATCTGATAATGGGGAAATAGCAAATTCACAAGTAACAATATTTTTTTAATTTCTATAAATATGAAATGCTTCAAGGAAGTTAAGTTCGTGTATAGAAGTAGGTTTAGAGATTATTTTAACCGAATTGAAGTCAAAAGTATGATTCATCTCCCAGCAACATTTTGCAATAGAGGATTTATTGATATCTTGTTTTTTACTATAGTGTTGATGTTCTTTGATATGAAATATTAAGCAGCTTTTGGTTTGTCTAATATAGGAAAGGCCACACTGGCAATTAATATGGTAGATACCCCATGAATTGCATAATTCAATAGCGTCTTTGAGTTTGGAGAGGGTGAGTTTATTGGTAGGGACAAAAATTATTTTGAAGTGATATTGTCTAAGAATTTTAGCAATGGGAAAGCTTGATTTAGGAAAGAAGGGTAACACAATGCTAATATTGGAAAGAGTAAAAGACTGAGGAGAATTTGAGGAACGACGATGCTGAAGTTTAAATAGAGCAGTATCAATTATAGAAGGGTTGTAACCTCTGTCAATCGCAATGGCTTTAATGCATTGAATTTCACTATTAAATGACTGAGAATCAGAGCAAACATGTATGGCACGATTTATAGAGGTATAAAAGGCGGCCATTTTTTGGCTTGGGGGATGACAAGAACGAGCATGGGGTGGCAAAGAAACAGCGACAGACGGATGTAGTGAAACCGGTTGCAGTGCCAGTGACAAGGGTATCCAAAAATGGGAGAGAACTATTATTTTCAGTTTCATAACTGAATTGAATATTGCTATCAATAGAGTTCATAATGTTAAGAATATTATCAATATTGCGAAGAGAGGTGGGAATTAAGGTGAATGTGTCATCAACATAGCGAATCCAGAAAGGGAAAGATAATTTATTGAAAAGGGAGCATTCAAAATAATGCATATAGATGTCTGCGAGGATGGGTGAAAGGGGGGAGCCGATGTCTAAATGTTATATATGATAGCTAGTTGTTAGATATTTCGCTAGGCGGTAAGAGGCCGTTCCAATATTTGAAACTATGGGACGAAAAGGTATATTGGGTTTATGAACTTTCGGAAGAGCATAAAATCTTACGCAGTTAGCAACTGAAGGGAAAATATAGGTATGTATAGACTTAGGTAGAAGAAGACAAGACTTAACAATGGATTTAATTTGTGATAATTCTTTTTCGGAAGGGTCCCGAGATAGAAGTTCATATGGACCGTTTTTAATAAGATTTTCCACTCCATCAATATATTGCTTTTTATCATGGATGACAATCTGGCTACCTCTATCAGCTTTCTTGATTACAATATTGTCATTTGATTTAAGATGTTTCAAGGCAGTTTTTTTAAGCGAGGTGAGATTATATTTAGTATTGGAATTAAAATTAACATTGGCCATAATGAGATGTCGTAAATTTTCTTTTTATATTTCAGTTAGACAACTATTTCTGAATGCTTTTTGAACCGGAGCAATTAGCTCAGGGAAAGAAGCTCTTTTAGAAATTGCAAAATTAGAATTAAACTTAAGAACTCACGAAAGCTGATAAGGTTGGCCAGATTGTCATCCTTGATAAAAAGCAAAATATTGACAGATTGGAAAATCTTATTAAAAACGGTCCATATGGACTTTTATCTCGGGACCCTTCCGAAAAAGAATTATCACAAATTAAATCCATTGTTAAGTCTTGTCCTCTTCTACCTAAGACTATACATACCTATATTTCCCCTTCAGTCGCTAACTGTGCAAGATTTTATGCTCTTCTGAAAGTTCATAAACCCAATATACCTTTTCGTCCCATAGTTTCAAATATTGGCACAGCCTCTTACCGCCTAGCGAAATATCTAACAACTATATTTTCTCCTCTCCTGTCCGAAAATTTATAAACTGTAAAGAATTCCATCACCTTTTCTAAAATGATTCAGAATTTATCCCCGACTAAATTTACTATGGTCTTCTTTGACGTCAAATCACTTTTAACGAATGTCCCAATAAGTGGTACCCTCTCTTGTCTTGAACAGAGACTTCGTGAATTTCATTATTCATATTTTGAAATCCAAGAACTTATATCCCTTACTTGCATATGTCTATCTCAAACTACATTTTCATTCCAAGGAAATTTTTACAAACAATCTGACGGTTTAGCCATGGGCTCCTCCCTTTCACCCATCCTCGCAGACATCTATATGCATTATTTTGAATGCTCCCTTTTCAATAAATTATCTTTCCCTTTCTGGATTCGCTATGTTGATGACACATTCACCTTAATTCCCACCTCTCTTCGCAATATTGATAATATTCTTAACATTATGAACTCTATTGATAGCAATATTCAATTCAGTTATGAAACTGAAAATAATAGTTCTCTCCCATTTTTGGATACCCTTGTCACTGGCACTGCAACCGGTTTCACTACATCCGTCTGTCGCTGTTTCTTTGCCACCCCATGCTCGTTCTTGTCATCCCCCAAGCCAAAAAATGGCCACCCTTTATTCCTTTATAAATCATGCCATACATGTTTGCTCTGATTCTCAGTCATTTAATAGTGAAATTCAATGCATTAAAGCCATTGCCATTGACAGAGGTTATAACCCTTCTATAATTGATACTGCTCTATTTAAACTTCAGCATCGTCGTTCCTCAAATTCTCCTCAGCCTTCTACTCTTTCCAATATTAGCATTGTGTTACCCTTCTTTCCTAAATCAAGCTTTCCCATTGCTAAAATTCTTAGACAATATCACTTCAAAATAATTTTTGCCCCTACCAATAAACTTACCCTCTCCAAACTCAAAGACCCTATTGAATTATCCAATTCATGGGGTATCTACCATATTAATTACTAGTGTGGCCTTTCCTATATTGGACAAACCAAATGCTGCTTAATATTTCGTATCAAAGAACATCAACAATATATTAAATATCAATAAATCCTCTATTGCAAGATGTTGCTGGGAGATGAATCATACTTTTGACTTCAATTCGGTTAAAATAATCTCTAAACCTACTTCTATACACGAACTTAACTTTCTTGAAGCATTTCATATTTATAAAAATTTTAAAAATATTATTAATTCTGAATTTGCTATTCCCCCATTATCAGATTGTTGGAAATATTACATAACTTCTGTCTCTTAATTTTTTTTCCTCCTCACTACTTTGGTTCCATTTACCATCTATTTTCCTACTGGCTGTTACCTGCAATCCTCTGTTTTCCTATTGGTCAATAAACCTTTAACTTGAATCCCCATCTCTCCTATGTAAGTGAATTTCCGCCATCCTTAGCACTGAGGAAGGTATGCTATATGCTACCGAAACCGGTATGCTTAAAATTTAAAATTTTTGGTGCTTTTAACGTTGTATTTTTACACTTCTATTATATTGCACCAAGCTCCTTCTTTATAATTATTGACTGGGTTTATTTTTAAAATGCAAATTGAACGTGAAATTATGACTATACAAGTTTCTGAAAATGTTCAATGTGGACACTCATCCCTTATCTGCTGGTTTAATGGCTGTTAGTCCCCTGCCTTATGATGTTATGAGGTCGTTGTTTAAAAACTTTGGCCACGAAATGTCTCTGAAGAACGACAACAGATAAATTTTTCGCATTCTCTTGCGGGGATGTCAGCGTTTTGAATAACCCATTTTACCCCACACTATACCCATTTTCACCTGCGTGGGGTAAAATGGGTATACCAAACACACATCTATTAAATGTTTTGTTATAGACATACAGTGGAACCCGGTTAAGACGCGTTTCAAGGGAGTAGACAAAAGTTGCATATTAAGCGGGATCGCGTATTAAATGTGATTTGTATAATGTTGCAGGAACTGGGCTTATTTACACATTTAATCGTCTAAATGAACTTTTGAGCTTTCGTTTATATGTTTACGGTCGAAAATTGTGTCTTTTACATATGTTTAGTTTAAAATTTAATTGTATTCAACTTTAACTACTTGTTTCTTTTTATATGACCGACTGGAATAAAAAAGGAAAATAAATGTGGATTCCAACATGATTTCGTTGTCGATTTCTACGTGCAAGCAAAAATAAAACAACAAAAATAATTTTCCTACTAGACTAATAATTTTTAACAAAAAGAATAAAACATTAAATCTTTGAAGCACAGCCCAGTTTTAAAAATCATATTTACCACTTGTATTAATGAGTACCATTATAGTTGACCCATCTTTTTAAGATAAGAAACTGTTTTTATAAATCTTTGTGTACATAATATTGTTAACATAACCAAAAAGTAAAGAAAACATAAAAGAATTATCCAATCGCAGTCGTATTTATTTAATATTTACGAGTTTCTTTTTTTTTTTTTTTTTTTTTTTTTCGCCTATAACGAGCATTATTAAACATAGTAGGGATATAACATACATTTAAAGACTCACTAAAAACAGGTATGATTATCTCTAATCATAATAATTTTTATGATGTATCTGAGTAACCTCAATTCGTCTATATCTCCCTTACTACTGTAAAAACATACAAGAAGCGAGAGACAAAGAATGTAAGGAGAAATCAGGGGATCAAAGAATTGCGGTTTTACTAATTTAGAGGGGTTTTGTTTTATTCAAATATTACCACTATTTCTGATTAGTAATTTTTGCGTTAATTAATCTGTTATTAAATAAAGTAAATACTATTCGAAAACAGCGTTTTTTTATCTGAATAAAAATAATCCGCAAAATTGCCAACACTTGATAAGAGAGAAGGAATTCGCATCTTGATCAATGAATCCGCGTCTTAAGCGTGATTATTTTCCCTCAAAGGACCAAAAATTTATTGCATATTAAGCGGGATCGCATAATAACCATTCGTGTATTAAACGGGATATTTTTACATTAGTCTTATGAGCGATATTCAAGGGATCAGAAAAAAATCTGCGTATTAAGCGGGATCGCGTCTTAACCAGGTTCGACTGTACTTTTGTAGCCTAAAAAATAAAAATTGTGTATTTTCATTCCAAGAATAGGCAATGTAAAGAAAATACCAAAAAAAGTTTTAATTGTTTAACATTTATGAGAAAATTTTAACTGAACATTTAAAAATAGTGAATTTTATACCCATTTTACCCCACCTGACCCTATCTTAAAATAAATCAATTGGCACTTACTCAGTCATTCAACGGGATATCATTTTTCTCTTCCTTTTTATTGGAAGACCACATATTTACAGCTATAATACTACTATGATACATCTATTTACAGTAAAAGCGAAACGTGTTCTTAAAAAACATTCCATCCACTCTCGCCCACTTGTACAGTACCGAGAGAGATGAGCCAAGTAACCCCCACCTAAATAATAGAGCCATTGCCATCCCTTTATCGTCCATTTGGAGTCAAAACATATAATTCTCCACACAAAGGTTTCATAATACCTCAACTTCTCTGTCTTAAACAGAGACAAGATAAATATGTTCTCTGCTTGGTTGCAGAGTCAAGACATCCATGATACTACAATTATATACTCTGTATTAAGCAGAGCCACGATTTACACCTTATATCTCTGGTTACAGAGTCAGGACTAACCTTTTCCAAAAAGATGCATGTTATACAAAACAACATCAAAATAAAAATGACAATATGCTGGTTATAAATCATCTGCAATTACAAATAATAATATCATAAACCACATTAAATTAACTATAAATTATTATAAATAGCTATAATATCAAGTAATTATTAAACTAATAAATCTATATTAAATGATACCAAAATAAATATAACTCATAAAGTTATATTAAGAAATCACAAAGTCATTAAATTACTAATAAATCAGCATCAAGAATTCAAAATTATTATAAAAGCTATATTAAATGACCTTGAAATCCTAATATTACTCATAAATACTGATCAAGATCCAGGATTATAAACAAATTAGATTTTCTGTCAGAAGAAATCAATCAATTTTATAATTATGTTTCACAGTACAAACGATAAATAGACTTAAATTATAAACAATAAATTTGATTTCTTGAAAAACCTGTATTAGAATATCGTTTTATTAAGTTTCCACTATTTAGTGTAATATTTTAATTTATAGTAAGCCTGAAAATGTTTATAATCAGTTGACCTGTTTGCAAATATCAGATGTGGATGAACATTTATTCGTTATTCATTAATATTTCAGGTTTCACCGGGGGATTGGTCTTCATGTACGTCCAGTGCAAGATGTACGTGCAGCTATTTCGCCGGTGGAGGGCCTTTAACCGCATCATCTACGTACAGAACGCACCCGAGAAAGGGGGCATGCAAGCACAACAGCAACAGGTATTTAACCCCTTCGCGACGGGAGCCTTTTACAAAATGTTTATTACTTTGCTACCGGTTTTAAAAAACAGAAGTTTGTGCCTATTCAAATCGGGAAAATGCTCGGATTGAATAAGGCAAATTTTACAGTAAAATTTTACTGGTGAGAATAAACGAGGATCCTTAGGCCTATTTCCGGCACGTATACGTGTCGCTCGTCCCCAAGGGGTTAACATCTTAAGGATGCATCTAAAATAGTGTTAACCCTTTATATACTGAATTGTGAATTCATGAAAAATTTATCTTCTAAAGCATTTTTCTTGAATTGTTTAAAACTACATTATAGAAGATTTACAGAATCGTTTAATAAATTTCAGAAGGATTCATTCAATTTGAATGGATAAGGATTTTGTGCACTCTTGATAACCCCCACTCAAATCTTTTATTTTAAATATTTTTCTTGGTATTTTGTAGAATTAGGAAATGGGCAAATAGTATGTTCTTACAATAGAAATAGTTTCAAATTGAAAAATCCCCCTCCAACCTTTCAACATCAAGAAAGCTGAAAAGAGGCAAAGGCAAAAGAAATCATCCTTTTAAAAATATTTTTGATTTGTGTAACCCATAATGCTTTTGGAACAAGATGAACAGGGTTCCCAGTGTCATGGAAAGTCTGGGAAAATCTGGAAAGTCATGGAATTTCAAAGTAGTCATGGAAAGTCAGGGAAATTTCAAAATATATAGGAAAAGTCAGGGAATTTACAAATATTTTCTAAAAAGTCTTGGAGAAGAAAGGAAAAATGACACGAAATTCATCAAATAGTCTCGGGAAAAAAAATCGCTAAGTCTGAAAAAGGATTGCAAAAATAAGTAGCAAATTATATGCCCGTTTGATCAGGGATTTTTTTTAGATTTGGTCATGGAAAGTCAGGGAATTTGCCCTTCATGTTTTGCTGGGAACCCTGATAAAGTAAGGTATCTATAACTCCTTCTAAACTGTATTACAACTAATTGATGTAATTTTATAACAAAAGTACCATCAGTAGATAAAGGGTTAACAGGTGTCCCGATTTCCAGAGAGGAGTATTACAAACCAAGAAAACTTGGAAGTGATAAAACTCAATAAGCCAACGGCACTAAAATCTTCCACTTACACATTTGTTTACAGTTTCAGTTCTCTTTTTTGTTTGTGGAAGAGGGGGCGGTGAAATAAGAACTTTCGAAAAAAAAATGTGCTGAAACAATTTTTTAAGAAAGCTCTACAAGCAACATAGGATCACTCATCTCTTAATTAAAATACAGTCGGACCTGGTTAATTTTCCAGTCCTTTGAGCATTGCTCATAAGACGTGGGCTAGAAAAATGTGAAAATTTTTACATGCCCAGTCGGGAATGTGGTAGAAAAAAAAAATAGATGCCCGATTTTTTGCACTTCTAAATTTTGTGGCTGTAATTTTAAAGCTGGTAAATATAACATAATCTATACAACGATAAAGGATACACCGAATATTTTTTATTCAAGGGAATATGAAACTCTAAAGATTAAAATTTTTTTTAAATAAATTATTCTCATTTAAAATAGCAATTAAAGCCTTTGTGCAGGAATATTGAAATGCAGTAAACCAACGTTTAAAATGCACAAATAATGCGTGAAAAAGCAGCAAACAGCTGTTTCGAATCTACAGCGAGATTCTTCTTCAGTGCAAGAGAGGGGGGAAAAGGAACAGCGTGCTAGGAAAAGCAAGGCTGAGCAAAATGATAGACAGAGACGCGCTGCCTTTGCTTTTCCCCTCTCTTGCACTGAAGAAGAATCTCGCTGTAGATTCGAAACAGCTGTTTGCTGCTTTTTCACGCATTATTTGTGCATTTTAAACGTTGGTTTACTGCATTTCAATATTCTCATTTAATAAATAAAAATTACATCACAAAACTAATTAAGCATTGTTTTATTATATTATAAGTTACATTCTCTTGCTAGTGTACAGAATATCCAGTTATGTGTTGTGTACCTTTGGCAGTCGATTGCCAATGAGCGATCCTATGTACAAGTGTCAGGTCAGGGCCATCAATGCTTATTTGCCTTAAGTCATTCATAGTTCCCATCAACAGGGTAGAGCGAAGGGAGGTTTTAACTCGATTCATACAGCTAAAGCCCCTTCCACATGCAGAAGTACTAAGCGAAAAACAAAACATTATTTCAACCAATAAAAGTATAGTATTGGTGATATCTTGTTTGAGTTATAGCTGCAGATAGCTATATTAGATGTCTTTTCTAGCTTTGACTGATCACAGATAGCATCTCAAATGCCATCAAAAATACATGCCCGTTCGTGCATGTTGAAAAGAATAATATATGCTACAGTATAGGTGAAAATTAGCAGTCGACACTCGCCACATGGTGATTAAAGTTGTAAAAGTGGCGATAAAAAAATCGGACATCGATTGCCACCCTAGTCGCTACTTGCCAAGTGGCAATTAAAAAATGTGTTATCGATCGCCAAGTGAAATACAGCTTTTTTTCAGGGAAATATGCATCTCTACTTTGATTGCATCTAATTAGCAAACTGGTTAATTCTTTTTCCTACCGGATGTAAGCAGATTTCAACTTAGCTGTATTTTCAATATTTTGGCCTTTTGCCATGTGCTTGGTCTTCAGTTGGATTTTAAAGTAATTTTCTTGAATTTTGACTGCTTCTCTATTCTTATCATGAATAGTTGGCTGGTATAAAACCCTGACTTATAGAAAAATATGTATATATACAACGATTATAGTTTATCTAGATGTCAAGAAAGTTTAAAACATTATCCTCCTGAGACCCGAGAAAAATATAATACATTGTAAAACATCCCTTTTAATAGATGTTAGGTCTCAGGAGGTTAAAGTGGCTACTAAACGAAACTGAGTTTACCGGCCACTGGCTACTAACTCAATTTCCCAGTTTTCACCTATACCCGACAGAAAATTTTACATGCCCTGGGCATGTCGGGCAATAGATTTTTCGAGCCCTGCATAAGTCTAAATGTAAAAATATCCCGTTCAATACGTGACAAAGTTTGGTCCCTTGGGGGCAAATAATCTCGCTTAAGACACTTGCTCATTCTCCAGTATCGCTAGTTTAATGGATTTTTTTAATTCAAATATCTAACAGTATTTCCAATGAGTCGTGACTGCTTCATTTTAATTACAAGAAGGTGACAAATACCATTTCGAAATAGTGGTAGATCGCGTTGTAAAAAATTCCCTCAACTGGCACTGCCGATTCAATAAGGCAAATATTACCCATCGGAAATATTCATACATACTTAAATAAGAAGCCTGGTACTTATGTGTTATCCAAGCCATGAGATAGATCGCCAAAAATGGTTGAAAATTGATAGTCTTTTTTTTTTTATTATTGATACCAATCACGTTCAAATTAGTCATTTAACATTGTTAAAAATGATAAATACTATAAAATTAAAGTAAAATAAATAAACTACAATAAATACACTCTAATAAATAATAATAATAAGCTACAAGCTATAAATTACATTAAAAAATAAATCGTAAACTATACTAAGTAAATAAACTATATGGTTGTGAAAAAATAAGGGTTACTGTAATTAGTACTATTACTAGCGTCATGCTTTCCACTGTTTTATCTTATATGACCCGGATAGTACATAAGTACTAAATTAGCAGTTGTTGAACCAAGACTGAAGGAAGAAGAAAAAGTACTGGAACATGGGGACAGAACAAATGTGACTCCAGCTTTTGTATTTTTTTTTCTATGTTTTGTTTACTTTTTGCCTTGCTAATAACATTTTTTTAACACAACAATTGACATGGATAGTTTTTCTTATATATAACATTAAGGACTGATTATAATGGTACTTATTATTAAAAATACTAAATATGATTTTAATAGCTGGGTTGTGCAGCAAAGATTTTACACTTTTGATTTGTTTTTAGACTAACAGAAAAACTATTTGTTTTATTTTTGGTCGTGACATATTAATCGAGTATAAGGTTACATTTTAATCCTCACTTATTTCCAGTTGCTATTCCTCTCGGTTCTATAAAAACTAATGACAAGTTAAACTTGGACACAGTTTTTTTAAATCTATGTATGCATAAAAAACACAACTTTTGACCCAAAACATGTAAACTAAAGCTCTTAAGCTGATTTAGACGATTAGATGCATCAATAAGATCAGTTCCTACAACATTATGGAAATCGTACTTAATATGCGATTTTTGTTCTATACCTTGAACACGCGTCTTAACCGGGTTCGACTGTACCTGTGAAAAAAGTTCCTTTTAATGTTTAAAAATTATGGTACTTGTTAGTTATCCCGTCGACCAAATTACTGTCGCCAAATTGTAAGATTAAATGCCAATAATAGTTGATCGTAAATGTCACATTCACTTGACAACATGTGTTTACATCATCAAATGATTTTTATTTCGACGTTTTATTTGTATTTTTATTAACCTGTTCGCGACGGCATGCACATTTTGAAGTGTGCATCTGAGGACGGAGCAGGAAAATTTGATTTCTTCTTCTGCGCCAAAGGATTTTGCGAAGCTAAGCCTAACTCTTGCAAAGTGTTCTTTAAAAAATTATAAAAGATTCATTTTTCCATATAACCTTTTGAGATACACATACATGGAATAAATTGTTATTATATATATTCACGCAAAAAATTGAGCTATTTTCTCAACTATTTTAGTACAAATATGACTTTTTTAGCATATATAATGCATATTTTAAGCACTTTTTTAGGTTAAAAAATGATATAATATGGTCGCAAAATACTTACGTGCCTTTCATATAGCAACATATGAAATATTTTGCTCAAATAAAAAATAATTTTGTTAAAAAACATAATAGTTTTATTTCTATTTCTAACACATTCCTTAAGCAAAATAAGTGTTTTAATAAAGCTGATTTATTCACAAATAAAATAGTTAAATAAAACTTGCAAGCAACTTGTGCATGCTACATTTTAATACTTAATATACAGACCTACATAAAAATAGTTTGAAAATGCTTAATTTTATTTAAAATATTTTTGAAAATTAAAAAATTACATGTAAATCAATCATAATGTATCTATCAAATAAAAAGTATTGAATAATAATAAGTAATAATACACTAGAGCTACACTTTAAAATATGCATTTCTAAACAGTTGTTAAATGTTAAAAATATTTTTAAAAATAAAAGAAAAAATATATAGTTACGTATAATAAAACGAAATATCAAATAAAGAGTATTTGATAATAATGAGTAAACTTGAATTATAACTTAAAATACATTCATCAAACAATTAGTTGTTGTTAAAATATATTTATTTATATCTTGTGTATCAGAATTACTATTTAAAAATATAAATAAATTTATGAAATTAAAAGTATTGAATAATAATTAAAAATAATAAATGGAACTGAGTAATAATTTAAAATATACTTATCAAAAATGTCATTAATGTTAAAAGTATTTTTAAAATTAGATATATACATATATATATGGGGCTGTGCATATATAACGTTATCATTTTAGGGGGGAGGGGAGGGGCTGGCACATGATATCGCTAAGGGGAGGGGATTTGTCTTTTGATATCGTTATAATTTTTTTATCCAACCAAACTTTTCTTTTTTTTTTTTTTTTTTTTTTTTTTAACTTGGTCTTTACATCAAAATAGTATGTTATCTTTTTTTGGTCTGTTATCTATTTTTATAAGAATACAAAGTTATTATTAAAATCTTTAAATGATTATAAAATTATTTACTAATTTCAAAATATGGAAAAACCCAACGTTTGGCATTCCTATTCTTCTGTCATATGTGTATGCATATATAATCCGCTGTTCGATATAACATATGCAAAATATGTTTGAAATGATACTTCTGTTTGCTAGTAAATGAAAAAGAAATAATGTTGTTCACCTGTTTTGTTAATAAGAAATTACGTTTACATCTCCCCCCCCCCCCCCATAGCCCCTATATATATATATAATTGAATATATCGAATAAATATATTAAATTATAATGGGTAAAACTGACCATTTATTCGAAATATGCACGGTAATGTATGCGCTTATTTATCAAAATAGTTAGAGTTCAACGATTGTATTAGAATCTTTAACTCTCAGAAATTTTACTTTCTGAAGACTGCGTTTCTTGACACTTTAATGAGTTTGGGAAACACGATATTTAAATATAGTTAATTTAATTTAAAATGAATTAATTTGAAGCGATATATAAAATTATTGAAGGTAAGATTAAAAAAATTAACAAAAGTAACCCACAATCAGTAACTTTTTCTTTCTTTCTTTTTTTTTTTTTTTTTTTTTTTTTTTCTTTACTGCTCAACTAAATTTGCCGCAACAAGAAAAAGTATAAAGTGGAGTCACCCTTTTATTCTCAAGGAACAAATACCAGAGCTCAGTAATCACAACAATAGACAAATAAGCAATTTCCAATCGAGATTTAAAAAAAAAAAAAAAAAAAAAAAAAAAAAAGCTAATAGAAAATGCGCACCCGTAGATCTACAAATAAGCCATTTCTAATCCAGATAAAAGTAAAGAAAAAAAAGAGTAATAGAAAACATGCATTAATTGCGACTCTTAGTCAGACGCGCAAATAAAGCATACTCATACGTCATATGTTTTCAGTTTATCAGCTGACCCACACATTCTCCCTTCCAAGTGCTGCAGAAAAATCTTTGCGATAAATAAAAAATAAAGCTTTATTAGACACGTAAAAGATTTATGATCGAAAAGAGATCATGTTTCAGAAACATCAGTCAAACATAAATTGATGATGAAATAAACACATTTTTTTTTATTGAAGTATTTATTTGAAAAACTAAATTCACATGGATAAAAAAATATTAATGGCATTCCATTTGCTTTCCTAGTTAAAAGGAAATGTGTTCTTCACTAACATAAATTCAAATATGAACAACAAAAATTTTTTGTGCGTTATACTTTTTGAAATACGAGTAACGAACTCACGGCACGAATACCAGTCGCTCGGGATGTAAATGCCAACAGCGCCGGCACGAATACCCGTCGCGCGGGATGTAAGTGCCAACAACGCCGGCACGTATACCGGTCGCTCGTCCCCAGTGATAGAAATTGGAAGATGAAAGTAAGGCGTCAAATGACGCCTACTATAAACATTTTAGGCGTCAAATGACGCCTACTATAAACATTTTAGGCGTCAAATTAAAATTTCTAGTCGTCATATCTAAAATTTATTTTTAACGTAACTAACATTATTTAACTTTATAAACACTATTACTTTATAAACACTAATATATATATATATATATATATATTAAGTGATTGAAGTTTTAATCTCTAAGATTATAAAAATTGAAGCATTTGTAAAACTCATATAAAGCTTTTTTAATTATTACTATTTTTAGAAATTGAAAGAAAAATGTAAAGCAAAGTTAGCTTTCCTCCAAATCCAAACATGTGTCTCAATATCAACTTGTTATTGAACAAAAAGCATTACCCCCTTTTTTTTTTTTTTTTTTTTTTTTTAAGAAAAAAAACAAAAATGCTTAGTTTGTTATTAAATATTTTTTAACTTATTGAATTTTAAAAAGATGAAAATACTCAAATTTAAATTAATGAAAATTAATAACTATATTTACTGTTCATTGCACTCCCTATTTTCTTACCAAAAAAGTACAAAATACATTCAAGTTGATATGGTAATCAAAATAACAGTTATGAAATTTTAAATTATGGCTTAGAATTTTTTTTATATTAATTTCAAGACAATGCAAATAAAGCTGTTTATGACTGTCATTTTTATCTATTTTCAGATTTTGAAAAATAAAATTATGCTAAAAAACTACATTAGAAAATGATTTAAATTTTTTAAACTATAAACAAAACAATATATAGAGGTATTTCTGAGATTATGTGTTTTTCTTTGGCCCCAGATTCAGCCACATTTAATTCCTTTTAGCCACAAAAATTTTAATATTTACTTTTACTTTGGTTAATTAGCTAAAATAAAACCATAAGAAATGTTAAAAAATTCTAAGTAATCATATTAACGATCTAACTATCACTCTAAAATATTAAAAAAATAATTTAAATAAAACCTGTATTTCTTTTTAATCAATATTTTTTATAGTTAAAAGTTCATAAGAAAAATATGGGACAAATATATTTATTTCTTTGAGGTAAATATTTAACGGGTAACTTCCACATGAAAAAATTGAAAATTAAAGATTTTTTTTTGTTGTTCATCCAGCTTTTGCCAAAAAATATATAAATCATAAAAAAAAAAAAGAAAAAGAAAGAATCGGCACTCTTTTTTTTTTTTTTTTTTTTTTTCGCGAACGGGAAAAGTGGAGATGAGAAACGCGACCACTGCATAAATGTTCGTATATTATTTCAGGCCACATGTTCTGCATCCGTATACCCATTACAATGCATCACTGTTATTAACTGAAAATACTATAGCTCATTTCAAAGTATTTTTTTTCTTTTAATGACATTTATAAGAAAGTTTAAAACTGCTTTACATATATTTTTACACGATATTTTTCAAAAAATATCTCGCGCTTCCCGAACAAAAGAATAAATAAATACTCTTTCAGTTTGCGGCTGCTTGCTAACAGCTGCATTTTCTTTCGGATCAAAGGTCAGCTTTGAAAGAGAATTTGGAATTTCTTGATATAAATTTATGAGTTTTATATTGATTTTGGGATCATTAAAATAGATTTATTAGTTTTATAATTACAGTAAAAACCGGATAATGCTCTTCCGGGGGACCGGTCTAGGAGAGCGTTATAAGCGGGAAAGCTAAATGTGGGAGAAGGTTTTCAGCATTTTAAAATTGAGAATATTAGATTATCTGCTTTAAATAATGCGGGGAATCATTACCGACTTCAAAAAGGAGGAGGTTATCAATTCGACGCGTATGTATGTTTTTTTTTTTTTTTTTTTATGTATGTTCACCGATTGTTCCGGAACTTTTTGTCCGATTTATGTGATTTTTGTTTTAATTGAAAGAGGATACTCTCGAATTAGTACCACTTCCGTTTCATCGAAATTGGTTGAGTAGTTTTTTAGTAATTCAACAAAAACCAATAAAATGAAGGATTTCACCCAAATTATCTTTCATTGTTGTAACCGGTTTCTCAGTCATAAGCAAAAACTATGTATTCATATACGTTAGCGCCAAGTTGTCACAAAACTTGGCGCAGTTATGTGAATTGTTGCCAAATTTGGCGACCAAAATAAGTCACCATAAATGAAGCCAACTTGGCTGTATCTGACTAATTTGGCGATATCCCCATTCAAATTCAGTAATGGATCTTCCCCAATCTGTTTCTTCGCATTTTCTAATCGACAGTCGTACTTAAAATTCTCAATTGGCAATCGCATTCAAAATAGTAATTTAATATACATTAATTAAGTATACACCATTATTTCAAATGCTGAATAATACAGAAGCAAACTAACTTAATACAAAACAATAATTTAGTATACAATAGTTTAGTTTAATTAAACACATAACATAAGACTGGCGGCACATAATATATATATATAATATTGGTACTTCTTAGTTATCCCGTCGACCAAATTACTGTCGCCATATTGTAAGATTAAATGCCAATAATGGTTTGCCATTAATTAATTCATTGTAAGATTTAATGCCAATGATGGCCAATAAAACCATTAATTCGACGTTTTATTTGTATTTTTATTAATGTTTTACTAATTTATTTGTTCTTTCGTTATTTAAAATAAAAATTATGTCAATTTGTATAATTTGGCGATTTATATAATTTGGCGAAATTGGTCGACGGGATAACTAAGAAGTACCATAATATTATATACATACCTATATTATATTATATTAAACAGTTATATGTATGAATGCTTTTTATTACCTTTAATATTTCCACTAGATAACATTAATGATAACTTTCCTGTATAGGGGCCTTGGAGAGAAAATGAAAATTTCACGCATATTTTCTGACAACCTATTAACTGTCTCGGTACTACTTAATTATCCCGTCCACCAATTTCGCCAAATTATATAAATTGCCAAAACACTTGCCAAATTATACAAATTGACACAATTTTTATTTTAAATAACGAAAGAACAAATAAATCAGTATAACATTAATAAAAATACAAATAAAACGTCGAAATAAAAGTCACTTGATGACGTAAACACATGTATCTTGCTTAAAGTCAAGTGAATGTGACATTTACGATCAATCATTATTGGCATTTAATCTTATAGTTTGGCAATAGATTTTTGGTCGACGGGATAACTAAGTAGTACCACTGTCTCACAAGCAAGTTTTTCAATATTTATAAATTTATTTATTGTAAACAACCATTTGTCTACTTTTATATGCAAACACAAGTTGAGCCAAGATCCCTTATGCTGTTAAAGTATAGGATTAACAACAAAGAAAAAAAAGGAGTTACTCTAATTAGTATTATAGGCGGCATTGTTATGGTGCGTTTACATGGCACAGAACTTAAACATCAGTAGGCATAAGCATAATTGCGAATGCAAGTCAGTGAGTTACGCAGTCATGAAAACATTTAAATTGTATCAAGAAATGAGAGCAAGTAAATTTGAATCAGATTGCCTGATAAAAGCAAAAAGTGTACAATACTAACAGCAAACACATGTTAAAGGAAATGCGAATATCATAAGTTGCTTCCGAAAGTTCTATTATATATTTTGCAGTACTATATTCACTAAAATACGTCAGTTACTATGCAGACCGATGACACTTTAACCAAGACTATTAAATGAGCATGATGATGAATTTCTAATCTTCCGTAATCGAGCCCACAGTTAAGGCTAGCGTGAAACAAAAAAAATATCAGCAGCAATGTGGTTTAATGTAAATGTGGGTATCATAAAATATTTAATTCGCAAAACGCTTCAATGCACCAAATCCTATTAGCTCAGAAACAACAATTGGCAGTGGACGCAATAACAATAGATTACTTAATAGTTTTAAAATCTCCACTGCCCAACGTATTGCATATGATGATGCAATAAGAAGCATAAATGCCTAAGTGAGTTAAGCTGATTTTGTCAAGAAAGATTAAATACATAACAACCAAAAATAAACAAAATGCCGTCATGATGCAATGGGTTCTCAATTTCTCTATCAGAATCTTTATATTTGGCGAAAGATTAAGCAAATAATTTAAATTATGAATAAAAGTAATATGCTAAAATGCTTAGCATGCATTTAAGCACATTGGCATTGTGTATACATTATACATTACATATTGGCACTTGCATAATATCTCCATATAAGAAAATATTAATGCCACCAAAAAATAATTTGTTTTTAAATTCTTGAAGTTACAAATAAATTATATATAAATTCTCTTTTGATACTATAAAAATTTCATCAATGACCAGCCATCTGAGGGAATACCATTTAAGACTGTCCTGCTGTAGTCTTTTCACGATCATTTTTTGATAAGTTATTCGGTTGTCATGTAGCCTAACGGCTCCTGGTGCATGTAAACTCCGTCGATAGGTGCGAAGACCTCGAATTTACCTATGAATTATACCTCTGAGGTGCCTTGCCAGATGAATGTCTCGTCATCTGATTAAGCTTCTAAATTACGAGATCAACATGAGTAGCAATGCGCAGGTGCTAAACAACAAGATATAAATGTTAAGTAACTGGCATAAAAAAGTTCATAATTAAGAAATAGGCACTGCCAATAGTAAAACGGTCTAGGTGTTCATCAGGTTTATTACCGCTACGTGGCGATTAGGTGGTCTCCTACGCCGATGCCAGGTATCAAACCCGTTCATCTAGGGCAACCCGGAAGATAAGGGCCTGGTCATCGGTTAGAAACTATGAAAAATGAGTCATTGGGTCTCTGTTCTCTATTTCATAGAGCATTTTTAGTAAGCCAAGGAACTTTTTATTGTCAGTTTCCAAAGTTCGATATTTTTTCATGCGAGCAGCATCTCTTGTCGTTCTACCAATGTCCAAATAGAGAAACAAAAATATTTAATTAAAAGATAAAGCTATTAAATCTGAAGAAGAATAAATGTAATGTATATATAAAGAATTTTCACAAAAAACCTGTGTTATAAATTTACACACAAATCTGGACAAAAGTATCTACTTATCAAAATAACATCTTTAAAAGTTTCTTTAAAAGTCCGTAATTTCCTCCAAAAAGATCTTGCAAAAATTGTAAATTTAAAAAAAAAAAAAACTAAAAAGTGAAAAATAAACTTTTTTACCAAAAATAAAACCGACTTCAAAAACTACTACAAAGTAAAAAATAATTTTTTTACATAATTGTTAATAAGAAATTAAATTAAGAGCATTGTATTTACCATGCGTATTATTATATTTATGTACATTAATTTGATTTTTTGGAGTCGGTGCCAGCCAAGCCAAGTTCAAAATTAAAATTGTTTATCCAAAACAAATCGTAACAAGATTCAGCAAAACCATTTAGGAAAAAAATTCCATTCTCAATCAATTCTGACACCATCCTGCATTTGAAAATCTGTGTTTGTCTACGATTTTTTTACATAATAGCTTGTATAAACGCATTAATTTTAAAATAACCCTTAATTTAGCACACATAATTACAACTAATCTCACTTGAAAATACACGTTTATAAAATCAGATGAAATGTTTCAAAAATGGTAAAATTAAATTTTTTTAACTAAATAACAAATCGTAAAAAAAACTCGTAGATGTTTGGATGTGTGTCTGTTGGATAATTATACTTAACTTCGTTTGACTGGCACAGACTCCAAAAAGTCAAATTAATGTACATAAATATAATAATACGCATGGTAAATACAATGCTCTTAATTTAATTTGTTATTAACAATTATGTAAAAAAATTATTTTTTACTTTGTAGTAGTTTTTGAAGTCGGTTTTATTTTTGGTAAAAAAGTTTATTTTTGTGTATTATTTAAAATAGAAACTCCACAGCATAGGTACAAAAATCGCAGCATTTTTTTCAATATCTTTTCTGTTTTAAAGAAGAGTCCCAAGAGACGACGGCACGATATTCATAGATAACGCAAAGTCTTTCTGGCTCAGAATAGGTGATTTTTTGTCATAATTTTTTAGAATTTCTAATTTTTTTGATTCATACTCTTAGCTTCCATGTTGCACCTAATTGGAATTGGGAGCGATGCCATTACTTATGTGTAAATGAAAAAACGAAAACAGTTTGTGTGGAGTAAGAGACAGTGAGGAGCTGCTGAGATGGATGGCATAAATTCTTTTGATCTCTGATCCAATGAGAAAAACAAATTTTTTTTTTTTTTTTTACATAGTCTTTGGGCGTTGGCTGGTTGCCAATTCCACGTGTCCTCTCTCTCTCTGTGTATGGGCGAGAAAATGAGAACTCCTGATCCAAAGCGTAATATCCAGGCTTTCTTTGTTCAAAGGACCAATAAAAAGCATGTTAAAAGCGAGGAATTTTTACATTGTTCTTATGGGTATGGTTCAAGGGATCGGGACAAATGAGCGTAAAAGACGGGAAAGCTTTTCAAGCAGTGAGCGTTATATCTGAGTTTTACTGTACTTGATGTCATTTAAATGATGATTTATAGCTGTTTATGATAATTTCGATCTAATTTAATGTGTTTTATGATATTGCAATTGATTTAGAATCAGCATATTGTAATGTTATTTTGAATTTTTTTGTTATAATATGTTTTGAAAAGTTCAGTCCAGACTCTGTAACCAAAAAGGCAATACATCTATCTATATCTTTGCTCTGTTTAAAACAGAGAAGTTGTGATATGATGGAAAACATTTAAATAAGTTTAATGATTGACTTCTCGAGATGCATGGAATAGTCATTTTATTTAATAAATTATTTTAACCACACTAATGGCTCTCCCATCCTGGCTGTTGAATTGTTGTGTTCTTGAAATTTTAGATAATGAACATTTTCAAATATTAAACATTTTTTCTAAATGTTATTATTATTCTTAACTTCATTTATCATCTAAGCTGTGAGATGCAAAAGACAACAATACTTGTATTATTGTTGAATGTTCAAAGTTCAATTTTTTTTATTCATAATTAATGACAGTTTTGTTTAATTTGCTTTTCATTTTTGACTCGTGCGTGAAATGGATTTAAAAAGAGTGTATGAGATCGATCATGAGGATCCATTTCATTTTAAAAAATCAAACTATTTTGAATAAAATGGCAATAAAGAGTAAATTTATGAAGCAAATATTTCAAAAATGTAATGACAGCAGTGCTTCAATAACATTTTCTTTAATTGTTCTATATCATGAACGAATGGTTTTAAAAGGCATCAGTGGTATTAAATATCTTCATCGCAGAAAAAAAGTTCATCTTTTTTCTGTCCCTTAACTAGCAAATCTCATACATAAAGTAAAGTTAAAAACAAAACTAGCTATCATTTTTTTCTCGTGAACCATTGTAAAATGAACAATGTCGTTGTGTTACATGTCGATAAAGTAGTGTTTAGTAAATAAATGACACATAAAAACCGACATAATGAAAAGCACACACAGCCGTAATAAATTCAGCATCTGTGTGTTTAAAGGTTTTATAAAAGACAGTGTTCGTGATTTTTTTAATAAAAATCAAAATAATCGATTTTTTTTATATAAATCGTGTTTTTTCACAGTCTTTTTGTTTTATGACTTTTCTTATAATTTTTAAAATAAAAAATATACACACACATACATGCGTGTTATAAGTACAGTACAGGATCCGTTATACAGAATGCTTAGGACCTGAGACATTCTGGATAAGGGGTTTTTCCGTAATTCAGAACACTTTACTATAAGTGTTAAGAATAGTACAAAATAATGGTATGAAATGTATAAAATATTAATAATATATGAAAATACATAATTATAAACTTCTTAATTTAATAACTTTTTTACACAAAATAAAAAAATATACTAAATTGCAGTTGCAATGTAAAAAACATTAATATATAGGATGAGAGCAGAATCCTTTGATTTGGATTTTTATTATATTTTTATTAAGATTGGTCACTATGGTGTGTCTTTTGCACTAATTGCTCCTGTATACTGACATGATTTGCTGTTCATGAAAGTAGGTTCTTTACTGCATTCCACAAATCAGTTCTTTAGTTGAAAAATATCAGTAGCTCATTTGAAATTTTTTTACCCATCTCATTCTGTCTGCAGGTCATATCATCACTTCCATTAGACATATCGTTTGTCTTTATGTCACAAATCTTGCTGCCAGACATCTGATGACTTACAGGAGTATCGTCATTAGCAATTAGGCAATCTTCCACTGTTTCTTGACTCAACAATTGAGCTTCTGAACATGAAAGTTCTTTAGCTCAGTCCAGTAGATCTGTAATAATTTCCTTCTCCTAGGAAATTTTAATGACTTCAACTTCATGCTCATTCACATCATAAAAAAAAAAAAAAAAAAAATGTTGCAAATGACCACAAATTGTATCACCCATGCATGAGTGTACATCTGTCTGGTGTATCCCCTGCTCGATGTAAAATACATCTTTAGTTTTTAAAATGAAACAAATTATTTTTCGGTTATCATTTTGCATTCTGGTTTTCAGAGCATTCCGGATGCGGGGTTTCCGGATAATGGGTCCCATACTGTACTACCAATATATATTTATAATATTACACAATTTACATAAATGATTAAAAGGTAACATTTTAGGCCATGGAAAATCTTTAGTACACAAAATGCATGGAAAACTACAAATCAGATGTCAAAAATTAATTTAACCTCAAGTATTTTAGCTAAAATAAAAATAACTGCAGGACATAAAATTTGGAAACAAACTAAGATGTAAACGTTTCATCCGTCGATTCCTAATTTTCAAATGTTCCAAACCAAAGACAGAAACATTCATTCCACTAAGGCAGATGAAGCTATTGCTGTGAAAAGCTAGTTCATCGTGAATTCAAGTTTTTTAATATCAGCCTTTTCAGTAACAGACACCTTCCACCATTCTAAAGGACCAAGATCCACTATATTAGATTCAAACGAAAGTTCATTGAATGGTTCAGATTTTGCTCAAACTTTACTATAACATGCATCAGCAAGGAAAGCAGAAAAGGTCATACAATTTTATTTTTCCTGTCTACGTGCAGAAGTTTTTTTAAATACTAACAAGTAAATATTCCTGCTTAGATTCCCTTACTGTTGCAAGATTATTTTATAATTTGACTCAAATGAAATTTGAAAGAAGTCTTTTCTAAACTTTACGTTGTACTTTACTTTTTACGAAGGTTAAGCTATCTTTCTAAACGCTGTTTGATTATCTGTATCATATAAAACTAGATTATATTAAAGAATTATTATTACGTTTGTTTACATCTTGAATTTATTTAAAATAATTTAAAAGAAAAACTGGTTTAAATCAATGATTTAAAAAAAAAAATCATTTGATTTAAATCGTAATTTTAATCATGATTAAAATCAAGCTGATTTAAATGAACGAACCCTGATAAAAGAGCATCCTCTTTCTCCTTCAATCTTCAGAGAGAGAATGTTACCATGCCTACCACTTTGCTCCTATTTCTTTCATTGATTTTGTGTTGAAATGGAGTATCTTATTAGGAAGCCTTGAAACAGTTGAAGGATAAAAAATGTATGCTGTGTATGCTTTTCTTTATTTTGGTTTTTACACATCCTATTTTTATCTTTAACACAAGGGGTTTATATGCAAGTTTTTAAATGCTCTGGGAATATTGATATATTTATAAAATTTTCTTTATTCTTAATATTAAATTTAAAAATTGTCTCTCCCCAGGCTGTGTACTCGGCAGCTGCTCAGCTGACAGCCTCCGTACTCACCAGCGAAGAGACCAAGCGACTTTCTCCGGACGAAGACGAGTTCCACAGTTGCCAGAGTGGGAGCAACAGCACCACCAACAGCCACAGCGGAAGCAGTGAAAGTGTCGATGACACAAAAAACCATGCCTCTTTCGGCATAACGCCAACCCATGCAGAGACTGGTTCCACGAAGACCACGCTCACCTCTGTTACAGACAGCGGACTGGTACCCGTCGTCGACCACAACCATCCCCTCAGCGAAGTAGTGGTCGGTTCAACAACCACTGATCACATGATGAGTACGGGGGAGGACAATGTGTCTTTTCTTTCGAGACAGCCGCAACAAACTGCTAGCTGAGGACTGTGTCCTCGATGCCAATATTTTCTAGTCAGCTTTCAATGAAAGAGGACAGTATCCTCCCTGTGCCAGGATTTTGTAAAATGAACGATAAAAGAACGTGAAGTAAACAGTGTTTAGCTGTTTATGTACACATTGCCTTTTATAATGTACAGATAATGCAGGTAAGGAGGGGTATGTTTTGGAGAAAGAAAGAAACAGTGCTTCGATGTCAGGGAAGAGAGTTGCCTTTTATCTCTGCAGTTCTTGAGAGTGACAAACACTTAGCTGCAAAACCAATATTTTCTAGTCATCTTAAGAGAAAGAGGGCGTCGATTTTGTAAAACAATGTGGTCAGTGAATGCTCAGCTGCTAATAGTTACAATTAAGCTGAGCCTGTTCTTCTCAAAATGGGTTCGGCCAATTTAAATGAAAATGTTCTCACAAAATCTATCCTAAACATAACGAAGGAATGAAAAGGGAAAAGGATTGTGTGAACGTATGATAAAACGGTGCTTTGTTTTGCAGACAAGCAAGTTGCGAGCAGGATATTACTCACATCGAAGTGGACATAAATCCTCCATCACAGAGAAATGAAGTGGTTTTTTCACAAGCATTTAACATCACTTCTCAGCTGGTTAAGAAAGTTTGATAAACATCGCAAAGTAACAAAAATTAAAAAGATGTTCTGAACGTACAACTAAATGGTGCTTGACTGTCATGAATGTTGAGTACATTATTTTTTTTGTGGACTGGAATTAAATGGCTGCAAGCCAAACATAAGAGCACATTCGTAACTTAAACACAGGTGAACACTTATCCTCGTTCACGATTTCTTTAAAAAAAGAACAAAAACATAAAATAATAAGAAAGTTTTTCAAAAAATAGTCTTCATCTGGTTGAGAAAGTATAAAGTGAAGAAAAGGCTTTTCAAGAAATGTAAAGAAAAGAGTGTTCAGCTGGTTCAGAAAGTGTAAAGCAATGAAAAAACTTTTCATGGAATAAAGGATGCTCAGCTGGTTAAGAATGTATAAAAGTGTGAAAAAGTTTTTCACAAAATGTATAATAAACCATATTCATGCGATGAATAGAGTGATGGAAAAAAAATTCATGAAGCATAAAACAAACGGTGCTCAGCCAATTAAGAAAGTTCGTTTTACAATTGTTGCAAATAGTTGAAGTCATCTTTAAATTGAATATTCTAGTCAGCTTACTCAGTAACCCTGTGTTGGGGTGTAAGGGAGTGTTCCTCCCAAATTTAATTTATTTTTTTATTTTTTTCCATCATTTTACAGAAATATTAAAATCCATTCAAGATTGAAACTAAGAGAGAAGGGAACCTAATTTTTTTTGTTGTTGAGAATGTGTGAAACATCGATGCTGAACTGTTACAAGCCTTGTTCGCAATTATTGTAAATAACAAAGAACAAGACTTTATACTCAGAGGCATCGAGTTAGAATATCAGTAAAGTAACTAAAATGCAGCGCAATAGAGAGGTTTTTCAAGAAATATAAAATACAGAGTGCTGCTTAGTATACGTTGAAAACAATCCATGCTGCATTTTTTGTTACTTTTAAAAATTTCCATCACTCGCTGGCCACCACTGTTTTGGAATAGTAAAATGCTTTTTATTGAACGGCAGATTAAATTATGCTATTTCAAAAGAAGTGGTGCTCTGGTAATATCCGAGTCATGAGCAGCAGTTGCGAAATGATGTGTGAAACAGCTGAACATTTATGTACCTTTTTCTCAAGAACTACTGAAGTGATTTGGAACCGTAGTGGAGGATTTTTATGGGCACTTTTGTTTTGTTGAATTGTCGTCTTACTGAAGTATTGTCTTCTTTAAGAAATTTTAAAAACAAATCATTCATGAATTGTTATTGGGTGACCATTGTTTTGTTTAATTTATTTTGTAGTAAAAAGTGGAAATTTTGAAGCAAACTGTAAACAAAAACTGATAGGAATGCTAAAAGTCAGATATGTTTGAAAAAAGGAAGAAATCATTGTACGGGCAACCCTAGTGTTTAACAACTCTCTAGGGTGAGAGTTCCGTATCCTGTGTCACTTGGCATGGTTGGCAAGAAAGATAGAAGATTGCATTAAAAGGCAACTTTTAGCATCTTGCCAAATTTTTATTTTTATTATGTTTTATTTACATTATACAACCAAATAATCACAACAACCACATCTAAACATATATCCGCCAAATTTTCTTGCACAGGATAGGGGGCCTTTTCCCCATCTGAAACAGGGTTCCTACGGGTCAGGGAAAAATCGGGGAACTCGAAAATTTAGACAGTCAGTGGATTTTTTTAATATCAGGGGTCAATACAGGCAAAATTTGGGACCCATTTAGGGCCCCCTTCACAAAAATCTGTTTAATAAAATAGGCCCCTTCACAAAAATAAATTAAATAAAATAGGCCCCTTCTCAAAAATAAATTTAATAAAATAGGCCCCTTCACAAAAATAAAATTAATAAAATGGGCCCCTTCACAAAAATAAATTTAATAAAAACTGTTTCAAAATATGTAATTTGTCAGTAAAACCAGGTCACGAAAAACAAAAACTTTAGCCAAAGGATTTAAAGAAGTTTTTGTTAATAAAATGCTTGGTTCGAATTTGAGTAAATGGATTTCAACTTTCGTTAACAAATGTTATTTTTCACAAAAATATAATAAAATTCACAAAAATAACTTTTACTTTTCACAAAATGGGCCCCAAAAATAAAAACCTGCATCGACTCCTGAATATTTGAAGTGGTCAAGGAATTCTATCAGAATCTCAGTTATCATTGTAAATGAAGAAATTGTGAATTAACTATTCATCCAATCTAAAAAATTTTATATAAAATTTATGCAAATTATATAACAATAGCATAATATGAAAAATAATTAAAAATCGGATTAATACATCGCATTCCTTTTTTTTTTTTTTTTTTTTTTAGCATTTATCAAGATTAAAGTTATCCATTGTGGAGGGTTTTACAACACTATATGTTGATTTTTCATTGAGAAAGATCAGGAAAAACTTGGAAAAGTCAGGGAATTTTTTTACCAGAATTGTGTAGGAACCCTGTGAAAGCTACAACCCTCCCTATATCCTCTGGTTGTACACAGGGGCGTAGCAACAGATATTGATTTGGGGGGGAGGGGGGGGGATTCAAAAATTTCCCAAATTAAAACAAAGTACTCTAATTTCCAACTCAAATAACATGTGCAATGTACGAGTATGAATGATAATGATAGTTATGTGTGAAAAAATATCTTCTCAGAGAAAAATACTGAAACTAAAAACATAAGAATTCTAATTATTACTTCATTTAATAAAAGTTTAAATACACATTTATCACTTAAATAATTCTAATCAAAACTAGAATAGTTTTATCTTGGAATAATTCCACATGAAAATGAAGATCAAAAGATAAGATAAACATTTGCAAAATGAATAGTTAAGGAAGCTCAGGCTCATTCTTTCTGAAACTGAAAATTTTGTTTATTCTTGCATAAGGGGAGAAAAAATAACTTTTTGTTATTTTTTCCTAAAAATTAGTTATTCCATTTCAACATATTTCAATGCTATTTCAGATCAAAATAAGGGAGGGAAAGAGACATTGTGTTTTTCTTTTCTAGTATTTGAGTAGAATGCTATTTTAAAAGAAATTGTGTGATATTTGCAGATTTATGTCTGGTATGGATGGCAACGACTAAGAAAATTACTATCTAACCGCTCTGGCAACAAGCTATTCTTATAGTGCCAATCGGAAGATTCATGACTAATTTGTTCTTCAATTTTCATGTGTGACAGTAGGATATTTTATTATTGGAACGTTAATTTTTTTTAAGAGATCTAACATGAAATGACCATTTTATTTTTAGTCAACTAGCATTAGTTTAAGGTTTGTTAATTCTTTGTCTTCAATTGTGCATGAATCATAACTGGTTTTCATATGAAAATAATTTAAAATTGTTGAGTGAGGAACAAAGTTTTGGAGGAAATAGGCGATATGGATCTGAGTCAGCTATTGATGGACAGGAGTAGGGAAATGAATGTCTGCTGGATGTATGATATTTTCATAGAAGGGAGGAACACAACGACAGACTGAGTCTGGCTGTTTTCTTTTTCTATTTCTTTTGATTGTTTAACTTGTTTACAGTTACAGCTCTCAGAAAAGAAGTCTCCAAAACAATAAAAAAATTCATATTTATTTTACTATTATTTTTTAAAAGAAAAAAGGTCTTTCAAAAATTTTAGAATTTCCCAAGTTCACAAATATTGGAGGGGGAGACATCCCCCCCAGTAACCCCCCATGGCAATGCCTCTGGTTGTGCAACACTCGTAAAAAGAGTCCTTTTGATTGTATTGCTAAACTCTCGATGGATAGTTTGGCAAGAAATAAAAATGACAATAGTTATGCACACAAACGGAATGACCCATGATTTTGAATTCCATTCCCTGCCAAGCGATCTATTTAGAGTTTAGCGAGTGAAAAAAACAAAATGTATTGAAATCACTTGTGTAGTTCCTGAAAAGAAGGTACATCCCTATCAGCTGTTTGACTGTTTTGCAACTGTTCTCGCTTCCTTCAAAAAAAAGGGGATGAAAAGTGTTCACAAAAAGGTGTCCTGGACGGTGCTTAACTGTTAAAATTTAAAACAGCTGAGGACATGTGTCCTCAGAACAAAAAAGAAATTCTAGTCAATTTAATTTATTTACCGAGGACTGTGGAATTGGCTGACGTGTGGATAACGCCAAATGTTGTAATTTGTTTTTTCTTGGTTAATGCTAAATAAAACAAACTGACAAAAGTAATGTGATTGTATTTTTTTTTTTTTTTACTTCCTCATTAGAAGAGCCCTACACCATGTCAAACCTGACTGTGCAAAGCATTTTTATTGCAAACTGTGCCAAATATTGCGATTTATTATTTAAAGAACATGAATTATTTATTTAGTATTTATTTTTTTTTTAGATTTTTCAAGCTGCCAGGCAATTTTTTGAAATTGGTAAAAAAAAAAAAAAAAAAAAAAAAAAGTTTCAAACTTTTATTCTAATACTAGCAGACCCACCTGGCATTGCCCGGGGTTTGTAAATAATAACCTTAAACAAAATTTAAGTTTGTATGATTTTATATCTTTGGAAATTCTTTTAAATAAACCTAATATCGGAGGCCCCATAGCCTTCCGCACTGTCTAATGTGTTCCCATCAAACTTTTTTCCAAATGAACCTGTAATCTAGATCCCCACTACATATGGCAGCATTTACTGGAAGTGCCTGCACATGCTGGAGACAATCGAAAACCAAGTTGAGTGAGCGTAGGAATCAAGCCCACAGAAACCAAAATAAAAGAATGCACCATTAATGTTAGAAAATGTTGGTAACTAAAGTCTAAGATAAAATTTCATAATACAGAAAATAGCTGAATTGTAATCTAAGTTGAAGGAAGCAAATCCCGTTGAAATTGGGCCCTTATACCCGAGGAAATAATGCACCCCCAAGCGGTGGAAGCGGCCTCCTCACCTTGTAAATTTCATGAATTACTGTTAGCATTAACACAATATTTAATAAACAGATGAAATCCCTTATCTAAAGTTACCTTAGTAACGCGATTTTTAATTTAAGGCTGTAGTGAGTAGACGTAAGTTAATGCTGAAAAAGGAGATTAATGTTCGAAAAAGGTGGTAGCTAAGGTATAAGACCGGCCCTGGGGGGCCAGGGTCTTAACTGGAGTGTAGTTGGGTATAAGAAAATTTTTTAGGGGTTTTAAAGTAGCTGGAAGACGCTAAACTATGTTAAAGAAAATTGCAATAGAATAACATAGATGCCAATATCTCCGGAAATTGCGGAGTTTCTCCGGAAATGTAGGATAAAATACGGAAGTACGGTAACAAGGTAGAAAATACGGAAATTTGAGGCAAAAAAATAGCGAATTTCTTCGATCGGTCGCGGCAAAAAAGCACGAATTTCGTCAATCGGTCGTTGAAGTATATCGCAAAAATTGTCTATTAATCGATAAAACCGCGAATTTCTACAATCACTCGCGGCAGAAAATCGCAAATTTCGCCAACCGATCGTTGAAAAAGTTGCACTATTTGTCAATCAGTCGCTGCAAATAATCGTGAAATTCATCAATAGGTCGTTGATAAAAATCGCAAATTTTTTCACAGTGCAAAAAACTCTAATTTCGGCTCTCACCCGCGGCAAAATATTGCGAATTGCGTTAATCAGTTGAGGAAAATTTATCCTGAAATCCAGTAATCGGTCAATGATAAAAAATCGCGAATTTTTTCAACCACTCGCTGCGCTGCAAAACAATCTCCAATTCCGTTAGCCATTCGCGGCAAAAAATTGCTGTTTTCGTCAATGAGTCGCGGCAAAAAATTGCTGTTTTCGTCACTGAGTCGCGGCAAAAAACTGCTGTTTTGGTCAATCAGTCGCGGCAAAAAATCGCTGTTTTCGTCAGTCAGTTGCGACAAAACATCGCGATTTCCGTCCGTCAGTTGTGGCAAAACATCGCGATTTTCGTCCGTCAGTCGTGGCAAAACATCGCGATTCTCGTCCGTCAGTCGCGGGAAAACATCGCGGTTTTCGTTTGCAAGTCGCGGGAAAACATCGCGGTTTTCGTTTGCAAGTCGCGGCAAAACATCGCGATTTTCGTCTGCAAGTCGCGGCAAAACATCGCGATTTTCGTCTGCAAGTCACGGCAAAACATCGCGATTTTCGTCTGCAAGTCACGGCAAAACATCGTGATTTTCGTCTGCAAGTCGCGGCAAAACATCGCGATTTTCGTCTGCATGTCGCGGCAAAACATCGCGATTTTCGTCTGCAAGTCGCGGCAAAACATCGCGATTTTCGTCTGCTAGTCGCGGTAGAACATCGCGATTTTCGTTCGTAAGTTGCGGCGAAGAATTCACGATTTTCGTCAGTCAATCTCGGCGGAAAATCGCGAATTTTGTTAATTGGCCGCTGGAAAAAAAAGTCACTTTACTTTTTTTGTAGGGGAGAAATAGTCATGTAATTTCACACAGTTATATCAATCGCGGATTTTTTGCTCTGTAGAGATAAAAATAAAATATTCCATTTTTATAAATTTATTTTTATTTTTATAAAATTATTACTACATTAAAAGTAAAAGTAAATTAAGTAAGTTTTATTTAAATTATGTTTGTGTTGATAAATGCAAAAGCTGTAAGAGGACTGAAAATATTTTTAAAAAATATAGCTCGTAAAAAACTATGTGCAACTCCTGAAATGACTCCTGAGGAGTGTCCAAAACTCCTGAAATTTAACTGGTTTACTCCTTCCTGATACAGTCTTTACAATGTTGGCGTCTATGGAATAAGATAGTTTTTAAAGTAGCTACAACAAAGGCCCAATGAAGATGATTAATATTCAAAATTGGTGGTAGCTGAAGTCTGCAAATTTTTTTTGTTGTTCATGTAGTAGCTGGAGAAGCTAAGAAGTTGTTAGAAAAAAGAAGTTCGTGAATCGGACCATTTTTAAGGGAACTATAACAGGGGGCCCAACTGATAGTTGAGAGCACATAGTACTTAGCGTTTTAGAACTTCAATTGGTCAAAATTAATCGTAGGGTATGATCTAATCATTAGAATAATATTTTAAAGAAATGCGCAAAAATGGGGTAAATGCTTAAAAATGGGCCCTAGAGCTCCAATAAAAATATAAGGGTGTTGGTCTAGGAGGAAGAGTCCAAGACTCAATTTTAAAATTATGCAATGAGAAGGTGAGAAAATTAGGTTGTAAAAATGCATAGCACACAAAAAGTTCAAGGGGCCCCGGATCGCGCCCTACAGGACCCTAAGGTGCCCCAGTATTCTAACTGGAATATAGAAACTGGAGAATAACTAAATGGAAAAATGGTTCCAAAAATGAAGATCGGATTAAGAGGGGTAATTTATTAATAATTTATGGTGCAAAAGTTTCAAGGGGCCTTCTACCGGGCTCCAAGGGGGAAGGGACTTAAGTGGCGTGTAGTTTGATATAAATACATTTTTTAGTAGTTTTTAATGTAATCTGAGGACGCTAGAACTATGGTAAAGAAAATTGCAAGGAATTCAGATAATTTTTAAAGAAGATGCACCAAGGGCCCTAAAAAGACGATTTATATTCAAATTTGGTGGTAGTTGAAGCATGATTTTTTAATAGCTGGAGAACCTAAGATGTTGTTCGAAAAAAAAAAAAGCTAGTGAATCGGACTATTTTTAAGGGAGTTATAACATGGGGCTCAAAAGGGGCCAACTGATAGTTGAGAACAGGGCCCTAACATTAAAACATGTTACAACGTTTTAGATCTTCGATTAGTCGAGATTAAGCATAGGGTATGAATTAATCATTAGAATATAATTTAAAAGAAATATGCAAAAAAAATGCGGAAATGCTTAAAAAAGGGCCCTAGGGTCCCAATAAAAATATGTGAGTGTTGGTCTAAGGAGAAGGGTTCAAAACTCACCTTTAAAATTACGCATTGCGAAGGTGAGGAAATTAGGGTGTGAAAAACGCATGGCACACAAAAAATTTAAGGAGCCCTGCAGTACCCTAGACGCGCCCATGGTCTTAACTGGAATGTAGAAACGGGAGAATAACTAAGTGGAGAAAGTATCCCAAGAATGAAGATCGGATAAAAAGGAAGCAATTTATTAACAATTTAGTGCGCTAAAACTTCTAAGGGCCCTCTACCGGGCCCCTTGTAAGGATACCAGGGTTTTAACTGAAATGTAGAAATGGAGTAGAAACTGAAAGGAGAATTCACCCCTAAAACGAAGAAGGTAGGCTAGAAAAGAGGCATGTTATTAACAATTTAGTGCACTAAAACTTCAAAGGGCCCTATACTGGGCCCCTTGACAGGTTGCCAGGGTCTTATCTGAAATGTAGAAATGGGGCAGAAACTGAAAGGAGAATGCATCCCAAAAACGAAGAAGATCAGATAGAAAAGAGGCATGTTGTTAACGTTTTAGTGCTTAAAAACTAAAAGGGGCCCCGACCCTTAAAAAATTAAAAATCCGAGCATCAGGACCTGTCTTGGACTAATCACACATGAATTTTCAGACTTCTACGTGCGGTAGTTTTCTCTAGCAATCGCACACAGACACACACACAGAGCGATTTCTTCTTTTATTAGTATAGACCAGGGACGACGAACCTATGGCACGCGAAAGAATAATTTTGGCACGGCATTGCTTGTGGCTTTAAATCAAAATAAAGTGAGATTACACAAAACCGCGAATGATGTTTTCTAAATTCGAATAAATGGAAATTGGCAATTTTTTACGGCATGTAATTATGGTCTCAGAAAGTTTTCCAACAAAGACAATATTTGAAAACTATCGCCAAGAATTTGTTATTAGACATTATTAAACTCCGATGGTAAAGTTATGGCAATTTTGAATTTATCTCAGTTCTTTTCAAAGAAACTGGCGTTTGCCATTTTAACAGTTTTTCTGCTTATCTATGCTTTCGAGCCACTGTTTTCACAAATGAATAATATTAAATCTCAAACGGAAAGAACTTGTCAGATAAATCCGGTTCAGTTTGCAGATGCAACAACAGAAATCAAATTACATCGCATTATTTTTTTTCTATTTATTTCTAAAATATATTTGTTTCCATAATTATTATAGTGTAATACCTACATGTATGTTCCTCATATTTTTTAAATCTTAATAGAAAAATTTAAGTAATTTTTAACCATTATTTTTCCACCTACTAAATTTGTATTTTAGTTGGCACGTCATGGTCACGTAAAATATTTTTTTTTATCAAATATGGCACGCGGCAACAAAAAGAATCGCCAACCCTGGTATAGATAGTAAATTTTGTCCTTTGTGATTTTTTAACGTTTTTGCAAATTTTAATGCAATTTTTACGTTTTTTCGCGTTCTGCATCGATTTTCTTAGCATAATAATAAATTCTTTCTTCTTTTCAGGGAAGTTTATTCAGATTTTGTACAGCAGTTTTCGAATTTTTTTATGTGATTTTTAGATTTTTGCGTTCTGCTGAGATTTTTCTGCATTCGTAGAAGAAATTCTGTTTTAGTTCAATAGTCTTTTTTTTCTGCGATTTTTGATATTTTAGTGTTTTTTCAGGATTCACTGCAATTCTTCTACATTAGTATTAAAAAGAGTGTCGTTTCAATTCTCTAGCGCCCGGTAGAGTAATTTTTTTTCTCTTCTCAATAAAGCTTATTTGGAATTCAATTTGTGAAGAGATTTTTTATTTTTTGTTGTGGTAAAGTATCCATTTTAAAAACGCACTCCTAAACTAATTACTAGTGCAGGGACGGTGAACGTTTTCATATCCACCAATTTTTAGAAACATAATTTTTAAGTGACCATGACGTGCCAACAATCTCTCTATTCTAAAAATAAAGTAACTACCGCTGTCACCGCCGCCGGTTTTGAATTTTTTGTGACCGGGGGTCTTTCTTCGTTAATATTAAGAAAAATAATGCATACAAAAATATGAAAATCGGTGGTATTATGCAGAAATGTTTGATAAACACGCTGATGCAGACGCAGTTTTCAAATCGAAGAATTATTTTAAGAGATATGTAATGCTAAAGTTGGACAAAATCGTTCCACTAAAAAAGTTTTATAGGAGAAAAAACTGTACATGGGAATTTAATCATTTTTAGATCATTTTATGCGTTTGACGTTCCCGGTGTGCAGATTGCATTTCTTTTTTTAATTTGGCTAATTTTTTGAGGTTTTATTTCTATTTTAAATTCAAATTTTCAGCATTTCTAGAGATATTTCTTACAGATTTTAGAAAGTGATATTAAATTAAACTGTTGCCAACTGTATAAACAGCGGAAACAATGTTTGCTTCAATAAAAAAAGAAAAAAAATATTTATACGTGTAATAAATTAAAAATTTATTTACACGTGACTATTATAAAGAGAGAAAGGAATTTGTATAATAATAAATTTATTAACATGCGTTAGAAGTCTTAAATAGGAGAAATTACGTCACATTACAGTTATTATATAAAATGAACACAAAATAATATTGCAAAACGGTTTAAATTTAGAAATTGCGCTAGACATTTATTTGGCACAGATGTCATATTCGCCCCATATTGGCGCGATTTTTTCCCGACGAAGATTTGGCGAAAACATCAACAGCATAAACAACAATATCTGGGTTACCATATCAAGCAAAATAATGACACTTTGGCGCTGGTTAAGTATACATTGCGTATATGACATTGGCGTCAGAAAAAAATCGCGCCAATATGGGGCGAATATGACATCTGTGCCATTTATTTGATATTTTGAGAGGATACATTTCAACTATTTTTGTTAGGAAAGCGCAAATAATATTTCATTTCTAACACAAGTATTTTCACGTGAATATTAAAAAGAGAAAGAATAGTTTGGTCAAAATTACGTCAGATTAAAAACGATTAATTTAAAATGTCTTATTTAAAAGAACTTTCTTTTCGCTTTGTTAAAAAATACCGGGAGACAAAGATTCTGTTTACTTAATTTCTTTTATATTAGCTTATTTTTTTTTTATTAACTAGGGGGCTCGGCCCCCTACGAGCTACGCTCGCCAACCCCCGTCCAGACACCGCAGACTCTAAATGCACGCTAATTTGATCGGCTTTAAAAAGATTTCGAAAGATTGAATTATAATTTAAAAAACAGTGGCGATCTCCCTATAAACGAATTCCTATTCATTTCTCTTTGATTGGGGAATTTTAACGCCAAATCCGCTGCGGTACTACTTGATTATCCTGTCGACCAATTTCGCCAAATTATATAAATCGCCAAACTACTCGCCAAATTATACAAATTGATATAATTTTTATTTTAAACAACGAAAGAACAAATAAATTCGTACAACATTAATAAAAACACGAAAAAAACGTCGAAAAAAAATAACTTGATGACGTATGCACGTGTAACAACATTTCAAAATAAGCTAATATAAAAGAAATTAAGTAAAGAGAGTCTTTGTCTCCTGGTATTTTTTAACAAAGCAAAAAGAAAGTTCTTTTAAATGAGACATTTTAAATTAATTCTCAAAATATCAAATAAATGTCTAGCGCAATTTCTAAATTTAAACTTTTTTGCAATATTATTTTGTGTTCATTTTATGTAATAACTATAATGTGACGTAAATATGACGTAATTTCTCCTAAGACTTCTAACGCATGTTAATGAATTTATTATTTTACAATATCCTTTCTCTTCTAAAATTCAGGTGTATACTTTTTATGACGTAATTTTTAATAAGTTCCTGCTTTTTATACGTAATTATTTAATTCTAATTTGAAAGTTTTTTTCCTGTTTATAATAGTCACGTGTAAATAAATTTTTAATTTGAAGCAAACATTATTGCTTGCGCTTTTTATACAGTTGGCAACAGTTTAAATTAGTACAATTTTCTGAAATCTGTAAAAAATATCTCTAGAAATGCTGAAAATTTAAATTTAAAATAGAAATAAAACCTGAAAAAATGAGTCAAAATAAAACAATTAATGCAATCTGCACTCCGGCAAATTCTAACGCATAAAATGATCTAAAAATGATTACACTGCCATGTCTAGTTTTTGCTGCTATAAAACTTTTTTAGTGGAACGATTTTGTCCAACTTTAGCATTAAATAACTCTTAAAATAATTCTTCGATTTGAAAACTGTCTGCATCAGCGTGTTTATCAAACATTTCTGTATAAAACCACCGATTTTCATATTTTTGTATGCATTATTTTTGTTAATATTAACGAAGAAAGGCCTCCGGTCACAAAAAAATCAAAACCGGCGGCGGCGGCGGTGACAGCGGTAGTTACTTTTTTTTAGAATAGAGAGATATTAGCTGAAATGTTTATTTTATTTTACTTAATCAAAGACGAAAACTGCGATTGACATATGTATTTTTGGTACTACTTAGTTATCCCGTCGACCAAAAATCTATCATTCGTCAAACTAAAAGATTAAATGCCAATAATGGTTGATCGTAAATGTCACATTAACTTGACTTTAAGCAAGTTACACGTGTCTACGTCATCAAGTTATTTTTATTTCGATGTTTTATTTGTATTATTAATGTTGCACTAATTTATTTGTTCTTTCGTTATTTAAAATAAAAATGATGTCAATTTGTATAATTTGGCGAGTGCTTTGGCAATTTATATAATTTGGCGAAATTGGTCGGCGGGTTAATCAAGTAGTACCGCAGCGGATTTGGCCTTAAAATTCCCCAATCAAAGAGAAATGAATAGAAATCCGTTTATAGGGAGATCGCCATTGTTTTTTAAATTATAATTCAATCTTCCGAAATCTTTTTAAAGCCGATCAAATTAGCGTACTTTTAGAGTCTGCGGTGTCTGAACGGGGTTTGACGAGCGTAACTCGTAGGGGGCAGAGCCCCCTAGTTTAAAAAAAAATTAATGGATCCAATAATAGTGAATCAAAATTACTTAAAATTTTCTCTTCAGCACTAAAAAATAGGGGCATATATGGAAATTAGCACTAAATATTATTTGATGTAATTCTTTAGAAATTTATTTTAATAATATTATTTATGTTGTCTCATCTTAGATGCTAAATAACTTATATGAGCTCCGTGCTTAGTTATTTTTAAGAGAATACAAGTCCTGACATGTTTTGCTTTACTTTTTTATATTTTTTATTTCCGAGAAGAATGTCTAGCAGAAAAAAAAAATCAAAGCTCTAGAATATACAGTTTTTAGCGTTTGGAATTGAATTCCTAGCTGTTTTACTTTTACCATAAGAATTTTTTATTACAATGCCTTTTAATTTTTCTTTTGAGATACTCTCCTAATTCTCTCTTATTCTTAAAATTTTGTGAGCCAATATTGAGCAAGTTTGGGATACATTTGAGTTATATTTCAGATTTGTCAATTTGTATCACTCTGACAATCAACCAAACTAATCAAATTCAGATAAACAGAGACAACATCTAGATTAAGGAATGAATTTTGTGAAATTCTACTCTATTTTGATGAATCTGAAACAATGCCGTGACAAAAATAATTTGCAGCGTGCCATAGGTTCAGCGACCCTGTACTAGTGTATCTAATTTCTCAATGCTATCAAGGCTATTCATAAATGCATGAAACTAGCTGGTGTTGCTGTCCAGAAAATCTGTCATCGAGCGATTTTTTTTTGGCAAACGCAATAAATCTTTCAGAAAATAGTGTCAAAGTGGACGTTTTAAACCGAATTTCCGCACGAAAGCCGAATCAGCGCTCAAGAATGGGTGAAAATCGCGTTTGTCACGTGATCAAAATCACTTATAACCAGTAGTGTAGTCGTAAAAAAAAAAAAAAAAAAAAAAAGTGGCACTCCGGGAGTGCCAATAGAAGTGAAAACTTCAAAAAATTTGGATAAAAAGTCGAAAAATCCAAAAAACCGAGAATTTGGCACAGATGTAATATACGAACCAGGTTTGGCGCGATTTTTTAACGTCAATTTGGCGAAAACCCGTTTTCCAATACCAGTTACAATATATATTTTTAAATTATTTTCTATTGTTTTAAAAAGTAAACAACAATAAATAAACGATAATTTCATTAATAACTATAGAACAAAACAATTGTACAATTTAAAAAAATAAAATAAAAGTAAATGAACAATTTATTAATAAATAAGCAACAGTAGCCGGGTTACCTTGTAAAATAAAGTAACGCCATTTTGGTGTCAATTAGGTACCCAAGTGCGTATCTGACATCTGTGCCCCGTATTTTATCTTCCGTAATCTAAATTTCCGCCAATACTGTTGGTCATTGACCAGACCATCAACACGATAAAATACAGCGTTATCGGTTTTTACTTACACGAAATAGGTAGGTCACGAATACGGTATAATTCATTTTAACTGACGAAAAACAAAATAATAATTTGTTTTGGTGAATTTAAATATTTCTGCAAGTCAAATAATTCTGCAAGTATGTTAACATTTCTTGATAAATAATTGCGCTTATGCTTTTGTATATTTAAAACCACTACCATATTATTAGAAATATCGCTATAGTTTGATGCTATAACATACACCATAACGCAAAAATAACACGAATTTTAAAAACAAGAGAGTTTTTCTGCTAAACTTACCCGATATTTGATCGAATAGTTCACTTTTGCCGCCAACTATTGACATAAATAACAACTGCTGAATAAAGATAATTTTATTTTGCTAGAGCAAGGTAGTTTTATTTTAGCAAGAGTCACGAGACTTGGCTAATTTTTACATAAGATGTTTTTGATGAGATTTCCTTTTTCTAACTCTTGTACGTGTATTTCGGGAACCAATAACGCACAGGCAAGCATGCGGCGCGCTTTCCTGTAAATTGTTATTGATTAAGCAATCAATAACAATTAATTGCCCGCCCTCCTCATACCGAACTATGCACAATACATGTACATACTTATATACAGAGGTGTCGGTTACAATAACAGTATCACGAGTTCAATGGTTTTTCCCATCTCAAAAAATGCCAAACGCGTCCACAGAAGCTTTTACTTCAATAATGAAAGTATCAAGTATTTGTCTTTAACAATAAACACAGCAGCATACTGCAATTAAAATGTAAATTTTGTGTGTGTTCCTGTGTGAACGCCGGGAGAAAAAGTGAGTTTTAGCTTCGTTCTTCTTTTGCGGATTGAGCTGAAGAGGGAAAAGTTCCTGTCATTCACCGCTTGGCGCACTAGTGTCTATGTGCCAAAATGCTAGCATGTCGGTTACGTAACAGTGTCTCCAAATCAGTGATTTTTCTTCATTTCAAAGAAAGCTCAACGCGCCTAAAGAAGTTTTCACTTCAAAAACAGACGGTATACCTTAGTGTATATATACTATAGATTTCTTGGGAAACAGAGGGTATACGGTGTTCCTTAAAAAAATCCTGTGGGTATACTGCGTTATACCCTCCACTACATCTGTGCTTATAACTCAATAGGTCATTTATGGATCAAAAAATGGAAAATGCAGCTCAATTCCAAATCGCTTCCAAGGTCAGGCTTTCCAATTTTATATCTTTCCGTTAAAAAATTAATTTGTAAGTGTGTCAAAACGTTTTACGCTTATTGAGCAGAGCAGTTAAAACAGCCTTAAATCCAAAGAGGCTGACATTTTTTAATTCATTTTTGTTCGGAAACACGTGAAATGGTTATTCAGGAACTATGTCATCACAGCCTGTTTTTAGGTAAACTCAAAATATCTTTCAGAAAATACTGTCAAAGTGGCCGTTTTGAACCGAATTTCCAGACGTGAGAAAATAATATAAGGTGATATAGAGAAAATGGCCTTGGCGAGAGAAACGTCTCCACCAATTTCCTATACACAAGTAGTTTTTTCATTATTTTTTAAAAATGGTAATACTATATATCTAAATAAAATATCATCCTATTACTTACATTGCGGTATAGCTAATGGTAATTCAATCAATGGTCATTTCAATGCTTTGCCAAATAGTCCTTGCAAATAAATTCTACCAGTCCCTTTTAATGTCCTTCTCTCCCAGCACTCAATACACCCGTTGCATTAAAATAGATGCGTCCAGAAAAAAAAATTGAGCCACAACCCTGAAACTTGGTGTATGTGAATAGTGTTTGCTTAGATGAACAAAATATTATAAAATCAGAACAAAAAAAACAGTTTTGACTAGTAGCAGCAAAAATAATGTCAATTTTAGAAGGTTGTAAAGCCACATACAGCAGCTTTAAAAGCCGATACTCGATGAGGCATGGAGTCTATTAGGTTTGCGGTAGATTCTGCTATAAGTGTAGCAACTCATAAACAAGTTCTGTGGGCGGCTGAAGTCGCCTTTCCAACATGTCCCAAACATTCTTTATTGGAGCCGATCTGGTAACCTGGAGAGATATTATAGCCTTGTAGACATTGTTACGAGAGTCGCACAGTATGTGGCCAAGCGTTATCTTGCTGATAAATGCCACCTAGGCGAAGCATAGGCCGTACCACCGGCTGAAAGATGTCCTCTACATACATGCGAGCTATAAGAATACCTTGCAGCACGAGTAAAAGTGATCCACTGGCCCACCAAATCCCTAAAAAGAATGTCACTCCAGGTATTAGGGCGGTGTGCCGCTCAGTAACAAATGCAGGATTGAACCGCTGACCTCTGTGCCTCCAAACACATACAGTAGTCACCATCACCAACAAGAAGAGGGCCAACCTTGTTAATCACAGATTTTGATTATTTTAATATACTATGTTGTAGGGTAGAGACTCCTTAGTGTCAGGTTCAACGGATTTTATCCAATGCTTGAGAAACCGGGGGGGTCTAATAATAATACACAACTTAAATACTTACTTTGCAACCGCAATGATAGGTTGGTCGTAGCTCAGTTGGTATGGCGTTTGCCGGCTGATCCGCGGGTCCGGGTTCAATACCTGAGTGCGCTACATTTGTTTTTCTCATTTTTTGTTTTATAACTATACTTGTAAGTATAATTAATAATATCATTGTCAATTAAGATTTATAATATTGTATATCAATTATAATTTTAACCTATTTAATTTTTTACTTTTAACTAAATAGTTGTATAAAACATCATAAAACTGTTAATTTTTTAAAAATCACTTTTAAAATTTATATCATATGTTCTTTATCGGTGGAATGATATTGAGCAATTGTGTCAATTCGTGATTCTAAAGAAACATCATTTACGCATTGCTTTAACAAAGGAAGTCAATGCGATAATACTATTATTCTGTTTTTAAAGTAACAAGGATAATTATATTAAAAATTAGCATCAGAATTCAATTACAACCGATTTTTTGCATATTAAAATTTTTAAATTTGTAATACGTATGCTTGCGCTTTCTATTATTTTGCTTTCACCTTTATCTTCTTTCTGCTTTTATTTTTATTTTATTTTATTTGAATATTCTTTTGTTTTATCATAATTAGATGGCACCATAACAGATTTTGTCACGATTTTGGAATTTTTATCATTCAATAATAGATCCAGTTTCTTTTTAAACCTCTTTAAAGGATGAGAAATAATACTTATAAAATAAAAAATGATAAATTTAAGTTTTTTAGCATTATAATTAATGTATGATGTTAAAATTTGTAATTTAAATTATTAAATTATAATTGCAAGTATATTTATAAAACAAAAAATGAGAAAAACAAATGTAACGCGTTCGGGTATCGAACCCGGGCCCGCAGATCAGCCAGCGAACGCCGTACCAACTGAGCTACGACCAACCTATCACTGCGGTTGCAATGTAAGTATTTAAGTTGTGTACTCTTATTAGACCCCCCGGTTTCTCAAGAAATAAGGATCGTTGGATAAAATCCGTTGAACCTGACACTAAGGGGTCTCTACCCTACAACATATATTAAAATAATCAAAATCTGTGACTAACAAGGTTGGCCCTCTCCTTGTAAGAGAAAAGCGGGATTCGTCGCATTTCTCCAATCAGACACTGCCCAGCTTGGTCGAGATCGACACAACCTGTGTTAAAAACAACTGCCTAAATGGACATCGAGACCTGTTATTTATGGATGGTATGCCTTGATACCACTGCATCCATATCAACTGGAAAATGGCGTCGAATAGATGATAGTGACATTGTTCGGGTAGGTGGCTGCTCTTCTGATGGCTCGATCCTTTCATGCATTTGGAACCCAGGGGCAGCATGAGCCACTGCAGCAGCCTTCTCTGATCCACTGTTGCCAACATTGCGAGACTACGATATCGCATCGACCGAAATGCTGGGTGATACGCCTGTTGGACCAACCCGCTTTTCAGATCTCTATGGTTCGACCCCTTTCAAAATCGGACCACTGTTCGTAGTGCCTCCGACCGAATAAACGCATCGCCGATTCAGCCTAAAATGCTCAGCAAAATCTCTTATCAGACTGTATAGTTTTAAAATGAATAGAATACAGTTTTCCTTTTATTAAACAGAATAAATTTGAAAATAAAACAGTACCTTTGATTTCTTGATGCAGACTCCAGTTGCGTTCGAATTGGATTTCTGAAACCACTTAATCCAAACTCATGAACATTGACTGCTTACATTGATGAGTCGAGATTAAATACATACTTGAAGAATAAAGATTTCACTCAAAGAATTACGAATTAACTGGTCTTTCATATTTTTAATTGAACAGAATTAGATTTAGACTTTAACCACACACATCACGAATCAAAAACATAACATTCTGAGCTTCGATTACAGTTCCGCAGAACAGCAGAAAAATAAAACAAATAAATTATCTAATAAAAGGAAAAAAAGACAATATTAATATACATAATACTTTAAAAATGACAATAAGAATTTTAAAATTAAAAAAGAGTTAAAAAGAATATGTTTTAGAATTATTTAAAGTCCTTTTTTAAAAAAAAGCAGTAATAGTTCGAATCAGAAACAGTCCTTGCAAAATTTTAGTGCTGCCATCTACAGCGATTTGATATTACTAAAAAGTATCTGTACATAAGAAAATCATACATCCTCCGCCCCCGGCAGGAGAGGGGACACCTTTGAAATGGGACGCTTGATGTCACCGTCAGCTGTTTTAATCAAGACAACTCGTACAAGATTGTCCGGTCCAGGAAAAGTCTTTAGAATGCGGCCCCACTTCCATCTCATGGGTTGAAATCGATCGTGAACAATCACCAAGTCCCCTTCTTGTAGATTAGTTCGTGGAGTAGTCCATTTTGGACGCTGTTGGAGATGTTGAAGATATTCACGTGACCATCTACACCAAAATTGATTCTTTGCTTTTTCAATCAAGCGCCACCGAGCATTTAATGTTAGAATTCTGGAATATCAAGGAGGGGTGCTCCTATTAGAAAATGAACTGGAGTTAATGCACGTGGATCTGATGGATCCGAAGACATAGGGGATAAAGGTCTTGAATTTATACAACTTTCAATTTGACATAGCAAAGTAGTTAATTCTTCAAAATTCAATACACTAGATTTACATGCTCTTAGAATGTGATTTTTAGTAAGCTTTACAGCTGCCTCCCATAGCCCACCAAAGTGTGGTGCATATGGAGGGATGAAATGCCAATTGATTTTCTGGCTCGAAAGAAATTCTTGAACTTCATTTTCTTTCAAATATTGAAATAACTTCTTTAACTGATTAGTCAGACCTGTGAAGTTTTTTCCGTTGTCTGAATATACATCGGACGGTAGGCCTCTACGCGCGATAAATCGCTTCAAGGCTGCTAGCAAGGCTTGCACAGACAAGTCTGATACCAATTCAAGGTGTACCGCCTTAGTGCACATACAGACGAATACTGCTATATAAGATTTAATTTTTATCTTACTTCTTGGCAAATTTGGTTTAGTTTGACAGGGTCCTGCAAAATCTAAACCCACCTTGGAAAATGGACGGATTGGGGTGATTCTGTCAACGGGAAGATCTCCCATCATTTGTTGACAAGCTTGAGACTTAAGGCGTTTGCAAAGCACACATTGGTGGAGCTCTTGTCGTACAGTAGAACGACCATTGATAAACCAGTACTGTTGGCGTATTATTGCAAGTACTAGCTGTGTACCTGCATGTAGATGTTGCTCATGGACATGCTTTATCAATAACTTGGTAATAATATGATTTTTCGGAAGTAGCATAGGATACTTTCTATCAAAACTTAACGACTGATGTTGTGACAAACGTCCACCAACTCGAATAATATCACTCGAATCTAAAAACACATTTAATGATAATAATTTACTATTGCTTGGTAAGGGTTTTCTTTCTTTTAATAATTTAAGCTCTGTACCGAATTCAGAATTTTGCACTAATTTTACAATACATTGAATAGAATAAGAGATTTCTTGTGCACTCAGATTTCCAGATTTTTTTGTAACACTATGTCTAGAATTATAGATGAATCTAAGACACCACGCTGTGACTCTTGATAACTTAAAGAATTTTGAGAACTTAAGAATAAAGTCTGGAAGGGCAATTACTTGAGTTAAGTTACTGACAGATTGAATTACTGGATTTAACTCAGATATTGGAGGATTGTACAAAGGTATTGGGATTGGTTCATTTGATAGCAGCCATGGAGGCCCATGCCACCATAGCGAATGATGAAGAAGCTTTCGTGGTGAAATACCTCTAGAAGCTGAATCTGCAGGATTTAGAATACCTGGAATATGATTCCACTCACATGAAGGCATTAACGATTGGATTTAACAGACTCGATTTAGAACAAATTGATTTCCTTTTAAAGGAGGTGATTTTAACCAGCTGAGAACAATCTGCAAATCTGACCATAGATAAATATTGTCAAAGTTTATTGGCAAAGTATCGATAATTGCTGAGCATAACTTAGCTAATAAAAGAGCAGAACAAAGTTCAATACGTGGCAGTGTTTGAGGTTTTATAGGATTTACTTTAGTTTTAGCTGCAATCAAATTTACAAATACTTCGCCAGGAGTAACAACACGTAAATAAGTAACAGCAGCATAAGCTTTACCTGAGCCATCACAAAAACCATGTAACTGAATTTGGACATCATTTTGATTATAAGAATTAATATATCTGGGTATTTCAATTGACTTTAACAAATGAATTTCTGATAAAAACTCATTCCAAACCTGTAGTATGGAATCTGGGATTTCTTCATCCCACGAAATCTCACCTTTCCAAAGATCTTGCAGCATGATCTTTAATCTTATTGTAGTAGGAGCTAGGAAACCCAAGGGCTCAAATATTGTAGCCACTACTGATAACAAATCTCTTTTTGTTTTTACTTCTTTAAAATCATTGAAACGAATTTGTAAAACATCTTTGGAAGAATCCCAAAGTAGTCCGAGGACTTTAACGGTATCATCTTCCTGAATTACTTTTTGCGATGAAGCCTTCATTTCATCTGGTAAATGAGCTATTACTTCTGGATCATTACAGGTCCACTTGCGTAGATTAAAACCGCCGCTTTTCATAACTTCGATTAGCTCAGTTACCAAATTTTGGGCATTTTCCTTTGAATCCGAACCAGAAAGTAGATCATCTACGTACGTACTTTTCCGAATTATCTGAGAGGCTTCTTTATGATTTTGCTCATTGTCATTTGCTAATTGGTGTAATGTCCTAATGGCCAAAACTGGAGCGCAAGAAGTACCGTACGTAACGGTCAACAGCCTGTATGTTTTAATAATTTCATCTGAATTGAATCTCCAAAGAAGGCGTTGATAATCTATATGATTTTGATTGACGAGAATTTGCCTAAACATTTTCTCGATATCAGAACTAAAGGCGATTGGATGCATTCTGAACCTTAACAGTAGAGGAAAGATTTCTGGTTGCAATTTTGGACCTATCTCTAGATAATCATTCAAGGAGCGGCCTTCTGAACCAACAGCAGATGCGTCAAATACCACTCTTAGCCGAGTTGTAGAACTATCTTCCTTTAACACCCCGTGATGTGGGAGATAAAAATTATCAGGATTTGAAATTTCTGAATCTGGTACAAGTTCCATGTGCCCTAAATCGATATACTCGCGCATGAAGGATAAATACTGCTCTTTAAGAAAGAGATTTTCTTGAAGTTTTTTCTCCAAGAAGTAGAAACGTTTTAAGGCTTGAGATTTGGAGTTACCGAGAACAGGTTTAGATTTAAATGGTAGATTTACAATATATCTTCCAGATTCTGAACGTGAAACTGTTTTCGCATAGTTATCTTCAACTAGAGAAATTGGATCAGAAGTAGGAACCGATTCAAGTTCCCAAAATTTTTGTAGTTAAGAACTTATCTGTGTAGTGGCATGACAACTAACAAATGAATTTTGATTTGATTCATTCGAATAAATGATCCCCGAAAAAATCCAACCCAGTCTAGAATTAACAGCACTCGGTGATCCTTTAGGTCCGAGAATTGATTCCCCTATTATAATGTTAGCAAATAAATCTGCGCCTATAAGTATCTCAATAGGACTGGACAAATGAAAATTAGGATCCGCAAGGTTCAATCCTTCAATGTATGGCCAATATTTAGTTGTAATCAAAAAATTTGGTAAATTGGTTGTAATCTGATTAATAACTAATGCATCTAAGTGAAAAGTTTCATTATTGAAATGTGGAGAGAAAGTCAAGGAAACTTCCCGAAGAGCCATTTCTGCGACTAAAATTATTGATTCCTGAGATTTTATGATTTGTAGGCCTAGATGGAAGACCTAATTTTTTACAACAAGCTTTAGAAAGTAAACTTTTCTGAGAAGCACTATCTATCATAGCTCTACAAGGTATGAATTTTCCCGATTTAGATTTCACATTTATAATGGCAGTAGCCAACAATGTTTGAGAATTTCCATTGATAGATTGAGAAGTGAAACAATTTGACTCAGAATTAACAACAGCATTTGGTGTTGTAACTCGATCTTGCTGCCTGAAAGAATTCTGTGATGCAGGAGTAGTCTGATCACGACGAAGGAGTGTATGATGTTTAGAGTTTCAATATTTACATGTGGCAGTAATAAGGCAATTTGCGACAAAGTGATTTCATCGTAAACAGTTGGTGCAAAGCTTTTTAGATTTAACTAATTGCCAGCGTTGATCAACAGATAATTTTGAAATTTCTGGGCACTTATAGAGTGGATGGGATTCATTACACTGCGCGCATGAAAGATTTGGCGATTTATTTATACTATCCATCACGACTGCATTGGCGACAGATTTTTTTGAAAAAAGTTGAGACTTGCTTTCAAATTTTTGATTAGATTTGGATTCACCTTTAAAAAATTCAGAATTACAACTCTGCAAACTACGAGCCTGTTTTTCGAGAAATGTCATCAACATTTCATAAGTTGGAAACGAATCATTATTTAAGGATATTTCCCATTGCTTTTTTAAGGATTCATCAAATTTCGCCTGTGCAATATACACTAATATCAAATCAACAAATTCATTAAATTCGAATTTCAAAGATTTTAAGTTTCGAATTACTTCATTGCACATATCCAAAAGCTCTAAAATAGTTTTCTGCGCGGGCGATTTCAATGGTTTGGCATTAACAAATTTAGACAGCAATGAATATGCCAAATTCTTACGATTATCATATCTATTAACTAGAGTTTCCCAAGCTTCTTTATAATTCTCACCAGAAATTGAAAAACCAGAAATTAATTTCGAAGGATAATTCCTAACACTAGCTATAAGATACGAAAATTTCAACTGGTCTGAAATTGATTGATTATTATGAATCGAAGTTAAAAATGTCTGTTTGTATGTTATCCATTGAGTGATATCACCATAAAAAATGGGTAACTCGAACTTTGGCAGCTTTAGAGCATTATTATTAACACCTATATTTGAGCTATTATTAGCTTTGTGATTTTATTCCTTGAATTTCTAAAAACTGTTCAATTTTGACTAAATCATCAACAATATCTTTAGCTTCAGTAAAGGACTCGTATAAAGAATTTACACTTTCTTCAGCTACGCCAAAATAAGATTTTTTTAAAATCATTTTCTAAACCTATCAATTCAGCTTTTAGCTTCTCAATTAATTTTAAATTTTTATTTTCAATTGCCTCAATAACTTGAGCGCTAAATCTTTTTATTTCTTTTACAGTGAAAAGGAATTTCGATTCCGCAGCAGTTTCTGCTTTCGTTTTCATGATAATATATTAAATAAATAAGATTATCACTAGTTATCTCCGAGGCTTCCGATGGACCAAAGAATTATATGTATAGTTTTAAAATGAATAGAATACAGTTTTCCTTTTATTAAACAGAATAAATTTGAAAATAAAACAGTACCTTTGATTTCTTGATGCAGACTCCAGTTGCGTTCGAATTGGATTTCTGAAACCACTTAATCCAAACTCATGAACATTGACTGCTTACATTGATGAGTCGAGATTAAATACATACTTGAAGAATAAAGATTTCACTCAAAGAATTACGAATTAACTGGTCTTTCATATTTTTAATTGAACAGAATTAGATTTAGACTTTAACCACACACATCACGAATCAAAAACATAACATTCTGACCTTCGATTACAGTTCCGCAGAACAGCAGAAAAATAAAACAAATTATCTAATAAAAGAAAAAAAAAAGACTATTAATATACATAATACTTTAAAAATGACAATAAGAATTTTAAAATTAAAAAAGAGTTAAAAAGAATATGTTTTAGAATTATTTAAAGTCCTTTTTTAAAAAAAAGCAGTAATAGTTCGAATCAGAAACAGTCCTTGCAAAATTTTAGTGTTTCCATCTACAGCGATTTGATATTACTAAAAAGTCTCTGTTCATAAGAAAATCATATACAGACATTGTTGCGACAGTATTTTCCACATAAAGATTAACTCTTGGAACACTTTCCCTTCTAAGAAGACTGTTCATTGGGAAAATCCCATAGGGTCTGTTCAAAAAGGCAGCTCACGTCGCGCGCGCGTTCAGGAATTTTTTTCATGGAGTTGGTCTCGAAGAAAGGAATTTAAAAATAACTTAATTGAGGCATTGACATGGAAAAAACAGTAAGTCAAAAAAACCTAATTTTACAGGGGAAGCAGAAAACGGTTTTAGACTGCTAAATTACAAAGAAAAAATAAGCATATGAGATCCATGTATGGATATCTCAGCTTAACAATTTTTTCTTTAAATCAGCATACTTATTTTAAAGTAAATTAGGTATATATATATATAAACGTAGGAGTTTATTTATTTGTCATGATCAAGTACAAAGTTGAGGATAAAATTCATGATATTTCGTATCCATGAATTCTAACATAGACAACAAGTCTTTTTTGGGGGGGTGGGGGAGGCATTAATGGCTGGCTTTCTTCCGAGTGGTGGTAGAGAGTCAATTCTGGAGAAGTCATCGACAGACTTCCCTCCTTTGAATATATTATACTCTTTCCATAGTTCCATACTATTGAAGGATATTCTAATTTGTATAGTTGACAAATTGGCTCTCGAAATTGTAATCCAGGAAGCAGAGCTAATCTTGATCGGCGATGTATTTAAAAATGTGTCGCATAGCGTAGAGATATCGTAAAAACCTGCTTCCTTCATCATCACAACATTGAGAGGCTGAACGTGCCTTGCTTCTCCGATCATTTCAGCTATTTCCTTGAGGACCCTAGGTTTACAAACTCTTTTTCTTTTTTCAATTATCCCCAAAATCTCTATCACGGGGAATAAATGAGTGCCCTGAAACAAGAAATTTTAAATCAATACTACTATCAAGAACATTTTGACCACAGAATAGATCATAATCATTAACACCATCCGGTGTTTATTTTGCCCTGCGCAAGTGTCCAACCAGACTGTCAAAAATTTTCTTTGCAGTAATGTTGGACGTGGTCACTTTCAGAAGACAGGAGGCAGCCCCATTCCCTCCGCGACCAGTCATGCCACAAACACATGAAGCTCGTGCTGGTATCGCCAACGTGAATACAAAGGTTAAAGTTGGACAGCTGGCGGCTGTAGAACATGCTAGCCTATGCGAGCGTGGGCTTAAATATCGCTTGCTTCATGTCCATGTGGACACTTGAAGGCATGCGTGAAGAAGCACTATCTTCATGTAATAACTTTATAGCTTTCCTGAGGTATAACTCCTTCTTGGATATCAATTTGTTTTTCTCGTCCCACTATTCTGTTTATTTTGTTTTTTAGAAGATCACACGATGGACAAGTGTCTGTTCGAGGGCGATGGAACGATCATTTTGGAAATGATTTCTTGAAAACTCTTCTATAAAAACTTTGGTTAATGTTAGAATCAGGGTAGACTTTCATAAAGGCGCGATGTATGTTCAAATCCAGATTGAAGTATCATCTTGAAGACTTGTGCCGTGAAGAGTGGCTTTCTTCTGTCGGAAAAAGATAAAATATGTGCCTTTATGAGTTTTCTGTCTTCTTCAGTATACTTCATTTTATGGGGATGGGAGCCTCTATGATTTGAAAAACAAACTTCTTTCTTCTTCTCAATTAGAGTGTAAATTCTCTTTTGAGATAAGCCTAAAATATCTCTGAACGTCGTTGCGCACACTTGAACGTGCCCATTATTGGATGGTAAACAGTAGGTTACAGAGATTTGTCTTCTACTCAACTCGGTTTTGCGCGGCCTTCTTTACTTTCTCTGCACTGTGTTTACTAAACCAAACAGAAGTTTACCTTGCCAGTCTTCAGTCTGCTTCCAAAAATCATTGTACTTCGTTTTCCACTAAGTCGTGGCAGCTGTATTTGCATTTGCAAGTATGTCTCCTTTAATACAGGCTGAATCGTCAAGCATTTTGATTCCCACTTAGGCCAATGAGCGATTGTTGCCCACGCGGCGTAGCCAATCTTTCTTCTCCTACTGGCAATTAAATGGCGGTGTGAGTCAGCCCGTATTATAGGAGCCTTATTTGCAAGTAGCCTGGAGAAAGAAAACAAACAAAATTTAATACCATATTATCATAAATGTAACACGAATTTCATCACAGATTACGCAAAATTATTTACCAGTTTGAATGAAACTTGTTTCGGAGGAGCATTGGTACTCAGATAGGACCATAAGCAATTACAATAAACTGAAACAGTTCATATTTCGAGTATTACAATGCAAACACTGTGTTTAGGGAAGTTATGATAGCAATGATAACTGAGTTGACGTAATGCTTTCTCCATACCAACTCACTGCTTCTTGTTACCAGAGCCATCTTCCGGAGTTCCTAGCAACGAAACTACTTTGTACACTGACTTACTGCTCTTTCCATGCCATTGGCGCAACTTTTTACTGTTTCTTCTATTAAAAATCTCAAAATCGATTTTTCTTGACTTAACACCTTTTCCATGTCAAAGCCTCAACTATTTCATATTTTTCAATTCCTACTACTAATTCACATTCTCCCTATATTTATTTACTAGCAAACCCCGCGGCTTTGCTCGCGTAGTATTTGAAATATGCCAAGTGATATTTATATGTCTAATTTTTATTAAAAGGTAGTATTTTATTTTATTAAAATGTTTTTTCATTAAAAGGTATTTATTACTTTTAGCAATAATTCAAAAATTACTATTTAAAACACAGTTTGACTAAACATCATTATTACACTGCATTAGGCAGAAATGAGACTTAAATTAATAAAAAGAAATAAAACTAAATGAATGAAAATTTAGAAAATATTTTGAAACTTTTATGCTCAATTAATATGCTCATTTCAGTATGCATTTGAAGTTTTGAATTTTTTAGAAACCATCTTCTTACATCTTAAAATTAACTATCATGTCAAATTCCAAGTCCTACCACCTCTCTCAACTATGTTGAAATAGGAACTGTCAACATTAATTTCCCAACATTAATTTTTAAATCAGTTTGTTATTTCCTATATTCCACAGAAACATAATTTAGAAAACTTTTAAAGGTCTTTTTTGGAACGTTTGTTGTTCCTGTGAACCCCAGGTGGTAGAATCATCGGCATAAAATATAGCCTGTGTAGGATCAGAGACTGTTACCATTGATTCGCAACTATTACTTTTATAATCGGTTTATATTCCCAGAAAGCCAGAAATTACATAGAAATCGTAATTTAGGACATTTTTAGAATGCTTTTCTCACCTCCCCTTCGCTTTACCCCTTTTTAATTCGAATTTATTTTCAACAGTCCTTCGAGGGCATTTATATTTTATAAGAAACTACCATGCCATATTTAAAATTTCTAGCCTTTTCAGTATCACAGAAATAGCAATTTATAAAGTTTTTTGCTCCTGCAACCCTCTGGTGGTAGTGGCATAGACATAAAATATAGCCTATGCTTGAGCAGGTTCTATCACCAGCAATTTGTCACCATTATTTTTTAAATCGGATTGGTATTTGATAAGATAGCATAAAAATTTTAATTTAGAACGCTTTTCGCGCACTTCATCCTTTTAAATTTGGAATTTTCTTTCGACTGATCTTAGAAAGCAGTTGCATCTTGTAAGTAAATACCATGCCATATTTCAAAATGTTAGACCCCTCAGTTATGCAAAAAACGCAAATTAGAACATGTTTTGCTCTTGCAACCCCCAGATGGTAGTGACAGCAACATAAAATATAGCCTATGTTGGAGCAGGGACTGTCACCGTCAATTCGCAACCATTACTTTTGAAATAGCTTTGGTATTTTTTGAAATTGAGTAGAAATCGCAATTTAGAACGTTTTTGGAACGCTTTTCGCGCATTTCCACCCTTTTTTAAATTTCCAATTTTTTCAAAATTGTTCTTAAAGATCATTTATATCTAAATGAATATGTATCTTGCCTAATTTCAAGTTGCTAGCCCCTACCGATCACAAAAATCGAAATTTAGAATGTTTTTTACTCCTTCAACGTCCAGGTGATAGTGACACCGACATGAAATAGCATCTATATTAGAGCAGAAGCTGTCGGCATCAATTTCCTACGATTACTTTTGAAATCAGTTTGATTCTTCCTGATATTGCTCACAACTCGGCATTTAGAACGCTTTACGCGAATTTTCACCCCTTTTAAATTTCAAATTTTTAAAGAAATGTTCTTAGAGATAATTTATATCTAATAAATATATACAATGCAAAATTTCATGAATCTAGGTCCTTCCATAATTCAAAAATCGCATTTTTAGAACGTTTTATGCTCCTGCATCTCCTCTGGAGTAGTGGAAACAGACATAAAATATAGCCTATCTTGGAGCAAGATCTGTCACCACCATTGTTACACCATTATATTTGAAATCGGTTAAGTACTTCCTAAGACTGCATTAGAAATCGCAATTTAGAAATTTTTTACAACACTTTTCGCTCATTTTCAGCCCTTTTAAATTACGATTTTTTTAGGAAATGTTCTTAGAGATCATTGATATCTTATAACTAACTACCATTCCAAATTTCATGATTCTAGCCCTTCAGTAACGCAAAAATCGCATTTTTAGAACGTTTTTTTTTCTCCTGCACTCCCTTTGGGGTAGTGGCACCAACATAAAATATAGCCTCTGTTGGAGCAAGGTCTGTCACCATCATTTTGACGCCATTACTTTTAAATCGGTTTGGTATTTCCTGAGATTGTGTAGGAACCATCATTTAGAACGCTGGCACCAACATAAAATATAGCCTCTGTTGGAGCAAGGTCTGTCACCATCATTTTGACGCCATTACTTTTAAATCGGTTTGGTATTTCCTGAGATTGTGTAGGAACCATCATTTAGAACGCTTTTTGTGCATTTTCACCCCTTTTTAAATTTCGAATTTTTTAACCCGGAAGAACTCGCTAGTGAGAATGCGCAATTGCTTTTCTTTTACTTTACACTTATATAATATCAACTTTTTTTGGTTGGCTTAGTACTTTTATTCACAAAATAGATAAAGTAAAACATTTTGAAATTTTAATTAAAATGAAAAATGATTTAAATAAGAGTCTTAAAAAAGTACGACTGTGAGAGAAAATCTCATGCAGCAAGTTCTCCCGGGTTAAGAACTGTTCTTAGAAATTTTTTATATCTAATAAGTAACTAATATTTAAAATTTCATATTTCTAGGCCCTTCAGTAACGCAAAAATCGCATTTTTAGAACGCCTTTTGCTCCCGCACCCTCTTTGGAGTAGTGGCACCGACATAAAATATAGCCTATCTTGGAGCAAGGGTTGTCACCATCATTTTGACACCATTATTTTTTTTAAATCGGTTTGGTATTTCCTGATATTGTGTAGAAACCACCATTTAGAACGTTTATTAGAACGCTTTTTGTGCATTTCCACTCCTTTTAAATTTTGAATTGTTTAAGAACTGTTCTTAGACATCCTTTATATCTAATATGTAACTAATATTTCATTATTTCTAGGCCCTTTACGCAAAAATCGCATTTTTAGAACGTCTTTTGCTCCTGCACCCCCTTTGGGGTAGTGGCACTGACATAAAACATAGCCTATGTTAGAGCAAGGGTTGCCACCATCATTTTGGCACCATAATTTTTAAAATCGGTTTGGTATTTCCCGAGATTGTGTAGAAACCACCATTTAGAACGTTTTTTAGGACGCTTTTTGTGCATTTGCACCCCATTTTAAATTTCGAATTGTTTAAGAACTGTTCTTAGAACTCCTTTAATCTAATAAGTAACTAATATTTCATATTTCTAGGCCCTTCAGTAACGCAAAAATCGCATTTTTAGAACGTTTTTTGCGCCTGCTCCCCCCTTGGAGTAGTGGCACCGACATAAAATATAGCCTATGTTCTAAGTTGGACTAACACCATCATTTTGATACGTTACCCTTACTTATACGTTACTTTTGAAATCGGTTCGGTAGCTCCAGAGATTACCTCTAACAAACAAACAATTTTTACTTCTTTATAATATTAGTATAGATAAGTAACTAATATTTCAAATTTCATATTTCTAGGCCCTTCAGTAACGCAAAAATCGCATTTTTAGAACGTTTTTTGCTCCTGCACCCTCTTTGGGGTAGTGGCACTGACATAAAACATAGCCTATGTTAGAGCAAGGGTTGTCACCATCATTTTGACACCATTATTTTAAAAATCGGTTTGGTATTTCCCGAGATTGTGTAGAAACCACCATTTAGAACGTTTTTTAGAAAGCTTTTTGTGCATTTGCACCCCATTTTAAATTTCGAATTGTTTAAGAACTGTTCTTAGAACTCCTTTAATCTAATAAGTAACTAATATTTCATATTTCTAGGCCCTTCAGTAACGCAAAAATTGCATTTTTAGACCTTTTTTTGTGCCTGCTCCCCCCTTGGAGTAGTGACACCGACACAAAATATAGCCTATGTTCTAATTTGAACTAACACCATCATTTGGTACCATTACTTTTGAAATTGGTTCGGTAGCTCCAGAGATAACCTCTAACAAACAAACAATTTTTACTTCTTTATAATATTAGTATAGATTAATTAATTTTAATTCATTAGTTTTAGTTTTATAGGGGAGACAAATGGCGGCCATTGGTTACTGAACAGCATTTAATGCATCTTCCTATCTATAAGGGGAGTTGGGGACCCTGTTCTGTCGCCCAATACCGCGCCAAGTTCGTCGCCAACTTGGCGATATATCGATATTGGCGACTTGGCGATATAAATTTGGGCGACACAAATGAGTCGCCAAAAGTGACGCCAACTTGTCGATATCTCTAATATTTCGCCAAATTCCCATAGACTTCCATTGTGAACCTACTTGCTTATAGAAAATCAACAAATTGAGATATTTTAATGTAACAAAAACTAATATTAGCTTAAGGGATTCTATTAAATTTTTCTTTGATGACCTAAGTAGGAATTGACTTTAAAAACAAAATTTTATATTACTTGTTATGTTTCAAAACAGGTAAAACTAACGACTGCATTTCTTTATCCTTCCAAATCATGGTTTTCGTAACAGTAATACATGCCCACGTTCACTCTGGTAAAATCCAAAATATTCCGGAAAAGCATCACGTGACCTACTTCAGGCCGATCGGCGTTCAAAACCTTCAACCCCTCCCGGAATTCGCACGCGCCACCCAGAAAACTTTTCTGTGCGATTTGCTCACGTGATTGTGTGTTTTATGTTTTTGTTTTTAACCATTTCGAAAAATGTTTATTGTCCTTGGTCAGGGTAGGAAATCAAAAACATCTCTGAAGCGTTTTATTAGTTGAATCCCGCATTTTATTCGTTTTCTGATGGGTCTATACAATCATCTGTATTTCCCCTTTACTTTCAACAGAGATGGATACTTCTGTTGCCACTATGACAAAAAGTAATAAAAACTACAAAAAAAATATTAATAACTCAGAAACAAATTGAGATACAGCTTTCAAACAAATTGCATTTAAAAGTAAATTCTTTTGTCTATACGACGGTGTAAAAAGTAATAGTGTGGGATGTTTAGAAGTTTAAAAATGAAATTTCATTTAAAATGGGTCCAGGAATATGAATGTTTAATCCATGGTGTACGTAATGTATGACCAGCTCCGTAGAAGTTTAAAAATTGACAGTACCGAAAATTGTAAAAATGAAATTTCTTTTAAAATTTGTTCATGATGGGGTCCAGGAATGTTATCGTTTAATCCATGGCGTACGTCATGTAGGATCCACTCCGTGCGATTTTTTATGTCTTAAATTTTAGTCTTTGAAAAAATCATTTTCCAAATGGTCTTTGTAATTTGTTAAATTGCTTTTTTTATTATTTTATTGGTTATGCTTTGTTTGGTAGGTTGACTGTTACAGTTTAACAGTTCAATTGGAAATCTAAAAAATTTCAACTTTTTAACAATTTTCTTTTTTATTTATTTAAAATTGTTTTATCAGGTGTTTTTTTTTTGTTGTTTTTTTTTTCGTGATAAATGGAATGCTGTTTATAAACAAAGATTGGGATATTAACATATTAGGAGATTTATTTGTAATCTACTATACTGGATGGATTTCAATGGAGTTTGCACTGTTAGTTAGACAATTTTTTAGAAAATGTTTTAGTTATATTTCCTTTTTATGATTGCCCATTTTAATAGCGTGTGGATAACAGAACAATACGCAACACAAAATATGAGAAACAAATGGCGCTCAAAATGATGTTAGTTTAAGCAAAATCAGTAGAAAATTTATAAACATTCTAATCATACTTTATTCACTACAAAACTAGACAGCTAACCCCATATATTCTATCTCTTTAAAAAATATGTGTGCAGATATTTTTAGTTAAAATAATGTACATCTATTATATTTCATTTTAGGTAGCTTTCTTTACAAAAAAGCTACCTATTGCAGCCGTTCGGAGGAAAGCGATTTCAAAAAATTTTGGTATATTTTCATCGATCATGACCCCCAGACCCCGAAACCACCCTCCGTTCAAAATTGATATATATATATATATATATATATATATATATATATATATATCTGACCTATGTCACACTGTAACTCCCGTAATTATGAACCGATTTCGATGTAATTCGGTGTGTACATAGTACATACCAATGTCTCGACCGAGTTCGTTGGCCAGCTTCATCCGCCGTTTTGTTTCAAAATGGCGGCCATTTAAAATTTTTAAAAAAATTTAAAACTTGAAATGTGGTACCAAAAAATTAAAAATGGAAAAATATTTTTTTCTTATGTATTTGACCTTTATACAAAGATTCCGGAGCAGTTTTTGTTTCGTCTATATCTTAAAAAATGGCTGAGTTATAGCATTTTGAATTTCTAGCGTGGCTGACATTTTGAAACGTCCTGAATTTTGTCACGCGATAAAAGGCGTATTTATGAACCGATTTGGATGTAATTCGGTGTGTACATAGTACATACCAATCTCTCGACCGAGTTCGTTGGCCAGCTTCATCCGCCATTTTGTTTCAAAATGGCGGCCATTTAAAAAAAATTTAAAAATTTTAAATTTGAAATGTGGTACCAAAAAATTGAAAATGGAAAAATATTTTTTTCTTATGTATTTGACCTTTATACAAAGATTTCGGAGCAGTTTTTGTTTCGTCTATATCTTAAAAAATGGCTGAGTTATAGCATTTTGAATTTCTAGCGTGGCTGACATTTTGAAATGTCCTGAATTTTGTCACGCGATAAAAGGCGTATTTATGAACCGATTTGGATGTAACTTCGTTTATACATAGTACATACCAATGTCTCGTCCGGGTTCGTTGGCCAGCTTCACCCGCCATCTTGTTTAAAAATGGCGGCCATTTAAATTTTTAAGAAAAATTTAAATTTGAAATGTGGTACCAAAAATTGAAAATTGAAAAAATATTTTCTTCTTATGTGTTTGACCTTGATAAAAAGATTCGGGAGCAGTTTTTGTTTCGTCTATATCTTAAGAAATGGCTGAGTTATAGCATTTTGAATTTCTAGCGTGGCTGACATTTTGAAACGTCCTGATTTTTCTCACGTAATAACAGGCGTATTTATGAACCGACTTGGATGTACCTTGGTGTGTACATAGTACATATAAATATCTCGACCGAGTTCGTTGGCCAGCTTCATCCGCCATCTTGTTTCAAAATGGCGGCCATTTAAAAAAATTAAAAAATTAAAAAAATTAAATGAGATACCAAAAAATTGGAAAATGAAAAAGATTTTTTTTTGTATGTGTTTGACCTTAATACAAAGATTCCGGAACAGTTTTTCTTTCGTCTATATCTAAAAAAAAATGGCTGAGTAATAGCATTTTGAATTTCTCTTGTGGCTGACATTTTAAAACGACCTGATTTTTGTCACGCGATAACAGGCGTATTTATGAACCTATTTGGATGTAACTTGGTCTGTACATAGTACATACCAATGTCTCGACCGAGTTCGTTGGCCAGCTTCATTCGCCATCTTGTTTCAAAAGGGTTGCCATTTAAAAAAAATTAAATTTAAAATTCAAAATGAGGTATTAAAAAATTGGAAAATGAAAAAGATTTTTTTTATGTGTTTGGCGTTGATACAAAGATTCCGGAGCAGTTTTTGTTTCTGAAAATTTGTTCCTTTGTTGATATCTTAAAAAATGGTTGATTTATAGCACTTTGAATTTCTAGCATGGCTAACATTTTGAAACGATCTTGTATTTGTCACGCGATAACACACGTATTCGCCTATTTCGATGTAAGAAGGCATGTGGATAGTATACATCAACACCTCGACCAAGTTCGCTGGCCAGATTCATCAGCCATCTTGTTTCAAAATGGCGGCCATTAAATTAAAAAATATATATATATTTAAAGTGAGGTGCAAAAAAATTAGAAATTGAAAAAGGTTTCTTTCTTAAGTATTTGATCTTGATATAAGGATTCAGGAGCATTTTTTGTTTGTCTTTACCTTAAAAAATGGCTCAGATATAGCAGTTTCAATTTCTATTGTGGGTGACATTTTGAAAAATCTGATTTTTTGCATGCGACAGCACTCCTATATATTAACCGATTCCGATGTGAGTGAGCATGTGCACAGCAATTACTAAGGTCTCGACCAAGTTCACTGCTTAGCCTCATCCACCATGTTGTCTTAAAATGACAGGCACTTTAAGAAATTGCCGAATTTGACAGCCAAATATAAGTTACTTTAAAGAAAATTAGCTTGGATAAAGCTGACTAATTTCGCGAAATTCTCATTCATTATATTGATAAAAATTAGTATTGAATCTCCTATATTCGGTTTCCACTAAATTGAGCTTTGTGTGTTTGCATGATATAAGTTGGCTTTTTTAAAATAAGGATTATGAAAGCTACCTCTTCCTCCCGGCACTGGCCGGAAGGACTTTTTAGTACCTGGTAGACCGAGCAGGGCTCGGTTAGTTTTTTTAGAATTTGTTTATTTTCCCACTTTTATTTAACTCAACTTGGTTTTTGTATGCAAAGATGGAATTTTGCAATCGATTTTTACTCCCCTTCCAAATATAGGTTGGAATTATGTACAACGGTGTGTTCCTGATCACAATACAACATTAATATATTTTTACAACTTAATTATAAATTAATGCATTCATTTTAAGGCATTTTTTTAATTAGGCAGCCTAGGTGATAAATTGTCAAATATTCTTTGTAACTCGTGCAATTGTATAAGATTTAAAAAGTCAATGGATTTAATTATGTGCCAATAAATGCTCCTCCCCCCTCCAAAAAAAAAAAAAAAAAAAAAAAAAAAATCCAAAGCACTATGAAACGGAAACAGTGAAACATGTTTAAAACTTTAAAGTAGAAAAAATACATATATAAAGCAGAGTGTAACATAAAAAATACACTTTTGTCAAATCAATAAATTTACGAATATATTATGAGGAATCAATTAAAAGACCAAAAAGATAATTTTAAAAATGTTTCATTTTTTAATTTCTGGTTCCCTTTAGTTGAAAAATAAACAGAGCAAAAAGTACATATTTTTAAATAAATTCATTTGCCTGAGCTTTCTAACAAGCGTAAAAAAAAAAAAAAAAAAAACATTGAATTTTCATAATCGAGGTCGATGCCCACGCTAAATTAATGAAATGTAACGGATATTTTTTGGAAAAAATATGAATTGCACTCAAAAAATTCGGCAATATTTTCAAGAGGACCATTGAATGCTTATCAAAAAACATTTTTTAAATAATTTTGGTACTTCTTCATTATTCCGTCTACCACTTTCCATAAAATAATCTGTCGCCAAACTCTAACGCCAAAGACAAATGGAAGAATGTTTCCATATGAATGTCATAAAATACAAGAAATTCGATAAAGCCCCATTCACTAAGTGTCAACTATCAATATCGTTAAAATAATATAAATCGTTAATAAATTTTACGATATATTAATGAAAACAGAAAAAAAAAATTGAATATTTATCTATCCATTCTATAAAAAAAAGGTAACAAACGCTGTCACCGCCGCCACCGGTTTTGAATTTTTTGTGACCGGAGGTCTTTCTTCGTTAATATTAAGGAAAATATTGCACACAAAAAATACGAAAATCGGTGGTATTATAGAAAAATGTTTGATAAACACGTTGATGCAGGCAGTTTTCAAATTGTAGAATTATTTTAAGAGTTATTTAATGCTAAAGTTGGACAAAATCGTCCCATTAAAAAAGTGGCTTAGATGTTATATATTCCGCGTTCGCCATCTTGGATTTCTCGGCGATGTTTTGTTGGCGTTTATCGATAAGGCAACCCCGACGAGTGACGTGTTCTGGCAACCCCGCTAAGCCTAACATGCGCATAAATCTGCTTGACGACATTTACTTGGCAGAAAAGGGATTTTCATATCAAGAAAAAATCCAAGATGGCGGCCTCGGGAATATATAACATCTGTTCCAAAAAAGTTTTATAAGGAGAAAAAACTATACATGGGAATTTAATCATTTTTAGATAATTTTATACGTTAGAAATTCCCGGTGTGCAGACTGCATTTATTTTTTTAATTTGACTTCTTTTTTGAGGTTTTATTTCTATTTTAAAATCAAATTTTCAACATTTCGAGAGATATTTTTTATATATTTTAGAAAATGGTATTAATTTAAACTGTTGCCAACTGTATAAACAGTGCAAACAATAATGTTTGCTTCAAATTAAAAATTTATTTATATGTGGCTATTATAAACATAAAAAACCCTTCAAATTATAATTAAATAATTCCGTATAAGAAGTAGGAACTTATTGAAAATTACATCATAAAAACTATATTTACAAGTGAATTTTTAAAAAGAAAGTATATTGTAAAATAATAAATTCATTAACATGCGTTAGAAGTCTTAAATAGGAGAAATTACGTCATATTTACGTCCCATTACACTTATTACGTAAAACGATCAAAAATAATATTGCAAAACAGTTTAAATTTAAAAATTACGCGAGACATTTATTTGATATTTTGAGATGATCTTTTCAACTATTTTTGTTAGGACAGCGCAAATAATATTTCATTTCTAACAAAAGTATTTTCACGTGAATATTAAAAAGAGAAAGAAAACTTTGGTGGAAATTACGTCAGATTGAAAACGATACATTTAAAATGTCTTATTTAAAAGAACTCTCTTTTCGCTTTGTTAAAAAATACCGGGAGACAAAGACTCCGTTTACTTAAATTATTTCATATTAGCTTATTTTGAAATGTTTAACTGATTTTACTTAATCAAAGACAAAAACAGCCATTGTATCTTTTAACAGCAGCTGGTTTGGCTTTAAAATTCCCCAATCAAAGAGAAATGAATAGAATACCGTTTATAGGGACATCACCACTGCTTTTTAAATTATAATTCAATCTCCCGAAATCTTTTTAAAGCCGATCAAATTAGCGTGCTTTTAGAGTATGCGGTGCCTGGACGGGGGTTGGCGAGCGTAGCTCTTAGGGGGTAGACCCCCCTACTTTTTTAAACAAAATCGTAATTTTCAGAGCAAATTAACAAACAAAGCAATTTATTTCCTACATTGTTTAAGCCCGAGAAGGGACAAATATTAAGTTATTTCATTCAATTAGTTCTACATTTAATGTTAAATTTTTGTAACAAATTAGTTAAGTCAATTGAAGATTAAAAATAAAAATAAAATTCATACAATACGATACTTAAAACACACTAAAAAATTAGATTCCTTTCAAATGAAATCGAAATAAATCTTGCACATTTTTTTAAGTTTTGTATTTTGCATGCATCTTATCATTTTATGCACAATTGTCGTAAACATAACACAAAATCTGCAATACAAATATTTTCAATTCAAAATGGAAGAAGTCTAAGATTTCTGCCGCGCAATACTTAAATGTTAAATTTTTGTAACAAATAAGTTAAACCAATTTAACATTAAAAATAAAAATAAAATTCGACCAATGTGATACTTTAAACACCCTAAAACCTTAGGTTCCTTTCAAAGGAAATCGAAATAAATCTTAGAATTTTTTAAAGATTTGTATTTTAGATGTGCCTTATCATTTTATGTACAATCATCATAAACATAATACAAAATCTGCATTACAAATTTTTACAACTTAGAAATGGAAAAAAGGTCTAAGATTTATTTCGATTTCATTTGAAATCGTAGCTCGAAGTTGATAAATCGCCAAACATTGTTCCCGTCGCATTTTTTTGTATTTCATTAATTTCTTTTAAAATACTATCCTTTCACTAATTTTATTTAAAATAAATAACTCTACTTTAAAACTGAAACATTTAAAATTCATGACTCTCATTTATTTCTTTTTTTTTTTTTTTTTTTTTTTTTTTTTTTTAGAAAAAAATAATAATACCAAGACATTAAATTTCAACATCAAAGCATTGTTTTAATTTACGCGGGAAATGAAATACTGGCGAGTTAAAAAAAATGTACTACTGGCGAGATTTGTGAGTGGCTAACATAAAAGTATCAGCAATTCTTGGGGTCTCCGTGGCTGAGTGGTCAAAGCACCACGCTGTAGATTGTGGGTTCGAATCTCGCTGGTTCAGTTGCGTACACTCTTTGTGTGGAACTCGCAGGATGTATTTCTCTTGTGCTGTAATATTTCCTTGTGCTATCTTGTCTCTGACTTATAGGCGGGCTCTCATGTCAAGCACACAAGTCATATGTTTGTTGTTCTACAAAAAAAAAAAAAAAAAAAAAAAAATTAACAAATTACAACGACTATTTGAAAAATGATTTTTTCAAAGACTAAAATTTAAGACATAAAAAATCGCACGGAGTTGATCATACATTACGTACGCCATGGATTAAACATTAACATTCCTGGACCAATTTTAAATGAAATTTCATTCTTAAACTTCTAAACATCCCACAATATTATTTTTTACACAATCGTATAGAGAAAAAAAATGTACTTTTAAATACAATTTGTTTGAAAGCTGTATCGCAATTTGTTTCTGAGTTATTAATTATTTTTTGTAGTTTTTATTACTTTTTTGTTATAGTGGCAACAGAAGTATCCATCTCTGTTGAAAGTAAAGGGAAAATACAGATTACTGTATAGACCAATCAGAAAACGAATAAAATGCGGATTCAACCAATAAAAAGCTTCAGATATGCTTTTGATTTCCTACCCTGACGAGGACATTAACCATTTTTCCAAATGGTTAATTTTATTCGAAAAAATTATTTTTATTAAATATGACCACTTTGCATTTTAAAAGCGAAGCGGTTACCCCGGAAGTGTTGATGACAATCACATGACTTAGGCTATTATTTAGGTTTTATAAAAATTTAAGTGATTAATAATCAACAATCGCTGTCCAAGTCAATAATTGGCGGTAAAAATAAGCCATTTCGGGAGATATGTGATAAGTTTGGCAGAAAAATTGTCTTGCCTTTAAAATTGCAGCTAGTTTTGCGCCAGGGTGTATTGCCATTGCATCAAAATTTTGCGATGTTTCTAACAATATTGTAGTGATTTTAAATATAACAAAAGTATAAACGCAGTTGTTTATCAGGAAATATTAGCATATTTATAAAATGTTTATGAAAATATTTAAGTTCACCAAATCAATATTTGGTTATATCAATTAATTTTATTTTTTCTAGCCAGTTCAAAACGCATTTTGCAGTATTTGTTACCTATACATTGGCCGTTATCTAGTACCTGATTTAGTGGAGAAGGCATACCGTTAGATCCGCTTTTCTCATAATCGAATAAAACATATTTCACAAAAATGGTCGGAATTTTTTTCGATTGATATCCCAATTTAGAGCGTTGAGTATGTTTTAACCATAGAAAAGAGTTTTCCCGAATTAGTGACCTAGCTAGATCGATTTCTTGCGCTCGAATTAGTATAGGCATCAAGTTTTGTGAAAATCATTAGAGCCGTTTTCGATATATAGCAGCATTTTCAGTGCTAAGTTTGTTTTAATCTATCAAAACGAACTTTCGCGAATTGGAAATCTAGCTAGATGTGTTTCTCGTGCTCGAATTAGCATAGAAAACACATTTCGTGTAAATTGCATGAGCATTTTTCCGATTTGTAGTAAGCAGAAGTTTCAGCACTGATCTTGGTTTACCCTGTAAAAACGAATTTTCTTGAATTCCTAACCAAGCTAGATCTTTTTCTCGTGCTCGAATTAGTATAGGCATCAAGTTTTGTGAAAATCGTTAGAGCCGTTTTCGATATATAGCAGCATTTTCAGTGCTAAGTTTGTTTTAATCTATCAAAACGGACTTTCGCGAATTCGAAATCTAGCTAGATGTGTTTCTCGTGCTCGAATTAGTATAAAAAACACATTTCGTGTAAATTGCATGAGCATTTTCCCGATTTATAGTAAGCAGAAGTTTCAGCACTGATCTTGGTTTACCCTGTAAAAACGAATTTTCTTGAATTCCTAACCAAGCTAGATCTTTTTCTCGTGCTCGAATTAGTATAGGCATCAAGTTTTGTGAAAATCGTTAGAGCCGTTTTCGATATATAGCAGCATCTTCAGTGCTGAGTTTGTTTTAATATGTCAAAACGAAAATTCGCGAATTCGAAACCTAGCTAGATGGGTTCCTCGTGCTCAAATTAGTACAGAAAACACATTTCGCGTAAATAGCACGGGCGTTTTCCCGATTTATAAGTAAGCAGAAGTTTCAGCACTGATCTTGGGTTACCTTGTAAAAACGAATTTTCTTGAATTCGGAACCTAGCTAGATCTTTTTCTCGTTCTGGATTTAGTATAGGACGCAAGTTTCGTGAAAATCGGTTCAGTCGTTTACGATATCATCCGTAATCGGGAAAATCGCTTGCTCGTTTAATATATATGATAATATTTTCCATGTTGATTTTAACACCGTAAAATATGATTTGCATCCTAGACTTAATAAAAATTCACGCCTAAAGTACTCAGAGAAAAAAAAAAGAAAAAAATTGCGGATTCAACCAATGAAAACGTTCAGATATGCTTTTGATTTCCTACCCTGACGAGAACAATAACCATTTTTCCAAATGGTTAAAAAAAACCTCGAGAAATTATCATTATCCTACGCGCAAATGGGTATTTTCGCACAATACTTATTTTATCATTTCTTTAATATACAGGGTGGTTATAATTAAAGTTCCACTTTGAAATGATGGGAATTTATTTTCAAGCCAAAAACAAAGTTCAAATACTCACCACCAAAGGGGTAAATGGCGCTGTATACAATATTAAACGAAACAAGACATGGGTTTAAAATGTGGTTTAATTGTTTCTGGAACGTGTTACAAAGCATGTTCAATGTGGCGTCCACCATTTCCTAAAGCAAGTGAAATCGTATTACTGCATTCTCAACAGTAGCTCTTAGCATATCAGGAGGAATGTTATGGACATGTCCGTGTATCGCATCTGTCAATTCCGCCAAATTGTTTAGTTTATCAACATAAACAGTGCTTTTGAGATAACCCCATAGCCAAAAGTCACTGAGGTCTAATGACCGGGGTGGCCGAGAAGTGGGAAAGTTTAGGCCGTTCATTCTTGAAATGTTGCTTAAGTAACTGTGTGACACATGTACCAATCTGCATAAAAATCGTGGAGTCTAAAATGACAGTTCAGGTATGACGAAACGTCTTAACATTGACGTTAAGCGAGCTGCAGTCACAGTGCATTTAACAGGTCCAGCTGTCGGCTGCTCTTCAAAGAAAAATGGCCCAATTATGAAGCTTGCTGCCATACCACACCAAACGGTGACTTTAGGAGAATGCAATGGAACTGGGTACACAACATGAGGGATTCGTTTGGCCCAAATCCTGCAGTTATGGGTGTTGACATCGCCATTTAGGTAAACATGGACCTCGTCTGTCCACACAATGTTCCATGGCCAATGTTCGTCCACTTCCATCCGTGCAAGGAATTCCAACGCGAAAGATTCTCTTGCAGCAGGATCGTTACGTTGAAGTACTTAAGCATGTTTGATTTTGTATGGGCAGCACATTACGGACAATTCTGTACACCGTACTCTATGGTACGTCCATTCGACGCCCAGTGGACGTTTTGATGATCTAGGTGGACAAAATCCATTTTTCCGATTATCTCGGAATTTGACAAAACCGCGTGTACTGGTAGCTGAATGTCTAAATTTTCAAAATCCGTACTCGTTTTGGCGTAAAAAATCAGAGGTGTCGATTCATTGTGACCGTAAAGTAGCCATTTGCGCAGTTGGTTTGGGGGAGTTTCAAAAGTTGCACTAGCTTCCTCTAAGTTTGAAAGCACGTCGTGACTATTATTTTTATTTGAAAGCACGAGTTTGCTGATCTAATGTCACAGCTTTGTCAAGGTCAGATTTAACCCATTTTTGTTTGAAAATAAACGATATTAAACCCGCTTTACCGCTTTTTTCAATGGCTGAAATTCTGGATGATCCTTGATGTTGTTTACAAATTTCATCTTTACTTTTAACAAATATTCAGCATTATTCAACAATAAGCATTTTTTTAAATCAAAGTGCCATTCCTAAAGTATGGAGAAATTAAAAAAACTCCTGCAGATAGCTGCAGATCATTAAGTTTTTATTAATAAACAAGCATCCTATTAACTTCCAGTGCATGTATGTATGTTTAGTTCAAATCTTGCAAGTCAAATTTAAATCCCTTTTAATTACCCTACTGAGTCGAAACAATGAATACATGTCTAATTTGAATGACAATACAATATTATTACGATTTAAAGAACGTATAGAAGTTTGTTTAGAATGCTGTTTCTATAGGGTTAAAACTTGCAAGTTAATTTTAAACCAATTTCAACAATCTGATTGAGCTAAAACTTTGCTCAGGATATGTAGTTCTGATGACAATGCAATATTATTATAATTTATGGAACGTAGCATAGCAGTTACGCTTTTTTTACAGGTCCACATAAAAGATTAGTTCAAACCTTGCAAAACAACTTTAAACCGCTTTCAATTACCTGATTGAGCTGAAAGTTTGCCTACATGTGTTTTCCCGATGACAATTCTATTAAATTATAAGTTGACGAACGTAGAAATTATTCATTTGTTACACGGCCACACAAAAGATCGCGGAAAGATTGTTGCTAAAAAGCAGAAATTTTAATTAAATTTCAACAAAATTACTATAGGTTATTGAGATACACAATAGCATTTTTTAAATTGAAAACAAAGTGCGTAGTAGTTGTATTTCTTTTACAGGGACACATAAAAATTTCGGATACATTACTATTCATACATAACACACTATATGCAGAAATTTTATTTCAAATTGAATGAAATTTATATAGGTTACTAGGGGGCTCTGCCCCCTGCAAGCTACGCTCGCCAACCCCCGTTCAGACACCGCAGAATCTAAAAATCTAAAAACATGCTAATCTAATGGGTTTTAAAAATATTAGAGAAGATTAAATTATACTGAAAAAGCCGTGCAGATCTCCCTGTAAACGGGTTTCCATTCAATTCCCTTTGATTGCAAAAATTTAACGGAGAATCAGTTGCTGTTAAGGCACCCAATGGTTGTTTTCGTTTTTGATTAAAGAGGATCAGTTAAACGTTTGAAAAGAAGCTAAAATAAAATGAATTAAGTATTCAGAGTCTTTGTCAACCGATATTTTAAAACAATCTCTATAACAATAGCCTAAATCATGTGACTATCTTCAAGTGACTATCATCGGAACACTTTGCTTTTTATACTCTAGGGGCCATTTTGATACTTTAATGTTATCCAGGCACAGGTGATAAGTCGCCAAATATTATTCTATCCCCATCATTTCATCTATATTATAATAGTTCAAGTCATCAAATGCCATAAACAAATACGATCTGATCCCTTCGCCTTTCATATGAAGGTTTGGAACGAATGTCATATACGCCCCATATTGGCGCGATTTTTTTCCAACGCCAATTTGGGGAACGCATCAGCAGCATAAACAACAACATCCGGCTTACCATATCAAGCAAAATAACGATACTTTGGCGCCAGTTAAGTACCCGTTGCGTATATGACATTGGCGTCAGAAAAAAATCGCGCCAATATGGGGCCGTATATGACATCTGTGCCGAAAGAAAAAAAAGCCGGGTGCAAATCTCGCCAATATCTTTTTTTCAACTCGCCAGTTAGCATTTTTTTATTGTTCGAGTGGTAAATTAAAACATTGATTTGAAGTTGAAATTAAATGTCATGGTTTGTTACATAATTTAATATTTCGCCAGATGTCATATACATCCATGTTTGGCATGATTTTTTTTTTTTTTTTTTTTTTTTTTTTACGAAAATTTGGCGAAAACCTCGTTTTCGAATACCAGTTACATATGTATTTTTGGTACTACTTAGTTATCCCGTCGACAAAAAATATATCGCGAACTATACGATTAAATGCCAACAATGCTTGATCGTAAATGTCACATTCACTTGACTTTTAGCAAGTTACACGTGTTTACGTTATCAAGTGATTTTTATTTCGACGTTTTATTTTTATATTTATTAATGTTACGAGTTGAAACCCGTCGAAATTCGACGAATTAATATGTTTAGAATGGAGCTGTTAGATCGAATTTATAATAAACCTACAAAAATAATTATATTAAAAATTCATCTTGCATTGGTTATCTAACTCTTAAAACAAATAATGTTTTTAACCTAAAATTACCAAAATATTATTTGCAAAAGCTTCAACTGGTTAAATTATTGAAAATTTCAACTGTATTAGAATACGTAATCAAGATGAGTAATTATCTTGAAGTTATCGATTGAGGCTCTTACATTTGCTTTTACGGGATGAAAAATCAGTAAAAAGGATTTCGCTTTGTCACATCATAAAATTTTCCCCCATAAAATCTAAACTGTACGTTATTTTTACATTCTCAAAATTTACGTACGCACCACTCAAATTCACAATTTAAAAGTATTTTAATGCGCTATACATTATTAATGAATGTATTTCCAAACTTAAAGTCACGTTTGTCCGATACAACTTTTCATGTGAACATTCGCATAAAATTTAAGTTTTAATCTCAGTACCCGCAAAAATTTACCATTCAGAAATTTTCCTTTAGTTGCCATAGAATTGGCCATTTAGTATTTGTCAAATATTTTGTTTTATCAAAGAAAATGATGTTTTGCTTTAAATATGACATCATTTTTACTCACTCAATCATTTTGCCTAGCGTCTCAAACTCAGTATCAGCGTAATGTGAAAATATTGAAATATTTTCTTCAATCTTTTGATTTATGAAGAAGAATGCGTGTTTTTTTTTTTAATGGCTGACATCATTTTCTGTTCAAAAATTAGAAAAAAGTTATTTTTATTTATAATGTGAAAATGGCATGAATAAGGATATAATCAATAAAAATAAATAAACCATGACTATTTTCCCTTTACTTTTAATAGAAATGTTGTACTTCTGTTGCCACAATTACAAAATTGGTATTAAAAAATATAAAAAAATTAATATCTCAAAAATAAATTGACATAGAGCTTTCAAACAAATTGTATTTAAAAGTACATTTTTTTCTTTATACGACGGTGTAAAAATTTAAACTGTGCGATGTTTAGAAGTTTAAGAATTTGCAGTAGCGAAAATTTCAAAACCGAAATTTCATTTCAAATTTCAAAGTGTTGCCATTCGCAAAATGACGTATGCGTTACGCACAGATATGTTTGTCCTTTATAATACAGATACTCATTTATTTGTTCTTTCGTTATTTAAAATAAAAATGTTGTCAATCTGTACAATTTGGCGAGTGGTTTGGCGATTTATATAATTTGCGAAATTGGTTGACGGAATAACTACTACATTGTACCTTATTTTTTAATTATTTTCAAAAGGAAATAGCAAAAATATAATTAATAACTATAGAACAAAATAATTTATATAAATTTAAAAAAGAAATAAAAGTAAATAACATTTATTATTAAATAAACAACAATAGCCGGGTTACCATGTCTATCAAAATAATGCCATCTGTGCGCCAATTAGGAACCCAGGTGCGTATATGACATCTGTGCCTAATATTTTTCTTTTCGTTTTTTTTTTTTTTTTTTTTTTTTTTTTTTTTTTTTTTTTTTTTAAGAAGTGAAAGCCATCAATTTAAATGTTTCATTTTTAAATGAAAGTTTTATATTTAATAAAATGATAACGAAATACAAAAAAAGCATTGTTCTTAGCATAGATTTAAAGGAGGCCAAACTGGTCGCCAAATTAATTTAAAATAGTAACCTTTTCTGAATTATGAAAAAAAAATTCTGTTATGATTAAAATTTGAGTTGCCATCATTAGGAAAAATGTATTTAAAATTAGAAAAAAATTAATATTTAGAAAACGAATTCGAATTTAAAAATTCTAATACCAGTTTTGAGATCTGTGGATCAACACGGATTTTTGGTGTTAATTTCATCGCAAAGTATTCCATATTTTAGGAGAAATCGCCGTGAAACAAAATCAGTTGTTTAATCAGTCGATTCAAAGAATCGATACATTTCAGCCGTTTCATATATTCGTTTCATAAATTCGTTTCATTAGGATTTTATATATATAGGGTAGATTTATTCACACAACAGTATTTTTTCAACCGAAAATAATTTTGGTAGCATTTATATGTTTTACATGGTACCACAAAACATTAAATTTTTTTTAATATGATTTTATTAAAAAAAAAAATTTTCCGGGATGACTACACAAATTTCTCGAGAAATTCTGAGTAGACAAAAATAGAAAAAAGAAATGTTAACTTACATGTGTGCGTTAAATTATCTTTTACTGAATTGTAAAATAAGTATGTTTAACGCATTATTTGTAATACATTATACAGGGTGCCCACTAAAGGCCTTCCAACGCTCTTCATTGTCGAACGTTTGCAGCTATAGTCATAAAGTGTAAGGTATAGTAAAGTGGCTATGCGCTACCAGATGAGACCGCTTCCAGCGCCACCTGGTGCAAAACAGCTGAGTTAGTATGCCTATCTCGAAAACGAGATTCACATTCAGAACGAGATTCATTTAGCATTCATGTTCACAAGGTGTCGTCATTCATTTTTATCCCATATTTCGAAGCGTTTTCGCGATAGGAACGCTATTGGCGCCATTCTGTACCAGATGGCGCTGTAAGCGGTCTCATCTGATAGCGCATAGCCTCTTTACTATACCTAGACACCACGTTTATGAATATAGATGCAGTCGTTCGGCAGTTAAGAGGGTGGGAACGGACTTTAGTGGGCACCCTGTATTTTTATTTTAAGACATTGTTGTTAAATAACCAAACATTTATCACTGTTTGAGTATTTTACTAGTGATGCATTAAAAAAAACAGCTAAAACTAATTAAACTTCAACGAAATAATTTTGTCCACTTAGATCGTCAAAACGTCCCACTGTGGGACGTGCGGCAGCACGTACCGCGTGTGCTTTCCATTGTTGCTTCCTCCACTGCTAATGCAACAACCTCGAGGTTGTTGCAGGATCCTCGGTTTCCGCAGAAACAATCCTCCCAGGTGCAACAGATAACAAGCCTGTGGCTTCAGGCTTTGTCATCATTTTCCTCAAACCCTGCGGTGTCATTGGTGCTCGGCGCATTCTTCTTACTGAATGATACTTTTGCAAAGAACGTCGTTCATTGGTATCGCATTCATAATAACGTTTAACGAGAAAAGCACGGTCTTACATGGTCGTCATCTTCTTGGTCGGCGACGGCCCGCATTCGTAAGACACGAACACACATTCCAGCCTGTCGGAGTTTCCACTTAGTCCGCACAACTTTGAAGAAAATCCTTTGCTATTTATATGCTGCCACCACCGATATGATTACGTGATATCGGTCACGCTCTGAGAGGATTGTTTAAATGAAAACCAACTCTTTCAATTAATTAAATTAACAGTTTATTTACACACTATTTACAAATCACAAAACACTATTTACACTTAAAAACTCGGATGTAGGTGATCCGGTTCAACATTAAATTAAATACAGTAAATGCTGGCTGTGTACTGTTAAACTACGTTGTATCACTCTCACTCTACACTCGTTAAATTAGCATTACCGGAGATTACTCTTAATCTCCCAACACAAGGGCTCTAAGCTCGGCGAGCTTCACTCAACCCTACGCTCTATCTAAGAGCTATACACGGGAACAACATTTCACTTTGCGTGCGAGACTTCAACTACACCCTGCGAGAGAGCGACTACTCACCAGCAACTCTCTGCCTTAACTGAATCATTCCTCCTCCCACAACATAAAACGGGGTTTTCTCACTCTGACCCTAATGTCAGCTCTTTCTTTCTCTGGTGAAATCCTTATCTCAGGGAGGCACCTCAATAGCAGGGCAAACCCCTTTCTATTATAACTAGTTCCCTTCACCCACTCTATCTAACTCACCAGCCCGGATTAAGTTTTAGATAAGAAAAAAAATGTTACTTTGAAATTCTCAGTACACGGACCCAGCGACATGAATAAAATATACAAGTAAAAAGAATAATATATAACCCCAATTCCAATAGAAGATGTTTCTCAGAACCTGACACAGCGCTTAACGGTCCCAATGGAATGGCCTATACTAACACTGACAAGGAAGAGCTCATTGCTGACAGTCTTAAAAATCAGTTTAGTCTTAATCGCGATGTCATCAATCTTCGAATGACTGACATGGTTAATTCCAAAGCTGAAGAGTTCCTCAGAGCGAAGGAGCGACACGCTCCTTCTAGCTTTCGACCTATTTCTTTGCTTTCCTGTATTTCGAAAGTCTATGAACACATACTTACAAACCGTCTGAAGGAGTTCATTACCGACAATTCGATAATTATTCCAGAGCAGTTTGGGTTTCGACCTAAACTCTCGACCCAGCACCAGCTTTGGAGTGTAACTGAACACGTTCATGAGGGTTTCCTAAACAGACAAAAAACTGGTGTTGTATTCATAGACATTGCTATAGCCTTTGTTTGGCATGGAGCTCTCATCTATAAACTTATTCTTTTCAAGTTCCTCCTCAACTTATTCTCATTATCTATAAATACCTTAAAAACAGAACTTTTTCAGTTAGAGTAAATCATTCTATCTCTTCTTTTCGCGTTATCGAGGCAGGAGTTCCCCAAGGAGGATTGTTAAGCACATGGCTCTTCAATATCTCCATTAACGACATACTAAAGATTCTCCGCATCCTCTTAGCATTACATGCGGATGACACGGCCATACTATTCAGAAACATCTCATCACACATTGTGATTGAACAACTCCAATCTTACCTTCAGGTTCTTTCTATTTGGCTCAGAAATTGGCGTATTAAAGTTAATGCTTCAAAAAGTGCCGCCATGATTTTCTCCAAAAAAATATATCATCCCGACGTTAATCTTACTCTTAATAATGAAGAAATACCCTGGGTCGATGACTATAAATGCCTATGAATTTACCTAGATTCAAAATTAAACTGGGCACCGCAGATTTGTGACGTACGGCCTAAAACTACCGCTGTCAAGGTATCCCTCAAATCTTTATTAGCTAGACATAGTTGTCTGTCAATTCCTAACATATTACTGCTGTATAAGTCCTTTATCAAACCAACCATAACTTACGGGTTAATTGTTTGGGGATCTGTATGCGAAACTCAACTACAAAAACTTCAAATCGCTCAAAATACCATTTTAAGGCAGATTGTCAATGCAACTACGTTCTCCGGAAAGATGTCATTCATAAAGATCTCAACATTCGGCCAATCTCGCAAGTTATTAAAAAACTTGCACAAAATTTCCATAGAGATCGTATTCATATACCCAACGAAGCGTTGTGGTCAATAAAATCATATACAGGGTTCATATGGTGCTTAAAAGTGCTTGAAAGTCCTTGAATTTTTAAGAGAGAAAAAAGGTCCTTGAAAGTGCTTGAATTTGTTTAAATTTTAATGCAGGTGCTTAATTTTCCTTACCTTTTTTTAATAGGTGCTTAATTTTTTTTATTCGGATGTTCAAAATAAAATAAGAGTTGTAAATGTTAAAAAATAAATAAAAAGTTAATTAATCAGGCAAAAATATTTGGTCAGAGATCGTTTTCATTCAGGAGGTCAGAGTACAAGCATTTATACTTCGCTTTGTTCCCTTCTCCCTCTAGGATTAAGTTAACAAAAGAAAATGAAAAGACGTGTACTTGTTGCTACTGCCAATTGCAAGATTGGAAATTCCTCCAATGTAAACCCCCTCCCAATGGACAATGGAGAAAACTGCGATGTTTAAACATAAATTGTAAAAGAAAAAGAGGCTGAAATTTTAGATTAAAAAAAAATAGAAAATGCAGTTAAAGAGTTAAAGTGTGAAAAAAAAAAGTCTTTACTTAAAATGCAATAAATTATTAAATTATTCATTCTGAGATATACAAATTTTTATTTTTTGTGTGTGTTTAATATACCTTTTTGAAAAATGATTTAGTGGATGTTTTAAAATTATGAGTTATGAAAAAAATTAATTTAGTTTTTGTAAAATTTAAAATTGTTTATTAATATCATAACAATGCAAAATTATCAAGTGTCTACTTTTGTCTAGTGTTAGCAAAAATAACTTTCAAAGTAGAATGCAAAAAGATTTTCTTTATTTTTCGTTTTCCGAACACTTTCTCATAACATTTCACATTTCAGCCTTCGCTACTGTATGTAATGTATGGCATTCACCTGAAAACATGTGAAAATGAAAAATAATTTTTTTCTCTAGATACTTTTGTAATATGGTATTTTGTAACATTAAAATTTTCTTTTCTGAAATTTCTGGAAAGGTGCTTAAAATTTGGGTAAGGTGTTTGAATTTTATCATGGAAAGAGAGTATGAACCCTGCATACAGTACTAACTCAGTTGGTAAAAAAGGTCCGCTTGTCATCCTTATCCGAAATTACGGTTTTGCCCCCACCTTCTAAACGAAGGCGGCACGAACCACTCATCGTTGCGGTTTTTCCAAATTTTAATTTTCTCTCTTTTTAATCTCCATTCGCATATTTTTCACTCTATTTTTATGACACCGTTCCCGCCTAAGCAATTGGCACCGGAATACATCTACTTTCTTTTAAAATCTCCATTTATTTTATTTTTTAAAAGTTATTATTGTTGAGATTAATTTACATCTCTCTATTCTAAACAAGTGGGTAAGTGTGATCATAGATCGCACAAAGGGTTTCGTTTAATATTCCTTTCAAAACGTCCAGTACATTTATCGCCATGGAACATCTTCTAAATTTTGGCAAACCCTTCCTAAACTATCGTAAAGCTTCAAACAGATTCAACTTGTTATATTTACTAATTTTGTTCGTGCCCCCCCCCCCTCAAAATGCTACAATATATCACATGACGGGTATCTGCCAAATTTAGAAAAGTGCCCCTTTGGGGGGTGGGAGGTGAAGTGGGGTAATGGTCACCATGATTTTTGACGCGGCCTGATGTTTAAAATTTTTGTTACTTTTTATTAGCTATACTAAAGTTTCAAACAGATCGTCCAGCTATATTTCCTAATTTTGTTCGCGCCCCTCCCTCACCCTCCCCCCTCGAAATGCGACACGCCATTCTTCTTTATACTTCATTATAATTTAAACTTTAAATACTTTATAACAAAACAGATCGAATTGTTAGATTTCCTACTTTAAATGAAATCGCGGTCTGTTAGTTCCACATTCTACCACCAGGGAGTGCACTCTATTCTTAACAAAAGCGTATCGAAACTCCTTTACACAACCTATCAGTAGATATGTTACTCGAGGGGGTGGCGGTCTTCAGCAAGAATTTAAGATAATTGTTGAAATTACCATTCGGAAATAGTGGTAATTTAACTTTTGACATATTTATATTTAATAAGTACCATGTATCTGAGGACTCCGTAAAAAAAAATGCACCTGAAATGGTATGAAACAAAAAATAAATATTTTGCCCCTCCCCCTCTCTCCACCTGCCCGAAATTTCACGCGCCATTATTTATAAACTTTTTCTTATATGTTATAAACTATGCTAAAGTTTCAAACAGATCACCTTGTTAGATTTCCTACTTTAAATGAAATCGCGGTCTGTTAGTTCCACATTCCACCACGAGAGAGCGCACTCTATTCTTAACAAAACTGTATCTGAACGTAACTCCGTTAAACAACCTATCAGGAGATATGCCAGTCGAGGGGGTGGCGGTCTTAACCAAGAATTTATTATATTTGCTGAAATTATTATTCGAAAATAGTGGTATCAATACTTCTGACATTTTTATCTGGCATAAGTAACATTTATGCTGTATTTTTAAAAATCGGACACCGTTCAGAAGTATACTGCAATGAAACATCACGTAACTGCCTTGTAAAATAAGTATATAATAGAAATAAATCAATTAGTCAAATTAGCGCCCCTCCCCCCTACCCGAAATTTCACGCGCCATTTTTATAAACTTTTTCTTATGTGTTATAAACTATCTTTAAGTTTCAAACAGATCGCCTTGTTATATTTCCTAATTTTAACAAAATCGCGTTATGTCAGTTCCACATTCCACCACCAGGGAGCGCACTCTACTCTTAACAAAACTGTATCGGAAGGAAACTCCGTTAAACAACCTATAAGTAGATATGTTACTCGAGGTGGTGGCGGTCTTAATAAGAAATTAAGATATTTGCTGAAATTACTATTCGGAAATAGTGGTAACTAAACTTTAGACAATTTTATATTAAATAAGTAACATATATCTCAGGACTCCCTCAAAAAAAGCACCTAAAACGGTCAGAAACACTAACTTTTTAAACAGAAATCTAGCGCCTCCCCCCCCCCTCCCCGGAATTTCACGTGCCATTCTTTTTTACACTTTATCTTATGTGTTATAAAATATCTTAAAGTTTCAAACAGATCGACTTGTTAGATTTCCTAATTTTAACAAAATCGCGTTATGTTAGTTCCACATTCCACCACCAGGGAATGCACTGTATTCTTAACAAAAGCATATCTGAACGAAACTCCTTTACGCAATCTTTCCGTAGATACATGGGCCCGGATGGTGGCGGTCTGCGGTAACAAACGCTAAGATTTTAAAAATAATTCTAGCTCCCCTTCCCCCCCCCCCTCGAAATATCACACTCCATTCTTTTTTACACTTTTTCTTATGTGTTATAAACTATCTTAAAGTTTCAAACAAATCGAGTGGCGGTCTTAACCAAAAATTTAAGATATTTCCTGAAATTACTATTCGAAAATAGTGGTATGAATACTTGTAAACTTTCTGATGATGAATGATCTGTTCAAATATCCCACGCAAATTATTAGATTTTCGAAGCACGTTAGTCTTTATCATAATAATATTTGTCATGTTGACTAACTGGGATATTTAATCAAAAGTAGTTCCCTCCCCCCCCCTTTTCCATCCCCACAAACCTAACAAATACAAATTATGCGGTAGCGGGCGAAGCACGTTAGTCTTTGTCATAATAATATCTGTAATGCGCACTAACTAGTATATTTAATCAAAAGTAGTTCCCTCCCTCCCCCTTTTTCATTGACACAAACCTAACAAAATAAAATTATGCGATAGCGGGCGAAGCACGCTTTTCAATTTCGCTGGAAGAATGCATCTCATTTTACATCAGCCTCGCACGGACTGAAATAATCCGATAGCGGGCGAAGCACGCTAGTCTTTGTCATAATATCTGTAATGCGAACTTTCCTAATTTTAACAAAATCGCTTTATGTTAGTTCCACATTCCACCACCAGGGAGCGCAAACTATTCATAACAAAAGTGCATCAGAACGAAACTCTTTTGGGATATTTAATCAAAAGTATTTCCCTCCCCCCCCCCCCTTTCCATTTACCCAAACCTTACAAATACAAATTATATGATAGCGGGCGAAGCACGCTAGTCTCCCCTCGAAATATCACACTCCATTCTTTTTTACGATTTTTCTTATACGTTATAAACTATTTTAAAGTTTCAACCAGATCGAGTGGCGATCTCAACCAATAATTTAAGATATTTGCAGAAATTACTATTCGAAAATAGTGGTATGAATACTTACAAACTTTCTTATAATGAATAAGTTATACTCGTCTCATAGAGCGGATAAAACCTCACGCAAATTGTTAGATTTCCCAATTTAAATAACTTCATGGTTAAAAAAGCACGTGCCTCCATTTTATTCTATTCATTAGATAGAAATGAAACAGATTAATTAAATAATAATTAATATCTCAGCTTCTAATTGAGTTATCGCTTTGAATTGGGTATGTGTGAAATCTGCGAGAGATTTCCCGTCCGGATGGGAAAAAATTTTATCAAAAAATTTAATATTTAAAAAGTTAAAATTTCGTATTAAAATATTCCACTACGGAAAACCGCAAGGTCGCCGTCATGTCTGAAGTTGAGCACACCTGCTTTCGCGCCGTTGGAGAAAGTTCATTTGAATCTGCGTTAAAAAGGTGGATTGGTTAATTTTAGAAGTTAATTAGCCCGTAATTCAGTTAATTACCAACTTTTTCAAAATTTTATGATTTGTTGTTTGATGTGAGGTGTTCAGCTATAAGTACCCAAAATTTCAAATCTCTAACATGTATAGTTTCTGAGAACGGGCTCTGTGACGGACAGACAGACAGACAAAGGAGTGAGACGAATAGGGTTTCGTCAGATGAACGAAACCCTAAAAAAAGTAACTACTGCTGTCACCGCCGCCGCCGGTTTTGAATTTTTTGTGACCGGAGGTATTTCTTCGTTAATATTAAGCAAAATATTGCATACAAAAATATGAAAATCGGTGGAATTATAGAGAAATGTTTGATAAGCACGCTGATGCAGACAGTTTTCAAATCGAAGAAATATTTAAAGAGATATTTAATGCTAAAGTTGGACAAAATCGTTCCATTAAAAAAGTTTTATAGGAGCAAAAACTGTACATCGGAATTTAATCATATTTAGATCATTTTATGCGTCAGAATTTCGCGGTGTGCAGACTGCACTCAGTTTATTAATTTGACTCATTTTTTGAGGTTTTATTTCTAATTTAAATTCAAATTTTTAGCATTTCGAGAGATATTTTTTTACACATTTTAGAAAACTAGGGGGCTCTGCCCAGTGGTGTAGTCCTGGAAAAAAAGTGGGGGGACGCTCATAGTTTCGAACATTAGGGTCTTACATCACCCATAGGGCAAACTTTCTTGCTTTTCACATTTTCAACTGCATTGAAAAGTAAATGAAAAATTAAATTTAAAAATTTAAATTTAATTAAAATTAATTTAGTTAAAGGTTCTTTTTTTTTTTTTGTTGGCTTACTGTAGAATTAAAAAAAAATTAAACCTTTTTCATGTCTGAACAAAAGAAATGACACTTTCAGAATTTAGTGTCACCCCCGATAAAAAAAAATATATATATATATATATGTATATAAATATAGATAGTAAAAAACATATTTCAGTTTTAAGACTTAAAATACACGCTTTTATTTTATATAAAATGACGTAATCCGCATCCGCTAGAGAATTCTTCCTTTACTATCCAGTCTTAAACAACATCTACAGGATAAATTAACATACAAGATGGGACACTTCCATAGAGCGTAAAGGTAATGCGATTGCGATCGTAGCGCCTTTAGTGACGATGGGGAATAAACTCCCCATCCCTGTAGTATTTTATTATTGAGTATCTACCTCATTGGGATCTTTCTTTTTTTAATGTTGCATGTTTACGTTTTCAATAGAATCTTACACCGATAGATGAATATAGAATAGATATTCTATTTTATATGTCTAATATCTGTTCTATGTTTATGTACCGATGTACGCATTCTTTTTATTTTATTTAACATTATGCGTGAATAATTTAAGTGCAACGAAAAACAAAGTAACATTTAATCTTGAATGCTATATATCAAAAGCAATGGTGTAATATAAGACTATACGAAATATTGCACTCTACAAGTCCCAGAAAATTTCATAAATATTCCCATTTAATAGGAAAATTTTTATAGCCGATGTTTTATTAATTTATGAAGTTTAACGTATTAAACAATCGTTACAATCTTTTAAAATTTACGCATTTTCACTTTCTTACAGATAAAGTAAAAATATTGCATTTAATGTAAATAACGTTCAACCAATTGAATAATATTTATAATATTAACATATAAGAAATAATAATAAAATTACAGATTTTGAAAAATTTCTTTCGACAAATTTTTAGAATTATATAAATCTAAAAGTTAAAAATAAATAGAGGTACCGACATTACACTCAGTAAAATTTTATTCGATATGAATAAATTAACACAATGCCTGAATTTGATTTTTTTACAATTTAATCTCATAAACTTACACATTTCCGTTCTTAACAGAATTTTCTTGGGTTTTTCTTTTATATCATTACTTTAATTATCGTTTTGTAAATTAAAAGTAACAACGATACAAGCACGATAAAAAAAAAAAAAAAAAAAAAAAAAAAAAAACAGCTAAATAAATAAAGCGTAAATACAATATCATCTGCCTCTTCTTCGTTTGGAAAGAATAGATATTCAAAACATAAAGCGTAAACATATTTCTTCAACATATGTAAATTTCGGTCCGTAGTAACGCTAGTACTGTTGTCATTACAGATTTCGCCCTAAATGTCCCATCTCGTATGTTAATCTATGAGCTATAGTAAAGTACACATATGACGTCACTATCGCTGAATAATACACAAATCTCGAAAAAAGAGATGTCATTCAAGAAACTCGACAAAAAAATCAGCTATCTAATGATTCATATGCCTTCATCTGTTTGTAATATTAATGATACTTAAAATTAAATTTGGTTTATAATAGCTCGATGTTTTATCAGAAATCATTCATCTATAGTTTTTCAAAATAGTACGTATTTTAATTACATTTTTTAAAAGTTGTTATGGGAAATGGCAACAGAAAGATATAATTACTATTTTCCAATTATTTTTCCTTTACTTTCAACATAAATGGAATATTTGAGCTGCCAAGATTAAACAAATGCGCTAAAAACTACAAAAGAATTAATATTTTAAAAATAAATTGAGATGCAGTTTACAAACAAATTGCGTTTAAAAGTACTTTTTTCCCCAATACGACGGTATAAAAATTGAAAATATGCGATGCTTAAAAGTTAAAAAAATTGCAGTAGAGTATTTAACCGTACAATGATACATCTGCTTTGTTTTACGTCTGGCTTATACAACGGAAGTTATTTTTTTGAGACGACACTTTAATAGCTGGGAGAAAGAAATAGCATACCGGGGACTAAAAAGTAATTTTCGAAAATTACTGCACTTTTTAAATGTGTTTAAAATTTAAAATGTGCTCATATTTGAACCAGACCACGTTACATAAAGCACTTCCCTAATCGATTATTTTAACTATTATTATCTGAATAGAACTGGTAAATTTTATGCATTTACAAACAGAAAATGTAATTTTGATAACGTGTCATAAAACAGCCAGTTTGGAATTGTGGACGAAGAAAAATCGTAAGATATAAAAATTGATATTATACCGATATGACCCTTCCCTACAAAAAGAGGCACATGACACACAGACTCCACCTCATCTACAAGGAAAGCTGGATCCACCCGTGGTGCAAATCACAAATGCCTAGAAATTACTTTAATAAACTATATTACTAAATAAAAGTTATACCATCTTTTTCGGTTTCAGTGTAATTAACAGTTTCAATAGTTTCATAAATGTGTTCTGATTAATTAAAATATTTATTTTTTAATTTTGTGCAATTTAATTCAGCATTTGTAATAGAAAAATGTAAAATCTGTTACTTACATTCCCATTTAATAAAATAAATAAGTTTTGCGCCTCTTAGTACTAATAACATCTGTTACTTCATCTTAGTTTTAAACATCGAACTATAGATAAGATTTTCTTTCAAATTTTTGAAAATGGTACATATTGTTTACATAAATAATTAATTTATTTTTTTATACACAGTTATTCAAAATGAAAAAGAAATTCATTAAACGTAATTTATGTTACAACGATTTTACATTTTTTATTCCAAATGCAACTTTAACTAGAATAAAAATCATGCGCCATGCATAGAATATGAAATATTTTCTAATACTATCAAAAATATTTTATTATAATTATGTTTTTCATACAAGGGACAGCGATGCGTTAATAGACATTTTAGAAAATACTTAAAGTTAAAAGCCTTATCTCAGTAATTACTGTCTAGACTGAAGTAGTCCCTAAAGACATTAAGGGACTACTTCACTCACGGGAACTGAATTCGCTTACTAATGCTAAACCTATGGGAGAATTTTTTTAAAAGATATATCGTTTGCATGTCAAAATTTTTAAATGGTTTTTTTTTTTTTTGCATTGGATAGCCAAGGTCGATTTTCATAATGCCCGTTTTTTACTTTTTCGATTTTGTTCGCAGTCATTTTTTATGAGGATAGGTCGACTTTCGAAACCGGTTCCGAAAGTAAAATTATCTAAATTGAAAAATAAATAAATAAATAAATAAAAATTCCAAACAAATTCGAAAAAAAAAAAAAAAAAAAAAAAAAAAAAAGATTAGGCCTTTGTAGAGATTGGCCTCAGCTATCTAATGAAAAAAAAATCTTTTACAAATATTAAAAGTCAAACAAGAAAAGAAAAAAAAAATCTTCCATATGATTAACATTAGAAAGCGGGTGTGAAGAATTTGCGTGTGTTAACATGCAAAATCTTCAGTAATATAATCCTTGTATTTTATGCATACCACACAGTAAAACTAAAAGTCTAATTAAATAGAACAACGCTTTTCACTAAAAAAAAGGTTTTTACCGTTCATTGACGACAATATTTGTATATCCATGTCTTTTGTGCAGTCCTATGTATGAATTTATTTATATTATATTCACACAGTAAGACTTAGTTGTGCTAAAAAACAAATAACACTCTTGAAAATGCATTTTCATCAAATCCCGCCCACACAATTTAAATATTTTGAATTGTTGCACTGCATATAATTTGTAGAATTCATTCCACAGAATTTAATAAAAATTAGTTGAGATTGAAAAAGCACGTCTTACAATGTTGCTTATAGATTGTTAAAGAAAATTGATATGATATATTCCCTATGCTTTCTGTGGATGACGTTATCTCCCTCCTCAATAACGTATATAAATTTCAAAAAACGCTTTTCAAACAATTACTGTCATTAGTGAATTCAGGAGGTGGCCCGGAGGGGACATTCCCCCGGAATATTTGAGATTTCGTGTTTTGAATGGTCAAAAAGTGCAATCCCCCTCGGAACTCTATAATGTCACCCTCAGAGCCACAGAAATCCCTTCCCCCCCGAGGTAAGTGTCTGAATTCAACACTGATTACTGTAATCCGAGATTAATACAATGTAATTTATTTCTATATCCCTGTAAATAAACGAAAGAAGCCACACGATACGTATTCTATATTAAGCGTGTTGTTGTGCCCTTCAGTGATATATATCAATTTCTTTATGTTTGAAGTAGTGCAACATCATTAAAATACAAAATAAAGAATTTAATTTCCATAGGACATAATTTAACGGAACATTTTTTTATGTATACCTGCAAACGAACTATAAGTGCTGAACACTTCATTTGCATTAAAGAATCTTTGTAGTAAGTAGTAAATCATAATAATGTATATAAATAGAGTGGCAATCCAAGTTTATTTACGGGCAATCGGAATGACGAACCAAAGTCATAAACTTTTCAACTATGTTAGAAAGTGTTAAAATGTTGTAGTTTAATTTTGTATTGTTTATGCTACTGCAAATTTTATTGAGATTGCAGATATTTTCAAACAATATTGCCGTTATTAAATAAAATCTATATTTTATTTTAAAACAAAGTATTTTAGAAATATAACAAATAAAACGCATATTAAAAACTCCTAAATTAAACTTCTATCAGCTTCTTTTTATATAAAAGGAACTAGTGAAACATATTACTATTTTTTTTTCTGCACACCTGATATATTTTAATCGGTGGTTTAGAAAAAAAAAAAAATACACAAACATAAAAGAAACACAGAACTAAAAATAGTCTTTTACGGGGGCTTCAGGAGGACAGACCCTCTCCCTGATAAATAATTCTTGATATCCTTTCTTTTACTGTTCAATTACTTTAAATCCTATGCGAAGAACAAACTTTGTTATTTTTTGAAATTTTCGAGAGGGAAAGAAAATTTAGTTAATTAAATTTGAAAATCTAAAGAGGGGCAATTCTGCTCAACTACCATTTCTGGCACCTATGTTTCCTTTCCATCCCATTGTACAAAAGATATAATTTTATACAAAAACATATTGATATTTGGAAAATATGAAACCCTTATCAAAGATTCATGGTATAACATAGCATATAATTAAAAATATTATTGATCAAAACTCAAAATATGCTTACGATTCTCTTGCATCGGACTTTTGATCTTCAATTGTGCTCGATAATTTCGTATCTATCATTACAGCATTGTTATACTATCATCGACGACCAACGTTTCGAAAAAATTATAAAACTTTCCAATTTTGGCTGCCTATATCGTTTCATTGTTATTTTTTCCTTCAAAAATTGAAATTTTGATGCAAAATACTTATGGCTAGAATTTAAAAAACAGATACTTCAGAGATATCCGCTGGAATTTAAAATAATCCAATGCTTGTAGTTTATTCCTGTCTAAAGAAGTAATCCCCGAATAGTAAACCAAAAAATAATTGTCAATGTGAATGATACAGGAAGGTAGGAGAAAGGGGGATAATGATTTTGTGGGATTCTTGGCACAGCAATATATCAGAAGTTGTCGGTCTACATTGGTGTCCCTTTTGTTGATTTATTCTGTATTCGATTGCAGACACCGTACCAGTCATCTGAGGACCCCTACTAACCAACAGTATGTGACAGATATGACAATTACCCCGAACGTCTTTAAATACCTTATTTACTGACTAATGGAAACATGCTGTTGTTAATTACCATGTGAGAAAAACATGACCAGTCTTTCAAAACTGAAACATCTGGATATTTTTTAAACGGAGACTGCGGTGTATAAAGATCTTTTTCAAAGAGCTTTTGTGGTCTTTATGTTAGGAAAAGGAGGAAGATAATAGTTTTCGATTAGAAAATTCCAAGTAAAACTAATGTATGCATCTGAAGGAACTAATGTTAGCGCGGTATTTCAGGTGTTTCACTACTGTTAATTATGGTGAAACGGCAAGTAAATATCCCTTTCTTCCCAATTCCTTTCAGTTTGTTTTCTGAATACTCAAAGAAAACTCAAATAGTTTTAAAAATCAATTCTTTACTTCATAAAATTCTTAATTTATTAAAGTGCTTTTTATTTTAAACATTTAATAAATCAGGAAGATCTGCGTCCCCTCGCGCTCTTAGCGTCCCCTTGAAAAAAAAAAGTAAGGGGACGCTTGAAATAAAATAAAAAAGTGGGGGGACGCCATCCCCCTGCGTCCCCCCTCGACTACACCACTGGCTGCCCCCTACGAGCTACGCTCGTCAACCCCCGTCCAGACACCGCAGACTCTAAATGCACGCTAATTTGATCGGCTTTAAAAAGATTTCGAAAGATTGAATTATAATTTAAACTAGTATGTTGTGGCCATCACAAAACTTTCTTCTATATAAATCACGTCAATTAAATCATTTAAATAGTACAGGAAATTACATTAATTTAGCACCAATTCATATCAAAGTGTATCTGAATTTGAAGTTTGATAAAAATTCGTGCCTTAGTTCTTGAGATAGAGCTATAGCGGAAATTCTGAAAAATGTAGCTTAGCAGCGCCACCAGTTGAGTGATTTACACCAATACATAAACAGGAATAATTGATATCCAAGTATACATGGATCTGAAGTTCGTTGAAAATCTAAGCATTAGTTCTTGAGATAGAGCTATTGCGGAAATCACAAAAAAGCATTGCAGCGCCACCTATTGAGCGATTTACACCAAACTGTATAAAATGTCAATTCATGTCAAGGACTAACTGATTCTAAAATTTCATGAAAATTCGTGCATTAGTTCTTGAGATACACCTATAGTGGAAATTCTGAAAAATATAGCATAGCAGCGCCACCTGTTGAGCGATTTACACCAAAATGTACAATATGTCAATTCATGTCAAGGATTAACTGATTCTGAAGTTTGGTGAAAATTATTGCATTAGTTCTTGAGATACAGCTATAATGGTAATTCTGAAAAGTGCAGCATGGCAGTGCCACCTGTTGAGCGATTTGCACCAAAACACAAGCTGCACTAATTCATATCAAAGTATACTTGAATGTGAAGTTTCATGAAAATCCAAGCATTAGTTGTTGAGATAGAGCTATTGCCGCAATCGTTAAAAATGCAGTATAGCAGCGCCACCAGTTGAGCGATTTACACCAAAATGTACAAAACTTCAATTCATGTCAAGGACTAACTGAATCTGAAGTTTGATGAAAATCCGTGCATTATTTGTGGAGATTGAGCTATTGCGGAAATCGTGAAAAAGGCTGCATAGCAGCGCCACCTGTTGAGTGATGTACACCAAAAACTAATCAGCACCAATTTATATCAGGGGGTAACTGAATATAATTTTTTATTAAAATGTCAATATTTCAAAATTCACTATCTCAGTGCCAAATTAAATGGCAATCTGTGTTCATCATGATAATTCCAAAAATATGAAATTCCGTGCATTAGTTCTTGAGGTATGACTGTCACTGAAATCGTGTAAATCCAGCAAAATGCAGCATAGCAACTCCACCTATTGGGTTATTTACACCAGAACCTAATTATCACCAACTTATGTCAACGTCTAACTGAATATGAAGTTTGAGGAAAATTCGTGCATTAGTTCTTGAGATAGAGGTATTGCGCAAATTATGACAAATGCAGCATAGAAGCGCCACCTGTTGAGCGATTTGCAACAACACATAATCAGCAGCAGTATTAATCAAGTTATACTTAAATCTGTAGTTTGATGAAAATTCGTGCATTAGTTCTTAAGATAGAGCTATTGGGGAAATAGTTCAAAATGCAGCACAGCAGCGCCACCCATTGGGTGATTAACACTAACACGTAGTCAGCATCATTTCATATGAAGGACTAACTAAATCCGAAGTTTGATGAAAATGTGTGCATTAGTTCTTGAGATAGAGCTACTGCGAAAATAGTGTAAATCCTGCAAAATGCAGCATAGCAGCGCCACCTTTTGGGCGATTTACACCAAAACCTAAACAGCATCTATTCATGTCAAGGACTAATGGAATCTGAAGTTTTGTAAAAATCCGTGCACTAGTTCTTGAGATAGAGCTTTTGCGGAAATCCTGCAAAATGCTGCGTAGCAGCGCCACCTGTTGAGCGATTTACACCAAAAACTAATCAGCACCAATTTATATCAGGGTCTAACTGAATATCATTTTTTATTAAATTCCGTGCATTAGTTCTTGAGATAGAGCGCCCACAAAATTTGTGTCACATACAGACAGACAGACGGACGGACAGACAGACAGACAGACAGACAGACAGACAGACTCACAGACAGACATTTTGTAAAAACATGTTTTTCGGAATCTCTGACCCCTAAAACGTGTAAATCCGTCGAAAACTGGAATTCGAAAATTTTCACGAAACCAATACTTTCTTGTAAAGATAAAAGAAAGTAAAAACAGTGGCGATCTCCCTACAAACGAATTTCTATTCATTTCTCTTTGATTGGGGAATTTTAGCGCCAAATCCGCTGCGATACTACTTGATTATCCTGTCGACCCATTTCGCCAAATTATATAAATCGCCAAACCACTCGCCAAATTATACAAATTGATATAATTTTTATTTTAAATAACGAAAGAACAAATAAATTCGTACAACATTAATAAAAACACAAATAAAACGTCGAAATAAAAGTAACTTGATGACGTGTACACGTGTAACAACATTTCAAAATAAGCTAATATAAAAGGAATTAAGTAAAGAGAGTCTTTGTCTCCTGGTATTTTTTAACAAAGCGAAAAGAAAGTTCTTTTAAATGAAACATTTTAAATTAATTCTCAAAATATCAAATAAATGTCTAGCGCAATTTCTAAATTTAAACTTTTTTGCAATATTATTTTGTGTTCATTTTATGTAATAACTATAGTGTGACGTAAGTATGACGTAATTTCTCCTAAGACTTCTAACGCATGTTAATGAATTTATTATTTTACAATATCCTTTCTCTTTTAAAATTCACGTGTATAGTTTTTATGACGTAATTTTTAATAAGTTCCTGCTTTTTATACGTAATTATTTAATTCTAATTTGAAAGTTTTTTTCCTGTTTATAATAGTCACGTGTAAATAAATTTTTAATTTGAAGCAAACATTATTGCTTGCGCTTTTTATACAGTTGGCAACAGTTTAAATTAGTACAATTTTCTGAAATCTGTAAAAAATATCTCTAGAAATGCTGAAAATTTGAATTTAAAATAGAAATAAAACCTGAAAAAATGAGTCAAAATAAAAAAATTAATGCAATGTGCACTCCGGCAAATTCTAACGCATAAAATGATCTAAAAATGATTACACTGGAATGTATAGTTTTTGCTGCTATAAAACTTTTTTAGTGGAAAGATTTTGTCCAACTTTAGCATTAAATAACTCTTAAAATAATTCTTCGATTTGAAAACTGTCTGCATCAGCGTGTTTATCAAACATTTCTGTATAAAACTACCGATTTTCATATTTTTGTATGCATTATTTTTGTTAATATTAACGAAGAATTGCCTCCGGTCACAAAAAAATCAAAACCGGCGGCGGCGGCGGCGGCGGTGACAGCGGTAGTTACTTTTTTTTAGAATAGAGAGATTGTATTAATTTAAACTGTTGCCAACTGTATAAACAGCGTTGGCAATAATATTTGCTTCAAATTAAAAATTTATTTTACTCGTGACTATTATAAACAAGAAAATATAAAAAGCAGGAACTCGTTGCAAATTATCATAAAAACTATATTACACGTGAATTTTAAAAGTGAAAGAATGTTGTAAAATAATAAATTCATTAACATGCGTTAGAAGTCTTAAATAGGAGAAATTACGTCACATTATACGTTACGTAAAATAAACAAAAAATAATATTGCAAAACAGTTTAAATTTAAAAATTGCGCGAGACATTTATGTAATATTTTAAGATGATATTTTCAACTATTTTTATTAGGATAGCTCAAATAATATTTCATTTCTAACATAATTATTTTCACGTGAATAGTAAAAGGAGAAAGGAAAGTTTAGTGAAAATTACGTCAGATTAAAAACGATACATTTAAAGTGTCATTAAAAAAAAACTTTCTTTTCGCTTTGCTAAAAAATAACGGGAGGCAAAGACTCTGTTTATTTAAATCATATTATATTAGCTTATTTTGAAATGTCAACAGATTTTATTTAATCAAAGACGGAAACAGCCATTGTATCATTTAACAGCCGCTGAGTTGGCTTTAAAATTCCCCAATCAATAGAAATGAATAGAAACCCGTTTATAGGGAGATCGCCACTGTTTTTAAACTTATAATTCAGTCTTCCGAAATCTTTTTTAAGCCGATCAAATTAGCGTGCTTTTAGAGTCTGCGGTGTCTGAACGGGGGTTGACGAGCGTAGCTCGTAGGGGGCAGCGCCCCCTAGTATATGTATAAAATAATAATTATTATCATTATTTGGCTCTGGGACCTTCTCCTTTTCCTTCTTCGACCAACCCGATGCTCTGGAACTTCCGAATTTTTTCCTTACCATCTATGCATCAAGAACTAATCGACTGATCACTTTCGATTGAAAGTAGACAAGAGCATAAAGACTCTTGTAGGCATTTCATAATACTCTGCATTGGTTCAGGTGGAATTTTATGCGATAGTTAATTATTTTAATTCATTATTAGTATTTTCCTTCTGTGATACTTTTCGTGTATCAGGTTATTTAATATATATTGAATTTTCTTTACTTATTCATATACAATAGTAATATTTCTGAGGAATACATATCTGATAATTATTAGAAAATAGGTTATTTAAAATATGAAATGTTAAAATTAAAGATTGCATTCATGTATACTATGTATAATTAAAAACTGTAAACATAGTATTAATATTTTAAACAACTTGATAGATGATAATTCAGAAATCTTCGAAGTGTAAGATGAAACATGTGATAATTTGATTAATAATATGGGCAGAATAACTCGGACTAGTCATGTATACTATGTATAATTAAAACTATAAAGATAGTATTTATATTTTAAACAACTTGATGGATGATAATTCAGAAATCGCCGAAGTGCTAGGTGAAACATGAAGGGTTTATAGAATTTAGTTGGGTACATAAAATTTATATGGAGCATAATAAAAATTATATAGAAATCTTTGGGTTTTTAATATGAAATTAATAAAATATAGTTAACTCATGTTTCATTTGATAAGAAATAAAAAAATAAAATTATAAACTTAAAAAATTTATATATTTAAAATTGTAGTAAAATCGTTTTGACTTGATGAGATATGGAGTCAAGAAAAATCACAAGTTGATGCAGCAAAAATAAACGACAAAAACGTTTTCACTTAAACAATATTTATTCATCATTTTCCATAGTTATAAGAGGAAGACATATAATTTTTTAAAATGTACAGATATTCAAATCAAGTTATATGATTTAACAAAGTTTGCATTTTTTCACTTATACATTTTGATCAGATGATGCATAAACTCACTCTCGAGAAAAAATATAATGTAATAAAATATAAATGTGTTTACATTTATATTTCTTGGAATGAACTTTTTATGACTTAAAAATTCAGTCTCGAGATAAAATATAGTGTTACACTGTTTACATTCATATTGCTTTTGGAATGAACTTTTTTATGTTTAGTTAAAGCAAGCTTTGTTAAAAACGAGTTGGAACATTTATCACAATCATAAAACTTCTTATGCGATCTCTTGTGAATTCCTAACAAAAACTTTCGTAAATAGTCTTTTCTACATTGATCACATTTATATGTAGTGGTTGTCTTGGAATGAGTTACAGTTACAAGTTACACAATGTCGTTTTAAATCACTACTTAGAATGAATGTTTCTGAGCATATTTCCCATTCAAAGGGGTTTTTCTCCAAATGAGATATTTGATGCCTGGTTAATGCATTCTTTTTGGAATAGGATTCCTCGCATTGATTGCAAGAAAAATGTGACTTTTGTTGCCCTGATGAATAGGCTATTATTTCAATGTTCGAAGCATGTACTTCTTGACTGGGTATAGCCGATTTCATATCTGTATGTGAATACTGTGCGTAACTTTAGGAATGAAGACGATTAGGTTTCTTTTTCACATTTTTTATAACACACAGCACACAAATGTTACAAACAATCACGAACACTGAAGAACATAGAATGATGAAGTGACGTTGGGGTAATAACCCGCTGTTAGAACAAGTGACGTTCATAAAACATATTTTTGGGGAATACTCCCGCTATAAGAAACAGAATAATTGGGGATAAGACCCGCTATAACATAATGTGCCACAATGGCAGCTCAAGAACAACATACTCTATACTTGGGGATAAGACCCGCTCGAATACACAACGTGCCGCAATGGCAGCTAAAGAACAACTACTGGGTCACATGACCGCAAAGCCGCGGAGCTCGTTCGGCATGCGCACAAGGTCCGAACATGCCGCCCCGCGTTGCAATGTGCGTAGCACATTCAAAATATTAAAAATACACTATAAATACAAGAACTAAATAAAATACCAATACCATAAAATAATATTTCAATACAAATACAATAATAATAAGTTGCAATAACAAGGACTATACAATACAATAAAATTAAATTCTTTGTTACAAAATTAAGCTATTTTCTAAAAATAGTTCTATATTGTTCTTAAGAAAAGTTGAATGTGTAACATGTAAATCTTAGGTGCACTTTAAAATAAGTAGACAATGAGAAAAGGTATGTATATTAGGTTTCATTAATGGGCAAGACACACAATCTAGATATGGATCTAAGAAAGATATTTGAGGCTGTTTTAACCTTTGCAACCCTAACATTACCATCCTTTCCTGGTATAACCTCTAAGATTCGTCCTAGCATCCACTTACAGGGAGGTAAATTGTCCTCCTTTATGACTACCATCGCCCCTGGTTTGATGTTTTCCCCTTTTACCTGCCATTTTGAACGATTTTGGAGATGACTCAAGTAATTTAATTGCCAATTTCTCCAAATTAATTGGACGAATTTAGTGATTCTCTGCCACCTAGATAATCTCGATTCTGTGATATCAATCAACTGAGGTTCTGGAATGGCATCGATAGGCCGACCAATTAGGAAATGGCCTGGTGTCAATGCATTAAAATCATTTATATCGGTCGATAACGGAGTTAAGGGACGCGAATTTAGCACCCCTTCGATTTGGGTGGTGACTGTTTGGAATTCTTCCATAGTCAATCTAGCACCCTTTAATGTTCGTTTAAGATAATACTTGAAAGATTTTACACCAGCCTCCCATAAACCACCGAAGTTGGGCGATCTAGGAGGAATGAACTTCCATTCAATAGCTTCTGAAGTAAGGTAATTAGCTAATTTTTCATCCGGTCTACGGACTAACTCATGAAGTTTGTGCAATTCTGATTTAGCACCCCTAAAATTCGTAGCATTGTCTGTCATAATAGAAGCGCATTTTCCTCGCCTTGAAACAAAGCGTTTAAGTGCGGCGATAAACGCATCAGAAGTTAGATCCGTTACTATTTCTAAATGAATAGCCTTTGTTACTAAGCAAACGAAAATCGCGACATAAACCTTATGAAAAATCCCTTTTCTTTGATTTTTATATTTAATCTCAAAAGGGCCGCAAAAATCGGCTCCTGTATAATTAAACGTAAAGTTTGGAGTTACTCTTTTGATGGGAGGTCACCCATGATTTGTTTAGCAGTAACTGGGTTGTTCCTAAAACAGACAACGCAATCATGCACTACTTTTCGCGCTAATTTTTTTCCACTTACGGGCCAAAACCGCATACGTACGTAATGGATTAAAGTTTGGGGACCAATATGAAAATACTTCCTGTGAAAATGCTCAAATATGAGTTTTGTGAGCTTATGGCCCTTCGGCAAAATGATTTGATGCTTCTTATCAAAGTTTAAATCTGAATTTTCCAACCTACCGCCAACTCTTAAGATATTATCTTGATCCAAAAAGGGGGATAAACATTTAATTTTACTGGAAGGGGGAACCCTTGATTCCCGTTTTAAACCCTTAATCTCTTCCTGAAATTCTGCATTTTGTACTAATCTAATTAGAGAAACTTCTGAATTTTTTATTTCTGGGGTTGTGAGGCTGCCTCTGCGCCGGTCTGCTAACTTGCATTTGCAATTGTGAAAAAACCTATAAACATACGCCAGTATGCGAAGAATACTATAGTATTTACCACTTATGTTGAGAAAAAAATTTACTTCTTCAGGATTCCTGAAAAGAGAAAGAGAAATATTAGAATTAAAATCATTACAGTTATTTTTATATTTTGATTTAGTCTCGGGAAAGTAATCTGTTTCTGGCACAGAAATAGTTTCTTGCTCTGTCACTAAGTCATCAGCTGCTAGGAATTTTGGTCCCCTAAACCACATTGGATTCTCTACAAGCAGTGGCGGCTCGTGCCAATCTTCACTGGTGGGGCCCGGTCCTCATAACATATTGTAAATTTTTATGTATTAATATTTGTTGTTTAAACATGAAAACAAATTATTTAAAACTAACTATTATTTAAAACTTTTATTTCTTACTTTTGTAAAAAAAAAAAAAAAAAAAAAAAAAATTAATTATTTTTTCAAGTAATCAACGTTAATTTCAAATTTATCAAATTAATTACAATTTTTAACATACCATTAATTGCCATTATTAACATTGAACATACTTTGATCAATCATTATTTAATTAAAAAACAAATATACAAAATAATAATAATAATAATAATAATAATAATAGTAATAATAATAACAATCTCACATCGTTACAGAAAAAAAATATAAACTTTACTTGCAAACATTGAAACTGTTCAGAAATTAAAATTTAGTACATTATTTAAATAAAAGTTTGGTATGTTTTTAGATGCGCAAATCTTTCACTAACTTTAAATTTAATTACCATTATTCACATTAAACTTACTCTGGTCAAACATTATTAAATTAAAAAACAAATTCACAAATCAAACAAAAAATAATTATCTCATAATTTAATAGAAAAAAATACATATTTTTCTTGCAGAGATTTAATCCATTCACAAATTAAAATTTAATGCATTATTTAAATAGAGATTAGGCACGTCGATTTTTTCGACTAGCAAATCTTTCACTTACTTTTACATCAAATTTTGATATTGTACTAATAAAATCTTTGTGGACTGAAAGAACAGCAAGAGTGTGCTTAATCGTTCCTGTCCCATAGAGTTTTTCAAATATGTTTTAAAATTTTCTCTCATTCGCTCTTGAACTCCAGTATGACACCCGCTCACAACAGCGCACCGTCATATGCTTGCGCAACAAGCTTATCTTTTAAATAAAACTTTTCTAAATTTTGAGTTAAGATTATAGTAAGTCCCTCTGCTGTTTTATCATAGACATCAATAAATTGAACAAACCTTTTCAAGGGTTTGTTGTTTTTTATATATCGTAAAATGATAACAAATTGCGAAATGCAGCTTACATCAATATAGTTTCGTCAGCTTGTAAATCTACAAAATTAGAAGCAGAAATCTCATTTTTAACTTCATGCATATACGTTTCATATATACAATCCAACAGCTCATATTGTATAGTTTTTTAAGTATTTTTAGATACTGTAGCATTGTTTAAATGGTCTTCCAATATAGTGTCCAGTTTTGAGGCGTATGTGACCAATTCTAAAAACATACCTCGGTTTACGATTTAGCACATACCTGTTCTTCTCAACCATTTCATTATGTTTTTGTAATGAAATCCTGTAACCTTCATCCAACTGCACTACAATATTGACAGTTCCGAAGGTTTTATGCCCCACCAGTGGCTGAGAGGTTTTGCTCTCGAATCTGGTAGACGGGAGGTGCTGGGTTCGATCCCAATCGCGCCCGTCGGCCTAATCGTTCGGAGTTTTCGTGGTTTTCTTCGAACCTTGGATTTCCAAGCGTTAATACGGGTTAGGTTCCCTTAGAAAGACCCCCACGAAGGGCACTCCCCCCTGGGCCTATATCCCCCGTGCAGATAATTGGCCGTCATAAATACAACCATACAACCAACCGAAGGTTTTATAGTTAAAAGCATTATTTAAATTAGTATTCATTTCATGTTTTTTTTTACTCTTTCAGAAAAATGCTTCAAATCGTTACAGCCGGCCATACTCCATAATTTCATCCCTCCAAACAATAAAAAATAAAAACAGAACAATGCTTTTTTTTTTTTCTTCACTTGCTGAAATACACAGAAATTTTTGATACCACTGTGTAGAGAAATAGCGTAGTTTTCCCCCATCTTTTCGTTGCATTTCAAAATTCTTCGGTTGATAAGGTCCCAGGCGTTTAATTTCAAGTTTTTCTTCCAAATTCATTGTTGAAAAGGGCATAATAAATCATCTACAGAATTCATTTTTTTATTTCAAGAATTTAAGGGTGTGTTCGAAAAAATATTTTTCCACCCTCAACAGCTCGAAATTTTCTGGGACACTTTCAGACTCATTTTTAAAAGTAAAAACATGAAACTTGCTGAGATGATTTTTGAAGTGATGTTTAAGAGGCCGTGTGGTTTCATTTTTCGCTCAATTCAATAGAATTTGATTTTAAAACAATTATTTTCTCATTAGGACCCCTTTTTTCATCCCCAGATCTCCCGCTTCAGAAAATTCGGTTCAAAACTCCCACTTTGATAGCATTTTTTTTGCAATATTTTCTGCATTTTTCAAAAAATCGACAAGCACGTCCCATTATGTAGTTTCTAAATAAGAGAATTTGCCAGTTTGATGCGTTTGAGAGTAAAAATGAATTTAAAAATAAATCAGAAAATAAGCAGTTTGGATTGGAATACACCTTAACAATAACATGTGTCTCCGTTTAAAGAGAGTACAGAGTACTTAAAGATCGCGTAATTCAACGAATAAGCAGCAATAGTAATACAAATGTCGACGAATATTTTTGAGAATCCCCGTATAACAAACTTTGGATCAAGGGCACTCTCGCCCAGTGCCCCCATTGCAAAAAAAATACGGAAGATTTAGCTCTAAAAGAGCAGTACATCGCCAAAATTGAATGACACGTGAGGGAGGGAAATACTCATTATCGCGCCAAATGGGCACAAATGTCTTGTGCCCCGATACAGTAACCTTGGTGTTCAGAAGTAAGTAGTGGCCAGTAAAGTGATTTATTGCCTCTGAGAAAGAAATAGATGCTGAGAGTCGATAACGGATGAGTGGGCACGATGTAAGAAGGAGTTTCTTTGCAATATATTTTTAGTAAACAGTTCTTTTTTTTTTAAGTTTTAAATTAAAAATATGAATCAAAATTTTTTAAATGAACAAAAAATTCTAGTGGGGCCTGGCCCCAGTGGCCCCAATGGACCGGCCGCCCCTGTCTACAAGATAATTAACACTCGCACCTCTGGTCAAGAGATCGGCAGGATTGTCCTTGCTAGAGCAGTGATACCAAGAGTTCGAATCTGAAAGTGCATTAATCTCTATGACACGGTTAGCCACAAACTGCTTCCATCGCTTTGATGATCCTTTGATCCAGAATAAGGTTATTTTGGAATCCGTCCAGTAGTACACTTTCGATGTGATTTTTTGATCTAGTATGGGTTTTACTTTATTGGTCAGTCTTGCACTTAGTAAGGCTCCGAGAAGTTCGAGCCGAGGCAGAGTTATCTCCTTTATCGGTGCAACACGACTCTTTGAAGTCACGAGATTGACTTCCACACCACTCTCTCTTTTTATTCTCAGATAAATTGCAGAGCCATACGCTATTTTACTAGCATCAGAAAAGGCGTGTATTTCTACAGCTATTACTTGATTCAAGCAACCAAGAATTTTCCTCGGAATTTTTAATTCTGCTAAATTTGGAAGTTCTTCGAACCACTTTAACCATTTTTCGTGCACATTAGTTGGTAACTGTTCATCCCATGCTGTCTTCTTTAGCCATAGTTCTTGGAACAGGCATTTTATTCTAATGGTGAATGGCGTCAGCATGCCTAACGGATCGAAGATTTTACCAACTGCTTGCAATAGTAGACGTTTTGAGCTTTTTTGCGATGACAAGAATTCTATTAAACTTTTGACTTCGAATGTCAGACAATCTTCTTCTGTTTTCCAGGACATTCCTAATACCTTGCTTAGATTGCTTCCTAGGCTTATTGCAGCATGTTCTGCTTGAATATTTAAACCTTCCCTTTGCCAGCACTTCAGTAACGCTTCATCATTGGTTATCCATTTTCGAAGAATCATTCCTGCTTCAGACATTATTTTGTTAGCATTCAGGGAAACATCAAGAGCTTCTTGCAGCGTATCTTCGCCAGATATAAAATCGTCCACATAAATATATTTATCGAGTAGGTGAACAGTTCTTGGGTGTAGGTTCGTAAACCGCTTGATGTGCTCCTTTATGGTAGCAGATAGGAGGAATGGAGAGGCATTGACTCCAAAAGTAACACGTTTGAATCTGAAGACCTTGAAAGATTTTAAACCATCATCATACCACAGAAAACGGACAGAATCCCGATCTTTTTCAGCTAGTGAGATTTGAAGGAACGCCTTCTCGATATCAGAAGAAAAGGCAATTTCGTATAATCTGAAGTGGATTAAAATATCAAATAGAAGTGGGTTTAAGTTGGTGCAGGGCCATAAACAATCATTAAGGGACAAATCATTGTTATCATGAGAGCTGGCATCGAAGACGATTCGGACCTTTGTAGTAAGTTTATCTTCTTTACAGACCGCATGATGGGGCAAATAATAAACTGCCCTGTCTAAAACAGGTTCATTTTCTTGCACCTGCTCTATAATTCCTTGCTTTAAATATTCCGTGATTATTTCAGAATATTGTCGAAAAAGCTCTGGGTTTCGATAAAATTTTCTTTTTAGACCTTCCAAACGCTGTTTCGCAACATTAAAATTATCATTTAAATCCTTCCAGTCTTTTTTCCACGGTAACTGAACTTCATAACGATCGCCTACAAATTTGACAGTTTTATCGAATATTTGTTGTGCTTGATCAGTTTCCGATATTTTCGGATCATCATGTTTAATGCCTATAGACTCAAGCTCCCAAAATTGTTTTAAATTATCATTTATTTCATCGAAATCTCTAACGAAATTGCACATAGTAATATTGTTTGTTTGCGTGTTCTCCTCTAGCGCCCCAGTTGGGATCCATCCAAAAACAGTGTCTTGCAGAAAAAGTTTATCATTTATCTTAACTGAATTATGCTTTAAAATTCTATAAAATAATTCAGCGCCAACCAATGCGTGAATTTTTCCTGGTTTGAAAAATGTGGGGTCTGCCAATTCCACAATATTCGGTAAATTAATGTCCGATACATTTAATTGCTTTGATGGAATTACATCCGTGATTTTGGGAACAATTAAGAAATCTATATTCTCCCTGAAAGAGCCATCTTCGTTTGTAATTACACTCGAAATTTTATTTTTTATATTATAAGTATAACCGTTTAATCCTGTAACGGGTACATTAATTATCCTTTTTTTAAATTTCAGCATGTCAGCGCAATCCTTAGTTAAAATATTGACATTGCTAGCATTATCCAAAATTACTCTAAACTTTCGTTTATTTCCGAAATTATCTACTATAAAAACAAAGCATGTACTCAATAAAATTGATTTTCTTTCTTTACTTATATTGTTCAAGGTCTTTAAAGATTCATTATTTATCGAAATGTTTTCCGTTTCTCTATTTACCGCACCTGCAAGAGGGGAGGAAATTTGGGGGGAAGCCAATTCATTTTTGGATTTATTTTTTTTATCTCGATGAAGCGATGAGCTGTGTCGCAATCCACAGGTATTACAATTATGTTTTGAAATGCAAGAATTTACGAAATGAGAATTATTCAAACAATTAATACACAGCTTATTTTTCTTCACAAAATCGTATCGTTCAGAAACATTCATTTTTAGAAACTGAGAACATTTGTTCAAATTATGAAAAGCCAATTTACACAGAATACAAGTTTTTCCATTCGATTTATCATTCGAATTTAGCATGAAATTTTTTTGTTTGTTCGAAAGAGGAATGTTTTTGTTTAAGGGTTTTGAAGCAGAGTATCTATTTACGCTTTCTAACGTAGAACTGCGGTTTTCCAAAAATGACATTAATTCATTAAATTGCGGGTATTCTGATTTTTTAATCGAATATTCAAATAATTTTCGAGATTCCTTATCTACCTTTTGCAATATAATATTGATAAGGATAGCATCAGACAGATTGTTTTGTTCATATTGTAATACTTTTAAGGCCCTCAAATTTTTATTTACACAATCAATAAAGGATCTCAATTCTTTAGAAGACTCGTAATGTATTTTTTCATAATTAATTATGGCTGATAAATGAGTGTCAATGAGCAAACGTTGATTTTCGAATCTTTCAGTAAGTGCTGTAAACAATGCCTCAAAGGAATCGTCTGGGCTCTCTAGTTGTTTTGCTTCATTTTTTAGCGATGCTCGCAAATAAAACAGCTTCTGAGCGTCATTTAACTGGGCATTATTGATAATTAAATTTGTAAATTGTACTTTAAAGATTGACCACTCTTCATATTTACCATTGAATGTTGGTAGTGGGATTTCAGGTAACTTAACTTTAATATTATTCAAACTTATAGATTCAATACTATCAGCATGCACATTTATTTCAGAAACTTTAAGATTTTTAAGAAATAGGTTGAGACTTACCTCAAGTTTCTCGAGACGATCTTCGAGTTCATCTAACTCGTTTTCGATTTCTGGTAAGTCCTTAATATCAGGGATATCATAATATTTATCCCGTATTTCCGATACTTTTGCTTGAAGCTCAGGTAATTTTCGAATCTTTATTTCGAGCTCGGTACTCGAGTAATTATTTTCGTCTGTATTATCTTTTACGAAATTTTCTAATTTCGTTATAGCACCTTTTAGAGCACCTTTTGTTCTATTTAATTTTTCCATAGCAGCTATTTCGCTGCGAAATCGACGGACCACAACAATGTATGTGAATACTGTGCGTAACTTTAGGAATGAAGACGATTAGGTTTCTTTTTCACATTTTTTATAACACACAGCACACAAATGTTACAAACAATCACGAACACTGAAGAACATAGAATGATGAAGTGACGTTGGGGTAATAACCCGCTGTTAGAACAAGTGACGTTCATAAAACATATTTTTGGGGAATACTCCCGCTATAAGAAACAGAATAATTGGGGATAAGACCCGCTATAACATAATGTGCCACAATGGCAGCTCAAGAACAACATACTCTATACTTGGGGATAAGACTCGCTCGAATACACAACGTGCCGCAATGGCAGCTAAAGAACAACTACTGGGTCACATGACCGCAAAGCCGCGGAGCTCGTTCGGCATGCGCACAAGGTCCGAACAATATCCTTTAAGTAAGATTGGTTTCAATCCTCCTTTGATAAAGAAATTTCTTGCATATTATTCATTTTAGTTAAACTAGAGAATAATATAAGCCGATATCTTCATATAACAAAAACAGCAAACAGTACGAAAAATTCGTCTCGTTTCACCCAAAGCTATAAAATTATAGGAGGCGCTCTTGTCTTTTAACTCATAGGATTGGTTTAAAAAGTGAAAAATCACTGAATTTCGTTAAATCAAAAAGTACTGAATTAGATTAAATCAGGGCTGGCGCCAGAGAAGGGCGGCATTTGTCTCGCATATTAGTACAGATAAAATAAACCAAAAATTGAGTACAATACAACTGATGGAACCCAAATCACAAAAACTTGGGAAAAACTTCATTTTGGCACTAAAAAAATAATATAAAACTCTACACTAAAAATGAAAATCCTATGAGTCCCCCCCCCCCCCAAAAAAAAAAAAGTTTTTTTTTAACGTGTTTTGGTATGAGGGGATGAGGGGAAATGGAATGATGGTTTTATGAATAGAAAATTATGAATACACTGATTTTGACAACTTTAGGGACCCCGAAGAATACTAAGATGATTCTGATTCTGATTATTGCTTTTTTGAAGGCATTTAATAAGTTTCATATTATTTGATATGATATAAAGAACATGTTTTCTGCGTAAAATAAATGTGGCATAGCTGTGCTCACTAATAAAGTACAATTCCTATTCATAAAACCTACCATAACTTTGTAATGAGTCAACGTGTCGACTTACGGATGGTAAGACCGCGTCTTGCTGCTGCTTTCCTAGTAAAAGCACGTCTTCTTTGCGCCTGACGAAGAAAGACTCAGATCGTTTGAAAGGCCTAGCGCATTTAAAAGTTTTTGATGGTGTTTTAAGAAGATCTTTTATTTCTTATTTATTCACACCAGTTTCAACTTATAATAATTCAAATGAAAATCAAATTTCAAAGTAATTGCTTAAAAGGCGCAAAGGCCAACATAGCGAAAAAAATTCCAAGCCGGGACTCGAACCCGTGCCATCAGTATAGCGCACTGACGTTCTACCGACTAAACCACTTGGAACGATACCTAGCTCGGAAAATTTCTCACTATTATATGTTGGCAAGGCTACAAACGCAGCACAAGATGGAATATTTATCGTGAGTCACCGACCTGGGACAAACACGAAACATAATTAAATCCAGCATCGATAGAAATTATATTAATACATGGAAATTATTCCAGAGAGAAACATTCGCCTTGCATACAATATTGTATGCAAGGCGAATGTTTCTCTCTGGAATAATTTCCATGTATTAATACAGTTTCAACTTATTTTCTTAGATTAAAATTAGTTTATTTTGTTTAGTAATGAGTATTTCTTGAAGTGTACCTAGTTCAAGGGTTAAAATCCTACATAGCTAGCATTTAAGAGTATGATAAAATGTCAAACTAGTGTAAAAGTTAATCAGATTTGTTTAAATTCGTCTTTTTCATTAAAAAAAATCATATTTTCCTTTGTTATTTGTTCAATTATTAAAATTCATTAACGTAATGGTTGTTCAAAAACTCAAATATATCTTAAAATTTCCCTTTTAAGTTGAAAAATCTTGTAACTTTCCTCTTTTAAGTTGATATTCTGATCTTATAGTTGAAAGAAATCTAAAGTCTTTTACATTAAAAATCAGTCTTTTACATTAAAAATTGATATTTTCCATTGTTTTGCTTAATTAATAATATTCATTAAGGTGTTGCTCGTTAAAATTCAAATATATGTTTAACTTTCCTCATTTAAGTGGATATCCTTATATTATAGTTGAAAAAATCAAAAGAAATCAACTTTTTTCCTTAAAAACTGATCTTTTACATTGTTTTGCTTAAATAATAATACTCATTAAGGTGTTCATTGTTCAAAAACTAAAATATAAGTTTATATCATTTATGTTACAGCTGAAAAAATCTAAAGAAATCCGACTTTTTCCTTAAAAATTGATAATTTCTTTGAATAGAAGCATTTTCTGATACGCTTTTGCAGTCTGTGATGTCAAAACTCTTTTGTCGTGATCTAAGTTTGAAGAATGTGAGGGGTAGTGGTAGTGAATGGGGGTTCTTATTTGGAATTAGGTTCTCTCTCTCCATCCAAAAAAAAATCTTGTTGAATCTGCTAAAATTAAGGAAATTTGAATATATGTTGGGGTGTAGTCATCTAAGGATTTAAATCTTACATAACTAGCGCCTAAAAGTATGATAAATCTCAAAGTAGTGTAAAAGTTAATGAAATTCGTCTTTTTTCATTAAAAAATCATTATTTTTCTTTATTATTTGTCCCATTATTAAAATCTATTAAAGTAAAGGTTGTTCAAAAAAATAAAATATATGTTTAATTTTCCCTTTTAAGATGATAAGTAAAAGGGAATCGCATCGTATAGTTGAAAATTTTTTTAAAAATCTGATTTTTCCATTAAAAATTGATATTTTTTATTATTTTGCTTAATTAATAATAATCGTTAAGGTGTTCCCGTGAGCTGTTCGACGAAGAGCGTCCACTCCTCCAAAACTAGCAATTTGGCTTGGGTCTTGATAACTTTTCTCCATAATATGATCTCACAGGGGAAATTTCTCAGTATTGTTAAAATTTAAAATAAAATCCACTGCCAGTCTGTCAACTTTAGTAAAAATATAAACGAGCGAAAAAACAATACACATCAATACGCAAGCCCATAAAGCGCCGTTTAACATTATTTCAAAAAATAATTTCGAAAAACATCGATTTATATAGCTGTAAAAATGGGCCTTTTTGGGAGGGAATGTCCGTTAAAGAGAGGTATTGACCGTGTTCAGGGGTGATTGGTGGTGTTTAAATATAGGGGGTATCAGTCCTTCGCCCTTCATGTGACAATAGAAAACTAACCCTTTTTTCATAAAAAAAATTTCCTTTTTTTCATTAGGGAGCGTTCGAATCGGTTTCTAAGGGTGGTAGGAGGTGCTGCGGTGTGGCACGAGGGTGTGTCACCGGAGGAGGGCACGGTGCCCCCGTTCCTCACCCGGCTGTCGCAGAACTATCGTTTTCCTACTACTGCTGTGAAACATAATCAGTCGTTTCATAAATTCGTTTCATTAGGATTTTATGTACATGGGGTAGATAAATGATTAAATAATATATATATATATATATATATACATAAAACATTACATTTAAAATTAGTAAAAAGTAATTGGTTTATTAAAATGTTTTGCAATTTTCTACTCTGCATTTATAGTTAGCCGTTACTTTATAGTTACAGTAAGTTACTAATAATATAAATCCCCTTAAAGTTTATACTCCCCCACCTTCGGCTCCGCCAATACATACCGTCTAAAATTATGTATTTTTTTCTTTTTAGGGTGCCGTACTTAAAAAGTAAAAACGGAACCATTATAAGATCACTCCTGTGTCTGTCTGTCACAGCCATTTTACTCGTAAACTATGGAACGTGGAAAGTTCAGATTCGGAGAAGTAATAAAGACTATTGACCCATCTATTTACAGACTATTAAACATTCACAAATATACAGTGATCTCTCACTTATACGCGACCTCTGTTATACGCGTTTTTCACTTATGCGCGTTTTTCCCGCGGATCCGGCGAGGGAAATAGGAAAACAATGCTAACATTTATTCATTTATACGCGAAACCTAAGATGCACCTTTCACTTATGCGCGAAAAAAAAAAGTTTTAGTAAAATCGCCACGCTTTGCTTATCGCAAGAATGTACCCTTCCTGTTCTGTCTCTTGGAATGGATTCACACGCACTTAATCCATTGTTCGGATTCTTCAAAGAACGCGTTCTTTTTCGCTTGTGATTGACGTCGAGAGGGGAGAACGGGTTACATACGAAAATGTTGACGCCACTAAAAGTCGCAGCCAATCGGTGTGGACGGTAAGCACTGTTCGCGAAACAAGCTTTAGGTTTGCGTTACTACGCCATTCGCTTAAGTTAAGTACTGTACAGTGTATAAAAAGGGGCAAAACGTACGAACTTCTCGCTTTCTTTGAAAATGGATATCATAAAAAAATTGCTGGAAAATGCTTTAAATCAAAAACAGCGTTAGCTGATCATTTCTGCGAGCGAAAGAACTTTTTCGCACCTAGATGAACTTGTAAAAACTCAAATCGACAGTTCCCGAAAACAAAAACAAACCTTTACTGATTACTTCTTTGTAAAGAAAATGTAATTTAACAAAAGTTTGGTACGTATGTAACAACTTTGAATTTTTACATTCTTATTAAATAAACGGAAATTATGTGCGTATTTATTTATTAGTGTATTAGTAGTGTACTATTAGTTATGTTAACTTTTCGCATTTGAGCTTATTTTATGGTTTTTCACTTATGCGCGAATCTCACTTGTGCACGAAAATTTCTTTGTCCCCTTTTGTCGCGCATAAGTGAGAGATCACTGTATTGAGGAAAATCGTAGAAGGGATCATTAAGTTACTTGAAAAAAAAATATTTTCTTTGTATACCGTGTGGGATATCGGGTGAAAGCTTTCGTAACAGTGAACTCACAAATATATTTCTTTTAATTTTAGATATTATATTTTCAGAGTTAGCGTCGAAAATGCAGTGAAAAAGTATGTCCCCCCCCCCTCTATTTCCGAATCTATTTAAACTAAAATTATGAAAAAATTAGAGGTAGTAGACGTTAATTTAAACCTTGCAGGAAAATTATAGCGATCACCCTAAGTCACATAATTTTTGAGAAACGCGCATTTTGCCGTTACACACAAATTCCGATTTGCGGGCTTTCAGCAAGGATGTTGAGGAGCGCTGTAGGTACCTACCGTAGCAGAAATATGAAAGCATTGTTGATAACGATTTTCGAAAAAAAAGATCGTCGCTAATTAGCCGAGATATTAACCCTTAAAGACACGGACGGTTTGGACCTACATAATGACAGGGGCGGCGTACTCTATGAACCATCGGCTTTTAAAGTCTAGATAACAACTTTTAATGATATATTTGTGCGGTGCAATGCCCAGTAACGGTATAAAAGCAATAAACCTTAAATTGTTAAAAACAGACTATAAGTTAATTAAAATTAATCACATAAATATTATGGGATTCGAGACTAGTTTGCATTGAGTGGATCTCTTAATACGCGTCCCGTGTCTTTAAAAGTTAATTAAAAACCTATCTGAAAAACGCGGCACGGAACAAGGTGGTGTTGCAACCTGCGACCTCCTTTCAAAGCGCGCTTAAAACAATGCGAAGTTTAAACTTTGAACAAGTGTTTTGTTTTAGCTACACTTTAAGAAGAAAATATTATTATTACGCTGAATTTAGTTTTATGAAATGCGAAATGAAGTTTAAATAGGCACTACTTTTATTGCCAGTACCAAATTAAGTTCGTTATAAACCGATTAGGATAAGATTAAAAAAAGACTTATACAGAATAGCAGTATTTGGTATTATTTAGGCTTCATATCTCTTTGAACTTTTATGGTGTTACCCATTAATACTTTTCTAGTATATACAGATATACCCAACCGTACGTTGTATAGTTTTTTACAAACTCTTATTCTTTAGGAAGCGATTTTTTTAATAATACAGTTAATAATTCATGTATTTATTGTACGGAACCCTCTGAGCGCGGGTAATACTCGCACTTTGACGGTTTATTTATTTATTTATTTTTTTTTTTTGTATTTTATTGTACAATAAATAACTTATCAATCACCCACATTAACCCCTACGAAAATTTCACCGTCTTCTCCCGCAGCAAATAATCATTAGAGCTTAAAAAGTTATATTCTTTTTGAAATAAAAAAATTATTAAATTTAAAATCATTAAAAAGGTTAAAATTTTTAAATTATTCAAAACTATTAAAAAGAAATATTGTTACATAAAAAATTTTTTTAATTACATATATTACAATTTTTTTAAAAAATCTGTCCAATTTGTTACTTTGTAATTACAGTAAGTAATCAATCATCGAAATATTCTCTTCTTCCGCCGTCTGAAATTTGCACACTTCCCCATACTTCCTCGTGTACTCCGCCAGTACACAAGCTTTATATGAATTGTAATTTTCCAAGTACGTGATCTGCATTTTTCTTTAATGTTTTGTGGCTTTAATAGTAATGTAGTTTATAGTAATAATAAATAAATAATCTTCTACCCCCCCCCCCCCCTACTGCTTTAGATAATACAGAGTATCTCTCTCTCTCTCTCTCTTTTTTTTTAACCATTTGGAAAAATGGTTATTGTTCTCTGTCAGGGTAGGAAATCAAAAACATATCTGAAGAGTTTTATTGGCTGAATCTGCATTTTATTCGTTCTTAGGGTTTCGTTCATCTGAACTCCTTTGTCTGTCTGTCCGTCACAGAGCCCGTCTGTCCGCCACAGAGACTCAGAAACTATACATGTTGGAGACTTGAAATTTTGAGTACTTATAGCTGAACACCTCACATGAAACGACAAATCCTAAAATTTTGAAAAAGTCTTAAATTTAACCCTTTGGGCTCCCACGTGTGCATTTCAAACAATTCTTTCTAAGTCAGCCCCTAATAAGGTTGGAGCCCTGAAATTCCGCATACTTATAGCTGAATACCTGAAACAACAAGACAAATCATAAAATTTTGAAAAAAGTTTTATATTTAACCCTTTGGGCTCCAACTTGTGTATTTTAAGCAATTTTTTCTAACAGAGCCCCTAATTACGTTAGAGACATGGAATTTTGAATTATTATAGTTAAACACATCAGCCCACACAACAAATCATAAAACTTTGAAAAAGTGTTATATTTAACCCTTTGGGCTCCAATTTGTGTATTTTCAGCAATATTGTATTCTGATAGCTAAACACCCCAGATCACACGACAAATAATAAATTTCGAAAAAGTTTTATGTTTAACCCTTTGGAGTCCAGCTTGTGTATTTTAAGCAATTCATTTTAACAGAATCCCTAAGTGAACTGGGGACTTGAAATTTTGCATACTTATAGCTGAACGCCTCAGATCACACGCTAAATAATAAATTTCGAATAAGTTTTATATTTAAACCTTTAGACTCCAGCTTGTGTGCTTTAATCAATTCTTTTTAACAGAGCCCCTAATTGTATTGGAGACTTGAAATTTTGCATACTTATAGCTGAAAACTTCAGATCACACGACAGATAATAAATTTCGAAAAAAGTTTCATATTTAACCCTTTGGACTCCAGCTTGTGTATTTTAAGCAATTCTTTTTAACTGAGCCCATAATTAAATTGGAGATTTGAAACTTTGCATACTTATAGCAGAGCACCTGAGGCCAGGCGACAGATAATAAAATCTTGAAAAAGGTCTTACATTTAACCCTTTGAGCTCCCACATATATATTTTAAGCAATTCTTTCTAAATGAGCCCCATAATTAAGTTGGAGACATGAAATTTTGCATACTTATAGCTGAACACTTCAGATCACACGACAAATAATAAACTTCGAAAAACGTTTTATATTTAACCCTTTGGACTCCAGCTTGTGTATTTTAAGCAATTCTTTCTAACTGAGAGCATATTTAAATTGGAGTTTTGGAAAATTTGCATACTTATAGCAGAACACCTGAAGCCAGGCGACAAATTATAAAATCTTGAAAAAGTCTTACATTTAACCCTTTGAGCTCCCCCATATATATTTTAAGCAATTCTTTCTAAATGAGACCGATAATTAAGTTGGAGACAGGAAATTTTGCATACTTATAGCTGAACACCTGAGACCACACGACAAATAATTTTTTTTTTTCGAAAAAGTTTTATATTTAACCCTTTGGACTCCAGCTTGTGTTTTTTAATCAATTCTTTCTAACTGAGCACCTAATTAAATTGGAGACATGAAATTTTGCATACTTATAGCTGAACGCGTCAGATCATAAGACAAAATATGAATTTTTGAAAAAGTCTTATAATTAACCCTTTGGGCTTCAACTTCTGTAATATAAGTAATTATTTCTAACTGAGCCCTAATTAAGCTGGGGATATGAAATTTTGCATACTTATAGCTGAACACTTGTGATCACACGACAAATGATAAATTTTTCAAAAAGTCTCATATTATTGACTCCTCTGGGCTCTAACTTGTGTTTTTGAAGCATTTTTTCTAACTTAGCCGCTAATTAAGCTACAGCGAGCGAGTTTCACTTGAAGGCTCCGGGAGGGGGGGGTGTCATTTTTTCCCAAACCCCTCATCTGATATATCATTTGACGACCCTTCGGCCACTCATTCATTTTATGTACAATAGCCTTTTATATTTTATTTCCACTTGGCCAGGTGGGCTTTCCTATTTTATGTTTTATGGGTCCAATTTCCTCGACTAATATAAGTGCGAATAGGTTCTAAAACTGAGTTTTGTCGGGCAGACGTTTGTTTAGAATAGAGTGCACTCCCAAGTTGCGAATTGTGGAGCTAACAGATTTTGCAGAAGGATAGTGTTTTGAAAGAAATATTAAACGAAACCCTCTGTGCGATCTGTGATCACACTTACCCACTTGTTTTTTAACCATTTGGAAAAATGGTTATTGTTCTCTGTCAGGGTAGGAAATCAAAAACATATCAGAAGAGTTTTATTGATTGAATCTGCATTTTATTCGTTTTCTGATTGGTCTGTACAGTAATCTGTATTTCCCTTTACTTTCAACAGAGATGGATACTTCTGTTGCCACTATGACAAAAAAGTAATAAAAACTACAAAAAAAAAATGAATAACTCAGAAACAAATTGAGATACAGCTTTCAAACAAATTGCATTTAAAAGTACATATTTTTTTTCCCTATACGACGGTGTAAAAAATAATAGTGTGGGATGTTTAGAAGTTTAAGAATGAAATTTCATTTAAAATGAGTCGTCAGATCTCTTGGACGATGGAAAAGCCTTTTCCCGAACAGCCAATGAAATATGCTTCGATAATACGTAAGTTTCAGGAAATCTGACGAGTCGCAGGTGATTTTTGTCGCTTGCAATTTTTACGTGTCATAACACTATTAATGTTTAATTCATGGCGTACGTAATGTATGATAAACTCCGTGCGATTTTTTATGTCTTAAATTTTAGTCTTTGAAAAAATAATTTTCCAAATGGTCGTTGTAATTTGTTAAATTGCATCTTTATATTTTTATTTTTTTAGGGGGACAGGCGAGAGCGATGTTTACTTAATAAAATATCAAACAACACAGGTTAATATTTAGAATTGATTGAATGGATATAAAAAAAAAAATACAAGTACAAGTAGAAAGCTAATCTAATATAATTCTATTAATTTTAAGATACTTTAGTTTTTCTAATTCGCAAATCACTTTTTCCATCCAAACTCTCTCCAAGTTTTCGCCAACTAGGATTCTCGCCAAACATCACTTTGATGCTGAAACTCTGACCAATCAGTTTATGCGATACAGCATGGATGGCAAAATATGGTTGGGAAAAAAAATATGCAAACAAAAGTTCAGCTCTCGCCATATTTGTAAATGTGAATAAAAAGCCACCAGAGCCTTATCCAGAAGCGTTCAGAGCTGTTTTAACTAAACCTTAGTTTATTTTTAACCCTGGGAATTTTGAGTACATCGGGAGATACCGAGTTTGGAGTAAACGGAGCGAGAATCCGAGTTTTTTTCCTCCAGGAGAAGACGTGCAGATAACTGTGAATGAAATGACCGGTTAATCAATAATCCCATTTCCCTTTCACTGTGCGCGAGTAGTTTAGAGTTATTTTAACCCAACTTGTCCTCATTTTATCTTTTGATAAAACATTTGGAACGTTGATAAGAATATTACAATTACATAATAATAATTACAGTTATCAGAGAAAAATTCAATGAGTAAGAAGCAGCACTGCTCATTGTTGATCGATGACGTCAAGCAGTAACCCGTGATTTGGTAAATAGCGTTTTAGACTGAGTGAAACTTGCGCTCCGCCATTTTTTAGCAGCTGAGTGCAATGTCATATGAATTTAAATAATCATATAACCACTGCTCAAAAAGTTTCTCCGCTTTCAATTTTTTTTAGTCGATTCTACTTGTGTACGTTTTTAAATTGTTTTACTTTTTGTAGTGTTTGCTTTGTTTCTACGTTTAGTGTAAATTAGGTAAAAAAGGTAAGAGATTTTTCAGAATTTATTTTATTGTTATTTACATTTATTTTTTTCTAAATTTATGCTTGCATTGTGTGTTATATACATATTTTTCGTTATGAATGTTTATTAAAAAATAATTTCGTTCCGATATTGGTGCTATTACGTGCTTGATTGATTATGTAGGCGTTAACTTTCAAAACAGCTGACTGCGTTATGCCAATATCATAATCTTATTTCTTCGTAGTTTTTCTTGCTCCGATAATTTTTTCTATATTTATTTATTTAGTCACTTGTTTTTTTAAAAAAAGGTATGCATCAATTATAATCGAGAAGTATCTGTTTGAGATACAATATGTTTTTATAATTAGTCAAGGTTTATCTACTTTGTTATTTGTATGGTATAAATACCTATTATAAATTTCTTATGCAACTTTAGTTTGACTTAAATAATTAGAACTTTAACGATTTACATATTTTCACAGAAAGGTTAAAAAACAAATAATAGAAAACTGATCTTTTTAAAGTGTATAATATTACGATAGTTTTAAGTTACCGTTCTTTGTTTTGTCATAATGTATAGAATTTCATATAATGCATTAAATCGGATTTACCTTGTTTAAATAATCAAAATTTTTGAGTCTTGTATGTGTATATTCAATTAAAAATATTCGTGAGTATGTGAAATATTGTTCGAATGGCCACTTAATCGTCTGACAAAGTCACTGTATTACGTCGTAACTTTGTTTTTAGTTCAAGTTAGAGTTTAAGCTACTGACATTTATTATTAAATTCGTCCTTTAACGGGATGTCTTTTTTTAAATATTTTTGTAGCTTATTTTGTTTGTTTGCATAATATTGCTATTAATAAATACTTAATATTGCTTAATTTTCAGGCATGGTTTAATTTATGCAAGGAGGAAAAAAAAAAGAAAAACCCAGCAGTTTTCCTTCTGGGCCAATTTTACAGAAATGAGAACATAAGTTTTCTATTTTTCTGAAAATACGTATAAATTTTAAATTTATGAAATAAGGTTTGCGAAAATAAAAGTATTGTATTAGTTTATGTTAAAGTAAAAAGTTGTGCAATTACTTTAAAAACATTCATTTTTTATGTGCAGCACCAATTTTTTACTCACCATGCCAATCAAATAAAACAAATATTTTGTTACTTAATATCATAATTTTATGGAAAAATAGATAAAGGTGTGTGGGAGATGGAGTCAATTTTTGGAGAGATTTTATAATTAAAGTTATTAAGTATTTCAATTATTTTTTTATTATTAGGGATGCACTGAATATTCGGTATAGCCATGTTAACAAATATTCGGTTTGGCCGAATATCGAAATATTTGGCTGAACCGAATACTTAAAAAAAACTTTGTAAATTTAAAGAGTGGGAGAGGCTGAGTATTCAAAATCCATTCTTTATTAATTTTATTTTAAATGAAATATCACAGCTTAAAACAAAAATTCTAGTTTAAAAATAATCTCAGCTGAAAAATGTTAAGCAAATAAGCATATATGTTTACCTGTTGGAGAATACCTAAATCTTGTGTGAATTTTTGAATTCAAAAGCATGGAGACTTTCCGCAAGGACATGGAATATAAGTCCATGTCAAATCAACCAAAAAATTTAAATTTTCAACCTGATCATTTCAGATTTCAATGAAACTGTCTGGGATCATTCTCTCCAGTGATACAAATAAGAATACATTTTTATAATTTTTTTATCGCGTTAATTTTTCATGCAATTAATTATTTAAATTTTGAAAAATCATCATTTTTTGGGTTGCATAAATTTTTCAATTTTGAATTTCTCAAGTTCTATCAGGTGTACAGAATTTTATGACTCCTCATTTTAAAGAGAATTTTATAAGTTTTAATTTGATACCCAAGTTAACTATGCTCAGTTAAAAAAATTAATTAAAAAAATTTTCAGATAGTGTTTTTTAAAAATTTTGAAAAAAAATGTATGTTTTTTGTAATATTGTCTAATATTTGGATACCAAATATAAGGAGCAGTCAAATGAAAAGTGAACACACAACTAAAAAGTGAGTATGGAAAATTTTTATTCAAAAATAATTACCAGAACTATTAAGACATTTATCAGACTGGTAGATGAGATGACCCATTCCAGTGCTGACGGATCCACAATCTTATCTACTCCCTCGTCCGAATGAAATCAACGTCCACAATTGTCTTCCTTCAAGGGGTCAAATCGGTGTTTTGCCAGAGACAGCAGACATGCGACGATGAATTTATCAAGTTCCAGCATCCTCGGCCACTTAAAACCAAACCACACCTCTGTGCTCTTCTTTGCTTGCCTCCATTTCTAATGCTGGACAAACATGCTTTTCACTATGCTTACGCTTGCCTACAAAGAAAAAAAAAAAACTGAGCACCTGTGAGCTGTCATGCATTTCTACCAACCCTCGAGATGAAAATATTGATAGGTTACAACAGTGTTGCAACTTTGGTGAGGAATGTGTTTTTTGGCAGGTATTCTGTGTTTGTTTGACTGCCCCACCTATATAGGATATTTGTTAAATTGCAGTGAGTGTTCATATTAAACAAGAGTGTTTTATTCGTTTCAAATTTTCAGAAGTAAAAGAGAATTCACATTTTTAAATTTCTCTTTCTTTACATTACTTTGTTTGTTCTTAATTACATACAAAATTTTAAATATAGATAGTTAAGATATTTCAAATTAACCAAGTGAATGAGTTCATTTATTTATTTTTTTTCATTTCAAATAAATTTTAAATAAGCTTTTCCAATTATTAATTTTAATGATTTAGGTAATGTTATTTTACTTTAAAATGTTTAGTTTTAAAATTATATTAGGAATAATAAAAAAAAAAAAAAAAAAAAAAAAAAACCTGATTTGAAATATGAAAAATTACAAACCTTATAAAAATGTATAAACTAGTATACATGTGTTGGGGGTAAAAAAAAAAAAATGTCCACTAAATTTTTACAGTCTTTCATAGCAAATTCATACTAACGTTTCCTAACCATTACAGTACGAAGTCTCATCGTTACTTTTAAAATTAGTTGGATGGGCCAATCCCAACTAATAATAAGCTTGACGCAGCAGTGCTCGTTCAGTAGCTTCAGGTCCCCTCCGTTCCCGCTCTTTAATTTGTGTAATTTCCCTTTTAAATTTGTCCGGTTTTAATTTTTTATTTTTTTTAACCTGGCTTCCACTAGTGTCTCTTATACTCGGGATGTAGCTGGGGACCTATGAACCTGGCTTCTGCAAAAGAGTCGGAATAAGGGAAAAAAGCATAAAGGGCCACGGACGGAAAGAGGCCATTCACCACGGCAGTTGTCAGTTTTCAGAATTTCGCAGATTTCTGGTCATTGCTTTGTATACATTTTTTAAACAGTAGTTTGACAGGAATAATGCAATCAGAATTGCTTAAAAGGTGTACAGCCAACAGAGTGAAGAAGTGTCCAAGCTGGGGTCTCGAACCCGGGTGATCGCTATAGCATATAGACCATCGCGCTATACTGATGACCTGGGTTCGAGTCCCCAGCTTGCACACTTTTTCGCTCTGCACGCCTTTTAACACGTTCGCTGCCAAAGCTGAGATGTCATCTGTTCTCATCATTTCAGATCATCTGTTCATACATGCCAAGATCCTATCTGCAATTTAGTGATTTTAAATTTTCTGTTTTATTATTTAAATATATATATGACGAATTACTTTCAGCAACAAATACATTCACACGAGTATGCTCGTTGTTGGCCTATGAAACATTGCTGGTATTTTCTATGGCAGTGCTTGTAATCGGTGATTTAGATAAAAAGATCAATAACGAGTTATCTCGTAGCTGGCAAGGAATCCCAGTTTGCCAACTACGAGTATTCTCGTAGATGGCAGTGAATGTGTTAAGCAATTGAAATTTGAAATATTATTGAATGCAAGGCGTGGGAAATTTTCTATAGAAAAATTTCCAAGATATTTATTGACACAATTTTTTTCTTTTTCTTCCAGTTAAAATGACGTCTCGAAAAAAAGTGCTTCTCAAGGTCATCATTCTTGGAGACAGTGGGTGAGTGGATGCCATTTTTTTTCTAACTAACTTTGACTCTATACTCGGTGCACCTCCTTATCACAGATCAATACCAAAATTTTTTTGTTTTAGAAGTATGGTTTCAAATGCAAAATAGTGTTCATGACAGTTAATGTGTCAAATCCAAAGGAGCTACTTCTTGACACATTTCTGTTCGGAAATGCTTGAAATGGGCAGACGTTCTTATTCAGAAACTATGCAATCAGGATGTTTTTCATCTTTTAATAAAATGCTGTCAAAGTGGACATTTTGAACTGAATTCCTGACGCTCAAGAAGAGTGAAAAACATGTCATGTGATAATCCCTTATGATTCGAATTTGCTTGCCTAGTTGGCAGGTCTCTATAAAGGGGGGGTACTACATGGGTGCAAGACCTTCAGTCTTGGACATATCTTTGACGGATAGCAAATTCTACTTTATATAGTTAAATTATGACAATGTTACCATTAAGCACTTTCTTTTATTGCAACCCATCACCTTTTAGCCATAATGCAAGACCTAGAAATCCTCTAGTCTATTTTCATATGCTTTTTCCTAATACTCAGAAAAGTTTCCAGTCTTGGCTTGGATGGACTTCTTGCACTCATGGGAGGGTGCTTCGGTCCCGGTTGTCATGACATAAATACGTTTGTAGCACCTAGGGCCATCGTCGGGTCCCTCCGTCTGTCTGCATAGAACAGCACAAAAACGATCCAACCCAGTGGTGTGAAATGAAATCTATAGAATCGTTGCAGAATGGTGTAGAGTCCTTTCCAGTTTTCTGAAAAATCGAATCAAAACTTTAAAAGATATTAATGAAAGTTTCCTTCATCCTATTAAATCCTATCCTGTGTCATTCATTCAGTGATGTCCCATGCTAGGTCATGATTCTAGGTTACCCTGCTGATGATGTCCCACTGAAGAAAGATATTTCCATAGGACTGAATTCAAATATGTGGAATCTTAATAAACTCTGTATGGGTGCCTTTTTACATAAGAGTGCCACAGCTATGGCACCAAGTGGCCTATCTGAATATTAATCTAAATGAATGTTCAGATAAGATCTGAATATTTAAGATACTACTAGTTATAGTAGGAATGCACTTCATTGGCCACACAATTTCTGACTTGGTTAAAAAAACGCCACAAAAACTAAAAGTCAAAATTTTAAAATAACAAATAATAAAATTCAAAAGATTGAATTTTTTAGAATGTCTCTACTGGATTGAATGAAATGAATTAAAATTAGAAAAAATGAAACTCTCTCAGCAGTATAATAAAGTTTTCGTAGCATGTGAAAGGATTTTTTTTTTTTTTTGTGTACAATGGAATCTCACAAAAACTTTGCATTAGGTGCAGTTCAGAAGTTAAAGTTTCTTTCACAGGTGATATAAATGAATTACTGTAGCCTTCCTCTTAACCGGAGCCCCACTTTAACTGGCCAACTTTTTCCCCCCCAACATGAGGCAAAATTCAGAAAGGAAAATGTCATTTCTCATTTCTTAAGGGTTAATTAACTCAAATTTACATAAAAGATTTTCAACAATTTAAATTGTATTAAATATTCTTCATTATTTGTTATGAGTGATAATTTTTTATTTCAATTTAGTTAATGACAACTAGTATTCATTTCACAAAATATAGAAAATGTGTATTTTTAAAACTATACAAATTAAAAAATCAAATGCATCCTACGCAGATATGCAGTGACTTATTTAAATTTTTTTGCTCCACCGATTGAACCGGTTTTTCTCTTAACTGGCTAACCCTTGGTCCGGTTAAGCAGGAGGCTACTGTAATTTGAAAATAAATTGAAATTGTATGTGTTCACCGACATGTCAAAGTAACACAACCGTTTCCCTCACCATCTCCAAATTTTACAAAATTCAGGGAACTAGTTAGACCGGTTGAGAAAGTAAAAAATCTGCAATTTCAAATTTCTAGGGCTATTAGTTTTTTAATTATAGCCAGTTAAAGATGGCCAACTAAGAGAAATTTACTGTCAAATGGCAACACTACACTAATCATAACTCCTGTTCTAATTAATGTACAGACATGCGTCTGGTATCATTTTAAAGCATTTGAAATGACCTTTAATAGGATACCAGGGATGCCGCGGACGCGCTATAGCGCGTGAATTACGCGAAAAATCGGAGACGGGACGCAAAAAAATAGCTCTTACGCGTCCCACGGGACGCATAATTTCGTCAAAGATCGCGTAAAAAAGCCGATTTTCGTCAAAGAATCGCGAAAAAAGCGCAAATCTCATCGAAATATCGCGCAAAAACAGCGATTTTCGTAAAAGGGCCTCGAAAAAAATAGCGTATTTCGTCAAAGGATCGCGAAAAAAAAAAAGAGTATTTCGTCAAAAAATCGCGGAAATAATCTCAAATTTCATCAAGATATCGCGGAAATAAGCGCAAATTTCATCAAAATATTGCGAAAAAACGTGATTTTCATAAAAGGGCCGCGATAAATTGGCGTATTTCGTTAAAAGATCGCAAAAAAATAGCGAATTTCGTCAAAAAAAAACGCGAAAAAGCCGAATTTTGTCAAAGGATCACAAAAAAGCGCAAATTTCATCAAAATATCGTGGAAAAAAGCCGATTTTCGTCAAAGGATCGCGAAAAAATAGCGTATTTCGTCAAAGGATCCCCAAAAAATAGCGAATGTCGTCAAAAAATAGCGTAAAAAAGCCGATTTTCGTAAAAGGATCGCAAAAAAGCACAAATTTCATCAAAATATCGCGGAAAAAACGGCATTTTCGTAAAAGGGCTGAAACAAAATAGTGTATTTCGTCAAAAGATCGCGAAAAAATAGGGAATTTCGTCGAAAAATCGCGGAATAGAGCCGAATTTTGTCAAAGTATCGCGGAAAAAACACGATTTTCGTGACAGGCTCGCGAAAAAATAGCGAATTTCAACAAAAGGATCGCGAAAAAACGCGAATTTCGTCAAAGTAACGCGAATAAAACGTGAATTTAGTCAAAGCACCAAAAAAGATGTGCAAACTAAACTTATAGGTAGAAAATTCATAAAATGGGATTTAATTTTTTTTTTGAGATTCTTGAAAATACAGCATGATTTCAGTGTACTTTGATAATGTATTCAGTAGGTGAAACAGTGAAAAATCCCCCCCCCCCCCCCCCTTCTTACTGCATTGAAATGTCTCCCACCTTCAGAACATTTAAGATTTGATGCTTATTAGTGATTTAGATGTAAATTTCCCTTCCATGGAAAATGTCTGATTCCAATACAGATCTATGCTAACAAATAATTCAATGTGAAGCATAATGAAAGCACCCATTCATTCAACAAAAAGTACACCTTTACTTAACATAAGTATTCTTTTTTTCAGCAAAAATATCTTTTTCAATAAACCCGTCTTGCCCCTTTTTAAAAGAAATGCGAACATTAGGGACACTTGTTAGTGGAACTTGGTATCTTCTACTCTCAAATAAACATTATTTTACAATTAAAATTGTATCTTGCATTTTTACTTTTAAAAAAGTCAAGAAAATTTCTCTTAATATTTTTATAAAAATATCTTATTTGAGTGCAAATAATGCTGGTTTTAATTCATTATTTAATTATTGTTAAAACAATAATTAATGCATTTCATTTATCTTTTTCAAATAAACAAGTTTCATTTATTCCTTTAAAATATAAATTATTATTGATGGGGACCCGCTTTTGTAAAAAAGGGACCCAGATTTTTGGAAATCCTGGGTCCCGGGGACCCAGGTTTTTTCAAGTACAGCGGCATCACTGGATACCAAACACACAATTTTTTTGAAAAAAAAAGTTACAAGGTCATGGTACTTGACCTTTGACCTTGAATTACTAAAGAACGAATTCTTCAATTTTCATATTTTTCTTTTTTCTGAATGCTAAAATGCCTTAACTAGATGTGTACAAAGTTTCAAAATGGGATGACAATGGGATCATATATGAAAAAAATAATAATAAATAACAAAATACAAAATGTTCGCATTAATTATGTATTCATATGAGTTCACAAACTCATCCTATAAGTATATAAAAATGGATTTCTGTTAAAATTTTATATTTATTCTTAATATTTGTACACCTATGCCAGCTTTTATTAATGAGATTATGCAAAATAAAATTATTGGCAAAAAATAATATTTTGCAATGTACTTCAAGACGAAATCCAAGGATACCACTGGAATAATTCCCAGGTAACTATCCATCCATTTGTTGCATATGCCATATTTTAATGATAATGAAGCTATTCTGCAACATGTTAGTTTTGTAATCATTTCAGAGTGTTTAACTCATGATACCATTGCAGTTCACTTATTTCAGAGATACTTAATAAATTTTCTCAAAAGTAAGATGTATCCAACGATAGTTAAAAAGATATTTTACTTTTCGGATGAGGCAGCAGCACATTACAAAAACCGAAAGAATTTTATAAATCTGTTATCACGACGAAGATTTTGGCATATCTGCTGAATGGCACTTCACTGCGACAGCACATGGGAAAGGGACTTGTGATAGGATTGGAGGAACTTTGAAAAGATCAGCTGCCCGTGCTAGCCTACAAAAGCCATATGATGACCAGATTGTGAGCCCTAAACAGTTGTATGAGTGGGCAGTCCTTAATATTTCTTCTGTATCATTCAAATACAGCACAATAAATGACTATTTGATGGAAGAAGCAAACAATTGAAGAACGATTCGAACAATCTCGTACAATTGTTGGTACTCAAAAGCTTCACTCCTTCATTCCAATAACAAAAAGTAAAATTTGTACCAAAGTGTATTCTGCTGCACTTTTTTCAAATGTGGAACTAGTAACCAAATTAAAAGGCGAACTTTCAATCAGTGATATCAAAGGATTTGTCACTGCTATATACGATAAAAAGTGGTGGATAGCTTATTGATACTTATGAAGAAAATGCACAAGTTAAATTAAGCTTTCTTCATCTATCAGGACCTTCTCCATCATACAGCTTTCCAAGTAAGCCAGATATACTTTTAGTGCCCATATACGATATATTAACAGTTGTTAATCCAACAACAGCAACAGGTAGAGTTTATAAAATCACCGAAAAAGAAACTACAGCAACAAATGCAAAACTGAATGTGCGAAAACTTTCTTAACAAACTACATGATCTATGTTGTAAAATATTATGTCCATATGTTAACAATTCCGTTATGTATAATTATCACACACATATATTCATATGTTAAATTCTGTATATTTTATTTCAATTTCTATTGTGTTTTTTATTCAAATTATTTTGTATTATATATTTACTTTTTATTTCAATTTCTATTTGTATATATTGATAAAATTACATGAGTTCACGAACTCATTAATATATGAATACATAATTTAAATGCGAACATTTTGTATTGTTATTTATTTTTTTTATATATGATCCCATTGTCATCCCATTTTGAAACTTTGTACACATCTAGTTAAGGCATTTTTAGCATTCAGAAAAAAAAATTGTGAAAATTGAAGAATTCGTTTTTTAGTAATTCAAGGTCAAAGGTCAAGTGCCATGACCTTGTAACTTTTTTTTCAAAAAATCTTGTGTTTGGTATCATATTAAAGGTACTTTCATGTGCTTTAAAATGATCAGGCCCATATCTTTACGTTAATTAGAGCAGGAGTTATGATAATTTTAATGTTGCCATCTGACAGTAAATTTGTCTTAGTTGGCCATTTTGAAATGCCAATAATTAAAAAACTAATAATCTCAGAAATCTGAAATTGCAGATTTTTTACTTTCTCAACCATTCTAACTAGTTCCCCAAGTTTTGTAAAATTTGGAGATGGTGAGGGAAAAAATTGCACTTTTTTGTGTTGATTTGATATGGAATGACCCCACCAACAGACTTGTATAAAACCAAAAACTTTCTGTGCACGCAAATATTGGGTCAAAAACTTTCTACAAATTAATTTAATGTTTAATTTAAAAAAAAATGTGTTATATTATTTTGATGATATTAATTAAAGAATAATTATTTTAGTTTAAAAAAAATAAAGCTAAAAATCCATGATAAGAAAAGGTGAATTCTTATCAATTATTTTGTCAATGCATTTAGAAGCAGCCCAATCCTTAATATTGTAAACTCTTCGCACAAAATGCCAGTCACTCTGTTCACAGAAATAATACGTCATTGCTTCTGAAACAACTGAATCACATTTTATAGGGAGAGGTCTATTCATAGGTATCATCATTAAAGAGACTGATGCAGGGATGAAAGTGCACTAAAGCCATTTTGAAACAGCAAAAAATCTGATTTTGGAGCAGTAAAATCCATTTTTGTAGCAATAAAATTAAAATGATTGCTATCTTGAAAATATTTTCACATTTGAAAGAATAATTACTCAGATAAAATTTCTCCACATTTTGCTAACTCTGAGCATTCTAAACAATTGGGTACAGATTGCAATAATGAAAAATTAGCATCAGGAAGAAAAAAAAATCAGTTTATTTGGCTTTAAAAAATATTATTTTAGAGCAGTAATTTTAACAAATCAAAGAAAAGCCTGTGAATACAACATACAGAACTCCCACAACTTTTGTAGTAAAAAAGGGTAAAGGGGACCATTTTTTTTTTCCCAAAAAAAGGGACCAAAAAAGACCATATATTTCGCATAAAAAGGAACCTTTAGGGACCTAAATTTAGCAAATCACAAAATAAAATAAAGAAAATCTCTTCGACCATTTCTCCAAATTAGTGTGGTTTTCGCGATCTGTTGACAAAATTCATGTGATTTCACGATCTCTTATCAAAATTTGACTCTTTTTTGCGATCTTTTACCGAAATTCGAGTGCCTTTCGCAATCTTTTGAAGAAATTTGCTTCTTTTTCGTGATCTTTTAAGTTTACCTATTTTTCGCAATCTCTTAACGAAATTCGTGTATTTTTGCGATCTTTTAAAGAAATTCGTGTATTTTTGCAATCTTTTGACGAAATTCGTGTATTTTTGTAGTCTTTTGACGAAATTCGTGTATTTTTGTGGTCTTTTGATGAAATTCGTGTATTTTTGTGGTCTTTTGACGAAATTCGTGTATTTTTGTGGTCTTTTGACGAAATTATTGTATTTTTGTGGTCTTTTGACGAAATTCGTGTATTTTTGTGGTCTTTTGACGAAATTCGTGTATTTTTGTGGTCTTTTGACGAAATTCGTGTATTTTTGTGGTCTTTTGACGAAATTCGTGTATTTTTGTGGTCTTTTGACGAAATTCGTGTATTTTTGTGGTCTTTTGACGAAATTCGTGTATTTTTGTGGTTTTTTGACGAAATTCGTGTATTTTTGTGGTCTTTTGACGAAATTAGTGTATTTTTGTGGTCTTTTGACGAAATTCGCGTATTTTTGCGATCTTTTGACAAAACTTGCGTGTTTTTCGATCTTTTGACTAAATTCGCATATTTTTCTGAATCTTTTGACTAAATTCGCATATTTTTCTGAATCTTTTGACTAAATTCGCATATTTTTCTGAATCTTTTTGTTGGAAATATTTAATTCTTTTAAGTTATTTTTAGCATACCAACTGCTTATTTTAAGTTTTAAAACCCCATTTCATCATCTTGTCGTCCACCCTGCAGAGAACACGTTTTCCCGGCGACTGTCGAGATGTTTACGTTCTCAATCGGCGAGTTGAGTTATCTCACGGTTGCTCTTTGGAAGGAAACTTCCATTTTTCAGGTTCTATAGATGGCGCTGTCGTTCCGGAGATGCACGACGCTTCGTCTTTAGTTGACGTTTGCTAGGCTGTGATTCGTCCAGGTAATTAACTGTCTGTTTCGCGGTATTTTATGCAAATGTCTTATTTTTGAGGTGTATATATACCTGTACAAATTTCAGAGATGGGTGCTTGCTCTCACATGCAAGTATCAGTTCGTTCTCATCTTGAACGAACATTAGATTGTAATGGGTATTCTTTTGAAACAATGTTCTTAGCTCTAGTAGAGCTCTGTCTAAAGTTAATGTCTCTTTTAGTTTCTAATAAATGTGTTTGCTTTTAAAATCTTTGTCATTAATCATCACCATCTCACCTTTCATACTTTACATTTTTCAGATAATTTATGAGTAGAAAGAGTATGTTTTTCCATATTTTGGGAAACATCGGTTATGGGCCACTCTTTTTGCCCATATTAAGTATTTAATTTAGAGATGGTGTTAAAGTTAAAAGTTTTAAAAGCTTAAAGATAGGAGGGCTCTAAAAACTAAAGATGGAAATAGATAAACTTAACAATTATAACTATGCCACCTGGAAAGATGTGACAGCACTTTTAATGGACAAAGGGGCATATGAACATGTTAGTAATAAAGATTTAAAAGTTAAAGAAGATGCAACTCCTAAAGAGAAGTGCGATTTTGAAATTAAAAAGAATCAGGCCTCTAGTACAATATATTTAAATATTAGTAAAGATTTAAAGCCACTGATTCGTGATACTAAGGTTGCGTCAGAAGCCTGGGAAAGACTTAAAGTTCACTTCCAGCCAGCAACGCGGGGAAGATCTATTGGTATTTTAGATGCCTACTTTAATTGTACTTATGATCCTAACGAAGCGATAGGACTGTATGGAGCAAGACTTAAAGAGATTTTAGAAAGTATGGGGGATACGGAAATAGAATTACCCGAAATTGTCAAAACTTACCAGCTGATTAGATTCCTTCCAGACACTTTTTCTGGTATCGTGCAAGCCATTTATAGATGGGATAAAAAAGACTTTACCTTTAACAAGGTATTAGATGAGTTAATATTAGAAGAGGATCGTTTAAAGCAAAGTAGAAAAGATTCGCTTAAAGGGGAAAAATCGGCATTAGAAATAAAGTTAATAAAACCCAAAGAAGTCCGAAAAAGAGATAAACACCAAAATCAGAATTGTTTCAAATGTGGCAAACCAGGTCATAGGGCTGTTAATTGTAGAAGTAACCCTAAAAATGCAAAACGAAAAAGTTACGTGACAGAAGCTAATTTTGGTCAGAATAACAACTTTCAAGATAAATTCAATTGGGTGTTTGACACCGGTGCGTCAAGTCATTTTTGTAACAACAAAGACTTGTTTGTAACGTACAAACCGGTTAACAATACTAAAATGACTCTCGCTGTAGGCGAAGTAACTAGTCCTATTGAAGGAATGGGAAGCGTAGATGTCAATTTCAGAGTAAATGGAAGAGTTAATGAAATACGATTACATAATGTAATGTACTCTCCAAAGTTAAGAAGAAACTTAATTTCAGGTGCAGTATGTGAGAAGAAGGGTTCTAAATTTGTAGGAAATAATGGCAAAATAACCTTATTTGACGAAAAAGGTGAAGAAATGTTTTCAGCGTATAGAAAAAAATGGACTGTACAGCGTAAAGCCTACATACCCACAATCTGCCACTTATGTCGAAAATAATGCTATAACTTCGAATGCAACAGAACTAGATAAATGGCATCAGAGATACTGCCACATAAATAACCAGTACATTGTCAATACATCTCAGCATGAAAAGGTAAAAGGATTACCGAAGTTGAAATATCAGGAATTAGGCTGCGAATCGTGCAAAATTGCCAAAACAAGAAGAGTATCTTTCCAATCTCAAGAAGGAGGAAGAACAAACAAACCATTGCAATTACTACATATGGACGTCTGTGGACCAATGCCAACATATTCACTCGGAGGATCTGAATATTTTCTAACGATTATAGATGATTACTCAAAGAAGGTGACTGCTTATCCTATTCAACATAAAAGTGAAGCATTTGATTGTTTCTTAAAATTTCAGAAAAGGAATGAGAGGTTTTTAGGGAAGAAAGTAATAGCTATAAGGACTGACAATGGTAAAGAATTTGTCAACGATAAGTTTAAAGTTCATTTAGAAAGAGAGGGCATACAACACCAGAAGACGAATCCATATACACCAGAACAAAACGGACTCTCAGAACGATTTAATTACACAGCAGTAGATGCTATAAAAGCCATGCTGAAAAGTAGCAAAATGGACGAAAAATTTTGGGCAGAAGCACTTTGCTGTTTTGTATATGTATGGAACCGAGTAGCCAGAAAAGGTCAAGAGAAAACCCCATTTGAATATTTTTGTGGAAGAAAACCATCAGTGAGCCATTTAAAGAAGTTTGGAAGCATTGCATATGTTGGAATACCAAAACAACAAAGAAAAAAGTTTGACATGAGAACGAAGAAAGGATTTTTAGTTGGGTATGCACATCAAACTAAAGGCTATAGAATATGGATTCCAGAGTTGGGTCGAGTCATCGAAACAATAAATGTATCTTTTGATGAGGAGTTTGGTATAAGAGAAGAGAAGAAATAAAACTCAAACAGTAGAAGGAAAGAAGCAAAGCTCCGAAGTGGAGCGAAGCTGGACCCAAAAGTAAAAAGTAACGAAGGTAAAGGTGAGATTAGCCATGGAGGAAGCCGCAGAGCAATTGAACATGTAGAAACTCCAGAAGTACCATCAAAATCTGAAGTAGATTCAGAAGTCGAGACCATGAATCAATATCAAAATAACGAAGAATCAAGTACTGATTCTGAAGATGATCAAATTCTGTGTAAAAGTATAAAGTGGATCAGAGAAGCGAAGGAAAGAAGAGATTGTTCAAGAACAGACATCTACTACAAAATTGAAGGTAAAAATGTAAATTCTTAGATCACATCCAGATGTGAAGAGGTACTGCTTGAAGAACAATATAAGATATGATCCGAATTTCTTTAGTTTTTCTGGAAAAGATAAATATTCAGGACCCGAACCAAGAGCTGAACCTATAACTGAAAACAAATTGTCTGACATTAGTGAAGAATCTGACACAGATTTAGAAGCCAATTGCATAGAAGTGGAAATTCCTAGATCATTTAAAGAAGCTGTCGAGTCTAACCAAAAGGAAGAATGGATGAAGGCCATGCAAGAAGAAATCAAAATGATGGAGCAGCAAAAAGTATGGGAATTAATTCCAAGGAAAGATGGTGAGAAGATTATACATAATCGATGGGTGTATACTATCAAGAAAAACGAAGAAGAAAAAATTATAAGATATAAAGCAAGATTGGTTGCGAAAGGCTTTAGCCAGAAAAAAGGAGAATCCTATGAAGAAGTATATAGCCCTGTAGTAAATTTCGCCATCATTAGATTGTTTTTCACTATTCTAGTTGGACTTTTTGGTTGGCTCCACCAACAACTAGACATCAAATGTGCATATCTTTATGCAAAATTGCAAGAAAGAATAGTCATGTATCAACCAAAGGGATTTCAAAGCCAAAAGTATCCAGATTATGTTTGTCTCTTGAAAAAAGCTATCTATGGACTCCACCAAAGTGGGAGGCAATGGTACTTTGAGATCCAAGATGTTTTAGAAGAATTAGCCTTCACCAGGTTAGAATGGACAAATTGTGTATTTATTTTTAAGAGAAGAATCTTACTACTCCTATATGTAGACGGCATAATTATATTTGGAAAGACAGCTGAACATATAAAGGAAATTATAGAACTCCTGAAAACAAAGTTTGACTCCTAGGAAAAACCAAGAGACTGCTTGGCGTTGAAAATGAAAATAAGAAATTATATATCCATCAGAAAGAATACATTGAAAAAATTTGTAAAATTTACTCAAAGTATAAAATTCCAATAATATCGTTACCTATTGCAAAAGGCATAATTTATTCAAAGACCGACTGTCCTAAAACTGGAGAAGAAATAACTGAGATGGAGAAATACCCCTACAGAAATTTAGTAGGATGTTTAGCTTTTTTAGCAAGTCAGACAAGGCCGGATATTGCTTTTGCAATAAATCTTTTCAGCCAATTTCAAGAAAACCCAAGCATGATCCATTGGCTAGGTCTACTTAAACTTCTAGGCTATGTTCAAGCTACTAAAAATTTCAAATTAAATTTATCAAACGTGACATCTCTAAAAGTGACGTGCTATAGTGATGCTGACTATGCATCTAACAGAGATGACAGAGTATCCATGAGTGGAGTTATGATGTTTGTCGACAAAGCTCCAATCATTTGGCGAAGTTTCAAGCAAAGATGCGTATCGTTATCTACGATGGAAGCGGAATACATCTCATTAAGTGAAGCAGCAAAGGAAATGATTTGGATAAGAAGAGTTCTGGAAGAAACTATCAAATCAAAATTAATCAACCAAGACTGTACTGAATATACATTACTGTGTGATAATAAAGCTGCTATCGACTTTTCAAAATCACCTATCGAAAATGCTCGAACAAAGCATATAGATATACGCTACCATTTTCTAAGAAATCTAGTGTTCGACAATATGTTAGAGTTGAAATATGTCCAATCTTCACAGAATTTAGCTGATTGTTTAACAAAGCCAGTAACGAAAATCTCTTTGAAAGCTTTCACTACTAAACTGTTTATCGATGAGTGACTGCTGTCCAATGGACATTTAAGACTGTTTCAAGTGAATCAGGACTTTATATGAACTTTTATTTTTATGTATTAAACTGTTTGCAAATGTGTTTATACATTTTTAAGATATTTGCATAAATGCTAAGTTTTTTTTTTAATCTTTCAATTGAAATTTAATAACTTTAAATTTAGTGTTAAAATCGTAATGCATTATCATCTTTAAAAAGTTTGCAAGTTTAAAGTGTTTTCTTTTAGGCTTCGGCAACTTGCCGATTTTTTTTTTTTCCTCAAAACTTAAATCGTTAATGTATGTATTATAAGTAAAATGTTTAAACTTTAAATTTTCATTAAACTGTTTTTGCAAGTTTGTATTTCAGGAAATTTTATGTCAAAATTCAAAATTTACGTTTGGCATAACTTACCCTTTTGAAAGTTTTTTTTAGGCTGTTCTCTGTCAGAGTGTACGAAGGGGGGCAATGTTGGAAATATTTAATTCTTTTAAGTTATTTTTAGCATACCAACTGCTTATTTTAAGTTTTAAAACCCCATTTCATCATCTTGTCGTCCACCCTGCAGAGAACACGTTTTCCCGGCGACTGTCGAGATGTTTACGTTCTCAATTGGCGAGTTGAGTTATCTCACGGTTGCTCTTTGGAAGGAAACTTCCATTTTTCAGGTTCTATAAATGGCGCTGTCGTTCCGGAGATGCTAGGCTGTGATTCGTCCAGGTAATTAACTGTCCGTTTCGCGGTATTTTATGCAAATGTCTTATTTTTGAGGTGTATATATACCTGTACAAATTTCAGAGATGGGTGCTTGCTCTCACATGCAAGTATCAGTTCGTTCTCATCTTGAACGAACATTAGATTGTAATGGTATTCTTTTGAAACAATGTTCTTAGCTCTAGTAGAGCTCTGTCTAAAGTTAATGTCTCTTTTAGTTTCTAATAAATGTGTTTGCTTTTAAAATCTTTGTCATTAATCAACACCATCTCACCTTTCATACTTTACATTTTTCAGATAATTTATGAGTAGAAAGAGTATGTTTTTCCATATTTTGGGAAACACTTTTGGCAAAATTCGCATATTTTTCTGAATCTTTTGGCGAAATTTGCGTGTTTTTCGCGCTTTTAATATCTCAGTATTTAAAAAAAAAAAGGCATTACTTTTTTTTTTTTTTTTTTTTTTACAAAATAATTTTCTGCAAAGTTCCGAATTTTGCGGAAAATTTTCTGTGCACGTGTGCGTCTATATTATACAACTCTGCCCACCCATGCTGGGTTTATTTGTGTGTTGTGTTTCGCTGCAGGGTTGTGTGCTCATGAAGACTATTCCATGTTGTGCTGCAGTTGCAACCTGACCCACCTATGTGAGTGAGAAATGCTAAGCTGGGTATCGCCCTCGTAGCTTAAATGGTAGAGCACTTGGAGTGCTATTCCAAGGGTTCCGGGTTCGATTCCCAACATTTTTCACTCTGTTGGTTCTACACTTAGTTAGTCATGTGATCAATCCCATATGAACCCTTCACCGGAAATGAGAAAATACGGTGCACAAACAGAACACTTAATAATTTACCAAATAGTGTACCTAAACGTTTAATCTTGAATAGTAATGCATTAACAGGACCCATTTTTTAATAGAACAGCATAAAAATAAGTTTCGGATGTCGGAGAGAGACAATATTAAAAGGCAGATGTGTAGACGCAAACATCTCACAGATGTACGTTTCCGGTTAAGGGTTAAGTCAATAATTTCACGTGTAATTTCATTGCTGCAAATGAATTGAAAAATGAATTCAAATTATATTTTTAAAAGGTTTTGCTAAAGTAAAAATAGAAAGTACAGTAAGTAGCTACCTACATGAAATGAATGTAAAATTGCCGCCCCTTTGTTTTTCTGTCATCTTAAATGGATCCTCTCTCTCTCTGAACAGTGTGGGCAAGACTAGTTTGATGAACATGTTTGTGAACAAGAAATTCTCCAACGCATACAAAGCAACCATCGGTGCCGACTTCCTCACGAAACAAGTTGCCGTCGATGACAGGCTGGTCACAATGCAGGTACCTATTGAATATGCCTTCTTTTTTATATATATATGAAATGATTCCGCTTGTATGTCATATTATTCGAGTGTAGTAGTCATGGCCTTACAAGAAGATGAGGCAGTGGGTGCTGAACCTGACTTTTATTTTTCTGTCATAACACATGATATCATCTGAAGTCGGGTTCAGTGACTTGGAAGATGTTAGGAGCCAAAGATCTCCCTAAATCATTCTTGATATTCTACAGAGGACTGCATCATAACCTACTTCACCTTCCCTCTGCACAGCACTTTTAATCCGATAGTTATTACTTTTTCCAGCAGAGGGCAGATGTAACACAGTGGGTGGCTTAATCTTTTATGATGGGTGCATTATCTTTTTTTATAACTGTTTTTTATGTGGAGACAGAGAGTCTGAACTTATGATGGCACAACAAGAGCTAATTCTAATTTAAATGTTAAATATTATTTATGAGGCAATCCTAATATGAAATGTCAACCAGACAAAAGCTACTTATGATTTATTGCTTATCAATTTTCTACTTTGACACTCATTAAACTAACCCATTTACTTTGATTTATTGATTTGAAATGAATCCTTTGTTGTTTATAATTTGATTCTTAAACTATCTAGCATAGCCTGAAAAACTCATTTTGTTGATGCTATAAATATAATGATGCTTCCCAGATAATTTAATATGTTTTATGATGACTGTCTTATGTCAACAAAGGGTAATTTCTTTTCCAAATCTGTTTCATAAATATCAATCAGTGTCAAAGATTTTTAGGATGAAGAAAATATTTTTACTTATTTGTTTTAAGAGTCTATGAAAAATAAGTTGGATTTCCTGATTGGAAAAGATTTTATCTTTTAAAAAGGGGTTTATTTTATTTACTTATTTTTAGCCTTTCATATATACATACAGTAGGGTGGGGAAATACGTCATTTTACTCGCCAGTGGATTTTCTGACAGGGTGAGTAAAATTTTAGCCAGTTTTTGAAAAACTGTAGCCTATAGAGGTATACCAAAAACATTTTTTTTAACCTAGATAGGGTAACTCTCCAAACTATTGCAATGTAAACATTGTACTAAGTTCTATCTTATACGGTAGACTCCCTTAAATCCGCAAACGCCTAAAATCCGCATATTTTTTCAGATGTAAGCAATGAAATCTACAGTTAAGTTGCAGGAACAAAATTCAAGATGGCGCCGAAATCAGTGACTACCGCAATGTTTTTTTTTACTAAATTTTTTTTAAATCATTCTCTTTTGGCTATTACAGCTGATTTATAACTAAATAAATTTACATTATTTTTGATTTTGATATAAATTAGCATATCTATATCAAAAATTCCAGGGTTCTACATCGAAAAATCCACGAACCAGAACGCTATTTTAAAATTGTTTGCGGATTTTTTTAAAAAAATTTTCTAAATATACAAATCAGTATAAGAAAAGCATTCAAGACTAGATAACAATGAAAAAAGTTACTAAAGTTAAAAATGCTAAGAACGAATAATAACGTATCGATCTTACGATCGCTTTACTGTTAGATGGCATCATAGGACTTTTGAAATCGAATTGAATCGATTTCATCAGTAATAATATTTTTCTAAATTTTTATTTTACATAATTATTTTAATAATTATTTACGTTTAAACTAATAAATTATTTTAAAATTTGGTACTTTTCGGTTAGCCGGGCGCCACTGTTACATGTATATATACATATATATATCTAAATATAAGTATATATACATATACATATGTGTGTATATATACAATATATGTATATAAATATATATGTACATATATATATATATGTATGTAGATATTTATGTAGATATAACACTGGTGCCCGGCTAACCGAAAAGTACCTAATATTTTACTTATTTTAATGTTTCACTTTATTGTAAGCATTCATTATAACTTCCCTTGCTTAACTACCAATCAAATTAATGTTTCAAAAATGTAAACAAATCAATGACCAGAAATCTGCAATATTCTAAAATCCGCACAACCTCTGGTCCCAAGCTGTGCGGATTTGAGGGAGTCTACTGTATCAAGTCCTCTGTTTCATTGCAGTAATAGTAATTATTTGTGCAGCCGCGTATGATTTTGTCTTAACTATTTTCAACTGTATGTTGCATCTTGCTGGCTGGTAAAATAAATCCTTGACTGATAAGATTTTCTGAAAATTCCCTACCTCTGTATTTGTATGTTATTTCTAGATTTATTGTGTGCGGTAGCCCAGATTTTGCATTTTTTAACGTGTTATGATGGCTAATTCAAAGATGAAACCATACATGTTATTTGTGGAACTCAAGGTAATTTCGGCCTGATGATACTGCCTTGGTTCTACAAATATTTTTATTTTTCCATTGTTTACTGTATTTTCGATTTCTTGTCTCATTTGTTATAAGGATCTGTTTCAAAGAATTTTATAATGGTTTATACATCATTTTCAGGGGTGGAGAAATGCATCATTTTACTCACCACTGGCGACTGAATTTTTAGGTAGTCTTTGAAAACTGCAAGCTATAGAGATACGGCAAAAACATTTTTTTTAGTAGTTAGCTCTATTGTACAACTTTACTGCGATGTAAACATGGTACTAAGTTCTATTTTATATTAAACTTTCATCTCTTGTTTATATTTCTTAATTTTATAGGAAAAAAATATATGAAAATGCATCATAGTAATAGTAACCAACTATTTTTGAGTTGCATAATTCTGTCATAAGCATTTTCAATTGAACGTTGCATTTTACTGGCTGGTGAAATAAATCCTTGGCTGGTAATATTTTTTAGTAATTCCCCACCCCTGATCATTTTTAATTTGCATCAAAATTCATTTATAGTTTGTATATTCACATTTGTTGATGATAATTTGTATTGGTTTATAATGGTTTTTATATATATATATATGTACTTCACAATGCAGGCATGTCTCTTTACATACACAATGTTTCGGTATAACACTCACAAACTTTAAAAAAAAGAATTTCTGTACTTTTCGGGTATAGGAGACCCTCATTCGCCATTTTTTCAAAGTTAATACTGTGTTTTAATAAAGACAAAATTTTATTTATTTCTGCATAAATCCACTCTGTATTTGAGTAAAAAACAATTTTTAGTATTTCTACATAAAAATATTGGTATGTTTCCAGCATAGGAGTGGGAATGGAGAAAATGGCCATGCATGATAACTCAATTTGGCAACATTTTCTGGCAATTTCTTTCATATACATAAGCAATTAAGCACAACGAGAATCTGTGTGAAGACAAACACTTACATTTAATGAGACTACGAATATACAGTTATTAGCAAAGAATGATATATTCATTAAACACTCTACAAAGATCCTTATCTTTTCTATAATTGTACTTTGCAAGCATTTTTTAAAACTTTTAAGTAAGATTTTATTATTTAGTTATATTAGAGATTTAAAATTATTAGAAATTTAAAATTCTGAGTCTGGAGTGCATTAGGAGGCCTTGGACTACCTTCACACAAATTTTCAGCCTTGTACGCAGGGTAGATTTCGCTAGCTATCGCACAGAGCGAAACTTTCTTTTATTAGTAAGTATAAATTCTGTCATTGCAATGTCGAAATATTGACTGATGTTATAAATAGGGCCGTACCGAATACTCAGCTAAATTTTGGGCCAAGTACTCGGCTAATATTGAATAGTTGTAAGAATTTCAGTTTTTAAGCGTTATAAATTTCTTTGTCTTCAATAATGATAACTGATCTGTAAAAGTTATTTGAATATAAATGTATAACATATGTAATTATTCATAAAAACTGTTTACTTAGTCTATAAAAATGTCTACAAAATACAGAAAAGTTAAGAAAAATCAATGCAGGTTAAAATTTAGTTTCACATCTATACAAAAAAAAAAAAAAAAAAAAATCATTTTTAAAACTAAGAAAAGACTGATTTTGGATACAAAAACATTTTGTTAAAACAGTAAATGTAACAAATGAAAAAGAAATTGTTTAATTAAATGTGTTATCATAAATTATGCTGCAAAGACAGCAATTTGTTTTATATTTTCAGGAGATAATTTCTTTTTTATTATTGTAAATTTAGCCTGCATCAGAAAAAATGCATTTGCTGTAAGCACTGCTTGAAGGTGCGAATAAGAATATTCTTGTAAGCTTGCATGTAGGGGAGAAGGGGGCTAGTGTGGACAATTTTTATAAATTTCACAAAAAAGCGTACTAAATACCATTTTTCACACTTCAAGTATTTTTTTTTTTTATAAGAATTTACTATTTTATCTTTGATTTGGTTGATATATTAAATTATTTGGCAATACAGTTATTTATTAATATATTTAAAAAAAAAGTTATTGTTGTCCACACTAGCCCCATGTGGTGGGGCTAGTGTGGACAAGCTAGAACACTGATATAGACAATGTAATACAACTCTAAGTGTTTGCAAAACCAGTATAAAATAAATTTGAACCTAAACAACATAGTAAATATATTAATCGTAATAAAGTATAACTTAATTAATGTTATACATAATTTTTTTTTTTGTTATTACTGAGGACTGCAGTTGGGTATATTATGAATCTATTTCAAAGACAAAATTAAATACATTACAAAAGTACAAAACACTGGTCAAAATAAAAAGGTGTGGATGTATTTACCTATCTTAAAATCTTAAGTTTGTTTACAAGGTTAAAGTATTTGTCAAAGCAACGAAATGTTTTTCATTAGTGTTAACACAGCCAGGAAACTGTATAATAAGCATGATGGCTTCTTGAATAATGTCTGGCTGCGAGAGTTTTCCAATGATGTTTATTTGTGAAACATCATTTTCAATATAAAAGTGTTTTTTCTTAGAGCTAATACTCTTGAGGCACTGTTTCATACTCGACAACAGACAGACTTTGAATAACTGCTGCATATTTATAAAATCTGCTGCAGCTGGACTTCTTGCAAATTAAAGAAACTGAGCCAATGCAAAATCTCCTGGCTTGATTGTTTTTTTCACTCATTTCTGTTTCTTCAATTTCTAATTCATCAACTTCCATGTCAAACGGCTGTTTCCACTGTCTTCTCGTGTGCTTACCTAATCTTTTGTAGTACCTGAGCATTCACGGTCGATAATATAGCTCCAAAAAATAGTAATCATCTCAAAAGGCTAATCAATTTAATGGGATAATTCCAGGTTTTTGCAAATCTTGATATAATATTACTTAATAATTTAGATATGCTTTTGCTGCTAAGGAAGGAATATCAGACTGATACTGTTTGCCGGGATAATTTAACATCAGTCATTAAATGCAACTTTACACATTCCTTTCAATGCATCATAAATTCCAACATCTAGGGGTTGAAGTTTATGGGAAGAATGTGATTGAAAAGACAGTAACACAATGTAATTTTCCTTCACATATGTGTAATTTCTACAAGAGAAATAAATGCGTGAATTATGATTATCGAGAAGCAAAAAAACAGGGTGGTCAATATCAGATTTTGTGTGTTCTTGTATGTGGTGTAAAACAGCTGGAAATAGTTCTTTCACCATCCATTCGCTTTTTGAAGGCAAATCTAGACTTTCAGTTGGAGCACCAACAAGAAAATAATCCTTATAATTTACTCTAGGATACATCTTACCTATGCTATTATAATGGGCTAGCATTAGTAATTTAAATAAATGTTTATCAAACTAAATTCTACTATGTGTGTTTACTCTATTCTACACTTAAATTCAGTTATTACTTCACAAATGAATCTAATTTAGCATACAAATAGCATAAAATGTGATATATTTATATACCTAAATAATGTTTTTACAACTGAAAGCTGAATGGGGCTAGTGTGGACATGTCCACAGTAGCCCCACCACCATGTGTCCACACTAGCCCCATGGTGCCATTTATTTTTTTAGGACTAACACTGGTAAATGTAAACCATGCAGAGCAAAAGTGAATATCAAAAAATATACTGACTAGATTCATTTATAATATAATATCCCCTTTCATTTGAAATAATGAATATAGTTAGTCTAAATTAGTAATTAAAAAACAAACCATGAATTTACTTTTTCACTGTAAAAACCTTTTTTTATAAATTGCAAATGAGCTATGAAATGTATTCTCATGTAATTACACATGGAAGTGTATATCAGTGTTGTCAATCTGCAAAAATTTACAGAGCAGCTTTAACTAAAAAATAACAGAATTATTCAAGTTGTCCACACTAGCCCCCTTCTCCCTAATGAGAAAAGTTTTACTATATTTTTCCTTCCGTGCTAATAGACTGTTTTACCCAATAGCTCTCCTGTAGAGAAAGTCGTACCTCTTTTTCTACTATTTCTTCATTTATTTCAGATCTAGTGTCATAATTGTTATCCTATTCATTTGCAATCTCATCAAAAAATATTTTTTTCTGTTGTCTTCTCATTTGGATCCTCGACATCACTAGTAGTGATTTCATTCTGTATTTTTCTTTTTTTAGGTGAATTTTGAAGATTGATCTATCCTCATGGAGGATGGCCACAGAAATTGTGAAAAAAAAAAAAAGTCTCCTATCAGATTTCCCCGATTTCCTTTATTAATGATGCACATATATGATATTTTTTAACATAGGCTGCTTCCTCGTATAACACACTTATCCAGCTTATTATCTCATTTGGGAGAAAAAACAAAAATTGCACAATCGCGTCTTATTATTGTCTTAAATATTGCGTGTTTGAATTCTCACTGGCAAGGTAAAAATGCGAATATTTTTGCATATAGATAAATTTCTTTGATTTTAGAGTATTTTTACAAAATTCCCTGAGTGATAAACTCACTGATTTTTTTTTTTTTTTTCCCCAGAATCTGTAGCCATTCTTTCATGTATCAGTTCTACAGCTTAAACCTGTTTTAATTCCACATTTATATTTTTCAGTGAAAAATGAAAATTTAAATCGAGGATCAATAGCAGTTGCGATAAATTAATTAAAATGTTCAGGGATTTCGTTTTCAATTAGTGTATCCTGCTTATTCTCATTTGCCTTGTTTTCCTTTTTCACAAATGTGAATCCTTTTTCCAGTTCACTTTTTAAAGCTCCTTTTATTGTACCACTCTTTTTTTCTAAAAAATGTCGCTTAATTGTATTACTTCTGATAGGACCTGCATTTGAGCTCATCAATGTTGTGATTACTCTGAATGGCAATAACAATTTCCAGTAATTGCCACTGAACTGTGTTTAAAATTTTTTTTTTCTCTTTCAGCAGCATAAAGGCTAAGAAACTGCATTAATTCATGCGATCTTTTCAACATACAGTGCAACCTCGATTATCCGAACTAATTGAGACCGCTAGTACTTCAGATATCGAAAATCTCGGTTAATAGAAATTTTGTATAAAAACTCGCCGAAACTTGCTCTGCTCTGAAACATAACATCTCTTAGAATAAAAAAGAATAGAATGTTTTTCAAATGATATAAAAATAAAATTTATAAAGTAGTGTTTCACAGCTCAACCAATTTAAAAAGGAAATCACCTACTAGAAGTAAATTTTAAAAACCAAGTTGATATTTTTTAAACTGTACTAAGTTAAATATAGAAAGATGCATTTTCAAAAATAAAACAAATCTCAAGAAAATATATTTTTTAAATTTACATACATTAATTTGTTAAATTTACATTACTTACATTAACAGGGGATTCGCAAAAGAAAGGGCAAACAGAAGAATCTCATGAAACCCAAATGTCTATTGTGAGATTCGCCACTGCCGCTCCTACTGTCACCAGTCAAGTGTGGGTGGGGAGGGGGGGGGGTGTAATTGTCCGATAACACATTGCACCTGGTGTTCAATAGGGCCATACGGCCACTGGAAACAAATCATTGTTCGCTGTTGACTTCTCAGGAAAAAAAAAAAAAAATGTATCCTACTTCGTTATTGGCTCGGTTAACAGAAACCTCAATTAATCGAGGTCCTACTGTATTATATTTTGAATTCCATCTGATGGTTTATTATAATTAATTACTCCTATGATTAATTTTTTTGGATTTATAGACTTTTCAAAATTTTGAGCATGCAACTACAGAGTGGTTAAATGCCCCACAATGTCTTTAGCTATAGCTAACATGTCTGAAATAACATGTTGGGACGATAAATCCGATTTTATTATAGGCTGCATATTGTGAATAGTGCAAGCTTATACATTTAACAACAACCAATAACCATTTTTGATGGACAGCTTTCAGGTATCAGAGTGAATTAGATAAAGAATGTTTTAATTTTACTTTTTATGTATCAATTTTTTTTCCATTTTTGAAAATTAATTTGAATTGTCTTTAAAACCTGCATAATTAAATTTCAACTTTAATTAGTTAATTTGAAATTTTTTAAAAAGTTAATTAAAAAAGTGATTGTATGCTCAAAAAGTGTGTAAATATATATTTAAAAAAAACCCCATAGGGGTATCATGCATTTAACATCATATTTTTCATTGATTTTCACATATTGGTACAGTCGTAGGGGGAAAAAAAGTAAACACCCCCCACTAACTTCTCAACAAATTATCGTAGAAGAAAGTGACTGGTACCGAACGATTGGAAATAAAGTCTACTTTTAAATGATATAGATAAAATTTGCTTAGGGGGGCATCTACATATAACCATCTAACGAACCATAACCTTTTTTTTTTTTCACTAGCAGTACACAATTATGACAGCATAAATGAAATCTGCACCTTTCAATTAGCCTAAAAACAAATTTTTATGCAATTCGTACTATAAGTTTCTGATAAATTAATTATTTTAAAACGAGCGTATTTTAAGGGCTGTATCCAAATTGAAGTTCGTAACTCGATTGTTAACCGAGAGAGCCCCCATCTTGATCAAAGCACCTTAAGAAGTCAATAAAGCTTACTAGATTACAGGACAGCAGAAGAAATTTCAAAATATCTGGTCACTTCTGTCATAGACGGCCCCTTAAACCATCATTTTGCTATTTTTTAAGCATAATTTAAAAACTACTTGGAAGAAAAACGTGAAATTTCGGATTTCCATAAAGCAGGACTTAATAAATCTAAATCCATCAAAAAAATTGTAGGTTGCAATTCATAATTTTTTCGAATATTAATTTCACAATTCATATCATAAAATTATAAAAAATTGCAAATTTATTGCAGCGTATTTATGTTTGGGTATATTAGTATTATTGCTACACAAAAAATAGCACATTAGGAGCATAATTTCTGGAAATATAAATAAAAATATGAAAATGTAATTTAATATTAGAAGCACTAAATTTTGAATGTTTATAATTCAAAAACTTATGATTCAAATGACTTGAAATTCGGTGTCTAGGCATAGTTTGAACCGAAGATTTGAAATATCTCGTTAAAATTGGGTATTGTCATTGAAAAAAAATGAAGTTTGAATTTGTTTTAATATGTAGATGGCCCCCTAAGCAAATTTTATATACATCATTTAAAAGTAGACTTTATTTCCAATCGCTCGGTACCAGTAACTTTCTTCTACGATAATTTGTTGAGGAGTTAGTAGGGGGTGTTTACTTTTTTTTTTTTCCACGGCTGTACATAATACAAGGCCATATTTTATTATCTCAAAATAATCCTCATTGTTTTTTAAAAGTTATTTATATACTCATTTTTTATTTTATAATATTCGTTTTTAAACTAGTTAATTTAATTAATGCCCTTCTATTTACTTATTTTTATATCCTTATTTGATTTTATATTTACTCAGTATTTAAGTTTATTTCTATTTTTTCATTCTACTTTAAATAAATGTTAATCTTAATTCATTTCATAATCTCTTCAACTAATTTCATTTCTGTTTTATGGGTATAGATGGCAGCACTAAACTTTTTTTTTTTAACCGAATTACAATATAGTTTTCCTTTTTCACATCAGCTGTCAGTAATGTTCTGGTTCTCAGCAACTTTTGCCCACATGTTCTAATAGTCCTAATCTGTTCGAATCCTCACGTGTTTTAACATTGTGAGTCAACTTTATGATGTTTTGAAACCTTGTATGTAATTGAGATATTGTGCTCTTATAATTTTTAATATCCTGTGTGAGGTGTATCTTTCTTTAGATCTCTTGGTATTTTACTTTCTTTTCTTTTATGGTGCGCTATTAGGTGCTTAATTTTGTCATTTTAGGCTTAATGCTGACAAAATTGGATGAAGTAACACATCTTCAATATGAATTAACCAACAAACACCTCTGATTCTGTGGGTTATTCATAGTTTATTATTTTGCATACTGGTTTCCTATGTTCATATCTTGTTCATCTTTTGAATTTTACCATATGTCCATATATTTGTGACTTCACCTTTATTTTATATATATATATGTGTGTGTGTGTGTACACAGTATAAGATCTTTATTCCGGACATTTCAGTATGTTTAATCATTTTTATTTTCAATTAAAGATCACAGATGGCACCATAACACATATATGAATGAATTTTAGAAAATGGTTAAGAAAAATGAAAAGACTACCTAATTTACTACTTTTTTGTTAATTTTAAAATTGTAAGAACTCTCAGAATAACATTTGTAATTAATATAAATGTCTTTTTTAATATTAAGTTGTAAAAATTGAGAATTAATGTTAATTTTACTATTTTTATTTCTCTAAAGATCAAAAGTCACGAAATCGCATTTTATTATTAAGTATTTAATTTGTAACTTACTTCGATATTTGTAGGTGCTATCTATATATTTAAAACACTAAGAAGAATATTTATTTATTTTTTTTTATTTTAGCCTTATATATCACTATTTTAAATGTTAATGTAATTATAAAGTTATTTTTTAAATTAATTGTAAGTCTTATTTAATTTTCTCACTGTAACTTTTTTGGTTTTAGAAAATTATTTTCAATATTTTTCATGATATGCCTGTTATTCTTGTGATTTCTATTTATTTAGTATTTATAAAACTGAAATCGCCATTTAAAAAAAATCATTCAGTTATTATTTTTTTGTAATTTACAACAGATGAAGACACTGCATAAAATATACATAATTATTTTTTAATATATATATATATTTTAGAGCATTTTAAATTAATTTTTCTCTGTTTTTTCAGTTATTTTAAATTATCAAGTTCCTTGAAATTTTGTATTGCCATATTTATGACAGATGTTAGTATTATTATTTATTTAAATGCATTCTAGTTTCAAAAGTTCTGTATTCCGGAATCGGCGCAATCACGATGATTCCGGATTAAATATATATATGTTGCTTTCATCTTTATTATATATGTTACTGTGAAAGACCGAAATCTGGAGAATGTTGACTTTCAACTGTGAATGTCAACATTATCATAGTCGCTTGGTGTATGTCCGAAATATTTGTTAAATATCCTTATTTCTGGCTTACACCGATGAAAGTCGACATTCACCATACAATAATGGTGAATGTTGAATATGTCGAAAATTTGCATTTACTTCTCCGTGTTTCCGGCTCGAACATTAATTTTTAAATCATAAAAACATTTTAATCGTCTGTAATCCAAAGGTATATTGCACGGATATTCACAATGCTTACTCGGTTTGGATTCGACACAGGTATCTCCGTATATTTTTTGGAATGAAATTTTTAATATTCTGAAACACATATACAGACGATTACTATCTCACACAAGCTTTGAATTATTATTTAACCGGTTGAGTGCAGAACAGCGCGATAGCGCTCCTCTTGTGTGTCAAAATTTCAGGAAGGCGATAGCGCTACTCTTGTTATGTGCCAGAATTGCGGGAAGCGCGATAGTGCTTATGCTGAAAGTTATTTTGCTTTATGCTAAAATTGTGGAGAGGGTGATAGTGCTTCTATTGGTTGTCGCAGTGTGGTGTGCATTTAAGTTGGTTGCACTAGCGAAGCATGAGATTTCTGTATATATCGTCGGCTTACAAGTAATTTTTTACTATACAACCCTTACACATTCGCATTTTTGGCATATATCCACAAGATTTCTCCGCACTCAAACGGTTAATCCAATCGGGGCCTAACGTCCTATTAAGGGTCTCAGGACTCTTAAAGCTTTAAAACTTTTGAAACTTTTTTATATGTTAAACTCGTATCTTTTCTGAACATTTTGATATAATTGTTTCCTTGAAATTCCCTTTAGAACAGAAGTTATGGCTTTTAGAATTATACCCGCTTAATAGATGAAGCAAGGTTTCCAAAATTTTGAAGTCATTTTTCTCGAAATGACGTTTTTGGGCATAATGCACACGATATCTCAAAAACTCTTGATTTTTTTCATGACATTTACAAAACATGTTTCTTATTAGTCTCTATAAACTGAACCTAACATTTCCTTTTTACTGTCCTAAAAATATTTTTTAAAATAATTACACAGTTGAAATTTTCTAAATTTGCATTAGCTAAATACAACTTTGTATTAAAAATATAAAAATGCTTTAAATACAAATTTATTTAGGTTCAGGGAAATTATTATAATCTGAAGTATAGGCACCAAAATGTTTGTTCTAGTTGCAAAATTTATTTTGTAATCGTGTGCGTAATCTGTTATTCCGATTTTCTGCATCTTTCATCTCCATAAAAATTGTCTTAAAATCAAATACATTTTAAAATATTAAATGTTGAAAATGTTTTTTTTTTTTTTTTTCTTTTTTTTCAGTTTTAAGAGTCTTGAGACTTGAAATGATCATGTCTTTCCATTGAGTATTATTTTGTCTTAACAAGTAGTTTTGTTATTATCTCCATGTAATAATGATAGAATCCTAATTCTAGTAATGTATCCATTATCCATTCAATTCTCTCTCTCTTTTTACAATATAGAAATAGTTCACTTGAGTTTTATAAATTTTACATATTTAATGGAGTGATTGTGTTTTTTTATAACCACTGTTTCCTCCTAATAGTATTTTTCCATAAGAATTCTGATAACAAATAAGGCAAAGATTACTATTTGTTAATAAATATTATAAAAATCTAGAAACGTAATTACCCGAAGAAACTGTTTCAGGTATATTGGTTATATTGTCCAATATTTTTAGTCATCGCTGACAGAATTGGCAATTTAGCGGAAATTCTGGATTCAAAATGTCTACCACCTTTTTTTTTAATGGCAATTTTCATTATATTTATTCAATGGAAGTCTGCCATTAAACAAAGCGAAAATTATTATTAAATTCAGGTATTTTTTTAATATGAAATTACTCTTAGTTTTCAATACTAATCTCTAACATTTGAACTGAAATACTAATATTGATAAAATATTAGGTTTACTTTGGAAATATTTGTTGTGAAACGTGAATGCTGCATAAAGGTTGCTGTACATTGTAATAATCTCTAAAAAAACGTCAATATTGTAAAAATACTTACTCTAGGTTGGAAATATTAATAGTGAAATCGCAAAATATTTTTTGAAAGCACTGCACAAATATGTACAAACTGTAAGTTGAAACATTTGACTAAAAGTAGGTTTTATTTTTATAAGTTTTATTTTATCTCATAGAAACAAATAAAATATGTAAATTTTATTAACTTAGGTGAAAATTTTGCACGTTTAAAAAAAAAAGTAATGCAACGAATAATGAAGTCAAAGGCATTTAATCATATGTTTTAATGTTGACTTCAGCCATAATTTCACACTTTCACATGTATAACATTATTAGAATTAGAATACTATCATAATCATTACTACATGGAGATAACAAAACTAATAGTTAAGGCAAAATAATACTAAATGAAAAACGTGTTCTCTTAACCGCTTGAGGGACGGTGGAATATATTATATCCCACAAAATTTTAATCAAGATTTGCACCAGAAACATGTAATTACACATTTATTTTATAACTTTGAAGGAAAGAAGTTGTAAAATAGCTTTTTCTTATTTTGAAAATTTTTCTGTATATTCAGGTGGGAAATCAGCATTACAGAAACACAATTATTTGTCCCTGAAAGGGTTAATGAAACACTTCACCCCGAACGAGTCAAATAACAATTTCATGATTCCATGAATAGCGATCGGCTTCATAACATAAGTACTTCAGAATATTCAATATTTAATACCAGAAAAATAAACTGAGAAATACATGTGTCCAATCCAAACTGATTAAGTATTGTGAGTATGCGCGCTGCACTTAGTTTTAGTAGAAAAAATAAAAACAATTGTTTTCTCGTTTTCTCTCAATTAATGTATATAATTTTTCAAAAAAAAAAAAAAAAAAAAAAAAAAGATCACGACTCACTGTAGTATTTATTCAATATAAATTAGGATATTGTACAAAATATCTGTTAAACACCGCTTCTCTTTTCGACCTCCACCAAAGCATATTGGTGATTGTCAACATTCACTGGTGATAGCCCGAATGTACAAAAATATAATAAAATATTCGGTCTTTCACCGACGTTTTTGGTATATGTTGACATTCACCGGTGAAAGTCGACATTCTCCAATTTCGGTCTTTCACAGTAACACATATATATTACATCGTTCTCAAAAAGAGCACTCTTGTGTTCTGTTCAAATAATTGCTAACACGAACACAAGTTCTACTAACTTAACTACTAGATGAAGACAAAATAACTTTATACTTCAAGTTCCAGCTTGAAATAAAATGTTATACCACTTTGATCAAAACTTTAGTGGGCTTTGTCCTCTTGACTGCAACTTTCATAGACTTTGTCTTCTTGATCATGTGATTACAAATCCTCTCATTTCAGTGTGTTTCACTTTTAAATTGGCTGTAGGCAACATCGTCTACTTACTTTAGCGATCCTATTGCAGTATTGGACTATCACAGGCACACACGGGCCATGTGCCTCATACCCACATTTGTATGAAACTCCCAAATACATTATTCTCTACTCTCTGATGTTACAAATGAATGCAAATATCCATTTATAGTTATAAATTAGTTTTTACCATTCATGCAAGCTAAACTATCGCAGTGTTCTTCACTAATGACAATAAAACTCAGAAATTCAGAGTACAACAGAACAGATATTACATCAGATAGGTCTCATTCATCTCTTAGATTGTTTTACTCACTCTAAATAGCTTATAGTGCAGAAGATTTTACCTCCCCATAATTCTTTAATGCATTTTTACATATGTCAATAATGTATTCTTTTTTTAATATATATAAAGCTATGGTTTAAATTTTAAACTGCACATGAAAATTTTTTTTATGTTTATAATACAATTTCCTTGAGAAAGAAGGGCTCTTGACATAGCCTGTGTGCCCCCAAGTTTCACTCATTCATAAGACCCTGGTATTAGGCACTATAAACGAAGAGTCCCTATGAGAGTGTTTGCAAAAGAAAGGGTCTAACAGAGTAATACTTTTTTATGAACATTAGCAGCTGTCTGTAACTGGGGTGTGTCCACTCTGGAGGGTTTTGCAACCAAATTTTTATTGAGAAAGGGAAAACCTTGAAAGTCAAGCAGGGTGTCTAGTCTACAGTATCAGGGAATCATGGAAAAATCAGGGAGGTTTATCATCAATCTGGAAAAGTCAGGGAAGTTTGTAAAAAAAAAAAAAAAAAAAAATCAGGGAAATTTGTCTATATGCGAAAATATTTGCATTTCTGCCTTGCCAACGAGACTGATTTGTCTATTTTATATACCAGGGGTCGAAAGGGGGTTTTTTTATTTGGGGGGGGGGGGCATTTTGTAAAAAAATAAAAGTTATTTTTGTGAAAAATGACATTTTGTCACGAAAGATGAAATAGTTTCTCAAATTCAAACCAAACGTTTATTAATTAAATAACTTCTTTAAATCCTTCAGCTGAAGTTTTTCTTTATGGTGAGCTTATTTTGTTTAATTATTAAACATTTTAATAAAAATAATCAATGAAAAGTATGTTTTTATGGAATGGAATTTTGTGAAGGGGCCTGTTTTATTGAAAGGACTTTTGTGAAGGGACCTGTTTCATTGAATGGATTTTTCTGAAGGGGCCCTAAATAGGTCCCAAATTTTGCCTGGATCGACCCCTGTATACCCTATTTCTTCACATGCTAATTAGTCCCAATATTAAAAAAAAATATTCACATGGTATGAGTTTTTGATATTTAACACAAATTAAGATGGTCAGATGTCCTCATTTTTATTTAGCACTTATATTGAAGGCAATTTAACCATTTTTGAAAATTTTAAATGATACATTAGCATAACCTGACCAGGTGGCCAGCTTAATCAGTCTTAGAATCGAACATTTTTCAGAAAATGAGAATTTTCTGATCACCTTATATCCATTGGCCACTCTATGAAGTTGGATTAAATTTTGAATTCAGATTTATAAAACAGTCAACCAATACTTTATGAATGTTGGACAATTTAATTATGTTTTTCTCTTGTTTTTTCTCCCGAATGATATATTAGCAAGCTGGGTAAGTGTTATACGAAGAAGCAGCATACATGAAAAAACACTATATATATATTGTTAATAATGGAAGTCTGATAAAGATAGTGAGGGAAAAATCAGGTAACTTTTTTTTACAATTTCTGTAGACACCCTGTCAAGGCATTTTTTTTTTTTTTTTTTTTTTTTTTTTTTTTTTTTTTACCAGAATTGTGTAGGAACCCTCCAATACTTACTCCTACTGCAGATGTAAAATTATATTAAAATAAAATTATCCATAATTATGCATCATTAAATTAGAAAAAGAACACACACAAAAATTAATATAGTCTGCTGTAAATTAGATTAAATTAAAAAATAAGGGAGGCTGAATCCATATCAACTCAGGCAGGGGGGTTACCTTCATAGTCTCAGAAGTTTTTGAATTGAACATATGTTAAAATTTAAGAAAAAGTAAGATACTTGTATATTTTCATTTTGCCCCAAAAAATTCCTGGCCCGAGATACAGGCCGTCAAAGATGACATCCCCGGCATCCTTTCTCATTCGCGATTTTCGATAAAAATTTTAAAGTGCTCTGTCTCTAGAATGGTGCAAGATATTTTGTTGCAGTTTTTTTTTATTTTAAAGATAATATTCTTCTGTTTAAAATGATATACCCAATTTTGAAAAATGTATTCAACTTTTCTTGTGGCAGCTTTTTGAAAAAAAAAATTTTTTTTCAAAAATATTTTTTTTTTTTTTTTGGAAATGCCAATCTCAAAAATTTTGATTTTTTTGCTGTTGATCAATACCATTGGGAACTACCTTCACTGTAAAGGAGAACTTCCACTTTTGAGTTTAACAAATTTTAGAAACATTTAAAAAAATTCAGAGAAGTTTACAGAAACTGTATATATACAGTTCCAGTAAAAGTCACTGAATTTTTGCTTATTTGTATCATATTTGTAAGGATAAGCCTACTATATATCCTAAACAAGTTAGAAATTGCAATATCAAATGTGGCAAATGAGGTACGTGCGTACTATAACTAGTTTTATAAATATTCAGATCTTGGTGCAATAAGTTACACTCCTGGGCAAAAAGGGCATGAATACAAAATTTATTATAATAAATATTAAATTCAGTAATACGGAAGTAATATGAATTCATCTTAAAAGGACTTAATCGTCATGACAACCTAGAATCATTACCTATCATGGTATATCATTGAATCAATTATGTATTATAGGATTTTTAAATAGAATGAAGAAAACTTTTATTAATGTCTTTTATGTTTTAATTTGATTTTCATAGCATTTGAAGTGATACATACTTTATTTTCAATACCGAACATAGTAAAACAATCTCAATAACATATATCAATTACACAGCAATACAAATTATATTAATACAAGTTAGAGTTCAGACAGATGGACAGACAAATCGAATCCATAAAGACTTTCAACTATGTTGGAAATTGTTAAAAACATAAATAGGTTGGAATTTGACTTTTAGAAATTTATGTCAATAGACGGAAGCATACTTGAATACTTTCATACAACCCTGTATTTTACCTACTATCTTTATATACAGGCCACTATTTAGCTAATATTTAATTAAGATTAAAAACATCCTTAAAACCAGTGAAATCACACTTCCAGAGATTATCATCCATAGACGGCCATGTATCTAATTCTTTGCGTGGACCTGTATATGATTTTATCTATATTCTCCAAACATATCTTAGTATACTAAATGTAGTTCAGTGTAAAAATGCATAACTCATTTAAAAATCACCTTTAAGCTACTTTCATTCATACTCAGTAAACCGTTAAGATTTCTTCTGTGTAGCCCTGTATATGATCTACAGCATTTATGCACACAACGTAATATGGAAAAATTTAGTTAAACTTAAAAACTCAAACATAACTAAAAATGCACTTCCAGCAATACCCTTACGATTTCTTTTGTGTAGCCCTGTATATGATCTACAGCCTTTATACACACAACGTAATATGGAAATATTTAATTAAACTTAAAAACTCATATCGCAACTAAAAATGCACCTCTAGCAATCATCGCTAATGTACAGTATTTCCAATAAGGTAAAGTAATCCGAAATCTTTTGTGTGTCCCTGTAAACACTATGCACTTTCTATGACACAGGAAGTAATTTTTTGTAAACCTCTGCAATAAAGTATGTATCACTTCAAATGCTATGAAAATCAAATTAAAACATAAAAGACATTAATAAAAGTTTTCTTCATTCTATTTAAAAATCCTATAATACATAATTGATTCAATGATATACCATGATAGGCAATGATTCTAGGTTGCCATGGCGATTAAGTCCTTTTAAGATGGATTCATATTACTTCCGTATTACTGAATTTAATATATAGAATTATAGTAAATTTTGTATTCATGCCTTTTTGCCCAAGAGTGTAACACTTATTGCACCAAGATCTGAATATTTATAAAACTAGTTAATACTATGCACGCACCTCATTTGCCACATTTGATATTGCAATTTCTAACTTGTTTAGGATATATAGTAGGCTTATCCTTACAAATATGATACAAATAAGCAAAAATTCAGTGACTTTTACTGGAACTGTATACAGTTCCTGTAAAATTCTCTGAATTTTTTAAATGTTTCTAAAATTTGTTAAACTCAAAAGTAGAAGTTCTCCTTTACATGAAGATAGTTCCCAATGGTATTGATCAACAGCAAAAAAATCAAAATTTTTAGGATTGGCATTTTCAAAAAAAAAAAAAAAAAAATTGAAAAAAAAAATTTTTTTTTTTAAAGGTTGCCACAAGAAAAGTTGAATACATTTTTCAAAATTGGGTATATCATTTTAAACAGAAGAATATTATCTTTAAAATAAAAAAAAAAACTCAACAAAATACCTTGCACCGTTCTAGAGATAGAGCACTTTAAAATGTTTATCGAAAATGGCGAAGTGGAAATGGTGCCCGGGATGCCATCTTTGGCAGCCTGTATCTCGGGCCAGGAATTTTTTTGGGCAAAACCAAAATATACAAGTATCTTATTTTTTATTGAATTTTAACATATGTTCAATTCAAAAACTTCTGAGACTATGAAGGTAAGATTTTTTCTTTGGCTACCTGAATTGACATGGATCATACCGGGAGAAAAACTGACCTCAATGGGAGAAAGGGAGAGAAAGAGTAATTAATTTTACTGGTGACTAAAGATTTTTGTTTTTAGAGTTTGTGTGCATGAAAAGTGTGACTGGGTTGTGGTAGAAAGTGGGCTGGTAAGTGAGCATTCTGTTCTACTAAGGGGCTACTTCACTCATGTGAAAACATCCACTCGCTAATGTTGATCTTATGGGAGGCATTTTTAAAAATATCTTGTTTGCATTTCCATATTTTTAAATGAATTTTTTATTGCATTAGCTAGCTGAGGTCAATCTCTAAAAAGGTCCATTTTTCCTTTTTCAGTTTTTTTTTAAATGATACTTTCATTTTTGAAACTGAAATTATTCTAATAAGAAAAAACAAACAAACCTGTAAACAAAATCAAAAAAGGAAAAAAACGACCTTTTGTAGAGATCAAACTCAGCTTTCCAATGTAAAAAAAAAAAAAAAAAAAACTTTTAAAATATGGAAAAGCAAACAAGGTATTTTAAAAAATGAATGTCTCCCATAGAATTAACACGAGTGACTGTCATTTTTGCGTGAGTGAAGTACCCTTTTAATAAACAACTCGGTGGATATGAAATAGAATTCTGGAAACTTGATCCTTTATGCTGCTGTGTATGTGTTATTTTTTTTTATGGATGGATGTTTTCTTTTGGACAGATCTGGGACACGGCTGGCCAAGAAAGATTCCAGTCTCTGGGCGTTGCATTCTATCGCGGTGCAGACGCCTGTATCCTGTGCTATGACGTCACTGCCCCCAGCACTTTCAAGTCTCTGGACTCGTGGAGAGACGAGTTCCTCATCCAGGCGTCGCCAAGAGACCCCGAAAACTTCCCTTTTGTCGTCATCGGAAACAAAATTGATCTGGAAAACAGAGCGGTGAGTAGGGTACTTCTTTGTTAAAGGCCTTGCCATAACTCCGTTTTAAAAGAAATGTAATTTCTTGTAAAATTCTACAGTCACAGTGGTGTATTTTGCCGAATTGTTGGAGAAACTAATCGTTGTTAGCAAAATTAATTTTCCTTATGCTAGAATTGTAGTGTACCTAGCCCTTTAGAGATGCAACATAGGTGCTTTTTCTTAGGACCTATTTTGTGAAAGTAAGTTATTTTTGTGAAAAATAACATTTTATAACGAAACATCAAATCTAGCGACTCAAATTTGAACTTGTTTTGTTTGCAAATTACTATTACATTTTTAAACCTAACTAAATAAAAATAATTAATAACTTTTTTTTTTTTTATGGCATGGGATTTTGTGAAGGGGCCTGTTTTATTTATGGGTTTTTGTGAAGGATCCTTAAATGGGGTCCCAAATTTTGCCTGGACCAACCCCTGGTTCCGCATGATTTACTGAAGGTGTATGAACAGTGTTGTAGTACAGGTAATATAGGCTGTATTGATAAGGAAATTTTCCTTATTAAAAAGGAAAATCTCCTCTAAAACAAAATAAAATCAAGCAGTTACACAGTGTGAAGCGGGAAGAACCTAGATAGGCAAATTAAGCCGATGGAGTTAAAAATAAAAAAGGCTGGAAATGAAATAGACTGGAAGAAATGTGTGTGTGCTTAAAAAGGGGTATGGAAAGTTCAATGAATACGAAGTGGGTAAAAATACAAATAAACTTTATTAAAACATAACATTTGTAAAAAAAGTAAACTTTGACTAAGTATCGCAGACGGTTGGATATTCCCTAATCCATACAATTTCAAACTTTATATATTATGTACCATATTGCAGTGGAACTCATTGGGTGAAAGTTTAGACTGGCATTAATTTATAGTTAAGCTTCAATTATATAAACAGATTATTTACTTTTAGATTTTTACAAGCTTTAACACGAACCTCATTTACATTATCCTTACTTAAATTTAAACATCATTAAACATGAGGTTGCTAATATTTAAACATTTCTCTTAAAAAATACCTTTTACCATTTAAATAATTTTACTAACTTTTAAACGCTTAACTTTAGATATACAAGTTACAAATTACTTTATAACTACTTAAACTTTAAAATGATATAAAACATGAAACGATTAAATGTAAACTAGAAAAGAAAGATATATTATCTAACTACGTTTCATACAAATTAACAAAAAAGTTAAGCCCATATCAAAAGGAAAAGAAATGCTACTCCATTCTAACGTCATTAACAGTCATTGCCTGTCCCGTTCACGTAAATGCTACAAAGCTTTATTAAATACCTGTTGCACTATTGACTTCTGAGGAAACGATTATTCATTTATTTCCATAACACAGGGACTAATTCTACCTGACAACAACTCTGTCCTCTAAAAAAGCACATTCGTCAATAATCATTAGCAACTATTACATTCACGGAAACCCAGAGAATTTTATAAATCTTACTTTAAAAAGGGGCAATGGTTCCAAAAAAACAACCAACCCCGCACATCCGTCACGCCGAAAGGCTTGAGATATTTAAACGCAGTACATCATCCTTAAGTAGTTATTACTCTGGCCTTCAAAAAAATAGAACTACTATTTTAAAATTGTCGCCTCCATGATGAACCTCTGAGCATGTATGGCAAGCATACACATCGGTTCTGAAAAGAACCTTCATTCTACGAATCTAAGTCATCACAGCACAAGGCAAGACAAGAGAAGAGCCAGTAGCAAGCAAAGTCTCCGGTTATATACCATTCACTTCCCCATTGATATTCCGCTGACAATCCTGCAAAAATGATTTCTGCTCCTCTACGCTTTCCGTGACGTCGTAATGACGGCTGTCCAGTCACCTAACGCCATCTGTTGGCAGGTTCAAGCAAAACGCTGATAAAACGGAGGAAGAAAGGAGGAAATGAAAAAAAAAAAAAAAAAAAAAAAGTTGCCGACCGATATGAATGGGGGGGGGGGGGGGGAAATGATAGATGAGTAAACGCATCTTAAAAGATATTAGCAGATGATGATTTAAAGCAGATGATGCAGGCTAGGATGAATTTAACTTTAAAGACATTGCTGTATGAATTTAACTTTAAAGACTTTGCTGTAAAGCCATAAGAAACTAGCAAAGTTTAAATTTGGGACAACATGTATAACTTCTGAATTTCTTAAAGAAACTTTATATATCCACTTTTTTAAAAGAAAATGAATAAATCTGTAAGGCATGTACCCTCTGCCTATAGCCTATAATCACTGGGGTTTTTCACGACTGTAGGAGCATGGTGCACACAGGTGCCGAAGTAGTAAAGGTGCCAAAAGTTTTCAGTTGAGGAGAAAATACTTCAAAAAGAAAAAAATATGTAATATTTCAGTATAATTAAATTAATACATTTTCTCGACATCTTAATTATGTTTTGTAGATTTACCTAAGACAAATTTACTTATAAACATTTGATTATTATTTTTTAATTCTACTTCTGAATCTTCTAGTAAGTGATTGAGACGCAGAGCTGTGACCTGTCCAACCTTTCAGTAAACAGGGCCACACTTCATGTAGTTGCAAACAATGAAGGGCGCCCTAATTCACATGACTGAAAACATACAACACTGTTATCTCTCTGTAGCAGTGGTAGAGAGGGGTACAGTGGTTGCCAATTTTGAAACATGGCACGAAAAAACTAAGTTTAGCGATTTTCGGAAACTTTCGTTCAAAGGGTCAATATTCCTATTTTTCAAAACTAATTTCAGATTTCAAAATATGAATGAACGCAGATGGGGTGTGGTATGTTTAGTTTTTTCATATATAGAACATTGGTGTAATTTAATCTAACTGTATTTGTGTTACATTATTCTAATAAAACTGTTTAATTTTCCAGTTACCTGTTTGTGATTTTTAAAAACCCCTCAAAAGTGAAAAGATAAACTGATAAAAATTCTTGAAATTAGAGGACAGGCTTTTTTTTTTTTTTTTTTTTTTTAATAAACAGAAGAAATTGTCCTATGAGGAAGGTTTAAGTGTACGAAATCAATGAGCCCTATAAACATACCACTTACAGAGAAAATGTACAATCTAACTGTATTATTATAGTCATAATTTAATATTAATTGATAAATAAGTCCTGAATCTGTATGCACACATGGATTACTCATTGTTACTCCTTTATTTAACTCAACCCTGTTTTTATATACATAAAGGTGGAATTTTGCTACCAATTTTTAACCCATTTCCTGATAGGCCAGAACTATACAAATTATGTACAAAGCTGTATTTCTGATGACACTACAACATTTTAAAATTTTTACAACTTAGAAATAAATACATTAACTTTAAGACTTTTCTGTTGCGATGAATTGCCCGATATTCTCTCTAATCAGGAGTGTAGTGGAGGGTATACGCCATATACCTTCTGGATTTTTTTTAAGAAGCTCCGTATATCCTCTGTTTCCTCAAATAAAGCTATAGCGTATACTCTAGGCATGATGTTAGTGACTTTAGCATATACCTGCTGCCTATATACCTTTTTTTTTTTTTTTTTTTTTGTTGTTTTTTTTTTATGACTGCAACACTCTCTAATGTATACCAGGGGTGATTGTGCTCCGGGCTACACCCGGATTTCCGGGTTTTTCGGTCGATCCTTCCGGGTTTATGAGATCGTTACGTTTAGCGGAAAATTCGGACATTAAAAAATATCGCGAATTTCGACAAATGGTCGCCGAAAAAAATCAATTCCTCAATCGTTCGCTGAAAAAAATCGACAATTTCGTCAAAGGATTGCGGGAAAAAAGTTAATTTCGTCAAAGAATCTCGAAATAAACAGATATATCGTCACAGGATCGCGAAAAAATCGCGAATTTCGCAAAGGATCTGGTAAAACTAAGATTTTCGTCAAAACATCGCGGGGGAAAAACGCGATTTTCGTCAAAAGATCGCGGGAAAAACGGATATATCGTCAAAGGAACGCGGAAAAATAGATATCGTCAAAGGATCGCTGGAAAAACGCAAATTTCGTTAAAATATCACGTAAAAAACATTAATTTATTTAAAGAATCGCGAAAAAAATGCAAATTTCGTCAAAAAACCGTTGAAAAAACACATAATTAGAACCGGGAAGGATTTTGCCCATCGCGGAATCGCGGGGAAAATGCGATTTTCTTCAAAAGTTTGCGGGGGAAAACGCGATTTTGTCAAAGGATCCCCGGAAAAACGCGAACTTCGTTAAAGGATCGCGGAAAAAAACTAATTTCTTTAAATAATCACGAAAAAACCGGCAAATTTCACCAAACGATCGCGGAAAAAACGCGAATTATGTCAAAGAATCTCGAAATAAAACAAATTTCATCTAATGACCTCGAAATAAAAGAAATTTCTTCTAACGATCGCGAAATAAACACAAATTTCGCCAAAGGATCGCAAAAAAGTGCAAAATTCGCAAAGGATCGCAAAAAAAACAAGATTTTCGTCAAAAGATCGGGGGAAAAACGGAAATGTTGCCAAAGGATCGTGGGAAAAACGCAAATTTCATTAAAGGATCACGAAAAAAAAACAATTTCTTCAAAGAATCGCGGAAAAACGCGAATTTCGTCAAAAGATCGCGGGAAAAAACACAATTTTCGTCAAAGAATCGCTAGAAAAACGGAAATATCGTGAAAGGTTCGCAGAAAAAACGCAAATTTTGTTAAAGGATCACGGGGAAAAAACATGAATTTCTTTAAAAAATCGCGGAAAAACGCAAATTTCGCCGAAAAATCGCGGAAAAAACGCAAATTTTGTGAAAGGATAGTAGACACACAATTGGAACCAGGAGTGATTATCTCCCCACCTTCTCTTCTGTAACCTTTCAGAAAAGTTGCTGTGAATTTCAGATATATATATATATATTTACTCAGAATCACCCCTGGTATTGTGTTATCCATCTCAATCTCAGTACAAAAGTGTCCAGAATTGCATATCTGTAATGTGTAATACCCTAGAAGAAAGCAGGAAAATGAAATTTACCTTGTGTAAGAGTAAAGCTTTAAAAATACTTTTATTTATTTTTTTCTAATACTTAGCCACTTAGAAGTAAAATTGGATTGGTTTTGACATTTTTTTACTGTTTTCAAATAACTAGATATGACTTGCATTAAATCTACTAAGAGATAACTCTTAACCACATAATTTGTACTTGTTTCATGAGTACTTAGAATAAATTCATTTACTGAATATGAAGTCGAACTTTGCATATAACAAGATAAATTGCACTCTCCATTTGATGAAGTCATTTAGCTTTCAGTGAAATTAACATAAGTTTACCAAATTATGTTTTTCTGCAATTGTATATTTCAAACAATAGCAGAAATATGTCATTTGACTGTCATGCTGTTGCAGCATCAGTTGTTATGTAAATTGATATTGGTATATTTTGCATCGATAATTTTCAGGGTTTTTCACTTTGTATCGATTAATTTTCAGGGTTTTTCACTCTGAGTCACAATCACCCCTGCAGTATACGTAAGAGTTGAAACTGCAATGAATTTAATGATGTGTTTGTAAACAATTGCAAAATGGCTGGCCTACATTGTAACATTTCGAAGCCTGAAATGTAGAAAATAAATTATAAATAAAAAATAAAGAGCGTAGTATTCAATAAAAATTACTTTTCTCAATTTTAATAGTTTAATATTAATTTACGATGGTATGTTGAGAAATCAATTAAGAAAATCATAAAGTAGTTGAAATAATGTTTCATGTTTTCTTTCCCAATTGCCCCATGTTAAAATAAAAACCGAGCAAAAGTATTTTAAGAACAAAGTCATGTGTTTGCATTTTGTACCGAGCATTAAAGAACAGTGAATTTTTCATCATTAAGTTCAGTGCCCACACCCCAATGAATATAATTTTTGTAAAAAAAAAACTGAATCACAGTCAAAAGATGATGAGGCCTGATTTTCAAGAGGAACATTAAATGTTCATAAAAGAATGTTTTCAAAACACACTTCATATTAATAATTGAAATGTGTTGTTGTAACCCTTTCTCTAGATTGCCACTAAGCGTGCCCAGGGCTGGTGTCAAAGCAAGAACAACATCCCTTACTTTGAAACGAGCGCAAAGGAAGCGATCAACGTGGAACAGGCCTTTCAGGCGGTCGCCAAAAACGCACTCGCCCAAGAATCGGACGTGGAGCTCTACGACAATTTCCCCGACCAGATCAAGTTGACTACGGACCAGAAACCCAGAAGCGACTCCTGTTCCTGCTAGAAATAGTGATGGATGAATCACGGAATTGTTTAGAAGAAATGATTTTAATCTCAAAGAAGCGATGATGATGATTGAACTTTTATCACGCCAGTGTATAAAATGAGAATAAGTTGTATCATTTGTTATAAATTTTTTTCTTTTCAGTAAATTCCAGTTAGTGCTTGTTACACTTTATTCTTTTGTTATCTCTTTTTTATTGGAATCTGGCATTGCAAAAACTGCATACGTCTCGCAGATTCAAAAATTTAGATCTCTAAAGTAACCCTTTGAACTCGGATATTAGAATGCATCCTGTTAAACTTGTAAAAAATAATATAAGGAATTTAAAACATAAAAATAAGAAAATTATTGACTAAAAGGTACTCTTTTCAAATTTGCAATAAACAAGAAGTGACATATTTCTGATATCAGGAATTTTCTAATACAAAATTGTAATGTATATAAATTAAGATTTGTAAAAAATGTATTTTTCGACGTCTGCAGCTTTCTTAATGTGTCAAAGTTCATTTTAGCAATAGGCGGCTCAAAGGATCTATAAAACTGTGTCGTGAGAAAATGGACTGTGTATCGCCACCTGTTGAGAATTCTATGAACAATTTGTTAACTGCTCTGTTGAAGTTGCAGCAATAATAATAATAATAAAACTCTTTTAAAGCCCACTGAGTTAGTTAACTGAATAAGAATTCATTTTCAAATATCCTGCAACCCCCATTTAATAATGATGTTGGATTATTTGTATATTTCTAATCAAACACGATTCAGTACCATTATGCTCTTCAACTGGTTATTGTTTGTTTTCAAATTCTTTAGAATAAAAAAATACAACTCCTCCGGGTATTTTATTGAACATTTTTTTCCAAATCTACCTTCATCGGGAAAGCTACAGTGAATGACTCATTTTAATAAATTTTCTTTTTCTGGCATATGATAAAACAGTTGCTAGGCAACTGATAAAGTAAAAGAAAAAAAAATTGTTAACAAAAAAAAATGTAAATTTCATCAAAAGTCCGTGAGCCTGTGGAAGTTCAGCTTTTTTGCTGAGCCTGTAGCACGTCTGTATTTTTGCTGTTTGTCCATTCATTGGATTTTATTATATATGCACACACACACAGCAGACTCTGTAAAATCTGCAAACACCGAAGATCTGCACATCATTGCAGATGGAAACAGTAGAGATTCACTGAATAATCAGACCCAATATTCAGTCTACCGAATATAAAAATATTCGATTTGGCCAAGTATTGAAATATGCAGCCTTCCACAACTTCTAGATTTAACAGTCAATTAATAAAGATACTTAAAATAATTAGAAGCAGAATGCTGTTAAATTATTTATTTGCTTGTTATTAAATTATTTATTTGCTTTTTGTCACTTAAGAAAATGAACCATTAATGATGGCCTTCCTAGAAAAATATTATGTACAAATGCAAGTTCCTATAAACATTATCGGTAAATAATTTATTTCTTGCTTTGTCACAAGCAGTATTTCTAAAAAATATGAAAAGACTTTCAGGAGTGACAATAGACATCAAGCCATTTTTGTTCAGCAAACCAGGATCGCAATCCATTTATTCAGTCAAAAATACAGTATGGATTTTTTTTGTTGTTACTTTATCATTAAGGAAGATATTGTAACTATTTCAGCAGAGTTACTCTTTGAAATAGGGTGGCATGACGAGAAGTGCTGGAAATTACAAACATTCCTATCTGAACAATGAACTAGTCATTCCTTTATTCAGAATGCATCTGACAGTACTGTGTCACTGGCCAAAATTCAGCCACTTTTAATGAAATCATAACATTTTTTCATACAAGGAAAATTAGTGTTATGCAAATCTTGCTAAAATATCTTCATTATTACTAAAACAAAAGTTTCATATTGAATGTATTGTATTTTCGGTGGAATAAGTGGATTGAGATGTTTCTTGTTTCAAAAATGTTTGTCTTGACCACATTATCTGTCCTGAAAATTTGTTACAAGATTTTAGGAACAACCTGTGCGTTTGCAAACCTCTTAAAATGATAAAATCTTTCATTCTATATCAAAAGGAACAGCAATGTTATTCTTGCTGAGTTGTCACCATTCAAATGGATTGTATTATTATTTCTTTAGTCCCTTCCTGATCCATATCTAGTGTACAATTGTCAAATTTTTCTTCCACGTCCTTCAAAATTTCTCTTTTATTTTGAATTTTTTAAATAGAAGGAAATTTTATTCCAGTGGCGTAGCTAAGGGGGGCGGCCGCGCTGAGCCAAGAGGCACCAAATTGAGAGAGGTTTCAACCGAAATTATCCCACATACTTTGACAATAAATAAATAATAAAAAATTTAGTTTTTTTGTGTGTGACTGTGTGGGAATGTTTTTTTAGTAAGAAATTTTGTTATCCAAATAATGAAGAAAGAAAAAGCTTCTGTAAACGTTTCTAGAGATGGCTTAACATACTTTGTATCTAAGATAATTATATACCTGAATTGAGGCGCAAAGTTGATTAAACAAGGGGTGCCAAATCGAGAGGAGCTGTAAACCGAAATTATTTCACATACTTTGAAGATAAATAAGAATTGTTGACATTTCCTTTTGTGTGTGTGTGTGAAAGTTTTGAAGAAATTCAGTGAAGCTGGGGAAATCCATAATTGTCAATCGATGATGTAGGTTTCTAACTGTCTAGCCTCTAATTTATATATCAAAAGTCCTGTTGCTGACTTGGCGTTACATTCCTGGTATCGAAGAGAACATTGTTCATTTGTATACCCGCCAATTGATTTTTCCAAACAAACAGCGAATGATTAAAACCTATTCATATTAAAATTTAAAAATGTACAATGAATCTTTCAAAATGAACCTATGGGATGGGTCCCCATTGTCTTCGGCAGCATAGACCACTCTTATGCACACTTCTCTAACCACTAAACACCTACATTCAAATTTATCTCTTTCAAAATGAATTTCCAGCATGGGTTCCTCTTTCTGCGTCCCCGTATAGCAGGTGTGCTGCGAATCTGAAGATAATCAATTGTAAGACGAGTTGAAAGAAAAAAATTCCTCAGAAATCGGGCCCATGAAACCTCAGATAAAAATGCCCACTGATGGTAAAAGGTAGAACTATAAACTGTAAGACAATCGAAAACCAAGTTGAATGAGCAAAGTCCAGTTGAAATTGGGTCTATAGGAATGCGACCCCTGCACTGGAAGATGGAGCTAAAAACCGCAAGAAAATCGCAAGTTAAGTTGAATGAATCAATTCCCGTTGAAATCTGGCCAATAGAATCCAAGAAAAGAATGTACCATTAATGTTAGATAATGGTGGTAAAAGAAGTTATATTTTGGAAAACATACTTTTAAATGTAAATAAATGGGGAAAACCCTCGTAGGGAACTCTTTAACTCATATCACGGGTCTCTTGCCACAAAACACATTAATAATCTTAGATTAAATTGATAAAATGCTTTTAAATTATGTTTTTAGCATTTGGCAACATTTAATAATTAAGTTGATTGTCTGCATGTCATATAATCTCTGATCCATCAGTTTTCAGAAATCAAATGGAGGGGTCGGCCGGAAAGGAGATCTATTTTTAGTTCGGTTTTTAATGAATCTTCGTCACTGTATGGTTCTTTCTCCGAACTTTTGTACTGTCGCCATCAATTTTTTGAAAAAAACAAGAAAAATTACTGACCTAAATATAAAAAATCTGAGCCTCATGTGCATCAGGATCTGCCTTGAACTACCCTCACCCAAATTTTCAGACTTACACGTGCGGTAGATATTTCTAGCCATCTCTGTCACACTCCTACAAAGATTTGTTTTCACCCTGATTTTTTTTTTTTCTTAGTATTCCATATGAGTATTTTCATGTAATGGGGCTTCTGTGAACCAATGCAAAATGGATTTAGCTACAAGTAAAGATATTATTTTGTCTTTATTGGAAATTCCATTTTTCCGTTGAATTGGCATTGAGAAAAGCCATAAAATGTGGGTGAGATCTGCCCCCAATTTTTCCCTTGTAAGATTGTACAAAAAAAACAAATCAGGACTTTTCAGTCTTCCTACTATGGCCAGTGCAAATAGCTGTTTTTGTCATTTTAAAAGCTAAATATATTTCATATATACTTAAATTCAGCTCATGTGCATTAGAGAAAGCTGTAGCAATCTGCGTAAGGAATAACTGGTAGATTAATAGAGTTAAAAAATTTGACTCTGGAACTTCTTTGTGGGGACTAGTTTATTTTCTTGCTGCATCTTACAATTATCTTCACGAGTTCGATCGGATGTCCCTCGATCAATTTCCATCAATTTCAAGACCTACATGGTCGTTGGTTGCACGCACCTCGAATGGGCAAAATCTAAATCTTTTTCGTGCGTGTTTTTGCTAATATGTTGCGGCTTGTAATATTTTCCAGCAAGGGGCAATTGTATCAATTCGCAGGAACATTTAGTTTGAGTTAATTAGCTTTCGATTGATCTGTGGTAAAGAGCCTCACAATTCCCGGGATCTGTGATGTACAAGGCTTTAATTGCAAATGAAGGAGAATTGTCCAAACGTCGGCCTTTTCTATCTTAAGTTACTCTCTGATTTTAATGGTGAAAGCAATAAATATTAAGCTGGGAAACAAAGTTACAAGGGGTAAAATGGATTTTAGAATGTAAGATTAAAGTTAGGAAAACGAATTTAAGAATTTTAATTCATATTTTTGAAATTTAATTAAACTTTTGAATTTTAAAAAGATTTTAATTCTTATCTCTTTCATCTTTATATTTAGTAAATATCTCTCTATATAAATAGGATAATTGTCATGCGACTGCACTCGTATTTATAAACCGATATGGATGAGATTGAGCTAATATGGATTTCGACCAAATTCCTTGGACATCTTGATTGTTCAAAATGGCAGCCCCTTAAAGATTTCAAATTAAAATATATATATATATATATATATATATATATATATATATATATAAATGGAAGTTTATTTCTTGCATAATTGTTAGGTCTTGATAGAAGGATCCAAGAACATTTTTTGGTTTTCTTTATATCTTAAAAAATGGTTGAGTAGAGCAATTTCAAATTCTAGGGTGGTTGCCATTTTGAAACAGAAGATTTTTGTTCCCATAATTAGGCATGATTTATGGGTTTTAGCAAATGTGTGTTTTTTTGTAAATTTATTTTCATTGTTGCTAATCCCATATGCTTTAAAACAACAGTGATATCCGTGAACGTTATGAAAACAAGAAATCTTTTATAATCAAGTTCCATGCATTTTATTTTCGTGTGTTTGAGCTGAATCCTTAAAAACAAGGAAGAGTGAAGCTACCTTTTCCTCTCGGTACAAGCCCAAAAGACTTTTTTTTCATCTTGAGGGAAAATGTTTATTTATTTATTTATTTATTTTTGTATTTAGGGGGGGTTAGGAGGAGGGGGCACAAAATTTCTTCCTGCCCCAGGTACCAAAAAACATAGCTACGCCACTGTTTTATTTATTTGTTCTAATACACAGGAGCCTCAAGATTTAAAATTTTATCAATTAAAAAAGTTTTAAAAATAATTCAAAGAATAGATTTTTTTAGTGTAAAGTTTACTTGTAAAAAGGTCTTGTTTATCAAAATGGAAATATTTGTTTTCAATATTGTCATTATGTGAAATTGTTTTAGAATTAACTTTTTAATGTCTTAAAACTTTGAAACAAAAATATTTGATCAACCAAATTTTCGGTATTCATCCTAACAGTTTCTATTTAGTACGTCCCTGATAAACAGTGAAACTTTGTTAAAATGTAGGGGGGAAATTCAAGATTTTTATTTTTATATCGTTCCATACCCATTTTTAATGTAATTTTGATTAACTTTTTATGTACTGAATTATGAATTCATGAAAATTTTATCTTCTAAAGCATTTTTCATGAATTATTTAAACTACATTAGAAGATTTACAGAATCATTTAATAAATTATAGAAGGATTCATTACATTTGAATTTATAGGGATTTTGTACACTCTTTATAATCCCCACTCAAATCTTTTATTTTAAACATTTTTCATAGTATTTTGTAGAATTAGGAAATGTACAAATAGAATGTTCTTACAATAGAAATATTGAAAACTCCCCCCCCCCCCCCCCCAACGCCAAGAAAGCTGAAAAGAAGCAAAGGCAAAAGAAATTGTCCTATATCCCAATATATTTTTCAAACAGAAAAGTCAAAACATATATTAAAATATTTATTTGCTTAAAAGACATTATTAAAAATACATTAAAAGTATATTAAAAACCTATATTGACATGTTTCAACTCCTTCACTGAGTCGTCGTCAATATAGGTTTTTAATATACTTTTAATGTGTTTTTTAATAACGTCTTTTAAGCAAATAAATATTTTAATATATTTTTTGTCTTTTCCGTTTGAAATATATATTGAGATATGGTTATTAGCGGACGTAATTAAGACTTATTACTCTTGCGTATACTTACAGAAATCATCCTTTAAAAAAATTTTTTTTTGTGCAGCAAAATAAAGTAATTTATCTATAACTCATTCTAAATTGTGTTACAACTCATCGATGTATTAAATGAATTTTATATGTCAGTAGATAAGGGGTTAATTGGACTGACTTCAAAATAGCAGAGATATCATTGGTGATCACGATCTTTTTACTGAATACATTAATGTATTAATCATGCTTTTTTGGTTATTAACTCTGGCTAAATATGAAATAAAACTTCTCTATTTTAATGTAAATTATTTGTATACTTTTAGGAGGCGAGTTTGAATAATACAAGAAAAAAGTATATTGTCATTAGGATGCCTATTGAGTTATGCATTTATTAAATATTTGCTTGACCTTTTTACTTTTAAACATTTAATTTTATTTACTTATTTTAATATTTTACTATATTGTAAGCACTCGATTCATTATAATTTTGAGTGCATTATTACATTCAAACGACTGTTTAAAAAATGTAAACAAAGCAATGACCCGAGATCAGCAAAATCCTAAAATTAGCACAGCCTTGGGTCTCAAACTATAGAGATTTGTGGGAGTCTACTGTATGCTACAGCTGTTCCTTTTGTGTGTAATACTAGTATTGACTCTTTATTTAATCGCAAAATTCAATCCTGTCATGCTTAGACAGAGATTTCTTTTTTGGAAGTAGATGGTAAATGAAAGTAAATCAGTTGTCAGCTAAGTGTGTTTGGATATATTTAAAATTTTAAAAAAAGTTTTGCTAAAGTAAAAATATGCTTTCAATTTTGAAAATGGTGTATAAAGTTGAAAATATATCACTGAGGTATACTACACGATGCTTACTGTAAAATTGGGTGGGTTTTTTCTGTTGTCCCAGTAGCAGAGAATTCTCCAAGTGTCTGCGACAGGTACTTCAGGGTAAGAAAATAATCTGCAGGTAAAATATTTTACAGTGGAAGCGTTCATTAATCAAACAATCCCTTATCACTTACCTGTAATGTCTTTATGCATTTCTATTAATAATAATCTTAAGTTTTGTATTAAGTAATAAAGAGCTAAACATAATATAAAGTGAAATAAAGGTTCTATGGAAAAAGAATCTGCAAAAGAGAAAAGAAAATCTGCGACGACCGTCTCCTGTCTTGAACTTTCTGCTACTGAGTCTGTTGTGGTACATGTTTTAAAAGTTAACCTTTTTAGGTGTGTTCATAATTATATAAATACATAGCTCCCATAGTCGTCGTTCAGTCTGTCCGTCCGAATCGAACAGAGTCAAAACAACCCAACCTAAGGGTCTGAAATTTTAAATATAGGATGGTTGCCAAAATGGTGTCGAGTCATTTCCAATTTTATGAAAATTGGATGTGTAGTTAAATGACAGGGACAGTCAACAGTTTTCCGGGAACAGATGTCATAAATTCCCACGGCTGCCATCTTGGAATTTTTCTTGGCATGAAAACTCCTTTTCTGTCAAGTAGTAAATGTCGCCAAGCACCAGTTTATACGCATGTTTTGCTTAACAATAATAAAATGTAAATAATAAACAAAATTCGCTAAAGTGGCAATCAATAATCTTGTATGAGTGCTTCATGCACATTAACTGAAAAAAAACATCACTGCATTCAGCAGTTCTCGCTTTCTAGCAATCTCAAAATGTAAAAAACTCTTAAAGCAGCAAAATATACATAAAAAACGAAACTTGCTAAAGTGGCAATCAGCAATATTGTATGAGCGCTTCGCGCACATTAACCGATAAAAAACATCACTGCATTCAGCAGTTCTCCCGGTGTAGCATTCTCAAAATTCAGCAGTACTCGCTTTCTAGCAATCTCAAAATGTAAAAAACTCTTAAAGCAGCAAAATATACATAAAATTATCAACATACCTTACCAGATATCTGCTTTCTTGAAAGCTCCAGCACGAAATCTCTCTCATAACACCACCGTCATTTTCCAAAATAGGCTTATGAATACGCATTGAGACACAATAAACAAACCTACTTTTCTTCTCAAAATTTCCTCCTATTTCTTAATTACTTCATCAAAAGCATTTAAACGGATTACAAAAACCATAATTAGTCAAATACATCCAATAAATTTAACATAAAAATAAAAAGACAGACCGATACAGCACACTATCAAAATACATCCACAAAATCCACCCCTTCTCAGGGGTTGCCAGAACACAACACGTCAGAATACACATGTCACACGGTGTTCCACATATCGAGGTTGCCATATCTGTAAACACGCCAACAAAAAATCGCCAAACAATTCAAAACAACGGCTGAGGGAACATAAGGCATCCAAGCTGTTCTCTGTTCCAGGGTGGCTCATGGGAAAAAATGATTTAGAGTGCCTTTGAATGATGTGACAGCCTTTTGAACAGAATGAAATGGATAGGCACTTATGGAAGTGCACTCCAATAGACATTCAGTGCACTATGCTGTGCAAAAAATTAGCTATATGAATGCACCTCATTTGGCCACGTTTGACGAGCCATTTCCAACTTCTTTTTGTCTATTACTGGGTGTGTCTCAATTTCATAGGTCCTATACAGGGCTACATAAAAGGTAGAGAGTAGTATATTTCCATTTATGGGCTGACATGACTGAATGGGAATTTTCAACTGTGGTCTGCATTTAATTTAACTGACTGTTAGCATAAGATGTGGTATAAATACCAATATCTACAGATCCCATTACTGTCTGATGGAGGGTTGCCAGATTTATCTCGGAGAAGAATTTTGATGGACACTAGTTGTTTTGGTTTTATTGTGCTGTCATCCTTTTTGACACCATGCTAAACTATGTTGACAGTTCCAGTCATGTTTTCGGCAACACATTTGTTTAAAAAGAGGTTCTTAATAAATCATTCATTTTGTATTACATTGTTCTGTTAACATTTTTCAACTGAATTTGCAGTCCTATATCCCATTATGAATGAAAAATCAATTGTAAAAACAAAAATAAACTTCTGTGGTCGCGGACAGATATGCAACGTAATAAAACAATTTTCTGGATAATGACACTTTTCCCTGTAACAGTGGAATAAAACTCAAAAGGTATTTTTGCGGGTGTGCAATAGGAACCCTTTTCAATGGCCATCACTGGGATGAGAATAAATATAAATGGGCTGCACGAGCCGATGCTTGTTTGACAACATCGATATGACATGTCCAGCATAGAGATCGCCATCAGACATAGTGTCTGAGCCTGTACAGTCGAGCCGGGATCAGGCTTGCATTTTATTCTAGAGACTCGTGCCAGACCAGAACTGGACTTTATTGTTCCCAGGATGTGTCGGGCAATTTATTTTTGTAAAAAGAGTCATAGCGATAGGCTTTTGTTAACAGAATCTTTGGAAACATACTTTAATAAATTAGAGAAATGTATTTTCTTATTATACTGCTTTAAAAGTTTTATTTGCACCATCTTTTTTCTTTTATCCTAAACATTAATTTTTTAAATATTTTTTGTATTGTAAAATATTAAATATTGTAAAAAATTAAATATTGTAAAAAAATTAAATATTGTAAGGGTCTAAGGCAGGGGCAGCGAACCTATGGCACGGAATAGAGTAGAATTTCTCAAACTGCATTAAGTAATCTAAATGTTGTCTCTGTTAATCTGAATTAGATTCGTTTGGTTGGTTGTGATTGTCATACAGATTGGAGAAACTGAAGTATTACTTAATGTATTCCAATCTAGCTCAAGATTGACTCACAAAATTTTAAGAATAAGAGGGAATTGAGAAATTATCGCAAAAGAAATATTAAAAGGCATTATAAGCAAAAATGCTGATGATAAAAGTATAACAACTTGGAATTCAATTCCAGGCATTGAAAGTTGTGTTTGCTAAGCTTTGCAAAACTGGTCTTTGCTATTTTAACAGTATTTCTCTGCAAGACATTCATTTCGGAAATAAATATGAAAAATTTAAGCAAAAACATCTTGTATAAATGAGTCCAATTCAACTGGCATTCTCTTAAAAATAACTAGATAAGAAGCTGATATAAATTATTTGGCATCTAAGAAAAGAAAATTGAACAGTGCAGTTAAAATGTACAAAAAAAAAAAAAAAAAAAAAAATAGGTGGGGGAGAGGATAGTATTGCTGTTGGCATATTGTTTCTTCTTGGTGTAAAACATCAAATTGACCATTTTGTTTTCAGCAACAGCTGTTTCATTTGGGGATCAGGCACTAGTGTAAATTTTTGTATAGGAGAATGATGTATGTATATAGATGAATTGCTTCTAAAGATGTATATGTGTATGTATAAAGGATATCCCCAAAAGCATTGAAATGTACTTTTCCCTTTCACCCGTTGGAGGTACATAAGCAATGTTAATTGCAAGTGTGTTCAAAATGATGTAGGAATTAAGATTATGTGGGTGAAATACTAGAAAGTTTTTAGTTTGTACCCCCCCCCTTTCCGTTTGGACTCCCCCCCCCCAAAAAAAGATTCAATTTAAGCAAGTCTAACAAAACAGTTAAAATTCAATCAAGATTCACCAAGTTATGATACTTTGAATTGTATGGAATTTCCTGGCAGACAATTTTTTACTGCTGGAGAAAGATCTGAAATTTCTTAAAATTCAAACCACCCTCGCTCAGCGAGTTTAGCCAGCAGAATGGAGTTTTCGTTTTGTTGCACCTGTTGGATCATAGTTAAAATGTTACTAAACATAACTTATAGAATCTAAGGATCATAATAAGAAATATAAAAACTACATTATTGAAAATCATTTCATTAACATAATCATAATTCCGAACACTTTTGCATTGGTAACAGGGTCGGTTCTTTCTCTCTAAATTGGTGAGTTTTGGTCCTAGCAGAATGGAATTTTTGCTTCTTCAGATCACTGTTAAAATGTTCCTATACATGTTCCTGTCTATAAATGTAAAAACTAAATTATCGAAAATCAATGACATAATCTTAATTTACGTGTTTTCTTTTGGTTAATTGCATTGACATAGCTTCCCACCTGCTTGTCTAGTTGTTAGGCTACTAGACAAAAGATGCAGGGTTCAACTCTGGCAAGGATGTTTGGATGCCACTTCTAAACTGTCCCACCAGGTTAAAAAAAAAAAAAAAAAAAAAAAAAAAATGTAAGTGCACTTTCAATCTTTTTGGGGACACCTTGTATGTACATTTATATATATATAAGAATATTTCCAACCCAAGATGTAAAAAATCGAGAAGTCATGAATTTTGTAATCGTAATCTTTCCCCCCTCCCGTACTGTATTGTAAATGTCACTTCTATGCAAATGGTGTAATACTATGCAACATTTTATTTTAAAATACATGTGTGCTAGCATTAATTTTAAATTAGATTGGAATGAAAAGATCTTTGCTTTAACTTGTGTAAGTTATATTTTCAAGTACTCTCTATTTAAATGTTATATTTTATAAAATAAAAGTTTTGCAACACTTATGACAAAGTGTCAGTTTTGTGTTAAAGTGTGTGCATGTTTTTTCTCTCCATTTAACTTGGTTCATGTACATATAAAGATAGTTTTCCCACTCACTTCCAAGAGTTTTCAAAATGATTGGATGGGTTCAGCCAGCAGCATGTCAAGGGGGGGGGGGGATTCGGTGGTCTGCCCCTCCCTTCCGAACAAAAGACTAATTTACTGAATCGTGCCTTCAGAAACAGTAAAAGCTGCCAAGACAAAATTCCAAAGAATTGTTGAAATAGTCCGTTTCAGACAGGCTTCAGCAGCTAAAATTTATGGTATTCTTTCTGTTGCGACCATGGAATGTTTGCGATTAACCCTTTTATGACACTTCGACTTTTAACAAATTTATACAATTTTCTTCTTTATAACATGAAAATTGTATGAAATAATTACTTATAAATGACTTGAACTTACACTGTGTGCAAACTACTTAAAAGATGAGACAATATTTAAAAAAAGATGTTAAATTACTTTAATATCCTTAGTACTTTCAACTATAAAAACATAGCATTAGTCAGAGAAATACTACTGTTATTAACGTCTTGTTTTCAAAATTCACGTAGATGGTGTTGAAAGGAGTGGAAGTCAATTTTTAGATCTGGAAAATATTGGGAAAATAAAACATGGATAGAGGGAAGTGGAACATGACTCGTTTTATGATTCTTTAAGCCAACTGAGCCAAATTCTGGGTATGTTGCAGGATAAAATGTCGTTACAAACAGTATTTTCTTTAGTAATAATTTCTATTGATTCACAGATAATTAAATCTTGATAATTCTTTAAGTGATTTTTTTTTTTTTTTTTTTTTTTTGCATCTTTGAAATTAACTTGTATATTCTGCTTCTGGTTAAGTCTTGAAGGGCTGTTATGGATCGGTTGCACTTTAAATCTCTCAAATGTTCTTTAATATGAACTTTAAGTTTACGCGAAGTCATTCCTATGTATTCGAGATAAATATTTTCTGTTTTCAGTGGAATTATATATACTCCAGAAACTTCATCTTTTGGGATCGGGTCTATTTTGGCACTCATTAGATCTTTCAGTTTTGCTGGAGGACTGGCGATTAAGTTTATGCCAAAGCAAAAAAGTGCGTGTTTGAGTTTTTCGAAAAGTCCTGGTAGGTATGTACTTCACTTTGCAATATCTCATATTACTCCGTGGAGTTTTTGTATTTTCATATGGTTCTTCTGTGAGTTGATTAGCTTATCAATAATGTGTATTGGGAAACCACTCTCAACTGCAATGTTTCTAATAGTATTTAATTCAAAAACTAAACGCTCGTCTTATATAAAAGTTGAACGGAGCAAGTTTGTAGTTAAAAGGTGATGTACTTTTGAAAGGAATGGTGCTGTTAAACTGTGCGCTCAAGTGTTAAGTTGGATAAATTTTTTATTAGCATTACGTCAAGAAATGACAACTCGTTATTATTTTCTATTTCGATGGTAAATTTTATGTTATAGTTCATATTATTTATTCTGGTAAGAAATGCATACAATTCAGTTAAACCATGATCCCATAGTATGAAAATGTCGTCCACATAACGATACCATACTGACGGAGTTAAAACGCTGGCTGTTAAAATTCTTTCTGCAAATGGGCGTAATTTGAATTCTGCTAAAATACTTAAGATGGGGGAACCCATTGGTGCTCCTTTAGTCTGCTTATAAATCCTCTTATTAAAAATGAAAATATTATTTCCAGTTACTAGCTTAAGTCCAGATTTTATGGTGGTCTTCATTTCTGAGTTTAATGATGGTTCATTATTAATGAGTATTTTTACTTCGTCAACGTCGATTGATGGGAAAAGTGAAATGATGTCAAAACTTGCTAAAATACTCAATAAAATAGAGGATGTTGGCCACCAATAATGAAAAGCAAATTAAGAGTAAATAACACAGCCACCACTCAAAGACTATTTGGGAGACTAAAGGACCATAAAAATAATTGTCCTTTAAGGCCGATAGTTGAAAAATGTGCAGGCCCAACGTATTTCCTTGAAAAAGCATTTGTTCCTTTTCTGAACCTTTTTCTACCACCATCTAACCATAGTTTAACGTCGACCACTGATTTAATTAACCAGATTAAGGATTTGAAGCTCAAAAAAGAGAGTATTTTAGCAAGTTTTGACATCATTTCACTTTTCCCATCAATTGACGTTGACGAAGTAAAAATACTCATTAATAACTTTATTGATAACGAGCCATCATTAAACTCAGAAATGAAGACCACCATGAAATTTGGACTTAACCTAGTAACTGGAAATAATATTTTCATTTTTAATAAGAGGATTTATAAGCAGACTAAAGGAACCCCATCTCAAATATTTTAGCCGAATTCAAATTACGTCCATTTTGAAGAAAGAATTTTAACAGACAACGTTTTAACTCCGTCAGTATGGTATCGTTATGTGGACAACATTTTCATAGTATGGGATCATGGTTTATCTGAATTGTACGCATTTCATAACAAAATAAATAATATGAACCCTAATATAAAATTTACCATTGAAATAGAAAATAACAAGTTGTCATTTCCTGATGTAATGCTAATCGAAAATTTATCAAACTTAACACTTGAGCGCACGGTCTACAGGAAAGTAAATAAGTCTAACAGCACTATTTCTTTCGAAAGTACATCACCTTTTTAACTACAAACTTGCTCAGTTCAACTTTTACATAAGACGAGCGTTTAGTATTTGCTCTATTAATCACCTTGAAAAGGAATTAAATGCCATTAGAAACATTGCAATTGAGAATGGTTTCCCAATATGCATTATTGATAAGCTAATCAAATCACAGAAGAACCATATGAAAATACGAAAATCTCCATGGAGTAATATGAGATATTGCAAAATGAAGTACATACCAGGACTTTTCAAAAAACTCAGACATGCACTTTTTTGCTTTGGCATAAACTTAATTGCCAGTCCTCCAGCAAAACTGAAAGATCTAATGAGTGCCAAAAGAGACCCAATTCCGAAAGATGAAGCTTCTGGAGTACGTATAATTCCACTGAAAACAGAAAAGATTTATCTGGAATACATAAGAATGGCTTCGCATAAACTTAAAGTTCATATTAAAGAACATTTGAGAGATTTAAAGTACAACCGACACACAACAGCCCTGCCAAGACTTAACCAGAAGCAGAATATACAAGTTAATTTCGAAGACGCAAAAAAAAAATTGTCCCTCAAAGAATTATCAAGATTTAATTATCCGTGAATCAATAGAAATTATTACTAAAGAAAATACCGTTTATAATGACATTTTATCCTGCAACATACCCAGAATTTGGCTCAGTTTGCTTAAAGAATCATAAAATGAGTCATATTCCACTTCCCTCTATCCATGTTTTATTTTCCCAATGTTTTCCGGATCTAAAAATTGACTTCCACTTTCACTCCTTTCGACGCCATCTACGTGGATTTTGAAAATAAGACGTTAATAACAATAGTATTTCTTCAATTTCTCTGACGAAGGCTATGTTTTTATAGTGGAATGTACTAAGGATATTAAAGTAATTTAACATATTTTTTAAATATTGTCTCATCTTTTAAGTAGTTTGCGCATAGTGTAAGTTTAACTTTAACTTTTTAAAGATTAATTAAGCATTTCTATTTATTTACTGATATAAATGTCTTTATTTGTTACCGAAAGATGACAGCAATAGATGGATATTTATTTGTTAATAATGAAGGCTTTTTTCTGGAGTTTATAGATTTTTTATTTTTCAAGAGGGAAAATGTAAAAAGTAAGTATATTTGTGATGTTCCTACCAAGGATCCAAATAAATGTCATAATCGTAGCTTATGGACTTCTTTGAAATGCGTATTTTTTTAAATTGTGAAATGATAGGTTCAAGCCTATTTTTCATGTATTTTTGTAACATACAAAATCGAGGGCACTAGGTACGAATGGCTAGATATTTTTGTTAGCCATTTAGGGGACAGTTATTTATGTAAAGTCCTTTTCAAGATGATTATGAAACAATTTGTTTTTAAGTATCAAATACGATTATTCTTAGTTTATTATTACTAACTAGTCGCCCCTCGCGACCAGTTTGGTCTCCCTTAAATGTACTCTAAGCATTGCATTATGTTAATTTCATTCTTAAACTAATTTACTTGCTCAATCCTTCCCCAAATCTAAAGATTCTGATAGAGAAATGAGGAATTCTTTGCAATCTTGATAACATTTCATACATTTTTTGTTGTTACGTGTATTTAGTCTTTTTTGACAAATACCACTTAATTTCCATAACTGTAAAAATGCTATAAAAATTAGGAAAATTTCAAGTGTTTAAACTAAGATTTCTTCATAAATTATTTATCTAAATTAAACTTATTTCACTTAAACATGCTGTTACTTCATTGTTACTTTTTAGTATTAATAAATTTAAATTTTGCAAATCATGCATTTATAAAAAAAATTTCACTACTTAATAATTAAATAATGAATATATATACTTTTGTTTTTATAAATTTGATTTCTGAGTTCATAAATATGACAATAAAGTAACGTAACCAGGGTTGGCAAGTTTTTGACGCATGACGGTTTTTACCGGATTTTACCATGGTTTTTATCGTCGTGTCAAAAACCCATTTTTTAGTAGTAGTTTGTTTTTACATTATCTTTTTTTCATTCTGTCTTTAGTATTAAGTTGTTTTATATGAAATAATCAATATTGAAAAGACTCTGAAGTATATTTATCTATCCAAGAAAAACAAAAAAGAATTGCATTAGAATAATACATATACATTAGGGTGGAACTAAAAAACGAAGTTTCGAATTTTATATTCTAATAGTGATTATTTTTTTCCTTTTTAACTCCATAAAAAGAAAATATTTTTCTTTTAATTTTAAAATGATATTTTCCGGTTCCTCAAAGCACCTGATTTTCGCTAAAAAACGAAAAAAAGCCAATAATTGCATGAAAAGTTTTTTAAGCTTATTGTTAAATTTATATTTTGCAAAATTAAATTAATTAATTGTTAATGTCCTGTAATAAAGAGAATAATTTAGTTTGAGTGCCTTAGAAAAGTTAGCCCCACTTTATTTGACTTTTATAGAAGCCAGCGTCGTGGGCATCGGCTTTCATTGTCTCTTATTTATTTGGCTGCGACACATAACAAGTTAGTCCGATTTAACGTGTGTTAACAGTTTCTTTAATTATTTTTCAATAAACATCCGGTGTCAAAAGTGACAAAGTCTGTTAACGTACCTAAATCTAGATCATTGTTAAAGTGTCCTGTATTTCGTAAACCAAAACAATTAACATTAGACTGTCACCTTTAACGAACATATGAAGATGTTATGAAACATTATTTTTGGGTTAAATTTAACTTAAAATCTGACATCTGGAATCTGGTACACACTATTTCTAAAATAGCTAAAGCTGCTGATGATACAATTAAAAGTGTATTGTTGAGACCTTCAATTCCAACGGTTTCTGATACACAAATTATAAAAAATGATTAGAGACTAGCGCGAGAAATGTCAAAATTTGAAGAAAAATATTAAGATTAGAAAGAACAATCCCACATCGAATAGAAAATTGCAAAATGTGACGTAATCCTGCAAAAAACATTTCTTTGCGTAAAAGCACTAAATATTATCGTGTATCAGAACAAGAACGTCACATTCTCAAAGACCAAAGAGAGATGGGTGATGGCAATAGGATCAATAGATATAAAAACTACAAAAAATGTGTAGCAAGACTGGAAAAGGAAATATCAAGGAAAAAAGTTATTTAAAAAAAAAATTATGTTTTGATTGAATGATCGTCAAGTGTAAAAAATAGTTTGGAAGGAAATAGTTCAATCGGTTGTTTTTCTAAACCTGAATTTGATAATCAACAAGGTGAAAGAACCGGAGTATTAGACAGAACTGCAAATATTACTGCAAATGGCACCTTAGAAGATATGGGTATTTCTGATGATAATAAAGTAAAGGTAAATGAAAGAAGGACTTGAAGACGACAAAGAGAAAAGAAAAGGAAGAATTTGAAAGAACAGGAAAGACGAAATGAATTAATTTTAGAAGGTTAGTATTTTGATGGCAGAAAGGATAACACTATGATAACTGAAACAGAGGGAAAAAAGTATAACTAAGAATCATTAAAGACGAACACCTGGTCTTAGTTCAAAAACCAGGATAAAAATATATTGGTCATATTTTATTCACATCTTCTTCTTATATTAATATAGCCACTGCAATTTTGGTGTATTTTCAACATGATACAGACATTTCAAGTTTGAAAGTTATTGGGTGAAACAGAAACGCCTTTAATGCAGGATGCAAATCTGGAGTTGTTAAAACATCGGAAGAAATACTCTAAAAACTTTATAATGGATAATTTGATTATTACATGCAAATGATCTTTTTTCTTAGATACTTATTTCAACATCTTGCTGGAAAAACTACGGGTACAAAAAAAAATTTCTGGACCAGTAGGAAAGCGACTTGAAAAAATGCGAACATATTGAAATTATAGACTATAAAAACATTGATCCTATCTTGACGGACTGATCGGATGAAGAACTTAAAAAAAGTACAAACAGGGGATACACCAGAATTTTTAATTTTCCTTGTCATACTCAAACAGTGGAAACGTGTGTCAAAATTGTCCCGCGAGCTGCGTCAACCGTCTTTAAATATTAAGCAAAAGGTGGCTTAATCTTGGGAAAGTTGAATTCCCCCAATGTAATGACAAAATTTGCCTAAAAAGACAGTAGGTTGAATATCCAATTGAATTAATCCATAACAAAGGGATGTAAGGAGGGTGGAAGTCGATATTTAACCACCTCCTCGTAATGACTTCTGGATAATATTTGCTAAATAAAAGTAGATATGAGCTAACAGCTACATTATTTACTTTAAGCTACTTTATACTGAAATTTCAAAACTTTGACCTCCTTGAGGAACCGGAAAACAACTGAATTTAGAAAAACCTTTTCAGCCAAAAGTTTAGACATCCAAAAAGGAAAAAAGTTTTCACTATTACACATTAAAATAAAAAAGTTTTTTTTTAGTCTATACTTAAGTTCCACCCTAATATACATCTCTGTTAGCAGATCTCTATAATAATCTTAAGCTGTTTGGCATATTCTGTAAAAATTAGATTTTTTAAAGAAATTCTTTAACCCATAAGTGTAAGATTAAAAAATGTGTATAATTTCGGCAGAATTTATTACATTCTTTAAAACTAAATGGCTTTCTCAGAAATTTCCTCAGAAGTAAGATTTCTTAAAGTGTTAAATCAAAATTATTCATTGATTATTTTTATATAGCAAAACTTGATTTATATAAATAAATTATATAAATAAATGAAATAAAATATATTTTAATAGTTGAGAATTACATACATCTTTTGGGAGAAAGGAATAAGACATGTTCTTCAAAGTTAAATCTTGTAGAGATTAAAATTGCAAAAACTTTAAATCATGTGAAAACTCGATTTTTAACTATATATTTTTGTTAAGTAATTTATTATTTGTTATTTTGTTAAGTAATTTAATTATTTCCTTAAAATAAATAAATAATTAAATATTACTTTAAAGCAGAAATGTAGATCCATTAATTAAAAAGTTAACTGCATTAAAAAATAACATTTAAGAATCTCTCTAAATTTAATAATAATTTAAGAATAATTTTAACGGTAAAAGATTTTTACTCATATAGTCATATGTATGTAATAAAAATATGCAATGTGTTATTTCTTTCAATTCACTTTAAATAATGCCTAAATAATTTTAAGTAAAATGTATACAGGAACAGGACATTATATTCTGATTTTTCTTAAATATTGTTTTGTTATGTGTTAAATTTTAAGTCTAAGAGCTTTCACCTGAAATCAGGTCCTACATGTTTGTATAAAAAAATTATTAATTTAAAATTTTAAGATTCTGCTTATTGAAGTGAAAATGAAAATCACAATAATTTCATTTATGAAATACATAAGATATGCATTTGTAAATATTATATCTAAGAATATCCAAATTTATTCAATGGCCACAGTCCATCCTTGACATCTATTGTCATACCATATAACAGCATTTTTGAATCTCTAAAATAATTTTAATGTATTTTATTAAAAATGTATGTAGAATGTTATTTAATAATTATAATAACCTTTTATTATCATATAATATTAATGTTCATTGCAGTTAGTAGAATGTACATTAGTGGAGATTATGATAAATATTGTTCTTTCCTTTTACTCTTGTATTTTAAATTTTTCCCATTTAGAAAATGTTCTTCTTTTAAATAAATTTAATAAAGTAATTGTGAATAATAATAACAAGAACAACAAGGAAAAATTAATCTACAAATGTATTGTATGCTACACCTACACTATAAATTGGAGGAAAATTGCAAATGATAGGTTTTTGACGGAATAGTCATGTCAAAAACCCAAACCTGAACGTAACTAAGAGAAATAGCAAAATAAAACCTTGTGAATGCAAACCGCAAACACGTTAGCGCCACCAATTTACCTACTGTGACGTCATAAGAATATTATCCATTTATTGTTGGCGAACCTGCTTTGCGAATGATTACCTTCATGGTTTAATATTTTCTACCGTTCATGATGAATGAATATCTTGTGTATGTTTACTTTATGCAGTGAGATAATAAGATGTCAACTTAACTTCCATTGAAGTTATCTTAGAATATATATTTATTTGAATGTAAATTAGAAACAATACTTTGATGTTGAAATGAAATATTTTAGTTTTATATTATTATTATGATTAATTATTTATTTAGGTGGCCTTGGAAATTTTTTTTAAAGCTTTGTACAATTCGGTCTTCAGAAAGTGAAATACGTTGACAGAATATATAAATAGCTATGAAAACAAACGTGGTTAACTTTTACTTTTGTTTAAGTATTGCGCGGCAGCGCAATACTTATTTATTTCCAGTGTCACTTCTCAATGTTAATTTAACATAGAAAAGCCTATATAGATCATAATTTTTTTACTTTTTCTTCCCACCTTTTTGTCCCTAATGCCACAAATTTTTGATTCTTTGTAATTTTAATGATATTGTAAATTCAAAGTACGAAAATGTTTGCCTGACGTCAGGGTCTAAACAAATGATAAAATGCCTTTGCATAGGAGGGGATTATAATGCAGAGAGTCACATAGCCTAAGCTTTATTTATATTCAAATATTTTTCTTAATAATTCCAAATTTCGTTTTTTTTTCCATTGAGAATCAATGGACATTTTTGCTATAAAATTTAACATTTTTTCCTATTATTGCAAAAAATTCAAAAGCCGTAATAATAATTTTTCTAGTAATTAATTTTCAGTTAAAATATTTCCATGTGAGAAATGGAATTTGAAATGATTTTTTTACGAATAAAAAATATTTTCAGACATTTATTAGTGATACAAGAAGCATTAATAAGAATAAATACAGAAATCAGGTGACTATGACGTCAATAAATTGCAACATGGATGGACACTGATATGGATTTTAAAGCATGAATATCAGTTACATACAGATGTGCTCATTCGATTAAAAAGTGTTAACATTGTGATTTATTTATGTTTTCCTTTTATTTATTTGTTGATGAAGTTTTAATTTCATTAAGGAATACCAGCCGGAAAGAAATACTGAACTATTTATATTGTTTTAAGACTGTGTAAAAATTGAAATTGTCGAATGCGTAGAAGTTAATAAATTTGCAAATAACCGAAATTTATTTTGCAGGTTTCATCATCAGCATTACACATGGGCATGTAATATACATATGTTGTTCATATGCAATTTCTTTTTGTGGTATTAAGAAATAAAAAATAATTATTTGTAAATTTTAAAAAGACAGACTTTTAACGTTAATTAAACTTAACGAAGTTACGGTATGTAAACTTAATGTTATTAGTGCATTTTTCATCTAAAATTATTCCTCAAGGTCTTTTGTCATTTTTGTTTTTGGTGGCCTGAAAACAACTGATGTTGATAGAGTAACAAAATTTAAGTAAAACTGTTTAATTTTTTACTGTGTAACAGCTATACTGTTGTTATAATATTAGCAGTCAAGATTTAAGGATATTTTTGCCTTCGTAGCATACCAGAGGGGAAAATGGGGTAGCTAAAATTAAGTAAAATTGTTTTTTTTTTGTGTGTGTTTCTATTAAAGATTTTTTATGCTCAGACTGGAAGTTTTTGTCCAAACTTTGCACTACTGCACAGATGAAACATTTTGGATTAAATATTGGTAAATACACCACAAATTGTAATGCGATACTTTGTAGATCAAACCTGATGATGATGCATCTACTTAATTTTAGAATGAGTTCGTCTGAATGCAGTAGTTATTAAAAAACTTGACATTAAACAAAAACATAATTTGCTGAACAAATTAAAAAAACAAATTTATTTTCTACATTATTTAAGCCCGAGAAGGGATATTAAGATATTTCATTCAGTCAGTTCTACATTTAATGTTCAATTTTTGTAACAAATTAGTTAACCCAAGTGAACATTAAAAAGTAAAAATGAAATTCAAAGAATAAGATACTTAAACAGCTTAAAAATTTAGATTCTGCTCAAACCAATTTTGAAGTATCTTATTGTTTGAATTTCATTTTTATTTTTTAATGTTCATTTGGTTAACTAATTAGTTCTACATTTAATGTTCAATTTTTGTAACAAACTGCATGAAATATCTTAATATCTGTCCCTTCTCGGGCTTAAATAATGTAGGAAATAAATTTGTTTTTTTAATCTGTTCAGCAAATTATGTTTTTGTTTAATATGTATTTATTTGCATATAAACATTTTATTTACTATATATATATATATATAGAATATTTGTTTATATACAAATAACTTCTGTCACTATATAAAAATAGATTATTGGCTTCTTTAGATTAAATAAATTCTATACATATGAAAAAAATTGCATATGTATATGAAATAGGATATAGATTGCTGAAAATAAGATGCCATTTTTTTTTTTTTCTCGTCAAGGACCTATCCTGGAAAAATACCTTTATTTATTTATTGCATTTTAAATGAGCCGAATGAACGATGTGTATTTTAAATGAAATGAATGATAGGTTTATATCTTAAATGAAATGATGGCGGTGGAAGAATGTTTGGTGATTTATCACCTGTGCCCGACTAACATAAAAGTACTGAAATGGCCGTTTGGCATATAAAAAGTGAAGCGGTCAGCCAGGATTTGTTGATGGCAGCCACATGACTTCGGCTATTATTATAGAGATACCTCTAATGTTATTAGTATCTGTAAAGAAATATATTTTTAGTAATTCATAAAAATACTAATTATAGTATATAATATACAATTTAAAAACTTATTTTATATAAATTTAGACAAAACGTAAAATTATGCACATTATATTATTACAAATATTATGCCTATTCCCATATTGAGTATGCTTCCATTTTATCAAATAATTACAAAAAAATTTTAGTGTAATTTTTTTTAGGATTTTTTCAGTTTATTTTGCAACGTTTTAAAATGATTTTACCAACAAATTTGAGACAACAAAAATTCAAGCACAAATGGGTTAATACACGATTCTGTTATAGATAGGTTCCATTGACGCAGGTTAAACCGTGTGTATATACACAATAAAACCTGTACAAGCGACCGAAAAATATTCCGCTTAGGCAGGTGTATGTCTTAGTAGGTTTAATTGTAGGGTCATCTTTAAGTCGGGAGCATGGAAAGTTTCCATTTAAGACAGGATTCTGTTATGGGTAGGTTCCATTTTGACAGGTTTTACTTTTACTTATAACATAAATATCTATATTACAGCAAAAACTAAGAAAACAGGACTTTTCTTAAACTTAAAAATAGTGTGGTGCCATTGAAAAGAATATTGTATGATATTACAATTGCTATCCTTCGTCGAAATTAGATGGATTCCACTTCATATTATTTAGTAATGTTTTTTCATGTCTTTGAATTTCAGCAGAAAAAAAAAACTATTAGTGAAAATGCAGCATGACAAAAGAGTATGGTTTAAAATTTCATACACATGTCAAAAAACCTCTTTTAAGACTAATGCAGTGCCAATATAAAATCATCAAAAGTATGTATGGAATTTAAAAAGATGAAATCTTTGACATTTTGATGTAGAGTTATGCTTTGCGAATGAGTTTTTGAATTTTAAACGCCATCCTCGAAAGCGTATTGGATGTGTTTCAAAGACAGTAAAAAATGTTTTTAGTACATATAATGCATGATAAATGAAGTAAAAACATAATCGATCTGTAATTGTGTTTTAGCAAAAATTTAAATATAAATACATCCATTAAGACAGCAAAAGTTCAACCTGGTTTTTGTAACTAAAGATAGAATTTTGCTATCGATTTTTAACCCATTGCCTGATGGGCTGGAATTATAAAAAATTGGTTACTGATTACAATGCAACGTTTTAATAGTTTCACAAGTTAATTATTACATCGATTTTAAAGCATTGTCCGACTAACCCGTCATCACCCTGTAGTCTGATGGGTGTTGGAAAAACAATGGATGTAATGATGTGCCCATAAATGCTCCCCAAAATAGGCCAAAGCGCTGTGAAACTGCAACAATGAAACCTTTTGAAGTGAAAATAAATTATAAATAAATTAAAGAGGTGTAATATGTATTTTGGGAAACATTTTTCCCCATTTTAAAATGGGTGATTATTGAATTTAATGAACCTTATCTGCAATTTTTTTTATACCGAATGTCAAAATAAAACGTATGCCGAATGCAATTACGTAAAAGATGTGCAAATTGTGCTAAACGCCGCACATAGGAGTATTTTATGAAAAATGTGTACAAAATTATTTCTTGAGCTCTATATCAAGTTAAAATGTTGTAAAAAGCTATTTAGAGTCATTATATATAATTTTTTAACATATATATATATACATTACGGATTTACAAAAAATCTTTGCTTTTTAAAAAGTAGACTATCTATTTAAAACAATTTAGAATAAATATTTGTGATATTTAGTGAAATATTCAGTTTTTTTTACATATTTATAAAAAGTTTTTTTTTTAACTTACTATTCTAATCCGATTCATTTTCATCTGTTTAATCTTCATCCTCATCTTCCTCTTCTTTTGGATGTTGTCAGTATGATGTTTCTAGGAGTAATAGTTCTATTGTTTCGCTAGAAAAAGGACTCCTTTTTTTCTTAGGCTTTGGTCTTGAACTACTTATAAAAGGATCAGAATTTAGTTAAAGTCTGTTCAAAACATCTTTATTAGATTGCTCTCGAGAAAATTTTCGGGAAAACTTTTGCCTATATTGACGGAAATGTTTGTTTCTAGTTTCAGCAGCCTCCTCCGAAAGTTGACCGACATCAGGCAATATTACATGTTTAATGACTGTGGCCCCATATACTAAAACTTCATATACTGTTGGTGACATTGGGTGCCACCCACATAATTCGACATAAAGCTTTGCAGTTTCTTCAGTGTAATTTTCAAATTTCTTAACCTCAATTGTATGTCCACTGGACAGTGCCTCTAAAATTACTTTGAACCTTTTTATGAGGTCAATATTTATTCCAGTGATTCGGGAAGTGGTATTGTGGTCCACCAAAAATCTTCTTGATGCATTTCCATCATTCGTGTTGCCAAAATCTGCTTTGGGGATATCAACTAGAAGACTCATTTCTTCTTTGAAACTATGTTGAATTCCTTTTTTTTTTTTTTTGTTTCTGCCACAACTTTTTTTGTCTTCATTGGTTCTCGCTTGCCACTTTTTTAAAGGAATTTTATATGGCAAATGCAAAAGTGACTCAAAAAATCGAATCCGTGCATGAAGAATTGATAAACCAAATCTTAAGGCTGTATGCCAGGATAATAATTTCATTCTAAAACATTTTTTAAATTCTTGTTTTTTTTTTAATTTTTTTAGATCTAACATTTTAATTTTGTTTAAAGGGACATGTTTAATCTATAGTACCTCAAATTCAGTGTAATGTTCAGTTTTATTTGTAATTTATAGAAGCCAGGAAAATGACATAATAAAAGTCTACTCAATTTTTCAAAACCTTTAAATACATTATTTTCAAAGAAATATCTAAAAGACCTTGCTGGTAGCAATGATTTTATTACTACTTCTGACTTGAACTATGTCAAGAACAAGAAGAATGACTCTGCAGCGCCCTCTTTATACCTCATAAAGAACTAAAATGAGCAGGCCAGGACAGTGACATTCATTTTCAGTGACAATCCTATTTTAATTATGGAAAATTATTTGTAAAATACATAACTTGTTACCTCCACATATATGTGTTATATAAGGTATAATTATTAATTAGAAATTAAAAAAGAAAAAAACTAGAAAAAGATATTTGTACAGGATAGCAGAAAGCCTTTTACGTTGCACACATCACAGTGTGACATGCCTGGAAAATGACAATCTGAAATTTTAAGTCTTATAATTGCTTTATTTTTGTGTTATTATGAATAGAATATCTCTTGAAAATACTTCTAAGAATATTTTTTATTAGAATGTAAAAAAGAAAATTGCATTATATAACATTAAATAGAAATTTTATTGTGTTGACTGCAATTTCCGTATTTTGTGGTATTGACCCATATCAGTTTTCTTAAGATTTTTAACCTGATTTTCAATATATTGAATTTCCTCATTAGTAATATCGTTCATTTCATGAACAAAACGAATGCGTATTGGCCTGCGGAATCTTGTAGAGGGTTCTGCCACAAAATCTTTTCTTGGATGTCTCTTTCCATATTAAATGTAAAGGAACAAGATAACTCTGAAATATATTTGCATCACTATCAGATTGCATCAGTATTTTGAAATATCTGTGTAAATTGCGATTTTTGGGAGTCATTGCAAGCGCATTTAGATATTAGTTCTAAGTTGTGGTTTCCTTCTTCTGTATTATTTTAAATCACTTCTAAATATTTACACCAGGGCTTAATTTCTAACAAAAAAAACTACCGGAGCCCTAATATTCTGCGGGACTGGTACAACAACCGTACCGTTTCCCCCCCCCCTCCCCCCCGTCACTCCAATTTGCATATTTAAATTTCGTACATTATTTGCAAAATTTAAAGCATTTTATTTTCTTTAGCAAAATAAAAATTTTAAATAATCAGCATATTCTTAGCTGTCAACTATTCCACTTTTTAGTTATCATTCCTTCTGAATAGTAATATTTGCCTAATTTGAAAGTTAATTGCAGAATTATGCGATTAAATAGGGTAAGGATTATGATTAGGAAATAGTGTTAACACAAAAAAAAAGGATAGTTCGCAGTTATGCATTTTTAAATGAAATTTACAGAAATGAATATTTATATGCTGAAGAATGGAACAATGTTTTACAATTTCCTGTGGAAGGTGCATGTCTTAAACTATAATCGATTCCTTCCACATAACAAGCTTTTATGGTGAGTCCCTCGAAATCAGATTAAATTAAAAATTTGACTCTCTTATCGGAAAGAATCGATGCTTTTATATGAAAAGGGGAAACACTGCTCTATGTCTTTCTATTAGAATAACAATACAAGGCAATTATATCTACTTACAAATTGAAGTGACTTCGTAAATGTACAACGCAAAACCTTAGCATGGCTACCATTCATGATACAAAATGAATAGGAAATCACTAACGTGATTTTTATACTCGTACGTAATAGAAAACAAAATACCGCAAACAAAACCTAAAGCTGATGCTCGTTGGCGAAAATATTCTTTTCAGGTGAGATATCTAAATAAAATTTAAAAAAAAAAACCCCTAGCCAATAAAAAATTATCCTACTGTCACGAAAGAAAATCGAACTAAAATCAAATTCATTGTTCAGTCTCTTGAGTGACGCCGTATCAACACGTCGTCGCCGATATAAATTTGAAATAGAAAAACACGATTTCTGTTTTCCCTTCATTCTGATCAAAATATCATTAAAATTATTTGAAATAGAATATAATGCGTAATTTTAAAGGAGGAAAATTTTTTTTTCTATGGTGGAGAGAAGTTGGTACAAATGTTACATGATCTAATAGTAGAGATATGGCAGAATGAATATATACCAAATGAATGGAACGGTGCTATTATTATCCCAATTCATAAAAAGGAAAATATCTTAAATTGCCAGAATTATAGAGGCATTGCCTTATTAAATGTTACATATAAAGTGTTGGCAAAGATAATTGCAAAGCGATTAGAACCGTATGCTGAAGTGGTGATAGGTGATTATCAGTGTGGTTTTAGGAAAGGAAGATCAACAGTGGATCAAATCTTTAGTATCAGGAACATCCTTGAAAAATTCTATGAACAAAATATTAATTTGCACCAATTGTTTGTTGATTTTAAACAGGCCTATGACAGTATAAGCAGAAATAAGTTATTTGAAATATTAAAGGAATTTAAAATACCCGATAAAATAGTTAAGCTTATAAAATGAACACTGGAAAATACAAAAGCTAAAGTTAAGGTACAGGGAAAACTTTCAAGAGAATTTTCGGTGAATTCAGGTCTAAAGAAAGGTGATGTTCTCTCGACAATTCTTTTTAATTTATACCTGGAGAAAATGATTAGAAGAATTTACAACAGAGGTGGTACTATTATGAATCGCTCCCTCCAAATCCTTGCATTTGCAGTTGATGTTGATATAATTGCTAGGAATAAGAAAGTCTTGATTGAAACATACAATAAATTGGACACTGAAGGAAGAAAACTAGGCCTCGTGGTTAATAAAGAAAAACAAAATACATGAAAATGGACCGAATGAAATCACAGGCAACAGTAGCTTTAACAATGAATAATCAATTACAATTTAATGAAGTAACAATTTAAATATTTAGGATCTACGATCACCTGTGATAATATGGTAGAAGCAGAGATTAAAACCCGACTTGCAGCAGGAAATAGATGCTATTTTTCTCTTCGAAACATTCTAAAATCATCTCTAATATCTCGAACATCCAAACTTAAAATTTATAAAACCAATAGTAATTTATGGTAGTGACACCTGGACCACTACACAAAAAGATGAAAAGCTACTTATCACTTGGGAAAGGAAGATCTTAAGGCAAATTTTTGGACCTATTAAAGAAGACAATGCATGGCGTATAAGGACAAATATGGAGTTAGAACAGTTATATAATGAAAAAAATATAATAAATACTATAAAAATAAGAAGAATGCAATGGTTAGGCCATCTAATCAGAATGAGGGATGATAGTGGTAATTTAATTGGGAAAAGAAGTATTGGTAGACCCAGGAAGAGTTGGATAAAAGAGATAGAGAAAGATCTTGCAGAAAACCAAATTATAAAGTAAAGGCCAGAGATCGGAAGGTCTGGAGAAGTATATTGAGGGAGGTCAAAATCCTACATGGATTGTAGCACCATTGTGTAAGTAAGTATACATGAATAAAATTTTAAATTGTAATACAGATTGAGCTCGAGTCAGTCCAAGCTCAAAAACTGATATAAAAATTGAGTTCGTTTTTCTCCATCTCCTACGTGTGCGACACATTACATCCAGGGATGTAGCTACAGGGGGGGTGCGACACCCCCCCCCCCACTTCGGTAAACTCATATACATTCGGTAATTTCACTTTCGTTCAAAAATTGCATCATTTGACTCTGATTTCTGTTCTTTTTTATTTTTTTTAAGAATTTTTTAAAACATATTACAAAATTTATTACAAAACAGAAAACGTCAAAACATATTTAAAATTATTAAATATTTTGTATGCAATTTCACTTTTTAGCTATTCCATTGGTGTAAGAAGGGGAGGGAGAATGGGGGTCCATGTTACAGTATCCGAAGATTAAATATACCTTCTTCCTATTTCTATGCAGTATCCCTGTAAGCTAGAAGATTAGGAGGGTAGAGAAGATCTTCGTTTCATTAAAGAAAGGAATCTGGAGAAAAAAGCCTTGAGGGTAAATGCGTACACTCCTTGACCAATGCAAATGAAATTAGAAGGCCAGACTTCTTGTTCGTTAAAATTCGTTTTGCTGGACTCTGAAAGCTACGGGGGGGAGGGGGGGGGCGGGATATTTCGTTTTTTTTCAGGGGACAGGATGTCGCCAGATGTTTACTGTTGTATTGTCTGTTTTTCAAAGCAAAAAATAAGAGAGAACCGAGAATTTTTTTCTTATCAAATAAAATTAAAACGGTGTAATAAAATTACATCAGCTACTAAGGATGTACCGAATAGTGATTTTGACCGAATACCGAATATTCGGCCTGCAGGTGAACCGGATACCGAATATTCGACTAGCCGAGTAGTAACTATTCGGTCAAATACCAAATATTCGGCTGGTGGAATATTTAAATTTTTTTTTAATTAAAAAATTTCATATTTCGTGGCTTCTTCTGGTGAATTAGACCAAGTGAATATATATATTTTTTTAATTCTAAAACAAACAACTCAGCAAAAATAACTTTTCTACCGAATATTCGGCCTGCAGGCGAACCGTATACCGAATATTCGGCTAGCCGAATTAACTGTTAGGCCGAATACCGAATATTCGGCCAGCCGAGTAGTACCTATTCGGCCAAATACCAAGTACTCGGCTGGTCGAATACTTTTATATTTCAAAGATTCAAGCATAAAAATGTTAAATTTAAAAATAATTTTACATAATATTTAATGCAGAAACTTACATATTGATAAACAAGACCTTTTTTACAAGTAAACTTTACACATGAAAAAAATCTGCTTTGAGTTATTTAAGAAGAGAATTTTAAAATTTTATTAATTAAAAAAGTTTGACATTTCATAGCTTCTTCTGGTGAATTAAACCAAGTGAATATATATATATTTTTTTAATTCTAAAACAAACAACTCAGCAAAAATAACTTTTCTACTGCATTTGATTTAGCAAGGAATTTTTAAATGCATCTTAGATCAGTGTTTCGAATGGGCGATTATTTTCAGAGATTGTAAACATACACATTGTTCCTAAAAAAATTGTAAAAAACTTTCGACGGAGATAATGTGGTCAAGACAAAAAAATTTTGAACAAGAAGCAACACCTCACTCCATTCATTCCATCAAAATTACAATATATTCACATATTCTGTCAAAAATTCTGGCTGTGCAACTACAAGCCGAAACTGAATTTTCGTTCACATTTTTATCAGTAAATGAAGCTATTTTAGCAAGATTTGTTTCATATTAATTTAGTTTGTATTAAATGTCATAATATCATTGAAAGTGACTGAACTGACTTTTACTTAAATATGATTCTGTTTCTAAATATTATGAATATCGACAGTTAAAAGTAGAAATTGTGTAAAAATTTAAAAAAAGTGCTTTAAAAGTTTTTTTAAGTATTCGGTTTGGCCGAATATCTTGATATTCGGCCTAACAGACTATTCGGTAACATGGCCGAATACAGAATAGATACCGAATATTCGGTTCATCCCTATTAGCTACTATATATAATGGTATATTGTGTCTTCAAAAAACTGAAAGTTTTTGAAAAAATTATTTTAAAAAAATGCAGGGAAAAAATCCTTTTCCTCAGAAAGTAGCTCAAATCAAAAGAGCTACTTCCTGAGACATTTCTGAATTCATTTTTGTTCGGAAATTATCAGGTGTTGTTATTCTGAAACTATGTAGTCGAAAGACGTTTTCCATTTTTTGGTAAACGCAAAAGATTTTTCAGAAAATATTGTCAAAGTTGGCGTTTTAAACCGAATTCCAGACACGGCAGCTCAAGAAAGGCAAAAAACTTGTCATCATGTGACCACAATTGCTTATAACGCGATAAGTAATTTTATCACAAAATGTAAAACTAGTTTCCGTTGTATTCCGCTTCAATAGTCAGGCCTGCCAATATGCTTAAAAATGAGACAGAAAATTTTGCGTTGTTCAGTAGGAAGCTCGAGAACCGCTTTAAAGAAAAACTAGTATGTTGTGGCCATCACAAAACTTTCTTCTATCTCATACATGTCAACACTTCAAAATTCTCTATCTCAGTGCCAAATTAAATGGCAATCAGTGTTCATCCATGGGAATTCTAAAAATATGAAATTCCGTGCATCAGTTCTCAAGGCATGACTGTCACTGAAATCGTATAAATCCAGCAAAATGCAGCATAGCAGCGCCACCTATTGGGTTATTTACACCAAAACCTAATTATCCCCAACATATGTCAACGCCTAACTGAATGTGAAGTTTGAGGAAAATTTGTGCATTAGTTCTTGAGATAGAGGTATTGCGCAAATCATGACAAATGCAGCATAGAAGCGCCACCTGTTGAGCGATTTGCAACAACACATAATCAGCAGCAATATTAATCAAGTTATACTTAAATCTGAAGTTTGATGAAAATTCGTGCATTAGTTATTGAAATTGAGATATTGAGGAAATAGTTCAAAATGCAGCACAGCAGCGCCACCTATTGGGCGATTAACACCAACACGTAGTCAGCATCATTTCATATGAAGGACTAACTAAATCCGAAGTTTGATGAAAATGTGTGCATTAGTTCTTGAGATAGAGCTACTGCGAAAATAGTGTAAATCCTGCAAAATGCAGCATAGCAGCGCCACCTGTTGGGCGATTTACACTAAAACGTAAACAACATCTATTCATGTCAAGGACTAACGGAATCTGAAGTTTTATAAAAATCCGTGCATTAGTTCTTGAGATAGAGCTTTTGCGGAAATCCTGCAAAATGCTACATAGCAGCGCCACCTGCAGGGCGATTTACACCAAAAACTAATCAGCACCAATCTATATCAGCGACTACCTGAATATAAATTTTTATTAAATTCCGTGCATTAGTTCTTGAGATAGAGCGCCCACAACATTTGTGTCACAGACAGACAGACATTTTGTAAAAACATGTTTTTGGGAATCTCGGACCCATGAAAGGTGTAAATCCGTCGAAAACACGAATTCGAAAATTTTCATGAAACCAATACTTTCTTCTTGTAAAGATAGAAGAAAGTAATAATAAGATAGAGAACTACAAAATATTGGATTTTTTCCTTTGTAACTTAATACAAACCGACGACATGTTTTAAGATCTGGATCTGTTCTTGTCACGGGGTGGTGGAGAGTATACGGAAATATACGCCGTATACCCTCTATCTGGATTTTTTAAAGCAGCTCCGCATACCCCCTGCTTCTCAAATAAAGCATTAGCGTATACTGTATATATGAATTTTCATGACTTTAGTGTGTACCCTTTATTTTTTTACTACTGCAACACTGGTTCTTGTCATTCAGTTTGAAAATATATTTTTTATTTATGTTTTTGAACTTGTTTTAAAATCATCTGTTGCATTGATATATAAAGACAAGTGCATTGATGATAAGCATTAATCTTTCTTCTAATTTGCGTTTTGAAACATACATTTACTTTCTGCTGCAAAAACTGAAAGCAATTTTTACTTTCTTCTATCTTTACAAGAAGAAAGTATTGGTTTCATGAAAATTTTCGAATTCCAGTTTTTGACGGATTTACACGTTTTATGGGTTAGAGATTCCGAAAAACATGTTTTTACAAAATGTCTGTCTGTGAGTCCGTCTGTCTGTCTGTCTGTATGTGACACAATTTTTGTGGGCGCTCTTATCTCAAGAACTAATGCACGGAATTTAATAAAAATTTAAATTCAGGTAGTCCCTGATATAGATTGGTGCTGATTAGTTTTTGGTGTAAATCTCCCTGCAGGTGGCGCTGCTATGTAGCATTTTGCAGAATTTTTGCAAAAGCTCTATCTCAAGAACTAATGCACGGATTTTTATAAAACTTCAGATTCCGTTAGTACTTGACATGAATGGATGATGTTTACGTTTTGGTGTAAATCGCCCAACAGGTGGCGCTGCTATGCTGCATTTTGCAGGATTTACACTATTTTCGCAGTAGCTCTATCTCAAGAACTAATGCACACATTTTCATCAAACTTCGGATTTAGTTAGTCCTTCATATGAAATGATGCTGACTACGTGTTGGTGTAAATCGCCCAATAGGTGGCGCTGCTGTGCTGCATTTTGAACTATTTCCTCAATAGCTCTATCTCAAGAACTAATGCACGAATTTTCATCAAACTTCAGATTTAAGCATAACTTGATTAATATTGCTGCTGATTATGTGTTGTTGCAAATCACTCAACGGGTGGCGCTTCTATGCTGCATTTGTCATGATTTGCGCAATACCTCTATCTCAAGAACTAATGCACGAATTTTCCCCAAACTTCATATTCAGTTAGACGTTCACATAAATTGGTGATAATTAGGTTCTGGTGTAAATAACCCAATAGGTGGCGCTGCATTTTGCTGGATTTACACGATTTCAGTGACGGTCATACCTCGAGAACTGATGCACGGAATTTCATATTTTTAGAATTCTCATAATGAACACAGATTGCCATTTAATTTGGCACTGAGATAGTGAATTTTGAAGTATTGACATGTATGAGATAGAAGAAAGTTTTGTGATGGCCACAACATACTAGTTTTCTTTGTTTTCTGAAATGAAGGGATCTCAAAGTTAATTTAAATTAATTTAAAAAAATCCTTTGACCTTGAATCAGGCTAATTCATGTAACAGAATCAACGCTACAACTCATAAAAAAATCAAGCAAAGTAATTTTGCAGAAAATAAAATAATTTTCCACACTTTCATCAAAATTTTTTGATCAAATTTCATCAAAACACTGCCTACCCTCTCTCCCCTTCCCCTTCTCCATCGAAAAAAAAAAAAAAAATCTTTTTGTGTTCAACACATTTTTTTTTATTTTTGCAAATTAAAATAACAATATTTATTTTTTTTTATATATACTTATGCTCAATTGCTCAACATGATATTTGACTATTTCAATTCTGATAACTTTCTATGTTACGAGTTCCAACTTAAAAATCCAACAGCAAAAATATCCTACATATAAAGTGCAGCTTTGATTAGCCACATTATGTGGTTTTTAAAAACTATTTAAAGCTGTTCTGAAATCGTAACCTGCATCTCTTTTACACTTTCGTGGAGAAATTTTCATTTTTAAATACACGAAATTTGCAGATATTCTTTCTTATTCGTAAACGAATAGCGTTTCTCTTTTTCCCCATGGAGGTAACTGGTCTTTCAGAAAATGGTGCCAAAGTTAACGTTTGGAACAGATCTTTTTAAAATGTGACAATCGGCAAAAGATCATTATGAGGTAGCAATTGATACTTACCCCTTTTATACTTAACCCCTTCGAGACGGGAGCCTTTTACGAAATTTTTAATCTTTTGTCACCGTTTTTTTAAAACTGAAATTTTTGTCTTCTTGAATCGAGAAAATGCCCTGATTAAATAAGGCAAATTTTACAGTAAAATTTTACTGATGAGGTAAAACAAGGATTCTGAGCGCTTCATGCGGCACGTATACGGGTCGCTCGTCCCCAAGGGGTTAATATGTAGTGCATTTATCAGAAAATTTAAAAGTGCTATTTGATTTCAAAGCACTTCATGCCTCATGCCTGCTGATTGCATGCTTCTGGATAAAAAAATGTCTACTTAAATGTGTCAGAAAATTTAACATTCTTAAGGAGTAAAAATATTTTTAAAGAACAAATGTTTTTATTTATATATATATATATATATATAAACGTGGCATTTAATACGAAGTTAGAAAGCTGTTTAGTTATTTCAAATCTGAATCCGTGTATGGTGTATTTAATAATTTTGATCATATGTGACATAAAAACGCACAACATAGGAATAGGAGGGTTTGGATTTTATTTTTTATTTTCTTTTATTTCTTTCTCTTTTTCAATAAATATTTATCCAAGTAAAAACGTTCTGTAAAAAAGTTCCAAGTAAAAAAATTCTTCTGTCGAGCTTTATGCAACATTGTCTACTAAATGTTTCCGTCGTCCTCTGTCGTTTGTTTTGGTCCTTTGATCTGCTTTGGGAGACAGACAGTTAAAATTTTCTCATTGAAGTAATCTGCAACAATTATCCTTATTCTAATTACCAGAGAAAATAAAAACTACTAATTAACCAATTCTCTCATATTTTCTTATTTAATTTTTATTAATTTTCTTATTTTATTTTACGTTTTTACTTGGATAAATATTTATGGAAAAAGAGAAATAAATAAAATAAAATAAAATCCAAATCCTCTTATTCTGATATTGTGCATTTTTCTGTCACATATGATCAAAATTATCAAAATATCATACACGTATTAAGATTTGAAATAACTAGACAATTTTCTAACTTCGAATTAAATGCCACATTTATGAAAAAAAAAAAACTTGTTTTAAAAAAATATTTTTACTCCACTCAGGTTAAATTTTCTGACACATTTAAGTAGACATTTTTTTATTCCAGAAGCATGAAATAAGCAGGCATGAGGCATGAAGCGCTTTGAAATCAAATAGCCTTTTTAAATTTTCCGATAAATGTATTACATATAAAGTTATAATCAATTGTTACCTAATAATGATCTTTTGTCGATTGTCACGTTTAAAAAAAATCTGTTACAAACGTCAGCTTTGGCACAATTTTGGCAAAATATAAATTAGGCCTGACCAGGCCTAATTAATGTTTTCTGTACCGAGCCGGGACTGCTTTCATTCTTCCAAGAATTCACGGTCCAAAATTTATTGAAATTATTATATTTATTTTTAAAAAAATGAAAACTTCGGGTCGAGATTTTCATTTTTTTCCGGGCCAGGATGGTCTCAGGCTGAACGTTTAGCTGCTATAACACCGGGCCAGGCCAATAATTTTTTTCGACAGCCCTGGCCGAGTTCAGGCCTACCTTTTATAATGGGCCGGGTCGAATTTCTTTCAATGGGTCGGCCTGGCCCGGGCCTGAAAATTTCGACCCCTACAGACTTCTAACTTAAAATTTAAAAATTATTGCAAATTTCAAACTTTGAGTTATAAATAAAAGGAAAAAATAATTATTTTTTTAATATTTTCTTTTTAAAGTCTTTAAAATTACTTTTTTCCTCTGCTTTATTCGTAATTGTGCAATACGATAAATAAATCAGCAGTTATCTACTTCACTCCCTCCATTCATGATTTCTACTACCCTCGCTCCCCCCAGTTTGTAAAATTTTAAATGGTTGAAATTATTTAGTTTTTTGTTAAAATATTTTGGTCTGTTTATTTATACATTTCTGAAATAATAAATAAATGTCTAATCCCCCCCCCCCTCGCCCAAAAGAAAATAATGTGAAAAAATACAAAAAAAAAAAAAAATACAAAATTTACTATGAACATTCGGTAAATTCGATCTCCACACCCCCCCCCCCCCCCCAAACGAAATGCTCTAGCTACGCCACTGATTACATCACATATAAGTGTTTTAATAAAAAATAATCAAAAGCTTGGAGATGAAAAGGACGAGAAAAGGTAATTATGGCTTCGGTTTTTCGTAAGCGCTATTGTACTGGGCTCCGGAGCCCTGTATTTATGAGCTCTGGTGAATTCCGACCAACATTTAGATATTAACTAAAAACACAGAAGTACCGGACCCGGGCTCCGGCGCAAATTAAGCCCTGATTTACACGGTCTTAAAGAGGTGTGTTTAAGAAGATCCTGTAGGTTAAATTCAGCTCTTGTTTCTGTCGCATTCATCGACTCCTCACTTTTGGATAGCAATCTTTCTTCGCTTTCTTCATCTGAGAATAACAAGGATAAATATTCTTATCTGCACTGTGAATAATTTCCCATTGCTTTCTCGTTAGATCGGTTTCTACAAAAATTGATAAGGTTAAAATTGTATGCTTCTTATGGTGGTTTTTTTTTCTTTTTTCTTTTGCTGAAGTTATAATTTTTCTGTATTTGGTAGCTCTTGTTAGACTTAGAGTTATATGTTTTATGAGTGTCGAGACATCAATATTTCCAGCAGTAAGTTGACTTGTACTAGCTGCATAGGTTAATTGATCAAGAGGTATACTTGCTCCTTTAAATATCTTGTTTTTCGTCGCTTGCTTCTGTTGCACGACTCGACGAAAGCTTTTGTGGGTCGACCTTGTTTTGATATTGTACAGCTAATTTTATGGAACTGTTAAGGCTCTTCTGAAATTCAAAGGGTCAACTTTCTGGCATAAGTTTTAATTCATTTTTGTTCGGAAACGCATGAAACTAGAAGATGTTGTTATTCAGAAACTATGTCATCGAACTGTTTTCTCCGTTTTCTTTTAAACGCAATAGATCTTTCAGAAAATACTGTCAAAGTTGGCATTTTGAACTGAACTTCCGAACGAAAGAAGAAAATTCAGTCAGTAAGGGGATAAAAATGCCGTGTCACGGGATCAAAATTGCTTATAACTCGATAGGTAATGGATGGATCAAAAAATGGAAACACAGTTCGATTCCAAATCGCTTCCCTGATCGGGCTTTCCAATTTTATATCTTTCCGTTCAAAAATGAATTTGTAAATGTGTCAAAACGTTTTACTCTTGTTGAGCAGGGCAGTTGAGCCAATGTTCATTTATCTTAAGAAAGCGACTTTTTGTCCTATTGGAATCCGATTTGAAACGGCTTAACGAACGTTTTAATGATTCTTGTTCATCTACCGGGCAATTCGTCATTTCTATAACTTTACTTTCCATGAAACATAATTTTTCATCTATTTTCTTATTGGGACAATCTTGCATAAGGTCAGACAGCAACTTTCTTGAAACATCTTTTGCTGTCGCTGAAATTTCAAAAAGAAAAATGTAGATTTTCAAAATACCGTCATCTTCTGATACCATTTTTTTTTTTATAAAACGGTAAAAAAAAAAAAAAAAAAAAAAAAAAATCCCTGCCGGCCCGACCTACAGGCGGAGGTAGATTTCGAAGTGAAGTATATTAATTGCACCAACAAAAACTAAATCACGATTACATATAAATCCACTTTAACAGTTTTATCCGGCCGCTTTTGACGAATTTTTATTTCATTTTTATATAATAGCTGGTTTTATCAGAATCATGTTAAGGCGGTGTTCAAAAAAATACTTTTCCATGCTCAACAACTCGAAATTTTCTGGCACATTTTCAGATTAATTTTTAATAGAAAAAATACGAAACTTGCTGACGTGATTTTTGAAAAGATTTATAAGCGACCTGTGTTTTTATTTTTCTTTCAATTAATTGAAACTTGATTAATAAACAATTATTTTCTCAGTAGGGCAATATTTTTCGTTTCTAACACAATCGCTTCGGGAAATTCCGTCCAAAATGCCCACTATGACATCATTTTTTGAAATATATTCTGCCTCTATCAAAAAATCGATCATTACGGTACATTATATAGTTTCTGAAGAAGAGAATCTACTAATTGGATGCGTTGGAGAGCCAAAATGAATTTAAAAATGAGTCCGAAAATAAGCAGTTTGGATTTGAACACACCCTTAATAAGATGATTTTTTTCTTCAACCGCTATGTATTTTTAATTTGTTTTTGCTGTAAGAATGGGTCCTATCAAAAACTTGTCTATATAAATGTTGAAGACAATATTAAGAAGATATATGATAAATTCTTGGGGATTTTATATCTTGTGAATTGACGGAGTTATAGAAATTTTTCTTCTTCACCCTCACCCCCCCCCCCTTTTTTTTTTCTTTTTTGGTATGAATTGGTCCTATCAAAAACTTGTGAATACAAAAGTTGTAGATAATATTAAGGAGATGTATAATAAAATTAATTGGATTTGATATCTTGAGAATTGACGAAGTTGTGAATTTTTTTTCTCCCCAAAACCCTATTTTTTGCGCCCCTTGAGCCCATTTTTAATTTTATCCAAAATCTGTGACACATAAATTTTTGGTCCTATTTTTAGAAGTAATAAAAACTTTAAACTGATTTGATATGTACAAAAATTAAGAAGTTATGGGGCTTTTTTTCTGTTTTCACAAAACCCCTCCCTATTTCCATCCCCTTGCTCCGATTTTGCCCATTCACGAACTTGACCGAGATTTTATGCCCCTTGACTTTATCTATCAGTTTGGAAGAGATTTGTGCAAAATTGTGGAAGTTATCGTGTCCAGAAGAAAGTGATATACAGTCGAGTCTCTATATAACGAAATCCATTGTTCCAGTAAAAAATTCGTTCTATAGAGAATAAGTAAAAATTCCTATTTAATGTGTAAATTTTGAGCAAAAATTATTTTTGGGGTGTTTAATTAAGAATTTGAAATGTTTAACTTTTTAAGTATTAAGCTAATATTTTATTTCTTAATTAAACTGTTTCAAAAAAGAAAACGGACATTTATTTTGAAAGCATAATAAAAATCACATAACATAACTTACATTAATTTTATATGAAAAATCTATTTTTTTCGCTGTTTTGATTTCAAAATTGTTACACTCTCGAAAAAATGTCCACACTTTAGCAAGGAATGAAAATTTGTATCGGGAACATTTTTCTCCATTTGAAGTCCTGTCCTTATAAGATCAAAAGAAGTCATCCTATCGCAGTGTGATGGTTTTTTCTCGTGTTATACGTTTTCGTTTTCATGCTCATTGTCACTCTCACCATCATTGATCACAACACAGCTTAAAATATCACTATCAGTAAGATACTGCGCAATAGTGAGATTGTCATCCACTTCCAAAAAATCAGAGAGAGTATAACATTTTCTTCGACATTTCAGCGTTCCTTAATTAATGTCCATTTATCTCTTAAGTTTGCTAAAGCCACATCTTCTTCGTCATCAGAATTCGCATTATTCTCCAGCTTAGAAAAGCCGACCTTTTTGAAGCAATTTTAAATTGTTTTTTCAGTTACATCAAATCTCTAGGCTTTATAAAGTTCCGCAACACACTTTCTAAGACTAACGATGTCTTCGGTGGAATCATTATTTTCAGTAGCTATGATCAGTTCTTTAAGAATTCTTTTCTTATAATGCACCTTTAGATTTTTTATTATTCCCAAGTCCATGGGCTGTAAGATAAAAAACTCAGCACTGAACGATAAATCAGGAATCTTTGATGGAAAATGGATTCCATGTGATTTGGAAGCTTTTTTAAAACTGAATAAATAAAGAACATTTTATGAAAAAATTCGTTATATGGAAATAGACGTTTCGCTATATGGGAACTGTTTTTAATGAGATCGTGGGAAAAGGGGACCGTTCCTACTAAAAATTCGTTATAGAGAGACTCGACTGTATATATATATATATATAGATAGATAGATAGATAAAGTGTTTTACTGATGGTGGTTTTGGGTTCTAGGGGTCATGATCGGTGTAGATCTGAATATTTTTTTCAGAAATTCCAACATAGGAACGACGCTAATAGGTAGTATTTCATACGAAATCTACCTAAAAATTGGGGCAAGTATATGCAAGATTTTATAAATATATCAAGGAATATCTAAATTTTATATTACAACAAAAAGTTTTGCCGGGAAAAGGGCGGAACGTATTTATAAATCACTAATAATTTAAAAGAACTAGTAAAAATTACACTTATTTTTAAAGATACTAGGGGGCTCTGCCCCCTACGAACTACGCACGCCAACCCCCGTTCAGGCATACCACAATCCAAAAAGCGCGCTAATTTGATCGGCTTTAAAAATATTGAATTTTTTTTTTTTTTTTAAAGGGGGGCGATCTCTCTGTAAACGGGTTTTCATTCATTTTCCTTGGATTGGGGATTTTTAAGACCAAATCTGCTGCTCTTAAGAGGTACAATAGCTGTTTTAGTATTTAATTTAAAAAAATTAGTTAAACATTTGAAAATAAGCTAATGTAAAATGAATTAAATAAACAGTGTCATTGTCTACCGGTATTTTTTAACATCGCTAAAAGATAGTTCTTTTAAATAATTCATTTTAAATGTATCGTTTTAAATGTGACGTAATTTACACCAAAGTTTTATTTCTCTTATTAATATTCACGTGAAAATACTTTTGTTGTTAGAAGGAAATATTATTTCCGCTGTCTTCGAATTCGCGATAATAGTTGAAAAGATCATCACAAAATATCAAATAAATGTCTCGAGCAAATATATTTTTTAATTTAAATTGTTTTGCCATATTTTTTGGCCATTTTAAATATGACGTAATTTCTTCCATTTACAAGTTTTAACGCACAATAATGATTTTTTTATTTTAACATTTTGTTTCTCTTTTAAAATTCAAGTGTAAATATGGATCTTATGACGTAATTTTCCTGCTTTTAACACGTAATCATTTAATTCTAATTTTAAAGTTTTTTTTCTGTTTATAATAGTCACGTGTAAATAAATTTTTAATTTGAAGGAAATATTATTCTTTGCACTGTTTTAAAAATTGGCAACAATTTAAAATAATATCCTTTTCTAAAATTTGTAAAAAATATCTCTGGAAATGCTGAAAATTTGAATTTAAAATGGAAATAAATCCTCAAAAAATGAATCATATAAAAAAGATAAATGCAGTTTGCACACCGAGAACTTCTCATGTATAAAATGATCTAAGAGTGATTAAATTCCTATGTACAGTTTTTGCTCCTATAAAACTTTTTCAATGGAACGACTTTGACCAACTTTAACATTAAATATATCTTAAAATAATTATTCGATGTGAAAACTATCTGCATCAGCGTATTTATCAAACCTTTCTCTATAACACCACCAATTTTCATATTTTTGTATGCAACAGTTTTTTTAATATTAACGAAGAAAGACCATGCTTAAGCATTCAAATTGGATGCCGATCTACCGGGAATATCTACGCAGATTTTCATTGGTCCATTTCCAAATCAAAACTTTTTTTTATATATAGAAGGAAAATGTAGAATAAATATAGCCGCATAGAAAATAGGACGCATCCTATATGAAGAGCTGAGTGGATGAACATGTTATGCCACATTTTATATTAAAAAAAAAAAAAAATTCTTTTGGATGAAAGCGTTATGAGGTATCCTATCACATGGTGCAGCTAAAATACTAAGATTCCATTGAGTCTTGAAGATTTAAGACATTATTCATTAATATTTAATGATGTCAATAATATTAATAATTTTTAATATTTGAAGATTAAATATGAATAAGTTTTTTCTGAGAGAGTTTAGTACCATACCTGTTACTATTTTAAACATATGGGATCAAATAGAAAATAATTTATTAAAATTAACAGCAAAAACTTTCACTTCAAATGTAATTTTTGCTACTTAACATGTTCTTCCACTTAGCTTTTCATATGTGCAATGCCCATGTTTGCTTCACAACCGAAATAAATTGCTTTCACGGAATATCATAATTAGCGCATCATTTTGTATAGTATTATTTCAGTTAACATTTTGTTACCATAAACCAATCAATAAAAGACATTGCATAATAAGCCTAACTATAATTTGTGTTACCTTTCTTGTCCATTGGGGAAACTATTTCCCATAAAATTCAAAGGTAAAACTACACACTATGTATTTTTATTTATTTTACGTCGAAACAAACTAAAATAAACAGTTACATACTAATATTTACTCTTAACAACCTTATGGCCTTGTAAGGGTTAAAAAAATCCTTTTATAAATTAATAGTTAAAAAACAGTTCTGTCAGACAATTGAAAGTGGTTTCAAATTGATTTGCAAGATGGGAACTAATCTTTTGTGTGACCCTGTAAAAAAAGCGTAACTGCTATGTTCCATAAATTATAATAATATTGCATCGTCATCAGAATTACCTATATAAGCAAAGTTTCAGCTCAATCGGATAATTGGAAGCTGTTTAAAATTAACATTCAAGATTTAAAGTACTCTTCTGTGTAGACATGTAGAAACAGTATAACTTCGACGTTCCTCAAATTCTAATAATATTGTATTGTCATTGAAACTACACATGCATTCGAAAGTTTCAGCTCAATGGGATAATTAAAAATGGTTCAAAACTGACTTGCAATATTTGAACTATACGTACACTGCAAATTAATATAAAGGTTTTTTAGTAATAAAAACTTAATGATTGCTGGCGATTTCTTAAGTTTTCATTACTTTAGGAATGGCACTTTGATTTAACAAAATGCTTAATACTGTGTTTAAGGTCATGGTAAAGTTTGTAAACAACAACATGGATCCTCCAGAATCGCAACCTCTGAAGAAAGCGGGTTTAATCGCGCTTATTTTCAAACATCATGTTAAATCTTACCTTCACAGACATGTCCAGTAAACTCGAGCTTTCAAGTGAAACAGAATAGTGCTTTCAAACTTGTAGGAAACTCGTGCAACCGTTAAAACTCCCGCAAGCGAACTGCACAAATGGCTACTTTACAGTCATAACACTGATTTTTTTTTTCTTCTACAAAACTCGCATGGATCTCAACAAAAGAGACATCCAACTTCCAGTGTACGCGGTCTTGTTAAATTCCGAGGTAATCGGAAAAATGAATTTTGTCCACCTAAATAGATCATCAAAACGCATGACAATGCAAAACCCCACACATCTGTGGTCACTCGCCAAAAATTATCGGAATTAGGTTGGGATGTGTTGTCCCATCCACCCTACAGCCCTGACTTTGTGCCTACAGATTACTATTTATTTCATTCCATGCAGAACTCCTTAAACTTTTAGTGACGCTGATGATATAAGATCGTATTTAATGCAGTTTTGTGCTGCCAAAAATCACAAGTTTTACAAACATGGAAATATGACACTTCCTGAAAGATGGCAAAAGGTCATCGACAAAAACAGACAATACCTAATTGAATAAAGTTATATTTTTAAGCAAAAAATTTGAATTTTCCTTATTTAAAATTCGCAATCACTTAGTTGCCTACCCAATACATAAAGCTACCGTCCGTTAAATTTTCCTCAAAAAGAAGTTTAGTTGTAATATTGAACAGAAGATGGCAGCACCACTGATCTCGGATGAACCCTTTAAAGACTGATGTTGCGCTTCCTATTTTGTTTGTGAATTTTTTATTTTACTGTGAATATGTGTTTCAACCAATTTCAATTTGCTATCAAATAGTGTATGTATGGCTTTTATTTTTAAGAAAAAAATTTTAATGGACTCGAGTTGTAAGAAATAGAAATATGAATGAACTAGTACGGAATGCTTTGAAAATTTTTATTGATAAATTTCGCATTATGCTCATAGATGCACTCTCCCAATCGCGCCCGTCGGCCTAATCGTTCGTAGTTTTCGTGGTTTTCTTCGAACCTTGGATTTCCAAGCGATAATACGGGTTAGGTTCCCTTAGAAAGACCCCCACGAAGGGCACGCCCCCCTGGGCCTATATCCCTCGTGCAGATAATTGGCCGTCATAAATACAACAACAACATAGATGCACTCTAAATAATGAAACACTATACAGATAGTGTAGCAGTCAAACTATACTGTGTGTAGTAAACGTAATGTATACTGCTACATTGTAAATAAATGCTTCAAATATTTATTGTGTAATGGCCAAAACGTAGTTGATTTGTACTTTTCGTCGCAACATCCAGTGTTGAATTCAGGTGGTGGCAATGAGATGTCACCCCCGGAATATTTGAGATTTTGTGTTTTCAGCGGCCAAAAAGGGCAATTTCCTCCCCGGAGCTCTATAATGTCACCCCCCCCCCCCCACACACACACACACACACACACCAGAGCCACAGAAATCCCTCCCGGAGAAAAGTGTCTGAATTCAACACTGGCAACATCCACTCCATATCTCGTTTAAAAATAAAATTGCAATGACGCATTTTTTTTTCTTAATGAGGCGTTAATATGTATAAAATAAAATTTCATATCATTTGTGTCAAGTATAAGAAAGTGCGGTCCTTAATGGGTTAAAGAATATTCCTCTGAAACTTTGAATACATTTCACTAAAATCTTTATGGTGCTGCCATCTCTTGATAAACATTAGAATTAAACTTCTTTTCTTGGAAAAGTTAAAGGAAAAAAAAAATGGAATCGAGAATTTTATAGGATTTATTCTTGCATGCAGGAAATGTATGTTTGACGCAAAAGTAATGAATCAGTTTCTATATAGATGAGAGAGATCCACTATTTCGGAGCTTTATTCAGCGTGCCTGGATAGGAAAATTTGACAGAAATTTTTATAAAGCCTGGATCCACAATTTAATGTAATTGTGGAAAAATAGTTTATATTCATGTTGTGTCTCTAATATTCATTTTATTTTTTATATGTAAATATCCCATCATTTTTTCATCTGAAAAAAATATTCAGAAGGAACTCGATCCGAGTTCGGTACAATTAGAATAAAATCGACCCAATTAAGATTGTCTGTCACGAACCAAAAACTTTTTTATACATTACATTAATTACACTTTATAAAAATGATCAAGTTAACTTAAAAATTTCTTTTTACTGTCCGATGCTACAGTACTTCAAATATCTCTTCACCTGAAATATTTAAAAAATAATAATAATTCTAGAAAAAACATTTTGTTAAAAGAGTTCAGGCAAGCAGGGGCGCTATTTGGGGGAGGCTAGAAGGTGTAGTAGCCCCCTTCCTCAAGGAATTTGATATTTCGGAAAAAGTATCAACTATTACGGGCCAGGCAAAATTAATAATAAAAAGAAAAGTGCCCAGTTAAAATGATGGCATTGAGCTCGCAGGCTATTCACAATAATTGTCTATTATACTCTTATTTCAAAGGATAATGCCCATCGAAAAATAAAGAAATCGACAAGAAATACTATTTAGCAAAATTAAGGGGGGGGGTACCTCCCCCTTTTCCCCCCTTTATAGTTAACCCATGAACCTCCAAATATAATCAGGGAAGCGCCTTATCAGAATAAACTGATACACCAAATTTGATCAGGATTCATTGGATCGAATTCCTTTTTTAGGTAGCTTTCATTACAAAAAGTAAAAAGCTACCTATTGCAGTCGTCCAGTCGAAAGCACTTCCGGAAAATTTTGGTATATTTTCATCCATCATGACCCTCCAGACCCCAAAACCATCCTCCGTTCAAATGTGACTTATATACATATATCTGATATTTGTCACGCGATAACTCTCGTATTTATAAACCGATTTGGATGAAATTAATTGTATGCATAGTACATACCAATGTCTCGACCGAGTTCGTTGGCCAGCTTCATCCGCTGTCTTGTTTCAAAATGGCGGCCATTTAATATTTTTTTTTATTTAAAAAGCGGTGAAAATAAATTAAAAACGGAAAATTATTATTTTCTTAAGAGTTTGACCTTAATATAAGGATTCCGGAGCCTATTTTGTTTTGCTTTTATCTTAAAAAATGGCTGAGATATAGAAGTTTGAATTGCTAGGGTGGCTGACATTTTGGCTTCATCCGTCATTTTGTTTGAAAATGGCGGCCTTTGGTTACTGAACAGCATGTAATGCATTTCCATACCTATAAGGAGAGGGGGGGTGTATCATAGGAGGGGCCCTGTTCTGTCGCCAAATTTGGCGACCAAAATTAGTCGCCAAAAGTGACGCCAACTGGGCGATATCTCTAATATATTCTAATAGACTTCCATTGTAAAGCAATAGGGTTTACTTGCTTACAGAAAAACAACAAACTGGGATACTTTAATGCAACACAAACTAATATTAACTTAAGGGATTCTATTAATTCTATTTAAGGGAGTCCAAGAAAATGAAATGATGAATGAAAGTAACACATGATACAATGCTTAGCATGCTTTCCCAAACATAAATTTTAAGGGAGACCCAAACGAGTCGCCAAGGGGTGCTAGTAGCTTACTAATTTGGTGCAATTCTCATTCAAATTCAGTATTGACGAATATTCTCTTATCGAGTTCGTCGTGTTTTAGCTTCTTAAAATTCGAGTAAAATTAACTTCGAGTAAAACTTGCAAAATTTTAAAACCAAGAAATATGAAAGCTATCCCTTCCTTCCGGCACTGGCTGAAAGGACTTTTTTTTACTCTACTCGCATATCTCTTTGATACAAAAATTAGTTCCGGCTTCAGTCACACACACAGATGTTCACTAACATTAATAGCATATGACTAGCTGGCCTCTTATTACACCGGGACCTCTAATTTATACGTTATCCGGAAAATGAAATGACGAAACTCGAACCGTGTCCCCACTGCACTGTGTAGCAGGTGTGCTGCGCACGCACTTTAAAATTCTTTGATTCCGCCGCGAGAGAGCGCAATATGCTCTATATCAGGCATGTCAAACTCCTTACCACCGAGGGCAAAATTAAACGTTGTATACAAAGTCGCGGGCCATATTAAAAAAAGGAGCAAATTTATTACATTATAAAAAGAAATAAATTTCCTTTTATAATGTGATAAATTTGCTCCTTTTTGTATGCATAAATACGTACAAAATACAGCTTTCTTAAAAATAAATAAATAAAAAACAGGCAATATTTTAGTTATCTACCGAAAAATAAACACCCTCCGGAAAATTTTAAAAGCAATTTTATTAAGTAACAGACATCAATTTTCATGTTTAAGAACCTTCATTATTTCGTAAAACTGAAAATCGTAAGGATGTCGTACAAAAGTGCAGTTCCGAACATAGGTAAAAACAAATATCTGACAGTTAAAATTTAGAATAGCAATCGAAATTATTTTTTTTTTTTAATAAAACTGCATCTTTAAGTGCATTACTCTGATCTTTGCACTTTTCTGTTAATTTTGAAATTGTTCTCTTTATAAAACCAGTCGTTGCAGGAGCATTAAAAAAAAATAAATAAATAAATAAACCTTTAATTATTATTAATTTGCAATGTAGTTTAATATTTTTTCTATGCATTTTTAGTATCTAATAAATACGGCACATTATTTTGTAATGAGATCTAAATCCCAGGAAAATAAAGTATTACTTTCAACTAACACACAGCAATTTATTTGTTCAAAATGCTATAAAAATTTATAAATCTTTAAATTTTCAGATTCAAGATCTGTTCTTTGTAGTTTTCCTATTGGTTATTTTTTGCAGATGAAATTTTAAAATGAGTTAGACCATTACGTCGTACTATACTTTCTGATGTTTGCCATCTCTAACGCGATGCAAAAAGTGTTGCGAGCTTTTAAAATTTTTTATTCAAAATAACTACCATTTTTTACAAGTAATCTGATCTTTATTTAATTTCGAAACTTCTGTCAATAAATAAAGCGAAGATTAGTATTCTGAAATAGTGCTAGATAAAATAAAAAAAATCTTCAACTTAGCAACACTGTAGTCATGATTAATGCAAGTGTGTTTCTGCAAAAGCATTTTCTGCATCAAACATAGGGGAAAATGGCAAAGGATTGGCGGGCCACTGATAAAGTGTCGGCGGGCCAAACATGGCCCGCGGTCCACGTGTTTGACATGCCTGTTCTATATGAATATCCGAGATTGGGCCCCGTTGCCTGCGGCAATGTATAGTAGGCGTGCTGCGCATGCACTGCAAAACTCTTTGATTTCACCGTCAGAGGGCGCAATATGCTCTATATGAATATCCGACAGTGGTCCCCGCTGCCTGCGGCGCCTTACAGCAGGCGTGCTGCTCACGTTCAGCAAAATGGGTTAGTTCCAGTGGTAGGATTCAGCCGGTTCGGTAGAACCGGTTATTAAATTGTTTTGGGTTCGGCGGACCGGTTGTTAAAATGATACTTCAAATGCGAAAATCGCATTTACATTAATTTACTTTCTTTAAATTTTTATCTGCACAGTAGCGTTTCTAAACATAATACTGTGACGCGTAATGATTTATTTCATTTAATAGACTGATGTTTATTTTGCAAACAGGTCATGTTTTCTCTCCATCAGTCTTGTAAAAAGCAAATTCAACCTAAAAAAAGAAAAATGAAATTTTGAAGGTTTGAAGAATTTTGGAATGCAAATCAGCAGCGTATGCTATAAAAACGTTCGTTATAGGCCATGCTTATTTATCAACATAGGCGTAGCGTGACCAGAAATTTTGGGGGGGCAACAAGGCCGTGAAACTGCGCCCCTAGCAAATTTTCAATTTTGCCCCCCCCCCCCCCAAAAAAAAAAAAACTTTTTCTTTGTGATGGGTGTTATAAAATTGATTAAGTGCAGAAACATAAATAAATTCTATTGAATAAATATTTCGCGTTTATTTTGGAACTTTAAGAGATTTAAATTTAATTTAAAAATTTAGAACAACTAAATAACATAAGTGAAAATTGCACTCATTTCTTAGAGAGTTCATGATATTTTGCGACAGGGAAAAAAATGATCAAGAGAGAAAAAGAAATTCCCCGGAAAATGATCGGCGGCCAAAAAATGAATAAAACCATGGTTTGCAGCATAAATTTTGCGCCCGGGGCGACCGACCTCTCCTTTAACAACCTCTTTGCAAGGCCCTGGGGAGGCACACTAGAGGTCTGCACGGACCGCAATTTCAAGGCTTGGACCCAGCTCGGCGTAAAAATTAAAACTTCCACCCGAGCCCGGCCCGTTTATATTTTCACAGTTTATGGCCAAGCCCGGCTCGTACAAAAATCAGTAAAAACATGCACGGCCCGTGGAAAAATCAATTAAATCAGGCCCGGTCCGGCCCGACTCAATTTCTCATAAAATTCCAATTTTTCTTAACATACAACTGCAGGGCTGCACTTGCTACTAAAATGCTACTGAAATCGACTATTTTAAGCATCCGGCGGCTATGCCGACTATTTTAGGCCAAAAAGTGACCATTTCAAGAAAACAGGTGACTTTTTTCGGATTTAAGTGACTATTTTTATTGCATATATTCGATCTTTTTCTTCAAAGCGCTTGTAAAGTCATCTTCCCAAACTCACTTTTTCAACGGTTGTTTGAGGAGATTCGCGATCTTTTCCGCGACGAATTCCAAAATTCGCGATTTTCCCCATAATCGATTGACAAAAATACCTCTTTCTTTCTGAGATCTTTTTATACTATCGTTGAAGGAGATTTTGCGATTTTTTCCGCGATTCTTTGCCAAATTTCACAAATTTTCTACGACAGATTGACGAAATTTATTTCTTTTTCGCTACCACTTGTCCAAATTTGCGATACATATTTTCCGCGACCGATTGATGATAGTTACTATTTGTTTCAGAGATCTTTCGACGAAATTACCGATTCTTTTCCAGATCGTTTGTCAAAATTCATGATTTCTTTTCACGACCGACTTACGAAATTCGTGATTTTTTGCGCGATCATTTGGTTAAATTCTCAATTTTTTTTAAGAACCAAATTTGCGTTTTTTTGTCTGCGACCATTTGACAAAATTTGCGATTTTTTTTCTTGTGATCGTTAGACGAAATTCGCAACTTTTTGTCCATTTTTTGACGAAATTTGCAATAATATTTCCGCGACCGACTGACGATAATCGCCATTTGTTTCCGCGACCTTTGTTAAATTTCAAGATATTTTTTACTGTTGTTTGAGGAGATTTGCAATTATGTGATCGTTAGACGAAATTCGCAACTTTTTGTCCATTTTTTGACGAAATTTGCAATAATATTTCCGCGACCGACTGACGATAATCGCCATTTGTTTCCGCGACCTTTGTTAAATTTCAAGATATTTTTTACTGTTGTTTGAGGAGATTTGCAATTCTTTCCGTGCTCGCGATTGACAAAAATAGTTATTTCTTTTCGCCATCTTTTTCTACGATCGTTGAAGGAGATTTCGCAATTTGTCTTTTCTTTTGTCAACCGACTGAGGAAGTTCTTGATTTTTCGCTCAATTTTTGATTAAATTCGCGGGTATTTTTTTCCTGTCCACGACAGTTTGACAAAATTTTCGATTTTTTCCCATAATCCTTAGGCGAAATTTACAATTTTTTTGCGACCGATGGAAAACTTTTTTTTCTACGACCAATTGTTGATATCTGCGATGTTTTTCGTTACCGATTGGCAAAATTCGCGGCTGTTTGAGAATTGATTTTGTGGAATTCCCGAAGAAAAAAAATCGTGGCTTTCACGAAAAAAAGAAAAAAATCGCTTACCAATCATATGCCTGTGAAAGAAGTAAATTTAAAGATCCCATCCAAACGAATTTTCTTATTATGCGGGATTTTCCATTTTTGTGTGGGATTTACGACATCCCACACGTTATTTCTAACCCTACCCCTCAAATAAAACTTTTCTTCCTTCTGTTCAAGAAACTCTTGAATTTGAAAGGCCTGATGGAAAATAGCATCGGGGGTAATCTGCAAGAAGTTTTTACTACTATGTTTCCTGGTGCTGTACATAATTTTTATTGTTGAAGAACCAAGCTAACTTACTTCATAACTGAAACATTAGGGCCTTATTTTCTGGATAACTTGCTTTTTCATTTGAAGAAATCACTCTATTCTTTATTCAGTGATTTGAGTGATTTCAGTGATTGATTGATAAACTGTGAAATAAGATCTGAACATTCATAAAGTCCCTTCAGTTGTTATAGATACATTTTTTCTTCCTTTTTTTTTAAAGTGATGGATATAGGACTATTTTGGCTACTATGTTTTTCGTTGGCGGCTACTAAATCTACTATTTTCAGTGTCATTAGGCAGTGGCAGCCCTGCAATTGAGATGCTTTTATGAAATAGAATAAAGTTGTTTTTTTTCTAAAAAACTCCGATTTTTTTTATAAAATAACATCAAAGTTGGACTTTTGATTTCCGAATTCGAGGACTGACAATTACAAGACGGATCCATTTAGTAATCCGCTTTAAATCAAGTTGCTTCGAATTAGGAAAAATGTTAGGAAAAGAAAGGACGCTACTCGATTCTTAAGCACCTGTCACTTAAACATCTGTAATTTTCAGGATAATAGGAATAGAAATGAGTTTATGATGTGCCAAAAATAATCACATTTTTGAGTGGGGATTTTTGTTTTTTCTGAAAACGTATTAATTTACAAAAACAAACAATTCTGTATATTCTTACCTTCTGTTCCATTTTCGTCCTTCTGAAGCCAGACTTGCATGAATTTAAAACCAGCATGTCGTACTCCGTGACATCTATTTTTATTGAGTTTTCTATAAAAAAATTCCTACTTTTTTATCGCGCTTGTTTTTGCGTGGGTCATTCATTCCTGACCAGTTTTAAAAATAATAACAACATTTAACTACAAGCACATTCCCACACAAATGACCAGATTAGACCAAACCAAGTGTGTGTATGAGTGTGTGTGTGTGTGTGTGGGGGGGGGGGGGTAGGTAAAGACGCTCCTACTATCTCACTTTGCACAAGAGGGAAACACGAGTTCAGAGGTCAAAGAAGTTCTTTGCGTGACCATGTTACTCACTGCAATTAAACTATGTGGGTGACTGGACACTATAAAAAATAGTATATAGCTTTGCAGGAAAAATTTTTCTTCTACCGATCAACTTACAACTACTGACCAAATATCAATGATTGGCTAGCACCGTATTGATGGTTGAGAACTAAAGCGTTTTTAATTTTTGTGGAAGAGAGAGTGGGTGAAGTGCTACACACTAAAGAGGTTTAAATTTAATTGCTTCTTAAAAAAAAATTAAAAATTGAAAATCACTGCCATTTATCGTTTTTGTAAAAGTCTCAATAAGTCACAATCCTAAAATATGTGAATATAAATTTCACATTAATTTATCTGAAAATCCCATGTATAATACATTATCGCATATTCTTTTGAAACAGTGATTAATGAATGTTTTTAATAATTTGCGCAATAAGTACTCCCATAGGATTAACATTAGCCTGAGCGTTAAGAGCCTACACTAGTTACGCGAAGAAACTGGATCACTAATGCTAAACGTATGGGAGCGTTCTTTTTAAATTGTCCCGCTTACATATTAATAGTTTTAATTTTTTTTCCTTAGAAAAGCTGAGGCTGAATTATAACCAGGTTAGTGTTTACTTTTTCGATTTTGGTCGCAAATTATTTTTATAAAGTTACTTTCACTTTCAGTACCGGTTTCGAAACCTAAAAGTATAGCAATGATAAAGATCAATCTAAATTATCCTAAGAAAAAAAAAAAAACTCTTAAAATATTAAAATGCAAGCGAGAAATTTGAAAAGAACACTCCCATAGGTTTAACATTAGCTTGCGAGTTTCCTTGTATTTCATATATATTTATACATTTTTGTATGAAACGACAACCAAAATCTTCATTTGGCGCCCCTTCGCCTTTGTTCTGGCACCTGGGGCACATCCTCTTTCTGCACCCCCCCCCCCCCCCTTGTTTCGGCCCGGGCTATAATAGTCTTTAAAAAACATTAAAAAAGGGAGTTACTATTCTATCTTGCATATATTTCAACCCTTAGTCTTTAGCCGTTGACAGTTGCCCGACCTCGCGCCCTTTGAGGCTGGATCTGGATGTAAAAAAAGTAATTTTAGTAAAAGGCATGGGGACATTTTTCAGTTGTCACCTACCTAGAAGTTTCAAAAGGACGAGAAATGTAATTTGGTAAGGTAAAAGCAGGAGCGGCTGCGGCTTTACTATTCATGGCGCCCTGGGTGCCAAAAAAAAAAGGGCGCCATGGCGCACTTTTTTTTATCACGGGCAGTCACCCAAGCTCGACTCGTCTCTCTAAGACTGGATCTAGTTGGTAGCAAAAAACATTGCCCCAAAAGTAATGCAAAAAATAATGCACCAAAAGTAATGTAAATAATAATTGCACCAAAAGGGACAGAGCGGTATTTTTCAATTTCCGTCTAGGGTGGCAAAACGCCTAGAAATGACAAAAAGAAGAGAAAAAATCATTTTGAGGGATAAAGGCAGGGACGACTTTATTAGCCATGGCGCCCTGTGCGAGATTTTTTACTGTACCACTGCAAATGTTATACTCTTTTTTTTCTTTTAAGTGGTTTTACTAAAGCATTTAACTTTTTGCACTCCTTCCAGGGCCGAAACTAGCTATCTTTTCACTCGAGGCAAACATGGTTTTTGGCGCCCCCCTCTTCCTCCGCAAAGTAAATTTACAAAGAGAAATTTGCGAAAGTTTCAATTAGCGGACTTATTTTTAAATTTTAAATGCGTAACAGTAAAATACGTAATATTGAAATATATAACCAGCTTTATCAAATATTTATTCACTAAAACCTGGGGAAAAATCGAAAGGAATCGGAAATAATTACGCTTTATACAGGTTTCCACGCCCCCCTCTTCCTCCGCAAAGTAAATTTACAAAGAGAAATTTGCGAAAGTTTCAATTAGCGGACTTATTTTTAAATTTTAAATGCGTAACAGTAAAATACGTAATATTGAAATAGATAACCAGCTTTATCAAATATTTATTCACTAAAACCTGGGAAAAAATCGAAAGGAATCGGAAATAATTACGCTTTATACAGGTTTCCGTCTTAGCAGGCATAACTGTTGGTATTTTTTCTGTTGGGAACCATGATTTTTTTTCATTTAAGACAAGATTCCATTGTATACACATTTTATTTTTCCTGATTTTACATGTTGTTGTAGCATTACAAATTATTACAATTGAGGCACTTTAATGTCATAGTGATATGAGTCACATCGTTTTAGGAACTAAAAAACCACGATTTACTATAGGCATAAAAATGAATTCCAGTATTGTAAAATATTTTCCTGTACTATCTACACCAGCTTTGTGTAATTATCACTTATACCACTCTTCTTATTTATAGATTGATATGTCTAGATACTTTCCTGAACCTAATGCTAATTTCCAAATTTATGTGTGACTCAAAACAACAACAACAAAATTATTAAGTTTTTACTTTGTGAATTTTCGACCGCTTAGTTTTTATTGTCCCAGCCAGTCACCTGATCTCACCATCTCTAAGTTCAGATATGGTGATATGCCTGTAAAAAAGTAATTATATATTTAAAAAAGAATGGGATTATTCATTTGCTGTCTTGTATATTGCAGGCGAATCTTTTTATCTATTTGACAATTTTAATGCAGATTACTCAGCTTTTCTTTTTGATTTTTCGGCTAGAAAATATTTTTTACACAAATTTCACACGCACATATATATATAGCATAAAACGGCAAACCAAATTTTCATCTGGCGCCCCCTTCGCGTGGCGCCCAGGGCACATGCCCCCTCCCCCCCCCCCTTAGTTTCGGCCCTGACTCCTTCTCTTGTTTGTTTTTATTGTCCCGGACAGTCGCTCGACCTCGCCCATAGCAAGGCGGGAAAAAAGAAAGTTCAATGCTGCTCAGGGAGAGATATAAAAAAAAAAAATAGAACTACCTTCTTGGAATCTGTTTATCAGAAAAGTCAGAGTCAAACAAAATCTTCATTTGGCGCCCCCTTCGCCTTTCGTTCTGGCGTCCGGGGCATATGGCCCCTCTGCACTTTCCCTCCCAGGGAATCGGTTGGCGTTTGGCAATTATCGGTGAGGGTCAGTTTCACACAGAAGATAGGGGTGGAGACTGACCTTGGAAAATGTTATTGATTCTCCTGACACAGGAAGGGATTTAAATGATAGAAGGCGTAAACATGGTACATTTGGAATTGTAGAACAGCCCTTTTTTCTAATTCATTTGCAGTCTTCTGTTATAGATGAATCTTTTTATATATTTGTAAATTTTAATACCTTTGGTTCAGTTTTCTTTTTGGATTTTCCGGCTGTGAGACATTTTTATGCGAATTCGATATATATACATATACATTATACATTTTTGTATGTAAAGACAAAAAAAATCTTCATTTGGCGCCCCCTAAGCTTTCTGTTCTGGCGCCCGGGGTACAGAAGGTTGGGGGGGCACGTGCCCCCCCGTGCCCCCCCGACGCTACGCCTATGTTTATCAATACAATAACAACTTATATTCGAATAAAAGGTACCTTCCTTTGGCACACCTGTTAAAAACCCTTTTATTCGCAATTACAATTACATTTTGTAATTTATTTTTTTATGCGATTTTTAATGTTTTTTCGAATTTTGTGATGATTTTTTCACATTACTAAAACTAATCTGGTTTTCAATATTTTAGATATATATATAGTAAATGTTGACCTCTTTTCAATAAAGTTTATTCCGAATTCATACGGCAATTTTTGAATCTTTTGCGAATTTTTGTATTCGATTTTTAGAGTTTTATCGCATTTCGCGATATTTTTTTAATTTTTAGAGATTTTTAATGAAAATTTTAGCGGTTTGTCGCGTTCCGCCGCGAATTTTTGTCATTCGACAAAATAGTCCCGTTACATTGCTTTAGCTCACTAAAACAAATTTTGCCCTCTGCGATTTTCGAATTTTTAGCAGGAATTTTTTCTTGCGCATTGCGGCGATTTTTCCACATTGGTAAAAGTAATTCTGATTTTAATCTTTTGACTCGATGCATTAAATGTCCTCTTTTTTAATAAAGTTTATTCGAAATTCATAAAGCAATTTTTGAACATTTTTATACGATTTTTAGAGTTTTTTCACTTTTTGCAGCGATATTTTTTTTTTTTTTTTTTTTTTTTTTGACATTCGTAAAGGAATTCGGTTATTATGTTTTGATACAAAATTTCCAGATATAGCTTCTTTGCGCGTGCATTATTGTTATAACAAAAATATTTTCAGATTGTCACTTAGGACTCACTCAGAGTCACTTGGGACTAATTACAGAAGACGACATTGACGAATAACTCGGTGAAATTTGCGACTTTGGTGACAAAACAAGCATTAAAGAAATTCAGAAATAAAGCACCCTCAACTCACGCAAGAGCCAATTTATCGAGACTAATTTTGAAGAAATTACAAATATTTATCACCAAAGCAAGGATGAAAATAGGACTGCTTGTTATTCAGTGAGTAAGTATTCGCACAAGATCAGATTTCAAAAATATTTGAGGGGGCCTCCGTGACCGAGTGGTTAAGGCACCACGCCGCTAATTGCTTGAGAACGTAGGAAGTCTGTGGGTTCGACTGCCGCTGACTCCGTTGCACACTCTTTGTGGAGCTCCCGGCTGCAATCCTCTGGTGTTCTAAATTTCCTTTTGCAATCTCGTCCTTGTATACTGACGAAATTGTTATGCCATAATTGTGTAATTATCTCTGTGTATAAAATAAAGGATCAATCGAGGCGACAGCTATTGTAGCTATATGCCCCAAAGCAACCCCCACTTCGGTGGACATCAAATGCCAAATGACAATATCTGATATCTTCCTGTAATCAGAGTGGCATTATTTGGCCAGTGACACCGTATAAATACTGTCAACTGCATTCTGAATAAAGGAACGTCTAGCTCATAGTTATTTAGATGTGAATGGTTACAATTTCCAGCACTTCTCATCATATTTCACAGAAATCAAAGCAAGTCTGTTGAAAATATAGTTATGATATCTTCGTTATTGTTAAAGTAACAAATGAAAATCCGAGTTTGACCTCGGGTGACATAAGATACACTGTATTTGTGGCTGAATAAGTGGGTTACAATTATGTTTTCCTCGACAAAAATTGCCCGTCTTGATGTCTATTCTCTACCGTGAACGATTTTCTGTTTTGTTTAGAAACACCCTTTTTTTGTTAAAAAGCAAGAAACAGATTATTTACTAGACAATGTTCGGGGATTTGCATTTGTACATCTTTAATTCCTATGAAAATCTTCATTTATGGTTAATTTTCTTAAGTGATACTTAATAAACAGCAAATAATGTGAAAACATTTTCTTTTATTTAAATATGATTCTGCTTCTAATTATTCTGAATATCTTTATAAGTTGACAGTTAAAATTAGAACTTGTGTAAGATTTTAAAAAATATGCTTTAAAAGATTTTTTTAAGTATTCGGTTCAGCCGAATATTTTGATATTCGGTTCAGTCGAATATTTTGATATTCGGTTCAGCCGAATAGTTTGATATTCGGCAGACCGAATAGTTTGATATTCGGCCAAGCCAAATATTCTGCATACCGAATAGTTTATTGTTCGGCAACATGGCCGAATATCGAATAGATACCGAATATTCGATGCATCCCTACTAAATATCAAGAAAAACTAAATTTTATTTTAGTGAACTTCATCGATTCATCATACGATAAGATTAAAACTTATCGTATATACTCGCGTATAAGTCGACCCCCAAATACGAGACAAAAACAAGTTTAGTAGCAGTCAGTGGCGTAGCCAGGATTTCGTTTCGGGGGGAAGGGGTCCAGAATTTTTCCTTCAGGTTATATAGTAAAACCTGTCAAGATGAAATCGCAAATATTGCTGAAAAATTCCGTTTTACACAAGTATTCGTGTTATCAGGTGTATTTGTATAGTATTCTTTTCCGTAGCACTGTGGAACATTTCTGTTTAAGACAGAATTCCATTATAGGCAGGTTACATTTTTACAAGTTTTGTATATTTATGTAAATATACTTATTCATGTCATATGAATAGAATAAAACTTGTCAAAATAGTAATTGTCTATAACAGAATCCTGTCTTTAACGGAAGCGTTATATGGTCTTCTTAATATGAATTGCGATACAATTAAATTTGCTGAAAACCTGTCTGAAAGGGGATTTTCATCGTTCTTTAGTGAAACATAGTGAAACCTGTGAAAGCGAAATCTTTCTACGAGTATAACGGAATCCTGTCTCAAATGGAAGAGTTTCAGAATCCCTGCGAAACGAACAATAGATCTTATTGAGGTAGTGTATCTTAGAAGCATAATTAATTACACTTCTTTCTATGGAAGCCTGTCTAAAATGGAGCTTTTTACCTGTCCCTTGCAATCTTGTCTTGACTGTGTATGTATAACAGAAGAATTTCGAATAACTTTAAGAATTTAGGTATATCCTTATTTAATTTCTTAATTTAAAAAAAAGCATGGATAAAAAATGTAAGGCCAATCTCTATAACTGCAACTAATAATACATTGAAGTTACATTAATATTTACCAATGAAAAAGATTCACTATGATGTAAAAATCTGAGCGCATACTGAAGAGTTAAATTTAATTAACCCATTCGCTGTCATCCACGAGTATACTCGTGGCTTTAATTTATTAATTATTTTGTCATATTTTAGAATTAAAGAAGTTGGCTCATTTATTGGCAGAAATTTCGCTTAATTTGTAAATCGAAATTTACCTTTCTGAATTTGTGGTAGCAAACGACTTTAAAGAAAAAATTTGAAAATTCTTACTTTATAGTTTTGGCAGCGAATTGGTTAAATCAAGTTTTAAATTACATAACATTTGCCTACAATAAAGTTAGGATCAAGTGGTTAAGTAAACAGCAATTTCCATGTTTAGTTTCTTGCAATTGAATTAAGAACTTGTGCTGTAATAGATATTGGATAATGATTTCACATAAGTGTCAATCGCATGAGCCGTTCATTGCGATCCGCCGCGCTCCCCATGGGAGTTTTTGAGATAATCCAGATAGCATGAACATTAGCAGCAAGTTTGATTTTTTTTTTAATATTATCTTGCCGTGACAAATTTGAATTGAGAAATTCGCAGCAAATCCCCTGCAAGGTATACCATCACCCACTTGCATGAGTTAGTTTGTTGGAAACTGATGCAAGATTGTCTTTAATTCAAGAAAGTGACGAAAACAAAAAATCCCTCTATTGAGAGAATAGACAATCAGCACATACGCAGAAATTTTATTCGATAGGCACAGCTTTTTCTAAACGCTATACTTATTAAATACCAAAAAATGCTCGAAATGAAAAGTACAAATATTACCTAAACTTGTTTATGGTGATAAAACCGATGCATGCAGCATGCACCTTCTGACGGCGCTTTCGCATCAATAGACTTGATCAGGTCTATGGACCCCTTCGAAGCGGTTAAACTTATAGAGTGACATAGAAAGATTACTACTTTGCAGTAAGTTTGCAGTATTTTTGATTACCTGTTTGCCGTTAGTTTGCAATAAATTTGATATAATATGAATTTAACTTGCACGACAAGTTAGCTACAATTTCAAAGTGTGGTGACTTCGGCGTTTGCGCTATTTTGCTGCAGTCTTGTTATGAACTTTCAGTCTTGTCATGCTGAGCTTACTGCGACTTTGCAGGTTTTCAGAGCAAAACTGTTGCAAATTTTCTGCACACTAAAAATGGCATGTGGGAAGGTTTTTACTTTAAGAAAAATATCTTGCATTTTCAGCTACAGAAACTAGTAATGTAAGAAGCACCATAGGCGTAGCGTCGGGGGGGCATGTGCCCCCCCCCCCTCCCCAACCTTCTGAATCCCGGGCGCCAGAACAGAAAGCGTAGGGGGCGCCAAATGAAGAATTTTTTTAAGAATATTTTTTTATGAAGAACCAAGTGCATTAAAACTTACAAATATATAAAAAGATTCATGTATGATAGAAGACTGCAAATGAATTAGAAAAAAGAGCTGTTCTCTTAGGCTATTTTCTTTCTCCAATTCAAATGTACCATTATCTTCTATCATTTAAATCACATCATCTGTCGGGAGAATCACTAACATTTTCCAAGGTCAGTCTTTACTCCTCTCTTGTGTGTGAAACTGTCCTTTACCAATAATTGCCAAACGCCAACCGATTTGCCTGAGGGAGGGGTCTGCAGAGGGGCATGTGCCCGGACACCAGAACGAAAGGCGAAGGGGGCGCCAAATGAAGATTTTGTTTGAGTCTGACTGTTCTGATGAAAAGATTCTATGAAGGCTGTTCAATTTTTTTTATCGCTCTCCCTGAGCAGCGTTGAGCTTTCTTTTTGCCCGTCTTGCTATGGACGAGGCCGGGTGGTTGCCCGGGGCAATAAAAACAAACGGGAGAAGGATTGAAGGCCGAAATTAAGGGGGGGGGGGCAGAGGGGGCGTGTGCTCTGGACACCACGCGAAGGGGGCGCCAGATGAAAATTTGGTTTGCCGTGTTATACAATATATATATGTGCGTGTGAAATTTGTGTAAAAAAAATTTAGCCTAAAAATAAAAAAGAAAAGCTGAGTAAAGTGCATTAAAATTGCCAAATAGATAAAAAGATTAGCCTACAATATACAAGACAGCAAATAACCCCATTGTTTTCCTTATAATTACTTTTTTACATGCATATCGCTATATCTGGCCTTAGAGGAGGGTAGGTAAGGTGACTGACTGGGACAATAAAAACCAAGCGGTCGAAATTTCACAAAATAAAAAGTAAAAAATTAATAATTTTGTTATTGTTGTTTTGAGTCGCACATAAATTTGAAAATTAGCATTAGGTTGAGGAAAGTATGTAGACATATCAATCTATAAATAAGAAGAGTGGTATAAGTGATAATTCCACAAAATTGGTGTAGATAGTACAGGAAGATATTTTACAATACTGGAATTCATTTTTATGTCTACAGTAAATCCTAGTTTTTTAGATCCCAAAACAATGTGACTCATATCACTATGACATTAAAGTGCCTCAACTGTAATTATTTGAAATGCTACAACAGTAAAATCTGGAAAAATGAAATGTGTCTATAATGGAATCTTGTCTTAAATGAAAAAACTACATGGTTCCAACAAAAAGAATACCAACAGTTATATCTGCTAAGACAGAAACCTGTATAAAGCGGAATTATTTCAGCTTCCTTTCAATTTTTTTCACAGGTTTAAATGAATAAATATTTTAAAAAGCTGGTTATATATTTCAATATTACGTATTTTACTGTTACACATTTTAAATTTTAAAATAAGTCCGCAAATAGAAACTTTCGAAAATTTCTCTTTGTAAATGACTTTGCTGAGAAAGTAAAGGGGCGCCAAATTCCCTGTTTGCCCCGGGTGAAAATATAGCTACTTTCGGCCCTGGAAGTAGTGCACAAAGTATAATGCTTTAGTAAAACCCTTTAAAAGAAAAAAATGAGAATAGCATTTGCAGTGGTACAGTAAAAATATCCCACAGGGCACCATGGCTAATGAAGCCTATGCCTTTATCCCCCAAAATGATTTTTTCTCTTCTTTTTATCATTTCTAGGCATTTTGCCACCCTAGGTGGAAATTGAAAAATGACGCTCTATTCCTTTTGGTGCAATTGTTTTTTGCATTACTTTTGGTGCATTATTTTTTGCATTACTTTTGGGGCAATTGTTTTTTGCAACCAACCAGATAAATAGAGATATAGATAATTAGAGAGAGGAGGCGAGCTTGGGCGATTGCCCGTGATTTAAAAAAAAAAAAACCTTCACCCAGGGCACCATGAATATTAAAGCCGCAACCGCCCCTGCTTTTACCTTCTCAAATTACATTTCTCGTCCTTTTGCCATTTCTAGGTAGGTGACAACTGAAAAATGCCGCCCATGCCGTTTACTAAAGTTACTTTTTTTACATCCAGATCCGGCCTCAAAGGGCACGAGTTCGGGTAACTGTCAATGACTAAAAACTAAGGGTTGAAATATATGCAAGATAGAATAGTAACTAGCTTTTTTAATGTTTTTTTAAGAATATAGCCCGGGGCGAAACTAGAGCAGTGGAGAAGGGGCATGTGCCCCAGGCGCCAGAACAAAGGCGAAGTGGGCGCCAAATGAAGATTTTGTTTGTCGTTTTATATAAAATTGTATATATATATATATATATATATGTGTGTGTGTGTGAAATACAAAGATACTCGCAAGCAAATGTTAAACCTGTTGGAGCGTTCTTTTGAAATTTCTCTTTTGTATTTTAATATTTTAAGTTGTTTTATTTTCCTCGGATAGTTTAGATTCATCTTTAGCGTTGCTATACTTTTAGGTTTCGAAACCTGTACGGAAGTGAAAGTAATTTTATAAAAATAATTTACAACCAAAATCGGAAATGTAAACACTAACCCGGTTAGAATTCAACCCCAGCTTTTATAAGCTAAAAAAAAAAAAAAAAAAAAAAACATTTAAAACTAATGATATGCAAGCGAGAAAATTTAGAAAGAACGTTCCCATACGTTTAGCATTAGCGTTCCAGTTTCTTCGTGTAGGCTCTTAACGCTCAAGCTAATGTTAATTCTATGGGAGCATTGCTTACGTATTTCTTGCTCTAATTTTAACTATTAGATGATTTTTATTTATTTATTTTTTATTCTTTGCATAGGGTACCTGAGGTCGATAACTTTTATTGTGCGTGAGGAGATGTGGGGGGGGGGGGGGGGGTAAGGTGCCAAAATCCATGTTTTCCCTGGGCGCAAAAAAGGCTAGTTTCGGCTCTGAACGTACGATTGATATTAATGTTGTGCTTATTGTGCAATATATTAAAAACATTCATTAGTCACTGCTTTAAAAAGATATGTGATTGTGTATTATACATGGGATTTTGCAGATATCGGCAATCGGTCGCAGAAAAGAAATAGTTTTCCATCGGTCGCGAAAAAAAAAAACTAACGATTACGGAACGAAAATCGAAAATTTGTCAAACTGTCGCGGGCAAAAAGAAAACACCCGCGAATTTGGTCAAATAGTCGCGCAAAAAATCGAGTAAAAAATATCGCGAATTTCGTCAAAAAATCTCTGAAACAAATACCGAATATAATTTTCATCAATCAGTCGTACAAAAATACACGAAATATTGCAAAGGGTCGTGTAAAAAAAATCGTGAACTCCATGAAACCATCGGCAGAAAAAAAAATGCGAATTTTGGTAATTAGTCGTCGAAAAAAATCGCAAATCTTCTCAAAGGACCGTGGAAAAATATCTTGAATTTTATCAAATGTTGCGGTAACAAATGGCGATTTTCGTCATTCTGTCACGGAAAAATCCTCACAAATTTCGTCAAAAGAATGCACAAAATACTATGAATTTCGCCTAACGATCAAAAGAAAATACTGCAAATTTCGCCAAATGGTCGCGGACAAAAAAGACGGCTGAGCAAAAAAAAAAAAAAAAAAAAAATCTGAAATTCACAGCAAAATTTCCAAAAGGTTACAGCAGAGGAGAGATAGGGGCAAAATCTCCTCCCGGCGCCAATTATGCGTTTTTTCGGCGGACCTTTGGCGAAATTCACGTTTTTCCGCGATCCTTTAACAAAAGTTGCGTTTTTCCGCGATCCTTCGATGAAATTTGAGTTTCTTTATTGCGATCCTTTCACGAAATTTGCGTTTTTCCGCGATCTTTTGATGAAATTTGTCTTCTTTTGCGATGCCTTGGTGAATTTTGTATTTTTTCGCGATCTCTTAACGAAGTTTGCGTTTTTTTGTGATCGCTTGAAGAAAATCGCATTTTTTCCGCAATTCTTTGGCGAAATTAGTTTTTTTTCTGCGATCCTTTGAAGAAATTTGGCGATTTTTTCTGTGAACATTTGTCGCAATTGAATTTTCGGCTACCATTTGACGAAATTCGCCATAGTTTTTATGAGTGATAACCAATTTTTTTAATTTTCGGAACCGAATGCCTTAAATTTTCCGAAAATTCAGAACAGAATCACCCCTGAAAAGACGCGAATTTGGTTAAATAATCGCGTAAAAAATCGAGAATTTGAGCAAATGATTGCACGAATAATCAAGAATTTCGTAAGTCGGTTTTGAAAAGAAAATCACGAATTTTGACAAACTATCGTGGAAAAGAATAGCGAATTTCGTCAAATGATATCTGAAACTAACAGCGTCTACCATCAATCGGTCGCGAAAAAAAATATATATCGCGAATTTCGACAAATGGAGGCGGAAAAAAAATTCGCCAATCTGTCGCAGAAAAATTCGCGAATTTTGGCAAAGGATCGCGGGAAAAAAATCGTGAGTTCCGTGAAACGATCGCCGGAAACAAAAATGCAGAATGCGCAAAGGATCACGGAAAAAAAATTTAGTTCCGTGAAACGATCGCCCCCAAAAAATCGGGAAATTTGGCAATAAATCATAGGAAAAATTACGAAATCTCCTTCAACGATCGTAGCAAAAGATAGCAAAAAAAAACATTTTCGTCACTTGATTGAGGAAAAAATCGCGAATTTTGCAATTCGTCGCGGAAAAAATCGCGTATCTCCTCAAAGAACCGTTGAAAAAGTGCGTTTGGGAAGTTGACTTTGCAAGCGCTTTGAAGAAAAAGATCAAGTATTTTCAGTAAAAATAATCGCTGAAATCAGAAAAAAATAGCCTGTTTTCGCCATAGCCGCCGATTGCAGAAAATAATCGCTTTGTGTAGCATTTTAGTTGCAAGTGGCAGCCCTGCAATTGTATGTTAAGAAAAACTGGAATTTTTTGAGAAATTGATTCGAGCAGAACCGGATCTTATTTAAGGGTGTTCTCAAATCCAAAATGGCAACTTTTCGACACAAGTTTTAATTTATTTTTGTTCGAAAATGCATGAAACTAGCTGGTGTTCTTCAGAAACTATGTCATCGAGCTGTTTTTTCCATTTTTTGGCAAACGCAATAGATCTTTCAGAAAAGAGTGTCCAAGTAGGCGTTTTGAACCGAATTTCCGCGCGAAGGAGGAAAAAGCACTCAAGAGCGGACGAAAAACGGGTTTGTCACGTGATCCAAAACGCATCTAACTCAATAGGTAATGGATGGATCAAAAAATGGAAAAAACAGTTCGATTTCAAATCGCTTCCATGGTCAGGCTTTCCAATTTTATATCTTTCCGTTAAAACATGAATTTGTAAATGTGTAAAAACGTTTTGCGCTTGTTGAGCAGAGCAGTTAAGAACAGTCTTAATTGATTTTTTAAAAGGCCGGGCTTTTTTTGACTGATTTTTGTACGAGCCGGGCCTTGTCGTAAACTGTGAAATTATAAACGAGTCGGGATCGGGTGGAACTTTTAATTTTCTCACCGGGTTGGGGCCGGGCCTGAAAATTATGATCCATGCAGACCTCTAGGGTGCCCCCAGGGGCATACAAAGAGGGGGCTAAAGGAGCAATCGGCCCGGGTGCGAAATTTATGCTGCGAACTACGGTTTTATTTGTTTATTTATTCATTTTTTGGCCGCCGATCATTTTCCGGGAAATTTCTTTTTCTCTCTTGATTATTTTTTTTCCTGTCGCAAAACATCATTAACTCTCACAAATAAGTGCGATTTTCTTTTATGTTATTTAGTTGTTCTGATTTTCTAAATTAAAAATAAAGCTTTTAAAGATACAAAATAAAGGCGAAATATTTATTTGATAGAATTTATTTATGTTTCTGCTCTTTATCAATTTTATTACACCCATCAAAAAGAGAAAGATTTTTTTTTGGGGGGGGGAGGGGGGCGCAAAATTGAAAATTCGCTCCGGGCGCCGTTTTTACTTCGCACGGCCTTGGTGCCCCCCCAAAATTTCTGATCACGCTACGCCTATGAGAAGCACACACATCAAATATAGTTCATGCTGGAAAAAGCAGTTTTGTTACAATTGTCTTATTCAGCCATAATTCTTTTGGGTTTCCATGTTTCATGTCTCGCCACTTTTGATATCATATTCGATCTAATAGTTGCTTCCGATATCTGGTCGTCTTTAAGGAAGTTAAATTTTTGTAATAAGTTTATTTGTGATGGATTAGCACTTTTTTGGAAGTATTAGAATGTGTAAAAAATGGTTCATGGTGGTTTCTGTTTTTGTACTTCTCAGTCAATTTATTTTAGATGGTTCGAAACAGTTTTAGAACACTCTCCAAGTTCAGCAGTAAGCTTCGGACGAGTCAGATTTATGCAGCTCTGGGAGGGACACTTAGGAGTTCCGTGGAAGGGGGTAGCGCCCTTCTAGACCATTAATAATCATAAAATTCCGAACCTTACGATTGCACCCTTAAACAACTTGACAGGAGGATCAAGAACCTCGTCTCTGTATATTTCAGCATTCACAGTTGCACTGGTAAAAATGTGTCGGTCACTGCGGCCATTCAAAATTATGTCCGTCCATATACCATGATTCCACGACCTTTGTATCGATGCCTTTCACGGATGCTTGCAGCCTTATTGCGTGTGATTTTCTCCCTCCTATGGTAACACGTCTGCAGTAACTCTCTCAACAAAATGGGGATTCATCGGTAAAGAGAACTCGGCTCCAGTTCGTGGTACTCTAATGACGATGATCTCTGCACCACTTTAACCGGGCGCATTTCGCTACCGGAGTTAGTGGAATACAAATCATGGGTTTCCTTGCATGTAGACTGTCACTCACAGTAAACCAGGATAGTCGAGTTCTTATTGCTGCAGCAAACTCCCTGCAACCTGAACTGACGTCAATTGCCTATTTCTTTTAGCAATCGTTGGCAAGTTACAGTCCTGAGAGCCTATTGTGGTGCGTTTTCTACCTTCACTTGGTTGTCTGTGTGCATTATACCAGTGTCTTTAAACCGTTTCCAGATTCTTGACATGACGCTTTTGGCTATTTTTAAGTCTTTACAGACCCCTAAGAGTGTCTGTCCTGCTTCCATTCTCCCTATCGCACGCAATTTCTCAAAATCGGTCAAATGTCTTCTGGACGACGTATTCCACCGACTAGAAGCGAAAGTTTTACCTAATTACACGTACAATCCTTAAAATTAGACTTCAAATTACCCACGTGCGCTCCTTTTCACACGTGAACCGAAAGAACGGGCTGAGGCTGAAAAATTTGCATATATTTCTGTAGCGAATGTTAATTGCATTGGACTACTTGATAACGTTGACATTGAGTTACCTTTCTGGAAGTTCCCTTAATAGAATTAACATAAAGCACCTTTTTATGGTTGTTCCTTTAATTTTTCTCGCCAGTGTATTTTGAAAGTGGTAACAAATAACCAGTCCAAAAATAAAGTTACTTTTATTAATTGCAGGTAGCAGATTTAAAGTAATTGTCCGTTATAAAGTGAACAAAGATAAGGGTGACGAAACTCAACCAACGTACCGTTATTGCGTTCGTATAAACTCGTTCATTCCCATAAGTGTCGACAACAGAACCCCATCGAAATCCAAGATAAAGAAGTTTTACGTTTAATCTAGTTACAGTAAATTTGTGCAAACGGAATAGCAGGTATACTTGCATAGTTATCATTCCGTCTCGGGGCATTAAAATGTTTTTGTTTACGAGAGGATTCCGTGTTTTCAGAAAACCTGCCAAGAAGGATTCACAATTGGAACAAGTTTAATTTTCAAGCGTTAGCAAGCACAAATATATAGTGTTGCTTTCGTGGAACCTTGAATTGTTTTCCTTTAAGATAGGTCATCTTCACAGATTTTCCTGTAATAGATTTATGCTCTTCAGAGGTGGTGTTATAGCAGCGGTTTCCAACCTTGGGTAGCGTACCACTTGGAGTACGTGGCGGGTCTGCTGTGGTTATGTGAAAATAATATCGGTAACGGCGGAAGTCACAAAAATGTTAGGAATATCAATGTAATTTGCATCGATTTATTATATGTTTGTGATAAGAAATTTCTAATGAAAAAAAGCATGTTTACGTTATCTCCTTGAGTGGAGTAGGGGGAAGGGGGGAGTGTTTATGAGAAATGGGAGTACTCCGAAATGAAAAACCTAAGAAAGGGGTACGTGAAAGGACCAGGTCTACTTTCGGGGTGGGTGGGTCCGGAACCCCCCCCCCCCCCTGGCTATGCCACTGGTAGCAGTAATATAGAATGGTTTCCCACGCCTTATTTCATCTCATTTAATTCTGAATTATACAAGGCAAAGAAAATTATTGTAAAAATATTAAACACGTATTCTTTTAGTATTTGGGGGTCGATTTATACGCGAGTATAAACGGTATGTCAAAATATGCGGAAAATTTGCTTTTGAGAAAAATTTATTACATCTGATTGGGGGAAGGGGTCGGCTTTCATTTTTTCAGTAAGTCTAATGGATGTCCTTACTATTTTCCCAAACAAAATTATTTTGAGAACTTCAATAAAACCTATTTCAGAGATTAAATAAATAAATAAATAGCGAATGAATAAAAGGAAATTGGTTGGGGGAAGAGATCAAATTATTGGATGGGCTCGCGTCCCATGGGCCCCTATAAGTTGGCACCACTGTCTCCGTTAATTACTGCACAAATCTCCCTAAACACAAAAAGTCCGTGGTCTCCCGAATGTTTCCTTTTTTTTTTTGACGCCCCTCGCATCTCTCTACCTCGTCTGAGAGAAGAGTCGTCCAGGCTACGGACAAACAGACGTGTCCCAACATTAATACTATAGACTAGTTGGCTTCGGCCGCCAGCGGGCCGCTCTTTTTATCGGGGCCTTTAATTTATACGTTAATCTCGAACCGCGTCCCCACGGCCTACGGCACCGTGTAGCAGGCGTGCTGCTCACGCACTGCAAAATCCTGTAAAAAAAAGCAATCTCGAAAGAAACAAACTTCGAATCGAGTCCCCGCTGCTTACGGCACCGTATAGAAAGCGTGCGGCGCACGCACTGCAAAATCTTGTAAAAAAAAAAAAAAAAAAAAAAAAAAAAAAGCAATCTGGAACAAATCGAACCTTTAACGTTATAATTAAAAACCGTCTCATTAGAAAGCATTGAGAAACTGAATCGAGAAACTAAAATGGAAGAAAGCGCAAATTTCAGTTTCGCTTTCCGAGATGGATTTCTTTAATTTGTTAATTAACGAGGAAAACTATAACGAACCGATTGATTTTAAAATTTCAGATTCTTTATAAAAAGACAAAAAAAAAAAAAAAAAAAAAAAAAACAGCTTTAAGAAGTCGGGGGAGTTGAATTTCGGGTAGGGGAGAGAGGCGCGAACAAATTTTTACAAGTTGGAAATGGCACGTGAAACGTGGCCAAATGAGGTGCGTTCGTACTAGTTTTATAAGTAATTTTTGCACCGCATAGTATACTGAATGTCTAGTTTATAGTGCGCTTCCATAAGTGCCTATATCCATTTCATTCTGTTCGAAAGGCTTGCACATCATTCAAATGCACTCGCAATCATTTTTTCCCCATGGCCCGTCCTGGAACGGAACACTTTGGACTGTCCATTTCATTCAACTACACATCCGATTTTCATCCAATCGGGAAAGACTCGACACCATTTTGGCAACCATTCTATATTTAAAATTTCAGAGCATTCGGTTGGGTCGTTTTGGCTCTGTTGTAGGCGGGCGGACGGACCGAACGACGACTCTAGTTGCTACGTATTCAGTGGCGCCAACTTATAGGGGCCCATGAGGCGCGAGCCCACCTAATAATTTGATCTCTCCGCCCACCCAATTTCTATTTATTTTTTTAATTATTGAATCGCGGAAATAAAATTTGGTTTCATTAACGTTCTCAAAATAGTTTTGTTTGAAAAATAGTAAGGACATCCATTAGACTGAAATGACATAAATTAGTATGGAATTATTAAGGACACAAATTAATATTGAAAACCCCTTCAGCGGATGTAGAGTGAAATTTAAGTTTTTTGCACTTTCAATTGTTAGCAATTGAAATGCTATTTAAAATAAACATTAATATATTTATAAGAAAGAACTTATAAGAATGTAATTCAAGAAAATTATTTATAAAATTATAATTATAATAATTTTAAAATTTGCTTAGAAAAAATGTAATTTAATTTCGAATTATCATCTTTAGTCATTCGCTCCTCCCCTCTCTATCTCTCCACACACTAAGGGGGGAAAAATTATATGAGTTATTTTACTGAAAAAGATGTGAGCCCACCTAATATTTTTGAAAAGTTGGCGCTACTGTACGTATTTATATAATTACGAACGCACCTAGAAAGGGCTGCTCGATTGCTTTCTATCAGAATAACAATACATGTCAATTATATCTACCTACTTACAAATGAAAGTGACTTCGTAAACGTGCAGAACACATCCTTAGCACGGGTAGCGTTCGTGATACAAAATGAATAGAAAAATCACCAGCGTTATTTTCATACTCGTACGCGAGAGAAGGGAGAAGAATAAAAACCTCAAACAAACCTCATTCTCGTTGAATAAAAACAGAAAATATTCTTTTCAGGTAAAAATAAAATAAACCAGCCAATTAAAACTCTTTCTACTGTCACAAAAGAAAATCGAGCCGAAAGCAAATTCGTTGTTCAGAATCGTGACTGGCGCCGCATCCACACGTCGCCGCCATCCATGCCAGACATAAATTTGCAAATATCACTATAATAATAATAATTTAAAAAAAAAAAACGCGATTTCTGTTTTCCCTTCATTCTGATCAAAATAGCATTAAAATGATTTGAAATAGAATAGAATACGTAATTTTTAAGGAGGAAAAGTTTTTTTCCCCCCTATACATGAATAAATAAAATTTTGAATGTAAGACATATTGAACTTGAGCTAGCCCAAGCTCAAAAACCGATATAAAAATTAAGTCCATTTCATCTCTATCTTCTACCTGTGCGACATATTACGTCACATACACCGGGTGCGAGGCTAACGAGAAAGGCGGGCTACCGCGGTGCATTTCACGTATCTTTTTTTACAGACCGCTGGAGTGACGTGATGCTCAAATGCACCCATGAAGGTGTGCGAAAAGAGCATCACGTCACTCTAGCGGTCTGAAAAAAAAAGACACGTGGGATGCACCACGGTAGCCTGTCTTTTTCGTTAGCCTCGCACCGGGTGTCCTAAAAAGGACTGGCTGATTTCAAAATTCAATAACTTGCAAACGGTGCCAGATATTTAAAAAAAATTCTTCCAGGAGCTTTATGTAGGATGTCAGGAGTTTTTTTTTACTGTGATTCTCGAATTTAGCTCGAATTACAAACGATAAATGGCGCTGCGAGCAGGCGCGGATCCACGGGGGGGGGTGATCGGGGCGATCGCCCCCCCCAAAAAATAATATAAATCCACCGATTATCGCGAATTTCGAAAAATGATCGCTGAAAAAAAATCAAATTCGTCAATCGTTCGCAGGTAAAAGGATCGCAAAAGGAACGCGAATTTCGTCAAAGGATCGCGAAAAAACGCGAATTTCCACAAAGGATCGCGAAAAAACGCGAAATTTCGTCAAAGAATCGTGAAAAAACGCGAAATTTCGTCAAAAAAGCGCGAAAAAATGCGAATTTCGTTAAAAAATCGCGTATTTCGTCAAAGGAACGCAAATTTCGTCAAAGGATCGCAGATAAAAACGCGAATTTCGCCAAAGGATTGCAGAAAAAACGCAAATTTCACCAAAAAATTAAGGGAAAAAACGCTAATTTCGCGAAAGAATCGCGCAAAAAACGCTAATTTCGTCAACGGACCTCTGAAAAAATACGAATTTCTTCAAAGAATCGCGAAAAAAATACGCGAATTTCGCCAATTAGAACCGGGGCAAAGAAGGGAAGAACAAATTTACCAAGTCGGTTTTTAAGAAATCAACACACCATAAGCATTTTAGCTTTTAACTGACTAGGATTTGGACATAATCCTTTTTTGTTCATTCATCAAATACCCCTTGAAATTTACCAATGTGGGTGGCAATAACAGGACATTTTTTACACATCAGTGGCTTTCTTCAGAAAACATTAAGATGATTGCATTTTTCAAAGGACCTTTTTTTTCTTGTTTCTTTCTTTCTTTGGAAATTGCTATGATTCCCATTCTTTTCTCAAACAATAAAGAACTCCTCAAAAATATCGTTATACAGAAATTAGAATTGCAGCTTCTTTGAAAGAAGGAAAAGTTTCAACACCTTAAAGGGATCCGCATAACGTTGTCAATTTCTGTTATAGAGATTCAACAAAAGGTACACGAAGTGGCATCATCCCCACCTCAACCCATAGTGTCAAAAATTATGGCGCCATATGCCTTTTGACAGGACATAATCCTATTTTGTTCACTAATTGCCGAAACCTCAGTGAGGTTTACCATTGACACCCGGAAAGTGTTTGGTTTCGTTTGCTTGCATGTCTCTTCCACGAAAACTGCCGTTAAAAGCGTTGGATTTATATCTTGGGGGGGGGGGGGGGCGAGCGCCCCGATAGAAACCCTTACGGATGCGCGCCTATAGGAGAATCTCCCCCTGGTGCTAATTGTGCGTTTTTTCCGCTACCCTTTGCAAAATTCGCGCATTTTTTCGCACTTCTTTGACGAAGATTTTTCCGAGCAATTTAGCAATTTTTTCCGAGATGTTGACGAAATTCGCATTTTTTGCGCGCTTTTCCGAGAAATTAGCGTTTTTTCCTTAATTATTTGGCGAAATTCGCATTTTTTAGATCCTTTGGCGAAATTTGCGTTTTTTTCTGAGATTCTTTGACGAAATTCGCGTTTTTTTCTGAGATTCTTTGACGAAATTCGCGTTTTTTTCTGCAATCCTTTGACGAAATTCGCGTTTTTTCTGCGATCCTTCGACGAAATTCGCGTGTTTTTCTGCGATCCTTTGACGAAATTAAGGTTTTTTCTGCGATCCTTCGACGAAATTCGCGTTTTTTCTACTATCCTTTGACGAAATTCGCGTTTTTTTAGTGATCCTTTGACGAAATTCGCGTATTTTTTTAATTTCGCGATTCTTTGACGAAATTAGCATTTTTCCGAGATCTGTTGACGAAATTCGTATTTTTTGCGCGATTATTTCTCGAAATTAGCGTTTTTTGCGTAATTGTTTGGCGAAATTCGCGTTTTTTTGCGATCCTTTGGCGAAATTCACGTTTTTTCTGCTATCCATTGACTAAATTCACGTTTTTTTCTGCGATCCTTTGACGAAATTCGCGTTTTTTTCGTGGTCCTTTGACGAAATTCGCGTTTTTTTCGTGGTCCTTTGACGAATTTCGCGTTTTTTTTCCGTTGTCCTTTGACGAAATTCGCTTTTTTGCGCGATCCTTTGACGAAATTCGCTTTTTTGCGCGATTTTTTGACCTGCTAACGATTGACAAAAATGATTCTTTTCGGCGAGCATTTGTCGAAATTTGCGATAATCGGTGAATTTATATTTTTTGATCCAAGGGGTGGGTGGCGATCAGGGCGATCTCCTCCCTTCCTTGGATCCGCGCCTGTGAAGAGGTATACACACCACTTAGATGACATTTTTGACTTTCAAGGATGTTAAGGCCCCTTCAGATTTCTGAAGGGGATCCTTTTTCAGAGATTATCCTCTTTCAGAAATCTGATATTAAAAAATGGATGTGATAGTTATGTTTTTCAGCTTTCTATAATTGGTTCTTATGTATTTTTTAGTGCTGAATCCCTAAAGATCCTTCATTTTTTACCACACCATAACGTCAGTTTTTTTTCACAAATCGCAAATTTTTAAGAAGTCGAAATATTGCGAAAATCTGCTACTATAAAATAGACGTAACTTTTTTTCATAATAATTCCTTCATTTTTTTGCTCATACATGGATTTTTATAGTTAAACATGTAAAATATTGTGTATTTAAAATCTTTATAATTTTATTCCATGCGTGGAAGTTTCTTTGAACCGCTCATGCTCTGCTTCCCGCTTTTCTTTTAATCCTCTCTATGGGGTTCATCTCGGTATTCTCTTTTACTTTGGCGGCTGATAAGGCTGGAAAATTTGTCGCAGATGCATTTAAAACATTTACTTTCTTTTGTTAAGGGTTTGACAAATTGCTTTTTGAGATTTTCGCTATTTTTTACTTTTTAACTTTGAAACTTACGATTTGCGAAAATCGTGACTTGATGGTTAAAAATGAAGGTCATTTTCGGATTCAGTGCTAAAAAATACACCAAAATCAATTATCAAAAGTTAAAAAACACAATCATGGTAGGCTTGTGTTATTAATGTTGTTCACTATAACTAAAAGAACAAAAAATAAGATAAATAATTACCATAGTACAAGAGTAAAAAGAAAAAAATAAGACATCTAATAAATAAATTCTGTTATAACGTTTTTAATTTTATGACCTAAAAAGTAACAATAAACCATATTTTGAGGAGAGGGCGGGATTATATAAAAAGCGTGTTGGATAACCGAGTGTTTCGGTTAATCGGATGTCGGATAATCAAAAGTCTGTAATATTTTCAAATCGCATTAAATATTTCATATTCATTTAATAATTAACTGCACGGAATGATTTGAGCAACAGAAGTTATGACTACGCTGATTATATGTCACTCGGTATCCCCACCCCCCCAAAAAAAAAACGATTCTCTGGATCCGCCCCTGGCTGCGAGCAATATGCGCTTAATCCAGGCCCGATTTCTTGTACTTCGGGATCCACCCAATACATTTTAATCTCCTTTTTTGGCATGGGAGAAGAGAAAGGCCAAAAAATCCAGCTTGAATGGAGCGCCAATCGCTTGCAGCACCCTCTATTGTTTGTAATTCGAACTAAATTCGAGAATCACGGTAAAAAAACTACTGACATCCTACATAACCCTCCTGCACGATTTTTTTAAATGTCTGTCACCGTTTGCGAATTATTGAATTTTAAAATCAGTCAGTCCTTTTTAGGACATCCGGTAAGTGTTTTGATAAAAAATAATGCAAAAACATGGAGATGGGAAGGAAATGAAAAGGCAATTTAGATTTTTCGGAAGCGCTATTGCACTGGGCTCCGGAGCCCTGTATTTATGAGCTCCGGTGAATTGCGACCCACATTTAAATATTTACTAAAAACAGAGGCGCAAATTAAGCCCCGGTGCCTGCTACTAAGAAACCTCGAAACAGTTGTAATAGTAAAGATTTTAAGACGTTTCTCAAATTCCCTGTCCCACAAACGCAAAAAATTCTGACACATTTTTAAACGTAAAAGCATAAAGTTGGCTGACTATTGAAGCGATTTGGAATCGAATGGCGTTTTCAATTTTTTGATCCATAAATTATAGTTATAAGCGATTTTCCTCACTGGACGATCAATTTTTCTCCTGTCTCGCGTCCAGAAATTCGGTTCAAAACGCCAACTTTCCTGAAACATCCTTTGCATCCTGAAACCCCTTATCTACCGACGGTACTTATAAGTACCATTAAAATAATTTCTTATAAAATTCATTGAATACATCGATCAGTTGTAATACAGTTTAGAATGAGTTAAAGATGCATTACTTTATCTTGTTCCAAAAGCATGATGGGTTACACAAAACAAAAATATTTTTAAAAGGATGATTTCTTTTGCCTTTGCCTCTTTTCAGCTTTCTTGGTGGGTGGGTGTGTGTGTGTGTGTGTGGGGGGGGGGGGGATTTTTCAATTCGGAAATATTTCTATATTTCTATTGTCAGAACATTATAGTTGTACATGTCCTAATTCTACAAACAACTAAAAATAATATTTAAAATTTTTGAAATTTTTTTTAAAAATTTGAGTGGGTGTTATCAATAGTGCACAAAATCCCTCATATAAATCTTCTAATGTAGTTTAAACAATTCACGAAAAATGCTTTAGAAGATAAATAAAGCTTGCTTAATGCTTAGAAGATTAGACGAATAAATGAGATTAGAAGAATTAGAAGATTAGAAGAATAAATGAGATGAATTAAAATGCTTTAGAAGATTTCATGAATTCATAATTCAGTACATAAAAGGTTAACAAAAAACAAAAAAATGGAAAACGCTATTCTATGACATAGTTTCAAAAGAACACCTGCGCATTTCACGCGTTTCCGAACAAAAATGAATTCAGACTTTATTTATTGATAAAAAATATACTTTTGTTCTCATAGTCATAAATAGTTAAAAACATACATAGTCTTAAGCTATTTATACTTTGTTTTTGTACATCACAAATTTATCTTTACACAAGGGGTTCTGACCCCTGAAATCCCCCCCCCCCCCTACCCCTTTCGCTGCGCCAGTGAATCTGTCGACAACGGAATCTTGCCTAAAGCATGAAAATTTAGCAAAATAAAACAAAAACTCCAGGGTTTTTTAGCCCCCGGTACGGTATGCTATTTCTTTCTCCCAGCTTATTTTGTGTCCGAAAAATAACTTTACCTTACAGAAGCCAGCAATAAACAAAGCAGATGTATCATTGTACAATTAATTACTCTATAGCATTTTTTAAAATTTCCAAGCATAGCAACATTTTCAATTTTTATACCGTCGTATAGGAAAAAAAAAGTACTTTCAAATGCAATTTGTTTGAAAACTGTATCTCCATTGATTTTTGAAATATTCATTTTTTTGTAGTTTTCAGCACCATTTGTTTCATTTTGGCAACTCAAGTACTCCATTTCTGTAGAAAGTAAAGGGAAAATAGTTGAAAATAGTAATTATATCTTTTTGTTGCCATTTTTTCATAACAACCGTTGTTCCGTCGCCAAAGGCGAATTACAATGTTTGTTACAGCTACGGAACATCGATGTTCCGTAGCTGTAACAAACATATTGTAATTCGCCTTTGGCGACGGAACAACCGTAAGAAAATGTCATTAAAACACGTGCTATTTTGAAAAAATATAAACGAATATTTTCTGTTAAAACAGAGAGCTATTATAAACTCTATTTAATTTTAACTTATCTATATTAATGTTACAAACAAATGAAGCCCTATGGATCATGAGATAGCTGTTTTTTTGTCGAGTTTCTTGAATGACGGCCTCTTTTTGCTGCATTTATGTATTATTTTGCGATAGTGACATCCTATGCAGGCTTTACTGTAGATGTTTAAGAGTGGATCGTCCATGTGGAATTCTTAAGCGGATGCGAATGACGTCCTTTTATATAACATAAAAGTGTGTGCTGTAAGTCTTAAAACTGAAATATGTTTTGTACTATTTATATATACATATATTTTTTTTTCATCGGGGACGACTCAATTCTGAAAAAGCAGAATTCCTGTTTTCTAGTTTTATTTTTTTTTTCTATTAATGACATTAATTCTTTTACTGTAACTTTTAAGATGAAGAAAATTAAGTTTTAGACAGATTTACGTCTTAACAGGTACAGTCGTGGAAAAAAAAAAGTAAACACCCCCTACTAACGCCTCAACAAATCATCGTAGAAGAAAGTTACTAGTACCGAACTATTGGAAATAAAGTCTACTTTTAAATGATGTATATAAAATTTGCTTAGGGGGTAATCTACATATTAAAATGAATCCAAACTTCATTTTTTCCAATAGCAATACCCAATTTTAACGCGATATTTCAAATCTTCGGTTCAAACTATGCCTAGACACCCAATTTCAATTCATTTGAATGATAAGTTTTTGAATTATAAACATTCAAAATTGAGTGCTTCTAATGTTAAATGACATTTTCATATTTTTATTTATATCTCCCGGAATTATGGTCCCAATGTGCTAATTTTTCTTTGTAGTAATAATACTAATATACCCAAACATAAATAAGCTGAATTTGCAATTTTTATAATTTTATGATATGAATTATGAAGTTAATATTCGTAAAAATTATGAATGGCAACCTGCAATTTTTTGGATGGATTTAGATTGATTAAGTCTTGCTTTATGGAAATTCAAAAATTTCACATTTTTCTTCCAAGTAGTTTTCATATTATGCTTAAAAAACGACAAAATGATGGTTTAAGGGGCCGTCTAGGATGGAAGTGAGTAGACCTTTTTGAAATTTATTCTGCTGTACCACTGCTGTAATCAAACAGGTTTCATTGACGCTTAAACGTGCCTTGATCAAGAAGGCGGCTCTCTCGGTTAACAATCCAGTACGGAACTTCAATTTGGATACAGCCCTTAAAATACGCTCGTTTTAAAATTAATAATTTCTCGGAAACTTATGGTACGAATTGCATAAAAATTCGTCTTTAGGCTAATTCAAGGGTGTAAAGTTCATTTATGCTGTCAGAATTGGGTACTGCTATTGAAAAAAATAAAGTTATGGTTCGTTTTAATAGGTAGATGGCCCCCTTAAGCCAATTTTATATACATCATTTAAAAGTAGACTTTATTTCCAATCGTTCGGTACCAGTCACTTTCTTCTACGATAATTTGTTGAGGAGTTAGAAGGGGGTGTTTACTTTTTTTTTTCCACGACTGTACTTTTTCCTTTTTTAGATAAAATTCCACCATAAGGCGAATTCATGACCTTCTAAGATGAAAAGGATTTCTAAGGGTGGATCCAGCTCTCTCCATTTAGAGGGGGGGGGGGGGGGGTTACGGATTTCTTTTTTTTGCGAGGAGGGGGACGGAGGGGATCACATCTTTTTATGAGAAATTGGCTACTTTTCTGATACTTTCGCGAAGCCATTTTCATTCGTTTTTTTTTTCAAAAAAATTACATTAATATTCGTAAAAATATATAATTTACCGATTTTGTTCAGATACCCAGAAATGAAAGAGTTTCCCATTTTCTTATAAGGGCAAAAGTTTATTCAGAAAATGTTGTCAGAGGAGCCAATGACTGTTACGTCCGGAAATTCAGTTAAAAAAGTCAAATTTTAAGGATTTTTTTTTTTTGAAAGATTCTTTGTTTTTATCGAAAAATGGAAAACACTATTTAATCGCATGCAGTGTTCTACTGTCCCACCGGACATCCTATAGTTTCTCAATAAGTGCACTTGCAAATGTCTTGGATTTGAGATTAAAAATGACGACGAATATATCAGAAAAGACCGAGTATAAGTCGATCCCCCTAATTCGTAAGCAAAATTTTGAAAAAAATTGAATTTTCGTGTATCACATTACTGATAGTATGTTGAAAAATGATTTGTAATCGAGGATAAAATAATAATAATAATAATAATAATAATAATAATACATTTTCATTAAATTAGTAAACATTTTTTTATGTTTCTAATCGGACCATTTTTTTTTTAAATCCAACGTTTTAAAACTGTATAATTATGTAAAACCGAAGAAGCTTAAACTATTTTGAAACCTATTCACATCCATTCAACGATACTTAAAGAGCAAAAATTCTTTCAAAAAATCTATTCAAGCATTATTGACAAAGGTAAACAACTTCTTAGACTGCTAAAATAGAGTACTTCTTTGTAGTGTAGGACTTTTAGGAGAGATATCTAGAAGCATTCTCAAGTTGAACTCTTTTTAAAAAGAGGATTAAAATGTTGAAAGGGATGCCCCTCTATTGAAGGAAATTCTATCCCAAGGGAAAATGAGTGCAGAACAATGACAGGGACATTCTTGTTGAGCTTTTTTTTGTCAATGACAGGGAAATGACCATTGTCCGCTTTTATATCTCTCTCCAACCTAGACCCCTATGTGATTACTTAAAAGACTTGCCCATTCGCCGATTATCTGCAGAATTTTTTTATTTATTTATTTTACCTAACTCGTGTATAAGTCGACCCCTCATTTTCAACTCCCAAATTTTGTCTAAAATTTTTCGACTTATACACGAGTATATACGGTAATTTGGATTTGAGTAGAACTTTAAATAAAAAGATTCGGGGAGTGGGGGGAAAATTAAAGAATTTAATATGTATTTCATATTAAAAATGAGCTTTAGAACTTTTTTGTTGGTGTTCAGGGGAGGGGATGACCCCCCCACCCCCTTGTGTCCGGCATTGCTTTTTGTACAGGTTTTCGTCAGGTATATTAAACGATAGTCTATTCGCCGGAACCATGCGATGTTCCCAAGAGAAGATTCCGTTTTCAAAGGTTTTGCTGACCTACTGTACAGCAAGTGAAAACAAAACTTATCTCGACTGCTTATATTGAAAACACTTCATTGTCTTATCAAATAGAACCCCATGTCATTATACCTGTCTAAAACAATTTTTTTTAATCTTTAGAAGGTATAGTAAAACTTGTGAACCTTTCTATAAAGGAATACTGTTTTTAAAAGGAAAAAATACCGTACAATTAAACATGCGAAAGCTTGCATAAAACGGAATTTAATTCATCTTAGAAAGTACAGTAAAATGTGTGAACCTGTCCAGTGGCCTATCTAGACTTATCATTTCGGAGGGGGCTAAGATACAGTAAAAGTTTCTAAGAAGGAATCGCAAGAAACGGGGAAATTCCGCTTTAAACAGGTTTTTCTCTTATTAGCAGGTAACGCATCTATTATACAATAAAATCGGCTAAGATGAAATCGCATAGGACAGGGGAAAATGTCGTTTTAAGCAGGTTTTTGTCTTCACAAATATAATTACATCGTTATATACAGCATTTTTTAAAACGGAATACTGAAAATTATCTGCTAAAATGTATTTAATAAATAGTAAATAAAACTGAAATAAACAGCAAGTTTAAAATTATAATAGAGCATCCTCAATCTACCCCCTCACCTCCTTCAACACATTCTAATACTCATTTTCGATCATACATGCCTTTCCTTTTGAATTTCATCTTAGCAGGTTTCATTACATTTTGCTAAACTTTCGTAATTAAACTTGATATTTCCTACAAATTTCGGAGGGGGCTGAAGCCCCATCAGCCCACCTCCTGAATACGCCACTGATACCTGTGAAAAACGAAAAAAAATTTTTAACCTTAGAAAGCACAGTAAAACCTGTGAAACTTTCTATAAAGGAATACGGTTTTAAAACGGAAAAATATACCGTACCATTAAACATGCGAAAGCTTGCATAAAAAGGAATTTAATTCATCTTAGAAAGTACAGTAAAATGTGTGAACCTGTCAATAACGGACAGCTGTACCTGTCAACACCTCAAGAATGGAATACGTCATATTCAATCTTTATTTTTGTTTAAAATCGCCCTTTAGTTGTGGGCATATCCTGTGAGTCATCGTCTGAGTTTTACGGGAATCTTGCCATAAAAGGAAACTTCTGAGGTTTGTTCCAAATTTCATTTTTTCTTTTCCATTAAAACATCCTGCCTTTTAACTCACCTACGCTCAATCGAAACTCGTTCTTGTTTTGTACTCTGTGGGCGGTGGATCCATCAGGTCAAGCAGTTCTTTTGCTGCAATTTAGACAGCGCATGCGCCGAAGTCGAAGCCCGCTCAGCGGAGGTTTTCTGAATTGCGGAACATATGTAGAGTGCCTTGTTTTTTACCGTATTTTATTGGATAAGTATTGCTCAAAAAATACGAATAAGGTTTACAAATGACCAAAACGGATTAAAAATATAAGACAATGTTCGAAATAATGCTGTCCGTATAAGGATCCGATCAAAACCCAGGGATTCGCAATCACTCATTACTGGCCTCTATTTCCTCTTTAACTTAAAACATTTTCGATCTATTCGAATACACGTATGTACATATAGATAGACATTTCGGTAAAAAATATCTTCTCTCTTTACTCATCCTGCTCTTTTAGTGAAAAATATCGATCATAATCAGTACCAGGACAAAAGTCAAACGAGGCTAATGAGGGGCGTTCGTACTATAACTCGTTTTATAAATATGTTTTGTACCGCATAGTGTGCTGAATGTCTATTTGAGTGAACTTCATAAGTGCCTTATCCACTTCATTCTGTTCGGAAGGCTTGCACATCATTAAAAGGCACTTGCAATCATTTTTTCCCATGGGCCGTCCTGTAACGGAACACTTTTGACTGTCCCTGTCATTCACCTGTACGTCCGATTTTCATAAAATCTGAAATAACTCGACACCATTTTGGCAACCATTCTATATTTATAATTTCAGACTCTTCGGTTGGGTCGTTTTGGCTCTGTTCTATGCGGACGGACTGAACGAGGACTCTATGTGCATACGTATTTATACATTAATTTATGCATACGAACGCACCTAAAAAGCAGTTCTAAGGAAATCACAAACTAGTCTCAAAAATCAGGTGTCCCTGGGTCATGGCTCATGCTAGTGTTGAATTCAGATACTTTTCTCCGGGAGGGATTTCTGTGGTTCCGGGGGGGGGGGGGGCGGGGTCGACATCTAGAGTTCCGGTGGGGAAATTGCATTTTTGACCATTCAAAATACAAAATCTCAAATCTTAAAGTGGGTGGGTGTCCCCTCCGGAGCCCCCCTGAATTCAACACTATGCTTTGATCAAGCCCTGTTTAGTATTAGTTAGGGATGCACCGAATAGTGATTTTGGCCGAATACCGAATATTCGGCTAGCCGAATAGTAACTGCTAGGCCGAATGGTAACTATTCGGCCGAATACCGAATATTCGGCTTGTCGAATACTTTTTTATTTCAAAGTTTAAAAGCATTAAAATATTAAATTTTAAAACCATTTTACATACTATGTAATACAGAAACTTACATTTTAATAAACATGAGCTTTTTACAAGTAAATTTTATACTGAAAAAAATCTGTTTTGAGTTATTTAAGAAGAGGATAGTTATAAAACTTTTCTAATTAATAAAATTTTAAATTTCATGGCTTCTTCTGAGAATTAAAATAGATGAATAAAATTTTCTTAAATTCTAAAATAATCATTTTAAAATCAAAGAGAATTGGTGAAAAAATTGGAAGGAAAATTGTACAGGATCATATATTATTATTATTATTATTTTTTTTTTTGTCAGGAAGAGACTAAAGTAAAAAAGTAAATAAATAATACAATCTATTCAAATTTTATATGGTGGCAACATCCTAGATCTGTGTCTGGAGTGGACAATCATTTTCAGAGATTGTAAACGTTGTTCTTAAAATCTTAGCAAGAAACAGATTATTTACTGGACAATGTTGAGGAACTTGCATTTGTACATAATTAATTCCTATGAAAATCCTCATGATTGGTTAATTTTCTTAAATTTACTTAATACATTAATAATTTACTTAACAAACAGCAAATAAATAATGTAAAAACATTCTCTTATTTAAATATGATTCTGTTTCTAATTATTCTGAATATCATTATAAGTTGACTATTAAGCGTAGAAGTTGTATAAGGTTTAAAAAAATATGTTTTAAAAGTTTTCTTTAAATATTCGGTTTGGCCGTATATTTCGATATTTGGCCAAACCGAATATTCGGCAGGCCTAATAGTTTGCTATTCGGCCAAACCGAATTTCTGTGGTTCCGGGGGGGGGGGGGGGCGGGGTCGACATCTAGAGTTCCGGTGGGGAAATTGCATTTTTGACCATTCAAAATACAAAATCTCAAATCTTAAAGTGGGTGGGTGTCCCCTCCGGAGCCCCCCTGAATTCAACACTATGCTTTGATCAAGCCCTGTTTAGTATTAGTTAGGGATGCACCGAATAGTGATTTTGGCCGAATACCGAATATTCGGCTAGCCGAATAGTAACTGCTAGGCCGAATGGTAACTATTCGGCCGAATACCGAATATTCGGCTTGTCGAATACTTTTTTATTTCAAAGTTTAAAAGCATTAAAATATTAAATTTTAAAACCATTTTACATACTATGTAATACAGAAACTTACATTTTAATAAACATGAGCTTTTTACAAGTAAATTTTATACTGAAAAAAATCTGTTTTGAGTTATTTAAGAAGAGGATAGTTATAAAACTTTTCTAATTAATAAAATTTTAAATTTCATGGCTTCTTCTGAGAATTAAAATAGATGAATAAAATTTTCTTAAATTCTAAAATAATCATTTTAAAATCAAAGAGAATTGGTGAAAAAATTGGAAGGAAAATTGTACAGGATCATATATTATTATTATTATTATTTTTTTTTTTGTCAGGAAGAGACTAAAGTAAATAAGTAAATAAATAATACAATCTATTCAAATTTTATATGGTGGCAACATCCTAGATCTGTGTCTGGAGTGGACAATCATTTTCAGAGATTGTAAACGTTGTTCTTAAAATCTTAGCAAGAAACAGATTATTTACTGGACAATGTTGAGGAACTTGCATTTGTACATAATTAATTCCTATGAAAATCCTCATGATTGGTTAATTTTCTTAAATTTACTTAATACATTAATAATTTACTTAACAAACAGCAAATAAATAATGTAAAAACATTCTCTTATTTAAATATGATTCTGTTTCTAATTATTCTGAATATCATTATAAGTTGACTATTAAGCGTAGAAGTTGTATAAGGTTTAAAAAAATATGTTTTAAAAGTTTTCTTTAAATATTCGGTTTGGCCGTATATTTCGATATTTGGCCAAACCGAATATTCGGCAGGCCTAATAGTTTGCTATTCGGCCAAACCGAATATTCGGCAGGCCTAATAGTTTGCTATTCGGCCAAACCGAATATTCGGCAGGCCTAATAGTTTGCTATTCGGCCAAACCGAATATTCGGCATACTGAATAGTTTGATATTCGGCCAAACCGAATATTCGGTAACATGGCCGAATACCGAACAGATACCGAATATTCGGTGCATCCCTAGTATTAGTATCCCTTTTCTAGTCGTGCTATCGTCGTGAAAGTTCATGGCTAGAGTATACGCTATATGGAGTTTATTTGAAAAATCCAGAAGATATATGGAGTATACCTCCGTATACCCACCACTAATCGTTAATATTTTGTCCCCTATTATAGTTCATATTTTGGTTACGGTAGAAAGTGGACCGGCAAGTTAGCGCCGTGCGCAAGCGCTCCTTTCTCGTCTGCTCTTTTTCTTCCCCATTGCGTTGGCTGCTGGATGCAGCGTCCCTACACCTCCACTTTAATTATCCGCATTTAAGGCGCGCCTAACGACGTTTCGTGTTCTCTCGCTTGTCATCTGTGGAATAGAAGCGACTGTGATATTGAACTAATTTTGATTTTCTGAACTTTTAAAATAATCATGCGTGAAATCGTTCATATACAAGCAGGACAATGCGGAAATCAGATCGGTGCCAAGGTAATTTTTTTTTTCATTTTTACTTCTTTTACAGTGTGAATTTTTATTTATAATGCTTTTGTTGTCTTGTCTCTAGTCTGTCTTTGATTACAAGATTTTATTAATCCATAACTTGTTAAGATATGTTTTCTCGCAGAATAGGGGAAAGTACCCAGTGTATGATAATCTAAGTTGAATTTGCATTTCAACATTTAATGGTAACTCTGCCCTTCAAATTAGGAAAATAAGAATTGCTGGAATATATCCCTTAGATCGTTTTCTTTTCAAAACTGTACTTGTAAAAGAATATAAAAATGTTTTTGTAAAAAAAAATCAAAATTTAAAATGTCACAATACCCAGCTTTTGATAATCTGTATCCAGTGTTTGATATGCTGTATCCAGTGTTTGATAGGCATTTTAATATCTATTAATTATCAGATTTTCTTTCAAAATAACCATTTTAAAAGTAAATAACCAGTATATTTAGGTTACACAGTTAAATGGAACTTCAAGAAAAGATTATTTTTTAAAATATTTCTGTTTATTAACTATTCAAACAATTATACACATAAGCCTATACATACTGATAGTGTCTCCTACTTTGAGCTTATGGCTGCACAAAATTATGATATAAATGTAAAATCAATGTGATAAAAAGTAAAGAACTAATACAAATATTTTAATGAAAAGTCAGATATTTTCTGATCATTCATCGTTCGAATCACTTTCCATTCCAAATTAATCTATGTTAGACTCAGAGTCAATATCAGTTGCACAAATGTGGCAGATAAACTGGAGCTCATCTTTATCGCTCTCATCAATCCCAAATCTCTCCAAATGTGTTTTTGGAATGCATTTGTAGTGAAATGTACTTTTACAATCACCACACTCTATCCAACGTCTCTGAATGTTTAAAATCAATATCAGAAGGATAACTCTTGCAGCAGATCTTACAGATCTACTCTCCTTCATCGTTAAACATAAGTTTCTTCTTATAGTTGTTTTTTCTGTGTATCACGGAAACTTGACTGAAATGGAAAATTTTGTGATCTCTTCAAAATAACGCACTTTCTAAGATGAAAGCTTGTCTAAATCGGAATATTTCCGCTTCCTTAATTTAATCTTAGCAGGCTTCCTTATATTTTGCTAGACTTTCGTAATTAAACTTGTAATGCTATAATGACATATTTTCTAAAATTTTGGCGGTAATGGTGGGAGGTGGGGGGTGGAGGAGGAGGCTGCACCGCCATCAGCACACCAATTGGATACGCCACTGGGTTCAGCAGTGTATGATATAAACCAGAGGTGTTTGCAGCTCAACTTAAAGAATCCTGAATTTATATCAAAATTAGGGATTGACCGAAGCAGCAATTTTGCCGAATACCGAAGCTTCGGTCGAAGTGTACACCGAAGCTTCGGTATTCGGCAACCGAATACTTGAAACTTTTTAATACGCATTTCTGCATATATTAGCTTTTTTTAATAAGCTTTAATTGAAATTAAACTATCAATAATTTCATTCAGTTACATTTTTATTCTTAAAATAAATCTAATTACACAAAAAAAAATTTAATGACTTCTTTCCATTCACAAATTCATTCACCCATCACTTATTTTGTATTATTTTATCACTAGTCAATGCCCAAAAGTAACCTATGAAAGTATTAAGCTATGCAGGTATTATTAAGGATAAGGATTTTCAGGAAAACAAAAGTTCATTCAAATACAAAGATACAATGTTGTCATTAAGCTGATTTACTGATTGTCTAAGTCTAATTATAAACATATTGAATAGAAATGTTCTCAAAATACGAAAGGTATATCAATTTGTACATTTAACTCAGGGTTGTAGTGGGTAGCTGCCCGGGTACCCGCCCAGCTGCCCGCCCGGGCTGGGTTTTTTATAAAAAGCCCAGGTAAAAAACCCGGGTTTTTTAAAATATATTTCTGGAAAAGAACAGATATGTAATTGTTAACAGTTTATGGTTATTTTGTTTTATTTATTCACTTCTTTGAATCTTGGAAAATATATTTGTATTAATTTACTTGCACTTTTAGATTGGAAACAATTGGAAAACACACAATTGATAGCTTTGCAATTTAAAATTTGTTTGGGTACTTCTTGGTTATTCCGTTGACCAAATTACTGTCCCCAAATTGTAATATTAAATGCCAATAATGGTTGCCATTAATTAATTAATTGTAAGATTAAATGCCAATAAAACCATTAATTCGACGTTTTATTTGTATTTTTATTAATGTTTTACTAATTTATTTGATCTTTTGTTATTTAAAATAAAAATTATGTCAATGAGTTAAATTTGGCGAAAGTGGTCGACGGGTTAACTAAGAAGTACCTTTGTTTGTTATTTAAATTAAAGTGATCATATCTATATATGTATTTTAGGAACAGAGAAAAATGGTGAGATCATTATTAAGACTATGAAGTCTTTCCCATCTATTAGATTATGAAGTGTTCACAAAGATTGTATTTGAGATCAGGATTGCCACTTATTTCGGCAATCAAATTTCTTGTGCTTTACTGAGCAAAATATTAAATTTTCCCAGAGTAATTCCTCTGAGAATTTTCAAAATTTCAACGGATAAATTTTGCAAAGTACCAAAGTTTAGTAAAATTCCTTGTTTTTAATACTCATTTTTAAATTCCCTCAGATTTTCTAGTTTTCCCTATACAGTGGCAACTCTGAAGATTATTATTTGTGAGGAAGGTGGAATCATCGTCCACATTTTGGCAATTTAATTTACCCGGGGAAAATTGCCCATTTAACCTGGGTTTTTTAATAAAACCCGCCCGGGCTGGGTTTTTTCTAAAAAACCCGGGTTTTTTACAACCCTGATTTAACTATTTTCTGTCAAGTTATTGATAGAATATTTATATTTTGATTAATATTTTAACATTGTGGTGATGAAGAAAAGAAATTTGAGCGATTTTGATATAATGGTTATAAAAGCTATAGGATAATAGGGGTATACTTATTTGATGTGTGCATTTTCTTTAATATACGCCTTAGATATACAGATATGAACTCTGATATACTTATTTGATGTGTATATTAAAGAAAATATGCATTAAATGAATTTAAATTAAAAAAAACTAATGTAGAAGTAAATAAAATTAAATGATAAGGGAAAGATGCGCATCTTCCTTACTTTTTTTTCTCTGTTGTAGACAGTTGTTTTGATTTCACTCTTATGTAGACTATTTTAGGAAGGAAAAAGTTTTTTTTAAATTAAAAATGGCCTTTGACTTGTTTTTTGTAGTGCAGCTGAACTCTGAACTCATGCACATAAAATTGAAACTCATTGTTTAGCCTATTCTACTGCTAAGTAAAAGAATTCTTCTACTTCTAAGAAAATACTTATCTACAATTATTCGGCCGAATACTTAAAAGTATTCGGCCGAAGCCGAATATTCGGTTTACATGCCGAACCACCGAATACCGAATCAACTATTCGGTATTCGGTCAATCCCTAATCAAAATTACAAAAACAAAAAAGGCCTGGAGGTACAGTTAACATTTTTATGATTTTTTTTCCATTGTAAGCAATAAAATATACAACTAAGACTTTTTTTTTTTGAAATATTTTATAAATAGATACTCTAGATAGTTTCAAAATTTTCAAATAACAATAGTAATTGAAAAATAGTTCAATAATTCTTGAAATCAGAAAATTTCCTATGAGCAAACAGCCCTGGCAGGCCAAAAAGAAACATAAAATTATGTTATTCTGTCTTAATATTTTATCAGTAACAAAATTCTTTTATTTTAACATTAAAATTAAAGGACTCAATAACTGGAAAATTAAAAAAAACATTGTTTCAAATATATTATCAAACGCTAGTTAAATTGCAAGTTTTCTAAACCAGTAATTGAATGTGCCCTCTCTGCTTTCAGGTTAGGGTTAGAAAGCGGAAACTTGGACCATAAGTAAAAGAATTAAAGCTCTATACAATAGTATGTCACATTATTGCCCAGTGATTAAAATGTTAAGGATAAAAATAGATATAACAAAACTTACCTCTCGGATTTCTTATAAGAAATGACTGCGGTGTCTGCAAAACACCACACTAACTTTTCAGCAACTTAATTCCAAAACATTTTCTTAAAGAAGAAGAACAAAACTTAGTTGTAAATAGGGATGCACCGGATATTGATTTTGCCGGATATCGGATACCGGATATCCGAAGTTCCTTCGTCTGCCGGATTCGGATATCCGGCCCTAGATATGTTTTTAGTTATATATTGAATTATTTCTCTATATAATGTCATTTCAAAACAATAAATTACAAACATGTTTCACACATCATTGAAACATTTTAAATGTATTGAAATATAATTTACAAAAACTATATCTCTTTGAATATCAGGGCTTGAATTCAAGCTTTCCCAAGAGGGGAGTTTCCTACCCAAAATTTATAAATGCAGGGGAGTTGAACTGATAGAAAGGGAAAAAAAAATCTTTACACCCGTTATTACTTTCTTCTATCTTCAATAGAAGAAAGTATTGTAATCGAAATTTTTTTCGACTTCCGGTTTTCGACGGATTTACATGTTTTAGGGGTCAGAGATTCCAAAAAACATGTTTATAGAAAATGTCTGTCTGTCTGTGTGTCCGTCTGTCCGTCCGTCCGTCTGTCTGTCTGTGTGTCCGTCTGTCCGTCTGTCTGTCGCCATTGTACCATCAAAAAGTGTATGAAGTTATGCATAGAATTAAACCAAATTTTTATTTTAAGTTTTTGGATATGGCAAGCAGGTCCTCCCTGAATTTGGAAAAAATTCGCCGGTAGGGGACGCTGATATAGCAATTTTTGTGCGATTTTGAATATTGTACCATCAAAAAGTGTATGGAGTTATGCATGGAATTGAACCCAATTTTTATTTTAAGTTTTTGGATATGGCAAGCAGGTCCTCCCTGAATTTGGAAAAAATTCGCCTGTAGGGGGCGCTGTAAATGCGATTTTTGTGCGATTTTGAATATTGTACCATATAAAAGTGTATGAAGTTATACATAGAATTGAACCAAATTTTTATTTTAAGTTTTTGGATATGACAAGCTGGTCCTCCCTGAATTTGGAAAAAAATGCACCGATAGGGGGCGCTGTAATAGCGATTTTTGTGCGATTTTGAATGTTGTACTGTCCAAAAGTGTATGAAGTTATGCATAGAATTAAACCAAATTTTTATTTTAAGTTTTTGGATATGGCAAGCAGGTCCTCCCTGAATTTGCAAAAAAATTCGCCGTTAGGGGGCGCTGTAATAGCGATTTTTGTGCGATTTTGAATATTGTACCATCGAAAAGTGTATGAAGTTATGCATAGAATTGAACCAAAAAAATTTTTTAAGTTCTTGGCTATGGAAAGGAGGTCCTCTCTTAATTTGTAAAAAAATCGCCCGCAGAGGGCGCTGTAATAGCGATTTTTGTGCCATTTTGAATATTGTACCGTCAAAAAGTGTATGAAGTTATGCATAGAATTGAACCAAATTTTATGTGTTTGTTTTTGGTCATGTCACGAAGGTCCTCCCTGAATTTGGAAAAATTCTGCCGGTAGGGGGCACTATAATTGCGATGTCTGTACCATTTTCATTATTGTACCATCGAAAAGTGTATGAAGTTATCCATATAATTGAACCAAATTTTGTGTGCATGTTTCTGGCTATGGCAAACAAGTCCTCCCTGAACTTGAAAAAATTCCGCCAGAAGGGAGCGCTATAATTCCGATCTCTGTGCCATTTTCATTATTGTACCATCGAACAACGTATAAAATTATGCATACAATTGAACCAAAATTTTTGTGCTTGTTTTTGGCTTTGGCTAACAGGTCCTCCTAGAATTTGGAAATATTGCGCGGTAAAGGGGTTCTGTGCTAGCGATTTTTGTATACTTTTCTTGATTTTTCTTAGTTCTATTGTGCATCGGCGGCTCATGCAGCGGCGGGAACTCGCTTCCTGCTAAGCCGGATATTCGCAAACAGCTGATAACAACAAAATAAGGAAAAATTAATAATTTTAAAAAATATCATGATATAGATTAACTCGTTTTTAGTCCGTCTAATTGACTTGAGCAGAAATTTAAGATGAAAATCAAAGTTGGTATAGTATTGAACTAATAATATTGAAGTATTAACATGTGTAACTAGGTTTTGAAATATTAAGATGTATAAGATAGAAGAAAGTTTTGGGATTGGCACATCCAACTAGTTTTTTATGTGCTACTTAAAGAATTACATTTATACAGACATGACAAAATACCATTGAAACAATTTAAATTAACAACTCAAGATAATTATTCAAAATTTTTATTTTATTAAAACAAAGGAACAGAATCAAGCTTTATATATACCATGTCTATTTTTCAATTTTCACCCAATGATATGGGCAATTAACAATCGGGTTGCTAAATGAATTTCTTAATTTAGATTTTTTTCCATTTTGCATACTTTAGCCTCTTTCAGAAGTTACACTTTTGACAAACAGTACAGAGCGATTTTATAACTTTAGAAATTATCGGAAACACATGGTTATGCTCTCTTAAAAAGTTTTAGAAAACTTTGTAAAATCTGATGTGCATTAATTTTTAACTTACATGAATAATGCACATCTGTGATGGTATGTCACTTCTGAACAAATTTTTTTATTATATCCTTAATGGAATTATAGTCAAAACTGTAATCACTGGTATTTTCGTTAATTGAACTATGTTCTACGCATTGGAATCTACGCTATGAAATCCATATCCAAAGTTTGAAAAGGGAATAGTCAATTGATTTCTTCTATTACACGAGAAAAGGTTGATTTCAAAAAGTCATGTCCTAATTTCTGTTAATTGCGAGAAACAACTAGTTTGTTGTTTCTAATTATGTTTTTTTTTTTAAGTTCATCAAAGTTATTTTTTTTTCATGTGCATCACAAGTGTAATCTCATTTTGTTTAGTGCTGACTATTGGCCAGTTTGATAGAGCTTAGTCTCCAGTGGCCGTTGCTGCCCTTTTAGTTATTTCCTATTTTGGGCAGACAGGTAAAACATCGCAAAATACGTAAAACGGTCATAGAAAAAACATTGCTGATTTCGTCAATCATGGTGAAAATAAATAAAATAATTTGTCGATTGGTTGCGAGAAAAAAACTGAAGTTCATGGGAAATCGACAGTGGGAAAATATCACAAAATTCGTCAATCGATCATGGAAAACCATCGTGAAATTTACCAGTCCGTCACGAGCAAATACTGTGAAATTCCTCAGCTGGTCGCAGAAAAAAAATGCAAATTTTTTCAATCGGATGCAGAAAAACAATCGTTACTTTCATCAGTATGTCACAAGAACAAACAGGGAAATTTGCCAATCGGTCACAGAATAAAATTTCTAAATTTGTCAATTGATTGCGAAAAAAAAAAATTATGAAATTCACCAATCTATCTCCAGAAAAAAAATCAAGAAATTCGTACAGTCGGTCGCGGAGAAAAATCGCAAAATTTTTTTGTCAGATGCAGAGAAACAAACAGGAATTTTGTCAATTTGTTGTAAGAAGAAACTGTGAAATCTGCCAATTGATAGTGGAAAATATCACGAAGTTTGTCAGCCGGTCCTGAGACTTCATCGTCGTTTTACAAAGAAACATTTTCGGAAAATGATTTTTTTTGAAACAGGAGTCTCCCGCCCCCAATATTCTTTAGGGCACAAATCCTACCATCCCATCTCGAAATTCATGTATCTGCCATTCAAGCCATGTAATGCATATTAATAATGTTGTATAAAAAATGTTATTTAAACATTAAAATATTCTGTTTATTTGTACAATGAAATGCTGATAATTGCTACTGGATTTGGATATGGGATTGAGTATATTGATAATTGCTAATAATTAATTTGTACAATGAAATGCTGATAATTTGTTTAACAAATTTTAACCAATTAAATATGCCTATAATTGTAGAGTATTTTCACAAAGAAATACATACATTCTTTTTATAATTTAAACATAAAATATCTACTAATATACCCATGATTAAAGAGTGATTTTCTCCAAATAAAGGTTTAGTTGATGCCTTTTTTCTGTTTTAATTATTTAATAGTGTTTTGCTTTGAATCACATTTAGTTTTATTTTAAGTTAAATTACTGTGATATTTATAAGTAAAAAGAAAATTACTTTTAATTTTAAATATTTTATTTATAATGAAGTTACAAACAGACTTGCATAAAACCAAAAACTTTCTGCGCACATAAATATTGGGTCAAAAACTTTCTGCAAATTTAATGTTTAATAAAATGACGTGTTATATTACTTTGACTGTATGAATTTTAAATAGTAGTTTTAAAATAATTGCCGTTTAATTTAAAAATTAATTAATATTAATTACAGAATAATTATGTTGGCTAAAAAAATAATAAAACTAAAAATCCATGATATGAAGGGGTGAATTCTTATCAGTTATTTTGTCAACGCATTTAGAAACAGCCCAATCCTTAATATTGTGACCTCTTCTCACAAAATGCAATAATGGACATTGCTTCTGAAACAACGGAATCACATTTTGTAAGGAGAGGTCCATTCTTAGGTATCATCATTAAAGAGACCGATGAGTTTTTATTGCAGCCCTTTGACGAAATTCTCATTTTTTTTCCGCGATCATTTGGCGAAATTTCCGTTTTTCCGCGATATTTTGACGACATTTGCATTTTTTTAGAGATCCTTTGACAAAATGCGCTTTTTTTCTCCTATCCTTAGATGAAATTTGCATTTTTTCGCGATCTTTTGACGAAATTCAAGCTTTTTTCACGGCGTTTTGACGAAATTCGCAATCCTTTGATGAAATTAGTTTTTTCCGCCGTTCTTTGCCGAAATTTTCATTTTTTTCATGATCTTTTGACAAAATTTCGTGCTTTTTCCGCTATGCTTTTACGAAATTAGTTTTTTTCCTGCGCTTTTACACAAAATTTGCTTTTTTCTGCGATTCTTTGATGAAATTCGCTTTTTTTTTGCAATCCTTTGATGATATTCGTGTTTTTTCTGTGGCCTTTTGAGAAAATTCATTTTTTTTCACGATCCTTTGACAAAATTCGCGCTTTTTCCGCTATGTTTTACGAAATTCATTTTTTTCCCTGCACTTCTTTGACGTAATTTGCGTTTTTTCTGCTATTCTTTGACAAGAAATTCTTTTTTGTCCATGATTATTCTTTAAAGAAATTAGCGTTTTTCCGCGGTCCTTTAACAAAATTTTCATTTTTTCCGTGATGCTTTGACAAAATTGGGTATTTTTTCTGCGAACGATTGACGGAATTGGTTTATTTTCGGCAATCATTTGTTGAAATCCGCAATATATTTCAGTGATTTTTTTTTGTGTCTGAATTTTCGGGCTGATGGGCGATTTTTTTTTTTTAATTTTCGGAACCGAATGCCTTAAATTTTCGGAAAATTCGGAACAGAATCACCCCTATCAAACAATAAATAAATCGTACATAAAATTGGAGAACATTTTTAATTTTTCGGTATTTAAAAAAAAAATACAAGAACAAAAACTACTTTTCTTTTCTAAGAAATTTTCCGCAAAGTTCCGAATTTTGCGGAAAATTTTCCGCGCACGGCGTGCGGGAGTGCGTCTATATTATACAACTCTGGTTACAAATATAACTAATTGGATGTGCCAATCCCAAAACTTTCTTCGATCTCATACGTCTTAATATTTCTAAAAGTAATTTTAAATGTTAATACTTCGATATTATTAGTTCAATATTATACAACCTTTGATTTTGATCTAAGATTTCTGCTCGTCAATTAATCAAAATAAGAATAAGTTAATCTCAATCATGATATTTATTAAAATCAATATTTTTTTCGTTATTCTGTTGTACAGGGTTGGGTTTTTGACGTCAAAAACTGGTTTTTGACATGACAAGCGTCAAAAACTGGTTTAAACTGTCATAAACTGGTTTAAACTGTCGAAAACTGGTTTAAACCGTCGAAAACTGCCAAATACATGTAACACGCTAAAACATTTTAACAATAGATAAACATTAAATAAGTCAATGATCTATGTGATCTTTTATTGAAATTTAATAATTTAAAAATATATTATTTGCAATAAAATATTTTTTTTTTTTTGATTTTACAACCAGAAGAAAATAATTTTGTACAATTAAATAATCCGGATCAATTTTTACCCCGCAGCATGCTGCAGCACACCATGTGTTTAGCACATTTATTTACACCCAAAAGATTTTTGAGTTTAGAGTGTATGAAGCGTTAGAAAACAGTCTGTCTCTTAATTGATGCTGAGCTAGTAGGACTTGATAGCAAAAGCATTGCTAGACGAGCAAGTTTTGAAGCAAGCTCAAAAAGCTGTTGCATTTAGTGATACCTTTGCACCAAACAATGGAGTCCTCCCTATAGCACTGAAATAGGAAGACTGGAAAGGGGATTCTTTAGCTTCATACACAATCAGTATGGGTAAGCATCCATAAACTCTCTCTGTAGCTCAAGCGCGAGCTAAATCAACTGATACAGCAGTCAACCCTTGCCCCTGATGGTTGGGATGCAAAGTATAAGCCAAACAATGGTATGGTTTCATGATTTTGTCCCTTCTATTATGCACTTTTTCAATATGGGCTTACAGGAATTTTCTTTTAGATGACTGAGCCAATTTTGTTCCGTTTTAAAATCGAAAACATTTTTATATATTGAAAGAAAGCATGTTTTAAAAAGATTTTGACTTTAAGCTTTTTTTTTTTTTAATTACTTCTGTTATTTTGTAAATGTTTGAAATTAATAATCCAATTTCAATTTTGAATGGAATGGTTATTGCCTAGACTAGAATAACATTGTTGCACATTATCTTGTTATATAAACAAAAAAATCTACACTATTCTAAGTTTTTTTTTCCTCATAAAAAAAGCTAGCTAATGCTTTAAGCTCTCAAAAGTAAGCGAAATTAAAACGATTTTAAGTAAGAGAAAAAATGTACAGCTCAGGTGAGCTTAATGTCTACTTTTTAGAAAAACACAATTTTACAAATAAATAAATAAATAAATAAAAATTTTACCCTGTTAAAAAGTTGTACTTAACAATAATACTTTACTATGTACTAATTACTGATATACAGTAACAGTGAATTTAAAATATTACATGAAATGTTGTCATGTGTGACATTTAATTTGAACTTTTACAGATCAATTTAGTATTTGAGGTTTTTGACATGACGGTTTAAACTATGGTTTAAACCCGACATAAACTGACACATGTCAAAAACCTGTCAACCCTGTAATTATTACTAATACTATATACTAATTATACAATTACAGTAATAGTGAATTTTAAATATTACATCTAATGTGTGACGTTTAATATGAAATTTTACAGATCACTGTAAGTATTTGAGGCTTTTGACGAGGTTTTTGACAAGGGGTTTTTGACATGACGGTTTAAACCACAGTTTAAACTGTCAAAAACTGACATGCGTCAAAAACCTGCCAACCCTGCTGTTGTACATCAGCTGATTGTGAATAGACAGCTTAGCAGGATGCGAAGTTCCCATGACTTCACGAGCCATCAATATACAGTACAAAAACTGCAAAAAATTGAGAAAATTTTACAAAAAACGCTGTCACAGTGACACCTTCTGGCGGAATATTTCCAAATTCAAGGAAAAACTGATGGCCATAGCCAAAAATATACACAAAAAATTGGTTCAATTCTATGCTTAGTTTCATACACTTTTCGATGGTAAAATAATGGAAATAACACAAAAATCATTATTATAGCGCCCTCTTCCAGCAGGCTATTTTCAAATTCAAGGAGGACCAGTTGGCCATAGCCAAAAACATACCCCTAAAAATTGGTTCAATTCTATGCATAACTTCATACAATTTTCGATGGTACATTCAAGAATGAAAATGGCACAAAAATCACTGTTACAGCGCACCCTTCTGGTGGAATATTTCTAATTTAAAGGAGAACCTGCTGGACATAGCCAAAAACATACACAAAAAATTTTGTTCGATTATATGGATAACTTATTACATATTTAACAGACACTTTTCGACAGTACAAAAATGAAAATGGCACAAAAATCGTAATTACAGCAGCACTCCTTTCTGACAGAATGCTTCCATATTGAAGAAGGACCTGCTGGCCACAGCCAAAAACATACACAAAAATTTGGTTCAATTCTATGCATAACTTCATCCACTTTTTGATGGCACAAAAATCACAATTACAGCACCCCCTTCCAGTGGAATGTTCCAATATTGAAGAAGGGCCAGCTGGCTATAGCCAAAAATATTCACAAAAAATTTGGTTCAATTCTATGCATAACTTCATACACTTTTTGATGGTATGATGACAGACAAACAGACATTTTGTATAAGCATGTTTTGGGATCTCTGACCCCTAAAACGTCTAAGCCCACCGAAAACCAGAAATCGAAAAAAATCTCAGTTACAATACTTTCTTCTATTGAAGACAGAACAAAGTAAAAATAGGCCTGTTTAATTGTTAAACTTAAAAGAGAGAAAGAAAATTAATAAAGTCATACTTTAATAAACAACTTCAGATTTTGTTTCACATTCTGAAAGTAAAGGTACAATTTTCTAAAAGATGTAAACATAAATTCTTAAATTTATTATAGAGAGTTCAAATACCAATGTTAGGAAAGCTGGTAATTCTTTAAACTTTTGGGAATTACCTTTTACTCATAAATAGTAGACTTACTTTCATATTTTGCATTATAAACAAGTCGTTCGGCATTGTTTGGGTCAAACGATTTCTCTTATCCTTATATATTTGCTTTGTTACGCATTGCCGGATATCCGGCAGAGAAGTCGGATATCCGGTGATTGTGATTCGGATATCCGACGGTATTTCGGATATTGAAAAATCAGCCGGATGTGCCGGATATCGGATATTTGCCGGATATCCGTTGCATCCCTAGTTGTAAATGAAGATAAAGGCATGAACTATCACAGGGAATGAAGAATATGTGACTCCATGGTCTGTAAACCTTATAATAAGTAATTTTGTTGAAAATTATCAAACACTGGTTACTTTCCCCTATCTGCTTTTAAAAATGTTTATTCGCAAAAATTAAATTTTATTGTTTGGCAGCTGTATCTTAAATTTAGTTCTGTATTAAAAGTTTATATTTTGACATGTTATAAGTAAGTGAATAGGAACTACCATATAATAATGTCAATGTTTTGGGATTTCGAAGAGGAAAAAGGGTAACTCAAATATAAAAGTCGACTTTTTTTACTTTTCATAAATGCTACCGGAAAAAAAAAGTTGATTTTGAAAATAAAATAATTTTTCCAAAAGGATTTAGAAAAAGAGAGTATAAATATATTAATAAGAAAGATATTTATATCTTTCTTATCTATCTATAAATATTATAAGCTTATCTGTCTGTGTGCCAGGGTTGCGAGTTTTGGCTAGCCCCCCCACCCCCCCCCCTCAAAAAAAAAAAAGCTTTTTTTGTTTTTAACCTCTTAAGAAAAAAAGCCGACTTTTATTGCAAAGTAGGTGGTTTATAGACAGTTCTGATTAAATAAATTTACATTAAAATTTAATTTTGATGCACTCATAAATGCATTTTACTAAAAAGTTTATGCAGCTTTGACCACTACAAAAATACTACTATGATGGCAAACGTCTAAAAGAAAAACAGGGTAGATGTGCCAGTAATGCCCTTAAGAAATTTCTTTAAAAATGGGTTTTTTAAATTAAGTTACAATTATTATATTCCAGTTTTTTTTCAATATTATATTAATCTATCAACACTTAGTGTTGATCTAGAAAAAAAGGGCCGCCGGGCGGAAATTTTTCAAAAGGGGAACAAACACTATTCTAAAAAAAGGTGCATTTTTCAAAAAGGGAACACTATTCTAAAAAAGGGCGCACTTGCACCTTGTTCAAAAAAAATATTTTGAACTGGTTTGTTTAGAGTCCCTAGAATTAGCGATATTTTCCCGAGATCGATTGAATTACCATGGAGATCATAGGAAGTGTTATCGATTGAATTACCATGGAGATCATAGGAAGTGTTATAAAGGGATGCCGGGCGCATCGGAAGGGCTTAAAAGGGCCGCCGGGCACAAAAAAGAAATAAAAAGGGCCACCGGGTGCTGCGCCCTGCTAAAAAGCGGCTTAGTGACACTATTTAAGCATTCTTATAGTCTCATTTCCCAATATGGATCAAAATTTAATTGTAAATAAATAACAGAAATAGGGTAGATGCACCAGTTTTGGCCACCTTTAGAGAAAAGTTGAAATAGAAATTTTACAGTTCTTGCTGATTGAAGCATATTAAATCATTATAACACCATTCTTTAGTAAATTTGTCTTTCTGTTAACTATGACTTTCTACAGAATATTTTAGATTGTGGGTAATTAATAACTCATCAAGTATTTTGGCCACCCCTACACTAGTTTTGGCCATCTCTATGCACCAGTTTTGGCCACTCCAATATCATGTAGTTTAACAAACATTTTAATTGATAATAAGTAAAAATAAAGCATTTTTATGCAACATCTATTTTACCACACATATATTTGTTTGCTGTATTAAGAGCATTTTGCAAATTTCTTTATGAATTGATAAAAACATCAAGTAAAACATACTTATGTTGATTTTAACTGAAATTTCAAATAAAAAACAATAAATATATTTAAATTTGATTCATAAAAGGGACAACAGTGCCTATAGGACATAAAAATTAACTATTTAATCAGTTTTATAATTGTTCATGGATTGTGGCTTGTTTAGAATACTTGAATGTTCATCAAAGAGTTACATTTCTTGAAAGCATTTTCTGATTTTGATTTGATTTTCATCAAAAAGTTATACTTCTTGAAATCCTCTTTTGATCTATATTAGCTTGTGCCTTATTTATGTACCCTGCTTCCTTGCAAGTTATTTTAGGGTGTGATTTCAGAAGCGAATCATACCATTTCATGCCTGGCCTTCCATGTTGAAATGGAGTTTCTATCTTGCTGGCTACAATTTTCTGCATAGAATCTTAAAATTTGTTCCATTTTTATAAGAAATAGTATTCTGACAATATCAATATATAAAAAAACCCGTGTATTAAGTCTGATGGCTGTTTATTTAGTGGATGACAGCCCGGTAGCAGAAAGTTCCAGACGGGAGACGTGCGTCGCAGATTTTTTTTTCCCTTTTGCAGATTTTTTTTCCATTTGATCTTTTCCCCAATTTATATTATGTTTAGTTCTTTATTATTTATTACTAAAACTTAAGATTATTATTAATAAAATAAAAATGAGTAAAATGCTTAAAGACATTAAAAGTAAATGATTAATTAATTAAAGGTTCATTTGTAACATTTTACCTGCAGATTATTTTCAGTCCCTGAAAGATCTGTCACAGACACTTGGAGAATTTTATCCTATTGGGGATGACAACTTAATTTATAAAACTACTGTCTATTTTAAGGTCGGTGTTTTCAGTAGTCTAAAAAGCTGGTAAATAGGTATTTCTGTTTATTTTACTGTCGCCTTTTTTTACCTGGCAGTTTCTGTGGAGAAGTGTCAAATGACAATACACAATACTTCTTGAAACGTGTAAAGACTCTACTGCTAAATTCAAATCATTGCAGGAATTCTTTACAAAAAGCTCTACTTTCAATAAAAGATAATAATTGTTCATGTAGTATTCCAACAGAAAAATCAGATTACAGTAGACTCCCTTAAATCCGCGACCCTAAAATCCATGAACGCCTAAAATCCGTGTATTTTTTCAGATGTAAACAATGAAATTTACAGTTAAGTTGCCGGAACAAAATTCAACATGGCGCCGAAATCAGCGACTGCCGCAATGTTTTTTTTTTTTTTTTACTAAATTTTTTATTAATCATTCTCTTTTGGTTGTTACAGCTGATTTATTGCTAAATAAATTTACATTACTTTTGATTTTGATATAAATTAGCATATCTATATGATAACGTATCGATCTTACGATCGCTTTGCCACTAGATGGCAGCATAGGACTGTTGGAATCGAATTGAATCGATTTCGTCAGTAATAATTTAATATTTTTCTAAATTTTTATTTTACATAATTTTAATAATTACTTACGTTTAAACTAATAAATTATTTTAATATTTTACTTTTTTTAATGTTTCACTTTATTGTAAGCATTCGTTATAATTTCTCTTGCTTAACTACCAATCAAATTAATGTTTCAAAAATGTAAACAAATCAATGACCAGAAATCCACAAAATTCTAAAATCCGCACAACCTCTGGTCCCAGGCTGTGCGGATTTGAGGGAGTCTACTGTATCTCAGATTGCAAATATTTCAAAGAAATTATTTTGAATAGCCATGGGAAAATATATTTATTTATAGTAGGGTAGATGCTCCAGTTGTGGCCACATTGGATAAGTTTGTCCAATATTTAAGCTGTGAATTGATGCAGACAAATAATATGCATTTTTACACCTTAAGCAAACACCCTTTTATCATTTACAATCTCATTTGTTTATTTTTTGATAAAATGTGACTTTAAAAAAAAAAAAAAAAATGTGTGAAACTGTAGTGTGTGCTCACATGTATTAAGATTTTTGCTTAGCTGTCAAGTTTTCCAAATCTTTCAATATTAGTCACTTATTGGGTTCTGTTTGTCCTGAAACAAATTACTATTAGGTTTTATGAGGTAAGCTTCCTCTCTAATGCAATTTCACATTTAAATTAATTATTTTAACAGTTTAATGGGGGGTGGCCAAAACTGGTGCTTTAAATTTGTTATATGTACCAGTTGTGGCCATGGTAGTTGGAAGTGGCAAAAAAGGTACAACATATGTTCCACTTTTGGCCACATGATTCCTTAGAGTGAGAATTTTAGCCATTAAATAAATTTTAAGAACATCAGGATTAGGGATTGACCGAATACCGAATAGTTGATTCGGTATTCGGTGATTCGGCATGTAAACCGAATATTCGGCTTCGGCCGAATACTTAAAAGTATTCGGCCGAATAATTGCAGATAAATATTTTCTTAGAAACAGGAGAATTCTCTTTTATTTAGAAGTAGAATAGGCTAAACAATGAGTTTCAATATTATGTGCATGAGTTCAGAGTTCAGCTGCACTACAAAAAACAAGTCAAAGGCCATTTTTAATAAAAACTTTTTCCTTCCTAAAATAGTCTACATAGGGGTCAAATGAAAACAACTGTCTACGATAGAGAAAAAAAAAATGTAAGGAAGATGCGCATCTTATCCTTATCATTTAATTTTAATTATTTATACATTAGTTTTCTTAATTTAAATTTATTTAATGTGTATTTTCTTTAACATACATTTCAAATAAGTATGTCAGAGTTCATCTCTGTATATCTAAGATGTATGTTAAAGAAAATACACACATCAAATAAGCAGGGTTGTCTCGGTTTTAACCATGGTGGTTTTAACCAGTGGTTTATACCGGTTTTAACCGTCCTGGTCAAAATCAATTTTGACCATTTTGACCACTGAAATTGACTATTCCATTTATTTACTACTAATCAAATATATTTTACTAGCATATGTTAAAAACTAAGTTAACATTTGTTAAAAATGTCATAATATAAGTAACATAACACCAGCAAATACCAAATTAAAAATGCCATAACATAAATAACATAACACCAAGATACAACACAAATGTTTTAATTATTTTTTATACACAAGCTCTTTTATCGAGACTGTATCATTTTAGAATAAGTTTCAAGATCTTTTTCTTTTAGCAACCTTAACCATTCGTCGCATGCATCAGATATAGTAGCATCTTCTTTTTTAAGTTTATCTAAAGCAAGGGAAATAGGCTTAAGTTGATTTTATAAATGTTTTACTTCTTTGTATACGTTGTTAATGATTTTAACAATGTTATCAATATTATCTTCATGCTCATCTGCAATTTTTCATTTCAATAACATGCTTGCTTCATTATTGAATTAACTTTGTGTTTGTAATATCTTGTCCTACAAGATTCAAGTAATGTGCAGCACATCCATAAGAAATAAACAGTTCGTCTCTATATGCATTTTGAAAATCTTCTCTCATGCGTTTCATCTTGTTTTCATTGTCACTTACAAAACTTCTTACTTTACAAGCAAACTTGTTTTCTACCTCTTCTTTAGCATCAGCTACTAGTTTTAAACAATAGGGCGATTCCGTGGAGGGTGTCACACACGTAACGCAGGCTTTAATTTGCATTTATTCAATTATTTATTAAATTTTAATGTTAATTCTGATTTTAAGTGGTATGCTAAATAAGCTATTAGCATATTTTTAAATTTAAATGTGTGGCAATAAAACTCACAGAAGTATATCATTTAATTTCATTACTCAAAATGTTTTTTTTTTCTGCTTCAGAAAAAAAGCACATTTTGAGTATGAAATTAAATGATATATTTCTGTGAGTTTTACTTACACACATTTAAACTAAAAAATATGTTAATAACTTATTTACCATACCACCTAAAATCAGAATTAACATTAAAATATAATAAATAATTGAATAAATGCAAATTAAAGCCTGCATTACGTGTGTGACTCTCCGCATGGAATCGCCCAATATTGTATCAACAGCTGAAAGGAAGAATGATTTTTTCCCCTGTTGATACACTATTAACAATGATAGGACAATCATGGATCTAGCTTTCTTATTGTATTGCATAAGCATATTTTACTAATGAGCCTCCTTAACTTATCAGTGTATTATTTTTTTAACTGCCTGTTACTTTTATTACTTATTAAGTTACTTTTAATTGCAAAGAAAAAGTAATTATTAAAATTAAGACCATTTTTAACAGTTTTGACCATTTCTGACCACTTTTGACCAATTTTGGACGGTTAAAACCACTTTTATCCAGTGTCCTGGTCAAAATCAATTTTGACCGGTTAAAATTACAACCCTGCAAATAAGTATACCCCTATGCCTATCCTATAGCTTTTATAACCATTAAATTAAAATCGCTCAAATTTGTTATCTTCATCACCACAATGTTAAAGTATTAACCAAAATATGTATCAATAATTTGATAGAAAATAGTTAAATGTACAAATTGTTATGATACCTTTAGTATTTAAGAACATTCCTATTCAATATGTTTATAATTAGACAATCAGTAAATCAGCTTAATGACAAAATTGTTTTTTTCTATTTGAATGATCTTTTGTTTTTCTGACAAATCCTTATCCTTAATAATAGCCTGTATAGTTTAATACAAGCCTGTAGGTTATTTTGGGTATTGACTAGTGATAAAATAATAAAGAATAAGTGGTGGATTAATGAATTTGTGAATGGAAATTGGAAATAAGTCATTAAATTTTTTTGTGTAATTAGATTTAAGAATAAAAATGTAACTGAATTAAATTATTAAGAATTTAAATTAAAGTGTATTAAAATAGCTAATATATGCAAAAATGTATATTAAGAAATTTTAAGTATTCGGCCGAATACCGAAGCTTCGGTATTCGGTATTCGGCAAAATTACTGATTCGGTCAATCCCTAATCAGGATAAAACAAAATCAATTTAGTTTTGTTTTATATGTAATGGCTTCAATAATAAAAAAAAAGCAAGGCTAATAGCAGTTCTATCAAAGAGATTTTGTTTTCTCTGTCCAATAGATAATTTACTTTAGAAAGGACACTGTGCTAGTAACTAAAGTATGATATATTGCTAAAGAAAATACAGTATATTGTGTTTATTATTGATAAAACCAAAGGGGAGGGGCTATATGTCCTATATGATAAATAAATTAAAACAAATTTTGAAAGATTTTGCAAATTATAAATTAAAAAGTTCAATAGAATTACAGCATGATTTCTTGTATTTTTCATAAAGAAATGAAGAAGTTTAATAATTTTTGCCAGATTTCGGGCAAACGGATTTAGAAATACTAAATATTGCGAAAATCTTAACTAGAGATATCTAAGTACAAGCAAGAATGCATTTCCCATTATTTAAAAAGAACAGCGTTCATTTTACCAAGTTTAAAAAACACAGAATTCTGTGCTCTTAAAAAATGGCCTAGAGGGAACACTGTTCTAGGATAAGAAGTAAAATTAAGGCCATTCAAAATGTATAATGCCAGCACTACAAGCTAGCAAAGTTTTGGAGCACCAGAAATATAACTCTTTGGTGACGATTCACGTGTTTTAATCAATCCACAACATGGGCGTAACCAGGGGGGTGCCCTGGGTGCCCGGGCACCCTCCCGCTCACGCAGATTCAAGCGGAATTTTTAAATCGAAGTAAAATAATCAAAATTCATCAAAAAAGAATAAATGAAAGCAAGGTAAAAAAAACATGAACTATTTTTATTTTTCATATATTATCATCACTCCTGTAGAACACAATAATAACTTCCCAAGTTTTATGATACAATAACTAATAATTAATATTTTCACATTACATTTGTACTCATTCATCAATATTTTATAAAGTAGAGTATTTTAGGGTGTCAAATGATGGGTACGCAGGCGCCAGACACTACTGGCGCGCCCCTGAGCTAACATTTGCAAGGCGCCAGTGCATTGTATGTTCACACTGACGATAGACTTTTTTTTTTTTTTTTTTTTTTTACTGACGGAATTTGAAGAAAACAGAAACGTTCCCATTTACTTATGGAAACTATGCTTAATTATTTTTTATCTTTTAAGTTAAAAAAAAAAAGACGCAACAAAGTAGTAAGTTTTAAAGCCATAATCTTATTAGTATTTTCGAGAAGAGAGAAATTTGTTGTTTTATTCAGTTTTCCTTCTCTTGTGCTTGCATCATTCCGAAATAGGCAAAAGGAAAATTATATTTAATTTATAAATATACGTTGAATTTTATCATGTGTATTTAAAAAATATGGGACGGCCTGAAAAGAGAAAACAAGCTTTAGAAAAATCTGCAAAAAAGTGACAGAAAATTGCGGATGTTTTCAAACAGGAAATAACTGTCCAACATGATGTCAAATCTTCAGAAGACACAGTCACCAAAGAAAGTAAGAATAGTTTATACTCTCTTAAAGCTGTTCTCAAATTACCTGCTCAACAAACGCGAAACTTTCTGATACATTTTATTACTTATTTTTAAACATAATGGCACAAAATTGGCAGGCTTGTCTATTGAAGCTATTTGGAATCGAATTGCGTATTGCATTTTTTGATAAATAAAATACTTATCGAATTATATGGAATTTTGTCATGTGGCGGCAGGTTTTTCTCTTTTCTGTCGCTTTCACGCCGAATTTTTTTTTTCAAAGCACCAACTTTAATAATATTTTTGAAAATTGCATTTACAAAATATGGAAAACGTTTTTCGATTAGAATGTTTCTGAATAACAACACCTGCCAGTTTCATGCAAGAATTAAAAAAAAAAAAAATGTGTCGATGCATTTTCCAAAAAAATAAATAAATAAAAAATGTGTCAGAAAGCAACCCTTTTGGATTTGTGAATAGCTTTAAAATGAATTTTGAAAAAATAAATTGAAATATTTTAATTCAGCTACAGCGGTCTGCGATAACTTTATATGTACAGTAGAGCGCCGATTATCTGGACTGGAATGGACCGAGGCCGATCTGGTTAGTGAAAAATCCGGATAATTGGACAACTTTAAAAAACTGCTATAGCAATGTTTTTTAGATAACTTCCCTTCACACTTTTTCTAGGCTTAGGATTAGCAATTCTAATAGTGTGCATTTTAGCATATTACAAATGGCGTGTTTAGAAGGGTTTTTTTTTTTTACTTATATATATATATATATATATATATATATACGCACTATATATACTATTTACATACACTATATATACTATATACACTATATATATAAAAGAAAGTCTGGATTTTATATTAATCAACGCGCAGCCAAAACTACTGACCCTAAAATCTTGAAAATCGGGGTAAAAATACTTCTTATGATATAGAGTGCCGCTAAGAAAGGATTTTCCAAAATTCCACCCCTAAGGGGGGTAAAAAAGAGAATGAACTTTTAAAAAATTCCTTAAAAATCTGATTTTATAGTTATTTTTCAACAGATAACATATTTTGGTGTATTTTTGTATGCTGAATCGAATGGTACTAACCAAATTCTTTTAAGTCTAATAGTTCGAGAAATATTTCATATTTTTCTAATTTGTCGTTATCTTTGGCGCCAAAACCTGAATACCAAAACCCAAAGTGATAATTTCTAAAAACACATTCTTTTCATTCTGTTACTATATCAAGGGAAAAAATTCAAATTGAATAATTTTTTAACCAATCATTTTGGTTAAATAAAAACAACTTCGTCAATTAGAAAAAAAAAAATTTCAAACGCCTCAAAAACTAAAAATTAAAAAAACAAACAAAAAAAAACTGTGGTACTTTTTCGTTCTAATTTTCGTCGCGATACCATGCCAAAATGTATGGTATCGCGCCATTTATTTCAACCCTAATCGTGCAAACGATTTTTATTACAAACCGTGTCACACATTAACATTTGATAATTATTGAACGTGAATATTTTTATGCAGGAATTTTTAATGATGGAATTTATTTTATTCCATCATAATCTCGCAAAACTTTTTAATTTGTTATTTTTTGAATAGAAAATATTTATTACTGATACTGATATAGATTTTACCATTTCGTAGTTATCTGATGATGAGGAAGCTAAAAGAAAATTATTTCAGAAGTTAGGAATTATATATAAAAATGTTCTGTTCAGAAAACCATGAATGTCTTCATTGAAAGAATGAAATGTTTACTGCAATGTGAGACATACGTATTACGTACGCCATGCTTCAGTAGTAAAAGACATTTACAATTTCAAGACTGCAGTTTAAATTGACTATATTTTATGACTTGCAAAATAGTTATTTATTCTTATATTTTAAGTATTTATTTTGGTACCCGTCGACCAATTTCACCAAACTGTATAAACCGCCAAACCACTCGCCAAATTATACCAATTGACATAATTTTTATTTCAAATAACGAAAGAACAAATAAATTAGTATAACATTAATAAAAATACATTTAAAATGTCGAAATAAAAATCACCTGATGACGTAAATACGTGTAACTTGCTTAAAGTCAAGTGAATGCGACATTTACGATCAATCATTATTGGCATTTAATCTTATAGTTTGGCAATAGATTTTTGGTCGACGGGATAACCAAGTAGTACCATTATTTTTATTGATTTAAAAAAATGGTAGGTCAAAGTCTGTAATTTTCAAAAGTTATATTTTTTAAATGCTCATTTTTTTTATCAACAATTTTTTTTTCAAATGTATCATTTCATTTTTGTGCCAACTATTACGATTGGTGACAATGGTGTTGGCATAAAAGGGAAATACCAAAACAGTTACTGATTTTATTTCAAAAGTAAACAAGAAAGGTTTAATGAGCAATAAATATTGTAAATATGACTATAACTCAGATTCTACTGAACAGAATTTTGTAGAACTTACACTGTTATATAGTAAATTTGGTTTATAAGTGGTTTAATGTAAAAGCATCATTCTAAGTTGCTACGGGAGTTCTAAAATTAGGTGAACTCGATCATGAAAGGTTTCAAGTCAACTAATTAGATGCACAGTAAGTCAGATAATATTTCAGGGATTTTTTTTCAATATTTATCATATCATTCTGTGTTGTTTAGTTACGGAGCTATGCGGAAAAAGTTCTCATTGGTACAGTAAAGAAAATTGGAAGATATAAGCTACAGAGATAGGGTATACTAGAGAGTATATATGCTATAGTTATGAAAGTTGAGCTGAGTTCTTTAAAAAATTCAGAAGTGATGCAGTATTTACCTACCCCTACCTCTCAGAGAGTTCTATAATCAAGTTAACGCGATTATGAAAGTTGTATTTAACTATCTCAATATATATATAATGCAAAGAGAAATTTCATTCCGGCCGCTTATATCTTGAGTTCTGCTGAATAGATTTTGGCGGGACTTACATTTTTAGTTAGATAATTTTTCAGAAAAGATATTAGTATAAATCATAACGTTCTACGTTGCTTAGTTAAATAATTATGGGGAAAGTTCTAAATCAGATGAACCCAATTTTGAAAGATTTTCTTTTTTTAAAGGTTCCACTGAATGAATTTTTATGGGATTTAAACTGTTAATTAGATCATTTTTAGGGAAGGTTTCAGTATATTTTCCAGTTTAAAAGATTCTGCTAAGTGGATTTCGATGCAACTTGATCGGTTAGTTAATTTTTCAAGAAATTGGTCCTTAACAGTCTAAATTTTGTATGACTCAATAAAAGATATATAATAGCGTAATGACATTCATATTGCTTTCAGCAATTCGGTTGGATACACCAGGTAAATGTCCCTATTGCTTTAAAACGCATGATCAGATTCACAGATATATTTTGTTTCATTCAAGATTCCTTTAGAAAAACCGACCAGCGTAGCGGGCGAAGGCGGCTAGTATATATATATATATATATATATATATATATATATATATATATATATATACCTACACTGTACAGTACATAACAATTTTTTGACCCCCTTCAGAGATTCTGAAGATAAAGAGCGATTCTCCTAAAATAAAATATGCATACCTTGATCGATCCGGTTAATTGGACTATCCAGTTAATCGGAGTCCGGATAATCAGCGCTCTACTGTATATGCTATTTATAAATATGTTTTATTCTTATTTTCTTTTTCTACCCATTCAAATCCTTTCTAAATGTAAATTTAAAGCATTAAAATTTAATTTTAAAAACTAATTTTAGCCGTATCTTCTGAAAGGATAACGTTTCTCGAATTTTTTTTTTCATTTCCCAGTACAAAAAAAGAATAAACACGAAAATAGGAATAAATAAGAATAAATTTACATTCAAGATTTATAAATAAATAAAATATTTTTTTATCTAACACATTAAAAAAATTAATTTTTCAAGAAAAAAAATATTTTATTGTGAATAATTTTTACTGACAACTTTTACAATTTTCTCTCTAAAAAAAAAAATAATAATCTTGAGAAAAATTTCATGAATATATAACTAAAAATAATTGTATGTACATCTTGTATAGAAATTTTGACAAATTCTAAAGTGTAAAATATTTCATTACGTGGGGAGGGGGGGGGGGGAGTAAATATGGTATTTTCGAGATTTTTGTGTCCCACTCTGCCTCTTTAAAGATTTCGTTAATAATCTTTCTTAATTTGTAATTATGAGCAATGTATGTAATATTTATATGACACTAATGATTAGTTATATTTTAAAATAAAAGTCCAATTACCATATCATAAAGTTATTATGGACGCTGGCAAAGAGGGCAGGGAAATATTGTTCTTTTCAAGTGGCTTAAAATGACTAAACAAAAGAATTGAGGAACTGGGGTTATTTTGCCAAATGAGCAGAGCCCCCTAAAACTCCCATATAAGCCAATTTTTAGTTATGTTTTTTTTCTTACATTCTTGTTCTTGTCTTTAGAATTGTTCTTAACCCTCTTGTTCTCCATGGGTCTATATGACCAGAAATAAAATTCAATTGCTCATAACTTTTTTACTAAAAATTGTTTTTATTCAAAATTTATCGTTTAAAATTGGTATGTAACCACGAAACTCATCATATTTTGAGCAAAAACAATCTTTAGAAAAAATTTATAAGCAATTAAATTTCCTTTCGGTTCATATAGAATATAGACGCAACGAGAATAGAAGGGTTAAGCGGAAAAAAAGGAAACTATTTCAATTCTTGATTTTATAAAAAGTTGGTATAAGTATACTTATATTCTTTGTTTGTTACATTTATCTATTGTTTTTTATGTCAATTTCTTTAAAATTTCTGTTGACGAAATTTCTTGGTTTATATGTTCATATTCTGTATCAAAAAAATGCTGCGGATTACATGCATTTTTTCCAAAACTTTGGCTTGCCACTACATGAATTTCGTCCTACCGACGCTGTTGAAAGATATGAATTATTAGAAATGCACCTAGATATAAAATTTTATTAAAAGTTTCATGAAAATGCATAATACACTTTTAAATGAAACAGTATATATATTATTTCAAATTATAAAAAATAATTTATGAAGGCATAGCTGATAAAATATTTTGACAGAAGAGGGAAAAATTTTACATGTGGCTTCTGATAGGTTAGCTCTTTGATGTATGGGTTACTGATGTAGTTACAAAAAAAATCTTATGTTGCAGCTTTTTTGGAAATAAATTCAAACTTTAATTTCATATATATTCAATGTTCTGATTCTTAATCATGACGTAAATCTGAATCTCTTTGCATCTTCCCGTAATCTCTTCCGAGCAAAGTTTCCAATGTGTCCAAAATTACCGGTTTATTCCTCCACAAGTTTCTAGATTTATTACGCTTCAAAATTAATGAAATTTTTGCATTGCAGGTTATTATTTTATTCCAGTCTTTAAAGTTTCTTACAGTATCTGTCTACTTTTCTTTTTAAAGGTTCTCAAAATGAAGTACTCTTAGAGAATTCTAATTGCAATGCTTCATCGTCAACTTGCGATTTTGAAAATCAGAATGTTTGTGAAATGACAGATAATGATATAGGATATATTTTAGCTGAAAATAAACTTCCCATTATGTCTGATAATGAAAAATATAATATATTAGTTAATCACTTTCGGCCACATAGATCATTTCTTTTCCCAAAAACGGAAATGCGAGATGGTAAAAAAAGAAGTTTTCAGTATGAATGGCTGAATATATATCAATGGATGGTATATAGTAAAAGTGAAAATGGGGCATTTTGCTTACCCTGTAGCCTATTCGCTAAAAATCGGGAAGTGAAAAAGAGTTTTGTGAATACTCCATTCCTAAATTGGACAAAGATGAAAGAAAAAGCAAACTGCCACCAGCAGAATGATTATCATTCAGATTCTGTTTTAGAAGCAAGCAACTTTCTTCAAAGCAGAAAGTTTCCGGAAAATTGTATTGATGTACGCCTTGACCGCCAAAAAAATCTTAATATAGAAAAAACCCGGGAAATTTTGAAACATATAATTCAAGGGATTATTTACTGTAGTAAGCAGGGCATAGCACTGAGAGGTCATCGTGAAAATTTGGAAGGCAATGGAAATCCGGGAAATTTCTTGGCAATGTTGAAGGTGATAGCTTCATATAATAACGATTTTAGAGAAAATTTGAAGTCTCCTGCAATGAGGAATGCTACGTATATTTCCCCAAAAATTCAAAATGAATTAATTCACATAATTGCACATCAAATAATACAAAAGAAGATAATTGAAGAAATTAAAGAAGCTAAATTTTTTTCTGTCATAGCTGATGAAGTAACTTCTCACAATGTTGAAATTTTATCGTTTTGTGTAAGATTTATTGACCGCGCTAAAAATGTTAGAGAAGAATATTTAGAATTTCTACAAATTGATCGTATCACGGGGGAATTTATCGCCCAAAAAATTATGCAAATTATCGACAAATTAGGGCTTGATATAAAAAATGTAGTAGGGCAAAGTTATGATGGTGCTGCAAATATGGCTTCGGAAAGAGTTGGGGTTCAAGCAAGAATTAAAACACACGCCCCCAAAGCTGTATATGTGCACTGTAACTCGCACTGTTTAAATCTTGTTATCGCACAGACAAGTAGAATAATATTATTCTACTTGCATATTTCTCACTTCCATATGGAAGTAAGAAATATGTTTGATAGATTAAAAGATGTATGCCTTTTCTTTTTAAATAGCCCGAAACGAGAGGGCCTTCTTTTAGAAATTGCCAAGCAAGATACTGAAATTGATTTAGGTAGAAGGAAAATTTTGTTAGATCTCTGCAGAACAAGATGGGCTATGAGGCACAAGGCATATCAACATTTTTATCAGAACTACAGTTACATCGTAGAAACACTCGAAAGCATTGTTTATGGAGGAGAATCTGAAAAATACTTTGATACACCATGGAGCGCTCAGTGTAAACGCGATGCTCTGGCAATATTGAATTCCATAACATCTTTTCCATTCTTAATAACCTTCATTACTTCTTATCAGTATTTGTCTCATTTAGAAGGCATTACTGTTAAGTTACAGGGCCGATCAATGGATATTGTTGAAGCATATCGAATGGTAAAAGACATTATTGCCTTATATGCCACAGAAAGAAATTCAGTTGATGAAGGCTTTGATATATTTATGAGAAAGCAATTTCCATGGGAAAAAAACATAGCATCGAGCCTTCAGTTCCACGAATTTCGAAGAAACAGGTATATAGAAGCAATATCGAATGCGATTCAATTTTAAATCATTGCAAGATAAATTTAGCAATACCGTTTCTGGATTGCGTTATTACAAATTTAAAATCAAGATTCTCAAGATTGGAGGAAAAAGCAATCTCACTTTTATCAGTTTTGCCACCTGTTTTCTTAAAAGACAAAGAGGAACTTGAAGAGATTGAAAAAAAATTATCATAATGAACTTCCAAGTCCAGAACTTTTAGTTCAAGAAATGAAGCGATGGAAAGCCCATTTCCAATCTTATTCCGAAGAGGATATTCCAAAAACACCTGCTGCAGCGTTAAAATGCATAGATGAATGTTTCTATCCAAATATCAGTGTCTTTTACTTCGAATTGCAGCAACTTTACCAGTAACTTCTTGTGAATGCGAACGTTCAGCTAGTAGTTTGAGGAAACTAGATGATTACAATAGAGCTACGATGACAGATGAAAGAAAAAGCTCATTAGCTCTCATTCATATCCATTATGATGAAAACATTTCAATTGACGAAGTAATTGACATATTTTCTCGATTACATCCGAGAAAATTACAGCTGGAGAACATGCTAAATGATTAAAAGTACATATGTCCCCATACACATATAAATTTAAGCTTTTAAAATAGACTATGGACAAAATATTTTCTTTTTTTTAATTATTATATGTTTTTAATATTTAGTATTTATAATAAGAAATTTAATGGGTTTTTTCCCCTCAAATGAAAATATCATACAGACAGGCTCTGTTTTAATCAGTAGCCTTCTTTTTTGTAAGGCAATTTTCTGTAGATATGATTTTAAAATGTGACTATTGTATTTCAAAATGTTTCTCTATTATTCATCTATCTGTTCAGTACTTGGCCATTATACTACAAAATACTATATATTTTTTACAATGCACATAATACATAGACAGGTTTATTATGTTTACATTTTTTGTATTATCTATTTATTTTATTCAATAATTATAAAATGTGAATTTTCAGCAAGGAAATTTTTTGTATAAATTACATGTTGCATTATTTTTTATTCATTTTTTACGGTAAAAATTCATTAGCATGTCATGGGATTAAAATATGGATAACTTGATTTTTAATTTAATTTTTCAATTATTTATACACCAATAGATTGAATTGTATTTTTCCCATGTTTTTATTGCATAGAAATGTTCTCTAACTTTTTATCGGTACTAATGCAAGCTAATTTCGTATGATTATTTTTTCCAATCTGTAATATTTTTGTTTTACTTGTAATCAACTTTTCAGTTCTTACATTCTTTAAATATTAACTATAAAAAATATGCTTAATTATAATGGAATTTTTCTTTTAATAGTTTAAATTCTATATTTTTTTCTTTGACACAAATTGAAATATTTCGTTTTCATTATTATTATTTAAATTTAAGAATACTTTCGTAATAATTCATTATAAGAGAGAAAAAATTCCCTACTTGCATGTTATATTATCAAAATACGTGTATCTTGTGTGATCAGTATGGAATAAATTATTAATTTAGTTCTGTTTTATATTAGTTTACTTAATTATTCAGTTAATTTACTACCATTACATGTAGAAAATAACCTTGATTCATTTCGCAACAAAATGGTAATATTTTATCAATCGCAACACATGAGTAGAAATGCAGTAACTCTATTTGACACCCGGTGCAAGATTTTTGTATAATTTTTTTGCTTACTGCTGATGCTTAAATAGCTGTAACTGAAACCATCAATGGCACGCCTATCGGACATGGTACCTGATTACGAAACACCAGCAGCAATACCTTTATTGCGTCACTGAATCTGAGTTTATAATGAGGTTTTACCCTAAAACCTGACTATAATACTTTAACTGTTTTATTTATTGTGACATTTATTATTATATTCATAATTATTATACTGCTGGTTTATGCATTCATGTATGCAGGCACAGACACACACACACACGTATGTATGTGTCTGTTTTCAGTTCCGTTACCTGTTTCAAATAAAAATCTGGGCACCCCCCCACGTAAAATGCTGGTTACGCCTATGCACAATCCATTGGATAATTATAAAACTGATTTAAATAGTTAATCTTGATGTCCTACAGGCACTGTTGTCTCTTTTATGAATCAAATTAAATATATTTTTTGTTTTTTTAATTGAAATTTTCAGTTAAAATCAACATAAGTACATTTTACTTGATGTTTTTATCAATTCATAAAAAAAAATTGCAAAATTCTTTAAATATATTAACAAATATATGTGTGGTAAAATAGATGTTGCATAAAAATGCTTTATTTTTACTTATTATCAATTAAAATGTTTGTTAAACTACATGATATTGGAGTGGCCACAACTGGTGCATAGAGATGGCCAAAACTGGTGCAGGGGTGGCCACAACTGGTACAAATTGATATAAATTATTTAATGAGTTATTACTCACAATCTAAAATATTCTGTAGAAAATCATTATAATTCACAGAAAGACAATTAAATTTGCTAAATAATGATGTTATTATGATTTAATATGCTTCAATCGGTCAATAACTGTAAAATTTCTATTTCAAATTTTCTCTAAAGGTGGCCACAACTGGAGCATCTACCCTATTAGTAATCAAAAGATTGTTTATTAAGATTTTCAAGGTATCACTGTAGAGCAATTTTATTAATGGGACATAAGACATAGCTTTTACTAAAGATGTTTGAATTTCAAATGATTTCAATTTTCTACATAACTGATTGTAATTATTTAATTTAAATTATTTTAAATGAAGTTATATTACTCATATATCCAACAATGTTTATTTTTATCAATAAATAAAAATATGCATGTATATGTAATAGGAAAATATATTTAAAAAAAAACCTGGTTTAGACAAAAAAAAAAATGTTTTTTTTTTTTTTACCAACCCTGGAATCTGGTGTAACTTCAAGTACGGTTCGTCTGAAATCAGTAAGGATTGAATAAACTGTGTCTATGTGACACAATATCTTCATTCATTAAGTTCTGAATTTATTAAACTGTGAACACATAAATTTTTTCTGGGAACCTACACTTTTCATGTAGGTTCCCAGCTAGGAACCTTAAACTTTTCGAGCCCTGAATTTTATAAATTGAGTGATAAAATAACAATATTACGTGAGATTTTTGAAAAAAATCAGATTTAAATTTTAAAAAATAAGATTATTTCGGAAAAAAAAAAAAAAAATCAAGAACCTTGTGGCCAGTTTATGTTTTCAATTGAGCATAAATATGAGCAAGCAGTGAATCTCACTCCAAATTCATGTGGTGTAACGGAACAGCACGAATTGCAGTTCATGAAATGAGGCATGAGTTTTAAAGACATTGTATATACCGTATTTTTCGGCCTATAATCCGCGAATTATCTGTTAAAAAACCTCAAATTTTAAGTGCGGATTATCTGCTGCCATTTTTTTTAAGCAGATGTTCATGCCAGATATCCTGTTTCTACCGGCAATCAAAATAAAAATGTACACAGCTATCATGCGATTGTTTACTGTCGGCCGTTCGCGGAGTTGCTCGTGATTCGTTCACATATGATGTGACCGTGCTAGTGGGAGTGGCGTCCGATTATTATGTTATAATTTTTAGCTTTTTGGCAACATGTTTTTATGAAGAACAAAGCGTTTCTTAACTCATCTCTTTCAAAAACTGCAATGCAATACAGTAGACTCCCTCAAATCCGCACAGCTTGGGACCAGAGGTTGTGCGGATTTTAGAATTTTGAGGATTTCTGGTCATTAATTTGTTTACATTTTTGAAACATTAATTTGATTGATAGTTAAGCAAGGGAAATTATAATGAATGCTTACAATAAAGTGTAACATTAAAATAAGTAAAATATTAAAATAATTTATTAGTTTAGTAAGTAATTATTAAAATAATTATGTAAAATAAAAATCTAGAAAAGTATTAAATTATTACCGATGAAATCGATTCAATTCGATTCCAAAAGTTCTATGCTGCCATCTAGTGGTAAAGCGATCGTACGACATCCTGTAGATATGCTAATTCATATCAAAATCAAAAGTAATGTAAATTTATTTAGTAATAAATCAGCTGTAATAACCAAAAGAGAATGATTAACAAAAAATTTAGTAAAAAAAAACATTGCGGTAGTCATTGATTTCAGCGCCATCTTGAATTTTGTTCCTGCAACTTAACTGTAAATTTCTTTGTTTACATCTGATAAAATACGCAGATTTTAGGGTCGCGGATTTAAGGGAGTCTACTGTATAATAAATAATGTCTAGCAGAAAACGCATTATTTAACATTACAGAATTTAAACTGAACATTATTATAAAAGCGGAAAATGATTTAAAAACAGCAATTATTATAGAATTGTTTGTATTCACCAGACAGTCTACGTTTTAGATATAAGATTCAATGAAAAAAATGTATTTGTATTTTTAACTTGTAATTATTTTATAATTTTTTTTTCAATTATTTAATTACAATTATCGTTTAAATAGAGCAACTAAATAAATAGGGAGGTGGTTTATTATTAGTACTTTGGAATGTTGAAAACAATGAGTAATCCTCGAGTATAGTACGGTGTATTATCCGCAGATTATAGGCTGATGCGGATTATCTGATGAAATTTTTTTAATAAGCACTAAAAATTGCGGCTGTGGATTATAGGCCGAAAAATACGGTAAGTGTTTTTACTTTTTAGTGAGTTTTTACTTTTATATCTCTGATAACCCTGCAATTAAATAATAAGAGTCATAGTTCTATTTTCTGATGTTTTTGAATAATTGCATTCCAGTTCTGGGAGGTTATATCTGACGAGCACGGCATTGACCCAACTGGCTCCTACCATGGGGATTCAGACTTGCAGCTAGAGAGAATCAACGTATATTACAATGAAGCCTCAGGTAAGATCAGGATTTTTCTTTTTTGGTAAAAATGATGAACTAAATGTATGATTTTAAAAATCAAATTACTTGAAGAGAGTGCTTTGAACCAGGGATCATCAGGCGAGAGGAGCATTTCAACAATCCTTGAACGTCCTCATTTTTACCCAAAAAATCCTTACTCTTCCCGATTATTTCCTAATCAGGTGTGAAACTCTCGTGAGTTTCAGAGAATTTCTGATTAAAGAAATACAGTAGACTCCCTCAAATTCACACATCATCGCAGATATGTAAACAATGAAACTTTCAGTTCAGGTGTAAGGGCAAAATTACAGAATTATTTTGTGTTCTATTATATCATCATTATGTATTTTAAAATGTAATTCTCGATAATATGAACTCATGGTGGAACAGATGTCATAAGTTCCCACCGGCCGCCATCTTGGAATTTTCTTGGCGTGAAAACCCTTTTTCCGCCAAGTAGTAAATGTCGCCAAGCACCGGTTTATACGCATGTTTGGCTTAACAAAAATAAAATGTAAATAATAAACAAAATTCTCTAAAATGGCAACCAGTAATCCTTGTATGTGCGCTTCGCGCACATTTTCCGAAAAAAACATCACTGCATTCAGCACTTCTTGAGGTGTAGCATTCTCAAAATTCAGCAGTTCTCGCTTTCTAGCAATCTCAAAATGTAAAAAACTTTTAAAGCAAAAATACACTTAAAAAACAAAATTCGCTAAAATGGCAACCAGTAATTGTTGTATGTGCGCTTCGCGCACATTTTCCGAAAAAAAAAAGTCGCCAAATTTAGCATTTCTTGCGATATGGCATTCTCAAAATTCAGCAGTTCTCGCTTTCTAGCAATCTCAAAATGTAAAAAACTCAAAAGCAGTAAAATATGCATAAAATTATCAACATACCTTATCAGACATCTGCTTTCTTGAAAGATCCAGCTCGAAATATTATCGCCGACATTTTCCAAAATAGGCTTATCAATACGTATTCACAAACTGTAAACAAACCTTCTTTTCTTGACAAAATTTCCTCATATTTCCTAATTATTTCAGCAACAGCGTTTAAACGGACTACAGAAAACATAGTCAATCAAATACATTCAAGGCAGAACTATACAACACGATATCAAAATACATTCACAATATTCCACCATGAACTTCTCGGTTGCCAGAACGAAACGTCACAACAACACGTCACACGGGATTCAACATATCGGGGTTGCCATATCCATAACCACCGTCAACACGTCAACAAAAAATCGCCAAACATTTCAAAACAACAACGGCGGAGGGAAGATACGGCATCTGTTCCCTCATGGTTTTTCAAGAAGGAAGTATAAATTTATTTCTTAAAAAAAAAAAAAAAAAAAAAAAAAAAAATGCTGATATCACAGCTAATCACAATCTTTTTACCTAATATATTTATGTATTAGTCGCTTTTTTGGTTATTTAAGCTGGCTAAACTTGAAATAAAACTTACTTTATGATTTTCATGTGAATTAATAGGGTACCTTTATGAGGAAAGCTTCATTGAATAATTCAAGGAAAATGTATCTCATCTTTATTATGCATATTTAATGATACATTAGTAATTATTTACTTGACCTTTACTTTTAATAAATTAAGCATTTTTAATTGGCACATAGAAAGTCCAAGGGGCCAAGGTCATAACTGAAGAGTAGAAAGGCGATGATCACTAAATGGAGATAGTTCCCCCAAAATGAAGAAGATGGGATGAAAAGGGGGCAAGCTATTAACAGTTTAGTGCATAAAAGCTGAAAGGGGCCCTGGCCCTTAAAAAATTAAAAATCTGAGCCTCAGGTGCATCAGGACCTGTCTTTGGACTCTTCACATTTAAATTTTCAAACTTCTACGTGCAGTAGTTTTTGCTAGCCATCGCACACAGACAGACAGAGCAATTTGTTCTTTTATTAGTATAGATAAATCCGTATAACATTAATAAAAATACAAGTAAATCATCAAAATAAAAATTACTTGATGACGTAAGCACGTGTAACTTGCTTACAGTCAAGTGAATGTGACATTGATGATCAACTATTACTGGCATTTAATCTTATAGCTTGGCGATAGATTTTTGGTTGACAGGATAACTAAGTAGTACCAAAAATTCAATTCATATATCTTTATCGATTGAGGGAAAAGTAATAGTTTATAAGTCATTAAATTTTTTTGGTTTTGGTCATTGAAAGTCCTTGATTTTTATTGAAAGAAATGTGTACCAACACTGGAGAGCGATAGTGTCAAGCAAAAGGCCAAACCAGATATATGCTAAGCTAGCAACTCACTTTGTGCTGTTCAAGTGAGATGAGATCGCTGCACATTCGTTCTTTCTCCCTACCAAGCATCCATCATTCCATAATCTAGGCTGGTGTTGCTCAGAGTTGCATAATATAGACGCGCATGCCGTGCACGGAAAGTTTTCCGCAAAATTCGAAACTTGGCGGAAAATTTTTTTGGAAAAAAAAAACGCAATTTTTGTTTTTGTAACTTTTTTTAAATACCGAAATATTAGAAATATTTCCCAATTTTATGTATGATTTATTTATTGTTTGCCAGGGGTAGTTCTGTTCCGAATTTTCCAAAAATTTAAGGCATTCGGTTCCGAAAATTAAAAAAAAATCGGCCATCAGCCCGAAAATTCAGGCATAAAAAAAATCACTTAAAAATTGCGAATTTCAACAAATGGTTGCCAAAAAAAAAAACAATTTCGTCAATCGTTTGCAGAAAAAAATCACCACTTTCGTCAAAGCATCGCGGAGAAAACGCGATTTATTTTAAAGGATCCTGGAAAGAAAAAAGATAATTTCGTCAAAAAATGAAAAAACTGCGATGAAAAGCGCGTGGATTTTGTCAAAATCGAAAAACTTGCGAATTTTATCAAAATATCGCGAAAAACACGCCATATTAGTCAAATGATCACGAAAAAAGTGGGAATTTCGTCAAAAACAAACAAAACACTGTCAAAAGATCGCAAAAAAACGCGAATTTCGTTAAAAGATCGCGAAACATAGCAACTTTCGTCAAAATACCAGAAAAAAACACGCGAATTTCGTCGAAAGATAGCGAAAAATACACAAATTCTGTCAAAAGATCATGAAAAAACGTGAATTTTCTCAAAGGATCGCTAGTTTCGGGAAAAAAAAAAAAAAAAAACGCGGTCAAAAGATAGAAAAAAAACTCTGTAAATTTCTACAAATGAACGCGAAAAACAAGCGAATTCCACCCAAAGATCACGAAAAACACGCGAATTTTGCCAAAAGATCACGAAAAATATGCGATTTTAGTCAAAAGATTGCAAAAAACACGCAAATTTTGTCAAATCGCGAATTTCATCAAAAGACCGCAAAAAAATACGCGAATTTCGTTATAAGACCGCAAAAACACACGAATTTCGATAAAAGATTGCGAAAAACAAGCGAATTTCGTCAAAAGATCACGAAAAATAAACAAATTTATTCGAAAGATTGTGAAAGTCACTCGAATTTCGGCAAAAGATCGCAAAAAACACTCAAATTTTGGCAAGAGATTGTGAAATCACATTAATTTTGTCAAAGGATCGTGAAAAACGCTTATTTCGTGAAATGATTGTGCGGATTTTGTTTATTTTATTTTACGATTTGCTGAAATTAGGTCTCCAAAGGTTCCTTTTTATGCAAAATATATGGTCTTTTTTTGAAAAAAATTACCCCCTTTTACCATTTTTTACTATAAAAGTTGAGTGGTAAACTTGTATGTTGTATTCATAGGCTTTCCTTTGATTAATTAAAATTATTGCTTTAAAATAATATTTTTTAAAGCCAAAAAATTGATTTTTTTTTTCCCTTCCTGCTGCTAATATTTCATTATTGCAATCTGTACCCAATTGTCGTTTAGTTAACCCATATCTAGCAAAATGTGTGCAGAAATTTTATCTGAGTAATTATTCTTTCAAATGTGAAAATATTTTCAAGATAGCAATCATTTTAATTTTTAGGAGTTTATTAGCATAAGAATTTGAGTCTGCTCCCAAAACAGAATTTTAATTTTATTGCTACAAAATTAGATTTTTGCTGCTCCAAAAATGGATTTTACTGTTCCAAAAGCAGATTTTTGCTGCTCCAAAGGTGCTCCAAAATGGCAACATTAATTTAATTTGCAGAAAGTTTTTGACCCAATATTTGCGTGCGCAGAAAGTTTTTGGTTTTATACAAGTCTTGTGTTGCCATTGTCACAAAAAAGCAGTACAGTAGCTTCTATCTTGGTACACAAAAATATTGCAAATCTTATGAAAAGGAAACCTGTCTATAATAGAATCCCACCTTAAACATATATATATTATATATATATATGTAATAATAAAAATTTTCACCCTTTTATCTTAGTAAAACTATTCCAAATTCTTAATATTTTTCCTTTTTACCTATCTTTAATAATATTTTAATATCTTTTGTCTTTTATTTCATGCATTTAAACTTGCATATCCTTATATTATTCTAAAAACCTTAATCCATTCGTCTAATCTTATAAAACCCATTAAATTACTTTTTCATTTTCTTCTAAAACTAAATTCTTTTTCTTTCGAATGTTTTTAATAGCATTTGTTCGATCATGTTCTTTACCCACAGTTCCATGCCCCCGCCAACATTTACCGTAATTTCCGGCCTATAATCCTCATCGGCGTATAATCCGCAGCTACAATTTTTAGCCCTTATAAAAAAATTTCAGCAGATAATTCGCATCGGCGTATAATCCGCGGATTATACGCCAGACTATACGAGAAATACTCATCGTTTTCAACGTTCCAAAGTACTATTAATAAACCACCTCCCTATTTATTGCTCTATTTAAATGATAATTGTAATAAAATAACTCACTGAAAAATAATAATAATAAAATAAAGTTAAAAAATACAAATAATTTTTTTCATTGAATCTTATATCTAAAACGTTGAATGTCTTATGAATACAGATAATTCTGTAATAATTGCTGTTTTTAAATCATCTTCCGCTTTTTAAATAACGTTCTGTTTAAATTCTGCAGTGTTAAATAACAGGCTTTGTCTTAGACATTATTATAACTTTAAACGTGATATATCATCAAATACATTTCGGTTTTTAATATAAATTACAAGGTCATAATTATATTTTATGATCCTATCCATAGAGGGCAGCAGTAAAATTATGAAACTACGATACGATAATGATTCATTCTATTAATGTGTAATGGATTCCCATTGGTTGCATCGTAATATCAATCATCGTAATCTCTAAAATTGCCGTAATTTTGGAAGGAGCTATTTCATAAATGATTGAGATTGAAATTTTTGAAAGGGATGAGTTGAGAAACGTTTTGTTCTTCATAGAAACATGGTGCCAAAAGGCTAAAAATAAAATAAAATCATAATCGGAAGCCACTCCCACTAGCACGGGCACGTCATATGTGAACCAATCACAAGCAACTCCACGAATGGTCGATAGCAGTCAATCGTTTGATAACTATTTACATTTTTATTTTATGACTGCCGGTTGAAACTGGATGTCTGCCCTGAACTTCTGCTTAAAAAAATTTTTCGGCAGATAATCCGCACTTAAAATTTTTGAGGTTTTTTAACAGATAATCCGCGGATTATAGGCCGGAAATTACGGTAATTGCACTGTAATTCTGACGCTGCATAAAGAGTTCATTATCGACGTCATCCCCTTCCCATCGAATCGTAGCCTGTTTCCTGTCCCATTCCTCCCCATCTCTCTGCTGGCATTGGTTCTCCACTTTTCTGTATCCGTCCGTGTGCTGTTTCTTGGAGTACATATATCGTTGCATTGACGAGGAGCGAGAGAATTTACGTTTTTTCCGATTGTTTAAATAATCTATGTCGCTTGGGGTGAATGATGTTTTGCTTCGAGATATACTAGTGTCGCCGAAATGTCTCAAAAGCTGATAGCAAAATGTCATATATATAATATATATATACACACACGGTAGACTCCCTCAAATCCGCACATCATTGCAAATGTAAACAATGAAACTTTCACTTCTGATGTAGGGGCAAAATCACTGAATTTTTTAGTTTTATATCATCCTGTCTGTATTTTAATAATTCTCGATAATATAACTGAACTCGTGGTTTTTCATGAAGGAAGTAAGGTCAGGTGGGGGAAAGTGGTGGTAAAATCAAGCTTTTTTTAGAAAAGGCCCTAAAATCAAACTATTAAATTTATTTTAATGAAACTTTTGATGCATTTTCTATACATTGGATTCATATAGATTAAACATGAAGCATAACCACTCAATTTTATTCGATTGTTTTCTGACAGTGATACATTTAAAAGAGCATGTTTTGATACCACCACTTTACCCCATGTTGGGGGAAAGTGGGGGTAGTTCCAAAATTAGTGTATATTTAAATAAAAATGGGTAAATATTGTTTTTTAAATAAAAATACACTGAAATAAATGTATCTTAATTATTTTTAAAGGTACAAATGCACACACAAAAAAAAAAAAAAATATTTTTCAGATATTTAAATAAAGAAATAATGTCCATGGCTATCAAAATTAGATTCACTTAGTATGTAGCATATATTGCTGAACTCTATATAATCTTCACCACCAAATAGCAAGAAAAGTCTAATAGTTCCCCAATGGTGACTTATTCAAATGCTTTATGTGATATAATGTATTAATTTTTATCACTTGGGCGATTATTTTACCTGATAGACTTTTTGATGGTATGCAATGAGCATAAACAAGATAGTTTGTAAACATTAAATTTGTTTCCAGTTTCTAAAACTAAAATAAGAATAGTTGCCATAATCTCAATATATGTCTAAAAAAGAATTAACAAAATATCTTAATTTAAAAGAGAAAATAGGTTTTTTTTTTTTTTTCAATATACCCTAGGGTGTCAACAATTTTAATCAATTGATTAAAATCATGATTTTAATCAACCGATTTTTTAAAAAAAATCATTGATTTAAATCAAAAATTTTCTAAATGTTTAAAATGTCAAAAAATATTAAAATCTAACGTAAACATAATTTGAAAGTTTCTACAGGTATTTTGACTTATGAATAAACAAAAAAAGAGCTTTAAATAATTGTTTCTAAGTTTAATTCATGAGTATTGTAAAAACTTAAAAACAGTTGAGTTTATAAAAAGCATTGTTTTTAAGTTTTTATCCAAATTAAAAGTTTAAAAATGATATTTAAATCTAATATAATTTGCAATGTCATTAATCAATTTATGCATAATTTTATGTGAGCAAGTGTAATACATTTCTACACGTAAAAGAATAAATAATTAATAGCAATCTCAAGTTAAAGAAGAATGAAAGAATGACATCTTTTCAAAGCTAAATTGTAAATGAATGCATAAGAGAAAAAGAAATAATTGGTATAAAAATGCTAAGCTCAGCAAGAACTTCTTCGATATAGGTTGAATAAATGTTTTTAATTTTGTAGCTCACTTAATACTAAATAAAAAATAATGATTAGGGATTGAAAAGGCAGCAAAATTTTTCTTAAAGAAAAAAAAAATTGAACCATTTAAACCTAATAATCCACACTGAGAGGTAATAATGCTGTTACTGAAATATTTTGAGGATTTCAGATATAAGTGGCTAACTTAGATTTATCTTATACGAATGGGTTTAACTCATTTTCATAATTCCTTTGGTTATCATACACATACACGTGTAAGTTTAGATTTTGGTGGTTTACAGTAATTTTCTTAAATACAAATGCAAAACGAGCTGCAAATAATATTTGTTAGTTTTGTTATTTGTGTTACTAACTAATGAATTACTTATTTGCAGTTTTTATTAATCCTGTAATTACTTATAATATTTCTTCTAGGACTTTTTGTAAATGGTGCCGCACCATGCCCCTTTTGAAATTGGAAAAATGCACCGTGCCTTAAAAGAAATAGTTGAAATTCATCTGTAGTTGTAGCCAAAGATTTCTTGTAAAAAACCTCCCCATTCAACAGTATTTCTAAATTCATATGGCCAAGATCTCGCAAAAACATAGAACTTTATTTCTTTAGAAAATACAGGATATTATTAAAATATTTTATTTAATTGTATTTTTCAATTTGTTATTCATAAAATTATTAAAAACTAAGGACACTTTATTCATCATACTAAAAATTATTCTTTTTTTTCCCCCCTATGTATCATTTCTAAACACATTACTAATATATTTCCTCATGAAATAGTACCTTTTTCTGGAACTAGCATCCTGTCCCTTTTCCTTTCTACATTATTATCATTTTAATAACTAAGTTTTAAAAATGTATAATTGTTTCTAATTAGAGAGTGAATTGTTTAATAATTATTAATTAGAAGTAGTGTTAACTATTTAATATAAAATGCAGTTAATAATTTTAATAAATGTTAAATATCACTAGTATTTATAAAGTTTTACATAATTATTACAATATTAATGTATATAACATTATTGTATGATACTACCTAATGAAACTACTAATTTGCAGTTTTTATAATTTCTGTAATTACTAACTAATAATTATAATTATTTTAATTAAAGTGTAAAAACATAGATTATGTTAGCAATTAGTGGTTTAATTGTTTTGGAAACCTAAAACTCTTGGTAGCCATTCCGTATCTGAACGCTGACCAAAAAAATCATAAAAATCAGATTTAAATCAAACAAATCTGTTTTAAATAAAAAAAATCCGATTTTTTTGATTTTTTTTAACCCTAATATACCCCCACTTTACCCCATGGGCCCACTTTCCCCCACCTGACCCTATGTAAAAAATAACTTTTAATTTAATTGTATTATCATATTAAGCAGACCTGCCAACTTTTGAAAATGAGAAATCATAGCACAGAATATTGAAATTAATCAAGGTTGGTTGGTTGGTTTTTCGTGTTTCGGAGCCATCTTTTGACATTCGTAAAAGGAATAAGGTTTCAGTCTTTCAACTCAATATAGTAAATTTTTTCCTCTGAAAATTTTTATACGATATTTAAAGTTTCTTCTCGTTTTGCAGCATTTTTTTTACATTTGTAAAAGAAGCCTGGTTCCAATTTTTTAGCCCAGTGCAGTAAATTTTGACGAAATTCTCGAATTTTTTTCCCGCGACGATTTCATGATATTCACAATTTTTTCCGCACAATCGTAATTCACATTTTTCTATCACGATTCTTTGTTGAAATCTGCACTTTTTACCATGAGCTTTTGATGAATTTTGTTTTTTACCACACAAAATTGAAATGTTTAATAATAAATAGTACAAATCGTGCGATTTTGCACATTATTTCAAATCTTGCCCCTCAAAGATTCCCCCCCTCCAGAAATTCTTAAAATGGCATCCCTGTTTCTAACGAAGGGAATTCCTGTATAAATATTTACTTGACATTTACGATTTGCAAAAAAATTATAACGTGATGGTTAAAAATGAAGGTCAGTTTCAGATTCAGTGCTAAAAAGTACATAAAAATCAATTATCAATAGTTAAAAAACTCAGCCGTCTCCTCTATTTTATAGTATTTGATTTTTGTTATTTTTTAACTTTGACAATTTATGATTTGCAAAACATCCTGAGATGATGGATAAAAATTAAGGTAATTCTCAGATTCAGTGCTAAAAAATACATAAAAGTTAAAAAACACAACCATCGCAGTCTTGTGTTATCTAATCTAAAACTTTTTCTTAAACTTCTTGGCAGTAATCTATCCGAAATTTTTTGTGTTATCTTGTAAAATAAGTATGAATGGAATAATAATATTAGAATCGAAAATCTTAGGATATGACACCGAAAATCATAATAATATTAGATTGTCATCGAATTTACATCAGTATACATGTAAAGTTTAATCTCGATCGGATATTTGAAACTTGAAAGTGAGTTAAATTTTGAATGCAAATTTTGAACTGGGAAAACATACATACGATCGTTGAAGTTAAATAAAATAACATAATATTTGGTAAAAAAAATCATGAAAAGAAATAGTCTCTAATCCTCCCAAAATAAAACATATGTTAAAATACAATAATTTTAGCCAATCTGAAACTTAATAAAAGTTAACTCAATCATAACACTTTACTATTTTTTTCAAAGCGCAGATACACATGAAAAGTTCTTCAAATACTTTAAGCACTTAGGATATGACCCCTCAAAGCATGGCCAAACTCATTTGTGTTCAGATGCAGAAAAGTGGTATAAGTCATGCATTTTTAAAGTTTCATAGCTCAGTCAATTTTAGTGTTATATGAATGGGACTTTTTTTGTCTGTCTTGTCAGTGCAATAGGAAAATTTTACTAAATATAACTTATAGCACCGGGGGCTGTATAAACACTTAAATTTCGTAATTTTTTAAGAAATGTTTTTATTGACCTAAATCGCTTTTAAAATATTTCTTTGCCTCAAATGAAAACATTTTTGTAATATTTAAACTATATGTGTATGACTAACGGTTTAGGAATTAGCCATTGGACACCGTTGAGAGTAGACACCCTGTATATACATAAGAAATATTTTTGTTGTAAGATATTTTTTTATCAACATTTGCTAATCTTATGATAATTTCAAAGGAGCAAGTTTTTTTTTAAAGTTATATTTATATTTTATTATTAAATAACACACAATTAATAGATATGCAATTTAAAATTTGTTTGTTATTTAAATTAAAGGGATCATATAATATATATGTATTTTAAGAACAGAGAAAAATATTGAGATCCTTATTAAGACTATGAAGTCATTCCCATCTAGTAGACTATGAAGTGTTTGTTTACAAAGATTGTATTTGAGATCAGGATTGCCACTTGTTTCGGCAATCAAACTTCTTGCACTTTCCTAAGCAAAAAATTAAATTTTCCCTGAGTAATTCCTCTGAGAATTTTCAAAATTTCAATGGATAAATTTTGCAAAGTACCAAAATTTAGTAGCCAATTTACCTGGGGAAAATTGCCCATTTAACCCAGGTTTTTTAATAAAACCCGCCCGGGCTGGCTTTTTAACAAAAAACCCGGGTTTTTTACAACCCTGGTTGATATACATAAAGAGGGTTTTATGTTAAGAAGTTTGTTTTGCAGCCCAGATTTTTTTTTTTTTCCATGAGCATTTTTTAATGTCCGAATTTTCGGATTAATGACAATTTTTTTTTTAAACTTTCGGAAATGAATACTTTGAAATTTTGGAACAGAATCATTCCTGAAAATTATGCTGCGCAGGATAAAAATCGCAATTAGAAACAAAAAATGCGTTTTTTTGTTTTTTGCAAAAAATCGTAGTTTAAGACCGATTTTCGTAGCATCGTAGTTTATAGGTCCAAATCGTAGCAACTACGATTTTTTCGTAGCAGTTGGCAGGTCTGTATTAAGATTAAAATTTATAAATAAAGCCTATTTTTTTTTTTAGATTAATACTTTTATTACAGCCCATTTTAAAAAATTAATCACATCTACAGTCTAAAATTGAATCATCATACAACATTGAGCTAAGCCTAACTATACCACCACTTTCCCCCACCTCAGAAAAAAAATCATAAAAAATTGAAATAATAAAATAATTCTTACCTTGATGCATGAATCTGTTTTTAAGAAGTTCTTCTACTGAAATGTATCAAAATATACTAATTTTTTCAAGTGAGAAAGGATCAAGAACAAAGTTTATCAATACCATGTGTTAAGAACAAACTGCACATATATGTAAACAAGAAGATAAACAACAGTAAACTTGTTGCCAGATTTACAAATCTTAATAGAAATATTTGTCACAAACTCCAATTATGTATTAATTGAAAAAAAAGTAAAAATATGTACATTTATTGTGAAAAAAGTGCATTTTTTTAGATTACCACCACTTTCCCCCACCTGACCCTATAAATTTATTTCTGAAAAAAATCAAGATATTGCCAGTATCACTGGTAATCAATTTTTTTACCCAATATATTTATGTATAATTTTTTGGTTATTAAGACTGGCTAAACATAAAACTTCCTTACTTTATGATTTTCATGTGAATTAATTGGGTACCTTTATGAGGAAAGTTCCATTGAATAATTCTTGGAAAATGTATCTCATCTTTGTTATGCATATTTAATTGTACATTATTAATTATTTACTTGACCATTTAATCATTTTTTTTTAAATTATCGTACTTTTTATCATTTTAGTTTATTACTTTACTTAATTATTTTACTATATTGCAAGCATTCATTATAATTTTGATTGCATTATTACATTCAATTTACTTTAAAAAAATGTAAACAAAGCAATGACCAAAAATCCACAAAATTCTAAAATCCACACAACCTCTGGTCCCAAGCTGTGTGGATTTGAGGGAGTCTACTGTATATATAAATATATCATGGTTCTGCTGAAAAAATTGCTATATAAATCTACTTGCAAAGACGGAAACCAGTCTAAAATGGAATCTTTTTCTGTGATTCCATCTGGATAGGTTTTACTGTATTAAATCAATTTAATAGAAATTTTGACAGAAGAATCTATGAAAGTAAGATCATTAGTAACCGAAACAGAATTTCATATTTTAGAGAGGTATTTTCATTGAGCCATCCTAATTGTATGGTATTTTTTTCATAGAGATCTATTAAAATGTTTTATGTATAAGAAAGGGGATTTGTTATAGGCAAGGCGGGTTCTATTTTTACAGGATTTATGAAAAACAGTATACAGTAAAATCTGTAGAAACAAAATCGGCAGAAGAAAATATTCAGTTTCAGGCAGGTTTCCATCTGAGCAATGTGCTTCTTTTTAGCTACACCCTAAACATTTTATGTTGTAGACAGGTTCTGTTTTAGGAGGCTTGCTGCATAAAGTTCCGTGTACTTCTGGACAAGTCTTGAGCACCTTGAAAATCAGCTCACACCCAATGAACGTATTATAGCAAAAGTTTTCTAGAACACTAAATGAATTGCAGTGTGATTTTAAAGATAAGCATTGAATGTTTATGAAAGTTTTTTGTAATTAATTTTTTTAAATACTTTTTTTACTTTTATTTTATTATACAGTATTTTAATGTATTTACTTTAATTGAACAAGAATTAAGCATACAAAAAATTGGCTGCCAAGCTTTTTTTTTAAAGGCTCACTCGCTACTAACTAAAATTTCAATTTTCAGATCTATTGCTGCAATGGGTATGGAATCATTTTGAGTTGGTCTTCCTTATCATTTGAATCTGATTTAATTTTTCTTTTTCAGGAGGCAAATATGTACCTCGGGCCATCTTGCTCGATCTTGAGCCTGGTACGATGGACTCTGTCAGGTCCGGCCCTTTCGGACAACTCTTCAGACCAGACAACTTCATATTTGGTGAGTTCTTGTCCCTTTTTTGGCATGCTAAAAGCTTTTTTTTTTTTTTTTTTTTTTTAAATGTATAGATAGCCAGAAAAGAAGTTTTATTTCCAAATTCTCACAGAATTACAACAAACTATTTTTTTTTTAAAGTTTATGTAGGGCTTACCACAATTTTTCAATGTGACTCTGTAGATTCTGTCTAAAAAAAGCACCCAATGTGAAATTATTAGATTTATTTATTCAAGAAACATAAGAATTAAGTACTTATATACTATAGGTGCATTTACCCCCATTTAGTATGGGGGGTGCAATGTTGACAAAAGCTAATCTTAAGACATCAACGGTTTTTTATAAAATAACCTATGGCCCAGTTACCCCAACATACCTTATTTGTATTTAATTTAAAATAATGTTAAAACATCCTAAATGTCATGCTGAATTTCTTTTTACATGTAGGATATATATATATATAGCTTTAGCTTATTTTTCCCACAGAAAACAACCATTTTGCTTATATCATTGAATTCTGTGCCCTTGATAACGTAATTCAATGTATAAGCTTTTCAATTTTTGTCGGTGTCCACTTTTTTCTTTTTCTTCCATAATAATTCTTATATTAATTTTTTTTTTTTTTTTTTTTTAATACTTACAGCTTTAATTCATAATATTTGACGGTGGAAGGTTATGTTTAATTAATGGTTATATATATATATATATATATATATATACATATATACAGTGTGTCCACATATAATCTGACCGACCTTTATTTTCGCAACCATTGGTGCTAGATGCATACTTCCAATTACAAAAGTAGTCAAAATTAGGTGTAGAGTTAAGATGAAAAAAAGTTTGAAGCGAAAAAACAATTTAGTGAAGAATTACAGAATCTAAATTTTTATACGGTCCTCCGGTCCTATAAGTTATATTTAGTAAAATTTTCCTGTTACCAGGGTTGGCAGGTTTTTGACACGTGTCAGTTTTTGACGGTTTAAACTGTGGTTTAAACCGTCATGTCAAAAACCCCTTGTCAAAAACCTCAAATACTACAGTGATCTGTAAAATTTCACATTAAATGTCACACATTAGATGTAATATTTAAAATTCACTATTACTGTAATTGTATAATTAGTATGTAGTATTAGTAATAATTACAGGGTTGGCAGGTTTTTGACATGTGTCAGTTTATGTCGGGTTTAAAACCATAGTTTAAACCGTCGTGTCAAAAACCTCAAATACTTAATTGATCTGTAAAAATTCAAATTAAATGTCACACATGACAACATTACATGTAACATTTTAAATTCACTCTTACTGTATATCAGTAATTAGTACATAGTAAAGTATTATTATTAAGTACAACTTTTTAACAGGGTAAAATTTTTATTTAAATTTTTTTTTGTAAAATTGTGTTTTTCTAAAAAGTAGACATTAAGCTCACCTGAGCTGTACATTTTTTCTCTTACTTAAAATCGTTTTAATTTCTCTTACTTTTGAGAGCTTAAAGCATTAGCTAGCTTTTTTTATGGGGAAAAAAAACTTAGAAAAATGCAGATTTTTTTTGTATATACACTGGCCTCCAAAAGTTAAGGTACACGGACTAAATGCGTTTGATTGCACACGTTTTGTCGAATATCTACAAAACTTATTGGCGAATTGTTCTTGAACTTCTGGGATGAAAAGAACATGTTTCATTTCATATTTCTCGGTGAAGATTTAGTCGGGGGTACAATTAGGGGGCTAATAATAAATTTAATAATAAAATAATATGTGCGATCACCTATGTAACAGGAAAGACTGGAAATGGTTTGTTACTGTGGTAAATGATTATTTGAGTCCTGTTCAACATTTGTATGCATTTATGTAAGCATAGCACTCATATTCGTGAAGATGTTAACACTTTTGTGAAAAACTCAAACTTTTTTTTATAGCATACAGAGTTTTCAACCAAATTTAACACAACTTTCCAAAAACCTGACAAAGAACAGTAAAAACAGTATACTGCAATTAAAACATGAATATATTGAATATTTGATGAGATATGGGCATTTTTATGCGATAATTTTTAACTGCGCATGCGCGGCAGATTTCAAAATTTTTATTTCAGAATTTGGTAGTCAGCTATTTAGGGCAACTTATATAAAAAGTCTAGTCAAATATCATGAAAATTCACAAAGATGGGGTCGATATAGTGAATTGCTTCCTAAAAATAGCTTTATTATAAGGGATTTTACACAACTTTTCAATCAGCTCACTACATCTTCCTAAGTTTTCACAACATTTGACTGGACTTTTTATAGAAGTTGCCCCAAAATACTAAGTACCAAATTATAAAATAAAAATTTTGAAATCTTCCGCGCATGCACAGTTAAAAATTATCTCATAAAAATGCCCATATCTTATCAAATATTCAATATATTTATGTTTTAATTGCAGTATACTGTTTCTACTGTTCTTTGTCAGGTTTTTGGAAAGTTGTGTTAAATTTGGTTGAAAACTCTGTATGCTATTTAAAAAAAAGTTTGCGTTTTTCACAAAAACGTTAACATCTTCACGAATATGGGTGCTATGTTTACACAAATGCATACAAATGTTGAACAGGACTCAAATAATCATTTACCACAGTGACAAACCATTTCCAGTCTTTTCTGTTACATAGGTGATCGCAAATATTATTTTATTATTAAATTTATTATTAGCCCCCCCAATTGTACCCCCGACTAAACCTTCACCGAGAAATATGAAATGAAACATGTTTTTTTCATCCCAGAAGTTCAAGAACAATTCGTCAATAAGTTTTGTAGATATTCGACAAAACGTGTGCAAATGAACGCATTTAGCCCGTGTACCTTAACTTTTGGAGGCCAGTGTATAACAAGATAATATGCATCGATGTTATTCTAGTCTAGGCGATAACCATTCCATTCAAAATTGAAATTGGATTATTAATTTTAAACATTTACAAACTAAGAGAAGAAATTAAAAAAAAAAGAAGCTTAAAGTCAAAATCTTTTTAAAACATGCTTTCTTTCAATATATAAAAATGTTTTCGATTTTAAAACTGAACAAAATTGGCCGGTCATCTAAAAGAAAATTCCTTTAAGCCCATATTGAAAAAGTGCATAATAGAATGGATCAAATCATGAAACCATACCATTGTTTGGCTTATACTTCGCATCCCAACCATTAGGAGCAAGGGTTGACTGCTGTATCAGTTGATTCAGCTCGCGCTTGAGCTACAGAGAGAATTTATGGATCCTTACACATACTGATTGTGTATGAAGCTAAAAGAATCCCCTTTCCCGTCTTCTTATTTCAGTGCTATAGGGAGGACTCCATTGCTTGGTGGAAAGGTATCATTAAATGCAACAGCTCTTTGAGTCTGCTTCAAAACTTGCTCATCTAGCAATGCTTTTGCTATCAAGTCCTACTAGCTCAGCATCAATTAAGGGACAAACTATTTTCTAACACTTCATACACTCTAAACTCAAAAATCTTTTGCGTGTAAATAAATGTGCGAAACACGTGATGTGCTGCAGCATGCTGCAGGGTAAAATTGATCCGGATTATTTAATTGTACAAAATTATTTTCTTCTGTTTGAAAAATCCACAAAAAAATATTTTATTGCAAATAATATATTTTTTAAATTATTAAATTTCAATAAATGATCACATAAATCATTGACTTATTTATTGTTTACCTATTGTTAAAATGTTTTAGTGTGTTACATGTATTTGGCAGTTTTCGACGGTTTAAACCAGTTTTTGACAGTTTAAACCAGTTTATGACAGTTTAAACCAGTTTTTGACGCTTGTCATGTCAAAAACCTCTTTTTGACGTCAAAAACCCAACCCTGCCTGTTACACTGACAAGTAAGGAAAAAAGAGCTCTGTTATTCTATGATTAAAATTGACTGAGTAATAGCTGTTTAAAGTTCAAGCATATTTTTTGTTGCAAATTAGGGGTCATTCACAAATTTAGTAGAAATATAATTTTGTCAGATATATTAAAGAAATGGTTGAGAGCAAAATTAGCATTGCAATATAAATTTGAAATCTTTAATCATTCTGACAAATTACTGAAAAATATACAATTTGTACTGAACATATAAGAGGATATAAATAACAAAATTTTTGTTAAATAAAAGGATGAAAAACAACAGCCTCAATTCTTTATAAAATGATACATATTTTAAAATTCTTGGTCACTGAGTTTCTGGGGTAATTCGAGGTCATTTTCACTTTTGTTATCAAAACAACAATTTATCAAACTGTAAAAAATCTGCAAGATGCTTTGAGCCCTTTGCTTTGCAATGTATGCCTTAATTATTCATTTAGTTGAGATTTGATATTGAAAAAAAATTCAAATCTTACTCAAATTTCTGCAAAACAACCTTGACCTTGATTTTTATTTTATTTCAACTATGACATACCGTAATTTTAAAAGTGACTATAAAATTTTATTCTACTATATTTAAAATTTTTATGTGAGCAAGCCAAACTAAGCCCATATTTATGGTGTAATTTCTAGTTAGTGCTTAATAATGTAATTATACAATACTTATACCTGGTATTTTATCTATTATAACTGTGCACTCTAAAAACGTGTCTTGCAACTATTTTTTAACCATAACCGTAAAGTTAGTAGCATCCTTAATTGTAACTGTAGAGGATGGAAAACAGTAAATGCTCGAAGCGTAACACACATTATATGACTGAACAATTAAGTAGAAATACTATCTCATTGCAAAATGCCAAAAGTCAAATTTTGTTTTAAAAAAATTTATACTGGTACATATCTTTGTTAAGGCTTTCTGACATATTCTTTAATTCATTTTTGCTTGGAAACGCTTGAATTTGGCAGGTGTTATTTGAAAACTGTGTAATTGAAAGACACTTTCATTTTTTGGTAAACTTGAAAGATCATTCAGAAAATACCTTCAAAGTTGGCGTTTTGAACTGAATTTCCAATGCAAGAAAGGAGAAAAATGGGTCATCATGTGTCCCAAAATCCCTTATAACTCGATAAGTAATTTATTTATCAAAAAATGGAAAACTCATTCTGATTCGAAACTGCTCCTATTTTATACCTTTACATTTAAAATTGAGTCCGTAAATGTGTCAGAAAGTCTTGCGCTTGTTGAGCTGGGAACTTGGACTGCCTTAAAGTTAGCAGTGTAACAAACATTTCACTGCCTTTCAAACTGTTAAAGGAGCTGTTATTAGTATGCGACCAACCTTTTAAGTAAAAAAAATAATTTTGCGACCCATCTAATGTGAATATGGAAATTATTGTATGAAGCTATCGGCTCTCCTATCTTCATACGAAGGATGCACTATCAACAAAATCAAGAATCGGTAATTCCGATATGTGTAAGTGGAATAATAATTAAAACAACACACATATTACAAAAATAATGAAAAAATACATTTAATTATTATCGAAACACAACTTTACAACCAGTGAGATTTCTGGCACTGATGTGTACCGATAAGGGTGAAAACTGGTTAATTTTTAACCTTAAGTCACTTTCTACACCCGGTTTGGTTTTGTACTTGTTTTTCAAAAACAGAGAAGTAGCATAAGCACGTTCTCACAAGTATGCTGTGTCGTACATCATCAAGGACCTCAAACCTGATTTACATATTTCTGGTTATTGCACTCGCATGTTCATCCAGAAGGAAATGGAGGATTTTTGCCTTCAAACAGAAATTGCTCAATTAGGGAGTCTTTTTCAGGTTTTGATAATTTTGGGCTATTCAAATGTTCTTCAAAAGGATATCACAAACCAGGGTTGTCATAGCGACTATCTCATAACGAGGTCATAACATAATACTGACTCACTGTTTAACAAAACACTGTTTTCTCACCAAGTTTTAGTTTAAGCTAATAGCTTTTATGATTATTGCAGTTGTAAAATATTCTATGTGTTATATTTTGTAAACAGATGAAACGAAAGACCTATTTTTGTGGCAAACCTTGATGGCCGCTGTGTTAAAGGATTCTATTTCTTCATGTTTGATCTTGCTAACACTTTCTGTTTGTTGTCAGGTCAGAGTGGTGCTGGCAACAACTGGGCCAAAGGTCACTACACGGAAGGGGCGGAGCTGGTGGACACAGTGTTGGACGTCGTGAGGAAAGAGTCTGAGAGCTGCGACTGCCTCCAGGGTTTCCAGCTGGCACACTCCCTCGGAGGGGGCACGGGATCTGGCATGGGCACACTTCTCATATCAAAAATACGTGAGGAATATCCCGACAGAATCATGAACACATTCAGTGTCATGCCATCACCAAAGGTATATTTATATAATCCAAGTTTTCCCTTGGTTTAAAAAAGGGCAGTTTACTGCCAGTGAAAAAGGGCACTTTTCAGATTGTCAGGGGCACTTTTCAGACTTTTTAAAGCCTTTCAAGACAATATTGAAACAGTTTTTACTGCACAGGCAAATTTTTTAATGCAAAAGACAGGATTGCAAAAAACCCAACCCGCCTGGGTTTTATTGGGTTTTTTCAGTTTTATTTTTATTTTTTTTAAGAAGTGAGGGCAGTGGTATTCCCTTCTTTTTTTAAAGTATCTGTATTAAATTAAGAAATCTTATTATATTTTTATTGATTAACTTAATATACAAGTAATTTGAAATAACACAAATAAATCAGTGTAAAAGTCTGTAAAAAAGCTTTTACTTCTGACGTCATATAATATTATATAATAAGCACATATCACATACTTAAAAGTTACTTTAGTAGATTACTTTTTATTTGTATACTTTTTATCTGTATTCCCCACTAAGAACACATTTTTGTAACAAATCTTTAATCTTCTATTATTTATTAATCAAATAACGCTTGATAATATTTTCAAGATATCTATGGTTCTAGTGTTGACTCTAGAAAAAAAGGGCCTACAGCGGAAATTTTTCAAAAAGGGAACAAACACTATTCTAAAAAAGGGTACATTTTTTCAAAAAGAGAACACTTCTAAAAAAGGGCACTTTTGTACCTTGTTCACAAAAAGTATTTTGAACTGGTTTGTTTAGAGTCCCTAGAATTTGCGATATTTTCCCGGGATCAATTGAATTACCACGGGGATCATAGGAAGTGTTAGAAAGGGATGCCGGGCGCATCGGAAGGGTTTAAAAGGGCCGCCCGGCACTGCGCCCTGCTAAAGCGGCTTAGAGTCAACACTAGGTTCACTGTATGGAGCAGTTTATTCTTTGAACATAATACACAGCAGTAACTAAAAATATTTAAATTAGAAATGATTTCAACTATCTACATAGCTGATTGTAATTATTTAATTTGAATACTTATATGATATCCAATAATGTTTATTTTTATCAACAAACATGCATCAGTATGCAATAGGAAATGATATGCAATAAAAAACCCAGGTTCAACAAACAAACAAAAATGTTAAAGGTATATATAAATATTATACAGACATACAAACAATAAATACAATAAGCCCAACTGGTTTGTATGTTATTGTTTGTATGTCTGTATAATATTTATATATACCTTTAACTGTTGAATGCAGGCGTTATTTATGTGTGTATGTGTATTTTAATATATATTGTAGTATGAGTGTTTTATTATAAACAAAAGCGTGTTTATTTGGGTTTTTTGAAAAAAGCCTTTTTTTTTTTTTGCCCAACCCTGGCCAAAAGCAAAGGCGAATAAAACAAATTTGTATCCAGTTGGGAACTTATGTTATGAAGATTTATATTGTTAATTCTTGATATAAAAGACCTTGTTACTTCTGATCTATGCGAAAATGTTATGATTAGCTATGTATATTGATTTTGGCTTTTTTTCATAATATTAACAGGTTTTTAAAAGACTTAAGCACATTATTTCATTTTGACTTTGTCACATTCGGATTTGGGAGTACACCCACAATATGTTTTAATAGGATAGTGTAACTCTTTAAAGACAAAGGTTAAAAAACTAATATAAAAGTTACTGAATATTAAATAAGGATATCATGGATTGTAAAAAACCCACTTTGACATGGGTTTTATTGGGTTTTTTGGGATGGGTTTTACCCCAAAAAAACTCATCCGGGTTTTATTGGGTAGGTGGGTTTTTTGCAACCCTGGCAAAAGGGAGAAAGAACATTTTTTTTTTTTTTTACTTAGAGGCAAGAAGGGTGCTGAATTTTAGGATGAGGGGCAAGAAGGCTGCTAATTTTTTGAATGAACAAGAAGGGTGCTATTTTGTAAAACAAAGGCCGGGTGGGGTGCAGCACCCTCCTGCAACTGCCTGGGGGAAACTGATATAATATCTATTTTAATGGATTGTTTATCTGCAGTGGAACCCATTTCAGACGTGTTACAATGGGAGAAATCTGTGTATTAGACGCAATTTGCATAATGCAGACCTGCCAACTGCTACGAAAAAATTGTAGTTGCTACGATTTGGACCTATAAACTACGATACTACGAAAATCGGTCTTAAACTACGATTTTTTGCAAAAAACAAAAATGCATTTTTTTGTTTCTAGTTGCAATTTGTATCCCACGCAGCATATTTTTCAGCTGTGATTCTGTTCCGAAATTTCCAAAATTTCAACGTATTCATTTCCGAAACTTTGAAAAAATTGGCCACTAGCCCGAAAATTTGGACATTAAAAAATGTTCATGGGGAAAAAAAATCTGGGCTACAAAACAAACTTTTTAACATAAGACTCTCTTTATGTATATTAACCACAAGTGAATCGTATTTCTGTATATATTTATAGTACAGGAATTCCCTTCCTTACAAACAAGGGCACCATTTTAAGAATTTCTGGAAGGGAGGGGTGTTCTTTGAGGGGCAAGCTTTGAAATAGTGTGCAAAATCGCACGATTTGCGTACGAAAAAGAAAAGTCATGCATAATGAAAAATATTGTGCAGTATTTCCCCCTGTAAATTCTTCCACAGATCTATGATTCTTCTGCAACTATATTTTGAAATTTCTTGGAAGTTCGCAATTTTTTTTTTTTTCCTTGCAGAAAAAAGGAATTTTCCCAATTGGAAAAAAATTGAGAATATCCTGAAACGATCGCGGAAAAAAAATCGCGAATTTCATCAAAATTTACTGCACTGGGATGGTACGAGGCTCCTTTTACAAATGTTAAAAAAAACGCTGTGAAACAAAAAGAAATTCTAAAAAAAAATCTTATAAAAATTTTCTGAGGAAAAAAAATTATATTGAGTTGAAAGATTGAAATCTTATTCCTTTTACAAATATCAAAAGATGGCTGCGAAACACGAAAAACCAACCAACCAACCTCCAGATTAATTTTAATTTTGTGTGCTACGATTTCTCATTTTCAAAGGTTGGCAGGTCTGATAATGTTGTAGGAATTGGGCTTATTTGCACATCTAATCGTCTAAATAAACTTTTTAGAACTTTCATTTGTTTTTACGGCCGAAAATTGTCTTTTACGTATATTTAGTTTAAAGTTTAACTTTATTCAACTCTATAACATATTTTTTCTTTTTGTAAGACCGACTGGAATAATAACTGGAAATAAATATGGTTTCAAATGTGTCTTTATTGTTGATTAATATGTAACAACAAAAGTAATCCATTTTTTAACACAATGAAAAATTATTAAATCTTTGAAATACCGTCTAGTTACTAAAATCATATTTAATACGTGTGATAATATAATCATTATAATCTGTACTTCAATTTTAATAAAATAAAGAAAAACTAATTCTTATTAACCTTTGTATGATAAATACTGTTAGCATAGCAAAATGTGAACAAAAGCTGGAAAACCTAAAAGGATACAGCCGCAGTCATATTCATCTAATCTCCATGAGTTTTTTTTTTTTGTGTGTGTGTGTGTCTATAACAGGCATTATAAAACATTGTAGTGATATATAATGTACAATTAAAATTTAACTAGCACAACAGGTATACTCATCTCTAATCGTAATAATCTGAGCATGAAAAAAACGTATATTGTATGGAATTGAAATATTGCAAAGCTGCTCTAGGGTAATGAGGGCTGCAAAAAATGAAAAATAAAAAAAAATTACTCAAAGAAGTTGAACTTCCCCTTAAGCGATGTTCTTAACATTAATTGTAAATAAAAAATCACGAGGACAAAACTCTCCTCATTAAGAGGCTACTTCAGTCAAACGAAAAGACACATTCGCTGATGCTAATCCTATGGAAGAAATTTATAAAGCTATCTCGGTTGCATTTCAATATTTTTAAATGATTTTTTTTGCATTGGATAACAGAGATCGATCTGTATGCAGGCTGTTTTTTACTTTTTCTATTTTGATTGCAGATTTTTTTTATAATGATGCTTTTACTTTCGAAAATGAAAGTGTCCTCTTTAAAAATACCTGTAAACAAACTGGAAAAAGTGAATGAACAACAGCCTTTGTACACATCAATCTCAACTATTCAATGAAAAAAAAAAAAAAAAATCGTTTAAAAATATTGAAATTCAAACGAGATCTTTATAAATGTCTTTCATGGGATTAGCATTAACGAACACGTCTTTTCGTTTGACTGAAGTAGCCTCTTAAACAGGGATGCATTCAGGGGTCAATGCAGGTTTTTATTCTTGGGGCCCATTTTGTAAAAAGTAAAAGTTATTTTTGTGAATTTTATAATACTTTTGTGAAAAATAACATTTTGTAACGAAAGTTGAAATCCAATTACTCATTCGAACCAAGAATTTATTAACAAAAACATTCTTTAAATCCCCTTGCTAAAGTTTTTGTTTTTCGTGACCTGGTTTTATTTACAAATTACACATTTTACAATTTTTATGAAAAAGAATGTTACGAAAGGGAGTTATTTTATTCAAAGAATTTTGTGAAGGGGCCCATTTTATAAAAATTATTTTTGTGAAGGGGCCTATTTTATTAAATAGATTTTTGTGAAAGGGCCCTAAATAGGCTCCAAATTGTGCCTGGATCGGCCCCTGGCATTAATGATGCATTACTACTCTTTTGGTTACAACCAGTGATAGAAATTAGGAACTCTAAGTAAGGCGTCAAATAACATGTTTTTACAAGGTGCCAAACTGGATTTCATGGTTGCAATTATGTTATATATTTTCTTTTCACAACCATGTTAATATTGTTTTTTTTATGCATTAAGTGCAAAAGGGGATGGGGGGCAAGAGAGGCTGTACATACATTAAGCAGTTTATGTCTGTGTTCATAACTAAAACAAAATAAAAACTGGCTTTCTATAAAATTGTAAAACCTGATTGGACTACACTAATTGGGTTCTAGAAAAATGTTTAGGAACCTATAAGAAAGGAGAAATATTGTATAATAAAAACAAATCTTACATATCAAACAATAAAAAAAAAAAAGGGAAATATTAGAATTTTGCCATCCAATATTTATTTTAGACAATCTTAGAACAATTACTTTGAAAAATTGAAAACAAGATATTATAAACCCACCACGAGATGAGACTTGGGAAACACCCTCTTTTAGATCAGTCTATTTTACGGAAGGTGTGCAAGGCGATACTGGAGGGGGAAAATGACCCCGCTGTTTCAGTTTGACCATTTCCCACTAAGAGCTAGGGGTTGCAATGAAATAATTTTCGCGCCAATAACTTGCTCATTCCTTGACATAAACCTGTTTTCCCTCTCTCGATTAGCTGTGTTTTACTGTCTCTCTGTCATTTAGTTTATTTTGCCATTTTTAAACTGTTTTTTTTTTTTTTCAAAACAAATTTTTTTAAAAATATTAAACAAGTCCTCAAAAGGGAAAACAATTCATTCTAAAGAAAGAATGATTGTACATAAAGTACAGCACAAAATTAAAGAAAAGAAGTTCTGCCATTCTGAAATAGCAAGTCGCTTATAATTTTACAGCAGGAGCCCCCCCCCCCCTCCTTTTTTAAAGTGCATTTCTTAATTTAACTTATTTCATATATATATTCTTCATTTTAAAAATTGCGCTCTGAGCTACGGATTTTAGATGCATCTATTTTTTAATATTTCCCTTCGTAGATTTTTTTTTTCTGTCCATAGAGCAAAAAATAAACGTAGAAAAGATCAAAACAGGCGTTTTGAACAGAATTTTCGGACGTGACAGCACAGAAATAAAGAAAAAAAATACTGCCATTCTGAAACAGCAAGTCGCTTATAATTTTACATCAGGATTCCCCCCCTCCCCTCCTTTTGTCAAGTGCATTTCTTATTTTAACTTATTTCATATAGATATTCTTCATTTTTTAAAACGGACTACAGATGCATCTATTTTTTAATTTTTCTGCTCGTAGATTTTTTTTTCCCTGTCCATCGAGCTAAAAATAAATTAAGAAAAATGTCATAGTTGGATCATTAATTTGCCTTAAAATTTTTTAGTAATTATATTATAAATTAAGCTGGTAAATTAAAAATAAAATCTTTAATTATTACTTTATTTTATTTTTTAAATTTTTCATTGACTATTGTGTTAAATTATATCTTTATTGTTTATTAAAAGTATTTAAAAATACATTAAGTTTTAAGATAATATAAGTTAAAAGTCCAAAATATGATATTATTACCTTTACTATTAGTACCTATACAAAAGTACACAATTCAGTTGATTATTCTTGAATAGTATTTCTTAAGTATTTCGCTATTACAAAAAGTCGAGATGTAATTCATTCATTAAAAAAGAAAAAATACTATTTTTTAACAAAATTTTTAATAAATTATACTTAAACAAAAATAATTAATTCTCTGTATTATCGTAATAATTAAAAAGTAACATAGTTTATATAAATTTTTAACGCTTTTATGTAATTCCCCTTTAAAGTCAATATTATATATATAAATAGCGCCAAAACCTCGCATATTTGGGAAATATGGCAACCTTTCCTTTTTCCTCTACGGCGCGGCGTAGAGAAGACAAATCCCTGCTCCGATTTGGAAGAAATGGGTTCGTCTTAGACTACGTCACGTATGATTGACAGGTCTCTTCTCGTCGTGGGTCTATAATATTTAGTTTTTTAAATCAGGCTCTCTAGTTAAAGTGAAATATGTGTGTGTGTGTGTGTGGGGGAGCTTAACCTAAAGTACTAATTAGAGCATTTGTTAACCTTCTGACAGTCTTGCAAAAAGGCAAAATTGTAATGTCATTTTCTCTGCATTTTGTTTTAAATACTAAAGAAATGATTCTTTCAACATTATATAAAAAAACTTAATTAAAAATATGAATGTAATCCTTGAGAGTATTAATCATTGTATTCAAAATCTATTAAATCAACAGAATTATATTATTTTAAATATTGCTGATATTGCCATGAAACCTGGAGCTTAATTATATTATTTTAAATATTGCTGATATTGCCATGAAACCTGGAGCTTAATGAACATATTAACACGGGCTTGTCAGTGAGAGGGTTAAACAAAAATTAAACTGAAAGAAAGGTAGACATCAAATTTGGCGACTAGGCATCCTTTTGTGGTCATGAAATGCAATAATTTAATTGCATTTATCGACTAACAGCAGCTAGTTTCTTACCCTGGTTTTTATAGGTAACAATAGAATTTTGCAATCAATTTTTGAATCACTTCTTGATAGGCTAGAATAATAATAATAAAGGACAAAGGTGTGTTTGTGATGACACTGCAACATCTTTACTATTAATTTATAATTGAGTTGTAAAAATATTATTTTAAGCCGCTTTTTTCAATCGGTCCTCACCTATGATCCATCGTCCAATAGTCACCTATGCGTACAATTGTATGGGAGTTGAAACAACAGCGAATTGAATTGTGCCAAAATAGGCCAAACTGCTGGGAAACTGCAACAAGGAAATATTTTAAAGAGTTAAAAATAGAACATAAATTATAAGTAGAAGACAAAGAGTGTAATAATAATAATAAAAAAAATGAAATACACTTTTATCACTTAGTTTAATATTAATTAATTTGCGATTATATGATGAAAAATCGATTTAGAAGTCCTAAAAAAGAGTTCAAACGTTTTCTTTTCTGTTGAAAAGAAACCGAGCAAAATTTATTTATTTTTAATAAATTCACTTCCTTTGTGCTTTCTAACAAACATTAAAAAAAAAAAAAAAAAAAAAAAAAAAAGGTGAATTTTTCATACTGAAATTTGTTGCTCATGCTAAATGAATGTATTGTAATAGAAATTTTTGGTGAAAAACACGAAATGAAGTCATAAATTAGGTATAATTTTCAAGATATTCATTGAATGCTTATAAAAGAGTGTTGTGGAAAAGGAAAAAAAAATATTTTTTATAGTAATTTTGTCTTTTCTTTTCAGGTTTCCGATACTGTTGTAGAACCGTACAACGCAACACTCTCTGTACATCAACTAGTCGAAAACACAGACGAGACCTTCTGCATAGACAATGAGGCCTTGTACGACATCTGTTTCAGGACGCTCAAACTCACCACTCCCACTTACGGTGACCTCAACCACTTGGTCTCTGTGACCATGTCCGGTGTCACCACCTGCCTCCGATTCCCGGGTCAGCTCAACGCTGATTTACGGAAACTCGCCGTCAACATGGTCCCCTTCCCACGTCTTCACTTTTTCATGCCTGGTGGGTCTATTCATGTTTTCTTGTAATAAGATTAATTATTAATTATAAATAGTTGTTATTTGTAGGGTTGCAAAAACCCCAACCCGGCTGTGTTTTTTAGGGTTTTATTGGGCTTTTGGGATTTTTTTTGTTTTTTTAAGAAGTGAGGGCAGGGGGAGTCCCTTATATTTTTAAAGTATATGTATTAAATTAGAAGTCTTGTTATATTTTTATTGATTAACTTAATATACAAGTAATTTGAATTGAAATAACACAAATTGATCAGCATAAAAGTCTGTAAAAAAGCTTTTACTTCTGACATGATATATTACTATATAATAACCACATATCACATATTTAAAAGTTACTTTAATAGATTACTTTTTATCTGTATTCCCCACTAAGAACACATTTTTGAAACAAATCTTTAATCTTTTATTATTTATTAATCAAATAATGCTTGATAATATTTTTAAGATATTTATGGTTCACTGTATAGAACCAGTTCATTCTTTGAGCATAATACATAGCTGTTACTAAAAATATTTAAATTGCAAATGATTTCAATTATCTACATAACTGATTGCAATTATTTAATTTGAATGTAGTCCAGGCAATAGACCGTATAGGGACTCTACCTAGCAAAAGTCATGGTAGTTCTGGAAAAAGGCTTATTATATGTTTTTGGGTTGTTGAATCGAAATTTTTAACTTCCCACCAAAATTTCCCCCTGCAACCCCCCCCCCCCCAAAAAAAAAATGGTAAAAAGCCCCCCAAAAAGGTTTTTATTAAAAAAATCAAATTTTTTATTGTTTTAGGGAAAAAGTATCTAGAGAATCAGAAAGTAGACAAAATTTGCAACAAATAAGATATATGACATTATGATGTAGGATGAATGGGGAGGAGGGATCTGTCTTGGAATATGTGCTGCGTGGACTAAGTTGTGCAATTGACTTAACCACTCACATCGTTTACATTCACCCTCCTGTCTCCCCTCCGAACTTTCCCTATAAGGTTTACTGTAAGTTTTTTGGGTCGCTGAATCCCAATTTTTAACTTCCCCCCAAAATTCTCTCCTCGAAACCCCCACAAAAGTGTTGTTTTTATATTAAATTTTTTATTGTTTAGGGGAAAAGTATGTAGAAATTCAGAAAGTAGACAAAATTTGCAACAAATAGGATATAGGACATTATGATGTAGGATGAATGGGGACGGGGAAGGCTGCCTCTGACCATGCACTGTGGCGCATGTTGCGAGGCAGATCCCCCGTCATAATGTCATGTATCTTATTTGTTGTAAATTTTGTCTACTTTCTGAATTTCTAGATACTTTTCCCCTAAAACAATAAAAAAAATGATTTTTTTTATAAAAACCTTTTTTTTTGGCGGGGGGGGGGGGGGGGGGGGTGACGGGGAAAGTTTTGGTGGGAAGTTACAAATTCGGATTCAGAAACCTAAAAAACATAAAGTAAGCAGATTTCCAGAACTACCATTAATTTTGCCAGGTAAAATCCCCTATTGCCTGGACTAATAGGTACTTTTCAGTTAGCCGAGCGCAAGTGTTATATATACATATAAGTATATATATATATATACCTATATTAGGGTGGTCCTTAAAAAATTAACTTTTAAATTTTCTATGGGGCACCCTCCTATTTTGTTCTATGTATAAAATAAAGACTTCCACCAAAATTTTAAAACATGTTTTAAGGGTCGCTACCAAGGTTTGAATATTTTTTTAAAAAATTAAAAATTGACATATTTTGTAATCTAATAATATATTATTAATACAAATCCATAGTCATTGCCAAATTGAATCATGATATGATATTAGGCTGTGAAGACTGTCATTTGTTTCACGTTTCAACCTATTTACGCAGTCTATGTCCTAACACAGACAGGAGTATTTCATGTCTACACTCTATTTCACTTAAATGTGGCAGCATTGTAAAAGGTAGAGAATCTAACATTCTGCCTTGAAAATTAGTTCTCCGTTATTTTTTAATCTTAAATAGCTCAAATGCATAAAAATATATAAGGTAATGTTTATAAATTATGGAATTTGATTTTTTGATATCCATAAAATGTGGTACTAAATGAACATATTCGTATCAGAAGACGAGCAAGCAGAGCCCAAGACTAAAAAAAAAAAGTTTTCGGCAAGCGTTCTTTTGACTTTTGACTGGGATTGCATAATTTTAGAAGACATTTCAGGAACTGAAACTGTAGACAGATTACCCGTTATCGTTTCAGGTAAAGGTATTGACCAGTTACTTGTTGTTCCAAAACTTTAATCAGGAACAGGTGAGACAATAGCTTCTGCTGTTAACAAAATATTGGAGTCGTGGGGAGTGCCGAGCAAATAAAATGTATGAGTTTTGATATAACCCTTGCTTATACCGGATTATCAACAGGAGCTCTTCTGGAACAGAATATGAACAAAAAAATTATTTGGATTGCCATCCTTGAAATACTGTTTTTGTTCTTTATCTTTTGTATGAAGTTTACTGTGTTCCTTCATGAGTGCTTACCCCACTTTCGGCTACATCATTAACAATTTGACTGAAGTCGCTAGTGCCTTACATGTCTTGTAGGATTCATTTTCATTCCAATTAGTTACATCTGTTTCAAAAAAGATCTGAAGTTAAATCCATAATTTAAAAAAAACTTCAGAGTGCTGCTAGTTTGAAAATCTTGCAAGTCATTTTGGAGAAGGATATCAGGGTCAGCACATGTATGTTTCAAGGGTTCATAACTTTCTTCATTTTTCAAAGCATGTACCATTTTTCTTTTACTTTAAAAAAAAAACATTATCATCGAAAAATGCAAAAGCAACTAGTTCTTCTGTGAAGTACAGAAATGTCCTAGGAACTTCTTCAAAGCACACAAAGATATGATTTCATTTACATTTTCGAGTTTTTTCAAGTTCTTCGGGAGCAATAAATCATTGGGCCTGATACCAGCTGTGAATGTAGATTTTCACCACAAATGAACACACTTGCAAACTCCAGATTCTTCCTGCTTTTAGAGTTTAAATTGATCTCTAAATGAATAAATCTTGAGCGAGTATATGGCCTTCACCATCCATGGAACCCGATGCAATCCATCTGGGGCTCTAATGTAAACACATCTTTCGGGTACTCCTCCGAAGAAAATGATGGCAAGCTCTATCAATTCCTTGTAATTGTCCCTTGGTTGAAAAATCATTAGGATGATTTTGAGCAAATTCGCCAATTTCTGACGCATTATATGTTACTTTTTTCATTGATTAAATTGGCAGTTATGGAAGTCTGAAATATGCCATAATCGACAGACATCCACGAAATTTTATTTACCGTTTGAATAATAGTATGTCTAGTCCGCTTGAAACTCCAAGAGACTTAACAACAACTTTCTCAAGCATAATTTCAAGGATGTGATGATGGCAAGCCAAATCATTTCTTTGTTCATATTCTAATCCAGAAGAGCACAAGCTTCTCCTGATAATCGAGTATTAACAAAGGTTATATCAAAAGTCACACATTTTACTTGCTTGTTATCCCCACAGCTCCAATGTTTCGTTAACAGCAGAAGCTGCCTCACCTGTTCTTGATTGAAGTTTTGGAACAGCTCGTTAAATGATCGATACCTTTACCTGAAACGATAATGCGTAATCTGTCTACAGTTTCAAATCCTGAAATGTCTTCTAAAATTTTGCATTTCCAGTCAACAGTCAAAAGAACTGCTTGACGAAAACTCATTTTTTAAGTCTTGGGCTCTGCTTGCTCGGTTTCTGATACGAATATGTCCATTTAGTACCACATTTTATGAATATCAAAAAATCAAATTCCATAATTTATAATCATTACCTTACACATTTTTACGCATTTGAGCTATTTAAGATTAAAAAAATAAAGGAGAACTAATTTTCAAGGCAGAATGTTAGATTCTCTACCTTTCACAATGCTGCTACGTTGAAGTGAAATAGAGTGTAGACATTAAAAACTCCTGTCTGTGTTTAGACAATAGACTGCGTAAATATGTTGACATTTGAAACAAATTAGTCTTCAATATCATACCATGATTCAATATGGCAATGACTATGGATTTGTATTAATAATATATTATTAGATTACAAAATATGTCAATTTAAAAAAAAATTTAAAAATATTCAAACCTTGGTAGCAACCCTTAAAACATGTTTTAAAATTTTGAAATTTTTGTTGAAGTCTTTATTTTATACATAGAACAAAATGGGAGGGTGCCCCACAGAAATTTTAAAAGTTAATTTTTTAAGGACCACCCTAACCTATATATGTGTGTACATATATATATACAGTCGAACCCGGTTAAGACGCTCACGGTTAATACGCGGATTTTTTCATATCTCTTGAACATCGCCCATAAGGCTAATGCAAAAATGTCACATTTAATACGTGAACGGTTATTACGCGATAAACTTTCGGTCATTTTAGGAAAAAATCACGCTTAAGACGCGAATTCATTGATATGCGAATTCCTTCTCTCGTCTCGAGTATTGCCAATTTAGTGGATTTTTTTTATTGATATAAAAAACACTGTTTCTGATTAGTATTATTTACTTTATTTAATAACATATTAATTAAGGCGAACATTATTAATCAGAAATAGTAGTAGATATTTGAATAATACAAAAAACCACTAAATTATCAAAACTGCAATTCTGCTTTAATCCCGCCTCTTAACATTGTCTCTCGCTTCGTGTACGTTTTTACTGTAGTAGAGAGATATCTAGACCAATTCAGGTTACTCAGATACGTCCTAAAAATTATTATGATTAGAGATGATCATACCTGTTAGTGGGGTTTTGAATGTGCGTTATATCACTGCTATGTTTTATAATGCATATTATAGACAACAAAAAAGGAAACTCGTAAAGATTAAACACATACGACTGTGGTTGGTTTTCTTTACTTTTTCCTATGCTTACAATAAAACAATATTTTTTACACAAAGATTAATAAGGCTAGTTTTTTATTATATTAAAATGACAAGGACAGATTAAATGGTATTCATTATTACAAGTATTAAATATGATTTTAAAAACTGGGTTGTGCTAGAAGTTTTTTTTTCTTTCTGTTATGAAAAATTAGTATGTTGTTTTACTTCCAGTAGCAACTTATTAATCGACAATAAACCATAAACCAATCGACAATAAATTCATATTTATTTTCCGTTGTTAATCCAGTCGCCCCTATAAAAGAAACAATGAGCAAAAGTGCGATGAAATTAAATTTTAATCCTAAAATGCGTAAAAGAAACAATTTTCGACCGTAAAACATATAAATGAAAGTTCTAAAGTTCATTTAGACGATTAGATGTTGCAAATAAGCCCATTTGCTGCGTCATTATACAAATCACGTTTAATACGCGATCCTGCTTAATACGCGACTTTTGTCCACTCCCTTGAAATGCGTCTTAACCGGGTTCGACTGTATATATATATATATATATATATATATAGAGAGAGAGAGAGAGAGAGACATATATATGCATTTTTATATATAACAGGTGTCCCAAAAATGACTGATGAATTTTAAAATTCAATAACTTCCAAGCGGTGACATATATTTAAAAAATTCTTCTAGGAGTGTTATGTAGGATGTCAGAAGTTTTTGTACTGTGATTGATTTTAGTTCGAATTTCAAGCAATAGATGGCACTGAGATCAATAGGTGCTCAGTCCAGAACCGATTTTTTGGTACTGCGGGATCCATTCAATACATTTTAATCTCCTTTTTTTGCATGGAAGAAGAGAGAGACCGAAAAATCGAGTCTGGATTGAGCGGTTACTGCTTGCAGTGCCCTCTATCTATGCTATTTGTAACTAAAACTCAGAATCACAGTATAAAAACTCCTGACATCTTACATCTGCAAAAAGTTTTTAATATCTGTCACCATTTGCAAGTTATTGAATTTTAAAATCCATCGGTCATTTTTGGGACACCTGGTATATGTATGTATATATACATTATATATAAGTATATATAACACTGGCACCCGGCTAACCGAAAAGTACCTTTGAATATTTTGAAATGAAGTTATAATACTTATATAATAATATCCAACAATGTTTATTTTTATCAACAAATATGCATCTGTATGCAATAGGAAATGATACTAAAAAAAAACCCAGGTTTGAACAAACAAAAACTGGTTTATTTGAGTTTTTTGAAAAAAGACCCCTTTTTTGGCCAACCCTGGCCAAAAGTGAATAAGTCAAATTTATATCCAGTTGGGAACTTATATTGTGAAGTTTTATATTGTTAAATTGTGATATAAAAGACATTGTCAGTTTTTATGTATGTGAAAATGTTATATTAACAGGCTTTTAAAAGACTTAATCACTTATTTCATTTTGACTTTGTCACATTTGGATTTGTCAGTAAACCCAAAATATGTTTTAATAGGATAGCGTGACTAATTTAAACACAAAGGTTAAAAAACTAATATAAAAGTTACTGAATATTGAATATTAATATCATGGATCTTAAAAACCCCTATAAAACCCTCTTTGACATGGGTTTTATTGCGTTTTTTGCAACCTTGGCTATTTGGCAGATAACAAAGTTATCGCAAGTTAAAATACCTTCACTTTGATTTGATTGGATCCTATTGCGAAGGCTTATTTCCCAAGTTTCCATCAATATCTCATCATCCACACATTGCTTTTTTTTTTTTTTTTTTTTACTTTTGATTTCCATTACTTCGCATTTCATGGCATTAGTTTTCATTTTGTACCAAGTACAGCTGCATGTGAAGGAGTTTTTCTGCTAATGTAGGGTATTCATTTTTGGTAATGTCTGAATTTTTCTCTGTCAAGTGTATGCTATTATTTGATTCGATGAATAAAAAAATAGTCATAAACGTTTGGTTAGTAATAAACTTATAGTTTATTCTTGGTATTATTTTATTAATATTCAGGGTTCATACGACTCTATTATTTCTTAATCAGTGACTTTCTGATTTAAAAAAATCATCTAAATTTCCACTCTTCTGAAATTAAGTTTTTCTGCTCTTTTTGTTATTTTACTGTAGCATTAAGTACTCGATCCTAATGATTTTGTGTAAATCCTTCCCTCTTTTGCTCCCCCTCTCCCATTTCCACAGTACCCAAAGTTTAAATTCTTTAAAACTTTTCCTGCTCTATTTGTTATTTTATTGAAACTAGTGTTCGATCCAAACAAGTTTACAAAACTAAATTTCGGTAATCTTCCTAGTTTCAACTGAAAAAAAGTTAAAAAAAATCTTAAATTAATTAATACAATCATAAATATATATATAATTATTAATTAATTATATGCATATAGAAACACATTTCTAACAAATATATGTCTATAGTATATGTATGTATAAATTTAAAACAAAACATAAATAATACAAATTTTACATTTTATTACTTTATGACCTATAATCATGGGCCATTATCAATAATTAACAATGCAGTTAACAAATTCAATAATGGATATTTAATTAAGTTGTTACAGGGTCCGTATGGTCTTTGAAAGTCCTTAAAAGTGCTTACTTTCTCCAAACAGAATTTTTGGTGCTTAAAAGTACTTATTTCATGCAAAGTCTGCAAAAAGTCCTTAACTTTATTCTGGTATTATTTTTTAATCAGGGGTGAATCTCTTCTGCATTTCTTTGAATTTCTGATTTAAAAAAAAAAATCTTACTCCCCTTGTATCCCCCCCCCCCTTGCACTTTTCAATGGCAATATAATTAATCAACTTAATTTAGCTTTCAAAAATTTATATCCCCTCCCTCCTCCTCCTCTCCTATTTCTCCTGCACTCTAAGTTTACAATCTATAAATTTCATTTTTTTATTCTGCTGCATTTGTTACTTTAAAATAACTATAAGTGTTTGCCTTTTAAGTTTCTACTGCCATATGCCAAAATCGGTCTCCCCTCCCCAAACCAAACATTTGAATGTTTAAAAGTTGTATTTAGAAAAATGAAACTTTTTATTATGAAATGTATGAAATTCATTAATTTATTCAATTTGTAGGTCCTCAAATTTTTTTGCTTCTGTTCCTTGAAAGTCTGTGATTTTTATTTAAAGAAATTGGTTATTGGTTTTAGCTCTACCAATGATAAAATCCTATGTAAATGTAGGGTGAAATTTAATTAGGTAATGACTCATTAACCAATATATTTATTGAAATAAGGTTTTACCATCAGAAAATAGACATCCAGTGCTGTTGTACCGTGCTTCGGTAAATTATTTTCCCAATTTTTTAATATATACCTGTAATTCCTGTCGTTGATATAAACTTCAGCAAATTTTCCAAAATTTATTTTCAGATGCTTGAAATGTCTTATAATTTAAAATATATATATATATAACTTAGTGTAATAAAATACTTAACATCATAAAATTAAAAATGTATACTTCTTGAAATTTCAAATGAAATTTGGCCATCGAATTTCATTGGATCGTCTCATCATTTTTGCTAGAGTGTGAAAGGGGAAAAGATTGCACAAAATGAGTCGTGATCTCCCAGACCTAACCGCAGCTGAGACAAATACTATGCTCTTAACGGCAATGGTTCAGAGCCGTTTGCCCTTCCTGCTGTTTGATGTCAATTTAATGAATTTAGCTTTTAAATTTTTCTGGTAAGGACCTTGGACTGCCTGCTCTGAAAATCAGCAGCGGTTGAAATTATTCAACAAAGTCTTTGGATTTCTGATTTTAAAAATAAATCTTACTCCCCTTGTATCCCGTAAACTGCGTATAAATGGACTTCCCCCCCCCCCCCCCCATTTTCTTCAAACTAAATTAATATTAACTTAAAGCGATACAATACTTTTAACAAGGCAAAAATTACCTTTATTTATTCCTATCAGACATATGTTTCATTGGCTCTGACGGCAACATTCTCAATAATAAATTGCAGAGCAATGAAACACATGTCTGATAGGAATAAATAAAGGAAATTTTTGCCTTGTTAAAAGTATTGTATCGCTTTAAGTTAATATTAATTTAGTTTGATGTATTCAAGTGATTTTCGTATAGTTTTATTCCATTTTCTTTTCAGTATTATCTTAAACTGTTTTTAGAAAATTTGATAAATCAGAAATAACAGTATTGTTTAAATGCTGCAGTAACAATGTCTATATTACAAAGAATTGTATACTTTTAAATTTTTATACAAAACATTTAACAATAAATAAACCCTCCTAAAAAGTTACTGAATCAAAAATTTGGCCTGAGTCAAATTGACCCCTTTTTTAAGATTTGGATTAAAATACAGAAAAATAATTCTTGAAAACACTATACATTAAATATTTATTTTCGGATGGTGAAAACTGCATTTTGGTAAATACATTGGGTATAGAATGATCAGAACATGGGATTTTCACAATTTGCTGGGAATCCACAAAATGTCTATTTTTTCACTGCAGGATTCTCTGTATTTATTTATTAAAGAATAATGTATATATTTTTTACCAACAGGTTTCGCACCTTTGACATCCAGGGGCAGTCAACAGTACAGAGCTTTGACTGTGCCAGAACTCACACAACAGATGTTTGACGCTAAAAACATGATGGCTGCATGTGATCCAAGACACGGCCGTTACCTCACAGTCGCTACAATCTTCAGGTAAAAATAATTCTTAATCCTATAATAATTTTTTTTTTTTTTGTTTTGTTTTTTTTTTTTAACAGAGAAAGAAGTCATAACTTCATTTTCACTTCACTATATAAATCTTGACAAATTGCAACATATAACAAAATGCAGTTCACAAGCAAAACATAAAATCTGATCCACGTTTATTTTTGAACTGGTAATTTTTAGGGATGGGAATTGTTGGCCTAATACCTGCTGCCGAATATTGCTAAAATATCGCTGAATATTGAAAGATATCTTGCCAAATAAATTCAGGATTAAAAAAAATCTTTTTTTTCTTTCTAATCCAAGTACTTTCTGGCACATTCATTCTGCCATTTTGATTCTTACTTGCACACAATGTACAGTTATTCAGATACTAAAAAATATACAGCCTTTCTGCAATTTCCATAAAAGTTAGTGATCTTTCAGATGTCCAAATTGGAGAAGATTCAGTGAACAGTCACATTAAAGAATGATAGATTACAACTCAAGATGTAAAAACTCTTATAGGAAAAAAAAAGAAAAACACTGCTTCATTCTAAAACACTTGGATGTTCATTAATGTCTGAAAATCCAGGCACATATAAAAAGGCTCTTATGAAATTCATGGTAACTTTCTATAAAGTAAGGAATATAAAATTTGAATCTCTAGATGCATTGGTGAAAACAGAACGGATGTCAAACTGGATACTCGCTACATGGCACAACTTGCTTTATGAAGATGGTTTTATAAATATTTAAATATAAATTCTAAATAGTGAGCAAAGTAATTTTTTAATTCCCACTTTTTATTTGCATAATTATTGGCTTTAACGTGTAACATTATTATGTATATATGATATTTTTTAATTTACATCTCCCTTCCTTCACTTTCTGTTTATGCTTTTAATGCTTGTTGAATAGTTGCATGTTCTGGGTCATTTTGTTAACATATGTATTGTACTTTAATAATACCTTTTTGCTTTAAAATAATTTGTAATTTAAGGCTTGGAAGCCGATTTCAGAACAGACTCATTCTTACAAATTTGTTTATTATCACGAGGGACACAAATTCTCAATGATAAAATTTACTTGATTAAGGGTTATTTCAGAAAATATCTCCTTGTGAGTTATGAGAGAGAGTAAGAATATTGAATGCAAGTGAAGGAATAAAAGTATCATTTGTTAGTAAAGATTCTTTACATCCTGAAAACCATTTTGGCAGGTATATCTCAGAATAAAATGCAATTTCGTAATTTTTTGTGCTAAAATAAGTTTTTAAAGTTTAAAAATAAATTACAATCTACATTTAAGAGTAGTAGTGATGAGTGACTTCCTATTTTAGGTGCAGTGCTTAGGAATTACTTTCCTGTGGTAAAAGTTGTTTTATTAGCAATATCAAGGTGTTTGAAATATTGCAAGAACAAATTATTTAAAAATGTAAGCAGATTAATAATATAACTAAAATTGTATTTAATTATTTTTTTCCACTTTAAAATTTTAAATTACAGTACAACCTCTTTTATCTGAAAACTCTCGGTTAACCAAAATCCATTTTGAAAGCTTTTTTTACTATCACATTCCTTGTGTGCAAAATCCATTTTGAAAGCTTTTTTTTTTTTTTTTTTTTTTTTTAAACTATCATATTCCTTGTGTGCAAGTGGTCCTTTCCAAATTACCAGTACATATAAATATTTTCGATTCCCTTCATTAGAGTTCCTTCGAATTTAACTTGAGATCCCATAAGCTGCGGAGTGGAACGAATAAAACAAACATATGAGCCATTCTGAAGCTTTTGAATGTTTTGAAAAAGGTTTGGCATGGCTGGAGCAGCAGAAAGGCTGTGCTATCAGTGAACTAATAATATTAAAAAATTCCACAATAGAGTTTCAAAGCAAAGGCAATCGAAATTGACGATTTTTTTTTTTTTTCAAACCCTTGCAATATATGTAAAAGTGACTTAATTTCAAAATTAAAATTCGGGTAATTTATTCTTATATCTATTTTGCTATTATTTTATTTTTATTGTACCATAACCACTTATTGTACCACCTGTTACCGTGATAAGAAATGCAATCTTAAAATTGAAGCATTTTCCGAAAATTGGTCAGTACCATTTACTTCAGATAATTGAGGTTTTACTGTATATACAGTAGACTCCCTCGAATCCGCACCGCTCAGGACCAGCGGTTGTGCAGATTTTAGAATTTTGCAGATTTCTGATCATTGCTTTGTTTACATTTTTTAAACGATAATTTGGATGTAATAATGCAATCGAAATTATAATGAATGCTTGCTGTAAAATATTAAAATAACTAAGTAAAGTAATAAACTAAAATGACAAAATGTAAGATAATTTTAAAAGTGATTAAATTATTAAAAGTAAATAAATGTCAAGTAAATAATTAATAATGTACAATTAAATAGGCATAATAAAGATGAAACATTTTTAATTCAATGAAGCTTTCCTCATAAAGGTACCTTACTAATTCATATAAAAATCATAAAGTAAGGAAGTTTTATTTCAAGTTCAGCCAGTCTTTATAACCAAAAAAGCTTGATTAATACATAAATATATTGGGTAAAGAGATTGTGAATGAGTGATATCAGCATTTGCATTTTTCAGAAATAAGTTTATACTTCCTTCATGAAAATTCACGAGTTCAGCCATATTGAATTGCACATTAAAATGCATACGGAATGATACAAAATTTTAAAAAAACTGTAATTTTTCCCCAACATCTGAACTGAAAGTTTCATTGATCTGTGATAATGTGTGGATTTTAGGCATTTGCAGAGTTTAGGGTTGCAGATTTGAAGGAGTCTACTGTATATATATATATAGTAAAGATAAAATCAACAATATTGCATGTCCCCCCTCCCCCCCCCCCCCCAAAAAAAAAAATTATATATATATATATATCTGTTACAACACATTTATTTGTCATGGACACCAAACTCAATTATGGAAATTTCACAGTTTTTATTTTATTATTATTATTATTATTTTTTTTTTTTTACGCTTGGTAGAAAATGTAAGTAAGTTAATTTTATTAAGAACAAAAACTATAAAATTTTTGCTCCATTTCTTTAAGAAAGAGCAAGGGAAGAGGTTAAAAAATACAACATTATTTAAACTATCTTTTAAGGATTTCTCAATGTATTATTAATTTGTAATTCCTGAAAATATTAAAATGTAGTGTGAATGTAATTTTTATAATTGCAGCCTATAAGAAAATACGTTAAAAATCTATTAGAAAATTCCATCTTCACATACAAAAACTGGTTGAGCGTAAAAATAAGTGCTATTTCTGTGCCCTGCAAGCAGTTCTCTAAACACCAAACTAAACTGACTGTCTCAATGTTAAAATTAAAAACTTTCTAAGAAAGCATAGTGGTGCTGTTTTTTATCTAACAGTGCAACTAAATCATAAATTGAACTCAATTTCTCAAATGTTACATTCAATTTTATTGTATCAAACACATATTATCATAGAAATCTACAGAAATGTAAAAAATTAAAAGTACAAGAACCAGCTTTTTGCGAATTGAAATATTGGAACAGTTCATTTTTTCTCAGGTCTTTTCAACCTATTTTTTAAGGTTTAAAAAAAAAAAAAAAAAAGGTTTAAAAATTGTCTTCTACTGATAGCCTATGGAAGTAGTGCCCCTCTCCCCTTTCTGATGGGGGAAAAAAAAAAAATAATTCCTAGCTCCTTTCTCTTGTAGTGCTTATTGCGGTATATATATAGTGGTTTACATCATTTCAGGCGAAAAATAATCGGTTAGAAAAATATATATACAATATTCTTTTAAGGTTAATATTGTGTATTCTTATTTAGATAAATTTACGTTATGTGCTATTGCTCTAAAATTTTAATACTTTAAACTAACCTTTTGTTCCAGCTCATTTTTGGTTTAGATGTCACATTTAAGGGTAAAAGCATCCGTTTGAAGATTTAAAAACATTTTCCCGTAGGATTTCCATGTGTGAAAAAAGAAAAAAAAGCTAGAAGAGGGGAGGGGGGGGGGGGGGGTTCTTTGAGGGGCAAGGTTTGAAATATTGTCAGACCTGCCAACTGCTACGAAAAAATCGTAGTTGCTATGATTTGGACCTATAAACTACGATGCTACGAAAATCGGTCTTAAGCTACGATTTTTTGCAAAAAAACACAAACGCATTTTTTGTTTCTAGTAGCGATTTTTATCCCGCGCAGCACATTTTTCAGGAGTGATTCTGTTACAAAATTTCCAAAATTTTAAAGTATTCATTTCCGAAAGTAAAAAAAAAATGGCCATTAGTATGAAAAAAATCCGGGCTGCAAATCAAACTTCTTAACATAAAACACTATGTATATTAACCAGGAGTCAGGAGTGTATCGTGTTTCTGTAAATATTTATACAGGAATTCCCTTCCTTAGTAACAAGGGTGCCATTTTAAGAATTTCTGTAAGGGGAGGGGGGTGAGGGGTTCTTTGAGGGGCAAAGTTTGAAATATTGTGCAAAATCGCACAATTTGCGAATTTCGTCAAAAGTTCATGGTAAAAAATGCGGATTTCAACAAAGAATCGTGATAGAAAAATGTGAATTACGATTGTGGGAATGAAATTTTGAAAATTTTGAAATGATCGCGGGAAAAAAACTGCGAATTTCGTCAAAATTTACTGCACTGGGCTAAAAAATTGGAACAAGACTCCTTGTACAAATGTTAAAAAAATTCTGCGAAACAAAAAGAAACTAACCATCGTATAAAAAGTTTCAGAGGAAAAAATTTACTATATTGAGTTGAAAGTCTGAAACCTTATTCTTTTTACGAATGTCAAAAGATGGCTGCGTAACACGAAAAACCAACCAACCAACCTCCATATTAATTTTAATTTTGTGTGCTACAATTTCTCATTTTCAAAGGTTGGCAGGCCTGTATTGTGCAAAATTGCAAGATTTGCGATAAACTATCGCGAATTTCGACAAATGACTGTGTAAAAAAAATCAGTTTCATCAATTGGCCGCAGAAGAAAATAAATTTCGTCAAAGGATTATGGTTAAAACATGAATTTTGTCAAAATATCACAGAAAGAAAACGAGAATTTCGTCAAAAGGTCAGTAAGAAAATGCAAATTTTACCGAAAGATTGCAGAAAGAAAACACTAATTTTGTCAAAGGATCGTGGTAAAAAACGCGAATTTCGTCAAATTTCATGGTAAAAAGTGCAGATTTCAACAAAGAATTGTGATAGAAAAATGAGAATTGCAATTGTGGGAAAAAAGTTGTAAATATCTGAAATGATCGTTGGAAAAAAATCGCAAATTTCGTTAAAATTTAATGCACTGTGCCCAAAAATTGGAACTTGGCTCCTTTTACAAATGTAAAAAAACGCTGTGAAACGAAAAGAAACTCTAAAAATCGTATAATAATTTTCAGAAGAAAAAAATTACTATATTGAGTTGAAACTGAAACCTTATTCCTTTTACAAATGTCAAAAGATGGCTGTGTAACACGAAAAACCAACCAACCAGCCTTCAGATTAATTTAAATTTTATGTGCTACGCTTTCTCATTTTCAAAGGTTGGCAGGTCTGCAATATTTAAAATTTATAAAAATTTCCATTTCAAATAAAGAAATGGCTCTTTTTCAATCTCATGGAGGTGGTAAATTGCCGATTTTCGGTTTGGCTACTTTATATTTGTCCCAATTTTTTGTTGTTCCATTCCCCTTCCATGTAAATATGTTTCATATAAGAAATTTGAATTAATAAACAGGCTTACAAATAAATGTTACTTAGAAATAAAAATATAACATCACAACTTAATAACAGATTTTAAATACCGAGAATATCAATTTAGAACATTGCCTTCCTTTCTTTCTTACTCATTTGCTTTTCTGGCTTCATTTAACCCATGGGTGTGGCTCTTAAAATCAGATTTTATGTGTGCAAATTTTGTTATTTTATTTTACATAAACTTCTGGTAAAGAAATTATTCTTTACTTGCGTGCATCACTGCATAATGAACAGTTGTGCACACAAAAGTTGTGTATGCCTTTTCTTTATCAGATGCATTCTTTTTAACCCTTTATGTACTGAATTGTGAATTCATGAAAATTTTATCTTCTAAAGCATTTTTTGTGAATTGTTTAAACTAAATTAGAAGATTTATATAATCATTTAATACATTTTAGAAGGATTCATTCAATTTGAATTGACAAGGATTTTGTGCACTCTTGATAACCCCCACTCAAATCTTTTATTTTAAATATTTTTCTTAGTATTTTGTAGAATTAGGAAATGTACAAATAGTATGTTCTTACAATAGAAATATAGAAATAGTTCCAAACTGAAAAATCCCCCCCCCCCCCCCCCCCAACGCGCCCCAACGCCAAGATAGCTGAATAGATGCAAAGGCAAAAGAAATCATCCTCTTAAAAATATTTTTGATTTGTGTAACCCATCATGCTTTTGGAACAAGAAAATGTAATGTATCTATAACTCATTCTAAACTGTATGACAACTCATTGATGTATTCAATGAATTTTATAACCAGTTATTTTAAGGGTACTTATAAGTACCGTCAGTAAAGTTTCTTTTTAAAAAAAATGTGAGATTTCAATAAAAGTAAAAAAGTGGCAAATTTGGATGGTAATAATAAACTGTAGAATAAGGTATGGATTTTCATGAAACAGTTTTGATTGTTATTATTTTTAGGGAAAATAAGAATGCCTTTTAAAAAAATAATCATGCTACTATTTTGACAATTATTTTTATCAAGGTAGGCTACTGAAGCAACTGTTTTTGATTCCATTTGGCAGTGGCAGCCCTGTATTTCCTTGATTATCCAGGACTTTAATTCTTTGAGTTAAAGTGATACACTGGCCTAGAGAGAGTTTAATGTATGTAACATTTGTAACAGGGTCTCCTTAAGTAAGAAACTACTTCGTAAAACAATAAAAAATCATATACCAGCTGTTTGCATGTTTTGGCTTCATCGAAGCCTTTTCAAGACAAATGAGATTAGTTGCACAGATTTGAAAGACCACCCATCAAGTTTTCCACACTCTCCCTCATGTCATCGAAATTGCTTCAAATCATAGCATTATAGATCATGCAACTGTAGAATATTCTCATTTTTCTTTTTAAAAAGCTTTGATGAAACCGAAACATGTCAACAGTTTATATATATATATTATTTTGTAGCAATTAAAGTATTTCAGGAGAATAATTCAAACAAGTAATATAAAAATTTTGTTTTTAAAGTCAATTCCTACTTAGGCCATCAAAGAAAAATTTAATAGAATCCCTTAAGCTAATATTAGTTTTTGTTGCATTAAAATATCTCAATGGGTTGATTTTCTAGAATCAAGTAGGTTTACAATAATGGAACTCTATGGGAATTTGGTGAAATATTAGAGATATCACCAAGTTGGCATCACTTTTGGCAACTCATTTTGACCGCCAAATTTGGCGATATATCACCAAGTTGGCGACAAAATTGGCAGAATTGGGCGACAGAACAGGG